>CM037598.1:48302684-49661434 GCA_021018995.1 Chloranthus sessilifolius
CATTCGGATTCGACAAATTTTGCCGGGATGTCGAGTTTAATTTACCAGTAGGATTTAAGCCACTAAAATTTACCAAATATGATGGCACGGGAAATCCGAATTATCACTTGGCCCTCTTTTCTAATGATTGCCGACCCATACGTGATAATCAAGGACTTCTCAATCACTATTTCCAATGCTCATTAGAAGGAGAAGCTTTAGATTGGTTTGCGAGACTCCCGCTTTATAAGATAGAAATCTTCGATGAATTAGTCGGTCAATTCTTAGACCAATATAAACACTTGATCCAAGAGATAGTCAGTCTCAGCGATCTAATGGCAGCCAAGCAAGGACCTGATGAACAATTTATTGACTTCGTCTCCAGATGGAGAAAACTCACTGCGAGGATTGACACTTCAATGAAAGAGAAGGATTCGGTGGACATTATCATCGATAACACTAGAGAACCGTTAAAGTGAGCACTTGTCATAAGTGATTGTCCCGACTTCACTGCATTCCACTCTCGGGCATCCCGACTAGCGCGACACATTATAGGCGGAGACCTTGCTCTATCCATAGTCACATCAAAAGTGGGCTCTTCCAGTGAATCAAAATAAAAAAAAATAAGAAAGCCTTAGGAACTGAACAAGTCAACACCGTTGTTAAGGACAAAACTCTAGGAATGGAAATTTCCACCCGCGAAACTTTGAGCAAAATCAAAATCAGCAACGATACACAAACCAAAACCAAGGCACTAACCAACAAAGATATGCAAACCAAAACCAAAGCCAAAACTAGAATCAAGGCCAGTATAGGAATAGAAATCAATATCCCACCCCCTACCAGAATCAAAACACAATGTAGAATAGGCCGGCCCATGTGCTGAATTACAACAGTGTGCCCTCATCGCAGAACTTTAACCCAGCCAGAGGCCCCTACCAGCTGAAGCGGGAACACTATCCCCCTTTTCTGGATATGATTTCCAACATCTTCTATCTCCTTAACGCTTAGAATCTCCTTCGATTCTAGCAAGAAAGACCCCGCCCATGGCCGATAAATCTAGACTATAGTAAATACCGTGCCTTCCATCAATACGTGGGACACAACCTAGAAGACTGCTGGATCCTCAGGGACATAATCTATGACATGAATGATCGAAGTCATAACGATTGGGAAGCACTTAGGAATCCTAACCCTAATAATAACCAACCCCAATGAAATGTAGGGATTGTTAATAACCCCATGCCCAACCACAACCAAGCAACACCGGCTCAGGTCACCACCGTAGATCTCTCCGGACTATCCCCATTCTAACCTTCCACCTTAATCACACGCATTCAACCTTCTGCTACTTTCACCCCACCAGCGAGAGCTCCTTCACCCCCTCATCCCTCAGCCCCGACCACTTGCATTGCCCAGCTAAATCCACCTCCTTATCTAAAATTCACTCAGATATGAGTCTATTCCTTTAGGGCTAGGAGACCACTCCCCTGTAGTCACCCACTAGAGCCTTCAACCCCTCCAAATCCCGAACCAATGCCATTATCGCTCCCTTTGTCGGATTTTGATCCTGAGTATAGAGATCACGTTCTCCAAACTGCAGCCTAAATTGCTGCATGGGTGGAAAGTGTCACCCGAAAGACTCTAAGCTAAGACAACGAAATAACTTTCGAGCGTTCGCTGAATCAAAAAGAAAGCATGCCAGAAGAGTATCCTGACCTGTGCGACGCGCTGGTCTCTGCTTTCCTAGAAGAGGAGGATTACACACAATACCTCCCACCTTGGAGCGGCACCATTCAGGTACGCGTTCCAACCTCGAATTTCAACCATTTTATAAATACATCCATGTCAAGCCACACTGGGTTTGATCAACAACTGACTAGCTTGATTCTCAAATCAGGAACCAATTACCCGCCTCTGCCTTTCCCTCGAAATAAGGATTTGACGAACGCACAACCACCAGAGGGGAATGTGAGAGAAAGAGAAGTTAACTTGCCTCCCCACCTCACATCATCCCTCCACCAATTCCTGCACCTCAACCATTCCAACCACCCGCACCTAAGGCCCATCAGCCAGGCAAAGAAACTATGCTCGAGCCAGGACAAGAATACGACCTTCTGCGGTATCTTCAGAAGATCTCGGCCCAGATATCCATACTAGAACACATCAAGAAGTCACCTGACCATCACCGGTTGTTGATAAGGACACTCGAAGACACGCAAGTGGATGAGGATATGACCCTAGATGAGCTTCATCAAATCACTTCGGTCATAGCGCAACCTTCGACGCTAACTTTTACAGACGCAGACATGCCTAAAGAGTCACTCCATGGGAGTGCGGCCCCCATATATCTTACAGTCATAATTAGAGGATTCTCCGTACCACACGCACTAGTTGACATGTGAGCAAGACGTAACATCTGCCCTCTCACCACATTAAAAATGCTCGAATACACGGAGCAGGATGTCAAGCCCTCCGCACTGTCACTCATAGATTATGATAGGTCTTGTTGCTTTGTCAGAGGAACTATCAAGCTATAGGTTCGCCGTGGACCTGTAATGAAAGACGTTATCTTCCATGTTTCTGATTTTGATAGTATGTACAATCTCATTTTAGGAAAAAAATGGCTAGAGTTGACGAAGGCCGTCGCATTCACATACCAACAATGCATCAAATTCCCATACGAGGACTCCATCGTCTGTATATATGCTGATGCACCCCTCCAGGAGATGGATACTGATTACATGGCGAGCATACCAACCACTCACGATTACATGTTGAATACGTACCACATTCAAAAGACTTGAGTTCCTGACGAGACAATCATTGTGAAAGTCCGTCCCCCTACCCCTCCTAGTTCGCCACCAACGCGTCAACAAATATTAATGAGAAGAGAGGTTGGCCTAGACCTCACCAAACTCTATGCCATCAACCCTACCGCGACAAAAGGGTGGGACCTTATATACCAGCTTGGATACATCCCCCACATCGGACTAAAAAAAAAAAAGCAAGATCGTGTAGGACCCGTTGTCCCAATGCAAATACGTAAGCACATAGAGTTAGGATACCAATCGGACGGCCCGCAAGCCAACTTGTCGCCTACCTCGCCAAAATGGTCTCTGTATGACCACTTCACCTATGGGACCACTGAGAAAAGCAGATGTGCCAAAGCATAAGGAAGTGTCCACTAGATCCCAAGGGTAAAAATTGAGCAAATGACTAAAGTGTTCAATGATTTAACCTATCTAAACGATGATATTGATAAACTGCTCGAGGGAGTCAAGCCCATGTTTGACACTGAGGAATTTACAGGAGTGAGGAGAGAAGAACCTTAAGAACTCGACCCACGGGTAGAAGATTGGGAATCCACTGACGACGAAGATTTTCACATAGAAGCCTTGCAAGATAGTGAAGAGCACTTATGCATAACATGGGAAAGAGATGATACTACATAAGAAAATACTAACTCGTATAGCATTCGCCTCGGCCATGGCCTTGAGGGATGGGAATGCCCTGGGGACTCCCCTTGTATTGCTTACCCATACCAACCCTGCTGTATGGCATGCACTAGCTTATTAGAACGCTTTACTAGTTGGATCTGACACTCTACGATAGGAGAATTGAATCATTCTAACCTCACGACAACCGACACAAGTAATGACCTACCAGCTCAACTACCAACACAAGAAGCAGAAAATCCCAACGGTCATCTGGTTGACCTAGGGGAAACACTTGCGTCACCCTCATAGACTTTGAAGAAGAACTTGAACCAAACACGTCTATATCCCGAGATTCATCGCAACTCCAAATATTTTGAAAATCTCTAGAGGAAGAATGGCAACCTCCCCCGAGTGACGACGAGGACTACTGGATAGACCTCCCGGCACTCGAGTTAGCAGAGTGAGCCAATTTAGGGTTTCAAGCACTATCAGACCAAGAAGATGAATTTGATACTGTCTTTGGCTCTAACCTAGAAGGATGGGAATGTCCTAGGGAATCTCCCTACATTCTTCACCATTATCAACCTCGCTGTTGAGCTGCGCTCATCCTAACATATTATGAAGATCGAGGAAAAGAATTCGCTACCCCTGAGGATCCTTTGGGAGATCCCCCTTGGTGGGAAGAACAATATTATTACAACCCAGAGGATGATAGTTTATAGTTTAATTGACTACGATCTTCAGAGCTTCTTCGGAGAAGAGGCGATCAATGTGGTGGAAGAAATCCAAGCGCTAGTGCTGCTGTCACCAGCGTCACTCTTTCAAAAGATTTTATCAGATGAGGACTCCAGAAAAAAATGCCAAATTCACAACAAGTCCACATTTCTTAAAGAATCGCTTGAACGACTCCAGTAGCCGTCTCGCTCCCTAAACTAGAGGAAGCAATTCTCTCGGTGCCCCTTAAGGCGACCGACCTTGTACCATATTTATTATCAAAAATAGAAAAAATAGAAAACCATAAAAATTCAAAAATATAAAATCTAAAAAAAATTAGAAAACCTCAGAAAAGAAAGGGAACTCTTCCTCCCGAACCAAATTTGTGGCCAATAAGGAGACTTTTCTCCTAAGGTTTCTATCACATTCCCCGCATGAGGACATAAAGTATCCCAGCTAAACAACAAGCCAGTGATCATACCGGATGAGATACTTCATGACTTTGAGAGAAGAATTGGTAGTCTTGACCTTCACCTCACCCAAGATCTCTCAGTCATAGATTATGCCGATGAAGGGTTACCTTTCTCAAACTCAGATCCCCAGTGTAGTAATTTCGCAGTATACGAACTTATCGAGGATGAAGAAGGAGCACTAGTTGTCGAGGAGGCACTGGACTTTCAACGGGTTATCAAGCTTTTCGATTAGTAAACCCAAGCTGCTGTGAAATCCACAAAAGAAGTTAACTTTGGCATTGAAGAGAAACCTAAGAAGCTATTGATTAGTTCAACGCTTGACTCTAAGGAACGCCAACAAATTGCACAAGTCCTACAAGGACACCTCGATTCCTTCGCATGGTCCTACGAGGACATGCCCGATTTAAACCCAAGTTTAGGAGAACATCACCTCATTTTAGAACCTGATACAAAGCCTGTTAAGCAGAAACTTTGCAAGATGCACCCACAAACCGCCCTCCAAGTTAAAGAGGAAGTCGACAAGTTACACAAAGCCAAATTTATCCAAGTCATTCTTTACCCTAAGTGGGTCACCAATATAGTACCTATTGCCAAGAAAGACGGCAGAGTACGAGTTTGCATCGACTTTCGAAAACCTCAACCAGGGATGCCCAAAAGATGACTTCCCACTTCCACACATTGACACTCTAGTCGGCAGCACCGCTGGACATGAGAGATTATCCTTTGTGGATGGTTTCTTTGAATATAATCAGATCAGATTAGCAGAGTACGACTAAGAAAAGACTTCCTTCACCACACCATGGGGAACATACTGTTATGTCATCACCCCTTTTGGGCTCAAGAATGCAGGAGCCACGTATCAATGTGCCATGATGGCTATCTTTCACGACATGATGCATAAGTGTGTAGAAGTCTACGTCGATGACATACTAGTGAAGTCCCAAACGCGAGTAGGACATGTTGAAGCACTCCGACTGGTGTTATAAAGAGCTAAGAAATATCAGCTAAAAATGAACCCAAAGAAATGTGTCTTCGGGGTCACTTCATAAATATTACTTGGTTTCATAGTTAGCAAGAGAGGGATCGAAGTCGACCCCACAAAAGTCAGAGCCATCCTTGAGATGCTGCCTCCAAGTAATATCAAAGAATTATGAGGCCTGATAGGAAGATTGCAATTCATCAGAAGATTTATCTCCCAACAGTCTAACAGATGCGATCCTTTCTACAGACTACTTAAAGGAGGAACTGAGTACAAATGGGATAATCAGTGTCGGCAAGCCGTCGACAACATCAAGAAATACCTCCTTAACCCACCAATACTATCGTAACCGGTCCTTGGAAGACCCCTAATTCTATACCTATCAGCGAACAATAAAGCAATGGGAGTAATTATGGGACAATATGAAGAAGACGGCAAGAGAGAGAAGGCTATCTACTACTTCCGTAGGATGATGGTCGAATACGAACGAAAATACACTTCAATGGAGAAGACTTGCCTCACATTGGTGTGAGCCTCTACCAAATTACGACACTACTTCAGAGAACATAAAATACTAGTACTAGCCCGAATGGACCCTCTGAAGTATGTATTCAAAAAGCCAGTAACATCAGGAAAGATCACTCGCTGGCATATGCTCCTGTAAGAATTCGATATCACTTACATCACATAAAAATCTATCAAAGGGCAAGCAATTGCCGATTACCTCGTAGATCTCCCATTCCCGGGTGATTAGCCCATGCATGCGGATTTCCTCGATGAGGACCTACTCACGAGTCATAACAAAGAGCCGACAAGACCTCATGGACCTTTTATTTTGACGGTGCTCTAAATTACAAAGGAAAAGGCATCGGGATAGTCCTCCTAAGCCCGGAAGGAGTTGTCATACCTATGGCTTTTCAGCTAGATTTTCCTGTCACTAATAATGTTGCAGAATATGAAGCTTTTATAGCTGGACTATGGGCAATACTACAATTAGGTGTTAAATAGTTAAAAACCATTGGTGATTCCAAACTAGTAATTTCACAAGTCATAGGAGAATGGAAAACTAAGGAAAGGAGACTAATGGTATACCTAGAAACCGCTCAATATTTAGCAAAGAAATTTGAAAGAATCTCTTTCACGCACATCCTTAGATTAGAAAACGAGCTTGCAAATTCCTTAGCCACACTAGCCTCGGTCATCCAAATACCCATCTGGTAAAATACAAAGACCTTCTTCATCGAAAAGCTGATAGTACCCACCCACGAGGTAGCATGGACCATCAAGAGAGAATTACCCGTCCTCCCCACAAGTATAGGACCAAAAGAAGTAATCACCTTGGAAAAGCACGTCAAGACAGAAACCGAAGTCGCTATGTTCAGATTTGAAAAATCATCGATCGACGATGGACAACGGTGGTATTTCGACATCTGGAACTTCTTGAAACATCAACACGTCCCTTCATACGCCACGAAGATCAATCAAAAGACAATAAGGAACCGATGCAACCAATTCTGCATACTCAACAAAACATTATACAAAGAGGCCATCACTAAAGGAGTACTACTAGGATGCATCACGATGGCTGAAGGACAATACATCATTCGAGAAGCACATGCCAACACCTATGGTGCCCACTCTGATAGATAGAGACTCGTCGATCAAGTTATACGATAAGGCTACTTCTGGCCGACAATGATAACAAATTGCTACCTCTACGTCCAATCCTGTAAGCAATGCCAAGAACACGCCACACTCGTCACAGCTCCATCAGTTGCATTGAATACTATGACCTTGCCATGGCCATTTTTGATGTCATTAGACCTTTCACAGACACCGTTGGAACACACATAAGCACGCGTTTATACTTACAGCGATCGAATACTACACCAAATGGGCAGAAGCTAAATCCTATATCAGAATCACTACTTCAACCCTCATAAGGTTTATCATTTGGAATATCATCACTAGGTTTGGAGTACCCAGGATGTTTGTCACTGACAATGGACCACAGTTCATTACGGAGAGACGAAGAAGTTATGTAAGAAGTACGACATCGATCTGTGCCATTCATCACTGTTCTACCGTCAAGGAAATGGACATACAGAAGCTACAAACAAAACACTGATTTGAATCCTAAAATATATAATAGAAACAAGTAATGGAGCCGACTGGCCTGAATGACTACCAGAAGCACTCTGGGCCTATAGGACCTCTATTCGTACGACCACTGGCCAAACTCCCTACCTCCTTACCTACAGGATGGAGGCAGTCCTACCATATGAGATACAAGTACCATCCTTACGAATTCAATTTGATGATGAACTATCCTTAGATGAGAGGAGAATTGCCCTACTCAAGCAGCTAGAGCAGTTTGATGAAACATGTCTAAGGGAAGTTGATCACGCTTAAGTATATCAGAGGAGAGTGGCTAGGGCTTATGATAAGAAATTCCTTGAACGAACCTTTAATATTGGTGAATTAGTCTTGAAGAAAATCATGCCTTCCAAGCACGCCCATCCGAAAGAAAAACTGAAACTGAACTGGGAAGGCCCTTATGTCATAATAGTCGCATACCTTGGAATGCCTACAAACTGGCGAACCAAGACGAGGAAGAACTCCCTAGCCCATGGAATGTCATGTACTTTAGAAAATATTACCCTTAGCCCTGTAATCATCACATACCATGGTTAGATACTTATACTTACTGCCCTTGTAGTCACCATGACTACAGGGGCAGTAAGTAACACCTAATTCTCATTTCCCTTCCCTCGCCATTGGAGGAGACGCTAGAGTAGAAAAAAATGAAGATGCTAACTTCAATCAAAACTCATTATTCTTGCGTTAGCAGGATGTTTTCAAAATACATATATATATATATATATATATATATATATATATAAATTGAGTGAGAGCATTACGACGAATGAACAAGTCAATAAGCTCAGGGAAGCATAAGCAGACCGTGAGGACATCCCTGATAACGTTACCAGAACTGTATAAGTAAGCTGTGAGGGCATCTCCGATGTCCCCATACTACTATATATCATCATAAGGTGGCAGGAGGAGGATAAACTCCTGCTAACCATAGAATGTGAGATTTTGATGGTACTGAAATATGATGAAGAGCTCGATCATGGCACCTCATATCCCCCTAAGAAAAAGATTGTTACTCACCCCTTTTGGAGAGCCTTAGATACAAACTGTTCCCCACATCACTGAGCCTTTCCCCTCTCTTCTATTTTTATTTCGGATGATAAATCAGAAGCCTTACAGGATGTTTATAGAAATGAAACTGAAAACTGATGCAATCACCTACTATACCTACCATACTTCTCCCTAATAACCACGGGATAGGATGACCATCACCGTAAGATAAACCCCATATACAACTGACCTGATCAAAGAGACCTCCCCGATTCGATGATAGTATCGATCATCTTTTCTTCAAAACTAACTCACTAAATACTCATGATTTCTTATAGACCCAAAGTGCTCATCACGAAACCCAAAAAAGATCTACTGTATCTTGACGCTAGGGCATTTTTTTGGATTAGAAGAAGAATCATTTCAGAAGCACGAGCTTGTCCATGAAGAAGATGAGGAATGACAAAGTTACCATCCTGAAAGTGCTATCGAAGATACCATACTGCCAATCCTACCCTGCTCCTACACTAGGAAATTTATATTTTTTATTATTTTGTTATTATTTTTATCTTAGCTATTTGCTTTCCCTGTTGCATTGTTGTCATTTCAAAAAGAAGAAAAAAAAAGAAAAGAAAAAAAGAATGAAAAAAGAAAAAGAAAAAAAGAAGAGCACATATCTATCTTTTACTACCAGACTCTAGTCTGAGACACTTACCCCCCTTGACAACTAGCAAGGGGGAGAACAAAAACTACTGATAGCATTACTCTCACATGTGCAGATACGAAGCAACCTTCAACCATCACCAGGCAAGCTCAGGAAGCATCCAAGTCTTAATGACGGTCGATGGGGCTAAAGTAACTAAAAAGCAAGAGTAGACACAAGAGGTAACTAAAAGAAAAGGAGCCAATCAGGTACATCTAAACCAAAAATCTCTCTCCATATATGTATATGTCAAAATCTTTTCATTTCTTTTTACACTTGTCACCGGGGGCATCCCCCTGTATATACAACACACACATACCATGAATACAAAAAAAAACACACACACATCCCTTCTCCCTACACTATCGTTGGAATGGTCGATCACCGCTGTTCCCAGTATCATCGGCTCAGAGGTCCATAGACTGGTCCTCTAAAAATACAATCCCGACACCCAGAGTCCTCAGAGCCTCTAAACGATGAGGCCCTACTACAGAACCCCCCCTCACTCGCATGGCTAACAGACCGCCTCGATCGAGAACGAGGAGGATACCCACCAAGAATATCATGAACAACTGAACCCTTATGAGCATCATCCCTGGCACGATCATGTGACATGCGACGAGACTGAGGAACCCGTAGCCCTCAACTTCGAGCCATCAAGCTGACTAACCAACCTACGTACCCCTCACTCACTCCTTATTAGATGATACTGCAACCGAACTAGGGACACCTACATCTCCGCCCGCGTCATCCGACGTGCCGCCTTTGAAGCCTCGGTCTGAGCCTCAGAAGTCTCACCTATCTCCGCCCCTAACATCCTCTCAAACTCAAAAACAGTAAGATCGCACCCACCAATACCCTCACCCTCCATCCTAGACTGAAGAACTCAAAAAACTGAAGAGAACAAAGGAAACGGCGCTTGAAACGGATGGTCGGATAGTAAAATATCACAAAAACACAAAAATTAGAGCACAAAAAAATAAGGAAACAGAGAATCGAAGACTAAAACGGATCGCGTGACAAAAATGAAAAGTTTTTATAGGACATCCCAAAATCACGCGCATAAATTTGTGCGCTTAAACAAATCACGCACCACTATCACCGCGCTTAATTCGGATCACACGACCGGTTTTGAGTGCGTAACCTAATCGTCGCCCGCTTAAACCAACCCGACCACCTAATTGTGTGCAACCTACTAAGCACGTAATCGCTTCAAGTGTCCACACATTGGTACGTGAATGCTAATGGTCACACGCACAGTGACTAGCCACCGCCCTAATCATGCGCCCGGTACCATGCGTTTAAATCAGTCAAATGACCGGAAACTGGCGCTTAATGACATCTTGACGCTCTGAACACGTGTTCACCCTCTGGCGTGCAATTAATTTATGCGCTCGGAGTGAAGCGCGCAATTCCCCAGAAACACAAAGGAAAAAAATTGCCCAGTACAACATGTTCACATGCTAAAATTTGGTAATTTCTTATACTAATTATTAACCTAAACCATGTCCATGTTAAGCCCGATCCAAAACATTCTAGACTTAAAGAAATATCCACCCTGATAACTAAAAGAAAATGCACCAGACCAAACCAAAAAAAAAAAAATCGTCAACATTATTTATGCACTTCAACTAAGATAAAACTAAACAAAAAAAATGAAGAAATGCCCTCATCACTTACGCACTTCAACTAAGACCAAACTAAACTAAAAAAAGTGCCCCCCATCATTCATTCACTTGAACCTAAACTAAACCAAAAAACTGCTCCCATAATACCCCAAACCAAAATAAATAAATGAGATCGAACCAAACTCAAGGAAATGTAAATAAATAAGCATCACACTCAAAACAAATCGAAGCAAGCTACCAAATAAACAAAAATTTGATAAATAGAAATTACCACAAATGAAATAAAAAAATATATAATCTCTTCATAAATAAATAAAATAATTATAAAATACACCGAGGGCATACCCTCTGAATATACAACTTAAAATAAGAAACTTAAAATCCGCACGTTTGTGCAATGCATGAGTCCGGATTTATTCGGGACCCAAAAATCCCATCTTCCCCTCTTCCCTTAGCATGGCGACAATTCGACTGCTACCTTGCATTTCCAATCCCGTCCATTCTCAATAATCCACGCAATAAACATAACTCTTCGGGTCCAACACCCGGGATACGAAAAAGAAAGGAAGAAAAGACATTAATGAATAAGAAAATGCCCAAAACAAAAAAAATGACCCAAAATTTTTAATCCCAAACTTGGAATAAAATTCAAAACAATAGGAACCCAAAACTTTTAGCTCACACATTTATAAACTATACTCCCTGAATTACCAAATGACAAGTGCCACACTTTTAAACCATTCCAATCTAATTAAATCCAAACTAAACACATACCCCCTTGAAAGACCACAATCCATGACAAACCCAAATGAACCAATAATCACACAACACTTACCCCTTCCAAGAAACACAAATCCCAAAGCAAAGTAAACAAGCCGATAAGATTTAAACACTTAACACCTATCCAAAACTTTTAAAAATTCACACTTTTTAACAAGTGTCATGTCAAGTCAAAAAATACCTTAAACCTTAAATTCAAAAAAGGAAACTCTCTAAGAATGAGATCCTGACTTGTTTGGGACCCCGCCAAGAAAAATGCCCCAACCAAACCCACAAGAACCAAGTAAACCATCTAAACAAACCCCATAAAAAAAAAACTAAACTTTATGCTAAACTAAATCCTAAAATAAGTCAAACAAATAAGATAAATCCAACTAATCTACTAATAAGTTTAAACGAATAAACGAGCACGCAAACTAAAAAAAATGTCCCTTTATTTATAATTTAAAATTTTACAAGTATCACCAGAGACATACCTCATGAATTTACAACCCAAAATGAAAACTTAAAACTTTGACCTACAACCCAAAACGAAGACTGGGTTCAAAACTGAGACGAAGCGAGGAGCAGATTCCGTTCGGAATGTCCAATCAGAGAGTTCATGAAGAATTGGTTGGGAAACACACCTCTCCACTTTTTACTCCTCTTCCACTATCTTCACCTCCTCCACCGCCGTCTCCTCAACGCTGCCTTCACCGCTCCGTAAAAAGGACCGATGTGAAGACTAGCACTCTCATTCCCAATACTGCCCACTCCCAGAATAATGCCGTCCACGAGCATCTCCTCAGGACGTAGATCACACGAAATAACGAATATAGGAAGAAACGACATCCCAATCGGACGGTTAGATCACCTAATATCACTAAAACATGAATTTCATAACACTAGATATCTAGAAAAGGTCAAAACTCGAGACTAAACCAGAGAATGCAACACGAATGAAAGCTCCCTCACTTATATATAGTACAGACTCAATCACACGCCAGAGCACAGACATTTAATTCGATAACACGCCACACACACTGTGCACAATCCAAAACGCGCGCTATGACCTAAGCACTCAATGAAACCATCGCCCGCTCCAATAGCGCGACGGGCCGATCGCGCACACTCCATGAACTACGCAAATTTATTAAATGACACACTGCCGCCACGCAACCTGAAAGGTGGCCCATACACTGACCTGGTGACGCCCCGATCACGCGCTATGACTAGAGAGCATAACACAATCACACGCACATTCCAAAATGCTTCAACGACCCCTCAAACTTGAGATCGCACGCCTGGAAGCAGGCGCGCAATCGTATTGAGTGACCTAAAACAAGCGCACAATACTCGACTTTGGATGAAATTTACACCCTCACACCTTTTTAACCCATCTTGGCCAAAATTCTTCTTTCCCATTGCGTAGCCGCACAGGCTGTTCTGGCACAAGAGAAAGACCTCCTCACCTATCCCATCGCATACCCTTGCATGAGAAGGAAGCATCGACAACACCAATCCCCATCGCGATAACGTACACACATGCGATATCACCTCAATATCCAGCCCCATCGCAATAAATTTGCCATGCCCTCATGGCCCATCGTGAAAAGCTAAAAGAAAATCTCCCAAAAATGCAGGCACACCACCCAAAAACTAAGCTAACACGATGCAACCACAACGTGATTCTTTCATAACCTAAGATCTACAAAAGAAAGAAATAAGACACACCCATCGCGCAAATATCCTACCAATGTCCAATCACTAACTACGACATCTTATTGTGAACATCACTACCTGAAAAGAAAAAAGAGTTCAGACAGCACATGCCACGCCGTATGATGAAAAGAAGGAAAGCTTGATCGTGACCCATTGCAAAGAGCTCTCTCTCTCTCCCGAATTGATCCCCATGTCTTACCAGGACTCACCCAGCACGCAACCAAAGAAAGGGAGAACCCCCAGGTCCCATCGCGACATCATTCCTCCAAGACATTTTATCACACCAGCGACCGCCAACCCCTGCTACAGCGGACCCGAAGAGAAGAAAGCTCCAAAGTCCCATCGCAGTACCACCCCCAACAACGCACCAGTTCCATCATGGACCACACAAGCTGCCCGCCATACAAGTAAGTGTCACCCCCAGGTAAGTACTACCCACTCTTTTTTGTTTTACTTGATATTCCTTGTAAATATATAGTTAGCTATGATTAAGTCAAAGGTTTTCAAAACCCGTCTCTCGACTCGTGAATCACTGTAGTCCTCCCATAAGAGACAATCATCAGTACTCGCTGAAAAGGTTAGACGGAATATCCGGCATGCCAAGTGTCGTCTTGACAACCACAATAACGGTTGGGTCTACAAATCTTGTACCGGTGGATTTGCTCAGCGATGTCTCGGAAGCCACATTTTCTACTATTTTACCACCAAATTGATCTTAAGTTAAAATCCCTAAAATTTCAAAATTTTAAAACCCTCGAATTTTCAAAATCCCATTACTAACAAAATAAAAGTAAAAAAAAAAAGAGAAGAAAAAAAAAACAAAGCAACAAGATAAATAGACCCGACTGACCCTTCTTTAAATGCCAAAAAAAAGGAACTGATTAAGCACCCCATCACCCACGCATAATAAATTATACTTAAACCTGACCTTTAACTCCTAAGACTCCTGAACTTGCAATCAAGCGCATATCCCACTACGCAGAATTGGATCAAGCGCACACTCCACTGCTAGAATTGTTTGTTCAGATGCATTAGGACTCAAATTCCCAACTAAGATCGTCTAAACTCGCAATCAAGCGCACACTCCACTACGCAGAATCGTTTGTTCAGACACTAGAATTCTCAACTTATAGGCTGACTCCAGATGAATCAAGCGCACGCGCCACTGCGCATAATTAAATTGAGCACACCTCACAATACCCATACCTCAATTATTAGCCCAAACCGGCCATTCCTCTTGGAAACTGAACATTGAGTATATTTAATCTAAGAACTTACAAATGCCTACTAGAAAAGGAATGCCTGATGCACATTGGTGTGAGCAATGACGTGTCTGGTCTGACATGACTTGCAAAAGCCTTTGATATTACATGATACTTCATTTTATTATTATTGGTCCCTGGACCTTATTTTGGAAATTTGATTAATGCCCCGATACCTCAATTGAGTAAAATCCCTTTGTTAGCCCGTGCCATGCGGCGGGATGCGCCATGCACCCACAGACCCTGAATGTGCCCTTCGACAGCTACCATTTGCCCTTCGAATGCTCCATTTTAGCTTGCGCTGATAGAAAAGAAAGCCAAGCATGTCATGTCAGCATCCCCAGTTCACATTTGTGATTTCCTAAGAGAAAGGAGAAGACACCTCGAATGAGGGGCGTTTACTTCTTCTACGCATTCTTACTTCGCAAGAGCGCGTCGAAGAGGGGGATCTGTAGACACCCATTTTGTCCTCTCGGAATATACAAATTTGTTCGATCAACCTTTGACCTCATAACCTTGATGTGGGACCATATGCTAAAACAATAGTATATGGCTAGACACAGGCTTAAACAATAGTTCTGTGGCTCACGCCCATACCCCCGACATGGGAACCAAGCACTGAAACAAAAGTATATGGCTGAACACAGGCTGAAACAATAGCTTTGTGGCTCAGATCTCGACGTAGGGAGACTATATACTGAAACAATAGCATATAGTCAAAATGCAGGCTGAAATAATAGTCTGACATTTCAGACCATGAGCTTAATTCAATTGCATGCCAAATCATAAGCACGCAATCAGTCCCCTCTCAGACCAGACTTACTTTCCTCAGACCAACTCGAGACTTAATCACACACTATCATGAGACACGCGATCGGATTGAGCGCCCCATCACCGACGAGCAATTGACCTACGCTTGGCCTAGCCTCACCGTCCTTGACCCCTAAGTTTCCTCGATTAAATGCTTCGAGAGTGGCACATAATTGGATAACGCACCCCAAAATGGGCACGCAATTAGTTCTAATGCTATTAAGACTAGGAAACTCATTGAGCAAGTCAGCCGGTCGCTCACTGAGTCGGCGACCGACTCAAAGCGATTAAGCACTGGGAGGCCGACACATAATTTGATTAAATGCCTGAAACAGGGCGTTTAATTGAAGAAAAACCTATAAAAGATTTTTTTTCTAATTCGCCCCGGGGGGAGGCTGGCAATTTTTGAGAGAGAATGGATTTTTTTAGGATTCCGAAATCAGAGAACTCCAAGAATGAGCACATAGAACAATCTAACCATGATTTCGAGATTCAAACTCTAAACCTTCGATGATTTCACTCCACATATCCTGTCCTAGGTAAAAATCTTAGTTTTAGACTTAGGATATTCCTCTTTGTTTTAATTTTCAGTCCGAGACCGTAGCACCTTTTTTTTTTTAGAATGTGATTTTTATATCTGGTTCTAGTTCTTCAAATTTAGAACCAGTCCTTAATCCGACGGTCTAGCTTACCGACCCTAGCCTTTAATTCTATTCTAAAATCTTAATTTCCAGTCCTATCATTAATTTCTAGTTCTAATCCTTGGATTCTAGAACCAGTCCTTAATCATACGGTCTGATTTTCTGATTTCAGACCCAAATTCAGTCCTAAAATTTTTAATTATGGTTTTAATTCCCTATTTTAATATTTCCAAAAATCCTAAATAATAATTTTAGTTTCTATAATTCTAGTTTCTCAATTTAATTCATAATTATTACTCCAAAATCGACTCTGAAAAATCTAAAAACACTATTTTATCATCATAAATCCAACTTATCTTCAATCTCAGCTACCCGATTTGCCCAAGGGAGCTTACGGAGGGTACCCGGGAATGAGGCCAATCCTCCTTAGCATAGCGGGCCCAAACCTCCTTTTTTTTTTAGAATTACTTAGTTGCTTTAATTAGGATTAGAATATCAGTTCCATAATTTCTTCTTAGAATTTTAGTACAATTAATTTACATGTTTTATTTTTATCAAATCTTTAGAATTCATTGCTTTGATCATAATTCTAGAAAAACCAGTTCTCTTATTTTAATTGGATTTTAGCATAGATAGTTCATTGCTTTCATTAGAATCTTAGGACAATTAATTTTTCGTTCTAATTGTAATTCCAGTAAAATTAGTCTTTCATTTTAATTAGAGTTTTAGTAGAATTAGTCCCCTATTCTGATTAGAATTCTGGTAGGACTAGTATAATTGCTCTAATTAGAATTCCAATACAATTAGTATATTCGTCTCAATTAGAATTCTGGTACATTTAGTATACGTGCTTTACTTAGAATTTCAGTATAACTAGCATGCTCGATTTAATTAGAGTTTCACCAGAACTACTACATGCGCATTCCTAGTACAATTACGATACTGATATTAATTAGACTTCTAGTAGTATTAGGACACTATATTAATTAGAATTCTAGTAGTGCTAGGAAACTAAAATTAATTAGACTCCTGATAGAATTAGAATGCTAAATTAAACAAACTATAAGAAATTCTCACGTGACTAAACTCACAACAGAATTGGAAAGTCTAAACTGATCAGAACTATAACAATAACGGGAAGGAAAGGAAAATTAAACTATCTAACTTATAAGAAAAGACATAGCTGATGACGTTCATAGGCGGACAATTCAGTAAAGAAGTAACCCATACCGCTCCAAAGCGTGATCATTGATGTATTGTAGCGTCGTTAAATATCTGCAGCTGGCGATCGCAACAAACTAGGAACCTTCCTAGAAAACCCCTTTATTTCTAACATTGTAAGCACTGCATCGCTAGAGTCTACTTGGACACAATTGGAGCCACTGATTTAACAGGGACCGAGAGGAACCCAGAAAAAGAGCACACCAACACTCGGCTGGGCATCCTCATCGTACGACACGTGATCGTGTCAGGGATTATGTTCATGAGGATTCTATCATTCAAGAGTTTCTTGCTGGATTTCCTCCTCGCTCTTGATCGAGGCGGTCTGCTAGTCAGGCGAGTGAGGGAGTCGTCTAGAGGTTTCAGCAACTTCGAGTGCCGAGATTGCATTTTTGGAGGATCAGTCTATGAACCTCCGGACTAATGATACTGGGGACAACGGCGACCGGCCATCCCAGTGACATCGTAGGGTGTAGGGGTGTATGTGTATTTTTTTGTGTTCATTGTGCGTGTTCATTGTATATACAGGGGGTATGCCCCTGGTAATGGATGTAAAAATAAAATTTTGATATATAAACAATTTTTCAGTTCAGATGTACCTGTGTTGGTTCCTTTTCTTTTAGTTACCTCTTGTATTTGCCTTTTGCTTTCAGCGTCGGCAGTTGTCATCGGGACTTGGATGCTTCTCGAGTTAGCCCGGTGATGGTTGAAGGTTTCTTTGACTCTGCACATGAGGAGTAAGGCTATTAGTAATTTTTAATCTCCCCCTTGCTAGTTGTCAAGGGGGGTAAGTGTCTCAGACCGGGGTCCGGTAGTAAAAGATGGACATATGTGTAGACACCTATTGTTCTGCCCACGTTGAAATTATTATATGATTAAAATAACAGATTAACTGCACAAATTACAACAATGTTGAATCAAGGCAAGTAGCCAGTCCTGCAAGAATCAGGGCTGTTGTAGCAAGTTTTAAAAGGTAAGTAAGGGTATGTCCACAGGGAAATGTGTTCTAAAGGATTGTAAATATCCAGATCTATGATAGTTCTGGCACTCCATCCTAGTTTAAACTTAACTAAAGCAGGAAAGATGAGAGGTTTTATAATTTTGTTACTTTAACTATAAATTACAGAAGATAAATGCTATTGATCCAGACTTGATTTAACACAGAGATGAGAAAAAAAAAGTAAAGTGAAACTCAAAAGATGGAGAACAGCAGCTAGAGGTTTTGGTCTTTTACTGAAAATCGAAGGAATCAAAGGCAGTGCATAGGATAGATTTGCTACAATCCTCTATCTAGCTAGAAGCTCCCCATTTATGGCAAATGCAAGGTATAAGAATCTAATCTCAACTAGAGAATTGAAGCAATCCTAAGGCTATGATTTGTCCACTTTAATGGTCACAGACCATCCCAGAGATTGTTCCACTCCAAAGATCTTGATTAGAACAGGAAAGCTATTGCAGATGGTGCAGATGCTAGGCTACCAACTCCCCATTTCTGGCTGACATCCACAGGAATATTTGACCCATGGAAATCAAATACGAAAAAGTGAAATATAGATTAGAATCACCTTTAAAATCCATAATTACATTGTAATAATAAAACTTACAATCCTATTGTGCCCAGATCTGCAACCTATGCAAAATACATTCCTTTATAAGCCTCTGAAACTCTCAATTTACAGCTTTAGACCTCACCCTAACTACTGAGAAGAATTTGGCCACTCATGATTGGCTAAAAAGAGAAGGGGAGGAGGAAGAAGGAGGGAGAATTTGGAGGGAAAATGGATTTCGCGCTAAGCTCTGGTCTCTCAAATTCTGGATGTCTTGGTTTGTATTTTCTTCAAGCTTTTATACTCTCCTCCTCTGTCCTCAGATCCGTTTTAGCCAATCAGAGCGCAAGGGAATAATTCTATTATTTTGGGCTACTGATGTTGCCGATTTCTCTTCTAGAGGCTCTCTCCCATTGGCTCTCAACTGACAACTACACGTGAAGTAGTTAAGGTTTCCCTGCGTGCCCAAATATGTGCCAATAATACCCCTAAGGGATGCTGAAGTGCTTTGAAACTCGTGCATAAAATTTTAGAAGTGGCAGTTGCTGAAGAAGCGTGCTGAGAAGTTGCCAAAATGAGTGTCGAGAGGTTCAGGGACCTGCTTATGTTCTTATCGACAGGTTGCATTGGCTTTTGACAGCTTCGCAGACTCCTCTACAGGATTGAAGAAGCTAGTCGACAGGTCTGGCAGCATCTCGACAGGATTGAAGTAGCTCTTGATAGGTTTAGACACATCTCGACAGGTTGATGAAGATCCTGTCGACAGCTTGGGAGAACATCTCGAGAGGTTGGATTGAACTTGTCGACTTGTTATACATTATCAAGTGAAGTGCTCAACAGGTTGGCTCAATCCTCGTGAGAATGAACGTTGCTTCCGGTAAGTTATCGACAGGTTCAGTTGAACCTCGTGATAAGTATCTGGAACCTCTTGACTTCTTCTGTACCTTGTAGTATCCTCTTGACAGCTTCATTCCTTGCTCTCAGAACTTTTTGACAGGTGCTGGGGAGCTCTTGATAGCTTCATGGAACCTCGCAACAGCTTATTTTCAGTGTTTTCACAGCTATCACACATCTTGGGTGTGCTGTTCTTCCTTTGTTCAGCACTCAGCTACCCCTTAGTAGGTTCAATCTTTCTTCCTTGCAACTGGACTTAGTCTCAGACCTTTCCAATTGGGTGGCACAGTGCTTCATGGACTCTTTTAAAAGGAAGTCTGTATTAAGCTTGCAATTTATTGCTTAACTATAAAATATAATCAAAACACATTATTAGTCAGCTCAAGGGTCCACAAAAGGTCAGGTTAGGAGGTGAAAAATGATATTTTTCACTGCTTAACACACCCCTAAACCTAAGCTTTGCTAGTCCCTAAGCGAAGGATAAAATAAAAATAACTAACGTATAAAATTAAATGCCACTTTCGTAGGGAACACGTGTGCATTTGGCACATGCACCAAGCCTTTTAAACCCCTAGGTGATCCCAGTGAAGTTACCCACAAACTTCTCCAATAGAATCAGTTAATAATAGTGCAGCATGTTAAAACAAAATTCAAGCAATATAAAATTCAGTCCACACCTTGTCCATTCTTTTTTAGAGGATTCCCAGCAAAAACATGACAGTTTAAAACTAGAATCCTGCTGTAATTCCTTCACAATCAATCAGCTCATGTAAAGGTATTTTGTATGAAAATTAATGCAAAGTTTACCCTCAAGTTGAGAATTTAATTTTGATAATGCCCCCATCAAACCTAATTTCAGACCCAAAGCTTACCAGGGTTGTCTCTCTCCATAGAAGTAGAAGGGTGTCTCAATTCACACAGCTCAAGAGCAGTTACAACCCTCAAATAGGACTGCAAGCATGAGCATAGGCATTGCTCCAATTTATGAAATTTTCTAACTCTTTTCACCATAGATTAAACATATTCTCATCTCCACATGACAACTCAATCAATTTTAGATCAGTAAGGACTTTTTATTAGGTTGTAATGTGGCTTATGGGTGATGTTTACAAAGAATAAAAGGGTGGAATGGGATTCAAAATTGAGAAATCAGTAAAGTAAGGAGGTGATTTGCAACTTCACAACCTTCATTTCAGCATAGTTCCATCTACTTCTGGAATTTTCATATTTGAAGTGGCCAGTTTCTAATCTTATTTTTCAAAATATTGAATGAAATGACTTCTCTCTTATTGCTCTTTTGTTTTGCTTTTTCAATTTATTATTTTTATTTTTGTATGCTTTTTGTACTTTTCCTCTATTTTTCTTTTTATGGGCTGGAATGCCACAAATGTACTTCTAGTACACAACTGCCTTTCGATGGATTTTCTTCTCTGTTAACCAACTGTCAAACCTTGCTCCTTTGACCTCACTTCTCCTTCCATTTCCTGATTTCTTAGATTGAGGGTGAACTGAAACAGGTCAAGAGGTTTTGGGGTTCAAATTCTCTAGTTTTTATCAAAGAAAGCTTGGATTTTTAAGGCTCAAATGGTGTGTATCAAGGGCAGTTCAAAGGTGGGAAATTTAGGGTCCAACTGTCCAAGGGATGGTCTTACTTCATGTCCGGAATGTCGTGAGTGCTGTCAAGTTGTTTTAACTCGGATTTGCCTAACTTCTAGTGAGAAGAGGTAGATCCAATCAGTTCGTAGGGTAGAAAAAATTGCCAAACACTCTTCAAAGAAAAAGAAAATTTTCTCAGGCCCAAATCTCACTGGATATGGTCTTTCATTAAACTTTTGGGGTATATCCTCACAATCTCCTCTCTTCTTAAGTTCCCTAAGTACTAATTTTATAAAAAATTCCTGGCATTTGTTTCATGAAAGTGTTGGAGCTATAGCATGTTTCAGTCTTAAAAAGTTTTAAATTTCTTCTATATATAAAATATTAGCTGTGAAATTATTTTATTTCCTCAATTTCTGTTAAGACCTTGCTGCACTACCATTAACTACTCATTGGCAAACTTGCCACACCCCCAAACCTATGAGGAGCAGTGTCCTCACTGCTTAAAAGATAGGAAAATTTACAGTATGAGAAAAACATAGATAGAGAAACAAGTAAGGAAAAGTAAGCAACTACACTGTAGCTAAACAAAGGACATTAATACACAAAAGTGAGGACAAGAAAATCACATTAAACAGACTAAAGCAGAATCCTGTATTAACACCAAAATATGCACGATGTAAAGGAAAGTGCTCTACAAGAGATTATGCAAAAATATTCTAACTGTACAACTCTAATCATCTGACTATAAACATCCTACTCAGAATCGGGATCTGAGTCAGAGCTGGGTGGGGGCTTTGGCTCCCAACCATATTTGGCAGCTATCTCATTATACTCAGCTCTCATCCTTGCCTTCCTTTGCAATTTCTTAGCTTGCTTCCTAGCCGTGGTCCTTCCTTTTATGGTAGCTGCCTTATCAGACTGGGCAGCTATATCTTCTTCTTTAGTTAGGGCAGGCTTAGCGGTCTGTGCAGGCTGTCCGACAGTTAAGTTAGTAATTTTTCATTCAAGGATTTCAATCTTTTTCTCAGACAGTGCAACTTTAGTGTCTTACAATTCTTGAGCTGCCTTTTTTCGAGCTTTGGAGGCAGCCAACCTCTCCTCTAATCCATCAGCTCTTGATTTCTCAGAGGCTGAAATAAGCTTTCCAGCTTCATAGTGGAGTAAAATGGTTTGCCAGCCCTTGGAGATCTTCAACATTTCCCAGTTGTAATCCACAAGCATTTGCTCAATCTTTGCTTTATAGGGTATCTCAATTGATCTGCGGAGAGTAGTCATTCCTCGTACAACATCCCTCTTGAGATAAGGATTCTGCTTCATGATATGGAAGAGGATGGAGTATGGAGGGGGATGGAGAAAAAAGGAGGCAGGGAGTATGAACTGAGGGGGTTGAAGTGCAGGAACTGGGCAAGTTGGGGTCGGGATTAGGTCCTCCACATCTGTGGCAGCATCAGAGGTAGCTACCACAGGTGGGAGATTAGGTTGGATAGGAGCAGGCTGGGGTTCTGGTTCAGGTTCAGTTTGAGTAGAGTGGTCCTTATAGGTAGGAGAAGGGATGGCTGGTTGTTGGAGGGGTTGGGTTAAAAGTGTCAAGGTGGAGTGGATAGCTTGGAGGCTAGTAGGCAGGGAGGATTGACTTTGGAGTGTGAGGTGCATGACTTGAAGTGTGGCCTCAATTGATAGTTGGGCTTGCGAGTGGGCCATCACTTGGGATTACAGGGACAGTAAAAGTTAAAGGATTTGGGGTAAAGGGTTAGGTGGGACAGGGGCTGTGGTTTGGATTGGTGGAATTGGTGGAAATGGGAAAGTGTGGGTATGGGTAAAAGGTGGGGTGGATGAGTGGGTGGGTTGTGGAGAGTCAGGTAAGGGAGTGTAATCATGCCCAATATTATCCAGAATGGACTTTACCAGGGATGAAAAACCCTCAGTGGCCAGCTAGTCTTGGGTATGTGAAGGTGAGGTGGGAAAAGTGGAATCAAAGTCAAAGGGAATGGATGGGGGGGAAGAAGTGGCTGGGCTAGTTGATGAAGTTGGTGTAGGGCTCACAGGTGGGGTGGCTAAAATGGATGGGCTGGCTGGAATGGTGGGTGAAGGTAAGGTAGGGATTGGGTCAATGGTAAAAGGGATGGATAGAGGTGTGGATGTGGTGATGGTGGAAAAGGAAGCTAAGGTGTTGGGAGGTATGGAAGTTGGAATGGAAGGTAGGGAAACTACTATGGATGGAGTGACAGAAGGGATGGTGGTGAGGCTGAACCTCTCAGAGCTAACAGAGGATACAACTGGGATAAATGTAGGCACAAGTGGAGGGGTAGCAGATGTGAGCAAAGTCTAAGAGGGGATTGATGCAGAGGTTTCAGGTGGAGGGATGGAGAAACTAGGGGTAACAACTGGAATGGAGGGGATGACTGCAGGTGCTGAGGGAATCAAGGGAGTAGCTACAGAGCTGGCCACTTGAGGTGCCTCCCTTTTTGGACTCTCAGCAGATTTACTCTTGCTTTTCCCAATGAGAGTCCTACTGGCAGACCAGGCCCTCTTCCCAAATACTTTAGGGGTCACCTTCTTCACTTCCTCCCCCTCTTTGAAAGTGAATTCTTTTCTCTTGAGCAAGGCAGTGATGAGCCTACTGTAGGGTAGCCCTGATAGAGCTTGAGCCTTCCTACACTTGTCATTCACATCCACCATGTCCTCAAATACCAAATGAGCAACATTTATGAATTGGCCCTTGGAGAAGAAATATAGCGCATCCACTATTGGCACTCTCCTCTCTTGTTGGTGCCCACTTACATAGATATTCTTCCTCAAAATTACATCAAAGAAATGCATGTTGGGCTGGAGATCTCTCATCATTATTGACTCCCCAGTCCCCACAATGCCTTGAGTGAGGTGCCGGGCCATTGCTTTGAAAGAGGCATTCTCAGGTGCAGCCAAGTAATAAACTGGATTAAAAGTAGAAGGGACCCCTAATGCTATCCCTATATCTCTGGAGTCCACCACCAACTCCATATGATCAATCAGAATGACAAGGCAGGGCTCGAATCTGGCTTGGTTTGTTTCATGAGATTCTGATACCACAACTTAACCAGCCTTGGGTAAGATTTTTCATTCAGTGGGCTCATCATGGGTGTCAGGCCTGCCTTCACCAAATAATTCAAAGTATCCTCACACTCATCTACCTTAGAGAAATAGGGGGTGTTAACAATGGTCTCTGGGATCAAATCTAATGCATCTACAAATTCATTGGGTGTGGATCTGAGCAAAGGGACTCCAAGCTCTAATTCAAGGTGAGGCTCAGCATCAGAAATTCTAGGCACAAGGTTAGGTTGTGTCTCAGGGGTCTCCTCCCCAATGTCTTCACTGATTTAAGCCTTCTTAGATTTCTTGGCCTTCTTGGTTTTGACAGTTTCTGCAGCTTCATCCATGACAAGCTTCCTTTTTACAGGTGGGGTTTTCTTAGGCTTTGTGTTTTGCCTACTGGACTTTCTAGTGGCTTTGGTGGCAGATTTAGAAGGCACTTTGAAAAGATGAGCCAAGGTGTCCTCTTGACCAACCATTACTCAATCAACATGGTATCAATTATCAGTAATTCAATATCAAATACCACAAAGACCTCTTAAATGCTCAAATGACCCAGACAAACTAAGGATTGTAATGCCAAACTTGGAAATCACAAAGAGAAGCTGAAGAATTTACCAATAGAAGACTAGGGTTTCTCAGATCACGTTGTGCACGACGCCAAATCAACTCAAACTAGGTGCAAAATGTAGCCTTGAAGAAATTAAAGCAATTAGAGAAGTGGCAAATTGTTTAGAGTAGCAACCAATGAGGTAGAGAGAGAAAAAGAAAAATGGAAAAATTGCCAGAGAAGCTTTAGAGCTTAGAGAGAAGCTGTCGAATGGCAAAAGTGGAGTTGTCGCTAGGTTAAAAATAATAGGGAACGAGCTTCGACAGGATTGGGGCACGTCGTCGATAGGTTTATGCATCCTGTCAAGAAGTGCAAAGTGATAGATCCTCATGAGAGGTCCACACAATCCTGCTGATGAGTTCAAGAAGACAGAAGCCAGCTTTTCGATAGGTTAATTCTATCCTGTCGACAGGTCCATGATTGCATAGGGAGTCATTTTGAGAGGTTCATAGAACCTCTCGACAGGTGCTTTAAATCCAACACGTGAACTTCTCGATAGGTATTCTGAACCTATCGATAATTCAACTAAAAGCTAGCAGATCCTGTCAAACCTTCATAGATCCTCTCGATAATCAACTGTGCAGCTTCAGAACCTATCGAGAATTGGTTCACACTTCTCGATAGCTTCTAGATCCTATCGACAAGCAGATTGAGAACTCCCAGAACCTGTTGATATGTTCATAGAACCTATCGACAAGATGTAATTCAGTTTAAACAAGCTTGGAGTCAATTCCCAGTTCATTTCTCAACAGATCTGACACTCCAACTCAGGTCACTTCACAACTTTGACTCATTTTTCTTCCTGAGGTACTTACATGCACGGAAAATTTATGTACAATGGCACACAGAACTGAAACAAAAATAGAGAAAATATTAGAAAAAATACATAACTAAACACAATTTATTTTAAATTGTGTACATTTGGTGAAACTCAATCATGTCATGGAGGTTCATGATAACGGATGGTCAGTACAGGCTCCACCACATTTTCAAAAACATCACAAACATCGTTACGAAGATCATTACAATGCAGCAGCTTAGGTAAAGTCTCTTTCACCAGCTCATCAAAAACAACAATGGCAAAACAATCCTCATTATCCACGCGAGGCTGATTGGCTGCATTGTAAACATTTAATTTTACCTTCATGTTGCCAAAAGACACCTCCATTTCTTCTGATCTATAATGAATACAAGCATTGGCAGTAGCCAAGAAGGGTTTGCCCAAAATCACAGGAATTTAGGTGGTGCACTTGCTTGGCTCCATGTCAAGCACCAGAAAATTTGCTGAATAGAAAAATTTGTCAACTCCAACTAACACATCCTCTATCATTCCCACAGGCTTCCTTTTAGATCAGTCTGCTAGTTGTAGCACCACATGTGCGGGCTTCAATTCTCCTAGGCCTAACTTCTCATAAATAGAATATGGAAGTAGGCTTACACTAGCTCCCAGATCTAATAAAGCCTTCTCAATAGTATGATCCCCAATGATGCAAGGGATTGTGGGAACTCCAAGGTCTCGAAGCTTGGTTGGAGTTGTAATAGACAACACTTGATTCATTTTCTCAGCACAAAAGACTTTCTTGGATAAGTGTATCCTAGAATGTCTTTTATGGGTGCACAATTCTTTCAAAAACTTTGTATAGGCTGGAACTTGCTTGATAGCATCAAGTAAAGGCAAGTTGATCTTTACTTGTTTGAAAGTTTCCATCATCTCCTCAACCTTAACATTCCCCTTGTCAAAAGGAGAAGCTGCTTTCAATGCATTAGGAAATGGCAAATGGTGAACTGCCCTCCCATTTGCAGCCTTAGCAAGTTCATTAGATTTTTCTTTATTTTTGTTCTCAAATTTTTGTTAGGCACACCCCCCTCCCCCCCCCCTCCCCCCGTATTTTTCAAATGCTGCTCTTGCTACATATTTTCATGGGTTGTATCTTCCTTTTCTGCATTTTTCTTATCAGGCTCATTACCAACTTGGTTATCCACCAGCTTCCCACTCCTCAAGGTGGTGACAGATTTTACTTCTTCATGAGAAAAAATCTCACCAATCATATACTGCCCCTTTAGATTGTTCATGGGCTGACTGAGCAGTCTCCCCTCTTCTCTCCTACCCAAAGAATTAGATAGTTGACCAAGGTGGTCCTCTATCTTCTTGATGCTTTGACTGTGGGATCTAACAGTTTGAGATAAAGGGCCCAAATTCTGCAGTGAAGCCAGAACTTGCTCCTCAAATGTAAGGGACCTAGAGGGTGCTGGGGTTGGTGCACTTTGAAGCACAGGCTGGACCATTGGCTGAGCCAAAGGCTGAGCCATAGGTTATTGGTATTGGGGCCTTGGGAGATAATTCTGCTGATATGGCTGGGCATTCCTATAGGGCATGGACTATAGTGGCAGCTGCAGCTAGTTTTTAAAATTTTCTTGTTTCCACCTCAAGTTGGGGTGGTTTCTCCAATAATAACCGGCAGTAGACTGTTGTCCATAGGATTGAGCAGCATTCACATGTTCCATCATAAAATCTAGAAATTAGGCAGCTGAGTGACATTCCTCAAGGGAGTGAGTGGGAGACTGGCTTATGACACATGCCTCCTCCACTTTAGCAGCCATTGGAGACTGCATTGCTCCCATGAGCATATCAAATTTTTGGGTCAGGCTGTCCACTTTCCTCTCCAACTCATTATGTCCACTCACTTTATACATCTTCCCCCTGGTAGTATTTTCTCTCACCATTCTACGGGTCTCAACATCTCTTGCTCAGGTCTCCCTTTGCATGGAGTTTTTGTTGAGGATATCAAATACTCCCAATCCTCATCTGCTGTCTTGTGGAGGTATGTACCACCACAAGAAGCATCAACCATATCCCTACTTTTAGGATCAATTCCTTGATAGAAAGTTTGGAGAAGTTTCCATTCAGGAATCTGATGATCGAGACATTGCTTTAGCAGTTCTTTAAATCTCTCTCAGGCTTGGTGAAAATCTTAAGTTGGGGCTTGAGCAAATGAGATAATGCTCTTCCTCAACTGACTTGTTTTAGACATTGGGAAAAATTTGGCCAAAAACTGACATTGAAGATCATTCCAGGACTGAATATTGTTGTTTGGGAGCATTGACAACCAAGTTCTGGCTCTATCCTTTAGTGAAAAAGGAAAGAGTCTCAACCTGGTTGCTTCCTCCCTCAAACCTACAATATTGAATGTAGTGCATAGTCCCAAAAATTCATCAATATGCTTATATGAGTCTTCTTTGCTCAGGCCATGAAATGAGGGTAATATTTGTATGATAGAAGACTTGATCTCATAATTCCTTGAACAGTAGGGAATTGAATGCAGAAGAGAGAATTGTAAACTCCTGGTGCATTGAATTCCTTTAAAGTCCTAGGTTGCTCACCCGTTGCAGAAATTTCATAATCAACTACTGGTGTGTGTATAGTTTGCTTAGGTCTAAGAAGTCTTTCAACTTCAAGATCTAAGGGAACAATCTTAGGATTAAGAGATCTCCTCCCAAGCATACACACAGTAAAAACCAAATACAAAGCAGAAAAACATAGCACAAAACTCAATCAAAACAATCACAAAATAATCAAATACAAAACTGTAGATCTAAGAATGCAAACAGAGTTAAGAGATGCAAACTTAAGCAATGCTTATTCTTCCAAGTGATACAGAGCTCCTCTTAGCTCCACAGATCCAGATCTAAAACAAAGTGAAACTACAACAAAAACTAAAGCAGCAATTAATCAAACACTTAACAGTCAATGAAAAATCTAAATCTAAAAAAAAATGAGAAAACTTAGATCTACCACTTTTAAAAACACAGATCCCCGGCAGCAGTGCCAAAAACTTGTTGTTATGCCCACCTTGCAATTATTATATGATTAAAATAGTAGATTAACTGCACAAATTACAACAATGTTGAATCAAGGTAAGCAGCCAGTCTTGCAAGAATCAAGGCTATTGTAGCAAGTTTTAAAAGGTATGTAAGGGTATATCCATAGGGAAATGTGTTCTAAAGGATGGTAAATCTCCAGATCTATGGTAGTTCTGGCACTCCATCCTAGTTTAAACTCAACTAAAGCAGGAAAGAGGAGAGGTTTTATGATTTTATCACTTTAACTACAAATTACAGAAGATAAATGCTATTGATCCAGACTTGATTAAACACAGAGATGAGAAAACAAAACTAAAGTGATACTCAAAAGATGGAGAATAGCAGCTAGAGGTTTTAGTCTTTTACTAAAAATGAAAGGAATCAAAGGCAGTGAATAGGATAGATTTGCTGCAATCCTCCATCTGGCTATAAGCTCCCCATTTCTGGCAGATGCAAGGTATAAGAATCCAATCTCAACCAGAGAATTGAAGCAATCCTAAGGCTATGATCTGTCCACATTAATGGTCACAGACCATCTTAGAGATTGTTCCACTCCAACGATCTTGATTAGAACAGAAAAGCTATTACAGACGCTACAGATGCCAGACTACCAGCTCCCCATTTCTGCTGGCATCCACAGGAATATCTGACCCAGGGCAATCAAATACGAAAAAGTGAAATGTAGATCAGAATCACCTTTAAAATCTACAATTAGATTGCAATCACAAAACTTACAATCCTATTATGTCCAGATCTGCTATCATGAATTGGGGAGCTCTCGATAGCTTCATGGAACCTGGCGATAGCTTATTTTCAGTGTTTTCACAGCTGGCACACATCTTGGGTGTGCTGTTCTTCCTTTGTTCAGAACTCAATGACCCCTTAGTAGGTTCAATCTTTCTTCCATGCAACTGGACTTGGTCTCAGGCCTTTCCAATTGGGTAGCACAGTGCTTCTTGGGCTCTTTTAAACAAAAGTCTATATTAAGCTTGCAATTTATTGCTTAACTACAAAATATACTAAAAACACATTATTAGTCAGCTCAAGGGTCAACCAAAGGTCAGGTTAGGAGGTAAAAAATAGCATTTTTCACTGCTTAACAACACTCTCATTTTGCCCTCTCGAAATATACAATTTTGTTCGATCAACCTTTGACCTCATAATCCTAATGTGGGACCATGCACTGAAACAATAGTACATGACTGAACATAGGCTGAAACAATAGCTTTGTGACTCAGATCCCAACGTAGGGAGACTATATACTGAAATAATAGTATATAGTCAGAATGCAGACTGAAATAATGATCTTGCATTTCAGACTACAGACCAGACCTGGACAACCCTGAATTAAGCGCCTGAAACCCCACGTGTAATTCGATTGTACACCAAACCACAAAGGCACAATGAGTCCCCTTTTCAGACCAAACTTTCTTCCTCAGACCATCTTGAGACTCGATCACGTGCCTAAAATCAGACGCGCGATCGGATTGAGCACCCGATCACCGGCGCGCAATTGGCCTACGCCTGACCTAGCCTCACAGTCCTTGACCCCTAAGTTTCCTTGATTGAGCACTTCAGAAGAAACGTTTAATTGGATTGCGCACGTCCTAACAAGTGCGCAATTAGCCCTAACGCTATTAAGACTAGAAAACTCGTTGAGCAAGTCAGCCGGTCGCTCACTAAGTCAGTGACCGACTCAAAGCGATTAAGTGTCAGGAAACTGGCACGTAATTCAGTTAAACGCCTAAAACATGGCATGTAATTGAAGAAAAACCTATAAAAGCTTTTTTTTTAATTCAGCCTAGGAAGGAGAGAACAGACCGAGGCTGGGCAATTTTTGAGAGAGAACGGATTTTTTTGGGATTCCAAAACTAGAGAACTCCGAGGACAAACCAATAGAGCAATCTAGTCATGATTTTAAAATTCAAGCTTTAAATCTTCGAGATTTCTCTCCACAGCCCCTGGTCCTAGGTAAAAATCTTAGTTTTAGACTTAGGATATTTCTCATAGTTTTAATTACAGGTTTTAATTTTCAGTTCGAGACCGAAGCACCCTTTTTTAGACCGCAAATATTTTATATCTGGTTATAGTCCTTGGATTCCAGAACTAGTCCTTAATCATACGGTCTGATTTTCTGATTTCGGACCCGAAGTCAGTCCTAGAAATTTAAATTCTGATTTTAATTTCTTATTTTCATATCTCCGAAAATCCTAAATATTAATATTAGTTTCTACAAATATAGTTCATAATTTAATTCATAATTATTATTCCGAAATCAATTCTGAAAAAGCCTAAAATGCTATTTTACGGTCTAAAATTTAATTTATCTTTGATCTCAGCCATCCGATTTGCCCATGGGAGCTTACGAAGGGTACTCAGGAATGAGGCCAATCCTCCTTAGCATAGCGGGCCCAAACGCCCTTTTTTTTAAGAATTTTAGAATTAATTAATTGCTTTTTTTATCTTTTTAGTATAATTAATTAGTAGATTTATTTTATTTCAGCATAATTAATTAATTAAGCTAATTAGATTTTAGTACAATTGATTAATTTCTTTAAATCAGATTTTAATTGGTTAATATCTTGCTTTAATTAGAGTTCAGTATGATTAATTCATTGTTTTGATTAGATTTTTAGTATAGTTAATTCATTGCTTTAATTAGAATTTTAATTAAATTAGTTTATTTACTTTAATTAAAATTTTAAGAAAATCAGTCAATTCGTTTTAATTAGATTTTAATAAAATTAATTCCTTTGCTTAATTTGGAGTTTCAGTAGAATTAGTTTTCTATTTCGATTAGAATTCTAGTAAGACTGTTATACTTGATTTAATTAGAATTTCAATACAACTAGTATACTTGCTCAATTTGAATCTCAGTATAACTAGCATGCTCAAATTAATTAGAGTTTCACCAAGACTACTACATGTGCACTCCTAGTACAATTAGGAGACTACAATTAATCGGACTTTTAGTAGTATTAGGATATTAAATTAGAATTCTAATAAGATTAGGAAGCTAAAATTAATTAGACTCCTAATAGGATTATAATATTAGAATAGACCACTCACTCTAACAAATTCATAGCTAAATTCACAATAGAATAGGAAAGTCTAAACTAACTAGAACTATAACTAAAATGAGAAATAAAAGGGAAATTAAACTACTAAATTAAGAAAAAGACATAGCTGCTGACGTTCGGAGGCGGACGATTCAGTATAGAAGTAACCCATACCCGCTCTTAAGCGTGATCATTGACGTGTTGCAGCGTCGATAAATATCTGCAGCTGGTGATCGTAACAAATTAGGAACCTTCCTAGAAAACCCCTTCATTTTTTTACCTCCACTATTCCAAACGCCACATCGCTAGAGTCCACTTGGACAAAATTGGAGTCACTGATTCAACGGCGACTGAGAGGAATCCAGAAAAAGTGCATACCAACAGACTGGCGATCGTAATGGGACACTTTTGCAAACTCTTTTTCTAGATAGTTAGATTTAATCTTATCTCCCTATTTTTTCTTCTTTCCATCGTGTCACTTAGATTTCCTTTTATATATATATATGAGTCTTCATCAAAGACTCGAGATCTCGAGTATACGAAGGGTGAGTTTAGAAGACCCACCGTTATGGGGATATTATAACAATCCCACGTATGAAGAAGAACCATTTCACAATTCCAACCCACGACAACCTGAGATTAACATGGCTGGCGAGCAAAAAAATTCCTTCTCTACCCCACACACCAGTAATAATCATAATGGGAGAGATGGTAACATTGGACAAAACCTTACCGCTCAACAGATTATAGAACTCATTATTCAAAGAATACAAAGAGGAGATGACAACTCTGAAGAATTGTTTCGAGGGTTGGCCACCGCATACGAAACCATTAGGTCCCGACAATTTTCAGAAGAACAAGAGCGATAAGAGAGGCCACCTCCTACCCCGATCACGGTGTCGGCCTGTACCACACCATTGAGACAACCTGCCCACACATTCTTTAATGATGATTCTATAGATAAGGTTTGCTCACGGGTCGTTCTAAAAGACAGAACCGTTAAAATCGAAGATCTCCCTAAAATGCTTGATGAGTACATGGCCAAGAGAGAGTGCCCCGATCACTCATTTGGGTTCGACAAATTTTACTGAGACGTCGAGTTTAATTTACCAATAGGATTTAAGCCACCGAAATTTACTAAATATATTGGCACGGGAAATCCAAATTATCACTTAGCTCTCTTTTGTAATGATTGCCGACCCATACGTGATAATCAAGGACTTTCTCATTCACTATTTCCAATGCTCATTAGAAGGAGAAGCTTTAGATTGGTTCGCGGGACTCCCGCATTATCATATAGAGACCTGCGATGAATTAGTCAATCAATTCCTAGACCAATACAAACAGTTGATCCAAGAGACAGTCAGTCTCAGCGATCTGATGGCAGCCAAGCAAGAGCCTGATAAAGAATTTACCGACTCCGTTGCTAGATGGAGAAAACTCGCTGCTAGGACCGACACTTCAATGAAAGAGAAGGATTTGGTGGATATTATCATCAATAACACTAGAGATTCATTAAAGAGCACACTTGTCATAAGTGATTACCTCGACTTCACTACACCCCACTCCCGGGCATCCCGACTAGGACGACACATTAAAGGCTGAGACCTTGCTCTATCCATAGTCACCTCAAAAGTAGGCTCTTCCAGTGAATCAAAATCGAAAAATAATAAAAAGCCTCAGGAACTAAGCAAGTTAACACCATTGTAAACCAAGGACAAAACTCTAGTAACAGGAACTTCCAACTGCAAAATTTCAGACAAAATCAAAATCAATAATAGTATACCAACCAAAACCAAGGTGTTAAGCAACAAATATATGCGAACCAAAACCAAGGCCAGAATCAGAATCAAGGCTAATACTCGAACAGAAATCAATACCCTAACACCTATCAGAACCAAAACACGACACAAAATCAACCGGCCCATGGGCTGAATTACAATAGTGTGCCCCCACCGCAAAACTTTAATCCAGCCAGAGGCCCCAACCAGCCAAGGCGAGAACACTATCCCCCTTTACTAGATATGTTCCCTAACATTTTCCGTCTCCTTAATACTCAAAATCTCCTCCGATTCTCACAGGAAAAACCTCGCCCATGGCCGACAAATTTAGACTATAGTAAATACTGTGCCTTCCATCGATATGCGAGACACAACCTAGAAGACTGTTGGGTCCTCAGGGACGTAATCTATGACATGAATGACTGAAACCAGATCGATTGGGAAGCACTTAGGAACCCTAGCCCTAATAATGACCAACCCTAACAAAATTTAGGAATCGTTAATAACCCCCTGCCCAACCACAACCAAGCAACACCGGCTCAGGTCACCACCGTAGATCTCTTCGGTCGACTCCCCTTCCAACCTTCCACCTTAATCACTCACATTCAACCCTTTGATGCTTCAGCCACACCAGTAAGAGCTCCTTCACCTCCACATCCCTCGACCCTGATCACTCGCATTGCCCGCTGAATCCACCTCCTTATCCAAAATTCACTTAGATACGAGTCCATTCCTTTAGGGCTAGGAGACCATTCCTCCATAGTCACCACCAAAGCCTTCAACCCCTTAAAATCTCGAACCAATACCATTACTGCTCCCTTTGTCCAATTCTGAACTTGAGTATGGAGATCACGTTCTCCAAACTGCAGCCCAAATTCTTGCATGGGTAGAAAGTGTCACCCAAAAAACTCTAAGTCAAGACAATGACATAACCATCGAGCGTTCGCTCAACCTAAAAGAAAGTAAATCAGAAGAACATCCTGACTCGCACGAGACCCTGGTCTCTGCTTTCATAGAAGAGGAAGACTACACACAGTACCTCCCGCCTTAGAGCGGCACCGTTCAGGTACGTGTTCCAACCTCGAATTCCACCCATTTCATAAATACATCCGCTTCAAGCTACACCAGGTTCAGTCAACAACCGACTTGCCCGATTCTCAAATCAGGAACCAATTACCCACCTCCGCCTTTCCCTCGAAATAAGGATTTCACAAATGCGCAACCATTAGAAAGGAATGTGAGAGAAAGAGAAGCTAACTTACCTCCCCCACCTCACATCATCCCTCCACCGATTCTTGCACCTCAACCATTCCAACCACCCGCACCTAAGGCCCATCGGCTAGGCAAAGAAACTGTGCTCGAGCCAGGACAAGAATACGACCTTCTGTGACATCTCTAGAAGATCTCAGCCAAGATATCCATACTAGAACTCATTAAGAAATTTCCTGATCATCACCGGTTGTTGATAAGGACACTTGAAGACATGCAAGTGGATGAGGATATGACCCTAGATTAGCTTTATCAAATCACTTTGGTCATGGCGCAACCTCCGATGCTCACTTTAACAGATGCAGACATGCCTAAAGAGTCACTCCGCGGGTGTGCGTCCCCCATATACCTTATGGTCATAATTAGAGGGTTCTCTGTACCACACGCACTCATTGACACGGGAGCATGACTTAACATCTGCCCTCTCACTACGTTAAAAATGCTCGAATACAAGAAGCAGGACATTAGGCCCTCCACATTATCACTCATAGCTTAAGATGGATCGCGTCGCTTTGTCAAAGGAACTATCAAGCAGCAGGTTCACCTCAGACCTGTAATGAAAGACGTTACCTTCCATGTTTCTGATTCCCCTAGTACGTACAATCTCATTTTAGGAAGGAAATGGCTGAAGTCGATGAAGGCCGTTGCATCCATATACCATCAATGTGTCAAATTCTCATACGAGGACTCCATCGTCCGTATATACGTTGATGCACCCCTCTAGGAGATTGATACTGATTACTCGGCGAGCATACCAACCGCTCACGATTATGTGTTGAACATGGGCCACATTCAAAAGACTCGAGTTCCTAACGAGATAATCGTTGTGGAAGTCCGTCCCCCTACCCCTCCTAGTTCCCCCAACGCATCAACAAAAATTAATGAGAAGAGAGGTTAGCCTAGACCTCGCCAAACTCTATGCCATCAACCCTACCACGATAAAAGGGTGGGACCTTATGTACCAGCTTAGATACATCCCCCACACCGAACTCGGGAAAAATAAGCAAGGTCATGTAGGACCCATTGTCCTAATACAAATACTTAAGCACATAGGGTTAGGATACAAATTGGACGGCCCACAAGCTGACTTGTCCCCTACCTCGCTAAAATGGTCTCTATATGACCACTTCGCCTATGGGACCACTGAGAAAGCAGATGTGCCAAACCATAAGGAAGTGCCCTTCACTAGATCCCAAGAGGTGGAAATTGAGCAAATGACTAAAGCGTTCAACGATTGAACCAATCTAAACAATGATATTGATAAACTGCTCGAGGGAGTCAAGCCCATGTTTAACTATGAGGAATTTACAGGAGTGAGGAGAGAAGAACCTCCAGAGCTCGACCCACGAGTAGAAGATTGGGAATCCACTGACGACGAATTTTTTCACATAGCAGCCTTGCAAGATAGTGAAGAGCACTTACGCTTAACATGGGAAAGAGATGATACTACACAAGAAAATACTAACTCGTATAGCATCCGCCTCGGCCTTGGCCTTGAGGGATGGGAATGCCCTTGGGACTCCCCTTGTATCGCTTACCCATACCAACCCCGCTGTATGGCATGCAGCAACATATTAGAATGCCTTGCTAGTTAGATCTGACACTATGATAGGAGAATCGAATCATTCCAACCTCGTGACAACCGACACAAGTAAGGACCTACCAGCTCAGCTATCGACATAAGAAGCAGAAAATCCCAACGGTCATCTGGTTGACCTAGGGGGAAACACTTACGTCACCCTCATAGACTTTGAAGAGGAACTTGAACCAAACATGTTTATATCCCCACATTCACCTCAACTCTAAATATCTTAGAAATCTCTAGAGGAAGAATGGAAACCTCCCCCGAGTGATGATAAGGACTACTGGATAGACCTCCCGACACTCGAGTTACCAGAGCGAGCTAATTTAGGACTTCAAGTACTATCAGACCAAGAAGATGAATTTGATACTGTCTTCGACTCTAACCTAGAAGGATGGGAATGTCCTTAGGAATCCCCTTGCATTCTTCACCATTATCAACCTCGCTGCCGAGCGTGCACGCTCATCCTAATGTATTATGAAGATCAAGGAAAAGAACTCGCTACCCCTGAGGATTCTTGAGGAGATTCCCCTCGGTGGGAAGAATAACATTATTACAACCCAAAGGATGATAGTTCAATTGACTACGATCTTCAGAGCTTCTTCGAAGAAGAGGCGATCAATGTGGCAGAGGAAATCTAAATGTTAGTGTCGCTATTACCAGCTTCACTCATTCAAAAGATCTCATCAGGTGAGGACTCCAACAAAAAAAAATGCCAAATTCACAATAAGTCCACATTTCTTGAAGAATCACCCGAACGGCTCCAGCAGCCGTCTCGCTCCCTTAACTAGAGGAAGCAATTCTCCTTACGCCCCTTGAGGCGACCGACCCTGTCCCATATTTATGATCAAAAATAAAAAAAATAGAAAAAATAGAAAACCCTAAAATTTCAAATATATAAAATCTAAAAAAATCAGAAAACCTCAGAAAAGAAAGGGAATCATACCGGACAAGATACTTCATGACGTTTAGAGAAGAATCAGTAGTCTTGACCTTCACCTTAGCAAAGATCTCTCAGTCATAGATTGTGTCGATGAAGGGTTACCTTTCACAAACTCAGATCCCCAGTGTAGCAATTTCACTGTAGATGAACTTACCGAGGATGAAGAAAGATCACCAGTTTCCGAGGAGGCACTGGACTTCCAACGGGTTATCAAGCATTTCGATGAGCAAACCCAAGCTGCCGCAGAACCCATGGAAGAACTTTGGCACTAAAGAGAAACCTAAGAAGCTACTGATTAGCACAACACTCAACTCCAAGGAATGCTAAAAAATTGCACAAGTCCTGCAAGAACACCTCAATTCCTTTGCATGGTCCTACGAGGACATGCTTGGTTTAGACCCAAGTTTAGTAGAACATCGCCTCGTCTTAGAACCTGATGTAAAGCCTGTTTAGCAGAATCTTCGTAGGATGCACCCATAAATCACCCTCTAAGTTAATGAGGAAGTCAACAAGTTACACAAAGTCAAATTTATCCGAGTCATTCTTTACTCTAAGTGGGTTGCCAATATAGTACCTGTCGCCAAGAAAGACGGCAGAGTACGGGTTTGTATCGACTTCCAAAACCTCAACCAAGCATGCCCAAAAGATGACTTCCCGCTTCCACACATTGACACTCTAGTCGACAACACCGTTGGACATGAGATGCTATCCTTTATGGATGGCTTCTCTGGATATAATAAGATCAAATTAGTAGAGTCTGACCAAGAGAAGACTTCCTTCACCACACCATGGGGAACATACTGTTACGTTGTTATGCCTTTTGAGTTCAAGAATGCAGGAGCCATGTATTAACGCGCCATGATGGCTATTTTGACGATGCTCTAAATCACAAAGGAAAAGGTATCGAGATAGTCCTCCTACGACCAGAAGGAGTTGTCATACCTAAAGCTTTTCAATTAGATTTCCCTGTCACTAATAATGTCACGGAATGCGAAGCCTTTATAGATGGACTACGAGCAACACTACAGTTAGGTGTTAAACAGTTAAAAACTATCGGTGATTCCAAACTAGGAATTTCACAAGTCATAGGAGAATGGAAAACTAAGGAAAGGAGACTAATGGCATACCTAGAAATGGCTCAATATTTAGTAAAGAAATTTGAAAGAATCTCTTTCACGCACATCTCGAGATGAGAAAATGAGCTCGCAGATTCCTTAGCCATGCTAGCCTCGGTCATCCAAATACCCATTGGACAAAATACCAAGACCTTCTTCATCAAAAAGCTAATAGTACTTGCCCACGGGGTAGCATGGACCGTCAAGCGAGAATTGCTCGCCCTCCTCACAAGTACAGGACCGAAAGAAGCAATCACCATGAAAAAGCACATCAAGACAGGAACTAAAGTCGCTATGTTCAGATTTGAAAAATCATCAATCGACGATGGACAATCGTGGTATTTTGACATCTGTTACTTCTTGAAATATCAACATGTCCCTCCATACGCCACGAAGATCGAACGAAAGACTATAAGGAACCAATGCGCCTGATACTGCATAGTTGGAGAAACATTATACAAAGAGGCCTTCACTAGAGGAGTACTGCTAGGATGCGTCAGGATTGCCGAAGGACAATACATCATCTAAGAAGCACACGCCAGTGCCTCTACGTCCAATCCTACCAGCAATGCTAAGAACACACCGTACTCATCAAAGCTCCATTGGTTACATTGAATACTATGACCTCGCCATGGCCGTTTTCGATGTGGGCCTTCGATGTCATCGGACCCTTCACAGATACAGTTAGGAACACTCACAAGCACACGTTCATACTTACAGCGACCGAATACTACACCAAATAGGCAGAAACTGAATCCTATGTCAGAATCACTGCTTTAACACTTGTAAGGTTTATCGTTTGGAATATCATCACCAGGTTTGGAGTACCCAGGATGTTTGTCACTGACAACGGACCACAGTTTATCGCGGAGAAGACGAAGAAGTTATGCAAGAAGCACGACATCGATCTATGCCACTCATCACCGTTCTACCCTCAAGGCAATGGATAGGTAGAAGCTACGAACAAAATGCTAATTTGAATCATAAAATGCACAGTAGAAATAAGCAATGGGGCCGACTAGCCTGAATGACTATTAGAAGCACTCTGGGCCTATAGGACCTCTATTCGTACGGCCACTGGCCAAACTCCCTACCTCCTTACCTATGGAATGGAGGTAGTCCTGCCATATGAGATATAAGTACCATCTTTATGCATTCAACTTGATGATGAACTATCCTTAGACGAGAAGAGAATTGGCCTACTCATGCAGCTAGAGCAGCTCGATGAAGCACGTCTAAGGGTAGCTGATCATGTTCAAGTATATTAGAGGAGAGTGGCCAGGGCTTACGATAAGAAAGTCCTTGAACGAACCTTTAATATTGGCGAATTAGTCTTGAAGAAAATCATGCCTTCTAAGCATGCCCGTTTGAAAGAAAAATTGAAACCGAACTGGGAAGGCCCTTATGTCATAACAGCCGCATATCCTGGAAACACATACAAACTGGCGGACCAAGATGGGGAAGAACTCCCTAGCCCTTGGAATGCCATGTACCTTAGAAAATATTACCCCTAGCCCTGTGATCGTCACATGTCGTGGTTAAATACTTATACTTATCACCCCCGTAGTCGTCACGACCCATTCATTGGTCGTACACCTTCAATTCTCAGAATATCCTTAAGACCTCCAATTTATCACCCACCTTTCCTCACTCGAGCAATCTGATTAAAGGACTAGTGACCTATCTAACCCCTTTCAACAGCATAAGTAACACCCAATCCTCATTTCCCTTCCCTCGCCATTGGAGGAGATGTTAGAGCAAAAAAAATAAAGATGTTAGGTTCAATCAAAACTCATTATTCTTGCACTAGTAGGATGCTTTCAAAAAAAATATACATTTACATATAAAAAAAAAATCGAGTGAGAGCATTACGACGAATGAACAAGTCAATGAGCTCAGGGAAGCATAAGCAGACCATGAGGACATTTCTAGTAATTGTACTAGAAGTATATAAGCAAGCTGCGAGGGCATCCCTAATGTCCCCATACTACTAGATGTTGTCCTAAGGCGGCGAGAGGAGGACAAACTCCTGCTAACCATAGAATATGAGATTTTGATGGTGCCAAAATATGACGAAGAAGCTCCATTATGGCATCCCATATCCCCTCTGAGAAAAAGATTGTTACCTACCCCTTTTGGAAATCATTAGATATAAACTATTCCCCACATCACTGAGCCTTTCTCCCCTCTACTATTTTTATTTTCGAGCAATAAATCAAAAGCCTTACAGGATGCTCTTAGAAATGAAACTGAAAATCGATGAATGATGACTGATGTAATCACCTATTATACCTACCATACTTCTCCCTAATAACCACGGGATAGGATGACCACCACCCTAAGAAAAAACTTGTATACAACTGACCTAATCAAAGAGACCTCCCCGGTTCGATGACAGTACCGATCATCTTTTATTCAAAACTAACTCACCAAATACCCATGACTGCTTATAGACCCAAACTGCTCGTCTCGAAACCAAGAAAAGCTCCATTGCATCTTGATGCTGGGGCATTTTTTTGCATTAGAAGATGAATCATATCAGAAATGCCAGCTTGTCCACAAAGAAGATAAGAAACGACGAAGTTACCACCTGAAAAGTGCTATCGAAGATACCATACTGCCAATCCTACCACGCTCCTACACTGGGGCATTTTTATTTTTCTTTTCTATCTTAGCTATTTACTTTTCCTGTTGCATTGTTTTCATTTTCTTTAAAAAAAAAAAAAAAAAAAAGTACATATTAATCTTTCCCTACCAGACTCCGGTCTGAGACACTTACCCCCCTTGACAACTAGCAAGGGGGAGAATAAAAACTACTGACAACATTACTCTCACATGTGCAGATACGAACCAACCTTCAATCATCACCGGGCCAGCTTAGGGAGCATCCAAGTCCCAATGATGGTCGATGGCGCTAAAGCAACTAAAAAAAAAGAAGCAAAAGTAGACGTAAGAGGTAACGAAAAGAAAAGGTCCAAAAGTAGACGCAAAGAGACCTCCCCGGTTCGATGACAGTACCGATCATCTTTTATTCAAAACCAACTCACCAAATACCCATGACTGCTTATAGACCCAAAGTGCTCGTCTTGAAACCCAGAAAAGCTCCATTGCATCTTAATGCTGGGGCATTTTTTTAGATTAGAAGAAGAATCATATAAAAAACGCAGCTTGTCCATAAAGAAGATAAGAAACGACAAAGTTAGCACCTGGAAAGTGCTACCAAAGATACCATACTGCCAATCCTACCATGCTCCTACACTGGGGCATTTTTATTTTTCTTGTTTTGTTTCTATCATAGCTATTTGCTTTCCCTGTTGCATTATTTTCATTTTCTTTAAAAAAAAAAAAGAAAAAAAAAAGAAGAAAAGTACATATTAATCTTTCGCTACTGTTGAGAACTGAAAAATACCATTTTTCACCCCTTAACTTGAGTCTTGATAGACCTTTGAGAGAACTAAATAAGTGTTTTAAGTGCTTGTGTTGCAGCTAACAATAAAGACAGGCTTAACCATAAAAGCAGCTTAAAAGTGCCAAAAAGATGACAATCCATGTCAATCCAAAGGAAGAAAGAGAAGAAACAACCTCACTAGCTGTTGAAAGGTCTGAATTGAAGAGGCAAAGACCTGGTCTCAACCCAGAAAAGAAGTATGGAACAATTCGAACAGAAAAATGCACTACAGAGTACTTTTCGCAAAGAACTTGAATTGTTCGCAAAGAACCTGAACTCTGCGAAAAGAACTAAAACTCTAGGCTCAGCTTTCGAAGAGCATCTGAACTCTTCGAAGAGATGATTGACCTTTTCGAAAAGAAGAAAACTCAATTCGAACAAAACCAGAACATTGCGAAAAGAGCTTCAGGAGTTACAACACCTTGCGAAAAGTCCCCTAAGCTATGCGAAAAGGTATTCTGGAGATTCTCAGCTTTGAAAGGGCAATTCAGTAATCTGTTTCATGCGTCCCAATGCATTTAAAAACCTAGGGACATTCCAGAGGATTCTAAGCATGAAGCGAAGGCATATTCCACCCCACGTGAGCACCTAGAGATGAAATAACTTGGCGAGAACTTCTAGAAACTCTAACAGACTTTCAAAATGCATAACAGAATTGATGCTTTTTTCACCTGATTGGCTGAACCAGATCGAGGAATTCTGATTAGCCAGAATAGATCTGGATCCTCGTGCTCGACTACCATTGGTCAATACAGATCTGAGCACTTCTGATTGGTTGATACACATCTGAGCTGGACTTAGGGAAAACTATAAATAGACGAACCATTTGCCCAATTTGGGCATCCAGATTTTGAGTTTCATTCTTATTCCCCCATTTCCAAATTAGATAGTTTGTCTGAAATCCCTGTAATAGCCTCACTTTTACTTGCAATTGAGAGCTGTGAGATACTTCTGTAATTCAAAGGAGAGTTGTATTCAAGACTACAAATCTGAGAGCTGTTTAAGCTGTGCTCTGTAATTGTAATGGTGAATTTGAAAAGGTTGCTGTAAACCGTGCATTCTCCATTGGACTCATGTTAAGGGTTCCCTCTGATCTCCTTATTGCATTAGACTCCTTTAGATTTACTCTTTTTCATGCAATTTCCCTTGATTCACAAATCCTGTGAGAGTTAGTGTTTGTAACCTAGTCTCTCACAGCATTTGTAGTGATGTTTCTTGTTCTAAATTAAGGATTTGGATTCAAGACTATTGGATGGTTTGTGGCTATTAAAGTGGACAGACCATAGCCATAAGCTTAAACCTAATCCTTGAATTAGATTTATTTCTCTTACATCTGCGCTTGTAGCCAGATGAAGATTGGATCATCTCTCAGTTGAGCTGCAGTCATTCTCATTAGATTTCAAGGACCAAATGAAAGTTAGATATTACTTCTCCATTTTTATAAGTTTACGTCAAACGTTCCCCCAACTCGGATCTGGATCATTTAGTTTAACTTTTACTTTTATCATTTAGTTAATGTGACAAATTCAACCTCCCATCTTATGTGCTTTCTAGATAGGATAAGAGGTCAGATCTGGTAGCTCAGATCTGGAGGTTTATCTTGCATTTTAGACAAATTCTCTGTGGACGATCTTTTACTCACATTTAAAACTTGCTACAATTGGCCCTGATCTTGCAGGCTAATTCACTTCTGTCTGTGCTGATATTTCTTTACTCTTTTTAATATTCTAGATTCATTATAATTTAGCAGTTGCAAACCTGTTTTCAAAACACACATAAATCAAGCACACAAAGAAGTAACAACAAGTTTTTGGAGCCGCTGCCGGGGATCGAACCCGGGTCACCCGCGTGACAGGCGGGAATACTCACCACTATACTATTCTATTGTTTTCCCTTTTATTTTTTATATCATTACTAAACTATTCTATTGTTTATACCTGTGCAGTTATTCATGTCCAATTTTTGAAGAAGAGAAACTACTTAAAAAGGAATTCTAAAGGTTTGCTGTGAATAATCAGATTTTTTTTGTTCTGAGTTGTATGTTTGGTAGGAGGACTCTCAGCCCTGAGATTTTCCCATTGAATTTAGAAGTTGAAAGGCTACTACGAACCAAACAAACAACACAAAATTCTGCTACTATGGGTGAAGAATCTCGACTTTTGAGGGATTACTTTGCACCTGGTACTTATAATTCTCCCTTTTGCATTCAATTTCCTACTGTTGAAGGAAATTATGAGATCAAATCATCGACTATCCAAATGCTTCCTTCCTTCCATGGGTTGAGTAAGGAAGATCCATACAAACATGTGGATGAATTCTTGGCTCTTTGCACCACATTCAACATAGTTGGACTTGGTCCAGAAGCAACCAAGCTTAGGCTCTTTCCTTTTTCATTAAAAGATAAAGCTAGAGCATGGTTATCTATGTTAGCACCAAATAGTATCACTTCTTGGAATGATTTGCAGTGTCAATTTTTAGCCAAATATTTCCCAATGTCTAAAACAAGCCAATTGAGACAAAGTATCATTTCTTTCTCACAAAACTCAACTGAAACTTTCCATGAAGCATGGGAACGATTTAAGGAACTTTTAAGGCAATGTCCTGATCATCAAATTCCCAGATGGCAGCTGGTTCAAAGCTTCTATCAAGGAATTGATCAAAAAGGCAAAAATATGGTGGATGCCTCCTGTGGAGGCACTTACTTACAAAAAACAGTTGAGGAGGTTTGGGACTTATTTGAAGTAATTGGTGAAAACTCAACTCAACAGGAATCTCTGTCAAGAGATATTGAAAATCCTGCTAGGTTGAACAATCAGCAAACCACCAAAGGAAAGATTTATGAGGTGAATGAGTTGGAAAGAAAGATGGACAATTTAACCACAAAGTTTGATAGATTGATGGACTCACTTAAAAATCCAATGGTTGCAAGAGTAGAGGAGGCATGTCTGATATGCCAGTCCCCTACTCATTCAATTGACCAATGTCCTGCTGCACCACAGTTCCCAGATTTAGTGGTGGAACAAGCTCATGCTGCCCAATCATTTGGACAGATGCAGTCAAATGAATATCCATGGAGAGGGCACCCTAATTTGAGGTGGAGCCAAGGGAATTATCAATCACAACAGCAGCAGCAACCAAAGAACCAAATGCCTTTCAAAACTGCACAGCCTTATCAGCAGAATTTTTATGCCAAGCCAAATTTTCAGCAGCCCATTCCACAACAACACTAATCACTTGATTCAAATCCTTCGGGTCCCCTTCTTTCGAAGATCAAGTCCTAAATTCACTCCAGAATTTAGGATCTTTAACTCAGACTGTGAACTTTCACAGCCAGAGCATAAAGAAGATTGAAGAAACATTGGGACAGCTTTCAAATACTTTGGCCAAAAGAGAGGAAGGAAAGTTACCCAGCCAACCTTTGAACAATCCCAAAGGACAGTTCATGGTTGGAGAAGCTTCTATTTCACATGAAGAAGTAAAAACTGTCACAACTTTGAGAAGTGGAAGAATTATAAATAACAAAGTGGGGACTGAAGAAGAAAAAAATGAGGAAAATGATAAAGATATGCAGCAAGAGCAGCATAATGATAGTAGTGGGGGTGCTAATGGACCTCAGAAAAATCAAACAAATGAAAAACAAAAAATTCAAAAAGTTTCTAAAAATGCTTCAAAAGCTGTAGATGAAGGACTAGTTCCTCATTTACCATTTCCTCATGCAATGAAATCTGTATCCCCTTTTGATAAAGGGAACACAAAAATAGATGAAATGATGGAGACTTTCAAGCAAGTCAAGATAAATTTACCTTTGCTTGAGGCAATCAAACAAATTCCAGCATATGCAAAATTTTTGAAAGATGTTTGCACTCACAAAAGACAGTCTAGGATACAGTTATCCAAGAAGGTCTTTGCTATGGAAAGAATTAATCAGGTGTTATCCATTGCCACACCTCCTAAACTTCAAGATCCTGGAATCCCCACAATCCCTTGCATTATTGGGGAACATACCATTGAAAAGGCTTTATTAGATTTGGATGCTAGTGTCAACCTACTTCCATATTCTGTATATGAGAAACTAGGTTTGGGAGAATTAAAACCCACTCATGTGGTGTTACAACTAGCAGACATATCTGAAAGGAAGCCAGTTGGGATGATTGAAGATGTATTGGTGGGAGTAGATAAATTTTTCTATCCTATTTTCTAGTTTTGGACATGGAACCTACCAAAAGCAAACGCCATCCACATCATTTGGGAAGACCATTCACAGCTCTGACAAATGCTTGCATTCAATGCAGTGCAGTATTATGGAAGTCTCTTTTGGAAACATGAAGGTAAAATTAAATGTTTATAATGCGATCCACGACCTCAATTCAAACTCTGAAGAATGTTTTCATGTTGATCTATTGGATGAACCGGTAGAAGGGACTTTACAGTTTACTGCGGTGTGAAGATTTCTACCAGATGTTAAAGATGCTTGGGAAATTCGAGGAAGAAAGCAGTTTGTATCTCAAATTCGAGGAAATAAATGTTGTGCAAGGAATTCATAATCAATCAATGAAGTTTCTCTTCTTGGAAACTGCTACTCTCCCCTTCCACAAACAACAAAGGTACCTTTGTTACCTTCTTTCTCGCATTTACGATTTAGAAGCAAAATTTGAAATATGTGTTTTTAGGAGATCATAAATCATTGCCTGCAATTATTTCTTCCTCCCTCACAAAGGAGCAAGAGGAAGAGCTGTTGATTGTTTTGAAAGAACATAGAAGGGCAATTGGCTGGACTATTACTGATTTGGGAGGAATCAGTCCAGCTGTTTGCATGCACAAAATCCATTTGGAAGAAGATGCAAAGCCTTCTAGGGAAATGCAAAGGAGGCTGAACCCTCATATGCAAGAAGTGGTCATGAAAGAGGTTGTTAAGTTGTTGGATGCAGGGGTCATTTACCCCATTTCAGATTCAGCTTGGGTGGCACCTACACAGGTGGTACCTAAGAAATCTGGGATCACTATGGTAACCTCAGATTCTGGTGAGCTTTTGTCAACCAGACAAACAACTGGGTGGAGAGTCTGTATTGATTACAGAAAATTAAATGCAATGACCAGAAAGGACCATTTCCCCCTCCCATTCATTGATCAGATTTTAGATAAGCTAGCAGGAAAAGCTTATTACTGTTTTCTTGATGGTTACTCTGGTTACAACCAGATTCTTGTGTACCCACAAGATCAGGAAAAGACCACATTCACTTGCCCTTTTGGCACTTTTGCCTATAGGAGAATGCCTTTTGGTCTTTGTAATGCTCCTGCTACTTTTTAAAGATGCATGTATTCCATTTTCTCTGATATGATTGACCAATTTATGGAGATTTTTATGGATGATTTTTCAATCTACGGAGATAGCTTTTCCCAGTGTTTACATCATCTCAAATTGGTATTACAGAGATGTGAAGAAACCAATCTAGTTTGGAGCTGGGAAAAGAGCCATTTCATGGTCACCCAAGGCATTGTCCTTAGCCATGTTGTTTCCCACAAGGGCATTGAGGTGGAAAGAGCAAAAATTGATTTAATTGCACATTTATCACCTCCCAAAACTGTTAAATAAATCAGAAGTTTTCTGGGACATGCTGGATTTTACAGAAGGTTCATTAAGGACTTCAGCAAAATAACCAAGCCTCATTATCATTTGTTATGCCAAGATGCCCCTTTTGTTTTCAATAATGAATGCATGAAGGCTTTTGAATTCTTAAAAAACTGTTTGATTTCAGCTCCAATATTGCAGTCTCCAGATTATTCACTACCTTTTGAACTGATGTGTGATGCATCAGATTATGCTTTGGGAGCTGTCCTTGGACAGAGAAAGGAAAAGCTGCCTCATGTCATAGCTTATGCCAGTAGATCAATGATTGATGCACAACTCAATTACACAACAACTGAGAAGGAGCTGCTGGCAATTGTTTTTGCTTTAGAGAAATTCAGGTCATATGTCTTGGGTTCACAAATAGTGGTGTTCATTGACCACTCTGCTTTGAAATACCTTCTGTCTAAGAAGGACACCAAACCAAGATTAATCAGGAAACTACAACTTGCTGAGTTGGAGGAGCTGAGAATGGATGCATACACAAATTCAAGATTTTACAAAGAGAAAGTCAAAACTTTCCATGATAAAAATTTATTGAGAAAAGAGTTCACAGCTGGCTCTAAGGTATGGTTATTTAACTCAAAACTCAAGTTTTTTCCAGGAAAGCTGAGATCTAGATGGGAAGGGCCATACACTGTCATTCAGGCAGCTCCTTCGGGAGCTGTTGACATCCTTGATCCAAGTAATGGAAGAATCTTGAAAGTAAATGGTCAGAGGCTCAAACCATGCATTGAAAATACCCAGGAGCCTGTACTGCCCATCTGTCATCACGAACCTCCAAAAATCTGATGGTAGATAACTGTACATTATGTTTTTATTTCATAGTTTTTGCTTAGTTTCTTTGTTTCTGTTTTTATTCATGATTTGTCTCTTTTTGCATGGTTTAAATATGTGAAAAGTTAAGTCGCAAAGTAATAATTCTCTTTTCGCAAAGTTCAATTTACTTTTCAAAAAGACTCTGGATTTGTAACGAATTGCTCGAAAGCAAGGATTTGCTTTTCGAATAGTTGGTTATGAAGCTATTTTCTTTTCGAAAAGATATTTCTGAAGCTAGTTTCTTTTTGAAAAGATGTTTCTGAAGCTATTAACTTTTTGAATGGTACTGATGCCATTCGCAGTTGTCAAAAGGTCTATTTTGGAACTTTTCGGAAACTTAAAAAGGACTTTGCAAAATTAACTCTGAGTATATTTAAACCCTTTCGAAGTAAGGGTTTCATATTTGAAAGCTTTCTGAAGAGCGACCTGTTCCACAGAAACCCTATTTCTTTCTTTCCTTGCGCGATTTGAGAATCTTGCTACACTTTTCTTCACCTTTGTTCGATCCTTTGAGTTTTCAGAGAAGGATTTTAGCTTCTAGTTTGGGGGATTTCTGCAAGTAAACAACATGTTCAATCAAAAACCCTAGATCTCGGTATTTCTCTGCACATTCTCTCTGTTTATCATTTGGAAAATTTGATTTTGTGTCATTTTCATACATCAATTTAGAATGGGAAAAGCGGAGAAATGGATGGCCATGTTCCCAAAATCCTCTGCTAAGAAAGTTAGCAAACCTACCCCAAAAGGAAAAACCAAAACTTCAGCCAAAAGAAAACTATCTATGGATAAAGCGGATAGGGTGGAGAAAGGGAAGAAAGTGAGACATGAGGAACCCATCCCTGCTGCTGCTAGTCCTGAGCTTGAGCTTCCTCCTCTACCTATACATTTGGTACTGCCAAATCCATTCATTGAAGCTCAGAAGCTAATTCCTGAGCTGATTGTGGACGAAACTTTTTTCGTCAACAAACCGGATTGCCTGTTATCTTTAAGATACATAAGAGATGCCTCACTAAGCAATATCCTTACCCCCTTGCCAGAGAAAATTTACCCACGAATGGTGAAGTTATGGTACCAAAACCTAGTCAAGGTCCTTTGAAAGAGATCTTTGGTGTCCCTACCCTGGTTATCTTTATTGATGATTGCGATCTTACTGTCACATTTGAAGACATAGGGAATGGTTTGGGGATACCCTTCCAATTTGATCCTTCTGGTCCATTGGTACATTCGAAGCTTGACCTCCTTTAGAGAAATGGCTGCACATTTAACCCAAGGAATTGTGGGCACTGGACAGTCCATCATGAGGAGAGACCTAGCCCCCCAATTTCTATTGATGGACTCCATTTTGAGGGGAAGTTTTTATGTCACCGGGCACAACCAAGAGAGGAGAACACCAATTTTGGAGGCTCTCTTTCATTTTTCTAAGGGGCAGTTTTTCAATGCCCCTATGTTAATTTTTGAAGCCATGGCTGATATTAGTGCCAAGTTGAAAAAGGAGCAGAAATTAGCTAGCCTCCCATTTGGTAGATTGATCACAGCCCTCCTCAGAGCCAAGTTTGACATTGATAACGAGGAGCCATTTGAAGTCACTGCTCCTCACAATTTTGGGAAAAATGCTTGGACTACAAGCCAAGCCATGCTGAGAAGAATGAGAGAGGAAGGTGAACCTGCACCTGCACCTGCAACTGTTAATGAACCTGCCCCTGCAGTTCCCTTAGAACCGGTTTTGCCAGAACCTGTGGTGACCAGCTCTTTAGCTGCACCACTTCTTGAAGCAGCTCTGCCAGACCCTGTGGTGACCAGCTCTTTAGCTGCACCCATTTTTGAAGAAACTATCCTTCCCATGGTGACCAGCTCTTCAGCTGCACCAATTCTTGAGGAAGTTGGCCTTTCACCCTCCTCCCCTAGTCCAGCCCCTGCCACTTCACCTATCCCAGGTGTCCCATCTCCCATACCCTCCATTATTCCAATTATAGATTCCCCCTCTACACCAACCACTCCAACCATACTCACACCACCAATTTCTCCCACCAATGCCCATGTTTTGGCTGCAGACTTTATTGCCCCATCTCCCTGCACTCCTTTGCTCCAAAGCCCCTCAAATTCACCTGCTCATTCAGCCCACACACCTGAAGTATCCCATACACCTGAACCTGAGCCTTTCACTACAGAGGCTTATTCCTCCTTAATGGGATCTATTTTTGAAACTGTGGGGCTTGAACCTATCCCTATACCTGACCCTCCTCATTTCACTCACTTACCTACTTCTCCCTTTATAGCCATTGCACCTCCACCCTCCACTTCAGTTGTACCAGTCCCTGCTATGCCCACCTCTCCCCCACCTGCATCTATTAACCAAATACTTGCCTACCTCCAATCCATCCAAGCCCAACTACAACTCAACACAGAAAACCTTAGCCTCCACATCCCACACAACCACCATTACCCCTATACCTACTGTTGATTCCCATGCTACCCAAACTGAACCAGAGGTAGTATTGGTTGATCTGCCCACCCCCACCACTCGCCCATGCTACCCAAACGAACCGGAGGTCCCTCCTGGTTGCATCCCTTCACCACTCCTCACTTTCTCCAGGCAAGCCACTCGAATGACCACAAGTCCTCCTTTGGATACTTCTTCTCCCCCTCCACATTTGGGACACCTTTGGTCCCCTACCATTCCATTCCCTTCCCAGTTGCCACCCCTCAAGAGCCATGGAAGAAAATCCTTATATCTGTAGAGATGTTCTAAAGGGGTTAGCTAATTTACAAGCCTACATTCGAACCCCTTATGAAAACCAGATTTGGAAGTTGGAATTATTTATGAAATTTGAGAGAGAGAAAATGAAGGACTTGCTGGGTCAAACCTTTCAAATGGTTCGGAGTGAGCAGCACAAGGTGACCATGTTGCAAGCACAGCTTGACCAGGAAAAATTGAAGACCAGTAGACTTGGCAAGTACATTGGCCTCACTAAAAAGATCAAATTAGAGGAATACATTGAGCTGCAAAACACAATCCAGGAGAAAGCTCAATCAAGTTCAGACTCCAATACTGATTCTAGTTCTGATTCTGACAGTGACTCCAGTTCTGAGCCAATTGAACCAACTTATGATACAGATTTTGACCCCAGTTATTAGATCACATTGTACTTATCTGTGTTATGAGTTTGTAATATAAAATTCTATTTTTTCTTGTGTAATTACTGTGCATTTCTGTCTGTCCTCTTGTCATCATGATTTTTTTTCTTGCTTATATCTTTTCTCTGCTTTGGACTAGTGTGAACCCTGCTCCCCTTTGGTTTGGGGGTGTGACAGAAATCAATAATTGAGTTAACATCAGTACAACTTATGATCAGTGGAATTTTTGAAAATAAAGTAATTTCACACCTGCTGTTTTGAAAAAAAGAAAAATATGAAGAAGTTAAAAACCTTTTGAAATTAATTTCTAGTGTAATTCTAATACTTTCATGAAGTGAATGTCAGGAAATTTCCAAAAGAAAATTGATGTTTTAGTAAACCTAAAAAGAAGGAAAACAGTGAGGATACACCTCAGGAATTTGATAAAAAAACCACACCCAGTGAGGTTTGGGCCTGAAATGTATTCTTTGGAGGTATGAATTGGCAATTTTTTTTGCTTTTGGGACTGATTGAATTTGCTTTCTTGCACTAGAAGTTACACATATCTAAATTGAAATAATTTGATAGCACTCGTGATATTAAAGACATGATGTAAGGCCTCCTTTTGGACAGTTTAAACCTTACAAAGCCCCACCTTTTGAAACTGCCCTTGATACACACCATTTGAGCTGTACAAATCTAAGATTCCTTTGAAACCTCATCCAATAAACCTCATCCAATAAACCTCATCAACTTCATTTAGCCTAACCCTCACTCCGAGAAGTCAGAAGATAAAGGGAAGGAAGCTGAAGAAAGGAGAATTGAGTAACAATTTGATAATAAAAGAAGGGTACAGGTTGAAGGCAATGATGTAACAACAGAGGAAATGTGGCATTCCAGTCAATGCTAATTTGAAAAAAAATATATATATATATATATTTGAGCAAAACAAAAAGAGAGAAAGCATTTCATTGGAAGTTTGAAAAAGAAAGAGAAAAAGATGGCCACTTTGGCTCTGGAAATTCAAAGAAGAAAATGAAAATATGCTGAAGTAAAGAAGGTTTGTATATCACCTCCTTAACTTGACTGACTTCTCAAATTTGAACACCATTCCACCCCTTTATTCTTGAGAAATTTCACCCATAAGCCACATTACAACCATAGTAAAGTCCTTACTGATCAATGATGGATTGAGCTATCACATGGAGATAAGAATTTGTGTAATCTATGGTGAAAAGAGCAGGAAATTTTGAACTAAAAGCAATGCCTATGCTCATGCTTACAGTCCTATTTGAGGGCTGTAACTGCTCTTGATCCGTGTGAAATAGTACAACCCTCTTACTTGCATGTTGAGTGAAAATCCTGGTGAGAGTTGGGTTTGAAATCAACTCATTGGGGTAACATCGAAGCTGGATTCCTAAATCGAAGGCAAGCTGTTCATTAATTTTTCTTGTAAATAACCTTTGACATAAATTGACTGAGTAGTAACAAGAATTACAGCAGAATTTTAGTTTTGAACTGATGTTTTTTCTTGAAAAATCTTCTTACAACATGACTGATGCAGGTGTGAATAAACAGATTGGATGAAAGTTTATATGTAATCGCAATGATCTTAACTGATTTATTGAAGAAGTTTGTGGGTACCTTCACTGAAAACCCACAAGAGACTTCACTCCTCCACTAGGGATCACCTAGGGGTTTAAAAGGCTTGTTGCATATGCTAAATGCAACTGTGCTCCCTACAAAAGTGGCTTTTTACTTTGTTTTTTTTAATTTTGTCTTTGCTCAGGGACTAGCAAAGCTTAGGTTTGAGGGTGTGTTGAGAACTGAAAAATACTATTTTTCACCCCTTAACTTGAGTCTTGATAGACCTTTGAGAGAACTAAATAAGTGTTTTAAGTGCTTGTGTTGCAGCTAACAATAAAGATATGCTTAACCATAAAAGCAGCTTAAAAGTGCCAAAAAGATGACAATCCATGTCAATCGAAAGGAAGAAAGAAGAAACAACCTCACTAGCTGTTGAAAGGTTTGAATTGAAGAGGCAAAGACCTGGTCTCAACCCAGAAAAGAAGTATGGAACAATTCGAACAGAAAAATGCACTACAGAGTACTTTTAAAGAACAATCGCTGAAAAGAACGAACTCTGCGAAAGAACTAAAACTCCGAACTCGACTTTGAAGAGCATCTGAACTCTTCGAAGAGATGATTGACCTTTTCAAAAAGAAGAAAACTCAATTCGAACAGAACCAGAACATTGCGAAAAGAGCTTCAGGAGTTACAACACCTTGCGAAAAGTCTCCTAAGCTATGCGAAAAGGTATTCTGGAGATTCCCAGCTTTTGCAAGGGCAATTTAGTAATCTGTTTCATGCGTCCCAATGCATTTAAAAACCTAGGGACATTCTAGAGGATTCTAAGCATGAAGCGAAGGCATATTCCACCCCACGTGAGCACCCAGAGATGAAATAACTTGGCAGGAACTTCTAGAAACTCTAACAGACTTTCAAAATGCATAACAGAATTGATGCTTTTTACGATTATGAACCAGATCGAGGAATTCTGATTGGCCAGAACAGATCTGGATCCTCGTGCTCGACTACCATTGGTCAATACAGATCTGAGCACTTCTGATTGGTTGATACACATCTGAGCTGGACTTAGGGAAAACTATAAATAGACGAACCATTTGCCCAATTTGGGCATCTAGATTTTGAGTTTCATTCCTATTCCCCCATTTCCAAATTAGATAGTTTGTCTGAAATCCCTGTAATAGCCTCACTTTTACTTGCAATTGAGAGCTGTGAGATATACGTAATTCAAAAGGAGAGTTGTATTCAAGACTACAAATCAGAGTCGTTTAAGTCATGTGGTTCAGAATTGTAATGGTGAATTTGAAAAGGTTCGTAACCCGTGCATTCTCCATTGGACTCATGTTAAGGGTTCCCTCTGATCTCCTTATTGCATTAGACTCCTTTAGATTTACTGTTTTTCATGCAATTTCCCTTGATTCACTAATCCTGTGAGAGTTAGTGTTTGTAACCTAGTCTCTCACGGCATTTGTAGTGATGTTTCTTGTTCTAAATTAAGGATTTGGATTCAAGACTATTGGATGGTTTGTGGCCATTAAACTTGACAGACCATAGCCATAAGCTTAAACCTAATCCTTGAATTAGATTTATTTCTCTTACATCTGCGCTTGTAGCCAGATGAAGATTGGATCATCTCTCAGTTGAGCTGCAGTCATTCTCATTAGATTTCAAGGACCAAATGAAAGTTAGATATTACTTCTCCATTTTTATAAGTTTACCTCAAACGTTCCCCCAACTCGGATCTGGATCATTTAGTTTAACTTTTACTTTTATCATTTAGTTAATGTGACAAATTCAACCTCCCATCTTATGTGCTTTCTAGATAGGATAAGAGGCCAGATCGGGTAGCTCAGATCTGGAGGTTTATCTTGCATTTTAGACAAATTCTCTGTAGACGATCTTTTACTCACTTATATTTAAAACTTGCTACAATTGGCCCTGATCTTGCAGGCTAATTCACTTCTATCTGTGTTGATATTTTTTTACTCTTTTTAATATTCTAGATTCATTATAATTTAGCAGTTGCAAACCTGTTTTCAAAACACACATAAATCAAGCACACAAAGAAGTAACAACAGCTACCAGACTCTGGTCTGAGACACTTATCCCCCTTGACAACTAATAAGGGAGAGAATAAAAACTACTGACAACATTACTTTCACATGTGCAGATACGAAGCAACCTTCAACCATCACCGGGCCAGCTTAGGAAGCATCCAAGTCCCAATGACGGTCGATGGTGCTAAAGCAACTAAAAAAAAAGAAGCAAAAGTAGACGCAAGAGGTAACTAAAAGAAAAGGGCCAAAAGTAGACGCAAAGAGACCTCCCCGGTTCGATGACAGTACCGATCATCTTTTATTTAAAACTAACTCACCAAATACCCATGATTGCTTATAGACCCAAAGTGCTCATCTCGAAACCTAGAAATGCTCCATTGCATCTTGATGCTGGGGCATTTTTTTGGATTAGAAGAAGAATCATATCAGAAACGCCGGCTTGTCCACAAAGAAGATAAGAAACGATGAAGTTACCTCCTGGAAAGTGCTACCGAAGATACCATACTACCAATCCTACCACGCTCCTACACTGGGGCATTTTTATTTTTCTTGTTTTATTTCTATCTTAGCTATTTGCTTTCCTTGTTGCATTATTTTCATTTTCTTTAAAAAAAAAAAAAAAAAAAAAGTATATATTAATCTTTCACTACCAAACTCCGGTCTGAGACACTTATCCCCCTTAACAACTAGCAAGGGGGAGAGCAAAAACTACTGATAATATTACTCTCACATGTGCAGATACGAAGCAACCTTCAACCATCACCGAGCCAGCTTAGGAAGCATCCAAGTCCCAATGACGGCTGATGGCACTAAAGCAACTAAAAAAAGAGAAGTAAAAGTAGATGCAAGAGGTAACTAAAAGAAAGGAGCCAATCAGGTGCATCTAAATAAAAAACATCTCTATATATATGTCAAAATCTTTCCATTTCTTTTTACACTTGTTACCGGGAGCATCCCCCCTATATACACAACACACACATACTATGAATACAAAAAACATACATACACACCTACTCCCTACGCTGCTGCTGGGATGGCCGAGCGCTGCTGTCCCTAATATCATCAGCTCGGAGGTCTATAGACTGGTCCTCTAAAAACACGATCCCTACACCTAGAGTCCTCGAAACCTCTAGACGACGAGGCCCCGCCATAGAACCCCCCTCACTCACCTGACTAGCGGATCGCCTCAATCGCAAATGAGGAGGAAATCTCGTAAGAACCTCACGAACAATAGAATACTCATGAGCATCACCCCTGACACGATCGTGGGACCATGCACTGAAATAATAGTACATGGCTGAACACAGGCTAAAACAATAACTATGTGGCTCATATCCCAATGTAGAGCCTATATACTAAAATAATAGTATATAGTCGGAATATAGACTGAAACAATAGTCATGCATTTCAGACTAGAGACCAGACCCGAACAACCCCAAATTAAGTGCCTGAAACCTCACGCGTAATTTGATTGGATGCCAAACCACAAACGGACAATCAGTCCCCCTTTCAGACCAAACTTCCTTTCCCAGACTATCTCAAGACTCGAACACGCACCTGAAATCAGACGTGCGATCGAATTGAGCGCCCGATCACCGGTGCACAATTGGCCTACGCCTGACCTAGCCTCACAGTCCTTGACCCCTTAGTTTCCTCGATTGAGCACTTTTGAAGAAACGCTTAAATGGATTACGCATGTCCTAACAAGCGCGCAATTACCCCTAACGCTATTAGGACTAGGAAACTCACTGAGCAAGTCAGCCGGTCGCTCATTGGGTCGGTGATCGACTCAAAGTGATTAAGCGCCGGGAAACTGGCTCGTAATTTAGTTAAACGCCTGAAACATGGTGTGTAATTGAAGAAAAACCTATAAAAGCTTTTTTTTTAATTCAACCTAGGAAGGAGAGAATACAATAAGGCTGGGCAATTTTTGACAGACAATGGATTTTTTTGGGATTCCAAAACTAGAGAACTCCGAGGACAAACCCATAGAGCAACCTAGTCATGATTTTGAAATTCAAGCTTCGAATCTTCGAGATTTCTCTCCACAGCCCCCAGTCCTAGGTAAAAATCTTAGTTTTAGACTTAGGATATTTCTCATAGTTTTAATTATTAGTTTTAATTATAGGTTTTAATTTTCAGTCCGAGACCGTAGCACCCTTTTTTAGACCACAAATATCTTATATCTGGTTCTAATCCTTGGATTCCAGAACTAGTCCTTAATCATACGGTCTGATTTTCTGATTTCGGACCCGAATTTAGTCCTAGAAATTTAAATTCTTATTTTAATTTCATATTTTCATATCTCCGAAAATCCTAAATATTAATATTAGTTTCTACAATTCTAGTTCATAATTTAATTCATAATTATTATTCTGAAATCAATTCCGAAAAAACCTAAAATACTATTTTACGGTCCAAAATTTAATTTATCTTTGATCTTAGCCATCCGATTTACCCAAGGGAGCTTACGGAGGGTACTCGAGAATGAGGCCAATCCTCTTTAGCATAGCGGGCCCAAACTCCCTTTTTTTAAGAATTTTAGAATTAATTAATTGCTTTTTTTATCTTTTTAGTATAATTAATTAGTAGATTTATTTTATTTCAGCATAATTAATTAATTAAGCTAATTAGATTTTAGTACGATTGATTAATTTCTTTAAATCATATTTTAATTGGTTAATATCTTGCTTTAATTAGAGTTCAGTATGATTAATTCATTGCTTTGATTAGATTTTTAGTATATTTAGTTCATTATTTTAATTGGAATTTTAATTATATTAGTTTATTTACTTTAATTAAAATTTCAAGAAAATCAGTCTATTCATTTTAATTAGATTTTAATAAAATTAATTCCTTTGCTTAAATTAGAGTTTTAGTAGAATTAGTTTTCTATTTCAATTAGAATTCTAGTAAGACTATTATACTTGATTTAATTAGAATTTCAATAGAACTAGTATACTTGCTCAATTTGAGTCTCAGTATAACTAGCATGCTCAAATTAATTAGAGTTTCACCAAGACTACTACATGTGCACTCCTAGTACAATTAAGAGACCTGATCATAATCAGACTTCTAATGGGATTAGGAGACTACAATTAATCGGACTTTTAGTAGTATTAGGATATTAAATTAATTAGAATTCTAATAAGATTAGGAAGCTAAAATTAATTAGACCCCTAATAGGATTATAATATTAGAATAGACCACTCACTCTAAAAAATTCACAGCTAAATTCATAATAGAATCAGGGAAGTCTAAACTGACTAGAACTATAACTATAAAGGGAAATAAAAGAGAAATTAAACTATCTAAATTAAGAAAAAGACATAGTTACTGACGTTCACAAGCGGACGATTCAGTATAGAAGTAACCCATACCCGCTCTTAAGCGTGATCATTGACATGTTGCAGCATCGATAAATATTTACAGCTGGCGATCGTAACAAACTAGGAACCTTTCTAGAAAATCCCTTTATTTTTTTACCTCCACTATTCCAAAAGCCACATCACTAGAGTCCACTTGGACAGAATTGGAGGCCCTGATTCAACAGGGACCGAGAGGAACCCAGAAAAAGCATGCACCAATAATATGCCCTTTTTTTTTTTTCTTTCTTTTCTTTTCTTCTTTTCTTTTTCTTTTTTTCTTTTTCTTCCTTTTTTTTGGAAATGAGAATAATGCAACAGGGAAAGCAAATAACTAAAATAATAATAAAAATAAAAATGCCTGGGTGTAGGAGCGTGGCGGGATCAGCAGTGTAGTGTCTCTGGTAGCACTCTCCGGATGGGGACTTTGTTATTCCGGACCTTCTTTATAGGCAATTCGTCACTTCTAAGGTGATTCTCCTTCTGAAAAAATGCCCCAGTGTCTAAGAGCAATGGAACTTCTCTGTGTTTTGATAAGCACTTTTGGCCTATAAGAAACCATGGGTATTTGGTGAGTTAGTTTTAAAGAAAAGTTCATCAGTAGTGTCATCGAACCAGGGGAGGTCGTTTCGGTTATGTCAATCGTATATCGGGGTCTACCTTTGGGTGGTGGTCATCCTATCCCGTGGTCATTATCAAGGAGGGTGTGGTGGATATAGTAAGTGATTGCATCAGTCGTCATTCATCGGTTTTCGATTTCATTCCTAGGAGTATCCTTCAAGGCTTTTGATTTATCATCTGAAAAAAATAAAAAGTAGAAGAGGAGTAAGGCTCAGTGATGTGGGGAGTAGTTTGTACCTAATGCTTTCCAAAAGGAATGAGTAACAGTCTTTTTCTTAGAGGGGATATAGGGTACCATGATTGAGCTCTTCGTCATATTTCAGTACCATCAAAATCTCACATTCTATGGTTAGCAGGAGTTTATTCTTCTCCCGCCACCTTACGACGACATCTAGTAGTGTGGGGACATCAGAGATGCCCTCACAACTTACTTATATATTTCTAGTAGAGTTATCAGAGATGTCCTCACGGCCTGCTTATGCTTCCCTGAGCTCATTGACTGGTTCATTCGTTGTATTGCTCTCACTCGATTTTATATATATGTATATTTTTTGAAAGCATCCTGCTAGCGCAAGAATGGTGAGTTTTGATTAAACCTAACATCTTTAATTTTTTTCCTTTTGCTCTAATGTCTCCTCCAATGGTAGGAGAAGGGAAATGAGAATCGAGTGTTACTTATACTTTTGAAAGAGGTTATGTGTGTTACTAGTCCTTTGATCAGATTGCCCGAATGAGAAAGTGGGAGATAAATTGGAGGTCTTGAGGATATTCTGATAATTGAAGGCGTACGACCGATGAACGGGTAATGGTGACTACGGGGGTGGTAAGTATAAGTATCTAACCATAGGATGTGATGATCACAGGGCTAAGGGTAATATTTTCTAAGGTACATGGCGTTCTAAGGGCTAGGGAGTTCTTCCCCGTCTTGGTTCACCAGTTTGTATGCATTATCAGGGTATGTGACTGCTATAACATAAGGGCCTTCCCAGTTCGATTTTAGTTTTTCTTTTGGATGGGCATGCTTGGAAGGCATGATTTTCTTCAAGACTAGTTCTCCAATATTAAAGGTATGTTCAAGGACTTTCTTATCATAAGCCCTGGTCACTCTCCTCTTATATACTTGAGCGTGATCAGCTGCCCTTAGACGTATTTCATCGAGCTGCTCTAGTTGCATGAGTAGGGAAATTCTCCTCTCGTATAAGGATAGCTCATCATCGAGTTAAATTTGTAAGGATGGTACTTGTATCTCATATGGTAGGAGTGCCTCCATCTTGTAGGTAAGGAGGTAGGGAGTTTGGCTAGTGGTCATATGAATAGAGGTCCTATAGTCCCAGAGTGCTTCTGGTAGTCGTTCGGCCAGTCGGCTCCATTGCTTGTCTCTACTGTGCGTTTCAAAATTCGAATTAGCATTTTGTTCATAACTTCTGCTTGTAATTGCCTTGAGGGTAGAACGATGATGAGTGGCATAGATCAATGCCAAACTTTTTGCATAACTTCTTTGTCTTCTTTGTGATGAACTGTGGTCCATTGTCGGTGAAAAATATCCTGGGTACTCTAAACCTGGTGATGATATTTCGAACGATAAACCTCATAAGTGTTGAAGCGGTGATTCTAACGTATGACTCGGCTTCTGCCCATTTGGTGTAGTATTTAGTTTCCATAAGTATGAATGCGTGCTTGTGAGTGTTCCCAACTGTGTCTGTGAAAGGTCCGATGATGTCGAAAGCCCACATAAAAAATGGCCACAGCAAGGTCATAGTGTTTAATTCAACTGATGGAGCTTTGATAAGTGCAACGTGTTCTTGGCATTGATTGCAAAATTGGACATAGAGGTTGCAGTCTCTTAGCATCGTCGGCTAGAAGTAGCCTTGTTGTATGATTTGATCGGCGAGTCTCCGTCGACTAGTGTGGGCACCGCAAGCACTAGCGTGTGCTTCTCGGATGATTTATTGTCCTTTGGTGGTCATGATGCATCATAGTAGTACTCCTTTGGTGAAGGCTTCTTTGTACAATATTTTACCGAGTATGAAGAACCGGACACATCGGTTCCTTATAGTCTTCCGTTCAATCTTCGTGGCATATGGAGGAATGTGTTGATGCTTCAGAAAATTCCATATGTCAAAATACCATGGTTGTTCATCATCGATTGGTAATTTTTCAAACCTGAACGTAGTGACTTTGATTTCTGCCTTGACCTGATTTTTTAAAGTGATTGCTTCATTTGGTCTCGTGCTCGCGGGGAGGACTGGTAATTCTCTCATAACTGTCCATGCTACCTCGTGGGCAGGTACTGCCCAAGTTTTTGACAAATAAGGTCTTGATACTTTGTCTGATGGGTATTTGGATGACCGAGACTAACGTGGCAAGGGAGTCTGCGAGCTCATTTTCTAATCTAGGGATGTGTGTAAAAGAGATTCTTTTAAATTTCTTTACCAAATATTGAGCGATTTCTAGATATGCCATCAGTCTCCTTTCCTTGGTCTTCCATTCTCCTTTAACTTATGAGATTACGAGCTTGGAATCACCAATGGTTTTCAACTATTTAATGCCTAATTGCTCATAGTCCAGCTATGAAAGCTTCATATTTCATGATATTATTAGTGACATGGAAGTCTAGTTGAAAAGCCTTAGGTATGAAAACTCCTTTTGGGGTTAGCAGGACTATCCTAATGCCTTTTCCTTTGTGATTTAGAGCACCATTGAAATAAAGGGTCCATGATGTCTTATCAAGCTCTTCGTTATGAATTGTGAGTAGGTCTTCATCGAGGAAATCCATATGTATGGGCTCATTGCTCGAGAGTGGGAGGTCTACGAGGTAATCAGCAATTGCTTGTCCTTTGATCGACTTCTGTTTGACGTAAGTGATGTCAAATTCTTACAATAGCATATCCTAGCGAGCAATCTTTCCTGATGTGGCAGGCTTTTTGAATACATACTTCAGAGGGCCCATTCGAGCTAGTACTAGTATCTTATGTGCTCCGAAGTAGTGCTGTAATTTAGTTAGGCCCATACCAATGTGAGGCAGGTCTTCTCCATTAAAGTGTATTTTCGTTCATACTCAACCATCGTCCTACTTAGGTAGTAGATAGCCTTCTCTCTCTTGCCGTCTTCTTCATATTATCCCAAAATTACTCCCAGGGGATTGGTGGTGATAGTATTGGTAGGTTAAGGAGGTACTCTTGATGTTGCCGAAGGCTTGTTGACACTGGTAATCCCATTTGGACTCAGTTCCTCCTTTAAGTAGTCTGTAGAAAGGATCGCATTTGTCTGAATGCTGGGAGATAAATCTCTTGATGAATTACAATTTTCCTATCAGGCCTCATAATTCTTTGATATTACTGGGAGGTGGCATCCCAAGGATGGCTCTAACTTTTGCAAGGTCGACTTCGATCCCTCAATTGCTGACTATGAAATCGGGTAATTTTCTGGAGGTGACTTCGAAGATACATTTCTTTGAGTTTAATTTTTAGCTGATACTTCTCGGCTCTTTGTAGTACCAGTCGGAGTGCTTCAGCATGTCCTACTCACATTTAGGACTTCACTAATATGTCATCGACATAGATTTTGAAACATTTATGCATCATGTCATGAAAAATAGCCATCATGGAGCGTTGATACGTGGCTCCTGAGTTCTTGAGCCCGAAAGGCATGACGACGTCGTAGTAAGTTTCCCATGGTGTAGTGAAAGAAGTCTTCTCTTAGTCAGACTCTACTAATTTGATTTGATTATACCCATAGAAACTATCCATAAAGGATAACATCTCATGTCCAGCGGTGTTGTCGACTAGAGTGCCAATGTGTGGAAGTGGGAAGTCGTCCTTTGGGCATGTCTGGTTGAGGATTCGGAAGTCAATGCAACCTGTACTCTGTCGTCTTTTTTAGCGATAGGTTCCGTTAGTCAATGATTTTTACCATTTTATATCCCTTAAACCTGGCTTTTGCTAAGCCTTAGAGTATTTAATAATTGCTTTTCAGTGTTGATTTACAGTAAGGAAGTAATTACAGCCTTAGTGCAGTTTTCAGTTAAAAAGTGCCATTAAGGAGGAGTTTGAAATCATTTAAGAGCACAGAGAGAGAGATGTGCTTTCACACATGAAGAAGTGCAACTTCAGGTTCTTGGACCTCATGAACCACAGCAGCCATCACATTGGGGACTTAAGCAATCAGCTCAGCAACATTTTGGGTTATGTACTCATTCATTTGGGTCACCATTTCAAGCAGTAGCAAGACAAGGTATTAGCTATATATCATAGCTATGTGCATCTTCTTTAACCATCTGCAGAAGTACACACATCAGCTAAATACATCAGCAATGAAACCCGAGTTGTGCAAAGGTGATCCACTAAGGTGAAACCTCAAGTGAGAAGTTTAAGCTGTTCAGCCTTGTACCCAACCTACCAAATGAAGCTACTGCTGAAGCTAGAACTGGTCGAGTGGTTCATAGCTAGAAACCCAAGCTGCTGAGTAGAGCTGCACTCTTTCAGTCCTCTTGTCAAGCAGTTTAAGCTATAGCTTCTGCAACCTATCGAAAGGAGCACAACACACTTCACTAAACTCTCGAATTAGAAGGGCATGTAACCGGTCGAATGGAAATAACAACAACATACTTGAACCTCATGAATGGATGCTCCAATCTACCAACATCAGTAGTCTCTGAGCCTTGAGATTCAACCTGTCAAATGGGAAGAACAGCAGTTTTAGTGCATGTCGATAGCAGCTTATCAACCTATCGAGAGGATTAGTGCACCTTTTAGCAACATCTCGAATGGTATAGCCCCTTATCTTCAAACCTATAGAGCACATTCCATGCAGCTGGCTATAACCTGTCGACTTGGAGCTTTCAGCTCTAGCACCTATTGAAGAGACCATTGCTTCAGCTCCTCAATCCTCTCGAGTACTTCAAGCCATAGCTACAACATCCTCCCATTGTACCTGTCTACATTTAGAGTGCACCTCCAGAACCTATCGAGTAGAACTGATGCTGGAAGAGAACCTGTCAACACCTTTGCAGCTACACTCTCTAACTTGTCGAGCACTTCACCCTCCACCTACAGAACCTATCGAGATCTCTCTTCAGTAACCTACCATCCTCTAAAAAAGGTCTTGTATATCTTCAGCTAACTGCTCGAGCACCCCAAGAACCCAAGCCAGCAACCTCACGACATCTTTACTTCAGCAAATAGCCAACCTCTCGTATGCTGTGTTGGTGGAGTTTCTGCTGCTTCTTGTTATTATAAAAATGATAAAGATAAAATAAAGGAAGTAAGACAAAACAAAACAAAATGGGGAATGAATACAACACAAAACCAAGTCATAGACCTACAAGAATCTAGGGTCTATTGTAGCAAGTTGTAAGTAAGAGTTTGTCCCACAGAGAAATTGATTTAGAACCCAAAATGGGCTATAATAGTAGGTCTCCAGATCTGGCTACAGATATGACAATCCTAAAGAAAGGGAGTTGGTTGTCACAACTACACTAAATTACCTACTAAAAGAAAAGAAATAAAGTGCAGTCCTATCCTGAGATTCAATGAACATTTAAAGTATAAATTCCATTGATCAAAATTACCTACAATATAATTTCTCAAGGCAGTAGCCTTGTGCACAACAGCCCTTCACAAAATCCCAATGTTTACATGATCCATTACAAAACTAAATAAAATTGCTTACAAAGGATTTAGCCAACAAGTGCAGAACTAAGAGAGATGAAAAAATGGAAAAAGAAATGATCAAACCCTAGCCCTAATCTATTTGAGCTCACCACAGACAGAGGTTGAAGGAGAGATAAAAATTCAAAGCTATAAGTACAGCTTATATACTCAGTCCTAATGCCTTAGCTAATAGAAGAGTAAACCCTAATTTTTTTTCTAGTAGATGTGGCACTATTATAACCCTTGGATGCCTTAGGATGTGTGCCTCGAGGTTAGAGCCTCGAGATGTGTGCCCTAGACTTGGGGAAATCCCCAAAAGGACCTTGGAGTTAAGACTAAGAAGTGGAGAGCTCGAGCTTCGCAACGCTGCCTTCTGCATATTAATTCTATCGCGAGTTTCTTTTTGCTCTTTAGTTCCTTCGCACAGCTCGCAGAGTCCTCGTGGGGTAAGAATTAGCTTGGAAGATTTGTTCACTTGCGCAGGTGGACTTCCCATTATTGATGCACTCGCGCAGAAGAGTTTGCAGTGCTTGGCTTGCTCATGTAGTAGAGCTTCAAAATCTCCTATCGCGAGGTACTCACGTAGATGCCTTTGTATCTCACTTGACAAAGGGTTGAGCTTCCAAGCGTGTGAGAGAACCTTTGGATCTCTCTCTCCTCTAGAGCCATGTGAGAGCTTCGCGAGGTTGTTACTACTATTTACGCATATTGGTCTCGTGAGGTAGTGCGCGCGGCTGCTTTAAAACTTAATCCTCGCCAGCTGTACTTAGTGCGCGAGAGCCTCGTGAGTTCTTTATGTGTTAATTATAGCTGACGTGCGTGACTGCTATGCGTGTTCTCTTGTGCTGCAAATTTTAGCTGCGCGAGGAAGCTTTGCTAGTGAATTGAACAGTGCGAGGCAGCACCTCAACTGTGTGACATAAGTCATTTGATCCTTTGCTGTTATGCACATGCTTCTGTTGCAGCTTCTTCCACTCTCACCTATACTTCTTTCATCATGACATGCAAAATAGTCACCATGGTGTGTACCACCATGGTGTTCCATAAATCTCTAGCTTAGCTTTCATCCTTGGCTTGAATTCTCTCTCTTCTTGGCACCAAAGGCATGGACTTTGTGTTAAGCTTCACAAGTTATTACTAATCTATAAAACAGGCTAACAAAGAGTTATTAGTTAGCTTCAAGGTTCAACAAAGGCTAGGTTAAGAGTTGAAACGTGATACTTTTCAGTGAATAACACACCCCTAAACCTAATCTTTGCTAGTCCCTGAGTAAAGCAAAATTTAAATAGCTACTCTAAAAATGTGAATGCCACTTTCGTAGGAAGCACGGATGCATTTAGCTTATGCATCAAGCCTTTTAAACCCCTAGGTGATCCCTAGTGGAGGAGTGAAGTCTCCTGGGTTCTTCTGCTGTACATCTCTAGATCGGATAAAGTCTATAGGATGGTCTGTGACCATTAAAGTGGACAGATCATAGCCTTAAGACCGGTTAGATCCTTTGAGTTGGAGTGGAGTCTTCTACCTTGCGGCTGCGCTTGTAGCCAACTGAGGGATTTTTGTGCTCTGAACCTGTGCGACCAAGGATCCTCTCGAACCCGTTGCGGCGAAGCGCTCGCTTTTGATGAAATGTAGAGTCGCCACCCGAAGCTTTTGGTGACTCGGGAAACCTTCAAATCAATATTTTGAGCACCAAAATGCTAAATATGACTCTGATTTACCGGTCTTTGCCAAAGGCTCTAGGGTAGGGGCTTCGGTTATCGATCGGGAAGGGTTTAGGCACCCGATCAACCCGCACATAGCGGTCTCTATCTATGGCCAAAACAAAAATAAAAAGGGCGGAGTTTCCCCTTGCCCGAAGGCAATACGGTCCTGTCAAGCTTTGAGCCAAAATCGAAATTTCAGCGGCGTAACGGCTTGAATCCTTGGACGGAGGAGACACCAAGAAGGTAGAGGAAGAGGGGGGTGAACCGGAGCTCACGGGCCCTTGTTGCACCGTAGAAGTCCTCCGCTTTGGCATGCTTTCGATGGTTTAAACGATATGGAAATGGATTCTAATGCTAGGATTCGGTAAAATAGGGGGTGTAGAGTGAAGCTAGAGGCTAGGTTTTAGCTAAAAGGAGTGATCTAATGGTGGAAATGGACTGAAATAGGTGAAGTATGCATGCTGGAATTCTGGAAAAATATTGGCATTTTTTCTCACTAGGGTTCTCTCTTAAGCACTCTCTAATCCTTCAACAAAAATTCAACCCTTTGGGAAGAGGGGGGCCTCTCTATTTATAGAGAAGAGGTGGGTTAGGGGCTTACTTAAGAGCTAATTGGTTTAGCAATTAGGTAATCCCCCATCTAAGGTTTTCTAGGTTTTCAAGGTCCTAGGGTTTTGGGGAAACTGATTTCAATGGCAGATGATGGGGTGAGACCAAAGGTGACTTAAGGGTTGTCAATAAGCTCAAAGGGGGGGTAACCATTCTCAAGACACCCACCTCAACCAAGGGGATGGTCAAAGGGTCAAACCAGATGGAGGAAATTCGAGCTGCTAATGACAGTTACTGTAGCTAAGCTGGGCATATATATTATATACGCTCAGTTTAGGAACAGTAAATTTACGAAAATCAGGGGAGTTTTGAGAAGATGAAGCCCGTGGTGGGTCCCACCTATACTGGGCATATATATTATATACGCCTGACCAAATTTCCCCCAAAATAGGCAGGCATATATAATATATACGCCTGACTAATCTGGGGAAAAATGGCTGGGCGTATGTAATATCTACGCCTGAGTAAAAGTCCTATGATTTTATGTGAAACTTTGAACAGCCATAACTTTTGAACCGTAGCTCCAAATTGGGTGATCTTTGGCTTGTTGGAAAGCTGGAGAAGCCCTCTTTCCAACAGTATCTGGCTCATCCTTGGTAGTGGTCTGTGTGAAATTCTGTATCTCTCCTCCCATCAACTACTCAAAAAGGTTCAAGTTAGGTATGGGAAGGGAATCTAGGTTTTAGGGGTGATCTCTAAGGGTTGGGGAATGGTTCTAAAGGGTTCAGGGCGATTCCTAAAGGTCTGGGTGGATTCCTACGAGTTCAGGGATGCCATTGGAAGCACAGGGGTACATCTCTCCCGAAGTACAGATTGATCGGGGCTTGGGCCGAATTTGGGTGTCTACAGATGCCCCCCTTTGGTATTCGATCACTAATGATCAGATGCCAAAGACAAGAGACATCCGAAGAGGTCCAAGGCACGTTTGATGGGTCCACCTGGTTCAACTCAATTCTCAAACATTCATGGTGATGGCGAGTGTACGTAAGCCCTCTCAGTTCGGGATATCGTCCGTACCTCATGGCTAACAGTCCCCAAGCGCATTGCGACATTACTGGGCATAACTGCGATGATCACAAAAAGTGTAAGCCCGCTAGCCGGGATATCATTCACTTCTTGAGGGAAATTATAGATTTGTGATGTTGAGTATTAATCTGAACCAGACTACTCCATGAAACGGGATGATCGATCTATGCTTCGGAATTGATGTGAAGCACACAAAGCGAAGGTCTAAACAATGTGTCCAATCCTATGGGGTATTGACAGCTCCATTGGATTGGGCACAGGTGCCCTTACCTTGGTAAGGCTCGGAGTCTTTGGACGAACCCGTCAACCTCTAGGTTACTTTAGCATGATTTACCCGAGTGAAGCAAATATTGATGTCGCAACACATCTTGGGAATGCATGCCCCTTTTCTTAGTGAATTTTTTTGTGTTTCCTTTTTCCGAATTTTTATTTTGAGACCTCTTAGCAAAGCTCAAGGACCTCCGACAACTTTATTCTTGCACAACTCTTTAAGTGGATCAAATGTCAGTTGATACACTTTAAGAGTGCGTGCGCTCGGCAGGGGATAGGTACACCTTGGGGATGTGTACGTTCCAGTGGTGAGGTGCTCCTGATTCACATGAATCGGAGTGCCTTAACTTAAGACAAAGCTGAAAAGATTGGGCTAGGACCAATCATCCCTTGAAAGAGATGGCCAATTCTAACCTCCATCCCTAATGAAATCACATCTTACTAACTATGCACAGACATACACCCATCAGGGGCGATAAGCAGCAAAATAGGTGCGAATGGAAGCCTCGACCCTGAGGTACAATTTATGAGGACAAACGACCATCCTGTGGATACCCAGACGCAAGTGCGTACATGCAACAGGGACACCGTGCCTATACAGGTTTTAAGCCTGTGTAAAAGGAAATAAAAGGGAAAAGATCCCTTTGGTCTGTATGTTTGCACATAGTTTGGTTGGTTGTATTTTCATTTTTGACGGGTCAGTTTCAACTGGCAATAGACTTTTCGAATGGTCTGAAGTCGGGGGCACTCTTGGTCAACATAGATTCGAAGGGGGATGACCAGAGCGAATGCTTGGAAGGTGAGGTCAACCTACTCAAGTTTTTTATTTTTTTATTTTTACCCTTTTTTATTTTTTTTTTATTTTTACGTATGCAATAATAGGTTGTTATTTCTTCTCTCTCTCTTTTTTTTGCACATGTCAGTTCGAGACTTCGAACATGCTCAAACGGGTTTTATTTTTACACGTATCCTTAGGCAAATCAACTTGCCATGTTGATATACCCTAGGGACGTGTGCATTCTGGTGATGGGTTCTTGGTTTGCCTGCCGGATCAGGCCTCGACCTCTGCTGGGGGAGATTTGGGGCTAAGTGTATGCTCCCAGGAGTGACCGGTGATGAATGAAATTCATTTACCTGCCGGATCAGGTATGGGGTGTCCCTGTGTAAGACGGGGTTCAAGAACTTTCGGGTGGACCCTGATCATTCTGAATTGATTTAACACGGTTCTCGGAGTGGTGCAAATGGTCATTGCAGTGCTCTTTTGAGAACTAGTGTCACATATTTTTCTTTCTTCTTCTTTTTTGATTTTATGGGCGCATTAGGTGGGCGCCTACAGATTTAGATCCGTTTATTGTAGCACGGTCCCTTTGGGCTAATCGAAGTAAACTCGAAGAGCCATTTGGAGATGCGTGCACCCTCGCCTGATGATATATGGGCCTCTAAGGGGGGTTCGGGCCGTGGTCCAACATGCAAGGGGTCCGTCGGGCCTCAAAATTGGGAAAGGAGGCCGGGCAGTTTAAAAACTGCCATTTTTTTGTCGGGCGTATATAATATATACGCCTGACCAAAATCCGACAAAAAATGCTCGGGCGTATATATTATATACGCCTGCCTAAAATATCGCAGTTACGAAACTGCCCGAGCCCTAGCACAAAAGGGGGCCCGCTTTTCAAATTCTATTTTCCTCCCTCCCTTCCTCTTGAGTCTGGGACACCCTCTTAGGGTCCATTTGATTTAACTTGAGTTCTATTTCCGGGGATCGCGGTTGTGGATCAAAGGTGCTCGTTCCCCGTCGATCTTTGTTTTTCCCCTCCATTGAAGGTAACCATTATCCTTCCTTTTTCTTTTGGATTGCCTCTCTTCTTCTTTTTTTTTTTATATATGGTGAAATGCTTTGTGTGCCTATATTTCTTTTTGTCTCTTTTTGTTTTAGTTGTAGCTTTTTTTTTTTTTTAGTTTGAAATATTTGATTCCTTAGGCCTATTTCCCATTTATTATTTATTTATTTTGTTTTTGTGGGGTTGTTTTCTTTTTTTTGTTTTTGATGGATTAGTGCATTTTATTTGATGGATTGGTGCCTCTCCCCTCTTTTTTGGATTAGCGCATACATATATTAGTATGCATATTTATGTATTTTTTGTTTTTTTTTTTGTTTGGTGAATTAGTATACACATATACACACATTTTTTGCTTGTTAATGGGTCAGTACTTTTATACACACACACACACATTTTTTTTTGGATTATTACATACGCATTTTTTGTTAATGGGTTAGTGCACACACACACATTTTTTTGGATTAGTACACATACACATATTTTTGTTTGGATTAGTACATACACACACACACATTTTTTTTTGGATTAGTACACACACACACATATTTTTTTTTTGGGATTAGTACATACACACATGTTTTTTTTTTTTGGGTTAGCATGCACACACTCTCTTTTATTTTTGGGTTAGTACTCATAGACACATTTTTTTGGGTTAGCATGCAGACACACACATTTTTTTTTTGCACTCCTCTCATATGCCGATGCGTCTCATACTTTCAGGATGTCCGGTGAAGAAGGGTACGATCAGCAAGATGGGCCGGAGATGGCCCACGGTCCCCGTGGGGAACAGTTCGTTGTGTCTCAGCGCTCCTCCCAGCCTTGGTATGAAATGCAAGGCGAGGCCGCCCATACCGGCCTCCTCTACTGCCAGCACACTCACATGTCCAACTTCGGGATCGTTGGTCAGGTAAACAGATGAGCCCCCCTCCCTTTTCCGCTTTCACTTTTGTTTTCCTTTGATGTCTTCATTATACCGGCCTGCCCTTATCTGATTGACGCCTTCCGTTTGCAGCCCCTGTCGCACATTATGTTTCGAGGCGGTTGGTTTGACCTTCAGCGCCTCGTGCTTTACCTTCCCCCAGTGGTGAAGGACCTGCTCACCGCTGCCGGTTTCGGGGATTTCATTTCGTACCCCGCTGTGAGGGCCGATACGGCCTATTTAAAGGCACTGATAGAGCATTTTCGCCCCGAGACCATGACATTTCACATGGCCGTGGCAGAGATGGCCTTTACACCGGCAGACTGGTCCATGATCACTGGGGTCCGTATCGGAGGGGTGCCCGTGGTGCCTACCCGCACACCGGGTAAGGAGGAGGTGATTCGACTGATAGGGGCCTACCCGACCTCTGGGAATATTCGGGGTTCTGAGGTCAAGCTGTCCTGGCTTATTGATCAGTTTGAGTCTCACGAGCTAGTGGACCAGGGCCAGCCTGACCTGGCCATTTATATTAAGCCCGAGCACGCACTTATGCTGGCCCGCATCTCCTTGCTGTTTCTCTTGGGCAAGACTCTCCTCTCCAACACCAGTGGAGGGCGAGTCTCGTTATCCCTGCTCAGCCTGATGGTGAATTGGGAGACCGTACATCAATTCGATTGGGGCGACGTTGGCTATGCTGTACTCATGTCCAGCCTAAAGCGAGCCGTTCTTGGGGAGTCTAGCTCTATTGTGGGTTTCTGGCTTGCCATTGAGGTATTTTATCCTTTGGTTTTAGTTTGTCCAATTTTCTTTTATAGCGTACCTGTCTTTATCTGCTTGCTTTCTCAGATCTGGGGGTATTTTCACTTCCAACCGGGTCGCCCTCTGCTTCAGTCTGAAATTGCTACGTTCCCCCTCATGAGTAACTAGCACGTTGGTGCCGTCGGGATGTAGGTATGAAGCATTTGGAGTTAGGGCTGCGCTCTCAGTTCGACCTGTTGATTCCAGAGCAGGTAAAACAATTCCCTTTTTATAAATTTGATAGCTCAGCTCTTGTGTGCTAGGGGTTCTGACCAAATGTGTGCATCCCCTCCCTGTTTTCTCTTCTTTTGCAGGTCATCCTCGACCCTTACATAGGATCTCCCTTCTGGAACTTGGCCTCGGTGGGTCCTTCTCGCCTTTTGCTAGACCGTCGCATCATCTTCCTCTACGGGTCCTGGACTAGGGCCTACTATTTAGGGGAGAGAGTGGTTCATCAGTATCGCCCTCTCTTTGCCGTGCCCCAAGCTCCTCTCGTCGATGTGTTGGCTCCGAAAGCTTCCATTGATGAGCTTACTGCTCAATTTCTTCACCATGGGGTTCCTATTGATGACCTTCTCCTGCCCGGGGGGTATCAGTCGTAGTACGATTCCCTGCCCTATCACTTCTTGTTGCCCCGCTTCGTGCCTAGTGCTAACTTTTTAGCTTTTGGTGGGCTGCGATCTCAGGTAATGCCCCTTTTCTTTTTTTATTCAGCAGCTTCCTTGTGGTTACTTTGATTGACCTGCCACCTTTAATGATAAAATGCTTCTCTCTACAGTTTGAGCAGGGCGGTGACTCAGATGAGGGGGATGAGGCGGCTACTCCTTATGATGCTGCAGGTGCTGGACCCTCCGATCCTTCCGGGGCTGGTGCTTCAGGCGTGGCCTCAAGTGTTGGACCCTCTGACCCTTTTGGTGCTGGTACTGGTGCTTCTGGCAGTTCGCCTACCATGGTCTAGGGGACCTTCAAACGCCTGGATGATGCCTTTTTGTCCCGCGTGTGTGCCGACGTGGCCGAGAAGGCACGAATCTCTACTGAAGCTATCCAGGTCACACCTCCTGAGCTGATTCCTGGGGTAATCTCTATCTTGTTGCTCTGTTCTCTTTCCCTTTGAATTATGCTGGTGGTCTGTGTGACTAACACCTCCTTTTCCTTACTGGCCAGGATTATGAGTCGGTAGTGAGTCAAGCCAAATATTACCGTAACCTCATTGGGCTTAGGGAGACCGAAGTGGTGAGTGAATGCTGACCCAACCTAGTTATTTTCTTTATTTACTTTCTGCCTGTTTCTCTACCTGATGGCTTTTGGTGTGTTCCTACAGCGTGCTCGTGAAAAGGAGTCGCGTTCTCTTCTCAGCCGTATTTCTCAGGCATGGACTCAGGTGGGAGAGACTCGTACCTTTCAAAGTGCGAGCCGGTGCCGGAAGAAGTCAAAGGGGGCTGCCCAGGACTAGTTTATTTTCTGTAAATTTGACATAATGAAATAGTTTAGACTTGGCTTTATTGGAGGATATGTAATAATTTTTAAACAACAACAATTTTTTTTTTGGATGGCTTATAATTTTTATGCTTTGTATGAATGTTTCATTTTTTTTTTTTGCTTTGGTGGTTTTCTTTCCTTTGGTTTGAAACAAACTGGCACCCATCCAATGATGGGGGGGGGGTGATCCCGCAGGTGATTCTCTGCATATTACCTATGGATAGTGCGTCATCCGAGGCCTCCCTCCCTCATGGGGGTGTGAGCATGCCCGCTTGTGGGCTGCCCCGAGATGAAAAAGTGGGCCAACCAAAATAAGTCCCTCCTTGGGGAACAAAAATGGACCACTGGGAGAGGGGGGCCTTGCTAGCCCCGACCTTAAACTGGGCGTATGTATTATATATGCCCGGCAAATGTTCGGCCATAATGGCCGGGCGTATATATTATATACGCCTGGCCAATCTATAGAAAAAAAGGCCGGGCGTATATATTATATACGCCAGGAAAAATGGTTCAAAATTTTGCCTGGGCGTATATAATATATACTCCTGCTATAAATTGGGCTCAGCGGGCTCTTTATAACCCGAGCCTAGTCCCCCCTTGTCCCCTCCTCCACCTTGGTTTGACTGTTTTGCCCCTCCCTTCATTTTCCTTCTTTCCCTTCTTTTTCTAGTGGGTCCATCGTCATACATTGACCGATTTTATAAAGAATATCTTTGTACGTCGATGGACCCGCCTTCGAAAGGGGGCCCAAGCTTTTATACGGGGGCCGGTATACTTCCCTGTTTGGACTTGGGGCTCAGTTTTTTGTAAAAATGGCATGATAGTTTGGCTGAGAGCGAGCTTGCTGTTCTGAATTGCCTCGGGTTGTCCCGCCTTTCCTCTCTCCTTGCTGTTCCTCTGTTGCCCAACCTACTACGGGCGGCTTTGGCATCGTGGGACCATAGGGCCCATGTCTTTAAATTTGGGTCTAGGGAGCTAACCCCAACCTTGGAAGAGCTAGCCTCCATCACGGGCCTGAAGATGCATCGAGGCCTTGCCAAAGTAGTGCCCAAACCGGGGTATGCAAAGGCGGTCCACGCGGTCCTCGGCTTAAAAAAGGGTGGATATGAGAAATGTTTTGCCGGAGGGCCCACCAGGTGTTCGAAGAAATTCCTGAGAGAACTTTTCGATGACTCGAGCCTTCAAAAGTTGCCAATTCGAGATCCCTTCAATGTAAAGGCCTTTGCCCTTTATTTGCTGTCTAAAGTTCTCTTCTTCACTGGGGGTGAGAGCTTTTCCCTTGGACTATGTGATGTCTTGACCAAATTGGAGGGAGGTCGCTCATTGGTACACCTGGTCCTGGCGGAGATGTATCGAGGCATGGATGATGTGGCCTCGGGCCGAGTTGGGATTCTCAGCGAGAGCCCGCTCCTTGTTCAGATCTGGATAGGAGAGCATTTGGCTATCATGGGGCCTGTGCCGATTCTGCTTGATAAGAGGGGATGTGGCTCGGGGCTTTCTGATCTGGAGTTCGAGACTGCCTTGCGTCGAGGAATTGAGCCTGTGGCTATCTGATGCGGAGCTGACCTGGCAACTTCCCTAGATGGACGACACCTTTCCGATTGTCCGCTCTCGGGATTGTGAGGGTATCACACTTTTGGGGTTGACTGGTAGCACATACTACTTCCCATACTCAAAGATGTGTCGTGGTAATCGTAAGGCCACCTTTGTGCTCTCTGATATTCTCTCGAGGTTCTTTTAGTGATCTTGATCGTGTAGCTGCCCTCTGGGAAACCCGCCAATCGGCGCATATGTGTAGCATGGTTCAGGGGGGCGTTGTCTCTCCTGATTATGAGGTTTGGCTGGTATATGAGGAATTACCTACTCCTAGCCCAGTTTTGGTAGATGTGATAGGGCCCTGGCCATGTAAGGAAGCGATGCTTCGGACTAGGATCGAGTCTCTTTTTATAGAGAGGCTGGTTTTGATCGAGGCTTTGGAGAAAGAAAGGGTCAGAGCGGAGATTGCAGAAGTGAGAGCTGCCACAGCCGAGAGTGAGGTTCTTCGGTTGACTGGGCTTTTGATTGAGTCTCGCAGCGCAGCTGAAGCTTCACGGAGACGGCAGAAGAGTCTTCATGGTAGGTGGATGTCTGATCGAAATGCCCGCGAGGACTCTCTGCTTGCAGAGATCAGCGCTTTGAAGCGTGCTCCCTACCCTTGACCTGTTCCTGCACATATCATAGATCATATACACGGAGGGGAGGAATGCCCCCTAACAGAGATCTCTTTTTGGGTTATTTTCCTTCTCTTTTTTTGTCATATATATATAGATATATATATATATATATTGGTTTTTTATCTGTAAAGAAAGCAGCAAAATAAAAAGTGTGTCATATCGTTATCTTTTTGGGACGTAACACTCCGCACGCAATACTGTAAAAAATGGAATGAAATCTATACATACATATATTTTTCGTTTTTTTTTTTCTTTGTACATTTCGCAATGTAAGGCTTTTTATGGAGATTTTCTCTTCCACAAAGTGGGGTTTATTTATTTATTTATTTATTTTTTTAATTTTTTTATGGGACAGGGAAGTCTATTATCTTTTTTGAAATTTTCTCCTCCACAGTGTGGGGTTTTTTTCTTTTATGGAAAAGGGAAATCTATTTTCTTTTTTGAAATTTTCTTCCACCACAGTGTGGGGGTTTTTTATGGAAAAGGGAAATTTATTTTCTTTTTTTGAAATTTTCTTCCCCAGTGGGTGGGGCTTTTTATGGGAAAGGAAAATCTATTATCTTTTTTGAAATTTTCTTCCCCAGTGGGTGGGGCTTTTTATGGGAAAGGGAAATCTATTACCTTTTTTGAAATTTTCTTCCCCAGTGGGTGGAGCTTTTTATGGGAAAGGGAAATCTATTATCTTTTTTTTGAAATTTTCTTCCCCAGTGTGGGGCTTTTTATGGGAAAGGGAAATCTATTATCTTTTTTGAAATTTTCTTCCCCAGTGGGTGGGGCTTTTATGGGAAAGGGAAATCTATTATCTTTTTTGAAATTTTCTTCCCCAGTGGGTGGGGCTTTTTATGGGAAATGGAAATCTATTATCTTTTTTTTTTAAATTTTCTTCCCCAGTGGGTGGGGTTTTTTATGGGAAAGGGAAATCTATTATCTTTTTTGAAATTTTCTTCTCCAGTGTGGGGCTTTTTATGGGAAAGGGAAATCTATTATCTTTTTTTTTGTGTTTTGTGTTTTTTTTTTTTTTTCTTTTGGATCTCTTGTGATGCCGATAAGTACAAGGCCAAACCAGCGGGTCCCCTTTTTCGAGCATGGTCGAACCCTGTTCATGAGATACAGGTTTTTCCTTTAAACGTGGGAAAGTCAGCTTCCCAGGGGTTGGTCTAGTCTTCTGTCTTTCCCTTTGGTCATGCGTCAGACGCTGCGGTAGAGACGACATACTTGATCGGGATCTGATCCAATTTTCACATGAGTGGCCCCTCAAAAAAAGGGAGAAGGGGGTCAAACTGGAATGGGCAGGCCAGAACATGTCTTCTCCTAATCTCTCTTTTCTTGACATTTTTGCTCATAGCGACTAAGATGGGTTTTCGCCATGCCCGTCATCCCTGTTTTTACCCGTAGCGCCCTTTCGGGTTTTCACTACGTCCATGGGCTTGCTTTCTTACCCCAGGCGCCCTTTTAGGTTTTCACTTGGTCCGCGTGAGTTCGCTGTTTTTACCCGTGGCGCCCCTTTCGGGTTTTCACCACGTCCGTCTTGCTTTGAACCCAAATTAATAATTTTTTTTTTCTCTTCTTTTTTTTCTTTTCTCTTCTCTTCTTTTTTTTTTAGAACCAGAAGGCCACGACATGGACGTCGATTCCGTCATAGCCGACTGAATGAAGTTCTGTGTGGTGTGTTAACTCAGCTTGTTCTGATGCAGTAGATGTTATGACCGCTTGTGGACCTTAAAGAGGGCTTTCTTCCGAGTTGTAATGTGGCCGGGGTTCAAACACGTTGGGTTTTTCTGGGAATTTGGATCTAAGATTTGAGTGAATTTCATATTGGGTGACTCCTCTTTCTTTCCCAAAGGCTTTTTATGCCCCAGTCATTTCTTTCTTCTTGGTCCCCCTCTCTCTCTTTTTTTTTTTGAGGGGTTTTGCTTTTTTCTTCTTCTTTTGATTTGGATTTTTCCTCTTTCTTCTTCTCTTTCTTTCTTGGAATTTTGGGTGGGGTATATGAAAGAAATGGTTGTTGGCCCGAAGTGTGTAGCAAAAAAGGATGAAGGTTTTTAGGAAATATTTCTTTTGGGCTACTTGACTTTGAAATGATGGCCTCTTTTATGGGGCCCTTAAGCGGTCACGCATCTACTTTTATCGAAACTTACCTTGTCCCAAGACCTATGAGTAGAACTTACGGAGGTATCCAGCGCTGATGGGCTCAGGAAAGTGGTCTCCGTCCATGGTGGCGAGGCGAACGGCGTATCCTGGCAGAACCTCTCGGACAACGTAGGGTCCCTCCCAATTTGGCCTAAACTTCCCTCTCGGATCAGCGTGGAGAGACGGGAAAATTTTCTTCAGTACAGTGTCTCCTACCTTTAGGTCTCGACTGCGGACACGCTTGTTGTAAGCACGTGCAATTCTCCTCTGATAGACCTGAGTGTGGCACAAGGCTAGGAGTCTTTTCTCGTCAATCAAGTCTAGCTGTTCAAAATGGGCTCTTTCCCTCTCAGCTTCAGGTAGATGGGATTCCAAAAGGATACGGAGCGACGGTACCTTGACCTCAACGGGTAGCACGGCCTCGGTTCCATACACAAGGGAGAATGGTGTTGCCCCTGTCGTGGTACGGATAGACGTTCTATAGGCCCAAAGTGCGAAGGGTAACTGCTCACTCCAATCTCTGTAAGTAACTACCATCTTCTCCAGGATGCGGATCAAAGTTTTATTGGCTGCCTCCACAGCTCCATTCGTCTGAGGCCTGTATGGGGATGAGCGATGATGCCTGATCCTAAACCGCTCACACAAGGCCCAGATGCGCTTATTGGCGAAATTAGTGCCATTATCAGTGATGATATCTTTGGGTACGCCGAATCTACAAATGATGTTGTTCTTGATGAATTTCTCGACATGACTGGCCTTAATGCTGGTATAGGAGGCTGCCTCTACCCATTTTATGAAGTATTCCACAGCGATGAGGATGAATTGATGTCCATTGGAAGCTTTAGGATTGATCTTGCCAATGACGTCGAGACCCCAGGTGGCGAACGGCCAAGGAGTGGCCATGTTGTGTAAGTCAATGGCCGAAGCATGTATTAAGCTAGAGTGTTCTTGGCATTTGTAGCACTTCTGCACATGCTTGCAGCAATCGGTCTCCAAAGTGGTCCAAAAGTATCCCTGCCTTAGAATTTTCTTAGCGAGCAAGTGTCCACTGAAGTGTGCCCCACAGACTCCCTCATGGATCTCTCTCATGATCTCAATCGCTACTTTCTGGGTTAGGCATCGGAGCAGAATATTGTCGTGAGACCGTCTATACAGGAGATCACCGCAGACGACGTAGTTTGTTGCCAATCGCTGGATGGTGCATCTGTCTACCTTTGATGTTCCTTCTAGGACAGTTCGGGTCTCGAGGAAATTCTTGATGTTCAAGAACCAGGGTGGTTCATCATCTATCTCTGTAGGTCCCTCGATGAGGTGACAGAAAGCCGGTTCGTTCCTCTGCTCTATCATGATCGGCTTCATCACGACTCCATATGGAATCTCAACCATAGAGGCCAGGGTGGCCAAGGCATCAGCAAACTGATTTCTTGCTCATGGCACATAAGAGAAGGTGACTTCTTCGAAGTAGGTTATCAGATCCTCCAGATGTTCATGGTATGGGATTAGTTTCTCATCCTTGGTCTTCCAATCTTCGTTGGTCTGGCATATAATTAACTGTGAATCTCCAAAGACCCTAAGGTGAGTTATATTTAGATCAAGAGCCGCCTGTAAACCAGCTGTACAGGCCTCATACTCGGCCATATTATTGGTGCATGGGAAGTTTAATTTGATTGAGATGGGTATATGTGATCCTCTTGGCGAGATAAGAATGGCGCCAACTCCTTGGCCTCAACATGCGATGCCCCATCAAAGTGCATTACCCAGGGCTCCTCCGTTTCCTCTGGATCCTTGCCAGTCATGAATAGAATGTCCTCATCGGGGAATTCTGTCCTTAGAGGCTCATAGTCCGGCAGAGGGTTCTCAGCAAGATGATCAGCGAGTGCTTACCCCTTAATCGACTTCTGGGTGACTTAAGTAATGTAAAATTCGGATAGGAGTAGTAGCCATCGTGCAGTTTGGCCAGTGAGTGCAGGCTTCTCGAATAGGTACTTCAATGGATCCATCCGTGCTAGAAGTAGAACGACTTGGGATAACAGGTAGTGTCAAAGTCTTTGAGTAGCCCAAACGAGCGCCAAGCATGCTTTCTCCAGATGAGAATAGCATGTCTCGTAATCAGTGAATTTCTTGCTTAGATAATAGATGGCCTACTCTCTTCTTCCTGTCTCATCATGCTGTCCTAACACGCAGCCCATGGAAAACTCTGTCATGGACAAGTACATTATCAGGGGTCTATCAGGTACGGGTGGTACCAATACCAAAGGTTTCAGGAGGTAACCTTTAATCTTGTCGAATGCAGCCTAGCAGTCATCATTCCATTCAACCGGTGAGTCCTTTCTCAGTAATTTGAAGATTGGTGCGCATATCGGAGTTAACTGTGCGATTAATCGGCTGATGTACTGGATCCAGCCTAAAAAGCCTCTGACTTCCTTCTCTGTAGATGGTGGCGGCATTTCAGTGATGGCCTTGATCTTGGTCGAATCGACCTCGATCCCTCTCCTACTGACAATAAAACCCAATAGCTTTCTGGACATAGCGCCAAATGTGCATTTCTGGGGATTCAACCGTAATCTGTATTTTCTCAACCTCTTGAATAGCTTCTGAAGGTTTATCAAGTGGTCCTCCCTTTCTAGTGATTTGACAATCATGTCGTCGACGTACACTTCGATCTCTCGGTGCATCATGTCGTGGAACAGGGCCGTCATTGCTCTTTGATAGGTTGCCCCAGCATTCTTCAGCCCGAATGGCATTACTTTGTAGCAGAAGGTTCCCCAGGGGGTAATGAACGCTGTCTTCTCGCGATCAACCTCTGCCATCTTTATCTGATTGTATCCTAAGAATCCATCCATAAATGAGAGCATTCCATGCTTTGCGGTGTTATCGACCAAGATGTCGATGTGGGGTAATGGAAAGTCATCCTTAAGGCTCGCCCTGTTGAGGTTTCAGAAATCAATGCACATTCGAACCTTTCCATCCTTCTTCGATACGGGGACGATATTGGCTAGCCATTAGGGGTACTTGGATACCATGAGAAACCCTACATCATACTGCTTAATGACCTTGTCCTTCACCTTCAACATCCATTCGGGTCGGAGGCGTCTCAGCTTCTATTTAACTGGCTTAACATCGGGGCAGAGTGGCAACTCATGCTCAACCAGATCTGTATCCAAACTAGGCATGTCTTCATACGACCATGCGAAGACGTCTTGGTATGACCGAAGGAAGTCTATCATACCTTTCCTCTCCGCAAGGGACAGCGATGTTTCGATTTTGGTGATTCTGGGGGCCTCTGTGGTGCCCAAATTGACATCCTCTATCTCTTCGACGATCGGGGTAGGGCCATGCTCAAAATCGGCAAATTGTTTGAGGAGCTCATTGGGGAGCTCGTCGGTTTGGCCTTCCTCGTCCAAACTCGTGACTCCTACCACTTCTTGTATTTCTATAGGAAAGGGGTCAGCTTCACGTGGGATGGGTATCACGACATCAATTTTAATTTTATTGGGAATTTTAAAGGACAATATTTTTGGAATTGGTATTTTTTCTATTTTTATGGTCTTTTGCATTTTTTTGGAGGTCAGCCCCTGGAGAGGTGGATCTCTATATATACAAGGTAGAGTGGTCCAGAGGCTAACCTCACTTTTTACAGGTTGTTTTTTTTTGGAGAGCCGGTGCCGTTTTCATGGCATTTGGCAGCTCCCAGGAGTTGGGGCAAGGATGCCCAGTTACTCACCTGCGAGGCTTGGCCTTTACCTCTTTGATTGGGAGTGGCGTCGGTAGGCTCTTGCATTTCCTCCCTCAACATATTTATAGAGGGGTCCTCTGGGACCCTGTCCTCTATGGTTAGGAGGGGCCCAGAGTGGCTGGTGCTGGAGTGATGGGTGGATCGGGGAACTTCTTCCTCAAATAAGGAAAGGGCGGCTAAGTCCATTTTGAAGTCTGGGGGGATGATGTAGGGATTGGTGGGGTGGATTGAAGTAGGCTTACGTGGGGTGACCCTCGTCTCCCCATTTAGATCAATTTTTACTACCCCGGTGCTCTCAAAGGTTTCACGGATGTGGGGGTGAGCGTGAGGTTTCTCTTCCAAGATGATTCCTTTGGCCTTGGCGACTGCTGCGGCTCTCATCTTTTCCTTGGCCTGTCTGACATCCTCTTCTCTGGGCCTATAGCCTAAGCTGAATTTAGTTTGTTGCCCCTTGGCCTTGACGGGGTCTCTTCTTCCTTGGAGGCGTGGGCCCAGCCCTTTCCCTTTTTGATGGCCCCATCTTGGAGCATGAACATAGCTACGTCCATTCCTCCTTCAGTTTTATCCGAGGTCTTTTCAGTTGGTTCGAGGGTAACATTTGAGAAGTCATACTCAAATCAGTGGAGATCGGCGTCCTCTGCTGTGTGTGGAATGTTTAGCACTTTCGAATTCTCAATGTACAGAGCGCTCTTCCCCATGTCCTCTCTGCTCTCACCTATGATGGTGACAATTTTTCCTTCTGAGATAAATTAGAGCTTTTGGTGCAGAGTAGATGGTATTGCTCTGAGCTTATGTATCCACGGCTGGCCCAATAATAGATTGAAAGTAGACTTGATGTCCATCACCTGAAAGGGGGTGGTGAAGGTTTGCAGTCCAAGGATCAGGTCAAGGTCTACTTCTCCTATGATTTCCCTTCTGGTGTTGTCGAATCCTCTGGCGCTTGATATGGATGGCCGGAAGGTGTCAGGGTCACACCAATTTTGATTGCCGTCCTTAGAGGGCATACGTTCAGCGCCGACCCGTTGTCTATTAGGTCAAATGGCACCACCAGGTTCCCTACCTCAACTGTTATATTCAGGGGTTTAGAATGGTCATTCCCCTTGATCGGTAGGTCTGCATCGGTGAAAAAAATGGCGTTTGGGGCCAACACTTGCCCTATTATTTCCCCTACTTCATCTGGAGTTACGTGGGTGGAGACATGCGCGTCCTTGAGCGCTCCCATCAGGGCTTGAAAGTGGAGTGGAGACGTGATTAACAAATCCCACACAGTAATATGTGCGGGTGTTCTCTTGAGCTGTGTCTTTAGTATGTGTTCCCTGACCATTTTTTCAAAGGGATTTCCCGCGGCTTGTTCTTTCTTCTTTTCTTCTCCTCTGACTGCCCCTGATGCTTCCGGCTGAGCAGAAATCTGGCCCGATCGGGTAACAAATTCAACAACCTCTTCTTGGTTGCACCCGACGTTCATGTCCGTCTGTTCATAGATCAACGGTACTTGATGCGGGTCATAAGCAGGTTTTGGGATGAGAAAAGGAGTGCATGAGGATTCTAGGGAGGATTGGGTTGGATATACTGGTTTCTCGGGTTCAACCAGGTTAACTCCAATGAGGGGTGGAATGGTAGTGGGGGGAATTGGCAAAATTGGATTTATGGGCACGGAGGGGGCTTGTACTGGTATTACCTGGGCATGGTAGGACCAGTGGTGATGGGAGATGAGGGGATTGGGTGAGGTGTTGCTTGCATGAGTGGGGGAGGAGTTGGATTGGGGCCAAAATAACGAAGGGATGGCGGGAGTGTGATTGGGATGGAGAGATGGGGAGACATCTGAGGTGTGGTGGATGCGGGGTGATAGGGGTATGAAGGATTTGTATATGGGGAGGTATGATGGGATGGTGATGGGTTTGTGGATGAAGTGGGGTAAATTGGGGACGATGGAGTTGTGCATGGAGCGGGATGATTTGGATAGGGGTGGCATGGTGAGGTGATGATGGGTTTGTGGGTGAAATGGGGTAGATTGCGGATGATGGAGTTAGGCATGGAGCAGGGTGATTTGGGGATGGTGGGATGGTGTATTGGGTGGTGAGATTTGAAGGTGTGTATGGGATGGGGTAACTTGGGGATGGCGGAGTAGTGTATTGGGTGGAGAGATTTGAGGGTGTGTATGGGGTAGGATAATACGGGGATGGCGGAGTTGCGTATGGTACGGGATGATTTGGGTGTGACGGAGGAGTGTATGGGGTAAATTGGGCGTGGGGTGGATATGTGTATGATTGCGGCGGGGTTGTGCCCGTTTGGATTTGATAGGCGGGAGCAGGGGTGGAAAAATACTGCCCTAAATCTAAGGGCTCCTCTTGGTATGCCGGTGTGGGAAAATAATCGGCTAGATACAATGGCTCGATCACCCCAACAAATAGTTCATCTTCGTTCAACCTGGGGAGTGAAAACTCCTCCTGATTACTGATATACTTTGAAGGGTCAAACTCTTCTTCTTCCTCCTCTATCCAATGAATGTTAGGCCTGGGGCCTCCTGGGTGTGGTGGTAGAGGGGCTTGATGGATATTCTAGTTCTGCCCTTGAGGAAGTGGCAGGGGAATGATTTTTCCCGCCTATATAAGATCTTGGACCGCATGCTTTAACGGGAAGCACTGGTCCGTAGGGTGACTCAGTCCCTGGTGGAACTTACAATGCAGATTCGGATCATAGTTCCTCGGTAAGGGATGGGGTGGCGGGCGAGGTTGCAGTAAATTGACCAAGCCTTTTTGTAGCAACACTGGCAACAAGACACTCAAGGATTGCCCCAATGGTGTGAACACTCGTTCGAACCGTGCTTTCATCTGTTCCTGGGTAGACTGGGTTCTTGGTCCGTTGCTTGGCCTTGGTACTTACTCAAAACGGGCCGGGGGTGGTTGTGTAACCTAGAGCTGTATCGAGGGGGCATTGGTATTGGCCTGGGGGTAAACAATGTTCGTCGCCTCGGTCTTCTTTCAATTCTTGGTTCGCCGCTGAACCCCGTGGCCTCATGACCACATTTCTTCCTAACCGCCTCTCTCTAATGGCGCTCTTCGCAACGATTGCATTTCGACTGATCAAGAAAACTAGACTCGATATACTAAAAATCTGGATGATTGGGAGGGCTCCTTGGTTATCAATTCAATTTGCTCATCATCGAACTGGCGAGTTACCCGAGCGCTAATGCCCTCCACCTCCCAAGTAAGCACTAAATGTTTCATCATGTCTTTGCTTTAAACGGGCCAAATCCGACTTCCTTGGTTCTATGTCCCTGTTATAAACATACTGCTCTTAAAATAAGCATGGCAGATCTTTCCAATTTTTATCATGGGCGGTTCGAGGATGTGAACCATCTCAGTCGAGCCCGTTATACTCTTGAAATACTTTGATGAGGAGTCGTCATCTCCATCATCGGCACATATCCCCACAGTAAGATTTTAAGTGGGCGATGGGGTTGCCAGTGCCGTTGTATTTATCAAACGATGGCATCTTGAATTTCTGTGGCAGGGGGACATCAGAGAATAGACACAGGTCTGAAAAGTCTGTTGAATGTAGTTCTATTCCTCCCATCTTCATCAGTTGCTTCTGTATTCTGTCTATTTGTTTTTTCAACTGTTCTGGTTCTTTTGAGGCTATAGTGGGGATTGCTTCCCCCTGATTTTGTTCGACCATAGGTGTGATGATGGTGGGCCCGGGAGGGTTGAAGCTGGCAACTCCTCCACTATTGTGGATTTCATCCTCCTCAGACTGTTGGTCATGGTATTGGTGAGAGGCGAGTTCTGCTATTTGGACTTGGGGGGTGAGAGGTTGGATGACCTGGTGGGGCCATATGGTTTGTAGGGGATGAGAAGGAATAAATGGGTGAGCAGTTTGTGGGTAAGCGATGTGCTGAGCTGGGTGCACATTTTGGGGGTGAGGGAGATGTGGTTGTGGTGGCGGGATGTTGTGGGCTTGAGGAATAGGATGGATTGGATTCCCCGTTGGAGGCGGGATGGGGGCGTAAGGGGTATAGGTGAATGAAGGGTACTGGTAGGGGGGTATGGGTTAGTGAATGGGCCTTGATGAGCATGGGTGGATGGGCCTTGGGTTTGATGGTTTTGAAAGGCTTGGATTGACGGGCCTTGGGCCTGGGCGTGGGGGTTAATATGACTTTGGGCCAATGGGCCTTGTTGGGTTTGGGCTAATGGGCCATGAGGGGGTTGGGTTTGGGTCCATGGGCCCTGGGCTTGGGTTTGGTAGGTTTGGGTCCAAAGGCCCTGGGGGGCTTGGACTTGGGCCTGGGTTTGATGGGTTTGGGCTTGGGCCCATGGGTTTTGAGGATTCTGGGCCTGGACCTAAGCCTGATGGGCTTGGGTCCATGGGCCTTGAGGATTCTGGGCTTAGGCCTGGGTCTGATGGGCTTGGGCCCATGGGTTTTGAGGGTCTTGGGCCTGGGTCTGATGGGCTTGGGTCCATGGGCCTTGAGGATTCTGGGCCTGGGCCTGGGCTTGGGCCCATGGGTTTTGAGGGTCTTGGGCCTGGACCTAAGCTTGATGGGCTTGGGTCCATGGGCCTTGAGAATTCTGGGCCTGGGCCTGGGTTTGATGGGCTTGGGCCCATGGGTTTTGAGGGGCTTGGGCCTGGGTCTGGTGGGCTTGGACTTGGGCCCATGGCTCTAGAAGTGTTTGGGCTGGGGCCCATGGATTTGTATGGGTTTGGGTCTGGAATTGAGGTGGGGGATTTTGGGAGGTATGGACGATGGGTGGTTGGGCATGGTTAGGAGGGAATGGGGTATGGAGGTTTTGGAGATTTGGATGCGGGGTTTGAGAGGTAGGGTTACGAGAAGCAGCCCACAGGGCGTACATCGTTCTCATGTCCTCCATCGAGGGCATGGATTCAGGTGTGAGATTGGGGGGTGATGGCTCACTTAAGGATGGAGGGGGTTGGGAGAAATTGGGCATGACCCGGGTAAATGGGGGGATATGTTGGGATGTGGATGGGCCATGTAGTGGGAATGGTACTTGAGATGAGGTGAATGGGATGTAGGATGTTGGGGGCATGGATGATGAGAGGGATGGAACGTGGGAAGTAGGCGGGGGATGGGACTCCCTATGGGGTCTTTGGAAATATGGGGATGCGATAAGGGTGTTCGGATGGGAGATGGGGATGTATGGGTCGGTTGGGAAGTGAGGGGTTTCAGTAGGGGATGAAAAAGGGGTATGTTGGGAGAATGTGAGGGAAGGGGATGGGGTGGAGGTGACACGGGCACCCCAAATGGGCCCGTGATATCAAACCGGGTTTGGGTGAAGGTGTCGGAGATCGGGTCTTCTCCGATATGAGAATGGGATGGGGATGACGGTGGGGATGTGTCGGCTCTTGACATGACCCGCTGACGGGTGTTGTATCGATGTCGCGGATAAGGGTCAAATACCTTCCTTCTACGGGACGAGCTTGAAGTTGCGGTAGTGATGGTCACACCAAAAATATACTACTCTTCTCTTTTTTTTTTATTTTTTGGGTTATGGTTTTCTTTTCTCTCTTTTTTGGGTCTGTTTTGTTTATTTTTGTTTGGTTTTTTTTTTTTTTTTTTAGAAAATGATGATTTGATTTTTTTTTTTGAAGAGAGATTTTTTGGAGATGATTTTTTTTTTTATGGAGATTAACTCCCCTTTGCTTAGATGAATAATGACCTAGTGCCCAAGGTCAACTCCCTTCTCGGGCGATATATGTACCTTTAGTAGGTCCCACGGCGGGATCCGACACACTTCGGAAGAGGCGAAAGGGAACCCTTTCGTTCTATTGAAGGTGCGGGAATCCACACAAACGACCCGATCCCCCGGAGCAAATCAATGACAAGTTGCCTTCTTTTGATTGGGCGGGGGCATGTTGGGTGTTAGAGGATGCGGGAGGCTACTGCAGGCACTAATACCGCTAATCGGGGAATTGGGGTGGTGGATTGGGCCTCAGGTCGGGTTGTTTTTCAAAGATATATCGGCGATATATTATGCACGCCGACTAAAATTATACAGATTTTGGTGGGCGATATATTATATATACCGCTTAAATCTGAGGATTTTGGCATGATATATTATATACGCTGTGTAATTGGCTTTTGGTCGCGATATATTATATACGCCGCAAAAGGTTCTGTCGATTATATTTGACAAGGGATGCAAGCAAAAATAGGTCTTTGAACTGGTTTCTTGGGAGGGATGCTCCTGGGGACTGCTGTGTATGTTATCGGGTCCCTCCTTTCCGTTTCCTAGGGATACAAGGCTGAATTTTGGTTTTTTTGCGCTCTCACCAATGCGGGTTTTACGGCTTGATCGAAATTGGCAACCCAACCGATATACCTCCAGCGCAAGTGCCTTCTCAGGTATTGGAAGGGGTGGTTCTTTTCAGGATCATCACCACTAGGGCTGCCGCCTTACTGGGAACCGGGCAAATTGTATCTGTGCCTAAACCCCCCAAAAACTGCCCAAAAATGCAAAAATAAATTTAATTATGTCCCCACACTGTTGGTTCACTTTTAATTATAAATTTTTTAAGGGGAGTGAAATTAAGTCCAAAAATGGGGTCGAGGATGACAAGCCCGTGCTGCCTCACCGGGCCGGTGTTCAATGGTGAGATATGATGACTGAAATGAAAAGCGCACGTAGGCCCGCAAAACGGCTAAGGCTTGTAAATGACTGAAATTTAAATGACGTAAAAGTAAATGCGAGCGGGCCCGCCAAACGGCTAAGGTGGCTTAAATGACAAGAATCGGAAAAACAGGAATTTAAAGGTGCACGTAGGCCCGCCAATCGGCTAAGGCACTTAAAGGACTGAATCGTAGGGGTAAGTACGTTAGTAAAAATAACAAAAATATAGAAAAAATAGCAGAAAATAAGGAAAAACAGCAATGGTTAGTAACAAAAAAAGAAAGGCCAACAAGAGGGGAAGCGCTAGGGTGATATCCCCAGCAGAGTCGCCATCTGTGTGACCAACGATCCTCTCGAACCCGTCGCGGCGAAGCGCTCGCTTTTAATGAAATGTAGAGTCGCCACCCGAAGCTTTTGGTAACCCGGGAAACCTTCAAATCAATATTTTGAGCACCGAAATGCTAAATATGACTCTGATTTACCGGTCTTTGCCAAAGGCTCTAGGGTAGGGGCTTCGGTTATCGATCGGGAAGGGTTTAGGCACCCGATCAACCCGCACGTAGCGGTCTCTATCTATGGCCAAAACAAAAATAAAAAGGGCGGAGTTTCCCCTTGCTCGAAGGCAATACGGTCCTATCAAGCTTTGAGCCAAAACTGAAATTTCGACGGCGTAACGGCTTGAATCCTTGGACGGAGGAGACACCAAGAAGGTAGAGGAAGAGAGGGGTGAGCCGGAGCTCACGGGCCCTTGTTGCACCGTGGAAGTCCTCCACTTTGGCATGCTTCCGATGGTTTAAACGATATGGAAATGGATTCTAATGCTAGGATTCGGTAAAATAGGGGGTGTAGAGTGAAGCTAGAGGCTAGGTTTTAGCTAAAAGGAGTGATCTAATGGTGGAAATGGACTGGAATAGGTGAAGTATGCATGCTTGAATTCTGGAAAAATATTGGCATTTTCTCTCACTAGGGTTCTCTCTTAAGCACTCTCTAATCCTTCAACAAAAATTCAACCCTTTGGGAAGAGGGGGGCCTCTCTATTTATAGAGAAGAGGTGGGTTAGGGGCTTACTTAAGAGCTAATTGGTTTAGCAATTAGGTAATCCCCCTTCTAAGGTTTTCTAGGTTTTCAAGGTCCTAGGGTTTTGGGGAAACTAATTTCAATGGCAGATGATGGGGTGAGACCAAAGGTGACTTAAGGGTTGTCAATAAGCTCAAAGGGGGGGCAACCATTCTCAAGACACCCACCTCAACCAAGGGGATGGTCAAAGGGTCAAACCAGATGGAGGAAATTTGAGCTACTGATGATAGTTACTGTAGCTAAGCTGGGCGCATATATTATATACGCCCAGTTTAGGAACAATAAATTTATGAAAATCAGGGGAGTTTTGAGAAGATGAAGCCCGTGGTGGGTCCCACCTATACTAGGGACATATATTATATACGCTCAGCCAAATTTCCCCCAAAATAGGCAGGCATATATAATATATACGCCTGACTAATCTGGGGCAAAAATGGCTGGGCGTATGTAATATCTACGCCTGAGTAAAAGTCCTATGATTTTATGTGAAACTTTGAACAGCCATAACTTTTGAACCGTAGCTCTACATTGGGTGATCTTTAGCTTGTTGGAAAGCTGGAGAAGCCCTCTTTCCAATGGTATATGGCTCATCCTTGGTAGTGGTTTGTGTGAAATTCTATAGCTCTCCTCCTATCAACTGCTCAGAAAGGTTCAAGTTAGGTATGGGAAGGGAATCTAGGTTTTAGGAGTGATCTCTAAGGGTTGGGGAATGGTTCTAAAGGGTTCAGGGTGATTCCTAAAGGTCTGGGTAGATTCCTACGGGTTCAGGGATGCCATTAGAAGCACAGGGGCACATCTCTCCCGAAGTACAGATTGAACGGGCCTTGGGCCGAATTTGGGTGTCTACAGAACCCCTGTGGCATGATTAACCTAACCTGATTTCAGTAAGACCAATTTCCAAGCTAGTCTTCTCCATTTTTTACTTTTAAGTCCTTTCCCCTGCAAGAACTGGATTTCTAAACTCAATCCCAGCTAGTTTTTATTTTATTTTAGTATAGCTTAAGTGACAACCCTTTTTAAACCTCTCCCCTGTCTTTTAGCTAATTTGCATTAGTTAGGGTGCCAGATCTCTTATAGACCTAGAGATCTACCCCATTTTAAACCAGCCTTCCTGTGGACATTCTCCTACTCACCATCTTTTTAAAACTTGCTAAAATAGGCCCTGATTACTTGCAGGTCTGTGTCAGTGTGATCTGCCTAGATTTATGAGTGAATTTTAGATCCTTTTTTAAGGGAAGGCAGACACTCCAACAAATTTTTGGCACCATAGCTAGGGATCGAACCCGGGTCACCTGCGTGACAGGTGGGAATACTCACCACTGTACTACAATCTCCAAAATTTTGGTTCAGATCTCGATCGCCCCCAATTTCAATTAGGGATCTCTATATATAGCTTTCTCTCTTATTTTTCTCGCCAAAACTCCCTTCTTGAAGGTCCTCAGAGTTTGTTAGGGTTCTATTAGAGCACGTGGGTCTGTTAGGGATTCCTAGGGAATCTTTTAGAATCGTCGTGTCGGTCACCAAGTGCGTTGAGTTGCGTGCAACAGGTCACCAAGTCGCAGCGTGTGCACAGTTGATTTTCTGAGGAGTTCTGCACACAATTTCGACAGGTTGGGGAAGCTTCTGATAGGTTTAAGTAGAGCTTTTTAGTCCTTTCGATAGGTTCTCCAATCTCTTCGATAGGTTCTGATAGGATGAGCCTTGAGGCTTTAGCATTCACTGCGCTTTATCTGGAGCATTCGACAGGCTAGAGGAGCATTTCAATAGGTTGGATGACTGTTTCGACAGGTTTTAGCTTTGCATATCATCACTCCGATAGGATGGCTCTCACTCCTATCGAAAGGCTCAAGTATCCTTCGATAAGTGCTGTTCTAGCATCTCCATTTCGATAGGTCCAGGCGGTCCTCCGATAGGTTCAGGAAACCTTCCGATAGGTTCTCTTTTCTCCTCGAGGCGACTCTATCTTTCTTTCAGCTGTTCGATAGGTCCTTGGATCTGATCGAATTTCACAATCCTCACGAATCTTTCTTTTCTCTGCCTTTAGATCCTATCAAAACCTCACTAACTACACGAATTCCTCCAGTTTAACTCTCAGCTCCTATCGAAGTCTTCAGATGACCTCTCGATAGGATGTTTTCGTCCTGTTTTCACTTCCTGTGCCTTGCTCGGCTGTGGCCACATGCTCCAAGGGCCCAATGGTGTGCAACCTTCTAGTGTGCTATTGCTGGGTCTATTCTGTGCTGAGAGATGGCTTCTTTGTGGGTATTCTTAAGTTGTTTTCTGCATTCTTTTCATCTTTTATTGCTATCTACAAAATAAACTCAACAAAGGTTTATTAGTGTGCTCACAGGTTTATCAAAGGTCAGGTTAAAGGGTGAAAAGTGGCATTTTTCACCACTTAACACACCCCCAAACCTAAGCTTTGCTAGTCCTGAGCAAAGGAGAATTAAAGAAAATTAAAATGCCACTTTCGTAGGGATCATGGATGCATATGCACCAAGCCTTTTAAACCCCTAGGTGATCCCTAGTGGAGGAGTGTAGTCTCCTGAGGGTTTTCAGTGAAGGTACCCACAAACTTCGCCAATGAAATTTAGTTAATCATAGTGCAACCTGTTAAAGCAGATTTTAAGTAGATAAAATAGATTCACACCCTGCACATTTATTAGAGGAAGTTCAATAGAGAAAAAACTTCCCTTTGAAACATGTAAGTCTGCTGCAATTTCTTCATCATTACTCAGTTCATGTCAAGGCATTTCTCTCCAAAATTTGATGCAGAGCTCACCATTCATTTAAGATTTCTGTTCTGATACTACCCTTGTCAGATTGGATTGTAGACCCAAGTCTCACCAGGGCTATTCACTCATCAATACAAAGAAGAGGGGTGTATCATATCACTCATCTCAAGAACAATTACAGTCCTCAAATAGGACTACAAGCATGAGCATAGGCATTGCTCTGATTTCTGACTTCTCCAGCTCCTTACACCATAGATTAAACAGATCCTTATCTCCACATGATAGCTCAATCCATTTCAGATCAGTAAGGTCTTTTTATTGGGCTGTAATGTGGCTTAGAGATGAGGTTTGTGAAAGGGATAATAGGGGTTCAAATTGAGAAATCAGTAAAGGTAAGAAAGTGTCTAGACAACACCTTCTTCATTTCAACACACTTTCATCTACTTCTTGAATTTTCAGATTTGAAGTGATCAATCCTCTTTTCAATCTTTCAATGAAATGTCTTCTCTTTCTCAACCTTTCGTTATTTATTTATTTATTAATTTTTTTCTTTTTATGGGTTGGAATGCCACAATACCACCAAATGAGTTTCTCTCTTTCTGAACCAAAAATCACACTAGCTCTACCTTCTTCCATTTCTTCACCTTTACCTTCTGAATTCTCAGAGTGAGGGTCAGGCTGCATTAGGTCAAATGGTTTTTTGGGTTTGAATTTTCTACTTTCCATCAAAGAAACAGGGATCTTTAAGGCTCAAAGTGGGTGTATCAAGGGCAGTTAGAAGGGTAGGATCTTTAAGCTCAAACTGTCCAATGGATGACCTTACTTCATGTCCTCAATATCATAAATGCTGTCAAGCTGTTTCAATTAGGGTTTGCCTAACTTCTAGTGAGCAGAATTAGGTCCAACCAGTCCTCAGAGCAAAAGAATTGCCAAGACACTTCAAAGAGAAAAAAAAAAAAAATTGATTTTTTTATTTTTACTTTTTAGGCCCAAATCTCACTGGGTATGGCCTTCCATCCAAAATTCTGGGAGGTATCCTCACAACTTTTTCTCATTTAAGGTTTACTTTACATCGAAGATTTTTCAAAACTTGTTGACATTTACTTCATGTCCAATGTTAAAATTGCAGTTTATTTAAGTTCCAAATGGTTTAAAAAAAAAAAAAAAAATTTGGTGAGAATTCACTTTGTTTCCACAGGCTCCTTTTTAAGCTTGGCTGCACTGAAATTAACTAATTTATTGGCATACATGCCACACCCTCAGACCTAAACTAAACAGTGTCCTCACTGTTTATAGCATGGGAGTAATGGTGAAGACATTTGAAAAAAAAAAAAAAAAATTATACAAGTACAACAAAACAAAGCATTTCATTGAAAAGAAACTAAAAGACAGCCATTATAATGGTCAAGCACAAGGATTCTAAAGTTAAGACGTACATTTGGACAAAATATCCTAGGCAAAGTAAAATTGTCCTTTCCCCTGGCTCAGAGATATCCTTAACCTACTTCAGGTGGAAGAGGAACTGCAAGCCAGGAGTGGAGGAAGAAAAGGAAAAAGAGCCGGATCAGGGGGTAGGGGGTGGGGTGGCGGAGGATGGGGGTGGAGAAGCTGGTGGGTCGATCTTCTGCCTCTTTTTCTCCCACTTTTTTTTTTTTTCCTCCTTGGTGAGGATCCGCTGTACCTCCTCATATTCATCCCAAAGGAATTGCAGTGGGTCAGGTTCCTTGGGCGGTGGCGGCTCTAGCCACAAGAGGGAGAGTTGGGCTGGAGTCAAGGTGGGCTTGTCATCCGCCATAGCTTATGAGGAGGAGTGCAGAGGGTAGAAGGAGGTGAATGGGAAGAAGTCGAGCCATCTGCATCTATTTAAGGTGGGTGTATGCTAGAATATGAAGCGGCGTATTCAATATCGCCGCCTTCCAAGATAAGGAATGAATGGGTAATTCCACCATTCATTATGGGGAACGAAGTCGTGCATTAACTGACAGCCTATATTTAGCACTGGGAGTTACACTGTAATGCAGAAACTGTTAAGTGGTGAAAAATGCCACTTTTCATCCTTTAACCTGACCATTGATAGACCAGTGAGCACTCTAATAAGCATCTGTCGAGTGTATTTTACAGACAGCAGTAAAAGATGACACTAAGGTAGAAAACCACTCAAGAATACCCAAACAGGGGCCATCTCTCAGCACAGGAATAACCTAGCAACAGCACACCAGAGGGTAGCACATCACTGAACTCTTGGAGCACATGGCTGCAGCAAGGCAAGGCAAAGGATGTGAAAACAGGCTGAAAACATCCTATCGAGAGGTCACCTGAAGACTTCGATAGGAGCTAAAAGCAAAGAAAAGAGGAATTTGTGCAGTTGAAAAGGTTTCGATAGGATCTGAAGGCAGAAGAAAGATGGATTTGTGTGGATTAAGGGGTTCGATAGGATCAAAGAACCTATCGAATAGCTTAAAGAAAGGAAGAAACCATCCTATCGAAAACCTGCCTAAGGTGTAAAAGGAACCTATCGAATGGTTTCCTGAGCCTATTGAGATGGAGACGCTGGAACATATCCTATCGAAGGGTGATTGAGCCTTTCGATAGGAGGGAGAGCAACCCTATCAAAATGATGACATGCAGAATGGAACCTATCGAAATGGTTTTCCAACCTGTCGAAAAGCTTCTCCAACCTGTCGAATGCTCCAGGCCAAGGGATGAGAACGCTGAAGCTCTTAGAGAAGGCTCATCCTATTAGAACCTATCGAAGAGATCTGAGAACCTAGAGAAAGGACCAAAAAGCTCCATTCCAACCTGTCAAAAGCCTCCTGAAGCTGTCGAAATCGTGTGCAGAACTTCTCAAAAATTCAGCTATGCACATGCTATGACTTGATGACCTGCTGCACGTAACTCGAGGCACTTGGTGACTGGCACGACGATTCTAGAAGATGCCCTAGGAAATCCTAACTGACCCACGTGCTCTAACAGAACTCTAACAAACTCTGAGGACCTTCTAGAAGGGATTTTTGGCAGGAAAACAGAGGAGAAAGCCATATATACAGACCCCCTATTGCAATTAGGAGGAGATCGAGATCTGAACAAAATTCTAGAGATTAGAGCTTGCATAGAAATTCTATTTTCCCTCTTTTAGCCCAACAATGGTTGGCTAATCCCCTTGGAGTAGCGAGGAGAGAGGTTAGATATGCAATTTGGTAAAGTTAAGAGTGTTATTGTGGGTTCCCAGCTGCACAAACTATAGATCTGAGAGTATTGCCATTGTAGAGTGATTTTGATTGCAATGTATATGCTATTATTAACGCTTTAATTAGATCTAAAGTTCTTTTAGTTTCATTTGGTGATCGATCGGATTTGTGTAGAGGAGTCTGTAGATCAGCTCACCCACTTAACTAGTAGGCCTCTTGGATGCCATTCGATCTCCCTGGATCTGATACTCCTGTAATTCCCTAAGTCTGTGACCTTGGAATTGCAACATTTGTAGTGGTTTTCATTGTTCTAATTGATGCTTTAGCTTTGGAGGAGATCTCTAGGATGGTCTGTGACCATTAAAGTGGACAGATTATAACCTTAAGGTTAGTCCAAGCTCAGGCTCCAATTGGATTCATCTGTTGCAAATCCATGGATCCGATAAAGTCTATAGGATGGTCTATGACCATTCAAGTGGACAGATCATAGCCTTAAGACCAGGTGGATCCTATGTTTGGAGTGGAGCCTTCTGCCCTGCAGCTGTGCTTAGAGCCAGTTGAGGGAATTGTGTACTCTGAACCTCTGTGGCATGATTAATCGAACCTAATTTCAGTGAGACCAATCTCCAAGCTACTCTTCTCCATTTTCTGCTTTTTACTCTTTTTCCCTGCAAGATCTAAGTTTCCAAACTCAATCCAAGATAGCCTTTGTTTAATTTCAGCTTAGCTTAAGTGACAATCCATTTTAAACATCTCCCCTGTCTTTTAGTTAACTTAGCATTAGTTAGGGTGCCAGATCTCCCACAGATCTGGAGATTTATAATATTTTTAAACTAACCTCCCTATGGACATTCCCTTACTCACCATCTTTTTAAAACTTGCTACAACGGACCCTGATTACTTGTAGGTCTGTGTGAGTGTGCTCTGCCTAGTTTGATTAGTAATTTTAGATCCTCTTTTGAGGGAAGGCAAGCACTCCCAACAGAAACCCAGGAGGGTTAAGAGTGTAAATCCCATGCTTCGTGCAGTTGTACATATGGTACATGTGGGGTAAAATTCCTGTGCAGCATAGGTGCACAACAAGCATGGAAAGAGTGAATATGCTTTCGATAGGATGAGTTTTTAAAATATCGATAGGTTAAGGCTTCCTATCGAAATGTGACAAGTATGTAGCTAGCAGTGGAATGGTCCGATAGGTTCAACTCTTCCTATCGAAATGAATGAATATTGATTTTGATAAGCTGGGATGAATGCTTTCGATAGGTCAGTGTCCTGTCGAAAGCATGGCAGATAAAGCATTCAATTCGCAAGAATGTCGATGGATGAAAACAGTCTTTCGATAGGTTAGATAGTACATTCGTCATCCTGTCGATAGGTTCTAGATAGGAGTCCGAAACCTATCGCAAAGTTGGTCTCACCTATTGATAAGTCTTAGCACCTCTCGAAATCCTCACCAATCCTATCAACGTCAACAACTGACCTAGCGAAAGGTTCAAATGACCTATCGAGAGGTCCTATAAGCACAAGAACATAGCCTGTGTGCGCAAAACTTTAGCCTTAGCGCCCAACAACTCTTTTGCTGTGCTACCATTCAGTTCATTTTTCTTTTGACCTTGTTCCGATGGTCCCTAGACAGCAGGCAATATTGAAGTGAAGCCTAATCCTTAAATGGCCATTTTATTGCAGAAAAATAAATTAGAAAGAATCAAAATAGAAACCAAATATAGTACATAGGATACAAATCGAAGAAAGAGATTAACCTAGAGGATCCTGAAGATCAATGATCTCCTCAGGCTCACAAATGTTGTTGACACAAAGTTTTAGCCTCTGACCATTGACCTTCATGACTCTGCCATTTGTAGGGTCCATGACTTCAACAGCTCTAGATGGAGAAACGTGTACCACTATGAAAAGCCCATCCCATCTCGACTGTAACTTTCTTGGATAGAACTTCATTCTGGAGTTGAACATCCATACCTTGTCATTTGGCTTAAATTCTTTCCATAGCAAGTGTCTGTCATGGAAGGCTTTGGTCTTCTCCTTATAAATCTGGGCATTTGCATAGGCTTCTAGTCGCAATTCATCCAGCTCGGATAACTGGAGTTTCCTGTGTATACTAGTGGAGTTTAAGTTAGAATTTATTACTCCAATGGCCCAGTATGCTTTGTGTTGCAATTCAATAGGAAAGTGACATGCCTTGCCATAAACTAGTCTGAATGGGGACATGCCTATGGGGGTTTTATAGGATGTCCTATAAGCCTAGAAGGCATCCGTTAATTTTGTGGACCAATCCCTCCTGTCAGTTCTTACAGTCTTCTCGAGAATATGTTTGATTTCCCTATTGAAAATCTCTACTTGCCCACTGGTTTGTGGGTGGTAGGGGGTGGCTACTCTGTGGGTCACAGAGTATCTTTCCATCAGTTTATCAAAAGGTTTATTACAGAAGTGCCTTCCCCCATCACTAATAATAGCTTTAGGGATGCCAAATCTTGAGAAGATGTTGTCTTTCAGGAATTGGATTACAACCTTGTGGTCATTTGTCCTCGTAGCTATGGCCTCTACCCATTTGGACACGTAGTCCACAGCTACAAGGATGAAATTGCATCCATAAGAAGGGCGAAAAGGTCTCATAAAATCGATTCCCCAAATATCAAACAGTTCGACAACAAGTATAGGTTGCAAGGGCATAGAGTTTCTCTTTGCAATGCTGCCCATTTGCTGGCATCGAGGACAAGCTTTACAGTGTTGTTGGGCATCTTTGAATAGAGTAGGCCAATAGAAACCACTTTGAAGCACCTTCGCCGCAGTCTTGTTACCACTGAAGTGGCCCCCACAAGCCATGGTTAGGATGTTTTAAACTTCGTTTACTACACAACGTCTGATCACCTAATATGTGCAATGCTTAAAGAGGTGAGGATCCTCTCACATGTAATATCAAATCTGTGAGAAGAACAGATTTTTATCATCCTTGTTCCAATGTGGAGGGATCCTACCCACAGCAAGGTAATTTACAATATTTGCAAACCAGGGCATACTTATCTGTACAGTAAAAAGCTGCTCATCTGGGAAAGAGTCATTGATGGGCAAACTCTCTGTTTCAGCCGCTGAGATCCTTGACAGATGGTCAGCAACCACGTTCTCAACTCCCTTCTTGTCTTTAATCTCCAAATTGAATTCCTGCAAGAGAAGAATCCATCTGATTAGTTTTGCTTTGGCTTCCTTTTTGGACAAGAGGTATTTCAAAGCTGAGTGGTCAGTGAACACAATAATTTTTTATCTTAGTACATAAGACCTGAATTTTTCTAAAGCAAAGACAATGGCTAATAGCTCTTTCTCAGTCATAGTATAATTCAATTGAGCATCAACCATTGATTTACTAGCATATGCTACCACAAAAGGTGACTTGTCTCTTCTTTGACCCAAAACTGCCCCAATGGCCAAATCTGATGTATCACACATCAGCTCAAATGGCAGGGAGAAATCAGGGGCTTGTAAGATAGGCGCTATAGTCAAACAAGTCTTTAACAGTTCAAAAGCAGCTCGGCATTCATCATTGAACTCAAAAGGAACATCCTGGCACAACAGGTGACAAAGGGGTCTGGAAATTTTGCTGAAGTCCTTGATGAACCGCCTATAAAACCCAGCATGGCCCAAGAATGACTTGACTTGTTTGACAATTTTGGCAGGGGGCAAATGAACAATTAAGTTGATCTTAGCCTGATCAACCTCTATTCCTCTGTGAGAGACATGTCCTAAGACAGTGCCTTGAATCACCATGAAGTGACTCTTTTCCCAACTCAGAACTAGGTTGGTCTCCTCACACCTTTGCAGCATAGAGCTGAGATGGTGCAGGCATTAGCTAAAATCATCCCCATAAATGGAGAAATCATCCATAAAGATCTTTAAAAACTTGTAAATCATGTCAGAGAAGATATCATGCATGCATCTTTGGAAAGTGGCAGGTGCATTACACAACCCAAATGACATCCTTCTGTATGCAAAGGTTCCAAATAGGCAAGTGAATGTAGTTTTTTCTTGGTCCTGGGGGTAGACAGGGATCTGAGTGTACCCTGAATATCCATCAAGAAAATAGTAATAGGCCTTTCCTGCCAACTTGTCCTAGATCTGATCTATGAAGGGCAATGGAAAGTGATCCTTGCTAGTTTTTTCATTGAGCTTTTAAAAATCTATGCATACCCTCCAACCAGTGGTCTGTCGGGTTGGAATCAGCTCACCTGAACCTGCTTCAACAACTGTGATGCTGGATTTCTTGGGTACTACCTGGGTAGGTGCCACCCATTGTGAATCTGAGATAGGGTAAATTATCCCTGCATCGAGGAGTTTGACTACCTCCTTCATCACAACTTCCTGCATATGTGGGTTGAGTTTTCTCTGCATCTCTCTAGAAGGTTTGGAGCCTTCCTCAAGATGAATTTTATGCATGCACACAGCAGGGTTGATTCCCCCTAGGTTTGCAATGGTCCATCCTATTGCCCTCTTATGCCATTTTAGTACACCAAGTAGTTCTTTTTCCTGCTCAAGGGTGAGGGAAGAAGAGATTATCACAAGTAGTTTGTTGTTGCCCCCTAAAAAGACATATTTCAAAGACTTTGGGCGCTGCTTTAACTCCACATCTAGGGGACTGATGAGGGAGGGCAATAGGGGTGTCTTAGAGGGGGGTGGGAGAGGCAACAAAGTAGGCCTCCATGGATGGCGCTTTGCTGGTTCTGCTTCAGAAGATACCAGTTTCACATGCTCAATCTCAGAGGTGGGAGCCTTTTCTACCTCTGCTTCCTTCCATTTTTCAGCAAGATCATTAAACCATTCCTTACCATGCAGCAGCATATTCAAATTTTCTTGCACAACCTCATCTATCACATCATGGAAAAAATAGTCCTCATCAAGATGAGGTTGATTGGCTGTGTTGTACACATTTAGTTTGACCTTCATATTACCGAAAGATACTTCCATGACTCCAGACCTGCATTGAATACAAGCATTAGCTGTGGCCAAAAAGGGCCTTCCTAATATTACAGGTATAGAAGTGACACTCCTACCTGCCTCCATATCCAGCACCAAAAAGTCAGCAGGGTAAAAAAACTTGTCAACCCCCACCAAAACATCTTCGTTTATCCCTACAGGCTTCCTTTCAGATCTGTCAGCCAGCTATAAGACCCAGCTTCTCATATAGTGACTACGGAAGCAAATTTACACCGACTCCCATATCTAATAAGGCTTTGTCAATGGTGTGATCCCCAATGATGCAGGGGATAGTGGGGAGGCCAGGGTCTTGGAGTTTGGGGGGAGTTGCAATAGACAGGACTTGCTTTGCTTTTTCTACTGCGAAGACCTTCTTGGATAAGTGTATCCTACATTGTATTTTATGGGTGCACAGGTCTTTCGAAAACTTGGCATAGGCTGGGACTTGTTTAATTACATCAAGTAAAGGTAAATTGATCTTTACTTGCTTGAAAGTCTCCATCATTTTCTCGATTTTACCTTTCCCCTTATCGAAAGGGGAAGGTGCTTGCAGTGCCTTAAGAAATGGCAGATGTGGGATTGCTCCCTCATTTGTAGCCTTAGCCAATGGGGCATCTTTCTTTTTGATTTTTTACTTTTCTTAAGGATCCTCTTTATCCTCTTTATTCTCAGTTGGTTGCTCCTTCAGGTCCACTACTGGTGGCCCTTGTTGTATTCTTGCAGAAATCACTTCTTTTTCTTCCTCCAAGCTCCTCACAGGCTCACAGCCCACTTGGTTGTCCACTAGCCTACCACTTCTCAATGTTGTAATAGATTTGGCTTCCTCATAGGTGGAGGAAACTTCACCCACTACAAATTGTCTTCGTGGGTTATCCTGTGGTTGGCTGGGCATCCTTCCTCCCTCTCTCCTAGTTAAGGCATCAGACAGCTGACCAAGTTGGTCCTCTATCTTTTTGATGCTCTGGCTATGAGAGTGCACAGTTTGAGGTAAGGAATTCAAATTCTATTGTGAAGCCAGAACTTGTTCCTCAAAGGAAGATGCTCTCGCAGCTGGAGGGGGTGCAGGTTGCTGCACAGGTGGAGCCACAGGTTGGGCCATGGTCTGCTGGTACTGGGGCCTTGGGACATAACCTTGGTGATAGGGCTGAGCATTTCTGTAGGGCATGGGCTGCTGGGGCTGCTGCTGCTGGCTTGGGTATGCATCTTGTCTCCACCTCAGATTGGGGTGGTTCCTCCATTGATACCCAGCAGCAGGCTGCTGCCCATAAGACTGAGTTGCAGCCACATGCTCTGTTACAAAATCAGGAAACTGGCCAGCAGATGGGCATTCTTCAAGGGAATGAGCAGGGGACTGGCATATAGCACATGCCTCCTCCACTCTAGCAGCCATAGGTGACTGCATTGTTCCCATAAGTCTATCAAATTTCAGTGCCAGGCTGTCCACTTTCCTTTCCAAATCACTTTGCATCCTCACTTCATACAACTTTCCTCTTGAAGTATTTTCCTTCACCAACCTAGGAGGCTCTAGATCCCTAACCAAGGTTTCCCTTTGCATAGAGTTCTCACTAATGATGTCAAATAGCTCCCATGCCTCCTCAGCAGTTTTATGGAGGTAGGTGCTACCACAGGAAGCATCTACCATGTCTCTGCTTTTAGAATTAATTCCCTGATAAAAACTTTGAACCAATTGTCATTCAAGGATTTGGTGGTGGGGGCATTTCTTTAGGAGTTCCTTGAATCTCTCACAGGATTGGTGAAAATCTTCAGTTGGGTCTTGGGTAAATGAGATGATACCCTTTCTCAACTAGCTAGTTTTTGACATAGGGAAGAATTTGGCCAAGAATTGACATTGGAGGTCACTCTAAGACTGAATGTTATTGGGTGGAAGCATTAACAACCAGGTCCTGGCTCTGTCCTTTAATGAAAAAGGAAAGAGTTTCATCCTGGTGGCCTCCTCCCCCAAACCTGTGATGTGGAAGGTAGTGCATAGTCCCAAGAATTCATCAATGTGCTTGTAGGGATCCTCCTTAGTCAGACCATGAAATGAGGGTAGCATCTGGATTATGGAAGATTTGATTTCATAGTTTCCTTGAGAAGTTGGGAATTGAATGCAGAAGGGGGAATTGTAAACCCCTAGTGCATTAAATTATTTGAGGGTTCTCAGCTGCTGTTGCTCTCCCATTTCTAAAGAGTCAATTGCAAGAGATGTGGATGGAGTTTGTCTGGATCTGAGAAGTCTTTCAACCTCTGGATTTAGTGGAACAATCTGAGGTTGGAGAGTTCTCCTACCAAACATACAACACTCAAAGTCTGAATGCAAAGAAAAACCTCAACACAACAAGTAGAAATAACACAATGACTAACTAATCTAAAAATCAACAGATCTAAAAAATAACAGGAGAGTAGAGGGATGCAAACTACAGAGCAGCCTCCAGCACAATGCTTCTCTCACACAGCAGCTTCAGATCTGATGAAATGCACACAAAAGACTAAAAAACAACAAAACTTGCAAACACAGTTAGTAAAATCAAACAAACCACTACAGATCTTATGGTCTAAACTAAATCAAAACTTAGATCTACCAATTTCAAAAACAAACCTCCCCGGCAGCGGCGCCAAAAACTTGTTGGAGGATTTCAGTGTACTGATTATTGTGTAATGATAAAAGTAAAATAAAATCAAAGTAAAATAGAGGATGGATTTAGCACATCTAAAATATTCTAGACCTGCAAGATACAGGGTCCTTTATAGCAAGTTTTAATAAGTAAGAGTTTGTCCCACAGGGAGTAGTGATCTAAACCTAGAAGGTGTATAGTAGACCTCCAGATTTGGGTACGGATCTGGCAATTCTAAGAAGAAAGAGAGCTTTTCGAGTGTCACTTGATCTAATTCTACAAAACTGAAATATAAAACTAAATCTAAAAGATGGAGGAAGGTGGATGGAAAAATTCAACAATTCAGATGTTACCTTCTTTACATGGGTTGAGTAAAGAGGACCCATACAAACATATTGATGAATTTCTTGCTTTGTGTACTACTTTTAATATTGCTGATTTGAGGCCAGAAGCCACCAAGCTTAGGTACTTACCTTTTTCATTGAAGGACAAAGTTAGGGCCTGGTTGTCTATGCTCCTAACCAACAGTATTAACACTTGGAATGAACTGTAATGTCAATTCCTAGCTAAGTTCTTTCCTATGTCTAAAACAAGTCAGTTGAGAAAAAGCATCATATCATTTTCTCAATTCTCAACTGAGAGCTTCCATGAGGCTTGAGAAAGATTCAAAGAGTTGTTATGGTAATGTCCCCATCATCAAATTCCTCAATGGCAACTTGTACAAAGTTTCTATCAAGGAATTGATCCAAAAAGCAGAAATATGGTGGATGCCTCTTGTGGAGGTACTTACCTTCATAAAACCGCTGATGAAGCCTGAGAGTTGTTTGAGGTTATTGGAGAGAATTCAATGCAGTAGGAGACCTTATCTAGGGACATGGAGTCTCCAGCTAAATTGATGAAAGAGAACACAACAAGAGAAAGAATGTATGAGGTCATTGGTTACAATGATTTGGAGAGAAAGATAGATAGTTTGACTCAGAAGTTTGATAAGTTGATGGGAGCAATGCAGTCTCCAATGCCTGTCAAAGTGGAAGAGGCATGTCTGATATGTCAGTCTCCCACTCACTCCCTTGAAGAATGTCTCTCTGCTGCACAATTTCCAGATCTAGTTATGGAGCATGCTAATGCTGCTCAGTCCTTTGGATAGCAGCCAGCTACTGATTATCCTTGGAGAAACCACCCCAACCTGAGGTGGAAGCAGGACAATTTCTAAAACCTGCAGCAGCAGCCAATGCCATATAACAAACCTTTTGAAAAGCTATTGGAAAAATATTTTGTGACCCACAGAATTGCTACTCCCTACCACCCACAAACCAGTAGGCAAGTAGAGATTTCCAACAGGAAAATCAAACACATCCTAGAGAAGACTGTGCGAGCTGATAGGAGAGATTGGTCCATAAAACTGTCAGATGCCTTGTGGGCTTATAGGACTGCCCCCCATAGGGATGTCCCCATTCAGGCTAGTATATGGCAAGGCATGTCACTTGCCTGTTGAGTTAGAACATAGAGCATATTGGGCCATTAAAGCATTAAATTCTGACTTAACTTCTGCTGGTGTGAATAGGAAACTGTAATTATCTGAGCTTGATGAGTTAAGGTTGGAAGCATATTCAAATGCCCGGACTTACAAGGAAAAAACCAAGGCTTTTCATGACAGACATTTGCTGCGGAAAGAATTCAAAATAGGTGACAAGGTATGGTTGTTTAATTCAAGATTAAAATTCTTTCCAGGAAAATTACAGTTCAGATGGGATGGGCCTTATATAGTTTTACATGTTTCCCCATTCGGGGCTGTAGAAATCATGGACCCCAAAGATGGTAGAGTCATGAAAGTCAATGGGTAGAGGCTAAAGATTTGTGTTAAAAAAATTTGTGAGCTTGAGGAGACCATTGATTTTCAGGACCCTCCAATTTATACATGATTTGAGTATGTATCATATGTACTATATTTTGATTTTGTTTTAAGTGATTACTTTCTATTTTGATGTTTTGTTCATTTTCAATAAATTTGTCATGCTAGCATTAGGTCATCATATCAATCTTGCCAAGCAGTCCAGGGACCATGGGAGTATGTTAATAATGAAAATAACGTGAATGGAAGCATAGCAAAGGAGTTTGCTGGGTGCTGAGGCTGAACAAAACACATAAATGTAGTTTCTATGAGCATATGGGACCTTTCGATAGGTCATTTGACCTTTCAATACGTCATTTGGGGATTTCGATAGGCACTGAGACTTGTCGATAGGTGAAAACAACTCTTCATAGGTTCAAAAGATCGAAAAGAAGTTTTCGATAAGTTCTGGATACTTATCAGGAACCTATCGAAAGGATGAATCATGTACCACATGAACCTATCGATAGGAAGGATTTGACCTATCGAAGCATCTCATCTGCATGCTGTATTCTTTATAGTGTTCGATAGGATGCCTTGACCTATCGAAATCACTCAGCTCATCCTATCGAAATTGATTTTCACTCTTTATATACCTGTCGTTAGGTCATTTCTACTCCATTCAACACTTTTTGCAAACCCTAGCTCTCTCTTCCTCATTGGTCACTGCTCTCATTTTCTATCAAATACTCTAAGGACCTTTCGCCACTCATTTTGCCATTCCTCAAGTTCATTCGCCCACACAAAGGAGCATTTTGTGCCTGATTTTTGGGAAATTAGAGTTGTGCATCACGATTTCTGCAAAACCCTAGGATATTTGGGTATGTTATCTCTCTGCTTCACTATGTTATTTTCCTAGTTGTTTACTTCAGAATTGTAATTCAAATTAGTGAGTGAGCTTTAAGAGATCAATTTCTGAGAGCATAATGGTCAATTTTGAAGAAACCCTAGCTGACCTATTCTGGCAATCAGCTTCTTCCACCCCAAAGTCCTGCAAAAAATCAAAGCCTACCACCAACCCACCTTCCAAGAGGAAGCTTCCTGAGGGGAAGCCCAAGAAGGCACCTAAAGTAAAAAAGGCTAAGTCTGTTACAATTCAGGAGCCTGATGCAGAAATACCCATGGAGAGATCTGCTCCAACTGGGGAAACTCCTTTGCCCAACCCTGACATATTTCCTGCGGTGGAGCTTGCAACTGCATTAACCACCCGTAATGAGTTTGTGGATGGGTTAAGCCTTATCCCTGAGACAGATTTTGATCTTGCATACTTTACTGAGATAGAGGAGTGCCAGGGGACACTAATATATCCAAAGAAGGAGGGATTGTTACCCCTACTTATACCCTTGAAGGAGACTGGGTACCCCAAGCTAGTTAAATTATGGTACCAAAATTTAACAAAGAAGGTGGTGCCTAGGAATGAGGCTGTGCTGGAAATTCTGATTGATGATTGGAAAATAACTGTGGATTGTAAGGACATTGGGATGGCTTCGGGAGTTCCACATCAATTTGACTCTACTAGAACTGAGGGAGTATCCAAATGGGTTATATTCAGAGAAATGGCTAAACAGCTTACTAATGGAATTGTGGGATCTGGTGAATCTTTGATGAGAAGAGACCTCCAACCTAACCTCAGATTCATCGACACTATTCTGAGAAAGAATGTGTATGTCACTGGGCACCTGCAGGAGAGAAGGCCCCCAGTTGTAGATGCTTTATACTACTGTTCAAAAGGGCAATTTTTGAGTGCACCACAACTAATTTTTGAGATAATGGTAGACATTAATGATAAGGTGCTTAAAAGACAGACATTTGCTAAAAGTGTTGGGTTGCCTTTCAGCAGGCTCATTACATGTTTGCTAAAGGCTAGGAAATATGTGGTTAAGAGAAATGAGTCAATCGAGAAGTTGACTCTAAAAGTGTATGGAAAAAGGGCATGGTCCACCAGCCTAACCCTGATTAAGAAGAGTAAGCCAACTGAGTTGGAGGAGGTTGAGGAGGTGCCCACTACCACTGTAGCAGATCTTACTGCTAAGATACCCTCATCCATCCTTTCACCTACCTTACCTACATCATCACCAACACCTCCACCCACTTTGCTTTTCCCCTTTGTATCAGTCCCTCTTCCAACAGACCCCCCTCCTCCTACCTCAGAGCCAGTTTTACCTCCACCCACCACTCAAATTCTCGAACCTGAAGTCCTTGAACCTCCAACCAACACTACCAGAGCCTACCCTTTCTTCTCCACCCTTTGACCAACCCATTTATGACTTCCACCCTCACCAACCCCTACATCATACCCAGGGCTTAGACCAGTTTACCACTGCCGGGTTCACTGCCCTAATGACATCCATTGTGGAAGATGTTGGGCATGAGTACACCCCACTCCTAGACTCCCCCCACCCCACTCCCCCTCAATTCAACCATGCACCCCCCCCCTTTCAGGCCCATTCAAGCACCTGTCCCCTCCAACCACATCATGCCTGATTCTTTCACTCAAATTCTCTCCCTATAATAGTCCATTCAAACTCAATTGACCACCAACACCAACAACCAAGCCATCATGAGCTCCTACCTTCAATCCATTCAATCAACCCTTGCTCCATCCGCTTCAGTTCCTCAACCCCCTCACACTCCCCCTCTTTCCCCTATCTAATCACCTATCCTTTTATCCCCTCCATCTTCACCCATAGTTCCACCCCCACAGCTACTACCTAATCTTAGGAGGGAGCCACTCCATTTTGCCCCATACCTATCCCATCTCTATCTTTTATCCCTTCCTCACCCCCAATAGTAGCCACTGAAGCTGTTGTGTCACCTAACTCCCAACCTCCCACTCTCCCTACACCTGTCTTCAAAGATGCCTCCACTCGAACTGATCCATGTGAGGAACTGGTTTTCTCCAACCCCTCCTCTTCTTCCACTCCACTCCCTTCTTTACCCATTATCCTCAGGTCCCCCATCTGCATACTCCCTTACCTCACCCTATTGTATGTAATGAGGGACAACCCCAACATCCGCCGGGATGTCCTGAGTGGAATGGTTGCCCTCCGAGCTTCCCTGGAAGTCACCTATGAGGAGAGGATTGCTTTCATAGAATTGGAGCAAAGAATCCAACTCCGGGATATCTCTCAGGGGTGGAAGGAAATCCTGACTTGTTATGAGTCCGCCAAACTTCTTACTGAGGCTCAGACTCACATTGCCGAGTTTAAGAAGAAGAATGCTGAGCTTCTCAAAAAAAAATTAGCCAATGCTCAGGAGATACTTAAGGCCACCCAGGAACTCTCTGAGTCTGACTTGCTTTATGCAACGAAGAAAATCAATATTCTAGAGAGAAAAGTTGCTTCATTGACTTCCAAACAATTTCAACCAACCCCTCTTGCTACATCTCCTCCTTCCAACCCTCCTGCCACTTAACCTACTCCTACCCCACCTGTAGATGTTCCCCCCTCCAGCCTATGATCTTCCTGCAGCTAAACCTTCCCCACCACAACCTAAGAGGACTTATACAAAGAGAAAAGTTACTGTAAAGAGATCTGTTTCCTCTGCTTCTACTCGCAGTAAAGGGAAGGAACCTGCTACCCAGCTTGAAGAGGTAGCCCCCACCAAGCCCCCACCCCCACATGGCATCTCCTCCACCTTACTCTCCAAGGAGGAAAGAAGGAAAGTTGTTGCTGCCCTTGGCCTAGATCCTACTGTCCTTTTCCCTTCTGATTCTGATTCTGACTCTGTTACTGCTTCTGCCATGAAAACCAAGAAATTTGCTGTCCAGTCTGAGGAGGCCCCCAAGCAATCCACCCAGAAGTCCCAACCTAAAGGAAAAGCTCCTTTATACAAGGAGGATTTGAAAATTTTAGCATACTTGTATGATTGGCCTGATGATGCTTGTAAATAAATATAGACTATTTTTGTTTGTTTTCCCTTAATGATTTAGACTATGTACATATGTTAGCTGTTAATCATAGTTTCTTTTCTGTACCCTGTCTTTCTTTGTACTTATTGTGCATCTGTTTCTTCATCTACCCTTTTCATGGTTACCATGCTCTCTGAATAGTGAGGACACTGTTTAATTTAGGTTTGGGGGTATGGCAAGTATGCCAATGAAATGAGTTAATGCTAGTGCAGTAATGTTGAAAAAAGTTTTTGAAAATAAAGTGATTTCCCACCTAATTTTTGAAAAAAAAAAAAGAAGAAATTAAAAACATTTAAAATTGAAATGAGCTGTAGTTTTAGCATTTTTCATGAAGCAAATGTCAAGAATTTTTAAAAAGTGATGTTTAGTTAACCTGAAAGGAGAGAAAACTGTGAGGATACACCCCAGAAATTTGATGGAAGGCCATACCCTGTGAAATTTGGGCCTGGAAATTTGTTTTTCTTTGAAGAGTGTCTTGGCAATTTTTTTTGCACTATGGATTGATTGGATCTAGTTTCGATCACTAGAAGTTAGGCAAATCTAAGTTAAAATAGCTTGACAGCATTCATGACATTGAAGACATGAAGTAAGGCCATTCCTTGGACAGGTTGAGCTTAAAATGTCCCACCTTTGAACTGCCCTTGATACGCACCATTTGAGCCTTAAAATTCCCAATTTTTTTTTATAAAAACCAGAAAATTTGAACCCAAAACCCCTTGACCTATTTCAATTCACCCTCAATCTGAGAAATTAAGAAGGGAAAGGAGAAGTGAGGTTAGAGGAGCAAGGTTTGACATTTGGTAGCATTTGTGGCATTCCAGCCCATGGAAAGAAAAATGGAGAAAAACACAAAAATAAAGGCATATTTAAAAAAAAAAAAAGAAAAAAAGAAGGGAAAAATAGAAAATACAAAAATGAAAGAGAAGTCACTTCATTAGATACATTGAAATGAAGATTAGAAATTAATCACTTCAAATCTGAAAATTTAAAGAAGATGAAGATGAGATGAAATGAAGAAGGTGTGCATATCACCTCCTTACCTGTAATGATTTCTCAATTTGAATCCATTTTACCCCTTTATTCTTTATTAACATCACCCATAAGCCCAATAAAAAGTCCTTACTGATCTGAAATTTGATTGAGCTGTCATGTGGAGATGAGGATTTGTGTAATCTATGATGAAAAGAATAAGAAAATGTCAGAAGTTAGAGAAATGCCTATGCTCATGCTTGCAGTCCTATTTGAGGGGCTGTAACTATTCTTAAGCTGTGTGAGAAATGATGCACCCTTCTACTTTTGTTGTGAGTCAATAACCCTAGTAAGATTTGGGTCTAAAATTAAAGTTGTTTGGGGTATTATCAAAACAGAATTCTTAAATTAAAGGTGAGATCTGCATCAATTTTCAGGCACAATGCCTTGACATGAACTGATTGATGATGAAGGAATTATAGCAGAATTTCAGGTTTTAAACTTATGATTTTTCTGCTGAAAATCCTCAAAAATTGAAGGGACATGGTGTGGAATTTATTTCATTTCACTTAAACTCTGTTTTAACATGTTGCATAAGTATTAACTGATTTTATTGGAGAAGTTTGGGGGTACCTTCATTGAAAACCCTCAGGAGACTCCACTCCTCCACTAGGGATCACCTAGGGGTTCAAAAGGCTTGATGCATATGCTAAATGCATCTGTGCTCCCTACAAAAGTGGCATTTTAGTTTTCTTTATTCTTCCTTTGCTCAGGGACTAGCAAAGCTTAGGTTTGGGGGTGTGTTAATCTTTGAAAAGTACCACTTTTCACCCCTTAACAGGAGCTTTGATAGACCTATGAGTGGACTAATAAATGCTTGTTGAGTATGTCTTGTAGATAGCAGTAAAAGGTAGTCATAGTGTAGAAATCCATCTCTCAGTGCAGTTCAGACCCAACAATGGCCCACTTAGAGCATGTAGCAACAATAAAGCAGCTTTGAAGGAGTAAAAATAGGCTGAAAACAACCTGTCGAGAGGTTACTAGAACCTGTCGATAGGATCTGAAGGCTGAAAAAAAGGATGAAGTCGTGAGGATTGGAGTATTCGATAGGATCCAGAACCTATCGCACAGTTGGAAATGAAAAGGGAGCATCCTATTGAATGGTTACCTGAGCTTGAACATTACCTATCGAAGAGTCTGAAAAGCTATCGATAGGAGCCAAAAGAGAACCTATCAAGAAGTCTGGAACCTGTCTATAGGAGCTAGAAGCAAACCTATCAAAATTTATTACGCAGAGAACAACCTATCGAAAGGATTCCCCAACCTGTCGAACACACCAAATGAAGGTTGTGGATGCTAGAGCTCTATTCCCAAGAGCAACCTATCAGAACCTATCGAAAGGATCCTGAATCCTAGCGAAAGGAATAAAAGTCATGTTTGCAACCTATCGAAAGCCTCAAGAACCTATCGAAATTGACTGAAGGACTTCTCAGAAAAGCTATTGTGCACACGCTACAAGTTGGTGACCTGCTGTATGCAATCCGAGGCACTCTGGTGACCGACACGAAGTTTCTAGAAGTGCCCTGGGAAACCCTAACCGACCCACTTGCTCTCCCCCAACTCTAACTAACTGAGAGAGCCTTCTAGAAGGGGAATAAAAGAGGGAATAATAGAATTATTCCAGCTGAGCTGTGATTGGCGGGAAAAATAGATCTGAGGCTGAAGGAAAGAGCTATATAAGGAGTGAAGCTATCAGAAAAAAGGGGGATCAATTCTAGAGATCAGAGCCTGCACCAAAATTCTCTCATATTCTCTCTTTTAGCCCAACTATGGTTGGCTAATTTCTTTGGACCAGTAAGGAGTGAGGTTGGATCTATAATTAGAGAGAGTTGAGAGTGTTATTGAGGGTCAGATGATGCACAGACTACAAATATGAGAGCATTTCATTGTATAGCGAGTTTATTTCAATGCAATGTTGGTTTAATTGTTGTAATTAGATCCATAGTTCATCTGGTTTCATTTGGTGCTCGATCAGATTTGTGTAGATGGGAATAGCACACCCACTTAACTGGTAGACCTCTTGGATACCATTTGATCTCCCTAGATATGATGTTCTTGCAATTGCCTGTGTCTGTGGCCTGGCAGTTGTAGCATTTGTAGTGATTATACTGTTATGATAGAAGCTTGAGAATGGAGTGAATCTATTGGATGATCTGTGACCATTGAAGTGGACAGATCATAGCCGTAAGATCAATCCAAATCTCTGACTTAGATCAGACCCTTTTACCCTGTAGCTGTGCTTATAGCTAGATGAGGGATTGACGCACTCTGAATTCTTTGTGACACTGTCAGCTCAATCCAATTACAGCAAGACCAAATTCCAAGCTGTTTCTCTCCATTTTCTGTTTTTAATTTCACCTGAAATTCCCCTCACTTGTAAGATCTGAACTCTGGATTTAATCTCAATTCATTTTTGTATTTAATTGTGTTTCTGTAGTTTAGTTTAAAGTGATAACCCCTTAAAAACTCTCCTCTCTTTTGCTATTTTAGTATTAGGTAGGGTGCCAGATCTGCCTTAGATATAGAGATATACTTAATTTTCAGGTCACATTTCCCTGTGGACATACCCTTACTTACCCTTTTTAAAACATGCTACAACAGGCCCTGAATACTTGCAGGTCTGTGTGTCTGCTTGCCTTGGTGTGTGCAACCAATAGATCCTTTTATTGTGTGATTTTAAACCCCTGTTTGAACACAAGGTAAGAAGCCAACAGAGGCTGGGGCCACGGTATGGCTGTTCAACTCCAAACTGAAATTCTTCCTAGGAATGTTAAGATCCAGATGGGATGGCCCTTTTGTTGTAATTCATGCATCCCCATCTGGGGCTGTGGAGATAATGGAACCCACTTCTTGGAAGATTATGAAGGTGAATGGTCAGAGACTCAAGTTATGTGTGGAAAATTCCATGGAGTCCTCTGCAACCATGTATCTTTAAGACCCTCCCACTCATGAGTGATCCACTGCCATATACACTTTGTAAAATAACTATTTTGTGTGTTCAAATTCTGTCATTTGTTGTTTTTAGTTTGTTCTTGTACGCTTTAATGTTTTGTGTTAATGCTTAAGTGTTTAGATTATCTAGATCTGAATTTATGAGTCTTCATCTACCATGGATTGGGCCATCTGCATGTGCGATTTAAGTGTGTAGAGTAGATTGTGCAACCAGGGGTTTAAATTGATTGTCTGCTATGATTCGTGTTGTGAACATATGTGTGCATGAATTATGCAATGGGCAAGAGTCTCACAGCTGTGAAATAGTTGAAATGTGACAGAAATATGGTGTTGGTACACCATGGCAGGGTGCATGATAGTTTAAATGAAGATGCCAATTGGCTGGCATTGAGAAGTAGTGGATTTGGCCCTATCGCGAAGCTCATTTTCAATTGCGCGAGTAGTGAATTCCATACTTATTCTAGCTCGTGAGGCTCCTTCTGAATTGTGCAAGCTGTGATTTACCTTGGATAGAATTGCACAATAGTACATCCAGTGCTTATTCCAGCTCGTGAGGCTCAACTTCTAATCTCATCCTCGCGATAACCTAGCGAGAGCCTCGCGAAGCACAGGTATCATTGATTTAAACCCCGCGATTGCTTCTTCTTCATTTCATCTCTTTGCCCTAGCTTCTAGTGCACACCATAGAGCTATCATTTCCATTCCTTCACCTTCACTGCCCATTTTGCCCCTGCTCTTACACCCTACTCTTGTCACTTTGCACCATGTCAGCTCCCAAGCATTTTGCACCTAACAAAGAGCAGATCGGTTCATAGTGCAAGTTCTAAGCTAAAACCCTAGCTTTCAGAGGGTACATGCTCTATTTTCTCAGCTGTGAGTTTAATTTGTATTTCCTCTGGTCTATTATTTGATTTTGTGGGAGGAATTTATGTGGTGAAACCTCAGTGGAGCTATAGCTACCTAGGGTTTGTGTTTCTAGACCTAGAACTTGGTATTTTGTGAAATGGCTGACAAAACCCCATTAGTGGAAGACCTTGATGACCTATTGAACCTCCCTCCAACAGACATCCCCACAACAACAAGAAAATCAATGAAGATTGCTGAGGCATCCACTGTGAAGGGCACTGATGCCCCTGCACCCCCATCTGTTGACCCTAAGAAGAGGGCTGCCCCAAAGAAGAGGGCAAGAGCTGCTACTCTGAGCCCTAAAAAATTAAAAAAATAGAAGAAGGGCAAGGAGGTTGTCCCTGAAGTTAATCCCCTGACAACTCCTAGTGAGTTTATGGCTGTGATTAAATTGGAGCCTGAGAATACCTTTGATATGGCATTTTTTGAGAAGGAGCCCTTGACTGCCCCATCTATAGAATTTCTAACCAAGGCCTCCTTGGTATCTCTACTCAGGCCCCCATTGGAGTTAGCCTTTCCTAGTTTAGTCCAGCTATTCTATCAGAACATCAGGGTCAGGAAAGATAAGGATGAAAACCTTGTGTTGTTGATCCTAGTGGATGATTTTGAAATGTTAGTGGATCCATCTGTGATAGCCCAAGTCCTAGGGATACTAGCTGCCTACAACCTTGAGTGTACCTTGGGAGCACCTCTAACTGCCTCCATTACTGTGATTGCTGAAAAGATAATACAAGGGAAGAAGGCTTTAGGAGACCCCATCAGGAGGAGAGACTTAGAGCCCAGGCTGCTTTTCATGGACCATGTTTTGAGAAAGAATATCTATGTGACTAGGCACCAACAGGAGAGAAGGGCACCGCTAGCTGATGCCATCAATAGCTTCTCTCAGGGGCATTGTTTGATGCTGCCTAGCTAATTTTTGATGGAATGATGAACATCCACTTCAAGGTGCAAAAGAAGCAAAAGCCTCATGCACTGTCATACAGTAGGCTCCTCACATCACTGCTAAAAAGAGGGGGTTACCAATTGCAGATGGGAGAGGAGACAAAGACACTGCCACCTATTCAGTTTGGAAAGAAGCTTTGGGAGATTAGTTTGACAATGGTGAAGAAAAAGAAAGATCTGAAGGCTGAGGTAGCCCCCACCATCCAAGAAGCACAAGCTGCAACTACCATAGCTACACCAGATGCTCCTGCTGTTGCCAGCTCAGCCATCCCACACACCACCACTCAACCTTCCATCATCACCACCAGCCTAATGCCAGTTCCTCCTCCACCCATCATTCCATCCCCTATATCTTCCATAATCCCCATCCCCACCATTTCTTCATCAACCCCTTCTAAAACAACCACCCCTATCCCTGTGCCCGACCCTAGTCAACCCACATTTCCTTTCACTTTACCCACTCCCAGCATTTCAAGAACATACAAAAAGAAACCCTTTCAACCATCCAAAGCAACCACCACATCCCAACCCACTACCATCCTTGAGCCTACTCCTAGTTCTATATCCATCACCTTACCTCCAATCACCTACACACCATACCTCACACCACAACCTATTCCAAGCCCAGACCCCATTCAATCACCCCAGCCTATATCAGGCCCTCTTCCAACCTCAATAACAACCTCTATTCCAGACCTACCTACACCTTTTCCTTATGATGTCAGTGAGCCTTTAGCCACTGACATTGACCAACTCAATACCTCTACATCCATTGAACTTGACACCTTAGACCCCTTTGACCATTCCATTCACTTTTTCCCTTCCTATGACCTAGACCTATACACCACTAAGGGATACTCAGCTATGATGGACACCATCATTGGGGACATCAGGTATGAGTTCACCCTTCTCCCTGACTCCCCATAGCCCACCCACTTTCACCATGCCCCAACCTCCCCTTTTCAGCCCATCCCAATCACTCAACCTACAATCCTAGCCATCCCGGATCCATTACCTCAAATATTTACCCTCCTAACCTCACTTCAAACCTAACTAGTAGCCAACACCCAAAATCAGGCCACACTCCAAACTAGCCTACAATCCATCCATTCAACCCTAAAATCCTTTACCCGCTCATTCCAGCTACCTTCATCTTCACCCAGACCTGATCCTCTCCCCCTACCTCACCTCAGCCACTAGCTTCTGTATTGACAGTAGCTGCTGCCACACAGACCCAAATTGAGCCTTTAGAGTTGCCCCTTATTCAACCTCCCTGGCCTCTACCTCCACACAAACCCATTTTGCGGTAGAGGAACTACCCCTCCTTCTCCCTACCTTAACCTCTGCCTTTACACAAATTGTAGAAGAGGAACCATCCACCCTACCCACATTTACATACACCTTTACCCAGACAGACCCTGAGCCTCTACCTATGGAGATGGCTCCTATCCCACCAACCTTCATCTCTACCCACACCCAGACTGAGCCCAGTGAGGAGGAACTGACACCCACCCTTCCACCTCCATCATCCTTCCCTTCATCATCAGCCACTCCTTCCCATAGATTTGAGGACCCTATTGAAAGGGCCATTATTCCAACTTCCTCAAATCCAATGCCCCCATTTTCTACCCTCAAAAGAGCAATGGTTGAAAACCCTTACATCCAGAGGGATGTCATTAGAGGGATGGCTGAGCTCAACACAAGGGTCAAGCAGCCATTGGTAGCTGAAATTGCCTAGCTGCAGCTGGACCATAGAGTTGAAAAGAGGCAGCTAGAGCAAACTGTGATGCCAGCCCTGAAATTATACCAAGTGTATATGGAGAAGGCAAAATAGTTGGCAAAGCTTGCAGACACCCTCCAAACAACAATCTCAGTCACGAAGCCAACCTCAGTAGCAGAAGTGACAATCAAGGAGCCTTGTCAATAACAGGGCAGCACCAAGCCCAAGAAGTCAGCTGCCAAAAGAACCAAGGCTGGTGCTGCCAGTGCTAACACTATGAAGAAAGAGAAGAATAAATATTCAAAAAAAATATAATTGGCAACTTGATTTTGTCTTGAGTTCAGACTCAGATACTGGTTAGTTTAGGCTGTAGTGTTGTCAGTTGTACTTAGAGGCTGTAATTATTTTTTGTCTAGGTAGATTTTTGTAAATTCATTGCTGTGTTGTCACTTTGTAGGCTATTTGTTTTGTAACTGTTGTCTTTAGTTCTTGTTAATGGAAATATCTTTTTCTTGTGTGCCTTACTTGCTTTGCTGTCACATTTATAATTTCTGTGCAAGTTAGTTTCATGTTTTGTGTTGATAATTTTAAATTATACCCTGGTGCCCCTGATGTCTTATTCTTTCAAATAGTGAGGACACTGTTCATCATAGGTTTAGGGGTATGGTAAAGTAAGCCAATGATGTAGTTAGCCTAAGTGCAACAGTTTTGATTAAGTGTATAATATATAGAGTGGAATCCACCTAAACAATATGAAAATGAGGAAATTTAAAACTGATGCAAACTGTGTAACATTGAAACTCACTGAAAAATCAATTACTTCCATGAGGTGAGCATCAAGAGAAACCTTCCACAATCAGAACTTAGTGAACCAGTAATGAGAGAAAAAGGTGAAAACATACCCCTTGAGTTTAATTGAAGACCATACCTAGTGAGCTTTGAGCCTAAATTAATTTTTTTTGAGTGTAAGGTTAATTAGGTCTATAGGTTTAGGTACAAGTACTCTGGTGTCTCTTGCAGAAAAATTGGAATTTAAGGCTCAAAGGGTGTATGCAAAAGGGCAGTTTCAATGGGTTGGTACTTTAGGCTAAAACTAGCCAATGAAGGCCTTGATCATCTCTTTAGTGTCATGATTACTGTCAAACAATTTCAACTAGGGGTGCTTATCTTCTAGTGCGAAGAGGTTGAATATGTCAGTCCTTAGAGCAGAAAAGGTTGCCATAGACACTAAAAAAAAAAAATTTAGGCTCAATAAAGGAGAGGGAGATGAAGGTAGATAAGATGGGTTCAATATTTGGTGAATGAAGGAGAAAAGCAACATGTGGACCATAGTGTATCTGTGGAATAGTGTGGTATTTCATAAAAGAAATAAAATTAATAAAATTAAAAATAAAAATAAAAGGGAAAAAGAGAAGTCAAGAGGATAACTTCATTTGAAAATTGAAAGGAAGAAGAGAGGCTGGCCACTTTGAATCTAAAAAATGTCAATGAAGATGAAGTATGCTGAAATAAAGAAGGTGAAGTCATGAATCACCTCCTTACCTTGCTGATTTCTTAGTTTGAATTCCCTTTATCCCTTCCATTCTTTTCAAACCACACCCATAAGCCACATTACAACCCTTGTAAAAGACTTTGTTGATCCTAAGTGAAATGAACTATCATGTGAAGATAAGGGAATGTCTGATCTATGGTGAGAAGTGTGTAATGATGTCAAAAATTAGTAGCAATGGCCTATGCTCATGCTTGTAGATCCATTTGGGGTTTGTAACTGCTCTTGAGCTTGTGTGAACTAAAACACCCTTTAAATTCATTTGGGAGAGGAAACCCTAGTGAACATTGGGTCTGAGATTGAACTTATTGGGTATTGTTTGAAGTTAATTTTTGAATCATTGGTAAGTTTAGTACTGGTTTGCACACTGTGTTTCTTGTTGTTAGCTGATTGGTTTGATAAGTATACATGCATGATTTAAGTGTTTAATGTTGGCATTCAATGTCTTGAAACTACTAAAATTTGAAAGATCAAAAGTGGACTAATACTCTATTTGTTGAAAACTGATTTAATCATGTTTGCACTTGTGTTAACTATTTTATTAAGAAGTTTGTGGGTATCTCCACTGGAAACCCTCATGAGACTTCACTCCTCCACTAGGGATCACCTAGGGGTTTAAAAGGCTTGATGCATAAGCTAAATACATCCGTGCTCCCTATGAAAGTGACATTTAAATTTTTAGAGTAGTTGTTTAAATTTTACTTTGCTCGAGGACTAGCAAAGATTAGGTTTGGGGGAGTGTTAAGTACTGAAAAATACCATTTTTCACCTCTTCACCTAGCATTTACTACTCCTTGGAGCCATTTAATAATCCTCTTTTGAGTTTATTTTGTAGTTAAGAATAAAATTTGCAGCTTAGTACAATAGCCATGTTTTGGAGGCTAAGAAGAGAGATTTAAAGCCAAGGGCTGTAGCTGATGGAAGAACAAAGGACACACTAGGGTGGTACACACCATGGTGACTATTTTGGCTGCTGAGGTGGGCCGTAGAAGTTAGATGGATGAAAGAAAGATGGGCCAAGCAGAGAACACTACCGCAGCAGCATGTGCACTACAACAGAGAAGAGAAATGTCGAGCTTGCGCAGCCCTCACGTAGTTCAATTTGGCCTGAAAAGCCCCCTCGTGCAGCTCTCACTTAGCTCAAGCCCATAGTAGTAAAAGAGCTCGCGCAGATCTCGTGCAATGCACTGCAACAGTAAAAGAACTCGTGCACAACTCGCGTAGCTCAAGAGGAGAGAGATTCCTAGAAGATATTCTCGTGAAGCTCTCACGCAGACCCCACACTCTTCAAAGACAGAGCCAGCCACGCGAGATGTGCAACCATCCTAGCAATCAACCCTGCGCAGCTCAAAGCTCATCCTCGTGACAGCCTGGCGAGACGTAATGCAGCCTAGCGAGGTCCTCGTGACTTTAGCCACCTGGAGAACCATTTGTGTGAGCTATGCTACTCAATACAAAAGGGACCTCGCGAGGCTCGTTCAACTGTAAGGTCAACCACGTGATAGGTTCGTGAGAGGCCAAACTGCAACACTCATCTACGTGAAGCTTGGGATCCCTACTTCTCAATCTTCTCAGTCCATACATAGGGACACTTCGGGGATTTTTCAACTTCTAGGGCACACATCCCGAGGTTCTAACCTATTTCCTACTTCTCGAGGCATCCAAGGGCCACAATTGGGCCATGCCTTCAAGGAGCAATTAGGTTTTTCTCTCATGTGCTCCTATTGGCCAAGGCAGTGAGAGAGTTGGTATCTAAGCTGTAATGTTTTAGCAAAAACTTATCTGATCTTTAACCAAAATTGGCTATGAGCTAGAGAGTTCTTAGGCCATTAGGGTTGGGGTTAGATCATCCATTTTTCTTTTCTTCTTCCTTAGCTCAGCATTTGCTGGCTAAGATTTTTGTAAGTAGATAGTTTATTTTAGTTTACAATGCATTTTGTATGAACTTGGGGGTTGATTTGAGCTTCTGCACTGGCTGTTGCCTTGAGGGCAGACATTGTAAGTTACCTTTTCATCAATGCAATGCCATTCTTATAGCTTAATTGAATCTATATATTTTCTATATTTCACACATGAATTTCTATGGATTTGATGCACCCATGGCTGCTTGAGCTTATAGCCTTGCAAACATGGTGACATCAGCAATTATCCTGTTCTATTTCATCATCTATGAGGAAGATAACCTCTTGGATAACCTGTGACCATTTAAGTGGACAGACTATAGCCCTAAGGCTGGTCTAAATTACAGATCTAAGATAAATTCTTCTTCTTTGTACTTGAGCTTGTAGCCAAGTGAGAGATAGTTGCAGATCCAAACTCTCCTTTGTGTTGCAATGCCATTTTTAGATTTTAGATATGATGTTCTATAGAGATTTAGACTTGTGAGCTAGGTCATTGCAGGCCTTTTATAGCAATGACCAGCTAAGTCTATGTCCCCATTCAACCTCTGATTATCCGTGGTTTCCACTAGATTTTCAAGGGTTGTTTGCTCCTATGAATGCATGAGCTTGTAGCCTTGCAAACATCGTGTCTACAATGGTATTCATGTTCTGATTTAATTTATTGGTTGGAGGAAATCTCTAAGATAGTCTATGACCATTTAAGTGGACAGATTATAGTCTTAAGATCAATCCATTCCTTTGGATTAGATTAGCTTTCTAAGTTTAATCCATGTGAGTTGATCATCTCTCTAGGATAGTCTGTTACCATTTAAGTGGACAGATTATAGCCTTAAGAGAGTAGTCTAATTCGCAGGGGTTGATTTGGATTCCTCTACCTTGCAGATGTGCATGTACCCATCCGAAGGATCACTGCAGAGTCACCTCTAGATCTGAGTTGCACAACTGACTTAATCTTAGCTACATACTTTTCATCATTTTACCTTTATTCTACCACACCATCATCACCTTCTTTAAAACCCTTTCTATAGTATAAGACTGCATTTTATTTCTTAGTGTTAGTTTTAGTTGTGACAACCCCAAAAACTTCCTTTCTTTAGGATTGCCAGATCTGTAGTTAGACCTTGAGGCCTACTAACATAACCCTCTTTGGGTTCTAGATCGAAACCTCCCTGTGGGACAAGCCCTTACTTCTTAAAACTTGCTACAATAAGCCCTGGATTCTTGCAGGATTGTGTTTGCTTTGTGTTTTGCTCCATCTCATTCACCTTTATTTCCTCTCAAATTTTTAACCACCCATTTTATAATAAAGTTTTGTCAACATAAAGTCCAAAGCAACACCTTCCTCTAGCAGACATGACATTCTGCAATATGAAACCAAAAGTTTCATTAGCAGATGGTCCCTATATTCAGACGCATCTCAAACATAAAATCATCTAAGGCTTGTCAGAAATCTCTAAAGCAAAATGCTTTGATACCAACTGTGATAGCCCGAATTTCCGTGACCGGAAACCCGCGCCGTCGGTATGACCCTTAAAGCTGCACCTAATATATCTCACAGAACACTTGGCACATCCACACACAAAGCAGAAGCAAAGAAGAAAGTCTTACTAAACAGATCGAGTAATCATAAAGAAAATAAATCTCCATTTCTATTAAATGATGAAACTAAACAAGGTAATCCAAAAGACGGTTCTAATCCCATGCCAATCGCTTGAGTAAAAGAACCGAGCCGAACCATTAGTGACAACCAACAAGTCACCCAAGGATGGTTCGCCAAAAATTATAGTATCCCATAATTACATTATTTTTAAGTTATATTGGCCGGATGTACCACACCTTACAAAACACTCTCAAAGTACACAACCATATCTGCTAAAAGAAATCCTCGGGAGGAGGCTCAGTCTCCCCCAAAGGCATGTACTCAGAATCATCCTTTTCCTAGTCCTCAGTGCCAATATCATCACCTATATCTGTGACGTATAGTAGAGGGATAAGCTACATCTAAGCTCAATAGGGAAAAAGAAATAGCATGTATATATTTCACATCACGCACATATTTCATGACATAACTCAAAGCATATTTGACTTGATGAAAATCACAAAGTTATAAGCATTTAAATGGACAAAAAGAATAACTGATGCATATTTAAGAATCACATTGATCAAAATTTCAAATGCTTGTTCTTATTTCACAAAACTTAAAACAATCACTTAAATAGTCCCTCGAAAATCTATAGCATTAAGCCCCCGATGGAATACTCACCATCGTCATTCACATGAACCATTTGCACAAAATGCCCAAGCTCCTTCGACTAGGAGACATGTGCCGAGTAAAGTGTTTCCACAGATTGAAATCCAAAGAACGGATATCCCGCCGTACCAGAGCACAATTTGTATGGATATCCCACTGTACCAGTCTCAGATATCCCGCCGTGTCGGTCGGGTATTCACACATAATCCTTAAATCAAAGTGCTAAGTCTACATATAGTTATTCACCGTGAGTTCATGAAAATTATAATAATTCAAGGTTTTCAAAAACTTCACACATATTTTTATTTACATACGTTTGATGTCTCACACATAATTACATCCTCCTGATGTCACATACACGTTTCACATGGCACATACACACACACCCATATCTTTTCTATTTAGTGCACATACGTATAAATGAATCTGTCTCGATCTAGCTAGCCTCTCACACACGTGACCATGTTCATACCTAAACACATACAAATCATAGCCCCACACATCAGAAATGACGTAAAACATGAAGACATAAAGCTTCCCCAAATTCCTCAAGACAAATTGAAACAAAATTCTGAATCTGACCAAACCGATCAATCGATTCCAAACTTATCAGTCAGTTTCCCCGAATCACTCGATCGGTTTACTCACTGAGAAACCAAACCTTTGCTCAGGTGCCACATTCCGATCGATCGGTTTCTCCAAATCGATCGAACGAAATTAATTTTGATCAATCAATTTCTTCAGAAACCCAACTCTTTCTTCTCTTTGAGAAAACCGATCGAACGGTCACTTATTTCGATCAATCGATTTTGTCAAATTCAGCACACTCACGGGCTTTAACTTCTCAAACTTGTTTTCTTAATTACTTATCTCCTAAACTTCTAATTCTCTCTCACATACATATACAAGAATTAACATAACTGAAAAATCCAACTTCATATAAATTTCTTACCTTAATTTGATCGATTATTCGATTCACGTACTCAAACACAACTAGGGCTTCATAATTGGAGCTTCAGATTCTTCACGATCCTAAATCCACAGTCTCTCACAAAAATCCTAGTTCTTCGCACACATGATCACACGCATTCAAAGCTTATCTCCTTTCTCTATCTCTCTTAATAACTCTACAACAACCAAAGCAAGAGAATTTATTTCTCTTACGTTTGTCCTTTATACTTAAAATCTCTTTCACAAGTGTTGAATACATACACCGTACTTTGGTTTACGCTACCTCATTAATGGTTCATACACACATTCATCTTTTCTTTCTCATTCGCATCTAAATTAATTTAACCCACATTTAAAATTTTTATCATTTCATCTTATCGGGTGTGTGACCAATCGAGCACGCACATCGAGGCTTACTGTTCACAGGTCTAAAAGTTTTGGGACTTTACACCTACGATGCAAATTCTTGGCTAAAATTTTCTCAATTGGTAAAACCAGTCAGTTGAGGAGGAGCATTATCTCTTTGGCTTAACTCCCAACTGAACAATTTCATGAAGCTTGGGATAGATTTAAAGAGTTGTTGAGGCAGTGCTCACACCACTAGATCCCTAAGTGGCAGCTTGTGCAAAGTTTCTACAAAGGGATAGATGCCAAACGTAGATCCATGATTGATGCATCATGTGGTGGCACATACCTCAGCAAAACTAATGTAGAGGCTTGGGATTTGTTTGATGTGATAAGTGAAAACTTCATGCAACAGGAGTCTTTGTCGAGTAATGTCATTGAACTAGCTGCTAGAGGTTCAAAAGAACCCACTTCTATTGGGAAATTGTATGAATTAACTATATACAATAACCTAGAGAGGAAGGTGGATAACTTGTCTAGAAAATTTGATAAAGTGTTGAGTGTGTTGCAGCTCCACATGGCTGCATAGGTTGGAGAGGCATGTTTGAAATGCCACTCGCCCACACACTCCCATCTTGATTGTCCATATGCTGGTCCATTTCCAGAATTAGTAAATGAGCACGCCAATGCTGTCCAATCATATGGATAATAGCCTGCTGTGTACACTTGGAGGAAGCACCCAAATTTGATGTGGAAACAAGTTGATTTGCCTCAAACCCTGCAGCAACAGGCATTGCCCTACAATTCCAATTAGTAGTCCCCTCATGGTTATGTGTTAGAGTATTTTTTGGTGCTTGCTACTGACTTTATTGGAAATGGTGATAAGAATGGGGTTAGTAAAAATGAATCAAAGGTGGATTGAAGAGCAGCAAGCCTAAAAATACACAGTCCTACAAGATACAGGGCCTATTGTAGCAAGTTTTAATAAGTAAGAGTTTGTCCCACAGGGAAAGTTGATCTAAAGCTCCAAGGGAGCTATCTTTAGTAGGCTCTCCAGATCTGGCAATCCTAAATGGAAGGGGATTTAAGGTCACTATAGTCTAAATCCTAAGGTAACTTAATGTCTAAACTACAGAAAGGGTTAAGAAAGAGGATGGAGTGTGAGAGAATAAATATAAAAGGGTGAGAAATATGCTATTAGGTACAGATCTGATGGATCTTATAACTCAGATTCAGATCTGCTGCTATAGAAATCCTGTCCAATGACTACATTATCACCAGAGAGGAGAAAAGATCCAACTCACCCCTGTGCCATGATCCAATCTCTTATGGCTATAACCTGTCCACTTAAATGGTTACATACTATCCAATAGGAGAACCACAATCCAGAGATGGGTCAGAACAAGTTTATCATTGTAGGCACTACTTCATTCAAGCTACCAGCTCTAGAATCCATAGGAACCTCAACCTCTAAAGTTCTGTGTGTGGGGCTAGGCCTACAACGTGCACTAGCCTGGACACACAGAACCAGCAAGAGTTTGAGTACTAGCTTTTAAGCTTGGCTGTTCACTGCTTTAGAAAGACAGCAGTGATCCAGTCACAAGCCTACAATCTCTACAGCCAGATCAGATTTGCCATCTGATGGTGGGTCTATACAAAGACAGGGGAGTCTGTCTCTACACAATCTCTCACAAGGCTACAAGCACAAGTGCAGAGAAGAAGAATCTGTCTTAGATCTGTGGATTGGCCTCACCCTAGGGCTATAATCTGTCCACTTGAATGGTTACAAACTATCCACAGAGGCTATCCTCCTCACAGAGGTCTAAGACAGAATAAGAACATTGCTACCGCCACCATGTTCACAAGGTTACTAGCTCAAGCTCCCATGGGGATTCAGATTTAGTGGGTCCTGTGGTGGGGCTAGGCATGCAATGTGCCTAACCTGGATACACAGGTCACTTGGATGTAAGTAAAACCTTAAAGACAATCCTCCATTACTTACAATACAACTTAGCAATGGAGGATCTCAAGGCAGCAGCCTTGTACAGAACAACTCATAAAACACCAATCCCATACATGCAATAGATCCTATTACAAAACTCTATTAAAACTATACCAAATAATCATACAAAGGCATAGCCAGCAAGTGCTAGACTATGGAGAGAAGGAAAACGGAAAAAGAAAACTCCTAAACCCTAACTTTAGCCTACTGTAATTCTACAGTCAGTTTTAAGAAGGAGTACAGAAGTCAAGTCCCCTAAACCTAAGCTAGGCTTAGGCTTATATAGCAGTCAGCTCTCTAAGAATTAAGTTTAGGAAAACCCTAATTTATCAATGCTAGCGTGGCCCATTTCTGTTCCTTGGATGCCTTGGGGCGTGTACACAGAGATTAGAGCATTGGAGTGTGTGTCCTAGTTGCTGGAAGTTCCCAGATTGGCCCTATAAAAATGGGGAGAAGTTAAGAACTCGAGCCTCGCTAGGTAGAAAGGCTTTCTAGGTCTTATCGCGTGATAGAATTGGCGTCGTAGGGTTGATTTGACTTAAAGCTCTTTCCATCGTGAGATTGGTACTTTGGTCATCGCGGGGATGGTCTGGTCGTTGCAAGATTGCTCTTTCCATTTGAATGGCGCGGGAATTGCGCGCGCAGTTCGGTACTTGGTGAATCCCGCGGTGATCCTCGTGAAGAAACAATGTGCATGGGCTTCTGGATTGCGTGAGCAGTTCCTTAAAATTTTATATCCTATGACAACTGTGTGAAAGCCACGCGCAGGAATGCCTGGAGCTCTCTCTCTTCAGTGAATCACGCAAAGATTGAAGACTCATTTCTTGAGCTGCACGAGATTGCGCGAGTGCTTCGCGAGTGCTTATGACTGACCCTCACAAGAACTGTGCGAAGTCTGCTTTTCAATTCCTTCTGTCATCAAACCGCGCGAGAACGACGTGAAGACTGCGCGACCAGTTGATGTGCTGCCTTCAGAAGCCCGTGACAACTGCGCGAAGCATTCTTCCTGGTTCAATTGAACCCTGTGACATCTGCATGAGGCATTCTTCTTGATATTTTTCTGCTTTGCTGTGCCTATGCTGCAGCTAATTCTCTGTTTGGGTTCAACGTCCTTTCTTCTGAGGAACTTCTGGAGCAACAGTAGGCTTCTTGGCATGGTTATGGCCTTATTTGTAGCTACTGCTTATTACCTACAGGATAGACTTAAAACACATTTATTAAATAATTAAGGGTCTAACAGAGATTAAGTTAAGGGGTGAAAAGTGATACTTTTCAGGTCTTAACACACCCCTAAACCTAATCTTTTCTAGTCCCTTAGCAAAGCTGTAACTAATTAAATGTCACTTTCGTAGGGATCACGGGTATATTTAGCATATGTACCAAGCCTTTTAAACCCCTAGGTGATCCCTAGTGGTCTTAACATTATGCACCAAGACATCATTTCCCACATCAGTCCCCCCAGCCAGGTCAATTAGCGTTGCCCCCACCACAACCAAGAGCCCCCTCCTTTGAGGAGTAGGTTTTGTCTTCATTGCAAAACCTTGGCTCCTTATCACAGATTATGGATTCTCACAGTCAGAGCATCAAGAAAATAGAAGACCAGCTGGGTCACATCTCAAATGCTCTGACAAGAAGGGATGAGGGCAGACTCCCAAGCCAAACTGTGAACAATCCCAAAGGCTATTACATGATTGGTGAAGCTTCTTCAATCAATGAGGATGCTAGGGCCAATCATGCCTTGAGGAATGGTATGGTGGTTGAGCATCAAGAGGTTTTCAATGGAAAATGGTGTGCAAGAGAGAGAGAGGACTGAGTTCCTGCTGTAGTGTAGCAAGAGCTGAATAATGGGCTGCTCTTGAGCCTCATTAAAAAAAAAAAATAATTAATAGCAAAAAAATTTTAAAAGAAAAAAAAAAATTTACCATGTTGAGCCCCATTTCCTCATGTTTTTCAGGAGCCTTTTCCTTCTTACCAAGGAGAAGGCTATGATGGAGGAAATGAGATTTGTGACAGCTGCAGCCATTGGTGGAGCAGACCTTGCCCAATCTGCTGGACTGGGCTAAGGTGTGTGCTAAAAATTTTAAAGTATGGACTGAAGAGGCCCCCACCCATGTCCTCCCTCAGCCATCTAAGGCACCTTTGCTGCCTTTTTAATTTACTGCCCACCTATTGCGGAGCTAGAGCTGCTCCCTGCATCTACCAAGCAACTGTAAATTGCTGAGCTAGAGGATCTCAGGTTTGACACAAATGCAAAGGTATGGCCTTTATTTTTTTTTATTACAGTTCTTTCCAATTCAGCTAAGATCTAGATGGGGTAGGCCAAAATTGATGTCAACAGCCCCATCCGAACTGTTATGTAAATATTGTGTTTGTGTGATCTGATTTTGTATGAATCGTGCTTTCAAATGTGTACTATTAATGTTGATAATTCTTTACCATCAATTTAGATTCATACTCAAACCATTTTTTGGAAGTTGTGTTTAGGATTTTACTATTTTAGGTGTTTAGTATAGTTAATTTTTTATATATACCTGCTTGTTTTAGTGTAATTTCTAATATATATATTTGCTATTTTAGGAATTTGTGTAGTTTCCTTGTTAGCTAAGTTGTCATTTGGTATATTCTCTTTTTCTCTTTCTTAGGATAATTTTCTACAATTTTTAGTTAGTTTTCTCTTAATTTGCTTGCTATCTTCTGTTTTTCTTTAAAATAAATCAGTTGCCCCTATACATGCTTCTTAAAACAATGAGGACACTGTTTAATTTAGGTTTGGGGGTATGGCAGGTATGTAGGCCAGTAGAATAGTTAATTCTAATGCAACAATGTGGGTTGAATTGAGATAAATAAAGTCAATTCCCACCCCATGTGAGAATGAGGAAAATTAAAAATTTTGCAGACACTTTAAAACTGAAAATTTTGAAAAATTAGCACCTCCATGAGGCTAACATCAAGAAATTTTTTTCAATTAGTTCTTAGTGAACTAGAGAGGAGAGAAAAAGGTGAAAATACACTCCATGTGTTACATTGAAGACCATACCCAGTGAGATTTGGGCCTATCAAATATCTTTTTAAGAGTGTTTTTGGCAAAAAATACCGGCTCTAAGGACTGATTGATTCAATCCCCTTTCACTAGAAGTTAGGCACCTTCGAATTGAAGCTGATGGACAACACTCATGACACTAAGGAGATGATTTAAGGCCTTCATTTGGACAGTTTGAGCCAAAATTTCCTACCCATTGAACTGCCCTTTTACATACACTCTTTGAGCCTTAAAAATCTATTTTTACTTCAACAAAAACCAGAGTACTTGCACCTTAACCTCATGACCTGATTCAACCTGACCCTCACTCTGAGATTTCAAGAGGTAAAGGAGAAGAAATTGAAGATAGGTAGGTTGGGTTCAACATTTGGTGGAAGGAGAAGAACTATAAACAATAGTGTAGTAGTGGTATATGTCTGGCAATTCATCATAAAAATATAAAAATATATAATAAAAAAAAGAGAAAAAGAAAGAGAAGTCAAGTGAAGTACTTCATCTAAAAATTGAAAGGAAGAGAAGAAGTTGGCCACTTCGGATCTGAAAAATATTAAGGAAGATGAAGCAGTGCTGAAATGAAGGTTGTGAAGTCATGAATCACCTCCTCACCTCGCTGATTTCTCAATTTTGAACCCATTCTACCCCTCCTATTCTTTTTAAACCTCACCCATAAGCCACATTACAACCCATCAAAAAGACCTTTTTAATCTAAAGTGAAATGAGTTGTCATGTGGAGATAAGGAGATGTCTAATCTATGATAAAAGTACTAGAGGATGTCAGAACTTAGATGCAATGCCTATGCTAATGCTTGCAGGCCTATTTGAGGTATGTAACTGATCTTGAGCTGATGATAATGTGAACACTCTTAAATTTTCATTGTGAGAGATAGCCCTGGTGAGGATTGGGTATGAATTTTAACTTCATTGGGGTAGTATTTACATCTGATTTTTGAATTAATAGTGAACTTGGTACTAATTTTTGCACCTTGAATTCTTGATGTAAACTAATTGGTGGTGATGTAAATACATGTTGATTTTGAGTTTTAAATTCTTTGCATTACTGCTGTAATTTCCTTTGAATTTTAAAGAAGGTGTGAAATGATGCTTTATTTATTAAAATTTGTTTTGTCATTAGTTGCACTATACTTAACTGTTTTACTGGTGAAGTTTGTGGGTATCTTCACTGAAAACCCTCAGGAGACTTCACTCCTCCACTAGGGATCACCTAGGGGTTTAAAAGGCTTGATGCATATGCTAAATGCATTCGTGCTCCCTACGAAAGTGGCATTTACTGTTTTGAATAATTGTTTTAATTTTTTTTCTTTGCTCGAGGACTAGCAAAGATTAGGTTTGGGGGGTGTTAATCTCTGAAAAGTACCACTTTTCACCCCTTAACCTGGCCTTTAATAGACCTTTGAGCTGGTTAATAATGTGTTTTTAAGTGTATGTGTGTAGATGACAGGAAAATATAACTTAGTGCTGCAATCCATTATTTTCAAGCCAAGAAGAAGGAATTCTGAGTTAAGTTGTAGAGCTGATGGATTCACAGTGAATGCACCATGGTGGTTCACACCATTGGGGCTGTTTAGAATGCTTCGGGGTCGCAGAAGGCCTGTTGAGAGAGAAAAGTGGCGCTCAGAGTTAATGAAGTGCTACTGCAACCAACTATACAAATTGCACATTCAATATTGCAGTAGATCAAGCATGCTGCATCTATAACACTTCAACCTCAAGACCTTGAGTACTACTGTATGCATGCAGCAATGCAACATTTTATGTGGGACACAATAGCTGAAAGCAACTGCACTGGGCAGCTCAAGCAAGTAAGCAGTTGTAACTACCTGCCAAGCCTAAAGCCAATTAATTGTTGTTGTCGAGCAGTTCAACTAAACTCCACAAGCAGCAGACATGAAGTCGAGTGGTTCATGGTTGAAGAGAAGAGCCTCTTGAGCAGTTCACTGCTGTGAATTAACCCATCTCGAGCAGTTGCCTTGAACTTGTCGAGATGGGCTCATGAAGATTTGAAGCACACATGTCGAGTAGCTACACTGTAGCTTCAGAAATGTAGCTTGAGTAGATCACTCTCAAGCATTTAAAGCCCTCGAGCAGATCATTAAACCACTTGAGTTGTATACATATCAAAGCCATCCTATTGAGCACCTTAAATCTAGAGCTCCATTTAATCTGCTCGAGCGGATCAAAACTCAACTCCTAGTTGCAAGGATCCTCTCAAACACTTTAATGTGTTAAGTGATCCCCTCGAGCATCCTCTCGAGTTGGAAATAGCTGAAGACCTGAAGCCTTCATCCTGTCAACCTGCAGAGCTACAACACCATCCATTCAAGAAGCACCTTTTAGCATTGAAGCTAGTATTCAACCAAGAGCACTCGAGCACCATAAAACTGCTGCTGTAATCACTCAAGCTGCTGCTGCAACCATCAAAACCTGCTGAAGCAAGCTGCTGTTTAGCAGCTTATAGACCGGCCTTTGCTGCCATGAAGCACAATAGCAGTTGCACAAACTTGTTTTACAGCTGCTACTGCTGTAAAAGCACACACTCGAGCTATACATTTAGGCTGTCGAGTGGTTCCCTGTAGCTTGTTGTTGGTTACTTTCGGATTGTTGTCTTGTTATTGGTGAGAAAACAGTGGAAGAAATATAAATAACAAAGTGAAGGAATAAAAATTGGTTAGAACAACAACCTAAAAATACATAAACTGCAAGATACAGGGTCTGTTATAGCAAGTTTTGAGTAAGAGTTTGTCCTACAAAGAAATTGATCTAGAACCCAAAATGGGTTATGTTAGTATCTTCCATATCTAGCTATGGATCTGACAATCCTAGAGAAAAGGAGTTGGGTGTCACAACTATACTAAATTAACACTAAAAGAAGAGAAATAAAGTGCAGTCCTATCCTAAAGAAAGGGTTATGAAGAAGGTGGTGATGGTTTATGTTAAAATAAAGATTAAATGATGGGAAGTAAGCAGTTAGGCTAGGGTTAAATCAGCTATGTAACTCGGACTTAGGGCAGTCTCTACAGCAAATCCCTCAAATGGCTACACGCACATCTATAAGGAAGAAGTATCCAACTCAACCCTTATGGTTTGACCTGGTCTCTTAAGTTTATAACCTATCCACTTCAATAGTCACAAAATATCTAATAGAGAGGATCAAGCCACATGGCCTAAATTAGAAAACCGATCTGATCCACTGGAGTATACTAATCTTAAGGCTATAACTTGTCCACTTAAATGGTCATAGATTATCCAATAGATGTCCTCCACCCAATGGATCAAATTAGAACATGAAAACCATTGCAGGCACTATATATGCCAGGCTACAAGCTCAGGCATCCATGGGGGCAAATAGTTCTTCAACAAACCAGTGGAACAACAGCAATTCAAAAGTTATTTGGGGACTTTAAATGTAGCTGATCATTGCCATAAAAGGCTTGCAATGACTCAGCTCACAAGTCTGCAATCTCTACAGGGAAATCAGATCTAACCTCTGATGTTGGCCAAGTATTATAGAGGGGAGCTTGTTCCTGCAACATCCTCCCACAAGGTTACAAGCTCAAGTACAGGGGAGAAGAATCCTTCTCAGATCCGTGGCTTAGAATCACCCTAGGGCTATAGTCTATCCACTTAAATGGTCACAGGCTATCTACAGAGGTTATCCACACCACAGAGAATTGAGCTGGAATATGTATATTGCTACAACCACCATGGTCCCAGGGCTACAAGCTCAAGCTCCCATGGGTATTTCAAATCAGCCCAAATCCTAAATGCATGGCATAGATTGAACAAAAATATGGGCAAATAGAAAAATAACAGATTGAATAAATAATTAAAATACAAATTTCATTGTTCAACATAATACTTATAATGAGATTTCTCAAGGCAGCAGCCTTGTGTAAAATAGCTCATCAACTAATCCCAATGTGCACAAAACCCATTACAAAACTGATAAAACTAAACCTAATTTCTTACAGAGAATTTAGCCAGCAAGTGTTGGGCTACGAGAGAAGAAAAAAATGGAAAAAGAGATGATAAAACCTTAACCCTAGCCTGCTCGAGCTCACAGCTAACAGAGGTTGAAGGAGAGATATCTGTTCTAAGTAAAATTTATAGCCTAAATACTCAGTCCTAATGCCTTAGCCAACAAAAGATTAAACCTTAATTTTTAGGACAGATGTGGCACTGTTACAACCCTCGAATGCCTTGGGATGTGTGCCCCGAGATTAGGGCCTCAGGATGTGTTGGAAATCCTCAAAAGTTCCCTGAGTAAAGACTGAGAAGTGGAGAGCCCGAGCTTCGCGGGGTAGACTTTTGCTCTTTAGTTCATTCACATAGCTGTTGAGTGCTTCATGAGGTGGAATTTGTCTTGGAAGGTCCCTTTCTCGTGCAGAAGATCTTTAAATGGTCGCGCAGCTGCTTTGGCCTTTAATGCACTCGAGAGGAAGAAATTGTAGTGCTTAGCTTTGCTCGTGCAGTAAAGCTTCAAAAGTTTCGATCGCGAGGGTGTCGCGTGGAAGATTTTAAATCTCGCTCGGCTTCTTGTCAGCGGACTAACATAGGTCGCTCGGTAGAGGTTTGAGCTTTTAAGCGCGTGAGAACTACGCGAGGAAATATCTGGAGCTCTCTCTCCTCTTGAACCATGCGAGGACTTCGCGAGCTTGTGGTTGTTCTTTGTGCCACTTGGCCTCGTGAGATAGTGCGCGTAACTGATATGTGGCTTGTTCCTTGTGAGAGCTTCACGAGCTAGATTTCTGAAGGCTTAGTGCACGAGAGCTGCGTGAAGTCTTAGAGTGTTGAAAGTAGATCAATCGCGCGACTACTGCGCGAAGCAATTCTCTGAAGTTTATTCCTCTACTAGACGCGTGAGCTCTTCATGATTTTTCTTATGCTTCATGTAACATTTGCGTGAGGAAGCTTTGCTGCAGCCTTCAACAGTGCCAGGCAGCATTTGTACTATGCGAGGCAACATTTGTACTGTGCGAGATAACACCATTTCTCCTCTACTGCTATGCAGCTGCTACTGTTACAGCCTTCTCCCTCACATTCATACATCTTTCATCTGCTGGACTTCCTTGGTCCACCATGACATTAAAAATAGTCACCATGGTGTCTACGACCATGGTGTTCCATCATTTCTTTGCCTCAGCAGTCACCCTTGACTTGAATTCTTTCTCATTTTGGCACCAAAGGTATATACTTTATATTAAGCTGCACAAATTATAACTAGCTACAAAACAAGCTAAACAAAGAGTTATTAGTCAGCTTCAAGGTGTAGTAAAGGCTAGGTTAAGAGGTGAAAAGTGGTACTTTTCAGTGAATAAGACACCCCCAAACCTAATCGTTGCTAGTCCTCGAGCAAAGCAAAATTTAAACAACTACTCTAAGAATGTAAATGCCACTTGCATAGGGAGCACGGATGCATTTAGCTTATGCATCAAGCCTTTTGAACCTCTAGGTGATCCTTAGTGGAGGAGTGAAGTCTCCTGAGGGTTTCCAATGAAGGTACCCACAAACTTCTCAATGAAAATAGCTAACAACAGTGCAACCTCACCAAATTAGTACTCAACAATTAGAGCATCAGTCCACCCTTGATTCTTTTCAAAATGTGAGGATTTTCGCAAATGAAATGCACAGACCGTTTAACATAAAAACTCTTATATGTATGCACATCAGTTCCAATCAGCTTATAACAAGAAAAATAACAAGTATATATCAGTACTGAGCTCACCATCAATTCAAAAATTAGGTTTAAGCCATGCCCAATACATTCAATGTCAGACCCATTGCTTACCAGGGCTGTCTCTCACAAAGAACTTTGAGGGTTTTCATTTTCGCACAAGCTCAAGAGCATTTACAAACCCCAAATGGATCTGCAACCATGAGCATAGGCAAGGCTTCTAAATTCTAGCATCACTGACTATTTCTCACCATATTTTGGACAACTCCTCATCTCCACATAACAGCTCATTCAACTTAGGATCACAAGGTCTTATGACTGGGTAGTAATGTGGCATATGGGTGTAGGTTATAAAGAATGGAAGGTGAAAAGGATGCAAAGTTGAGAAATTAGCAGGTGTAGGAGGTGATTCATGACTTCACCTTCTTTTAATCTTAGCATATTTCATCTTCTTGGATATTTTTCAGACTTGAAGTGGCTAGCTTCTCCTCTTATTTTAACTTTTTCCAATGAAATTTCCTCTTGACTCCTCTCTATTCCTTTTCATTAATTTGTTTTTTTCTGTTTTTCCTTTGAATACATTTTTCTTTTCTGTTTATCTTTTATTTTCATGAAATGCCACCCTTTTGTTCCCAGCTATTACACTGTTGTTCTCCTTGTGAGTTTCTTCTCCATTCACCAAATGATGATCCTAACTTGTCCATCTTCAATTCCTTCTCCTTTACCTTCTGAATTTTCAGAGTGGGGGTAGGTTTTGAATCAGGTCCATAGGTTTAGGTGCAAATACTCAGGTGTATTTTGAACAAAACTAGAAATTAAGGCTCAAAGGGTGTATGCACAAGGGCAGTTTACTAGGTTTGGGTATTTTAAAGCTCAAACTGTCCAAGAGAATGCCTTGATCATTTTCTAAATGTCATGGGTACTGTCAGCTGTTTCAACTTGGAGATGCCTAACTTCTAGTGGGGAAAAGACTCAGCCAGTCCCTAGCGCAAAAAGAGTTGCCTAAGACACTCCTCAAAGAGAAATTTCTTTTTTTTTTGTAGGCTCAAGTTTCACTAGGTATGGTCTTCCATTGAACTCATAGGCATGTCCTTACCTTTTTCTCTCTTTAATGGTTTACTAAATGCTGACACAAGTGAGTTTTCTTGGTGTTCACCACATGGAAATGTTGAAATTTAGAAGTTTTTAATGCCTAAAGGTCTGCAAAATTTTTAAATTTCCTCATTTTCAAAGTTCCTTAGGTGAATTTAGCTCTATTTCTATCTTACTTCCTTGGTTCTGCTATACTTAGGTTAACTACCTCATTGGCAATCCTTTCCACACCCCTAAACCTATGAGGAGCAATGTCCTCACTGATTCAAAGATAAGGGATATATGCAGCAGGGTATTGTGATAACAATCAGACACAAAACAAAGCAAGGAATAAAAGCAAATAAAAACTCACACAAACAACTAAAACAAACAAACAAATAGCAAACAACAGAAATAAAGTAAATCAAATAAATTTCAGAAAAAAGCTACAAAAAGATTTACATTTATATAACAGGGAATGGTATAATGCAAGTGAATATAATCAAAAAAAGGATCTTAGCAAAATACATGTGTATAATCTAATCATCAGAATTTTTAGCTGCTTCAGCTGTGTCTTGGACTCCTTTTCCTTTTTCCTTCTTTAGAGCTGCAGCAGTGGACTGTGATCTTTTTAAAGTAACTTTTTGTTGCTTGGTGCTGCCTCATTTTCTAGGAGTAGGTACAAGCTTTGGGGCAGGCTTTGGTGCAGGCGCCTTAATATTGATCTTAGGTTTTATCTTTTTAGGCTCTTGGGGTTTGGGAGCAGTTGCCTTTGGAGGTGCTGTAGCAGTGAAAATTTTGGCAGCTTCTTCTGCCAAGTCTCTGTCACCAATATCTGCTAAGGTCTGCTGCAGTGCATGTGCAGTCCTAGAATACTCATTCGCCCTATCCCCTATCAATATTAGGGATTCTTTCAAAATCTTTATTACATCCTCCATCCCATCAGCTCGATTCTTTTCTTCATTATATTTCAGCAGTGTCTCCCTTCATCTATGTTTGATTCCCTTTTTCTCCATCTTATGAGTTAGTTCCAGGAATTTGATTTTATCAAGGAGGGGCTGCCGAACTGAAGTTCTGAGGTCAGCCATGCCCCTAACCACAACCCTCTGGATGTAGGCATTGTCTTTCATTGTTCTCAACAAGGTGTAGTATGGAGGCATGGGGTTGAAAGAGGCTAGGAAGATGGGCTGCTCAGTAGTTGAAGAAGGGCCAGCTAGTAACAGTGAAGGGGTGGATGATGGCATGGGTGGGGTGGATGTAGAGGGTAAAGGCTGAGGGTCTTCAAGCTCAGGTTCTGTGAGGTCTATTACCTCTGGGTCTATTTGGGAGGCTTTGGAGGAGGTAGGTATTAGGTTTTCTATATCTGTGGCAGCATTAGATGTTGCTTCTACAGGTGGGGTTGTAGGTTGGGGTTCTAGGTAAGGGAGTACTAGAGGTGGGGCAATAATGGGTATAAGGTCAGGTTAGGGTGCTATTTCAGTTTCAGACTCAGGGTCTGTTTGTGTGGAAGCAGTGGTAAAAGAAGTTAGAGGGATGTCAGGAACAATTTCAATGGGTGTAGCAGTAGGCGATGTTACAGCTAGGTGAAGGGTTGGGGAGAAGGGGGTGGAGGAGGTATATGGGTGGGTGTAGGGATAGTTGGCTGCTGTGAAGGGTGGGTTAAAATTGATAAGGTTGACTGGATGGCTTGTAAACTGGTTTGAATTGAGGCATGGTTTTGGAGGGTGGTGTTCATGGCTTGAAGGTTGCCCTCAATGGATGTTCGGGTTTGGGTGGTGGCCATCACTTGGGATTGCAGCGAGAGAAGGAGGTTGAGAATTTGTGGTAGAAGATCAGGGGTGATAGGGGCTGTGGGTTGAGTGATTGGGACTAGTTGAAATGAGGAAGTGGGGGCATGGTGGAAGGTAGTGGGCTGTGGTGAAGTAGTTGTAGCGGTAAAATGAGAAGGGTGAGGTGAATCTGGAAGAGGGGTGAACTCATAATTGATTTCTCCTATGATAGAGGTCATCATAGCTGAGTACCCCTCTTCTAAAAAGGGGTCTTGGTCATGAGTAGGGGGATAGGGAATGGTTTGGCCCAAAGGTTCAAGGGTGTCAGGTGTAATTATGGTAGATGGTTTAATGGGCTGAGGTAAAGAAATTAGGGGCTATGTGGGATGTCAGGGATTGGAGGTTCTGGGTCAGCATGGTGAACTGGAGAGGCTTGCGCTGGTGAGGGTGTTTGGACATTTATGGTTGGGTTTGGTATGGCTGTTGTTTCAAGGATTGGGATAGGTTGGGATACAAAGGTGGGTTGGGGCTCAGTGGGGGCTTTAGATTGTTTCCTTTTTTAATTATAGGTGACTTTAACAGGTGAGCTGCGGTGTGCAGGAAAAGTTGGTAGAATTTGTGCAGGGATTGATGTAAAGGTTGGTATGGTGGTGGAAGTATGGAGGTTATGGGTGATGAGGTAATAGGTGGCTGCTGAGGCAATGAGGTAATGGGTGTATGGATGGGTGGTACAATGGTTGGCAAACTTGAGTGGGCTACCTGAGAGAGGGAAGCAGAGCTGGCAATAACAGAGGCAACAACAGCAGAGGCAGCAGCAGCTGCTTCTAGAATTGTGGGGGCTGCTTCAGCTAGCGGCTCCTCCTCCTTATTTTTAATAAAAGTACCACTAATCCCTGATTGCTTCTATCCATACTTACTGGGGGGTAGGTTTAGGGTCTCCTCCTTCATTTGAAAGTGATAGCCACCTAGCTGCAGGAAGGCTGTATTGAGCCTGCAGTAGGGCAATGAGTGGGCTTCTGCTCCTTCACTTTCTCATGTATATCCTTCATCCCATCAAAAATCAGTTTTGCTGCATCAATGTAGTGGTTAAGGTGGAAGGAGTAGAGGGCATCAACAATGGGGGACCTCTCTTGCCGGTGCCTAGAACAATATACATTTTTCCTCAGCACCCCATCAATAAAGCTTAGACTAGGGTGCAAATCCCTCTTCCTAATGGACAACCCTGATGCAGTAACTCCTCCAGTGAGCTCCTTGGCAATTTTTAGAATTGTGGCTTTCAAAGGAGGACCCAAGCCACACTCTGGGTTGTACTTGGCTGGTATCCCAAGTATCTCAGCTATGGCTGGTTAGTTAAACAACATCTCAATGTCATCAATTAAAACTAGTAATATTGGGTTCCCATCATCCCCAATCTTCCCCCTTATATTTTGGTAAAATAGTTGCACTAGTCTAGGGAAGACTAGCTGCAGTGGGGGCCTCAATAGGGGTAGCAGTGTGGTCTTGGTCAAGTATGCAATTGACGGTGCTGATTCTGGATGTTCCTCAAAGAATGCCTTATCAAAGGCAGTTCTATCTCGAGCTTAATTGCAACCACAAACTCAGAGGGGATTCTAAGTGACTCATTATCTTCCTCCTCCTTAGGGGCTACCTCAGTGACTACCTCAAACGCCACCTCTTTGTCCTTTTTCTATTTTTTCTTAGATTTCTCAGGGCTTTTGGCAGTTGGGTGGTCTCTGGCCTTCTTTTTAGGGGCAGATTTCTTCTTGGTAGCATGGGCATCAGAGGCCACAGCCATAGCCTTATTGACAGGAGCATCCCTTTTTTTAATTGGTTCCACTTGGGGCTCAACAACTTGAGTAAGTACCTCAGAGGTCTCCACTGTGGAGGCCTCTACAATTCTCAATTATTTTTGAGTGGCCACAGGGTTGCCAGTAGGTGTAGGGTTCACCAAGGTAGCCAAGGCATCAATGAATTTCGAACCTATGGCCATGGCTACTCCAATTCTGAAAATTAGGGTTTTGAATGTAAAGTTGATATAGCTCACACTCCAATGGAGGTAATGCCCACAAATTCCTCTCTTATTAATACTAAATTAATATCTAATTAAACCAATTGAGAGAGTGAGAAATCTTACCAAAGTAAAGCTTGGGTTCCACTTCCAACGTGGCGCAGTGGATCAAATCACCCCAAACCGAGTACGAAATAACTAGAAGGTGCTCTGGAATAAAATTATATTAGGAAAATGACTGAGTTGGAGTGGTTTAGGTTGTAGAGAAGAAGGAGGAGAGGTGGGAGCTTGAAAGTGCTCAGTGGAGGCTAGGGCACAAAGATAGAATGGAGAAAATGAGGAAAATCGCAAGGTTAAAGTATGTGACCCCGTGCCTCGCACAGCTCCCGCCAGGCACTCGCGGGGCAACATCTTCTTTCCATGCAGATAATTGAGATCTCGCGAGATCTGCTTTTTAAGGTACTTAGGAATCTCACGAGGTCAATCGCGGAGCTGGCTGGGGTGTGAGCGCGCGAGAGGGCATTTCATCTTTCACATAGTTGAGGTTTTACATGCGCGAGAAACATAAAAGCAGTGAGGTAAGTGCTTCATGAGGTAATTGCTTCAGAACTTTAGCTTGCGAGGTTCTCGTGAGGTACAAAATGCAGGATGTTCCATTGTCGCTCAGCTTAGTGGCACGGAGAGAACAAAGCCTCGCAAGGCTCAATTTAAAGCTTTCTTCAGGAATTTTGCTCGCGAGGCTCTTGCGAGGCTACTCAGTTCATTAGAGAGCCCCACAAGAAAGCAGAATTCATCCTTTCTCAGTGTTGCACATTAGCCTATGCATCCATACTGACTTGCACTCAGACATTATGCATCAGCACCAACTTCCTTCAAATGTAATCCATTTCATCATGATAATTGTATGCCCATTACCAGCATATGCATAGCCAAACTTCAAAATGCAAATGGATTTAAATTATAGCAGATTCATGACAATTACAATGACAATACTTCTACCACACAATAGCAATCAAACATGTACATCAACATCAAGTCCATACACATCAAATCCAGATGACAAACATGCATATCATATAAAAAACACACCAACTCAAAACAAACAAAACAAAACAAAACATGCAACTCAACAACACAATAAAGAAACTACGTGATAGATTTTTAAACAAAACAAAACACAAATTCAACAAATATGGTACACAATATACAGAGCAGTGGATCACTAAGCAATGGGAGGTTCATGCAGGTGAATGGTCTGAGGAGGCTCCACAGAATTTACTACACAAATTTTTAGCTTTTGCCCATTTATTTTCATGATTTTCCCAGACATGGGATCCAAGATCTCCTCAGCACTAGATGGGGAGGCATGGATGACAGTGTAAGGTCCATCCCATCTGGATTTTAACTTCCCTGGAAAGAATTTTAATTTGGAGTTGAAAAGTCAAACCTTGGTACCAACATTGAAGTCCTTCCTCATGAGTTTCTTGTCAAAGAATGCATTAGATTTTTCTATAGAAATTCTTGCATGTGTATAGGCTTCCAGTTTCAGCTCATCAAGCTTTGACATTTGTAATTTCTTATGAGAACTAGTGGTAGTTAGCTCAAAATTTAGTGTTTTGATAGCCCAGTAGGCTCTGTGCTCAAACTCCACTGGTAGGTGGCAGACCTTGCCATAGACCAGCCTAAAAGTGGACATACAATAGGGGTGTTATAGGCAGTCCTATAAGCCCACAATAAGTCATTTAGTTTCTGTGCCCAATCCTTTCTATCTGTCCTCATAGTCTTCTGCAAGATGTGCTTGATCTCCCTATTAAAAATTTTAACTTGCCCACTAGTTTGTGGGTGGTAGGGAGTTACAATTCTGTGTGTAACAACATACTTTTTGAGCAGACTCTTAAAATGTCTGTTACAGAAATGACACCCCCTATCACTAATGATAGCTCTGGGGGTGCCAAATCTGGAGAAGATATTATCCTTTAAAAATTTAAGGACAACTATGTGGTCATTTGTCATTGTGCCAATGGCTTCCACCCATTTGGACATAGTCCACTGCCACAAGTATAAAATTGAAGCCCATAGAAGGAGGAAAGGGGCCCATCAAATCAATGCCCTAGATGTTAAAAAGTTCTACCACAAGGATGGGCTGCAATGGCATTGAATTTATCTTGGAAATGCCTCCCAACCTTTGACATCTCTCATAGGCTTTGCAATGTATGTGTGCATCTTTGAACAAAGAGGGCCAATAAAACCCACATTGCAAAACTTTTATAGCTACCTTTTTTCCACTAAAGTGACCTCCACAGGCCTGCTCATGGCACATAGAAAGAATGTTTTGGAACTCACTTTCAGGCACACATCTCCTAACAATTTGATCTGCACAATGCTTATATAGGTATGGATCCTCCCACAGAAAATGTTTGACCTGAGAGAAAAATAGGTCTTTGTCCATCTTGGACCAGTGAGGGGGGATCCTACCAACAGCAAAAAATTTCACAATGTGTGCAAACTAGGGCATACTAGACTGCATAGCAAATAACTGCTCATCAGAGAACAATTCAGTGGCAGGTGCTGTTGCACATTCTTCTAAAATAATTTTAGAGAGGTGGTCAGCCACCACACTCTTAACTACTTTCTTATCCTTGATCTCAAGATCAAACTCCTGCAACAGGAGGATCCATTTGATTAGCGTTGGTTTGGCATCCTTCTTAGCCAACAGGTATTTCAGGCTGAGTTATCAGTATAAATAATAATTTTATACTCAAGCAAGTAGGGCCTAAACTTGTCCACAGCAAACACCACAGCCAGCAGCTCCTAAGTGGTGGTGTAGTTGAGCTAAGCTTCAGCTAGTATTTTGATGGCATAATAAATCACTGCAGACAGCTTGTCTTTTCTCTGTCCAAAGACAACACCTATGGCCAAGTCTGATGCATCACACATCAGTTAAAAGGGGAGTGAGCAATCTGGGGAGTGGATTACAGGAGCAGTGGTAAGGCACTTTTTTAAGACCTTAAAGGTCTCAAGACACTCAGCAGAAAATTCAAATGGCACATCCTAACACAGCAAGTGGCATAATGGCTTTGCAATTTTGCTGAAGTCCTTAATGAACTTCCTATAAAAACCAGCATGTCCTAAGAAGGATCTAATTTGCTTGACAGTCCTAGGTGGGGGCAGGTGTGAAATCAGGTCCACTTTAGCCTTGTCAACCTTTATTCCTCTGTGGGAGACCACATGGCCTAACACAATTCCTTGTGTTACCATAAAGTGGCTCTTTTCCCAACTTAAGACCAAATTGGTCTCTTCACATCTTTACAAAATTAGGTCAAGGTGACTCAAGCACTAGTGAAAGCTATCCACATTTACTAAAAAATCATCCATGAAGATTTCTAAGAAGTTGTCAATCATATCAGAGAAAATTGCAGACATGCTCTTCTGAAATATGGCTGGGGCATTGCATAGTCCAAAATGCATCCTCCTGTAAGCAAAGGTTCCAAAGGGGCATGTGAAAATAGTTTTTTCTTAGTCTTGAGGATACACAGGGATTTGGTTATACCCTGAGTATCCATCAAGAAAGCAGTAAAATACCTTCCCAGCAAATTTATTTAGAATTTGGTCAATGAAAGGGAGAGGGAAGTGGTCTTTCCTGGTCTTGGAGTTGATTTTTCTATAATCAATGCAAACTCTCCAACCAGTGGTCTCCTTGGCTGGCATCAATTCCCCAGAATCAGTAGTAATAACTCTTATGCCTAACTTTTTGGGTACCACCTAGATAGGTGACACCCATTATGAATATGAAATGGGGTAAATTACCCCCACATCCAATAGTTTTACTATCTCATTCAAGACCACCTCTTGCATGTGAGGATTAAGCTTCATCTCCATCTCCCTAGAGGGTTTTTCACCCTCTTCTAAGTGAATTTTATGCATACAAACTGAGGCATCGTTGCCCCTTAGATCAGCAATTGTCCACCACATTGCCTTTGTGTGCTTCTTGAGAACACTCAACAATTTCTCTTCCTGCTCACTAGTGAGAGAGGAAGAGATAATCACTAGAAGCTTCTTATTTTGCCCCAAGAAAACATATTTTAATGTGTCTGGGAGCTTCTTAAGCTCAAGATCAGGGGGACTTTCAGTGGAAGGTAACAAAGGTGCCTTTGTGGTTTAAGGAAGGGGCAGCAATGTAGGTTTCCAGCTAGAATGCTGCACTAGGCCCACATAAGACTCTCCTTTGGTGCTGTCTTCTATCATGAGAGCTTGGACCTCCTTCTCAACCACACTCCAAATATTTTCTAGGTTTTTAGAAACATTATCCCAATCCAGCAGATTGGATAATTCTTCTTCCACAAGGCCATCTAGTACATCTATTGCATAACAGCCCTCAATGTCCATCTAAGGTTGCCTAGCAGCATGATAGACATTTAATTGGGCCTTCATGTTCCCAAAGGTCACCTCCATCACCCTTGTCCTACATTGAATACAAGAATTGGCAGTGGCCATGAATGACCTTCCAAGGATGACAGGAATTGGAGTTTTACATTTGTAAGGGTCCATGTCCAAAACTAAGAAGTCAGCAGGATAGTAAAACTTGTTCACTCCCACCAAAACATCCGCCACCACACCAACAGGTCTCCTCTCAGACCTATCAGCCAACTGGACCACAGCTGATGAGGATTTTAGCTCCCCCAAATCTAGATCCTCATACACAGAATATGGGAGCAGGTTCACACTGGCCCATAAGTCCAAGAGGGCTCTACCAATGGTACGGTTTCCAATTATGCAGGGAATAGTAGGTACCCCTGGGTCCTATATTTTCTAAGGTTTGGCAATGGATAGAACTGACTCAACATGCTCAATAGTAAAAACCTTTTTAGAAAACTGCACCCTTGCATTTCTTTTCTATATGCAGAGGTCCTTCCAGAATTTAGCATAGGCAAGGACCTTTTTTATATCATCAAGCAAGAGCAAATTGATCTTGACCTGCTTGAAGGTCTTCATCATTTCCTCCATCTGAGCATTCCCCTTATCAAAAGGAGATGGGACAGTAAGTGCATGAGAAAATGGCAATTGTAGGACTGCTGGTGCCACAGCTGCATGCCTAACCACATTATGGTCAATTTTTTTTTTTTTTTCTTTTTTCTTCATTTATTGTTTGTTGTTGGGACTCAACATCAGCCCCTTTATTTTGCCCTTGGTGAACCACAGTAGGGGATGAATTCCTTAGTTCTTCAACACTCATATTTCTTTCATTTTCAATCTTCATGGCCTCCTCAGCTGCCCTGTCCACTAAGTTGTCAACCACTCTGCCACTCCTTAGAGTAGTGATTGCATTAGCCTCCTCATGGGTAGAGGAGCCTTCTCTAATCATATACTGCCCTTTAGGGTTGGCTAAGGGTTGACTAGGCAATTTTCCCTCCTCTCTCCTATTCAAAGTATTACAGATTTGACCCAGCTGGTCCTCTATTTTTTTAATACTTTGGGCATGAGAGTTCATAGTTTAGACTAGGTTTCCCAGATTTTACATTGATGCCAGCATTTGCTCTTCAAAGGAAGAGGATCTGGACTGTTGTGGGGGCAAGACCAACTGATTGGGCTGAGGGACAAGAAACTGAAAAGTTTACCTTGGTGGATAACCTTGGTTAAATTGGTGCTGAGGTCTGTATGGAGCTGTCAACTGCTGCTGCTAGGGTTGATGGTATGTATCTTGTCTCCACCTCAAATTTGGGTGGTTTCTCCATGAGTACGCAACAGGTTGTTGCCCATATCCTTGGGTAGCATTGGCATGCTGTTGGACTATTTCAAATCCTTGCTGTTATTTTATTTTAAAATAGTGGAGAAAATAAATCATGAGTTAAAAGATGGAAATGAGTTAGCACAACAAATCTGAAACACACACAACCTGCAAGATACAGGGCTATTCTAGCAAGTTTTAAGTAAGTAAGAGTTTGTCCCACAGAGAAATTGATCTAGAACCCAAAATTGGCTATAATAGTAGGCCTCCAGATCTTGCTACAGATCTGACAATCTTAAAGAAATGGAGTTGGGTGTCACAACTATACTAAATTAACATTAAAAGAAGGGAAATAAAGTGCAGTCCTATCCTAAAGAATGGATTATGAAGAACGTGGTGATGGAGTGTGTGCCCAAAAAAAAGATAAAATGACAGGAAGTAGGCAATCAAGTTAGGTTTAATCCGGCTATGTAACTCAGATTTAGGGCTCTCTCTGCAGCATTTCCTCAGATATCTACAAGCACATCTGCAAGGAAGAGGTATCTAATTCAACTCCTATGGTTTGACCTGATCTCTTAAGGTTATAACCTATCCACTTAAATTGTCACAGGCTATCCAATAGTGAGGATCAAACCACACAAATTAAATCAGAAAATCAATCTGATCCAAAGGAGTAAACTGATCATAAGGCTATAACCTGCCCACTTTAATGGTCACAGATTATCCAATAGAGGTCCTCCACCCAATGGCTCAAATCAGATCATTAAACCATTACAGACCCCATGTTTTCCAAGCTACAAGCTCAAGCATCCATGGGAGCAAATAGTTGTTGAAAAATTAGTGAAGACCACAGTTGTTCAAGGGCTATTTGGGGACTTAAATGTAGTTGGTCATTGCTTCAAAGGATTACCATGACTCAGCTCACAAGTCTGCAATCACTACAGAAAAATCAGATCTAACATCTGATATTGGTCAAGTAAAATAGAGGGGAGCTTGTTCCTGCAATAATCTCTCACAAGGCTACAAGCTCAAGTGCAGAGGAGAAGAATCCTTCTCAGATATGTGGCTTGGAATCACCCTTGGGCTATAGTCTATCCACTTACATGGTCACAGGCTATCCACAGAGGTTATCCACATGACAAATGACTGAGATGGAACATGTAAATTGTTGCTGCCACCATGGTCTTAGGGCTATAAGCTCAAGCTTCCATGGGCCTTTCAATCAGCTCAAATCCTAAATGCATACATAGATTGAACAAAACTATAGGCAAATAGAAGAATAATAGATTGAATGAATAATTAAAGTACAAATTTCATTGATCAAAACATACTTACAATGAGATTTCTCAAGGCAGCAGCCTTGTGCATAGCAGCTCTTCACAACATCCCAAAGATTACAAGACCCTTTACAAAAATTGCTAAAACTAACTCTAATTGCTTATAGAGGGAATAGCCAACAAGTGCCAGGCTAAGCGAGAAGAAAAAATGAGAAAATGAAATGATCAAACCCTAACCCTAGTCTGCTCGAGCTCACCACAGACAGAGGTTGAAGGAGATGAAAATTCTAAGTTAAATTTTTAGATTAAATACTCAGTCCTAATGCCTTAGCCAACAGAAGAGTAAACCCTAATTTTTAGGGTAGATGTGGCACTGTTACAACCCTTAGATGCCTTGGAATGTGCACCTTGAAATTAGGGCCTCGAGATGTGTGCCCTAGAATTGAAGAAATCCCTAAAAGGTCATTGAGTTAAGACTGAGAAGTAGAGAGTTCGAGCTTTGCGGGGCTACCTTTTGCTTTTTAGTTCATTTGCCGCACAGCTCCTTCGTGCTTTGTGCAGTTGAATTTGTCTTGGAAAGTTGTTCACTCGTGTAAGTGGACTTTGTATTATCGTGCAACTGCTTTGGCTTTGAATGCACTCACGTAGAAGAATTTGTAGTGCTTGGCTTGCTCGCGCGATAGAGCTTCAAATTTTCTCTCGCGAGGGTGTCACGAGGATGCCTTTAAATCTCACTTGACTTCTTATTGAAGGAATAACAAAGCTCGCTCGATAGAGGGTTGAGCTATTAAATGCATGAGAACTATGCGAGGACATTTTTGAAGCTCTCTCTCCTCTTGAACCACGCGAGGACTTCGTGAGTTTGTTATTGTTCTTTATGCAGATTAGCTTTGCGAGATAGAGCGCATGGCTGATATGAAACTTGTTCCTTGCGAGTACTTCACGAGTTGTATTTCTGAAGGCTTAGTGCACGAGGTCTTCGCGAGTTTACTGAGTGTTGGTTGCAGCTGAAGTGCACGATTGCTGCATGAGAGAATGCTTTGGGGCAATTCCTTCACTGAGCTGTGTGAATTCCTCACGAGTTCCCTTATGCTGCTTGTAATATCTGCACGAGAATGGACTGCTAGTGATTTGAACCGTGCGAGGCACCACATCTACTGTGTGAGATAACACATTTTCTCCTTTTATGCACTGCAGCTGCTGCTGTTGTACCTCTCTCCACTTACATCCAGATTTCTCACATCTGTTGGACTTTTTGGGTCTACTTTGACATGCAAACTAGTCACCATGGTGTGTACCACCATGGTGTTCCATCAGTCTTTGGCTCAGCTGTCATTTCTTGCTTGGATTCTCTCTCTTCTTTGCACCAAAGGCTTGGACTTTGGGTTAAGCTACACAAGTTATTACTAACTACAAAACAAGTTAAACAAGAGTAAGTTTCCTTGGTGATTCACTAAGTGCTGATACAAGTAAGTTTCCTTGGTGATATTATCATGGAAATGTGGAATATTAAAAGTTTATAATGTCAAAAGTTTGCAGAAATTTTAAATTTCTTATTTTCATGATTCTTAAGTGAACATAGATCCATTTCGATATTACTCAGATGAGTCTGCTGCACTTAGGTTAACTATTCCATTGGCAGGGTCTGCCTGCCACACCCCCAAACCTATGAGGAGCAGTGTCCTCACTGGTTCAAAGGTGTCTGTGCAGCAGATTTATTAAGGGTAAAGAGAGGAGAACATAACAAGGACCAAAACACACAATAAATAAGGCAAAATAGTAATGACAAAAGAGGAAAATCTATTAAAAATGAGAAGTGTACAAAGTAGAAGAAAATAGAAACAACAGAGTGCAAAAATAGAAAAAATCCTAGGTACAATCTAGTCAGAATCTGGCTCAAAACTTGTCCCAATCCTTCTTCCTGGCATGTTCTTGAAGGTAGGCCTCCTCCTCTTTCTTCTGTCGTTCTCTATCTGCCTTTCTTTGGTCGGCAGTTTTGGGTATAGTTGGAGCCCTGACCCTCATTTTTCTCCTCTTTGGTTCAGGAGGGATCTCAGAGGATTTGTCAGTGGTTGGCTCAGGGGGTTTGGTGGGAGATTTTCCTTTGGGGCCCTTGCCTTTGGAGCTCATCCCTTTGGAGGCTTGCCCTTGCTGAGTCGGAGGGGGAATAAGAGGGGATTGGGCTTATGCTGGCTCAGGAGGGACAACAGGGGATTTATCTTTTGCTTTCACCTGAGACAGGGGAGGACTTTTCCCTTTTGCAAGCTTAGGGGGAACCACAGAAGATTTGTCTTGTTCTTTTGCTGCAGGAATGGCAGGGCTCTTCCCTTTCACTGGCTGGCTTATTGGTGGTGCCTCCTCAGACTGGGTAGATTTGTCTTTTCTAATTTTCAAAGAGGCAGTTGGGGGAGTAGTCCTCTTGGCAGCAACCTTCCGTCTCAGAGGATAAGTTTGCTCAGCAAGGCTTGATGAAGGAGCAGCAATAGTAGTATGGGCACTGGGATCTCGAGGTGGTGCGGAATCAGGGTCTGAGTCAGAAGGAAAAAGCTCAGTAGGATCCAATCCAAGGGCAGCAGCAGCCTGTCTACGTTCCTCTTTGGAAAGTAGGCGACCATGGGGATCATCCTGAGCAGAAGCTCTGGTGACCTTTGGAGGTGGGGATGTAGGGGCTGGCCTTTTTCCTTTTTGAAAGTGGGAGGTTTCTTGGAAGGAGTCCATTTTCTTTTGGGGGCAGGAGAGGGAACAGGGGGAGGCACTGAGACAGGAGCAGGAGCTGAAGTAGGGACTTTAGCAGGAGCAGGAACTTGAGTAGGAACAGGAGGAGGGACCGGAGTTGGGGCTGTAGGAGGTGGGGGAACAGGTTGTGTAGGTGGAGGGGCAGGGGGAGTGAAAGAAGATGGGCCTGGTTGTGTGGAAGAGGATGGGGCTTCAGGGGGTGCTGTGGCGAGAGGGGTGGCCTGAATTGGTTGGGATAGTAGGAAGGCAACCCTCTGTTCTAAAATCTCAATTTTCTTGGTAGCCCACAGGAGATTGGTATCTGCAAGCTCCTTACTGAGTTTGTTGATCTCCTGAGCATTGTTCAGTTTCCTTTTTGACAACGTGGCATGCTTTGTCGCTTGTTCTGCATTGGCTTTTTCCATCTCCGTAGTCATTCTGTAATAAGTTGCCGCAGCCTTGTTCACATTGAGTGTCTCCAAAATTGCCTCCCACCCCTTGGAAATATCTCTTAGCTGCTCGCTGTGAGCAAGCTTCAAGTCACTCATTTTTTGCAGCAAGGGGTATTCGATGACTTGTCGGAGTTGGGCCATGCCATTGAGAACATCCCTCTTGATATAGGCATTGTCCCTTATGGCATGGAGGAGGGTGAAGTAGGGAGGGGTGTAATAGAAGTGTCTGGGTAAGATTGGTAGAAATGGAGTGAAAGAAGTAGAAGGTGATTGATCCTGGGGGGGAAAAGTGGGGTTGGAGGGATGAAGTCAAGAGGGGGTGGAAAGGTCTGGGGTCTGTTGAATGGTCAAGAATTGAGGAGGGGTAAGATAAGGGGTGGAATGGAAGGCATGGGTGGAAAAGTAAATGAAGGATGGTCAGTGGAGGTGGATGGTTCTGGGTAAGGAAAAAATGGAATGGTGAAGGGTCGAAATGGAAGTGGTGGGGTTACAAATGCGTGGGGTTGAATGGGAAAGGTGGATGGGAAAGGAATGGGGTCTGTTTGGGTAGAAGTGTTGGTAAATTATGGTGGAGGTAATATTAGTGGGGGAAGGATAGGTAGAGTGGGGAAGGAGTGGTGGGGTATGGTGTCTTGGAGGGTGAAGGGCGTAGGTAAGTCAATTGGGGTGAGGTCTAGGTGCACTGTGGAGTCAGAGGTTGAAGGGGGCTGGATGAGTGGGGTGGTAGGAGGTTGTGTAGAGATGGGTGGGTTTGTCAATGTTTGAAGGGTGGATTGTATGTTGGTGATGTCAGTTTGCATTTGGGCTTGGGTCTGTGTGGTGTTGGAGAGTTGGGTCTGGATGTCATGAATGAGGGAAAGGATATGGGTAAGGGTATCTGAGGTTGGTTGGGGTGGAGTATGAGGATAGGAGGGAACAGGTTGGAGAGGGGAAGTGGGGGCATGATGGAAAGTTGTAGGGAGAGAAGATGAAAGGTCTGGTGAGTGATGTGGGGAAGGGAGTGGGGAATCTGGAAGAGGGATGTCATGGGTGGGCAAGGTATCAAGCAAGGTAGTCATGAAGGCCTGATACCCTGAAGTGGTGGCTAGGTTAAAGTCAAGATCGTGGAGTGAAGATGTAGTTGGGAGGGGTTGGACTAGTGGTTGGTCGATGTGGGGTGTGTCTGTTGGAATGACAGGGGAGGTGGAAATAGGTAAAGATAAGGCAGGGGTTGTGTGAGAGATTTTCTTTTTAAGGTATGTTATCAAGGGAGGGCTGTCAGGGTTGAGGTCAAATGATGGTGGAGATACTGGGGCTGTGTATTGAGGTAAAGTGGGTGAAGGGGGAGTGTTGTCATGGGGTTCAACACTTTCCACCCAGGAATGAATCACAGTGGGAGGTGGAATGGAAAAGGGAGATAAGAGAGGGAAAGGGAGGGATGGAATAGGCGAAGAAACTAATGGAGAGGCAAGTGTGGTGGATGGAGGTATGGCTGCAGAAGCAGAGGTGACAGAAGCTCGCACCACCTTCTTTGGAGCAGGGGCTTTAGCCTTCTTTTTGGGGGCAGGGGTGGCGTTTGCCACAGCAGTTCCCTCTCCCTGCTCAGAAACAACCTGAGCTTCAGCCTTCTTCTTCTTCTGGGGATCCATCAGACTTCTGCTGATCCTCCATTGTCTTTTGGTAAAAGTGGTGGGAGTGAAGTCACAGATAACTCCCCCACTGGTATCTTGTACCCTCTCCTCAGAAGTAATTTGGTGATGAGTCTTCCATAGGGGAGAGTGTGGATCTTCTTTTGCAGCCCGAGCTTCACCATCATATCCTTCATGGCCTCAAAAATCAACCATGCAGCATTAAATCCGTGGCCCGGAGAGAAGGAATAGAGAGCATCAGTAATTGGTGTCCTCCGCTCTTACTAATGGCTGAAGTAATAGATATTCTTCCTTAGCACTTGATTGATGAACAACAGTTTGGGATCCAAATCTCTTCTTCTGATGGAGTCCCCTGTGGCCTTCAAACCTCTAGTAATGGCCTATGCAATTGTGTCAATGGGGGCACTCACTGGGGCACCATAACCGCAGTTGGGATAAAAAATGGCAGGGATGCCCATGACTTCAGCAATCAACGCTGGGCTAAGTAACATCTCAAAATTGTCAACTAACACAAGGAGGCCTGGCTGCCCATGTGTGTCTGGTCTGACCCTAAGGTGTTGGTAAAAGAGTTGCACTAACCTAGGATAGGCTAGTGCAGGAATCATTTGCATCAAGGGAAATAAACCAGCCTTGCGCAAGAACTCAATGGCAGGTGCTGACAACGGCTCAGTTTCAAAGAAAGATATATCAAAAATGGCTTCAGGCTCTAAGGGAATGGAAATGAGGAGCTCAGAGGGAGTAGAGTAATCAGGTGTTTTTACAGCCACCTCAGGAACCACCTCCTTCCCTTTTTGTTGTGTCGTAGAGGACTTGGCTTTCTTAGGGGCAGGCTCCACGGTGGCCTGGTCCCTGGCTCTCTTCACAGGTGCACTTTTAGGATCCATCAAGATTCTCCTTGGTGAGTGTGAAGTTGAAATTTTGAAAGAAAAGATTAAGAGCTGAGTCTTACCCTAAAAGTTAGGGTTCTGTTCAATTTGATGCACGGTAGATCGCAAGAGGTCCTAGCAGGGGGCAACTGTTGATGGAAGCTTTAAGAACAAAAATCTAGAATTTCAAAGTGAGCAATGAACTGTAGACAGGATGCTGGAGGAGAGAGAATGAGAGGAGTGGGAGCTAGGGTTTCGCTGGCAGGAGAGGAGAGAGAAAGCAGTAAAGAAAAGTAGTGCAGGGTGGGATTTTAAATATCGCGAGGCTCGGTGCGCTTTGAAAATATCCGCTCGCTGGATGGGCATGAATGGGTCGCGAGATTGGATGTTCATTTAAACTGCGCGAGGCAGCCCACCCAGCTATATCTGAAACTCGTGATAGCAAAGCAACATAATTCTTTATAAACTGCGCGAGAGGAAACCAAACCAAATTTTCAGAACCCCGCGATGGCTTAACAGGGTTAGAATTCACACACCCACTAGTCAGCCTTTTGACCATTATTTTGTGGGCGGATTTTCTCACAGGCTCGCTTCCAGGGACACCCATAAGCATTATAAAACATTCAAAAAATTTCCATACTCTCAAAGCATTAAATTCACACATCATGAAAAGCATTCAAACAATACCATCATCATTCAATCACTTGAAATTGTCAAACAAAGGGAACAGGAATAAAAGTAGGCATAAAGCACTAAACTCAGATTCCAACAAGATCACTACAAATTCCTCTAAACTGTAAAGTACATATCATACAAAGGTGCATAGTTCTTAACATCAATTCAATGAAAGATCCCCTTCAGGGTTTTGAGGATCCTTCACCAATCAAAAATTGGCCCTTGGGGTTAACCACTGGTTGACTGGGCAACCTTCCCTCTTCTCTTTTGGCTAAGGTATTTGCTAGTTGGCCAATCTGCTCTTCCATTTTCTTTATGCTCTGACCATGAGAATTCACAGTTTGAGCCAAGGAACCCAGGTTTTGCAGTGAGGTCAAGACCTGGCCCTCGAAAGAAGTATTTTTGGGTTGAGATGGGGGTACGACCAATTGATTTTGTTGCTGATGGGGCTGCTGATGGTGCTGGAAGTTAGACCTAGGGGCATTCCCTTGATTGAACTGCTGCTATGGTCTTTGTGGTAAGGCCAACATCTGCTGGGGCTACATGTAGTTGTCTTGCCTCCACCTCATATTAGGGTGGTCTCTCCATTGGTAACCAGCATTTTGGTGCTAGTATCCATTTGGCTGTCTATTGTAGTCCCCAGATTGTTGATGGCCATAAGATTGAGCAGCAGCAGCATGTTCCAAAACCAATTCAGGGAATTGCCTTGCAGATGGACATTCCTCCACTGTGTGCTGTGGGGACTGGCATATCAGACATGCCTCCGCCACATGAGCAGCCCTTCTGGGTTGCATCACAATCAGTAATTTGTCAAACTTCATAGAGAGGTTTGCCATTTGCAATTGCAGGTCATTGTTCCCAGACACCTCAAAAACTTTTCCTCTTGATCCAGCAGCAGGGCCCACCTTTGACTCAGATTCCTGACTAGCTCTTGCCAGGGATGGCTTTTGAAAAGCATTCTCACTGATCACCTCAAACAATTCCCATGCCTCCTCAGCAGTCTTGTGCATGTAGGATCCACCACAAGAGGCATCGACCATATCTCTATTTTTCTCATCAATCCCATTGTAGAAGCTTTGTACAAGCTGCCACTCTGGGATCTTGTGGTGGGGGCATTGTTTGAGCATATCTTTAAACCTATCCCAGGACTGGTTAAAATCCTCAGTTGGGGATTGAGCAAAAGCAAGAATCTCTTTCCTCAACTGGCTAGTTTTGGTCTCAGGGAAGAACTTGGTTTGCAGGTCTTTCCATGAAGCAATGCTATTGTTGGGAAGAGTGGTCAACCAGGTACTGGCCCTATCCTTCAGAGAGAAGGGAAAGAGTCTGAGCCTAGTAGCCTCAGGTCCCAAACCAGTGATATTAAAAGTGGTGCACAAGGCCAAGAACTGGACAATATGCTTGTACGGGTCCTCCTTGCTGAGCCCATAGAAAGAGGGCAGCATCTGGATGATTGAAGTTTTTATTTCATAATTCCCCTGAACATCAAGGAATTGAATGCTAAAAGGGGAGTTATAATCATCCGGAGCATTCAACTCCTTGAGAGTTTTGGGTTATTCTTCACCCATATTTGCTGTCACAGGTTCACTTGGGGGCTCTCCTGTGGTGTGTCTGTCTCTTCTAAGTCTCCTTCCCTTTTCTAACTCAGGGTTAAGAGGCTCTAAAGCAGGGCTGAGAGATCTCCTCCCTAGCATACAAGCACACCAACAACAAGGAGAGCTTCTTGCAAGCACATTGCAAAAAAAATAACTTTACAATTTAACAAATTTATCTAACTAATTTACAGCTATTCAAAGAATACATTTACAACTATTCTAAATACTGCTAGAGAATTTTCAAGAAAGATAGATAATGTTTTTAAAAGTTAGAGAGTTTGCAAACAGAGGTGGCTAAGCTCCAATTGTAGTCCAACTGTCCTTCACTGTTGCTGTCTTGATCTGCAAGAAAGGTTCAAAAATTATGTCAGCAGTATCAATTATTTACATTTGCAAAGAATACTAAGAATACAAAAACTAAGGGTCTACTAATAGATCATCTGTCCCCGGCAACGGCGCCAAAAACTTGTTAGCGGATTTCTGAGTTTTGTGTGCTTTATTGGTTGGTGGTAAGAGTCATTTAAAAATCAAAGAAAGAGTAAAACAGGGGATGGAATCAGCACAACTAAGAAATCCTAGACCTGCAAGATACAGGGTCCATTGTGGCAAGTTTTGATAAGTAAGAGTTTGTCCCACAGGGAAAGGTGATCTACAGCTCCAAAGGAGCCATCTCTAGTAGTCCCTCCAGATCTGACTACAGATCTGGCAGTCCTAAAAAGGAGGGGAGTTTAAGGTCACTTATTCTAGGTATTCTAAGGTAACCTAATGTCTACACTACAGAAAGGGTTGAGAGGATGGATGGAGTGTGAAAAATAAATATAAAAGGGCGAGAAGTATGTTATTGAGCCCAGATCAGAGGAGTTTTTGTAACTCAGATTCAGATATGATGTTATAGAAATTCTGTCCAATGGTTACATTATCACCACTGAGGAGAAAGGATCCAACCCATCACTTCTGCCATGATTCAATCCCTTAAGGTTATAACCTGTCCACTCAAATGGTCACAGACTATCCCATAGGGGAACCACAATCCAGGGATGGGTCAAAACAAATTAATCATTATAGGCACTATTTCATCTAGGCTACCAGCTCAAGAATCCATAAGGAACCTCAACCTCTAAAGCTCTATGTGTGGGGCTAAGGCTGTATAGGACCATGATAGCCCAGACACATAGAACCAACAAGAGATTGAGTACAACCTTCGATCTAGCTGTCCATTGCTTGAGTGAGGCTACAATGGTCCAATCACAAGCCTATAATCTCTATAACCAGATCAGATCTAATATCTGATAGCAAATCTATACAAATATAGGGGGGTCTGCCTCTGTACAATCCCCCACCAGGCTTCTACAAGCTCAGGTGTAAAGAAGAAGGATCCATCTTGGATCGGTGGATTAGAATCAGCCTAAGGCTATAACCTGTCCACTTGAATGGTCACAGACTATCCCAGAGGCTATCCTCCTCACGGAGCCCAAGACAAAACAAGAATATCGCTGCCACCACCATGGTCACCAGGCTACCAGCTCAAGCTCCCATGGGAATTTCAGATCTAGTGGGTCCTATGGTGGGGCTAAGGCTGTATAGGACCATGATAGCCCAGACACATAGGTCACTTGGATCCAAAAGGCCCTTAGAATCAGTCCTCCATTGCTTTGAAACACAGCCAAAGCAATGGCGGATCACAAGGCAGCAGCCTTGCACAGAGCATCTCACATTCAAACACAAATCCCACAAAGTACAGATCCTATTACAGAACTTCCATTAATCTAGTTCAAAATGCATACAAAGACATAGCCAGCAAGTGATGGACTATGGAGAGAAGAAAAAAAAAGAAAAAGAGAACTACTTACAGCTACAAAAGAAAAGAAAAACTATCTCAGATCCAAGTCTCCAAGAAATGAGAGGTGTTCCCAGCTATTCCAGGATTTTTCTCTCTGAAAACCGGCTCCTAAACCTAAGCTAAGTATGGGTTTATATAGCAGTGGTGTGGTGGCGCATTAGGGTTAGGAAACCCTAATTTTAATGATGCCACGTGGCCTAATGGTGATCCTTGGATGCCTCAGGGTGCGTGCAAAGAGATTTGAGCGTGGGAGTGCCTGCCCTAATGGCTGGAAATTCCCAGAAAGTTCTCTGCTAAAGAGATGGAAGTTTGAGGTTCAGAGCTTCGCTAGGTAGCCATTGTCTCCTAGACTTATTGCATGGTAGCTTTTGCTCTTCGCTAGGATGATCTGATATTGAAGCTTCAACCTTCACGAGGTTGGCTTGGTTTACTCTTCAGGCAGTCGCGAGGTTGAGTAGACATCAAAGCTTCAGTGTCGCGGGGTTGGAATTCAAGCAGTCGCGAGGTAGCTGTGCGATCGTTGGGTTGATCTTCGCGAGGACAGATTTGAATAGCGCGAGAACTTCACAAGCACTTCTCTTCACTGGACTTCACGAGTTACCTCACGAGGCTTTGCTGAGTTCTAAACTGCCCGAGGTTCCATGTCTTAATTGATCTTCCCGAGGATGGCCTTGCCTTCGCAAGGATGCTTTCTTCTTGAATGGCGCGAGAACTGTGCGAGGGGTTCTCTTCTGATAATTACATCCCGCGGCGACTGCGCGACAGCTGTATGAGGAGTCTTCTAAAGCTCTCTCTTCTCAGCCGTTCTGAGCGAACTGCGTGAGGTTGAGAGAGGTCTGCTTTGAACTGCGCAAGACTATGCGATGTGTTCTACTCTTGAGCTTTGCGAGAGCTGCGTGAGTTTGTGCTTCTGGAGCTCTTCAGTCAGTCAACTGCGCGAGGTGTTGTTGTAAAGTCTTGGGAAGCTCAGCTGGACTGCGCGAGGCTCATTTCAGGTCTGGATTCAGAGTCCATCCTTCTGAGGGACTTCTGGTGCCAAAACAGGCTCCTTAGCAGGATTCCTGGCCTTATTTCACTGTTGATTATTACCTACATAAAACACTTATCAAGAACTTATTAGATGGCTAAGGGTCTAATCAAAGGTTAAGTTAAGGGGTAAAAAGTGGTACTTTTCAGGTCTTAACATGATCCCTAGTGGAGGGGTGAAGTCACCTGAGGATTTTCAGTGAAGGTACCCACAAAACTTCTCAATGAAAACAGTTAATAAAAGTGCAACATTACCAAATCAGTATTCAAGGATCAGAGCATCAGTCCACCTTTGATTCTTTTCAAAATGTGAGGAATTTAAATAAATGATATGCACAGACCATTAACTCATTAAAAAGTCTTACATGTATCCATACTATTTCCAATCAGCTTACAATAAGAGAAACAACAAGTTTATGTCAGTACTGAGCTCACTATTAATTCAAAAATTAGGTTTAGGCAATGCCCAATACATTCAATATCAGACCCAATGCTTACCAGGGCAGTCTCTCACAAAGAACTTTGAGGGTTTTATTTTCTCACAAGCTCAAGAGCAGTTACAGTCCCCAAATGGGTCTGCAAGCATGAGCATAGGCAAAGCTCCTAAATTCTGGCATCATTGGCTATTTCTCAAAATAGATTAGACAACTCCTCATCTCCACATAACAACTCATTCAACTTAGGATCACAAGGTCTTATGACTGGGTTGTAGTGTGGCTTATGAGCGTAGGTTATAAAGAATGGAAGGATGAAAAGGATGCAAAATTGAGAAATTAGCAGATGAAGGAGGTGATTCATGACTTCACCTTCTTTAGATCAGCACATTTCATCTTCTTTGATATTTTTCATACATGAAGTGGCTAGCTTCTCCTCTTATTTTTACTTTTTCTAGTGAAATTTCGTCTTGACTCCTCTCTCTTCCTTTTCATTATATTTTTTCTGTTTTTCTTTTGGATAAATTTTTCTTTTCTTTTTATTTTTATTTTTATGAAATGCCACCCTCTCTCCAGCTGCTACATTGCTATCCTCCTTTTGTATTTCTTTTTCATTCACCCAATGTTGACCCTAGCTTGTCCATATTCAACTCCTTCTCCTTTACCTTCTGAATTCTTAGAATGGGGGTAGGTTTGAATATGGTCCATAGGTTTAGGTGCAAGTACTTAGGTGTATTTTGAAGAAAACTAGAAATTAAGGCTCAAAAGGTGTATGCTCAAGGGCAGTTTACTAGGTTTGGTATGTTTAAGCTCCAACTGTCCAAGAGAAGGCCTTGATTCTTTCTTAAATGTCATGGATACTATCAGCTGTCTCAACTTAGAGATGCCTAACTTCTAGTGAGGACATTGACTCAGCTAGTCCTTAGAGCAAAAAGAATTGCCTCAATCACTCCTCAAAGAGAATTTTTTTTGTAGTCCCAAATCTCACTAGGTATGGTCTTCCATTGAACTCTTAGGAATATCCTTACCTTTTTCTCTCTTTAATAGTTCACTAAGTACTGACACAAGTGAGTTTTCTCGATCACCTCATGAAAATGTTAAAATTTAAAAGTTTTTAATGACTAAAGGTCTGCAATATTTTTATATTTCCTTATTTTCAATGTTTCTTAGGTGAACATAGCTCTATATCTATCTTACTTCCTTGGTTCTGCTGTACTTAGGTTAACTACCTCATTGGCAAACCTTGCCACACCCCCAAACCTATGAGGATCAGTGTCCTCACTGATTCAAAGATAAAATTCTTAGGCAGCAGGGTATGTTGAGAAAATGAAAGGACATAAAACAAAGCAAGTAACAGTAATAAATAAAACACACACAAACTATTAAAACAAACAAACAAACAAATAACAGAAAAGGAGACCAAACAAACTTCACACAAAAGCTATCAAAGAGAAATTTTCATTTATAAAATAGAAATATGTACAATACAAGGGAAAATAACTACAAAAAGATTTTACAAAACATTCTAACTAACTACATGTTCAAATCTAATCATCTTAATCTTCTGCTGCTTCAGCCTTGACTTGGACTCCTTTTCCTTTTACTTTCGTAGGTGGTGAACTGGCTGGAGGGGCAGTGGCAAGAGTAGTAGTCTCAGCTGCTGTGTAGGCTCTCTGGCAGCCGTTTCAGCAACTCTTCTTTCGAGTATTTCTGCCTTCTTTTCAGCAAGCTCAACTCCACTTTCATATAGTTCCCTGGTAGCCTTTGTGACATCTCTGGAGGCAGCTAACCTTTGCTCGAGTCCACATGCTCTCATATTCTCTGTTGCTGCAATACGCTTTTGAGCTTCAAATTGAATCAAGATTTTCTTCCAGCCCTTTGATATTCTCAGCATCTCAATTTTATTTATCCAGCTTCATTTGATTTATCTTCGCGTCATAGGGCATCCTGATTGAGGTTCTGAGGTCAGTCATGCCTCTAATGACATCCTTTTTAAGGTATGGGTTAATTTGTATGGCATGTAGGAGGGTTAAATATGGAGGTATGGAAAAGGAAGAGGCAGGTAATATATGGGCTTCTCAGCATTAGAAGAAGGGCTAATGAGCAATGGAGAGGGGATGGATGATGGCATGGGTGGGGTAGAGATTGAGGGGAAAGGGTGATGGACTTCAAGTTCAGGCTCAGTGAGGTCTATTACCTCAGGGTCAGTTTGGGTTGGAATTAAGGAGGTGGGGATTAGGTTGTCCACATCAGTGGCAGCGTTAGACTCAGGGTCTGTTTAAGTGGAGGCATTTGTAAGTGTAATTGGAGGGATAATGGGAACAACTAAGGTTAGGGGTTGGGGAGAAGGGGGTGGAGTAGGTAAATGGGTGGGTAGGGATAGGTGGCTATTGTGATGGTTGGGTTAAGTTGGATAAGGTTGATTGGATGGCTTATAAACTAGTATGAATGGAGGCCTGGTTTTAGAGGATGGAGTTCATGGTTTGAAGGGTGGCCTCCATGGATGTTTGGGATTGGTTGTTGCCCATCACTTAGGATTGAAGGGAGAGGAGTAGATTAAGGATTTGGGGTAAGGGGTCAGGGGTCAGGGGTGATAGGGCCTATGGGCTAGATGGGTGGAATTGGTTAAAATGGGGAGGTGGGTGCATGGTGAAAGTTTCTTGGCTATGTGGAATCTAGAAGAGGGGTAAAATGGGGAGGGTGAGGTTAATCTGGGAGAGCAGTGAACTAATAATTGATTTCCCCTATGATAGTGGACATCATACCTGAGTACCCCTCAGATACAAAGGGGTCATGGGAAGGGGAAAAAGGAATGGAATGGCCCAAGGGTTCAAAGGTATCAGGTTTAAAGGGTGCAGTAGGCTGATGTGAGGTAGCTAGAGAGCTGTGAGAAATTTCAAGGGTAGGGTCTGGTGTGGCTGTGGTTTCTGGGGTAGGGATAGTTTGGGAAATGTATGTGGGTTGGGGCTCTATGTGGGCTTTAGATTTATTTCTTTTTCTATATATAGTTTTCACGGGTGGGCTGGGGTGAGCTGGGAAATTGGTTAAGGGTACAGATATGGGTAAGGATAAAGGAATGACCTCAATATGTATGGTGGATGTAGGAGATGTAGTGATGGTTGAGGTTGTGGGTAAAATTGGTTGTGGTAGAGGTGATGGAACTATGGGGGGTTGTGAGGCTGGGGTTGAGGTAGGAGCTGGCATAGGAATGGAAGTGGGTATGGATTATGAGGTAATGGGCTGAGATGGTAAGGTAGTGCTGGTTGGCACCCTTGAGTGAGTTGCCTGAGAGAGGGCAGTAGAGCTGGCAATGGCAGAGGTTGCTGCTTGGGAGCTGGCAGCAATAGAAGCAGCAGTAGCTGTAGCTGCTTCTTGAATTGTTGGAGCTGCCTCAGCTAGGAGCTCTTCCTTCTTCTTCTTCTTCTGCTTCTTGCCATTTTTGCTGGGGGCCAAGGTAATGGTATTCTCATCTATTTGAAATTGGTATCCCCCTAACTTCAGCAAGACTATAATGAGCCCGCAGTAGGAAAGTGAATGAGGTTTCTACTCCTTATGCACCTTCTCATTAATATCCTTCATTCCATCAAAAATTAGTTTGGCTGCATCTATATTGTGGTTCAGGTGGAAGGAGTAAAGTGCATCACCAATGGGAGATCTCCTCTCCTGCTGGTGCTCAGAACAATAAACATTCTTCCTCAGCACCCTATCCATAAATCTCAGGTTAGGGAGCAAATCTCTCTTCCTAATGGACACCCCCGAGGCTGTGAACCCTCCAGTCAACTCCTTGGCAATATCTGGGATGGTGGCTGTCAAAGGGGGACCCAAGCCACACTCTAGGCTGTACTTGACTGGTATCCCAAGTATCTCAGCTATTGCAGCGTGATTGAATAGCATCTCAAATTTGTATATCAGCACCAGCAATGCTAGATTCCCATCATCCCCAGTCTTCACTCTTATATTTTGATAAAACAACTGCACTAGTCTAAGGAAGACTAGCTGCAGTGGGGGCCTCAACAGGGGTAGCAGAGTGGCCTTGGTTAAGTATTTAATGGAGGCAGCTATCTCTGATAGATCCGTAAAGAAAACCTTGTCAAAAATAGTCTTTGCCTCAAGCTTAATTGAAGCCACAAATTAAGAAGGGACCCTGAGGTACTCATTATCTTCCTCTTCCTCAAGGGCAACCTCAGGGACCTCATGGGCTACACCCTTGCCCTTTTTCTGCCTTTTCATGGATTTCTCAAGGCTTTTGGCAGGTGGGTAGTCTCTGAACCTCTTCTTAGGAGCAGACTTTTTCTTTTGAGCCTGGGCGTCAGAGGCCACACCCTTGGCCTTCTTGATTGGGGCAACATTTTTCTCGGTTTGCTCCACTTGGGGCTTTACAACTTGTATAGGTGCCTCAGAGGTCTCCACCATGGAGCCCTCAGCAATTCTCACAAATTTTCATATGGCCACAGGGCTCCCAGCAGGTGAGACGTTTAGCATGGCAGCCAGTGTGTCAATGAATTTTGAACTCGTGACCATGACTACTCAATTCTTCCAAATTAGGGCTTTAAATGCAAAGTGGAAGTAGTTCACACTGCAATGGAGGTAATGCCCACAAATTCCTCTCCTCTTAACTCTAAATTAATATTCAATCAAACCAACTGAGAGAGAGTGAGAAATATTACCACCAATTGCTAGGGTTCCACTTTAAACGATGCATGGTGGATCAAATCCCCTCAAATCGAGTTCAAAGTAACCAGGAGGTGATGCGAAACACAATTGTAGGAGGAAATTTGCTGAGTTGGAGTGGATTAGGCTATAGAGAAGCAAGAAGGGAGAGAGAAGCTCAGTCTTGTGCAATGGAAGTTAGGGTAAAGAGAGATGAAATAAAGAAAGTGAAAAATCACAGGGTTTAATAGTGTGATCCTGTTCCTCGTGCGGCTATTGCCAGGTACTCACAAAGCTGTATTTCTCACGCACTAAAAACTCAATCTCGCAAGAAGTGCTGCCGCGAAGAAGAAAGATGCCTTGCGAGGATAGATTTAGAAGCTCTATGCATCGCGCAAGGTCACTCGCAGAGCTCAAGTTAGGCCAAAGCGCGCGAAGCAGTTTTGCATCCCTTGCACAACGTAGCTGTTAAACTTTGCGAGGAACATATATTTAGAGTATCAAGGCCTCGTGAGGCAACTAAAATTACAGGCTTCAAAAATGTTAGCTCGCGAGGCTCTCGCACAGTACCACATGTGTGATTCCCAATTGGCACGCAGCTCATTATCACGAAGAAGAGGTAGCCTCGCGAGGATCCATCTTTTGTTTTCTCCAGGCAGTTCACTCGCACGGCTCTCGCGAGGCAACACAGGTCATTATACAGCCCCGCGAGAAAGTCAAAAATTGACTCTATGCCTTTTAGCCTCGTGAGAAAGCAAAACTCACTCTTTATCTCTGCTTGCACACTGGCCTGTACATGTACACTGGCATGCACCTATCCATTATGCATCAGCCCCAACTCCTTCATAAGTAATTCATTTCATCACGCTAATTGCATGTCCATTATCAACATATGTACATAAAAAATTTAGAATGCTAAAGATTTTCAATTAAATCAGATTTATGGCATTTATAATGACAGGACCTCAACCACACAACAACAATAGACATGCACCTCAACATCAGGTTTATACACATAAAATTTAGATGACAAACATGCACATAACACTATCAACACACAACTCAAAACAGAATAAAATAAAATAGGCAAATCATCATCACAATAAAAATACTACATGACAGATTTTAAGCAAAACAAAACAAACCAAAATTTTCAACAAATATGGTACATACTTTACAAAGTTGTGGATCACTAATCAGTGGGAGGTTCATATAGGTGAATGGTCTGAGGAGGCTCCACTGAATTTTTGACACAAATTTTTAGCCTTTAACCATTCACTTTCATGATCTTCCCAGACATAGGATCGAAGATCTCCACAGCACCAGATGGGGACGCATGGATGACAGTTTAAGGTCCATCCCATCTAGATTTTAACTTTCCTGGAAAGAACTTTAATTTGGAGTTGAAAAGCCAAACCTTAGTACCAGCATTGAAGTCCTTCCTCATTAGCTTCTTGTCAAGGAATGCCTTTGATCTCTCCTTGTAAATTCTGGCATTTGCATAGGCTTCGAGTCTCAGCTCATCCAGCTCAGACATTTGCAATTTCTTGTGAGAGCTAGTAGTAGTCAGGTCAAAATTTAGTGTTTTGATGGCCCAATAGGCTTTGTGCTCTAACTCTACTGGTAGATGGCAGGCCTTGCCATAAATCAGCCTAAATATAGACAAGCCAATAGGGGTCTTATAGGCAGTTCTATAAGCCCATAAAGCATCATTCAGCTTTTATGCATAATCCTTTCTATCTATCCTCACAGTCTTCTCCAAGATATGCTTGATCTCCCTATTAGAAATTTCAACTTGCCAACTGGTCTGTGGGTGGTAGGGAGATGCAATTATGTGTGTAATAGAATACTTTTTGAGCAAATTCTCAAAAGGTCTGTTACAAGAATGACTCCTACCCCATCACTAATGATAGCACTGGGGGTGCCAAATATGGAGAAGATATTGTCCTTTAAAAATTTAAGGAAAACTGTGTGGTCAGTTGTCCATGTGGCAATGGCTTCCACCCATTTGGACATATAGTCCACTGCCACAAGTATGAAATTGAAATCCATAGAAGGGGGAAAGGGACCCATAAAATCAATGCCCCAGATGTCAAAAAGTTCTACCACAAGGATGGGTTACAAGGGCATTGAATCTTTCTTGGAAATGCCTCCCAACCTTTGACATCTTTCATAGGCTTTGCAATGTATGTATGCATCTTTGAACAAAGAGGGCTAATAAAACTCACATTGTAAAACTTTTGCAGCTATTTTTCTGCCAAAAAAGTGACCTCCACAGGCTTGCTCATGGCACATAGAAAGAATGTTATGGAACTCACATTTAGGCATGCATCTCCTAACAACCTGATCTGCATAATGCTTATACAGGTATGGATCCTCCCACAGAAAATGTTTAACCTAAGAGGAAAATAGGTCTTTATCCATCTTGGACCAGTGAGGAGGGATCCTACCAACAATAAGAAAATTTACAATGCGTGCAAACATGGGCACACTAGACTGCATAGCAAATAATTGCTCATCTGGGAACAATTCATTGACAGGTGCAACTACACATTCTTCCAAAATAATTCTAGAGAGGTGGTCGGCCACCACATTCTCAACTCCTTTCTTATCCTTGATCTCAAGATCAAACTCCTGCAATAGGAGGATCCATCTGATCAACCTTGGTTTGGCATCCTTCTTAGCCAATAAGTATTTCAGGGGTGAGTGATCAGTAAAAATAATAATTTTAGACCCAAGCAAGTAGGGTCTAAACTTGTCCACATCAAACACCACAACAACCAGCTCCTTCTTAGTGGGGGTGTAATTGAGCTGAGCTTCAGCTAGTGTTTTGCTAGCATAATAAATCACTGCAGGGAGCTTATCTCTTCTCTGTCCTAAGATAACACCTATGGCCAAGTCTGATGCATCACACATCAGTTCAAAAGGGAGTGATTAATCCCGGGACTGGATTACAGGAGCAGTAGTAAGGCACTTTTTTAAGACTTCAAAGGCCTCAAGACACTCAACAGAAAATTCAAATGACGCATCCTAACACAGCAGGTAGCACAATGGCTTTGCAATTTTGCTGAAGTCCTTAATGAACCTCCTGTAAAATCCAGCATATCCTAAGAAGGATCTTATTTGCTTGACAGTTCTAGGTGGAGGTAGATGTGAAATTAGGTCCACTTTAGCCTTCTGAACCTCTATTCCTCTGTGAGAGACCACATGGCCTAACACAATTCCTTGTGTTACCATAAAGTGGCTCTTTTCTCAGCTTATGACCAAATTGGACTCCTCACATCTTTGTAAAACCAGGTCAAGGTGACTCAAGCATTGGCTAAAGTTTTCCCCATAAACTAACAAATTATCCATGAAGATTTCTAGGAACTTGTCAATCATATCAGAAAAAATTGCATACATGCACCTCTGAAATATGGTTGGAGCATTAGACAGTCCAAAAGGCATCCTCCTGTAAGCAAAGGTGCCAAAGGGACATGTAAAAGTAATTTTTTCTTGATCTTGAGGATAAATAGGGATTTGGTTATACCCTGAATATCCATCAAGAATGTAGTAAAATGTCTTACCAGCCAGCTTATCTAGAATTTGGTCTATGAAAGGGAGGGGGAAGTGGTCATTCCTGGTCTTGGAGTTGAGTTTTTTGTAATTAATGCAAACTCTCCAGCCAGTGGTCTCTCTAGCTGGTATCAACTCCCCAGAATCAGAAGTAACAACTGTAATGCCTGACTTTTTAGGTACCACCCTGGATGGGTGACACCCACTCTGAATCATAAATGGGGTAAATTGCCCCTGCATCTAACAGTTTTACTATCTCTTTCAAGACCGCCTCTTGCATGTGAGGGTTAAGTTTCCTCTGCATCTCCCTAAATGGTTTTATACCCTCTTCCAAGTGAATTCTGTGTATGTAAACTGAGGCATCAATGCCCCCTAGATCAGCAATTGTCCACCCCATTACCTTTGTGTGATTCTTGAGAACACTCAATAATTCCTCCTCCCGCTCATTACTGAGAGAGGAAGAGATAATCACTATAAGCTTTTTATTTGGCCCCAAGAAGATATACTTTAATGTGTCTGGGAGCTATTTCAGCTCCAGCTCAGGGGAACTTTCAATGGATGGCAACAAAGGTGCCTTGGTGGTTTGGGGCAGGGGCAGCAATGTAGGTTTCCAGCTGGAATGCTGCACTAGGCCCACAGAAGACTCTATTTTGGTGTTGTCTTCTATCATGAGAACTTGGACCTCCTCCTCAACCATACTCCAAACACTTCCCAGATTTTCAGCATCATTATCCCAATCCAGCAGATTGGATAATTCTTCTTCCACAAGGCCATCTAGTACACATTTAATTAGGCCTTCATATTTCTAAAGGTCACCTCCATCACCCCTGACCTACATTGTATGCAAGCATTTGCAGTGGCCAAGAATGGCCTTCCAAGGATGACAGGAATTGGGGTTTTACTTTTGCAAGGGTTCATGTCCAAAATAAGGAAATCAGCAAGGTAGTAGAACTTGTCCACCCCCACCAAAACATCCTCGACCACAACCACAGGTCTCCTCTCAGACCTATCAGCCAGTTGGAGCACAACTGATATGGATTTCAGCTCCACAAACCTAGCTCCTCATATACAGAATATGGGAGTAGATTCACACTGGCCCCTAAGTTCAAGAGGGCTCTACCAATGGTATGGTTTCCAATTATGCAGGAGATAGTCGGTACTCCTGGGTCTTGTAATTTTTCAACTGTGGCAATGGACAGAACTGACTCAACATGCTCAATAGTAAAAACCTTTTTGGACAACTGCACCCTTGCTTTTCTTCTCTGTGTGCAGAGGTCCTTCAAAAATTTAACATAGGCAGGGACCTATTTTATAGCCTCAAGCAGGGGCAAATTGATCTTGACCTGTTTGAAGGTCTCCATCATTTCCTCTATTTGAGTAATCCCCTTATCAAAGGGAGATGGGCCAGCAAGTGCATGAGGAAATGATAGCTGTGGGACTGCTGGTGCCACAGCTGCATGCCTAACCACATCATGGTCAAATTTTTCTTTTTTTCTCTTTTCTTCATTTATTGTTTACTGTTGGAGCTCAACAACAGCCCCTTTATTTTTCCCTTGCTGATCCGCAGTAGGGGATGACTTCTTTGGTTCTTCAACACTCACATTTCTTTCATTTTCACTCTTTATGACCTCCTCAATTGCTCTGCCCACTAAATTATTAACTACCCTGCCACTCCTTAGGGTAGTGATTGCATTAGCCTCCTCATGGGTAGAGGATGCTTCTCCAATCATGTATTACCCTTTTGGATTGGCTAAGGGTTGACTAGGCAGTTTGCCCTCCTCTCTCCAGTTTAAAGTATTAAAGATTTGACCCAACTGATCCTCTATTTTTTAATATTTTGCCCATGAGAGTTCACAGTTTGGACCAAGTTCCCTAGATTCTGCATAGATGCCAAAATTTGCTCTTCAAAGGAAGAGGATCTGGGCTGTTGTGGGGGCAAGACCAACTGATTAGGCTGTGGGGTAGGCAACTAAAAATTCTGCTTTGGTGGATAACCTTGGTTAAATTAGTGCTGAGGTCTATATGGAGCTGCCAACGGCTGCTGCTAGGGCTGAGGGTATGTATCTTGTCTCTACCTCAAATTTGGGTGGTTTCTCCATGTGTACCCAACAGGTTACTGCCCATATGCTTGGATAGCATTGGCATGCTCCATAACTACATCAGGGAATTGGTTGGTTGATGTACAATCTTAGAGTGAATATGTGGGAGATTGGCATATCAGACATGCCTCTCCCACTTGTGCAACCATCCTAAGCTGCATCACATCATCAATTTATCAAACTTTAAACTCAGATTGTCCACCTTCCTTTCCAAATTACTTTGCACCTTAACTTCATACATTCCACCTCTAGGGGTGGACTCTTTCACCAATTTAGCTGGGGTCTGGCAGTCATTGCAAGATAGTGACTCCTATTGCATGAAAATTTCCCCTATGATGTCAAACAACTCCCAAGCCTCATCAGCTGACTTGTGGAGGTAACTATCACCACATGAGGCATCCACCATATCTCTACATTTGGGATTAATTCCTTGGTAAAATACTTGCACAAGTTGCCACTGTAGAATTTGATGGTGGGGACATTGTTTTAACATCTCTTGAAACCTCTCCCATGCCTCATAAAAATCTTCAGCTGAGGACAGAGTAAATGACAGTATGTTTGTCCTCGTCTGACTAGTTTTATTCATGGGAAAGAATTTAGCTAAAAATTGGCTTTGGAGGTCACTCCATGTCTGGATGCTATTGGTTGGGAGCTTAGAGAGGCAGGTGCTGGCTTTGTCCTTTAGGAAAAAAGGAAAAAGCCTCAGTTTGGTGGCTTCGGGACCCAGGCTAGCAATATTGAATGTGGTGCAAAGTGCCAAAAATTGGTCAATGTGCTTGTAAGGATCTTCCTTATTGAGCTCATGAAAAGATGGCAGTATGTTAATGGTGGAGGACTTGATTTCATAATTTCCCTCAACTGAAGGGAATTGTATGCTAAAGGGAGATGTGTAATCCCCAGGTGTATTGTATTCCTTCAGAGTTCTTTGCCTCTTAGCCATGATAGTTTCAACAGTAGGGCCTTGTGTGGTATTTCTTGGTCTAAGGGCCCTTTCAACCTCAGGATTTAGAGGTTCTAACTCAGGGTTAAGGGACCTTCTTTCAAGCATACACACACAAAATCAGCAGGTAAATAAAATGCTCCCAACACACAAAAAATTTTTAAACAAAAATTATATAGAAATAGATTTACAACTAAACTAATGACAGGGAATTCAACACAAATGAACTAAGATTTAGGATAAAAGAAGTACAAACAGAGCTAGCTAAACTCCAGCTACGGCTCTAGCTTTTCCCTGCTACTGTTGTCCAAGTTTGCAAAAATTCCAATAAAAAGCAATAGTACTTTTATTCTATTTAAGGCACAGCTACAAAGAATCTTCTAGACTGAAATATAATTACTCAGGTCTACTAAAAAGATCAATGTCCCTGACAGCAGCACTAAAAACTTATTGGACTATTTCAGATGCTTGCTGCTATTTTATTTAAAAACAATGGTGAAAATAAATCATGAGTGAAAAGATGGAAATTGGTTAGCACAACAAATCTGAAACACACACAGCCTATAAGATACAGGGCTATTGTAGCAAGTTTTAAGTAAGAGTTTGACCCACAAAGAAATTAATCTAGAACCCAAAATGGGTTATAATAGTAGGCCTCGAGATCTGGCTACAGATCTGACAATCCTAAAGACAAGGAGTTGGGTGTCACAACTACACTATATTAGCACTAAAAGAAGGGAAATAAACTGCAATCCTATCTTAAAGAAAGAGTTATGAAGAAGGTGGTGATGGTGTGTGTGCCTAAAAGAAAGATAAAATGATGGGAAGTAGGCAATCAAGCTAGGTTTAATCTAGCTATGTAACTCAGATTTAGGGTTGTCTCCGCAGCAGTTCCTCAAATGGCTACAAGCACATCTGCATGGAAGAGGTATCTAATTCAACTCCTATGGTTTGACCTAATATCTTAAGGCTATAACCTATCGACTTAAATGGTCACGGGCTATCCAATAGTGAGGATCAAACCACATTAATTAAATTAGAAAACCAATCTGATCCAAAGGAGTAGACTGATCTTAAGGCTATAACTATTGAACAGTGAAAAATACCATTTTTCACCTCCTAACCTGACCTTTGTTGGGCCCTTGAATTGACTAATAAGGTGTGTTAAGGATGTTTTGTAGATAAGTAATAAAATCAAGCCTTAGTGCAAATATCCACCTAAAAAGGCCAAAGAAGCAATCTATTCCTCATCACGATTTCACAACAGCCCAAAAGCCAATCAGTCAAGCAATCAGAGTTGTATAAATTCATGAGAAGGTCATGGGCTCAACAAGTCATGCTTGGGACGAAGCACAGTTGCAGAGAAGATAGATTGAACCCACCAAGAGGCTGCTGAGTGCTAATAGCTAGAAGATAGTGCACCAGAAATAGGTACCAACTGAGGAAAGTCAAGGAAGAAGCTGTCGAGAAGTTTTGAAGCTCAATTGCCAAGTTGCCGAGAGGATCCAGTAAGCTAGTGCAACGTTCCAGCTACTTGTCGACAGATTGTGATTGCAAATAGGAAGAATCCTGTCGACACCTTACCTGAAGGTGTAGTGGAAGTTGCGAGGTTCAGATAAACCTATCAAGCAGAACAAGAGAAGCCTTCGACAGGATCCTTCAAAACCTGTCGAGATGATCCCCAACATATCGATCACCTAACCAAGGTGACAGGATGGTTGTAACTCGTCGACAGGATGAAGGAAGAACTAAACAGAGGGTATCGAGAGCTACTTCAAACTTGTCGAGACAGGCTAATCCTAGCGACTAGTACACTTTAACCCAGCAAGAGGTTTATCCCAAACCTATCAAAAGACTGAGCATACAGACCAAGAACCCATTGAAAAGCTCTCTAAAATCTCTTTTCATTTTGAGAACTTCTAATGACCCTTCTTCAGCAGTCACAACTTCTAGATTTCGCGCACACGCTCCAAGGCACGATAGCGACCCCTGGGGGTATTTTTAGTATTCAACTGAGCACGAGCGGGAACTCTAACTACCTCACATATACTTGTCAGTTGTGAACCAATTAGAGAAAAGCTTATAGAAGAGGGAACAGCCACATCAGCATAACTGCATAATTCTTTTGAATTCTTATTATCTTAAATAGATCTGAGAAAAAGGTATAAATAGAGGAGCAACGACATTGAAAGGCATCCAAAAATTAAGAGAGCAGAGTGGGATCGAATTCATTTTTCCCTCCACTTTCTCCCTCTCTTTTCCTTCTTCTTCCTCATTATTAGCCAATGATGGTTGGCTAAAAACCTCTTCAGTAGCTAGGGTGAGGGTATGATCTGTAATTGAGAGTTTCAGAGGCTTTGTGAGGGATTAGATGCTGCACAGATTATAGATCTGAGCATATCATTATAAGTAGTAGCATTGCAATGGAATTGTGGGTCTTAGAGTTAATTCTGAGCTAGATTTTAGTTATTCGTATTTGATTTCCTTAGTTTGGATACTCCTGTGAGCCAGCCAGAAATGGGGAGCTTGTAGCCTGACAGTCACCGCATCTACAATGGTTAACCTATTCTAATTAAAACCATTGGCTCAAGACAATCTCTAGGATGGTATGTGATCATTAAAGTGGATAGATCATAGCCTTAGGATTGCTTTGATTTATTGGGACAATCTCTGGGATGGTCTATGACCATTAAAGTAGATAGATCATAGCCTTAGGATTGCTTCCATTCTCTGGTTGAGATTGGAATCTTTTACCATGCATCTATTGGGGTAAAGCCTGGGGAGCTTGTAGCCAGATGAAGGATTGTTGCAAATCTGATCTAAGCATTGCCTTTGATTCAATTCATTTTTAGTGGAATACCAAATCCCTAGCTGCTGATCTTCATCCTTTTTATTTTTAATCCATTCTCTTTAACCTCTGTGTTCTCTTAAGCTTTGGATCAACTGCATTTAAAATCTGTAGTTTATAGTGACAAAAACCTAAAAAAAACCTCTCCTCTCTCCTATTTTAGAGTAGCTTAAATTAGGATAGAGTGCCAGATCTATTGTAGATCTGGAGATTCATCATAGTTTATTCACATTTTCCTTGTGGACATACCCTTACTTACCTATAAAACTTGCTGCAATAGTCTTGTATCTTGTAGGTCTACGAGATTGGTGTTGTGCTGAATCCATCCTTTGTTTTAATTTAATTTTATTTTGTTACACACTAAATCAGCACACTCTATTTCATCCCTAACTAGTTTTTGGCACCGCTACCAAGGATCATGTGATGTAAACTTGGTAGATCTAAGTTTTCATTTTAATTTTTTAGATTTGTAAATTTGATTACCTGTTAAGTGTTTGACTAAGTGCTCCTGTAGTATTTTGTAGCTTGATTTTCTTTTCAAATCTCAATCTGTGGTGCTCCAAACATTACGCTAGAGGTTGTGCTGAAGTTTGCATCTCTTTACTCCTCAATTATTTTTTAGATCTGTGCATCTGTAGATTTATTAGCTGTTTGTGCTTGTTCCTTGTTGTATTGGTTGTGAACTGTATTTTGGGCATTGTGTGAGTGGTGTATGTTTGGAAGAAGAACTCTCAACCCCTAGATTTTGTCATTAAATCTAGAGGTTGAAAGGATTCTTTGACCTAAACAAACCCCCTCTACATCTACTGAAACTGAATCGGTTGCAATGGGTGAGCAACTGAGGTTGTTGTTGAAGGATTATTATGCACCTGGTGCATATAACTCTCCTTTTTGTATCCAGTTTCCTGCTGTGGAAACTAATTATGAGATTAAGTCATCAACCATTCAGATGTTGCCTTCTTTCCATGGTTTGAGTAAAGAGGACCCATACAAGTATGTAGATGAATTCCTTACCTTGTGTACCACCTTTAACATTATAGGTCTAGGTCCAGAAGCCACCAAGCTTAGGCTATTTTCTTTTTCATTAAAGGACAAAGCCAAGGCCTGATTGTATTTTCTTCTCCTTAATAGTATCAACTCGTGGGATGACATGGAAAGCCAATTCCTAGCTAAATTCTTTCCCATATCTAGAACCAGTCGGTTGAGGAAGAATATCCTCTCATTTTCTCAACTCCCAACTGAAGGGCTCCATGAGGCATGGGAGAGATTCAAGGAGTTGTTGAGGCAGTGCCCCCACCATCAAATTCCTGAATGACAACTTATCTAAAGTTTCTATCAAGGAATTGACTCAAAGAGTAAAAATATGGTGGATGCTTCTTGTGAAGGTACATACTTTCTTAAAATAGCTGAGGAAGCATGAGAATTGTTTGATGTTATTAGTGAAAATTCATTATAGCAAGAGTCTCTTGCTAGAGATGTGGGCACCCCAAGAGGAATGGTGAAGGAGAATACATCAAGAGGAAAATTGTATGAGATTGGTGGGTATAACGATTTGGAAAGAAGGGTAGCCAGCTTAACTTAAAAGCTAGAGAATATGATGGAGGAGAGGTAGTCTCCATTGGTTGCTAGTGTGGGAGAGGCATGTCCCATTTGTCAATCTTACACTCACCCCATTCAGGATTACCCCTTTGCTGGGTAATTCCTAGAATTGGTAATGGAACATGTGGCTGCTACTCAGTCTTATGTTCAACAGCCAACTGCTGGTTATTCCTGGAGAGACCACCCTAACCTGAGGTGGAAGCAAGACAATGTGTAAAATGTCTTTTAAACCTGCTCTCCAAACTTATCAATAGAATTTTGTTCCAAGGATCCAATACCAGCAACCTATGGCTCAACCTATGGTTCAACCTTTGCAACCAAATGCCCCAACTTCAGCTTCTAGAACACCCTCTTTTGAAGAGCAAGTTCTGACCTCATTGCAGAACTTAGGCTCTTTGTCTCAAACAATCCACTCTAATAGTCAGAGTATAAAAAAGATAGAGGACCATCTTGGTCAACTATCTAATGCATTGATAAAGAGAGAGGAAGGTAGGCTGCCTAGTTAGCCCACGGACAATCCAAAGAGATAATATGTGGTAGGTGAAGTCTCTTCTTCCCATGGGGAAGCTAAATCTATCACCACATTAAGAAGTGGAAGGCTGGTAGACAATCAGGCAGGTTGTGGGCCTTTGACAAATTCTGAGGAAGATGATGAAGCAGTCCCAAAGAATGTCCAGCAGGAGCAACCCAGTTTGGATAAGGGGGATGTTAATGCTCCCCAACAGAAAAATGAAAGAAAACAGAAAAAATTGAAAACAAAAATAAAGAAAATTTTGATGAGTTGGCTAAGGCTGCAGATGGGAGGCCAGTTCTCCATTTGCAATTTCCAAATGCTTTAAAAGTAGCTTCTCCTTTTGATAAGGGGAATGCCAAAGTAGAGGAAATGATAGAATCCTTTAAGCAAGTAAATATTAACTTACATTTACTTGATGCAATCAAGTAAGTGCCAGCCTATGCCAAGTTTTTAAAAGATCTTTGCACCCACAAAAGACAATCGAGGATTTACCTATCCAAGAAAGTCTTTTCAGCAGAAGAAGTGAACCAAGTATTGACTATAACAACCCCCAAAACTCTGAGACCCTGGAGTTTCCATTATCCCCTGCATCATTGGGGATCATACCATTGAAAAATCCTTATTAGATCTGGGAGGTAGTATGAATTTACTTCCATATTTAGTATTTGAGAAGTTGGGCTTAGGTGAGTTGAAGCCCACACATGTGGTCTTACAACTAGTTGACAGATTTGGAAGGAAGCCTGTGGGCATCATAGAAGATGTCTTGGTTGGGGTTTATAAATTTTTTTATCCTGCTGATTTTCTGGTGCTAGACATGGAGCCGAGCAAGTGTGCTACTTCCATCCCTGTGATTTTGGGCAAGCCTTTCTTGGCTACTGCCAATGCGCACATTCAATGTAGATTAGGAGTCATGGAAGTAACCTTTAGTAATATGAAAGTCAAATTGAATGTGTATAATGCAACTCATCAGCCCGATTTAGATAATGAGGGTTGTTTTTCCATTGAGCTGCTAGATGAGTTAGTGGAAGAAACTCTACCCCAACTTCTACTTAATAATGATCTATTTGATGTTTTTGATGAAGTTTGAAAGGAAACTATGGAAGAGGAAGCCTTCACCTCTGACCTTGAGTAAGTGCAAACTGTAAATTAGGAAGTGGAGCCAGCAAAGCATCACCCAGGGAAACCAGCACTATTATCTCTTCCACCACCTTCTAAGGCACCCATACTGCCTTCACTCATCAGTCCCCCAGATGTGGAGCTGAAGTAGCTCCCAAAATCTTTAAAGTATGCTTTCCTAGTAGCTAATAAGAAATTGGCAGCCATAATTTCTTCCTCCCTCACTCTTGAGTAAGAGGAAGAACTGCTTTGTGTGCTGAGGAAGCATAAGAGAGTAATAGGGTTGACTATTGCAGATCTTGGAGGTATAAATCCTGCTGTGTGCATACATAAGATTCATCTTGAAGAGGGCTCCAAACCTTCTAGAGAGATGCAAAGGAAATTGAACCCACACATGCAGGAGGTTGTCATGAAAGAAGTTGTCAAGCTGTTAAATGCTTGGGTCATTTACTTTATCTCAGATTCTCAATGGGTGGCACCTACCCAGGTGGTGCCTAAGAAATCTGGGATAACTGTAGTTCAAGCAGACTCAGGAGAGCTGATCCCAACCAGACAGACCACTGGTTGGAGGGTGTGTATAGATTACAGGAAGCTCAATGAGAAAACTGAAGACACAAATTACAGCAACCTTTTAAAATCCAAAATTACAATTACAGAGCACGGCTTCTTAGAGAGCCCTCAGACTTACAGTCTTGAATCCGAACTTGGAAGTACAAATCACTCACAATGGCTCTCAAAGGTAAACTACAAGAAGGGATTACAGGGGGTTCAGATAAGCTATCTGACCGGAATGAGGGAAACAGAGATGAAAACTCTAAAATCTGGATACCCAAATTGGGCAAATGGTTCGTCTATTTATAGTTTTCCCTAAGCCAGCTCAAATGTGTATCAACCAATCAGAATTGGATAGATCTGTATCAACCAATAGGAGTCGAGCACCAGGATCCAGATCCATTCGCCAATCGAATCGCTTGATCCGGTTCACCAATCAGAAACAGAGGCATCAATTACATTATGCATTTTGAAATTCTGTTTGAACTTCTGGAAGTTCCCGCCAGGTAATTTAACTTTGGGCGCTCACATGGGTTGGAATATGCCTTCGGATCTTGATTGGAACCTTCCGGAATGTTCCTGGTCTTTTGATTGCATTGGGGCGCATGCAAAGTTTCCTAAAATACCCTTCGGACGAGCTGCAAATCCCCAGAATGCTATTTCGCATAGTTTAAGGGCTTTTTCGCAAAGTAGTTAGAGTTTCTAGAAGTTCCCGCCAAGTTATTCCCTCTCTAGGTGCTCACGTGGGGTGGAATATTCCTTTGCTTTATGCTTAGAATCTTTCGGAATGTCTCTGGGCTTTTCAATGCATTGGCGTAGAGACATCGAATTGCCCTTGTTAAAGCCGCGAATCTCCGAATACCTTTTCGCAGAGTTCAGGGCCTTTTCGGTTCAATGACTTCAAGCTCGTCGAAAGTTCAATCTTCTCTTCGAAGTGTGTTTTCTTCTTTTCGCAAAGTTCAATCTTCTCTTCGAAGTGTGTTTTCTCCTTTTCGCAAAGTTCAATCTTCTCTTCGAAGTGTGTTTTCTCCTTTTCGCAAAGTTCAAGGTTCTTTAGGAAAAGTGCAAGTTCTTTGCGAATAGTAGAAGTTCTTTGCGAATTGAACTCTAGGCTCCCATTCTTCTTTACGAATTGACTTTTAACTTGATTTTTTCTTTGCGAATGGCTCTCTCTCTTGCTTGGTGTCTTTATACGCTCTTTTAGACCCTCTTTAGCCATTCTTTGAGGCTGTTTCTTCACTCCTTCTTTAAACTTGACATGAGTCGCCTTTTTGATCTTTTGGGATGCTTTTGGATTTGGACCGTCGATTGGTTAGGTAAAAAATGCACAGTAAAGCACTTATTTAGTCTTCTCAAGGGTCTTTCAAGGCTCATGTTTAGGGGTGAAAAATGGTATTTTTCACTACTTAACACACCCCCAAACCTAAGCTTTGCTAGTCCCTGAGCAAAGAAACGTAAAAGCAAAATAAAGAGCCACTTTTGTAGGAAGCACAGGTGCATTTAGCATATGCAACAAGCCTTTTAAACCCCTAGGTGATCCCTAGAGGAGGAGTGAAGTCTCCGAGGGTTTTGATGAAGGTACCCACAAACTTCTCCATGGGACAGTTGGCATTAGTGCGTCATCCCATGAGCAATCAAAGATCAAAATTAGTTACTCTTGAATCAATGTTTAAACAGAAATTTAGGTTTATTGTTTGCAAGGATTTCAACATTTATAAACCTTATGAATGTTTCACTCTTTCCAACTGTGAGCAGCCATAGAAATCATGCAAATGTGTCCAGTAGTTCATCATTTGAATAAAAATTAGGTTATAAGTCATACTTAATGTGCTCAAGTTCCAACCCAAACACTTACTGTGGTGTACTCTCATCAAGATTTTTGTTGAAGGGTTCATTTTCACTCAAGCTCAAGAGCGATTACATCTCCCAAATGGATTTGTAAGCATGAGCATAGGCATGATTCTCGGTCTTGGCATCCTTGACATCTCCTCACCATAGATTGGGAAACCGCTTATCTCCACATGACAGTTCACTCAACTTTGGATCACAAGGACTTTTAGTGGGTTTGTTGTATGGCTCATGGAGTGAGGTTTGTGGATAGGAAGGTTGAGCATGTGTGTTTGGATTTTTGAAAAGTCAGAATTGAAGGAGGTGGTTCATGACTCCACCTTCTTGAGTTTAGCTTCTTTGAGATTCTCGTGTTCAAAGTACTCGTTCTTCTTCCTTTGATCTTGAATTTTCAACATAAAGTTCCCTTTTGCCTTTTTTTTTTTTTTTTTTTTGCTTGCTTCTTTTCAAATTGTTTTTCTTTTACTTTCTCACCACCATATTGCCCATTTTGAGGTATTTCTTCTTCATTTATTTTGATATTTGCCTAAATGTTCCATCTTTACTTCTTTCTCCTTTAACTCTGAATTCTCAAGGTGAGGGAACGTGAATTGGTTCCATTGGTTGGTGCAAGAAAAATGGGTGTTTTGATGAAGCATTGTAGGATTTATAGCTCAATTGGGGTACAAACAAGGCGATCTTTCTTGGTTGGTTATATTAGCTCAAGTTGTCCAAAGAAGGCCTTGATCTTTTCCTTAGTTTCATGAATCTTTGTTGCTTGTTTTGATTTGGAGTTTCCTAATTTCTAGTGGATCTAATGCCTCACCATCCTTTGAATCGTAAAAGGGTTGCCTCATCACTCTTCAATGAGATGTAAAACATATAGGCTCAATTCTCACTGGTTATGGTTTTTCCTTGAGCTTTTAAGTATATCTTTACCTTTTTCTCTTCCTGTGGACTTGCTATGTGCTAATACAAGTGTATTTTCCTGGTGTTAACATCATGGAAATGTGGAATATTGTAGGGTTTAGAATGTCTAAATTCTTGCAAAGAAAATTTTAAAATTTCCACATTGTCATGATTCTTAAGTAAATTGATTCATTTCCTGATTACTTTGGTGATTGTGATGCCCTTATGCTAATTATCCCATGGGCAGGACCTATTTGCCATACCCCCAAACCTAAGATGAACATTGTCCTCAATGTTCTAGACAATGAGAGACTAGGGGCAGCAGGGTAAAAGAAGAAAGAAAAACTAAGAACATGTAAAAAATCTAAACTATATGCAAGCAGAAAATAAAATGTAAACTCGAAGATATGAGCAAGGAAATGGAAAACATGATATACAAATGCAAGAAAAATCAACAAAACAATGCTAGAACTGCTAAATAAAATCTAACAAATAGAAGGATTACTATGCAAATGAAAGGAAACTAATGCTAATAATGAGAAACAAGAAAAGCAAGGTAAGGGATCAATACAAAGTTAAAAAGAAAAAGAAAAGTGTTGATACAAAAACTGAATTTGTGAATGCAAAATAGGAAAACAAAGTTAGAAACTAGCTATACTCACGTAAAAATGACGAAAATCAAGAAACAAGGACACATTAACCTAAGAAAGAAAAAAAAAATGATCTAAAAATGTAATTTGAAACTAAAATTCCTAAACCGAAAATCTAATGCCAAATGATTCATAAGATTCATAAGATTCATAAGATTGACCCTTTGTTGATGATGGGTATGAATAAAAAAATAATGAAGCATGGGAGCACATATTAAAACACGGTTCACACACAGCTGAGACCCCTTTATGATGAAGAAATCTCGAAGGAAAATAAAATCAGTGAGTCCATTGAATATTCAAAACAGCCTATGATCCACTACTCATTATCCTACATGATTCCTAAAAAAGAAAAATGATCTCAAGAGGTCGGATGGGAAAAGTGGATGCAAATGGAGAAAAAAATTTCCCATCCTAAGATATCTATATATGTATATAATTTTATTTTTTTTGTTTTATTTTTATTTATTATTATTTTTTTACTTGTTTTGATCACCTGTGCTCAACAAGAGCCCTTATTTACTCGCTGAAAATAATGAGAAACAACTCAGATTTTCTATTTGTGTTTTCATTTTCTTTTATTTTGTATTTGGTTTTGTAAAAAAATAAAAAAATCAATGCCTAAAAGACAAAGGAAATTATAACATTAAACACAATGTAATCTATTGGTTCTCAAGAATTTAAAATAGAAAATGAGTGCAAAGGAGAAGGGATGCAAACTCAAGCAGATCTGCTCCACTTTAGTCCAGATGCTCCTTGTTGGACGTTTGCTCGGAAAAGATCTTTTCAAAGGACTTCTCCCGATTTTCTATTCGAAAAGGAAATTTTAACTATTCAGAGCAGAACATGGTTCTTTTCGAGTAGTTCATTACGACTCGTAATCGGTTGAATAGATCTTTAAACTTTTCGAACAGTACTTTTTTACTTTGCGATTTGAACTTTGTAGTGTATTTACACTATGCGTACAAGAAAAATAGACAGAAACAGCAAAAATCAGATAAACAATGTTGTACAAACATATTATACACTTTTCTACCATCAGATTTTTGGAGATTCATGATGATAGGTGGGCAGCAAGGGCTCCTGGGTGTTTTCAATGCATGGTTTGAGCCTCGACCATTTACCTTGAGTATTCTTCCATCCTTGGGATCTGAAATATCCATGACTCCCGAGGGGAGGCCTTGATGATAGTGTATGGCCCTTCCCATCGGATCTCAATTTGCCGTGAAAGAATTTAAGTTTAGAGTTGAATAACCATACCTTGGACCCGGTATGAACTCTTTTCTCATGAGGCTCCTATCATGGAATGATTTAACCTTTTCTTTGTACAACTGGAGCTAGTGTAGGCATCCATCCTGCTGAGTTGAAGCTTCCTGTGGTTACCAGCAGCTAGATCCATATTAAAAGTTTTGATTGCCCACAAGGCCTTATATTCTAATTCTCGGTAGATGGCATGCCTTGCCATAAACCATCTGAAAGGGACATCCCTATAGGAGTCTTGTAGGCGCTGTATGCCCACAAAGCATCATTAAGCTTAAAGCACCAGTCCTTTCATCCTTCTTCACGCTTTTTTCCAAAATGTGTTTGATCTCTATTTGAAATTCCACTTGTCCACCGGTTTGTGGATGATAGGGAGTGGCTACTCGTGAGTGACAGAGTACTTTTTAATAGAGAGTCAAGCACTGTTGCAAAAGTGGCTTCCCCATCACTAATGATGGCCTGGGAATCCAAATCTGGAAAAATGTGGTCTTTGAGGAATCTTAAAACCACTTTGTGATCATTGATTTGGTAGCTATGGCCTCAATCCACTTGGAGACATAATCCACACTACCAAGATGAAATTGTTTCCATTAGAAGGGAAAGGGGCCCATAAAATCTATGCCCCAAACATCAAACAACTCAACTACGATTGGTTGTAGGGGCATTGAGTTTCTTTGGAAATCGCCAGCTTGATTTTGGCGATTCCGCAAGATTTACAAAGGTCTGTAAGGCATCTTTAAAGATTGTGGGCTAATAGAAACCACGCGAGAATTTTTGCAATTTGTTTTATTGCCATCTAAATTGCCTCCACAGAACTGTTCATGACACATTGACAATATGCCGGAATTCATGGTCGGGACACACTTTCGATCCCTTGTCGCACAATTCTTGAATAGATAAGGATCTTCCCAAATGAAATGTTTAACTTGTGAGAAGAAAAGATCTTTATCCATTCTATTCCAATGTTGAGGAATCTGTCCAATAGCCAAGAAGTTGACTATGTTTGCAAACCAAGGACTGTGGGTATTGATGGCAAAAAGTTGCTCATCAGGAAATGATTCATTAATGGGCAAGCTATCATCCTCAGTATTGAGAATTCTGGATAAGTGATCAGCCACCACATTCTCCACTCCTTTCTTATCCTTAATCTGTAGATCAAACTCCTGTAATAGGAGGATCCACCTGATTAATCTGGGCTTGGTATCCTTCTTAGACAGAAGGTACTTTAGGGCAGAGTGGTCAGTAAACACCACAATTTGTGAACCTAAAACATAAGGCCTGAATTTTTCCAATGCAAACACAATGGCCAGCAGCTCTTTCTCAGTTGTTGTGTAGTTGAGCTGGGCATCTATCATGTACTTTAGCGTCTGAATTTTAATGGAGAATCTGTAGTTCAACAGAGCAGATTCAATCTTCATCTGGCTACCAGCACAGATGTAAGAGAAATAAATCCGAATTAAGGAATAGGTTTAGACTTATGGCTATGATCTGTCCACTTAAATGGTCACAGATCTGTCAGCTAGCTGTGGCCTATTCTTTAGTTCAGAACATGAACATCACTGTAAATGCTGCTAGAATTAGGTTACCAACGCTAATTCGCACAGGGGTGATGAATTAAGGGAAGTTGCATGCGGATGAGTGAATCTAAAGAAGTCTAATGCACTAAGGTGAACATTCAGAACCCTCGACATGACTCCAATGGAGAAGACACAAATTACAGCAACCTTTTAAAATCCAAAATTACAATTACAGAGCACGGCTTCTTAGAGAGCCCTCAGACTTCTGATCTGAGCTTCTTAGAGAACCCTCGGACTTCGATCTTGAATCCGAACTTGGAAGTACAAATCACTCACAATGGCTCTCAAAGGTAAACTACAAGAAGGGATTACAGGGGTTCGGATAAGCTATCGGCGGAATGAGAAACAGAGAGATGAAAACTCTAAACTGGATACCCAAATTGGGCAAATGGTTGATCTATTTATAGTTTTCCCTAAGCCACTCAAATGTGTATCAACCAATCAATTGGATAGATCTCAGATCAACCAATAGGAGTCGAGCACCGTGATCCAGACTGCTTCGCCAATCGTAATCGCTTGATCCGGTTCACCAATCAGAAACAGAGGCATCAATTTCGTTATGCATTTTGAAATTGCTTTGAACTGGAAGTTCCTTGTAATTTAACTTTGGGGCGCCACATGGGTTGGAATATGCCTTGGATCTTGATTGGAACCTTCCTAATGTTCTGGTCTTTTGATTGCATTGGGCGTGCAAAGTTTCAAATACCCTTGGACGAGCAAAATCCCGAATGCCATTTCGCATAGTTTAAGGGCTTTTTCGCAAGTAGTTAGAGTTTCTAGAAGTTCCGCCAAGTTATTCCCTCTAGGTGCTCATGTGGGTGGAATATTCGCTTTATGCTTAGAATCTTCAAATGTCTCGGCTTTTCAATGCATTGGGCGCTGCAGGCAGTTAGACATCGAATTGCCCTTGTTAAAGCTGCGAATCTCCAGAATACCTTTTCGCAGAGTTCAGGGGCCTTTTCGCAAAGTTCAATGACTTCTGAAGCTCTGTTCGCAAAGTTCAATCTTCTCTTCGAAGTGTGTTTTCTTCTTTTCGCAAAGTTCAATCTTCTCTTCGAAGTGTGTTTTCTCCTTTTCGCAAAGTTCAATCTTCTCTTCGAAGTGTGTTTTCTCCTTTTCGCAAAGTTCAAGGTTCTTTACGAAAAGTGCAAGTTCTTTGCGAATAGTAGAAGTTCTTTGCGAATTGAACTCTAGGCTCCCATTCTTCTTTGCGAATTGACTTTTAACTTGATTTTTTCTTTGCGAATGGGCTCTCTCTCTTGCTTCAGGTCTTTGTCTGCTCTTTTAGACCCTCTTTAGCCATTGCTGAGGCTGTTTCTTCACTCCTTCTTTAAACTTGACATGAGCTGTCAGCTTTTTGATCTTTTTGGGATGCTTTTCGGATTTGGACCTGTCTGATTGGTTAGCTGTAAAATGCACACTAAAGCACTTATTTAGTCTTCTCAAGGGTCTTTCAAGGCTCATGTTTAGGGGTGAAAAATGGTATTTTTCACTACTTAACAAAAACCAGCAAAGACCATTTCCTATTGTCATTTATTGATCAAATCTTGGATAAGCTGGCAGGCAAGGCATTTTATTATTTTCTTTATGGTTATTCAGGATACAATTAGATTCCGGTATACCCACAGGATCAAGAGAAAACAACCTTTACATGCCCCTTTGGAACCTTTGCATATAGAAGGATGCCATTGGACTATGTAATGCACCTGCCACCTTTCAAAGATGTATGTATGTCATTTTCTCTAACATGATTGATCAGTTCTTGGAGATTCTTATGGATCATTTTTCCATTTATGGGAATGATTTCAGTCAATGCTTACAGCACCTTAGCTTGGTGTTGCAAAGATGTGAAGAAACAAACCTAGTCTTAAGTTGGGAGAAGAGTCACTTCATGGTGAGTCAAGGCATTGTCTTAGGGCATGTTGTCTCCCACAAAGGGATAGAGGTTGATCAAGCTAAAATTGACTTAATTCCACATCTTCCCCCACCAAAAATTGTCAAGCAAGTCAGGTCATTTCTGGGTCATGCTGATTTCTATCGAAGGTTCATCAAAGATTTTAGCAAAATTTCCAAACCTCTTTGCCACTTGTTGTGCCAGGAGGTCCCATTTGAATTCAATGATGAATGCCTGGCTGCCTTTGAATTGCTAAAAATATGTTTGACTACTGCTCCCATTTTATAAGCTCCTGATTTCTCCTTGCCATTCGAGCTGATGTGTGATGCATCAGACATTGTTATTGGTGCAGTCTTCGGACAAAGAAAAGACAAGGCACCAAGTGTAGTGACTTATGCAAGCAAATCAATGGCTGATGCCCAGCTGGATTACACAACAACTGAAAAGGAGTTGTTGGCTATTGTATTTGTTTTGGAGAAATTTCGATCATATGTGCTGGGATATAAGATCATTGTGTTTACTGACCACTCAGCCCTAAAATATCTCTTGTCCAAAAAAGATGCCAAAGCTACACTGATAAGATGAGTTTTACTTTTGCAAGAATTTTATTTAGAGATCAAGGACAAGAAGGGGGATGAGAATGTGGTAGCAGACCACCTATCCAGGATCCTAGCTGCTAAACAAGAGAGCTTGCCCATCAATGATTCCTTCCCAGATGAACAACTCTTTGCTGTAGAGATGAGTGTGCCCTGGTTTGCCAACATAGTAAACTATCTAGCTACAGGTAAAATCCCCCCACATTGGAACAAGGATGATAAGAATCCATTTTTCTCACAGATTCGATATTATATGTGGGAGGATCCTTACCTTTTTAAGTATTATGCAGACCAAGTGGTAAGAAGATGTGTGCCTGAAATCCAATTTAAAAACATTCTGACTATGTGCCATGAACAGGCTTGCGGAGGTCATTTCAGTGGCAACAAAACTGCTGCAAAGGTGCTTCAAAGTGGCTTCTATTGGCCCACTCCATGCCTTTGCAGCCCATTCTTGTGGTTGAACTTTTTGATATTTGGCGGATAGACTTTATGGGCCCTTTCCCTCCTTCCCATGGTTATAATTATATTCTTGTGGCTATGGACTATGTGTCCAAATGGGTGGAGGCCATAACTACAAGAACTAATGATCACAAGGTTGTCCTCAATTTTTTGAAGGATAACATTTTCTCCAGGTTTGGCACCCCCAGAGCTATCATCAGTGATAGGGGGAGTCATTTCTACAACAAACAATTTGAGAACCTCCTTAGAAAGAACTCTGTGACACACAGAGTTACCACCCCATGCCACCCACAAACCAGTGGGCAGGAGGAGATTTCTAACAGAGAAATCAAACATATCTTGGAGAAAATAGTGAGGGTGGATCAGAAGGATTGGTTTATGAAGCTATCAGATGCCCTGTGGGCTTATAGGACTGCCTATAAGACCCCCATTGGGATGTCTCCTTTCAAACTGGTATATGACAAGGCATGGCATGTACCAGTGGAGCTTGTGCATAGGGCATATTGGGCTATCAAAGCATTAAATACTGACTTAACTTCTGCTAGCATTCAGAGGAAACTCCACCTGTCTGAGCTGGAAGAGCTAAGTTTGGATGCATATTCCAATGCGAGAATCTACAAGTAGAAAACCAAGGCCTTCTTTGACAAGCATTTGTTAAGAAAAGAGTTCATTGTTGGCAACAAGGTATGGCTTTTCAACTCTCAGCTAAAATTTTTATCAGGAAAATTGAAATCCAGATGGGAGGGACCCTAGATAGTTGAGCATGCATTCCCATCTAGAGTAGTTGATATTAAGGATCCCAACGATGACAAGATCATGAAAGTAAATGGTCAGAGGCTCAAGCCTGTTGTTGAAAATGTGGCACCCATAGTGGCCATTTCCCTTCAAGATCCTCCATTACTTAACTAATTCTCAACAATGTATCATATGTATCATAGTTGCTGTTTTGGTGTGTTACTACTACTTCATAGAGTCATTAGGGTTAGTATGTGTATGTACATATCAGGTGTCCTTCATAGACCGACTTGGGGCTGGGAACTACTTGAGTTGACTACGAGATGTGTAGCATGGCCGTGGGACAGGATATAAGCCTTTTTGCATTAATTTATCACTTGTTGAGAGGGTTGCAATACATTATGACAGGTTCTGAACGCTCTAAAGGAATGTATCGATGGGTTTTACTGGTGCATCATTGACTGTCGATACGATCGCGGAACCTGTCGATATGATCTGAGGGTCCTCCTTTGTAATTCTCGATAGGTTCAGAATACCGGTCAAAGGACATCATGTACCCCTTTAGAGAACTCAGCAGCGTTTCCCTCCTCCATGTCCGAGCATTAATTCCTCTTATCTCCTCGCAATAAACCCCATGGCTAAATATAGTCAAACATGCACTCCACGATGTCATTCCCCATAATAATTCACACGACATGCCATGCTTACCGCCATCGTCATGCCATTTATTGCCACCGTCACTGTAACAGTTAAGCTTTGGGTAAAATGAGAACATTTATTCTGACGATCCCTATTCCACTTACCTCACCCTTTAAATAGCAGGTCAGTCTCCCTCCATTGTACTATTCTCTATCAACTTTGTCAGTTTATCCCTACTTCCAACCATGGCAGATGACAAACCCATCGATAAGCCAAACAAATTCTACCCAATCTAGTTGGACCCACCACCACCTAAGGAGCCAGACCCACTGTAATTCCTGTGGGATGAATAAGAGGAAGTGCAACAGATTCTAGCCCAGAAAGAAAAGAAAAAGGATAAGAGGAAGAAGAAAAAACAGAAGATAGAACCCCCTGCCTCCACTCCCCCACCCTCGCCACCCTATCCACCGCCCGCTCAACTTCCTTCCTCCTAGGCCTTCTCATCCCCTCCCCTGGCTTGCAATTCCTCTTCCAACGGCTACAGGTTGAGGATATCCCTAAGCTAGGGGTGCAACTTTTTGAATGGGATATTTTGTTTTGAGGCTATGGACGTTGCTGCCTGAGTCGTGTCTATATTAGAATGTGTCTAGGTTTTCTTTTCTACTTTTTGTTTTATGTACTCATTCAGATAAGCATACTCTGTGTACATATTTTAATGCAATTTCTTTTTGGTTCTGTTTAGTTTCTTTATTATTTATGTCATGTGCTTGTTTGCCTTTGTGTATCTTTGTTTTTTTTTCTTCTTCTTGTTGCGCACCCACTGTTATCTTTGACATAGTGAGGACACTACTCCTCATAGGTTTGGGAGTGTGGTAAGGTATGATTACCAATAGATAGTTAATAGTAGTGCAGCAAGGTTCAATAAAAAAAAAAAAACTAAGAAAATGAAGTAAATTCTCACCTGAATTTTTTAGGAAAATTGAAAAAGAAAAACTTTTTAACATTGGAAAATGCTGCAGTTCTAACACTATAATAAAGCAAATGCCAGGAACTTTTATTCAAAAATTAACACTTAGTGACCTTGAGAGGAGAGGAGCTATGAGGATACTCCCTAGAAAATTTGATGGAAGACCATACCCAGTGAGATTTGCGCCTGAGAACTTATCTTTTTAAAGAGTGTTTTGACAATTTTTCTACTCTAAGGACTGATTGGATCCAGCTTTGATCACTAGAAGTTAGTCAAATCCAAGTTGAAGTAGCTTGACAGCATTCTTGACATTGAGGATATGAAGTAAGGCCATTCCTTAAATAGTTTGAGCTAAAAATATCCTTAACCTTTGAACTGCCCTTGATAAATACCATTTGAGCCTTGAAATCCAAGCTTTTCTTTGATAAAAACCAAAAAATTTGAACCCACAACCTCAATGACTTGATGCAGCCTGACCCTCACTTTGAGATTTCAGAAGGAAAGGTAAAGGAATTGAAGAGGTTAGAGGAGTAAGCTTTGACAATTTGGTACAAGAAGAAGAAAACACATGTGAAGGCAAGAGTGATGTGTAATTGTGGCATGTCAGCCTGTAAAAATAAAATAAAATAAAATAAAATAAAAACAAAAGAATGAAAGAGAAGTCATTTCATTTGATATTTTGGAAAAGAAGATTAGAAACTGATCACTTCAAATCTAAAAATTCAAGAAAGAAGATGAAGATTTGTGCTGAAATGAAGAAGATGAAGTTATGCATCACCTCCTGACTTCACTGATTTCTCAATCTTGAATCCTTTTTACCCTTTTATTATATATAAATTTCACCCATAAGCCACAGTACAACCCAATAAAAAGACCTTACTGATCTGAAATGGATAGAACTGTCATGTGGAGACAAGGATATGTCTGATCTATGGTGAAAAGTTTTAGGAAATTTCAAAAATTAGAGCAATGCCTATGCTCATGCTTGCAGTCCTATTTGAGGGCTGTAACTGCTCTTGAGTTGAGTGAACTGATGCACCCTTCTAGTTTCCTTCTGAGTGACAAGCCCTGGTGAGCTATAGGTCTGAAATTAAGTTTGTTGGGAGTTGTATCATTACAAACATTCTCAATTTGATAGCTAGCTATGTATTAAATTTCGGATAAAATGCCTTGACATGAGCTGATTGATTGTGAAGGAAATGTAGCAGAATTCCAGTTTTTAAAAGACTGTGTTTTTTATAAAAACCTTCTAAACTTAAAGGAACAAGGTGTGGAATGAATTTTATTTTGACTTGATTTTTGTTCTCAACATGTTGCACTAACATTAACTGAACCATTGGGGAAGTTTGTGGGTAACTTTACTGAAAACCCTCAGGAGACTTCACTCATCCACTAGGGATCACCTAGGGGTTTAAAAGGCTTGATGTATATGCTAAATGCATTTATATTCCCTACAAAAGTGGCATTTTTTTTTCATTTTCAATAATTGTTTTGAATTTCTTCTTTGCTCAGGGACTAGCAAAGCTTAGGTTTGGGGGTGTGTTGAGCAGTGAAAAATACTATTTTTCACCTCCTAACTTGACCTTTGTTGGGCCCTTCAATTGACTAATAAGGTGTGTTAAGGATGTTTTGTAGATAAGCAATAAAATCCAGCCTTAGTGCATATATCCACCTAAAAAGGCCAAAGAAGCAATCTGTTCCTCACAACGGTTTCACAACAACCCAAAAGCCTGTCAGTCAACCAATCAGAGTTGTATAAATTCATGAGAAGGTCATGGGTTCAACAAGTCATGCTTGGGACCAAGCACAGTTGCAGAGAAGATAGATTGAACCCACTAAGAGGTTGCTGAGTGCTAACAGATGGAAGATAGTGCATCAGAAATAGGTGTCAGCTGAGGAAAGTCAAGGAAGAAGCTGTCGAGAGGATCCAGTAAGCTAGCACAAGGTTCTAGCTGCATGTCAATAGGTTGTGATTGCAGAAAGAAAGAATCTTGTCGACACCTTACCTGAAGGTGTAGTGGAAGTCACGAGGTTCAGATAAACCTATCAAGCAAAACAAGAGAAGCCTTCGACAGGATCCTTCAGAACTTGTCGAGATGATCCCCAACATATCGATCACCTCACCAAGGCGACAGGATGGTTGTAACCCGTCGACAGGATGAAGGAAGAACTAAACAGAGGGTATCAAGAGCTACTCAAACCTGTCAAGAGAAGTTAATCCTAGCGACTAGTACACTTCAACCTAGCGAGAGGTTTATCCCAAACCTATCGAAAGACTGAGCATACAAACCAAGAACCCATCGAAAAGCTCTCTAAAACCTCACAACATTTGTTCTTGGAACTTCCAATGACCCTTCTTCAGTAGTCATAACTTCTAAATTTTGTGCACACGCTCCAAGGCACGACAGCGACCCCTGGGGGGTATTTTTAGTATTCAACTGAGTACGAGCGAGAACTCTAACTACCTCACATGTACTTGTCAGTTATGAGCCAATAGGATAAAAGCTTCTAAATGTGGGATCAGCCGCATCAGCATAACTGCATTATTCTTTTGAATTCTGATTGGCTGAAACAGATCTGAGAAAAAGGTATAAATAGAGGATCAATGACATTGAAAGGCATCCAGAAATTGAGAGAGTAGAGCGGGATCGAAATCATTTTTCCCACCAATTTCTCCCTCTCTTTTCCTTCTTCTTCTTCCTCATTATTAGCTAATGATGGTTGGCTAAAAACCTCTTCAGTAGCTAGGGTGAGGGTATGATCTATAATTGAGAGTTTCAGAGGCTTGTGAGGGATTGGATGCTGCACAGATTGTAGATCTGAGCACATCATTATAAGTTGTAGCATTGCAATGGAATTGTGGGTCTTAGAGTTAATTCTGACCTAGATTTCATTTATTTGTATTTGATTTCCTTAATTTGGATACTCCTGTGAGCCAGCCAGAAATGGGGAGCTTGTAGCCTGGCAGTCACAACATCTACAATGGTTAACCTGTTCTAATTGAAACCATTGGCTCAAGACAATCTCTAGGATGGTCTGTGACCATTAAAGTGGATAGATTATAGCCTTAGGATTGCTTTGATTTATTGGGACAATCTCTGGGATGGTCTGTGACCATTAAAGTGGATAGATCATAGCCTTAGGATTGCTTCCATCCTCTGGTTGAGATTGGATTCTTTTATCATGCATCTGCCGGGGTAAAGCCTGGGGAGCTTGTAGCCAGATGAAGGATTATTGTGGATCCGATCTAAGCATGGCCTTTGATTCGATTCATTTTCAGTGGAATACCAAATCCCTAGCAACTGATCTTCATCCTTTTGATTTTTAATCCATTCTCTCTTGCCTCTGTGTTCTCTTAAGCTCTGGATCAACTGCATTTAAAATATGTAGTTTATAGTGACAAAAACCCAAAAAAAACCTCTCCTCTCTCCTGTTTTAGAGTAGATTAAATTAGGATAGAGTGCTAGATCTAATGTAGATTTGGAGATCCATCATAGTTTATTCACATTTTCCCTGTGGACATACACTTACTTACCTATAAAACTTGTTGCAATAGCCCTGTATCTTGCAGGTCTAGGAGATTGTAGTTGTGTTGAATCCATCCTTTGTTATAATTTGATTTTATTTTGTTACACACTAAATCAGCAAACTCTATTTCACCGCAACAATAACCTGTCCACTTTAATGGTCACAGATTATCCAATAGAGGTCCTCCACCCAATGGCTCAAATCAGATCATTAAAACCATTGTAGACACCATGTTTGCTAGGCTACAAGCTCAAGCATCCATGGGAGCAAATAGTTGTTGAAAAGCTAGTGAAGACCACAGTTGTTCAAGAGCTATTTGGGGACTTAAATGCAACTGGTCATTGCTTCAAAGGATTGTCATGACTCAGCTCACAAGTTTGCAATCACTACAGAGAAATCAGATCTAACATCTGATATTGGTCAAGTAAAATAGAGGGGAGTTTGTTCCTGCAACAATCTCTCACAAGGCTACAAGCTCAAGTGCAGAGGAGAAGAATCTTTCTTAGATATGTGGCTCGGAATCACCCTAGGGCTATAGTCTGTCCACTTAAATGGTCACAGGCTATCCACAGAAGTTATCCACACCACAAATGACTGAGATGGAACATGTAAATTGCTGCTACCACTATGGTCCCAGGGCTACAAGCTCAATCTTCCATGGGCCTTTTAATCAGCTCAAATCCTAAGCGCATGCATAGATTGAACAAAACTATGGGCAAATAGAAGAATAACTGATTGAATGAACAATTAAAGTACAAATTTCATTGATCCAAACATACTTAAAATGAGATTTCTTAAGGCACCAGCCTTGTGCATAACAACTCTTCACACCATCCCAAAGATTACAAGACCCATTACAAAAACTGCTAAAACTAAATCTAATTGCTTACAGAGGGTATAGCCAGCAAGGGCTGGGCTAAGAGAGAAGAAAAAATGAGAAAAAGAAATGATCAAACCCTAATCCTAGTCTGCTCGAGCTCACCACAGACAGAGATTGAAGGAGAGATGAAAATTCTAAGTTACATTTACAACTTAAATTCTCAGTCCTAATGCCTTAGCCAACAGAAGAGTAAACCCTAATTTTTAGGGCAGATGTGGCACTGTTACAACCCTTGGATGCCTTGGGATGTGTGCCTTGAAATCAAAGCCTTGAGATGCGTGCCCTAGACTTAGGGAAATCCCTAAAAGGTCCTTGAGTTAAGACCAAGAAGTGGAGAGCCCGAGCTTCACGGGGCTACCTTTTGCTTTTTAGTTCATTCGCGCAGCTGCTTCATGCTTCGTGCTGTTGAATTTTTCTTGGAAAGTTCTTCACTCGTGCAGGTGGACTTTGTATTATCGTGTAGCTGCTTTAGCTTTGAATGCACTCGCGTAGAAAAATTTGCAGTGCTTGGTTTGGTCGCGCGACAGAGCTTCAGAATTTTCTCTCGCGTGGGTGTCGGGAGGATGCCTTTAAGTCTCACTCGGTTTCTTCTTAAAGGAATAGCAAAGCTCGCTCAGTAGAGGGTTGAGCTATTAAATGCACAAAAACTGCGCGAGGACATTTCTAGAGCTCTCTCTCCTCTTGAACCACGTGAGGACTTTGCGAGCTTGTTATTGTTCTTTGTGTAGATTAGCTTCACGAGATAGCATGCACTGCTGACATGAAACTTGTTCCTTGCAAGACCTTCGCGAGCTTAATTTCTAAAGGCTTAGTGCGCGAGAGCTTCGCGAATTCACTGAGCATTGGTTGCAACTAAAGTGCGCGACTACTGCACAAGAGAAGGCTTTAGGGCAATTCCTTCACTGAGCTATGCGAATTCCTTATGAGTTCCCTTGTGTTGCATGTAATATCTCCGCGAGAATGATTTGCTAGTCATTTAAATAGCACGAGGCAACACCTCTACTATGCGAGATAACACATTTTTTCCTCATATGCACTGCAGCTACTGCTATTGCAGCACTTTCCACTTACATCTGTTGGATTTCTTGGGTCCACTTTGACATGCAAACTAGTGTTGTTGTTCTAAGTGTGCATGATTTATTTGTATTTTGAAAATAGGTTTGCAACTGCTAAGCTATAATGAATCTAGAATATTAAAAAGAGTAAAGAAATATCAGCACAGATAGAAGCGAATTAGCCTGCAAGATCAGGGCCAATTGTAGCAAGTTTTAAATGTAAGTGAGTAAAAGATCGTCCACAGGGAATTGATTTAAAATTTAAGATAAACCTCCAGATCTGAGCTACCAGATCTGACCTCTGATCCTATCTACAAAGCACATAAGATGGGAGGTTGAATTTGTCACATTAACTAAATGATAAAAGTAAAAATTAAACTAAGTGATCCAGATCTGAATTCGGGAAACGTTTGAGGTAAACTTATACAAAAAATGGAGAAGTAATATCTAACTTTGATTTGGCCCTTGAAATCTAACGAGAATAACTGCAGCTCAACAGAGGTGATCCAACCTTCATCTGGCTACAAGCACAGATGTAAGAGAGATAAATCTAATTTAAGGATTAGGTTTAAGCTTATGGCTAAGGTCTGTCCACTTTAATGGCCACAAACCATCCAACAGTCTTTAATTCCAAACCTTAGTTTAGAACAAGAAGCATCACTACAAATGCCGTGAGAGATTAGGTTACCAGCACTAATTCTCACAGGATTAATGAATCAAGGGAAATTGCATGCAAAACAATGAATCTAAAGGAGTCTAATGTACTGAGGAGATCAGAGGGAACCCTTGACATGAGTCCAATGGAGAATGCATAGTTTACAACAACCTTTTCAAATCCACCATTACAATTACAGAGCGCAGCTTAAACAGCTCTCAGATTTGTAGTCTTGAATACAACTCTCTTTTGAATTACAGAAATGTCTCACAGCTCTCAAATGCAAGTACAAAGTAGGCTATTACAAGGATTGCTGCATGTCATTCTGGCCGAAATGGGGGATTAGAAATGAAACTCAAAATCTGGATACCCAAATTGGGCAAATGGTTCGCTATTTATAGTTTTCCTAAGCCACCAGATGTGTATCAACCAATCAATTGGATAGATCTCAGACGCCCAATAGGAGTCGACCACAAGGATCCAGATCTATTTTGGCCAATCAGAACTGCTTAATCTGTTTCAGCCAATCAGGTGAAAAAGGCATCAATTCTGTTATGTATTTTGAAAGTTTGTTAGAGTTTCTAGAAGTTCCTGCCAAGTAATTTCATCTTTGGGTGTTCACATGGGGTGGAATATGCCTTTGGTTCGTGCTAAGAATCTTCCGGAATGTCCCTGGGCTTTTCAATGCATTGGGGCGATGCAAATAGACATCAATTGCCCTTGTTAAAGCGAATCTCGAATACCTTTTCGCAGAGTTTAGGGCCTTTCGAAAGTTCAATGACTTCAAGCTCGTCAGAAATTTCAATCTTCTCTTCGAATTGTGTTTTCTTCTTTTCGCAAAGTTCAATGACTTCTGAAGCTCTGTTCGCAAAGTTCAATCTTCTCTTCGAATTGTGTTTTCTTCTTTTCGCAAAGTTCAAGGTTCTTTACGAAAAGTGTAGGTTCTTTGCGAAAAGAACTCTGTAGTGCCTTTCTCTGTTCGAATTGTTCCCTGCTTCTCTTACAGGTCTTTGCCTCTTCTATTTAGACCTTTCCACAGCTGATGAGGTTGTTTCTTCACTTCCTTCCTTTGGACTGGCATGGATTGTCATCTTTTTGGCACTTTTAAGCTGCTTTTATGGTTAAGCGTGTCTTTATTGTTAGCTGCAACATAGGCACTTAAAATACTTATTTAGTTCTCTCAAGGGTCTATCAAGGCCCAGATTAAGGGGTGAAAAATGGTATTTTCCAGTTCTCAACACACCCCCAAACCTAAGCATTGCTAGTCCCTGAGCAAAGACAAAATTTAAAAATAGAATGAAACGCCATTTTTGTAGGGAGCACAGTTGCATTTGGCATATGCAACAAGCCTTTTAAACCCCTAGGTGATCCCTAGTGGAGGAGTGAAGTCTCCTGAGGGTTTTCAGTGAAGGTACCCACAAACTTCTCCAATAAATCAGTTAAGATCAATGCGCTCATTAAAGCAAACTTTCATCCAATCAGATTATTCACACCGTGATCACCAAAGTTGTATGAAGATTTTCAAGAAAACATCAGTTCAAAACTAAAATTCTGCTGTAATTCCTTTACCATTCACTCAGTTGGTGTCAAAAAGTTTTTACAAGAAAAATTAATGAAAAGCTTGCCTTCTATTTGAAAATTCAGTTTTGATGTTACCCCAAATAATTTGATTTCAAACTCAACTCTCACCAGGGTTTTCACTCACCATGCAAATATGAGGGTTGCATTATTTCACACAGCTCAAGAGCCATTACAGTCCTCAAATAGGAATGTAAGCAGGGGCATAGGCATTCCTTTTCAATTCTGAATTTACTACTTCTTTCACCATAGATTACACAAATCCTTATCTCCATGTGACAGCTCAATCCATCATTGATCAGTAAGGACTTTAACTTGGGTTGTAATGTGGCTTATGGGTGAAATTTATCAAGAATAAAGGGTGGAATGGAGTTCAAAATTGAGAAGTCAGTCAAGGTAAGGAGGTGATAGACACACTTCAATTCAAGACAATTTCATCTTCTTCTTTGAATTTTCGAGCCAAAGTGGCCATCTTTTTCTTTCTTTTTCAAACTTCCAATGAAATGCCTTCTCCTTTTCTTTTCTTTTTTTCAAATCAACATTGAGAATGCCACATTTCTTCCCGATACATCATTGCCTTCAATTATTTTTCTTTTTCTTTTACCAAGCTACCCAACTCACCTTTCTTGACTTTCTTTCCTTTACCTTGAATTCTCGGAGTGAGGGTTAGGCTAAATGAGGTTGATGAGGTTTCAAAGAAATCTTTGATTTATAAAGCTCATTTGGTGTGTATCAAGGCGCTTTCAAAAGGTTGGGCTTTTTGAAGTTCAAAGCTGTCCAAAAGGAGGCCTTACATCATGTCTTTAATATCATGATTCTTGTCAAGATATTTTAACTTGGATATGTGTAACTTTCAAAGCAGTCCTAAATAGAGCGTAAAAAAAGCGCCAATTCATACCTCCAAAGAATACATTTCAAGAAAGCCCAAATCTCACTTTGGGTGTGGTTTTCTATCAAATTCTTGAGGTATATCATCACTTTTCTCTCATTTTAGGTTTACTAAAACATCAATTTTTATTTTTTAGAAATTTTCTGACCTTCACTTCATGAAAGTATTAGAAGTACACTGGAAATCAATTTTAAAAAGTTTTAACTTCCTCATTTTTCAAAACAACAGGTGTGAAATTACTTCATTTTCAAAAATTTTGCTGATCATAAGTTGCATCAAGCATTAACTTATTTTATTGGCATACCTGCCATACCCCCAACCTAAGATGAACATTGTCCTCAATGTTCTAGACAATGAGAGACTAGGGCGCAGGTAAAAGAAGAAAGAAAAACTAAGAATGTAAAAAATCTAAACTATATGCGTGAGAAAATAAAAATGTAAAACTGAAGATATGAGCAAGGAAATGGAAAACATGATATACAAATGCAAGAAAAATCAACAAAATAACGCTAGAACTGCTAAATAAAATCTAACAAATAGAAGGATTACTATGCAAATGGAAGGAAACTAATGCTAATAACAGAGAAACAGTAAAAACAAGGTAAGGGACTGAATACAAAGTTAAAAAAGAAAAAGAAAAGTGTTGATACAAAAACAGAATTTGTGAATGCAAAATAGGAAAACAAAGTTATAAACTAACTATACTAAAAATGACGAAAATCGAAACGAGGACACATTAACCTAAGAAAGAAAAAAAAATCACGATCTAAAACAGAATTTGAAACTAAAATTCCTAAAAGAAAAATCTAATGCCAAATGATATATCCAAGCCCAAAGAAACAAACCCAAAAGCGAGATACTTATGAATCTAAGTGATTATAAAAATGATTAGCGTGAATACGGAAACGCAAGATTCATAAGATTGACCCCTTTGTTGATGATGTGTATGAAAAAAATAATGAAGCATGGGAGCACATATTAAAAAGCAGGGTTCACACACAAATGAGACCCTTTATGATGAAGAAATCTAGAAGGAAAATAAAATTAGTGGGTCCATTGAATATTCAAAACAACCTATGATTCACTACTCATTATCCTACATGATTCCTAAAAAAAATATGTTCTCGAGTCCAGGATGGGAAAAGTGGATGCAAATGGAGAAAACATCCATCCGGAAGATATCTATATTGTTTTTATAATTTTCTATTTTTTTTTTTTTACTTGTTTTGATCAGCTCAACAAGAGCCCTTATTTACTCATCATGAAAATAATGAGAAACAACTCGTAGATTTTCTATTTGTGTTTTCATTTTCTTTTATTTTGTATTTGGTTTTGTAAAAAAAATCAAGATGCCTAAAAGACAAAGAGAAATTATAATCAAAACAAACATTAAACACAATGAATCGCTGGTTCTCAAGAATTTAAAAGAGAAAATGAATGCAAAGGAAAAGGATGCAAACTCAAGCAGATCTGCTCCGACTTTTGGTCCAGATGCTCCTTGTTGGACGGTTGCTCGGATCCGCAAAAATCCAAAAGCAGGCGATTACCTTATTCAAGTATTGACAAAAATAAAAAGAAAACTCAAAGCACGCCCAAATTTGACAAAAAGACAAAAGAGTGGCAGCAGCATTTATTCAAATAACTAGAAGGCAAAGAATAAAAACTCAGAAAAATAAAAAAAATTCTGCTGCAGTAAAACAGGTTTTCTATACAAAACTGCTGTAGACATTTAATCAAGCACTTGGAATGCAAAGTGCAGGTTTAAAGCAAAAATTAAAATAAAAATCAAATCTACAAAATAGAAAAACTTAGGTCTACCAATTTTAAAATCTATTCCCCGGCAACGGCGCCAAAAACTTGTTGTTGTTCTAAGTGTGCATGATTTATTTGTGTTTTGAAAACAGGTTTGCAACTGCTAAGCTATAATGAATCTAGAATATTAAAAAGAGTAAAGAAATATCAGCACAGATAGAAGCGAATTAGCCTGCAAGATCAGGGCCAATTGTAGCAAGTTTTAAATGTAAGTGAGTAAAAGATCGTCCACAGGGAATTGATTTAAAATTTAAGATAAACCTCCAGATCTGAGCTACCAGATCTGACCTCTGATCCTATCTACAAAGCACATAAGATGGGAGGTTGAATTTGTCACATTAACTAAATGATAAAAGTAAAAATTAAACTAAGTGATCCAGATCTGAGTTGGGGAAACGTTTGAGGTAAACTTATACAAAAAATGGAGAAGTAATATCTAACTTTGATTTGGCCCTTGAAATCTAACGAGAATAACTGCAGCTCAACAGAGGTGATCCAACCTTCATCTGGCTACAAGCACAGATGTAAGAGAGATAAATCTAATTTAAGGATTAGGTTTAAGCTTATGGCTAAGGTCTGTCCACTTTAATGGCCACAAACCATCCAACAGTCTTTAATTCAAAGCCTTAGTTTAGAACAAGAAGCATCACTACAAATGCCGTGAGAGATTAGGTTACCAACACTAATTCTCACAGGATTAATGAATCAAGGGAAATTGCATGCAAAACAATGAATCTAAAGGAGTCTAATGTACTGAGGAGATCAGAGGGAACCCTTGACATGAGTCCAATGGAGAATGCATAGTTTACAGCAACCTTTTCAAATCCACCGTTACAATTACAGGCGCTACTTAAGCGACTCTCAGATTTGTATTCTTGAATACAACTCTCTTTTGAATTACAGAAATGTCTCACAGCTCTCAAATGCAAGTACAAAGTAGGCTATTACAAGGATTACAAACAAGCTGTCTGGCTGGGAAATGGGGGATTAGAAATGAAACTCAAAATCTGGATACCCAAATTAGGCAAATGGTTCGCCTATTTATAGTTTTCCCTAAGCCAGCTCAGATGTGTATCAACCAATCAGAATTGGATAGATCTGTATCAGCCAATAGGAGTCGAGCACAAGGATCCAGATCTATTTTGGCCAATCAGAACTGCTTAATCTGTTTTAGCCAATCAGGTGAAAAAGGCATCAATTCTGTTATGTATTTTGAAAGTTTGTTAGAGTTTCTAGAAGTTCCCGCCAAGTAATTTCATCTTTGGGTGTTCACATGGGGTGGAATATGCCTTTGGTTCGTGCTCAGAATCTTCCGGAATGTCCCTGGGCTTTTCAATGCATTGGGGCGTGCGTAGACACGAATTGCCCTTGTTAAAGCCGCGAATCTCCGAATACCTTTTCGCAGTTTAGGGCCTTTTCGCAAAGTTCAATGACTTCAAGCTCGCTCAAAGTTCAATCTTTTCTTCGAATTGTGTTTTCTTCTTTTCGCAATGTTCAATGACTTCAAGCTCGCTCGCAGTTCAATCTTCTCTCGAATTGTTTTCTTCTTTCGCATAAAGTTCAAGGTTCTTTACGAAAAGTGCGTGTTCTTTATGAAAAAGAACTCAGAGTGCCTTTCTCTGCTCAATTGTTCTCGCTTCTCTATGTGTCTTTGCCTCTTCTATTTAGACCTTTCCACAGCTGATGAGGTTGTTTCTTCACTTCCTTCCTTTGGACTGGCATGGATTTTCATCTTTTTGGCACTTTTAAGCTGCTTTTATGGTTAAGCGTGCCTTTATTGTTAGCTGCAACATAGGCACTTAAAATACTTATTTAGTTCTCTCAAGGGTCTATCAAGGCCCAGATTAAGGGGTGAAAAATGGTATTTTCCAGTTCTCAACAACTAGTCACCATGGTGTGTACTACCATGGTATTCTATCAGTCTTTGGCTCAGCTGTCATTTCTTACTTGGATTCTCTCTCTTCTTGGCACCAAAGGCATGGACTTTGTGTTAAGCTACATAAGTTATTACTAACTACAAAACATGTTAAACAAGAGTTATTAGTCAGCTTTAAGGTCGAGCAAAGGCTAGGTTAAGAGATGAAAAGTGGTACTTTTCAGTTAATAACACATGCTCCATAACTAAATCTGGAAATTGGTTGGCTGATGGACATTCTTACAGTGAATGTGTGGGAGATTAGCATATCAAACATGCCTCTTCCACTTGTGCAGCCATCCTAGGCTGCATCACATCATCAATTTGTCAAAGTTTAAACTCAGATTCTCCACCTTCCTCTCCAATTCACTTTGCACCTTAACCTCATACATTCCACCTCTAGGGGTGGATTCTTTCACCAACTTAGCTAGGTGACTGTCATTGCGAAACAGTGACTCCTGCTGCATGGAATTCTCACTAATAATATCAAACAACTCCCATGCCTCATCAGCTGTCTTGTGGAGGTAACTACCCCCACATGAGGCATTCACCATATCTCTACTTTTAGGATTAATTCCTTGATAAAATACTTGCACAAGTTTCCTCTATGGAATTTGATGGTGGGGATATTGTTTTAACATCTCTTGAAACCTCTCCCATGCCTCATAAAAATATTCAGTTGAGGACTGAGTAAATGACAATATGTTTATCCTCATCTGACTAGTTTTATTCATGAGAAAGAATTTAGCCAGAAATTGGCTTTGGAGGTCACTCCATGTCTGGATGCCATTGGCTGGGAGCTTAGAGAGCTAGGTACTGGCTTTGTCCTTTAGGGAAAAAGGAAAAAGTCTAAGCTTAGTGGCTTTAAGTCCCAAGCCAGCAATGTTAAATGTGGTGCAAAGTGCCATGAATTGGTCAATGTGTTTGTAAGGATCTTCCTTACTGAGCCCATGAAAAGCTGGCAGCACGTTAATGGTGGAGGACTTGATTTCATAGTTTCCCTGAACTAAAGGAAATTCTATGCAAAAGGGAGATGTATAATCCCCAGGTGCATTGTATTCCTTCAAAGTTCTCTGCCTCTCAGTCATGACAGTTGGCTTACTCTCAATAGTAGGGACTGTTGTGGTGTTTCTTAGTCTAAGGACCCTTTCAACCTCAGAAAGGACCTTCTAGTGGCCACTTACCTTGTGTTCAAAAAGGGGCTTAAAATAATACAATTAAAGGAACTATTGGTTGCACACACCAAGGCAAGTAGACATACAGACCTGCAAATATTCAGGGCCTGTTGTAGCAAGTTTTAAAGGGTTAGTAAGGTATGTCCATAGGGAAATGTGAGCTGAAAATTAAGTACATCTCCAGATCTAAGGCAGATCTGGCACCCTGCCTAATACTAAAATAGAAAAAGAGAGAGGAGAGGTTTTAAGGGGTTGTCACTTTAATCAAAACTACAGAAACACAATTAAATACAGAAAATGAATTGAGATTAAATCCAGAGTTCAGATCTTACAAGTGAGGGAAATATTTGGTGAAATTAAAAATAGAAAATGGAGAGAAACAACTTGGAGTTTGGTCTTGCTGCAATTGGATTGAGCTGACAATGTCACAAAGAATTCAGAATACATCAATCCCTCATCTTGCTATAAGCACAGTTGCAGGGTAAAAGGATATGATCTAAGCTAAAGATTTTGATTGATCTTAAAGCTATGATCTGTCCACTTCAATGGTCACAGATCATCCAATAGATTCACTCCATTTTCAAGCTTCCATCAGAACAGTATAATCACTACAAATGCTGCAACTGCCAGGCCACAAACACAGGCAATTGTAGGAACATCAGATATAGGGAGATCAAATGGTATTCAAGAGGTTTACCAGTTAAGTGGGTGAGCTATTCCCATCTACACAAATCCGATCGAGCACCAAATGAAACCAAATGAAATATGGACCTAATTACAAAATTAAACCAACATTACATTGAAATAAAATCGCTATACAATAAAATGCTCTCAGATTTGTAGTCTGTGCATCATCTGACCCTTAATAACATTCTCAACTCTCCCCAATTACAGATCCAACCTCACTCCTTGCTGCTCCAAAGAAATTAGCCAACCATAGTTGGGCTAAAAGGAAGAAAAGAGAATTTCGATGCAAGCTCTGATCTCCAGAATTGATCCCCCCTTTTTTTTGGCGGATTCCCTTCCTTTTATAGCTTTCCTCCTCGGCCTCAGATCCATTTTTCCTGCTAATTACAGCTTCCAAAATAATTCTGTTATTCCCTCCTTTATTCCCCCCTTCTACAAGGCTTTTTTAGTTAGTTAGAGTTGGGAGAGAGCACGTGGGTCGATTAGGGTTTCTCAGGGCACTTCTAGAGACTTCATGCTGGTCACTAGGGTGCCTCGAATTGCATGCAACAGGTCACCAACTTGTAGCATCTCCACAAAAGCTTTTCTGAGAAGTCCTTTAGTCGATTTTGATAGGTTCATGAGGCTTTCGATAGGATCCAAACAGGCCTTCTGTTCCTTTCGCTAGGATTCAGGATCCTTTCAATAGGTTCCGATAGGTTGGGCTGAGAATAAAGCTCCAGCATCCACAACCTTCATCTGATGTGTTCGACAGGTTGGGGGCTCCTTTCGATAGGTTGATCTCTGCACACTACATTTTGATAGGTTTGCTTCTAGCTCCTGTCGATAGGTTATCAAATTTTCGATAGGTTCTCGATAGGTGTCCTTAGCGCAACAGGTTTTAGAATCCTATCGATAGGTTCTCTTCAAGATTAGGCAACCTGTCGATAGGATGCTCCCTTCTTGTTTCCAACTGCGCGATAGGCTCTAGGATCTTATCGAATTCTCCCATCCTCACGACTTCTTCCTTCTCTCAGCCTTCAGATCCTATCGACAGGTTCCAGTAATCTCTCGATAGATTGTTTTCAGCCTATTTTCACTCCTTCAACACTGCTTTGGTGTTGCTGCATGCTCTAAGTGGGCCACTGTTCGGTTTGAACTGCATTGAGAGATGGATTTCTGCACTACGACTGCTTTTTATTGCTATCTATAAGACATACTCAACAAGCATTTATTAGTCCACTCATAGGTCTATCAAAGCTCATGTTAAGGGGCGAAAAGTGGTACTTTTCAGAGATTAACATACCCCCAAACCTAAGCTTTGCTAGTCCCTGAGCAAAGGAAGAATAAAGAAAACTAAAATGCCACTTTTGTAGGGAGCACAGATACATTTAGCATATGCATCAAGCCTTTTGAACCCCTAGGTGATCCCTAGTGAAGGAGTGGAGTCTCCTGAGGGTTTTCAATGAAGGTACCCACAAACGTCTCCAAAAAAATTAGTTAATACTTATGCAACATGTTAAAATAGAGTTTCAATGAAATGAAATAAATTTCCATGTCCCTTCAATTTTTGTGAGAGTTTTCAGCAGAAAAATCATTAGTTTAAAACCTGAAATTCTGCTATAATTCCTTCATCATCAATTAGTTCATGTGAAGTCATTGTTCCTAAAAATTAATGTAGAGTTCACCTTTAATTTAAGAATTCACCTTTAATTTAAGAATTTTGTTTTGACAATGCCCCAATCAATTTTTTATTTCAGACCCAGTCTTACCAGGGTTGTTCACTCACAACACAAGTAGAAGGGTGCATCATTTCTCACAACTCAAGAGCAGTTACAACCCTCAAATAGGACTGCAAGCATGAGCATACGCATTGCTCTAACTTTTGAAATTTTCTAACTCTTTTCACCATAGGTTAAATATATCCTCATCTCCACATGACAGCTCAATCCATGTTAGATCAGTAAGGTCTTTTTTAGTGGGTTGTGATGTGGCTTATGGGTGAAATTTGTAAAAGAATAAAAGGGGTAAAAAGGATTCAAATTGAGAAATCAGTAGAGGAAAGGAGGTGATTTGCAACTCAACCTTCTTCATTTCAGCACATCTTCATTTACTTCTTGAATTTTCAGATTTGAAGTGATCAGTTTCTAATCCTCATTTCAATCTTTCAATGAAATGACTTCTCTTTTGCATTCTTTTTCTTTGATTTTCTGTTTTTCCTTTTCTTTTTGTATATATATTTTTTTCATTTTTTTCTTTTTATGAGCTGGAATGCCACAATACCACCAAATGTGCTTCCTTCTCTTTAAGCTAAATTTTAAACCTTGCTCTTCTAGCCTCACTTCTCCTCCTTTTTTCTGATTTCTCAGATTGAGAGTGAACTGAAATAGGTCAAGGGGTTTTGGGTTCAAATTTTTTGATTTTTATCAAAGAAAAGGATTTTAAATGCTCAAATGGTGTGTATCAAAGGCAGTTCAAAGGTGGAAAAATTTTAGGCTCAAACTGTCCAAGGGATGGCCATATATCATGTCCTCAATGTCATGAATGCTATCAAGCTGCTTCGACTTGGATTTGCCTAACTTCTAGTGAGCAAAACTAAATCCAATCAGTCCTTAGAGCAGAAAAATTGCCAAGACACTCTTCAAAGAAAATTTTTCAGGCCCAAATCTCACTGGGTATGGTCTTCCATCAAATTGCTGGGGTGTATCCTCACAGTCTTCTCTCCTTTCAGGTTCACTAAACATCAATTTTTAAAAATTCTTGACCTTTGCTTCATGAAAAATGTTAAAACTACAGCTCCTTTCAGTTTCAAAAAGTTTTTAATTTCCTCTTTTTCCAAAAACCAGGTGGGAAATCACTTTATTTTCAAAAACTTTTTCAACATAGCTACACTAGCATTAACTTATTTCATTGACACACCGGCCATACCCCCAAACCTAAATTAAATAGTGTCCTCACTGTTCAGAGAGAAAGATGTAGTGCAGCATGGTAAAAACAAGAGTAAAATGTAGAAAAGGGTACATTAAGTAGGCAAGCAAAGAAAAGCAGTACATTATTCAAAAATTATGCAAGTAAAGGAAACAGAAGATTTATTATATAAAGCAGTACATATATGCCGAAGAAGTAAACATGTGTACAATGACATAATGACCGAAAAAAAAAAAAAAAATTTAAAACTTAAAGAAAAGAAATCTAGGCACAAGGTACCAAAATCCTTGAAGAGGAACTGCAAGCCAGAGGGGGGGGAAAAGTTCTAAGGGAGAGGAGGCTGGGTAGGGGGTGAAGGGGGAGAGGATGCCGGTGGTTCTAGCTTTTGTTTTTTCTTCTTTCTCTTATTCTTTTTCTTCTCTATCTTTGCCAAAACCCATTGCACTTCTTCGTACTCGTCCCATAAAAATTGTAAGGGATCGGGATCGATTGGTGGTGGCCAGACGGGATAGAATTTGGTCGGCAAATCTTTGGGTTTGTCGTTTGCCATGATTGGGATATGGAAGGACTGAAGAGGTCAGGAGGGAATGGATGTGAAAGGACTGGATGAGGCTGATATTTAAAATGCATAGGTGGTGGAATATGAATCAGTATAATGAATCATTCACATTCTTCCAAGCTTAATTGCTGAAAATGAAGGTGGGAATAAACGGTAAGGTAGTTGTTGTATGGGGTGTTGTGTAGATTAATATGGGGAATGAAGCGCGGACCACATGTTGGGCTTTTTTTAGCAATGGTGGTTAAGTCAAGGAAGTATGCGCAATGAATGCTTAGACATCGACTTGTGGATAAGGATGAAAACGAGCTCTGACAGGGTTGGTGATGCGGTTTTCGACGGGTTGGTGCAACCTGTCGAGAGGTTAAAAACTATTGAACCTCTCGAGAGGTTCACTCTATCCTATCGACAAGGTTTGGCTCCTTACCAGCGACAAATGGGGAAGAGAGAGCTAGGGTTCTGCAAAGAGTGTTGAATGTAGCAGAAATGACCTAAGGACAGGTATATAAAAGGTGAAAATCTATTTCGAGAGGATGAGCTGAATAATTTCAATAGATCAAGGTATCCTATCGAACACTAGAAATAATATGGCTTGCAAGTGGAAAGCTTCGATAGGTTAAATCCTTCCTATCGATAGGTTCATATGGTACAGGATTCATCCTCTCGATAGGTTCCCAATAGGTATCCAGAACCTATCGAAAGCTTTGTTTTGGCCTTTTGAACCTGTTGAAAAGTTGTTTTCACCTATCGACAAGTCTCAGAGCCTATCGAAATCCTCAAATGACTTATCGACAGGTCTCAAATGCCCATTAAAACTGCATTTTCATGCAGTGCTCAGCCTCAGCACTCAGCACTCAGCAAACACTTTTGTTGTGCTTCCATTCAAATTTTCTTCCATTGTTGACATACCCCCATGGTCCCTAGACTGTTGACAAGATTGAGATGATGACCTAATGCTAGCATGGCAATTAAATTGGAAATGAACAAAACATCAAAACAGAAAGTAAGCACTTAAAATAAAACCAAAATATAGTACATATGATACACACTGAAATCATTTATAAATTGGAGGGTCCTGAAGATCAATGGTCCCCTCAGGTTCACAGATTTTTTCAACATAAATTTTTAACCTCTGTCCATTGACTTTAATGACCCTACCATCTTTAGGGTCCATGATTTCTACAGCTCTAGATGGGGAAACCTGTAAAACTGTGTAGGGCCCATCCCATCTGGACTGCAATTGTCCTAGAAAGAATTTTAATCTTGAATTGAACAACCATACCTTGTCACCTATTTTGAATTCTTTCCGCAGCAAGTGCCTGTCATGAAAGGCTTTGGTTTTTTCCTTGTAGATCCGGGCATTTGAATATGCTTCCAACCTTAACTCATCAAGCTTAGATAATTGTAGTTTCCTGATCACACCAGTAGAAGTTAAGTCAAAATTTAATATTTTAATGGCCCAATATGCTCTATGTTCTAACTCAACAGGCAAGTGACATGCCTTGCCATACACTAGCCTGAATGGGGACATCCCTATGGGGGTCTTATAGGCAGTCCTATAAGCTCACAAGGCATCTGGCAGTTTTATGGACCAATCTCTCCTATGAGCTCGTACAGTCTTCTCTAGGATGTGTTTGATTTCCCTATTGGAAATCTCTACTTGCCCACTGGTTTGTGGGTGGTAGGGGGTAGCAACTCTGTGGGTCACAGAATATTTTTCCAATAGCTTCTCAAAAGGTTTGTTGCAAAAGTGGCTTCCTCCATCACTAATAAGAGCTTTGGGGGTGCCAAACCTAGAGAAGATGTTGTCCTTTAAGAACATAATGACAACCTTATGCATCAATCCCTCATCTAGCTATAAGCACAGCTACAGGGTAAAAGGATTTGATCTAGGCCAGAGATTTGGATTAGGCCAGAGATTTGGATTGATCTTAAGGCTATGATCTATCCACTTCAATGTCACATATCATCCAATAGATTCACTCCATTCTCAAGCTTCTATCAGAACAGTATAATCACTACAAATGTTGCAACTGCCAGGCCACAGACACAGGAAATTGTAGGAACATCCGATCTAGGGAGACCAAATGGTATCCAAGAGGTCTACCAATTCAGTGGGTGAGCTATTCCCATCTACACAAATCCGATCGAGCACCAAATGAAACAAAATGAAATATGGATCTAATTACAACAATTAAACCAACATTGCATTGAAATAAAATCGCTATACAATGAAATGCTCTCAGATTTATAGTTTGTGCATCATCTGACCCTTAATAACATTCTCAACTCTCCCCAATTACAGATCCAACCTCACACCTTGCTGCTCTAAAGAAATTAGCCAACTATAGTTAGGCTAAAAAGAAGAATAGAGAATTTTGATGCAAGATCTGATCTCCAAAAATGATCCCCCCTTTCTTTCTGGTGGCTTCCCTTCCTTTTATAGCTTTCCTCCTCTACCTCAGATCCATTTTTTCTGCCAATTACAGCTTCCAGAATAATTCTATTATTCCCTCCTTTATTCCCCTTCTAGAAGGCTCTTTCAGTTAGTTAGAGTTGGGGGAGAGCACATGGGTGTTGACAAGTGAAAAATACCATTTTTCACCCCTGAACTTGAGTCTTGATAGACCTTTGAGAGAACTAAATAAGTGTTTTAAGTGCTTATGTTGCAGCTAACAATAAAGACAGGCTTAACCATAAAAGCAGCTTAAAAGTGCCAATAAGATGACAATCCATGTCAATCCAAAGGAAGAAAGTGAAGAAACAACCTCATCAGCTGTTGAAAGGTCTGAATAGAAGAAGCAAAGACCTGGAAGAGAAGTATGGAACAATTCGAACAGAAAAATGCACTACAGAGTCCTTTTCGCAAAGAACCTGTACTTTTCGCAAAGAACCTGAAACTCTGCGAAAAGGAATAAAACTCCAGGCGTAGCATTCGAAGAGCATCTGAACTGTTCGAAGAGAGGATTGAACTTTGCGAAAAGAAGAAAACACAATTCAATGTAACCGTAATATTGCGAAAAGAGCTTCAGGAGTCACAACACTTTGCGAAAAGGCCCCTAAGCTGTGCGAAGAGGCATTCTGGAGATTCGCAGCTTTAACAAGGGCAATTCAGTAATCTGTTACACGCGTCCCAATGCATTTTAAAACCTAGGGACATTCCAGAGGGTTCTAAGCATGAAGCGAAGGAATATTCCACCCCACGTGAGCACCTAGAGAGGGAATAACTTGGCGGGAACTTCTAGAAACTCTAACAAACTTTCAAAATGCATAACAGAATTGATGCCTTTTTCACCGGATTGGCTGAACCAGATCGAGGAATTCTGATTGGCCAGAACAGATCTGGATCCCCTTGCTCGACTACCATTGGTCAATACAGATCTGAGAACCTCTGATTGGTTGATACACATCTGAGCTGGACCTGGGGAAAGCTATAAATAGACAAAGCATTTGCCTAGTTGGGGCATCCAGATTTTGAGTTTCATTTCTAATCCCCCATTTCCCCTGCAGACGACTTATGCGCAATCCTTGTAATAGCCTACTTTGTACTTGCATTTGAGAGTCTGGAGATACGTCAGAACTCAAAGGAGAGTTTGCATCCAAGACTGCAAATCCGAGAGCTGTTAAGCCGTGCTCTGTAAATTGTAAGGATGATTTTTAAAAGGTTGCTATAAACTATGCATTCTCCATTGGACTCATGTCAAGGGTTCCCTCTGATCTCCTCAGTACATTAGACTCCTTTAGATTCATTGTTTTGCATGCAATTTCCCTTGATTCATTAATCCTGTGAGAATTAGTGTTTGTAACCTAGTCTCTTACAGCATTTGTAGTGATGTTTCTTGTTCTGAATTGAGGATTTGGATTAAAGACTATTAGATGGTTTGTGGCCATTAAAGTGGACAGACCATAGCCATAAGTGTAAGCCTAATCCTTGAATTAGATTTATCTCTCTTACATCTGTGCTTGTATCCAGATGAAGATTGGATCACCTCTGTTGAGCTGCAGTTATTCTCATTAGATTTCAAAGACCAAATCAGATTTAGATATTACTTCTCCATCTTTGTTTCAATCGTTCCCCCAACTCGGATCTGGATCATTTAGTTTAAATTTTTCTTTGTTTTTAGTTAGTTAAACATGATAAATTCAAACCTCTCATCTTATCAGTTTTCTAGATAGGATAAGAAGCCAGATCTGGTAGCTCAGATCTGGAGGTTTATCTTACATTTTAGACAAATTCTCTGTGGACGATCTTTCACTCACTTACTTTTAAAACTTGCTACAATTGGCCCTGATCTTGTAGGCTAATTCTCTTCTAACTGTGCTGATATTTCTTTATTTTTTTTATATAGTCTAGAGCCACTGTAATTTAGCAGCTATAAATCTGTTTTCAAAACACACATAAATCAAGCACACTAAGAAGCAACAACAATGGGTTGGTTAGGGTTTTCCAGGGCACTTCTAGAGACTTTGTGTCGGTCACGAGAGTGCCTCAGATTACGTGCAGTAGGTCACCAACTTACAGTGTGTGCACAACAGCTTTTCTAAGAAGTCCTTCAGTCAATTTTGATAGGTTCCTAAGGCTTTCGACAGGTTTCAAACAGGCCTTATGTTCCTTTCACTAGGATTCAGGATCCTTTCGATAGGTTCTGATAGGTTAGGCTGAGAATAAAGCTGCAGCATCCATAGCCTTCATCTGGCGTGTTCGACAGGTTGAGGGCTCCTTTTGATAGGTTGATCTCTACACACTACATTTCGATAGGTTTGCTTCTAGCTCCTGTCGATAGATTCTCAACTTTTTGATAGGTTCTCAATAGGTGTCCTTAGTGTGACAGGTTTTAGAATCCTATCGACTGGTTCTCTTCAAGCTTAGGCAACTTGCCGATAGGATGCTCCCTTCTTATTTTCGACTGTGCGTTAGGTTCCAGGATCCTATCGAATTCTCCCATCCTCATGACTTCTTCCTTCTCTCAGCCTTCAGATCCTATCGATAGGTTCTAGTAACCTCTCGATAGGTTGTTTTCAGCCTGTTTTCACTCCTTCAACACTGCTTTGCTGTTACTTCATGGTCTAAGTGGGCCACTGTTGGGTCTGAATTGCATTGAGAGATGGATTTCTGCACTATGACTGCTTTTTGCTGCTATCTACAAGACATACTCAACAAGCATTTATTAGTCCACTCATAGGTCTGTCAAAGCTTATGTTAAGGGGTAAAAAGTGGTACTTTTCAGAGATTAACACCTTCTTCCAAGCATACACACACAAAATCAGCAGGTAAAGAAGATGCTCACCGCACAAAAAAAATAAAAAATTGCAAACAAAAATCACAACTAAACAGATTTACAACTAAACTATTGACAGGGGATTTCAACACAAATGGACTGAGATTTAGGGTAAAAGAAGTGCAAACATAGCTAGCTAAATGCCAGTAGCAGCACTAGCTTTTCCCTAATACTGTTGTCCAAGTCTGTAAAAATTCCAATAAAAATCAGTTGTACTTTTTATTCTATTTAAGGCACAGCTATAAAGAATTTTCTATTATAAATTATAATACAACTCAGGTCTACTAAAAAGATTAATATCCCTGACAGCGGCGCCAAAAACTTGTTGGTTACTTTTGGATTGCTGTCTTATTATTGGTGAGAAAACAGTGGAAGAAATATAAATTAAAAAGTGAAGGAATAAAAATTGGTTAGAACAACAACCTAAAAATACACAGCCTGCAGGATACATGGCCTATTATGGCAAGTTTTGAGTAAGTAAGAGTTTGTCCCACAGAAAAATTGATCTAGAATCCAAAACTTGTTATGTTAGTAGGCCTCCAGATCTGGCTACAGATCTAACAATCCTAGAGAAAGGGAGTTGGGTGTCACAGCTACACTAAATTAACACTAAAAGAAGAGAAATAAAGTGCAGTCCTATCCTAAAGAAAGGGTTATGAAGAAGGTGGTGATGGTGTGTGTTAAAATAAAGATAAAATGATGGGAAATAAGCAGTTAGTCTAGGGTTAAATCAGCTATGTAACTCAGACTTAGGGTTGTCTCTATAGTAAATCCCTCAGATGGCTACAAGCACATCTGCAAGGAAGAAGTATCCAACTCAACCCTTATGGCTTGACCTGGTCTCTTAAGGTTATAACCTGTTCACTTCAATGGTCACAGAGTATTCAATAGAGAGGATCAAGCCACATGGACTAAATCAGAAAACCAATCTGATCCATAGGAGTAGACCAATATTAAGGCTATAACCTATCCACTTAAATGGTCATAGATTATCCAATAGATGTCCTCCACCCAATGGATCAAATTAGAACATAAAAACTATTGCTGACACCATGTACGCCGGCTACAAGCTCAGGCATCCATGGGGGCAAATAGTTCTTGAACAAACCAGTGGAAACCACTGCAATTTAAACGCTATTTGGGGACTTTAAATGCAGCTAGTCATCGCTATAAAAGGCTTGCAATGACTCAACTCAAAAGTCTGCAATCTCTACAGGGAAATTAGATCTAACCTCTAATGTTGGTCAAGTATAACAGAGGGGAGCTTGTTCCTGGAACAACCTCTCACAAGGCTATAAGATCCAGTGCAGAGGGGAGGAATCCTTCTCAGATCTGTGGCTTGGAATCACTCTAGGGCTATAGTCTGTCAACTTAAATGGTCACAAGCTATCCACACCACAGAGAACTGAGCTGGAACATGTATATTGCTACTGCCACCATGGTCCTAGGGCTACAAGCTGAAGCTCCCATGGGTATTTCAAATCAGCTCAAATCCTAAATGCATGGTATAGATTGAACAAAACTATAGGAAAATAGAAAAATAACAGATTGAATAAACAATTAAAATATAAATTTCATTGATCAACACAGTACTTATAATGAGATTTCTTAAGGCAGCAGCCTTGTGCAAAACAACTCATCAACTAATCTCAATGTGCACAAAACCCATTACAAACTGATAAAACTAAACCTAATTGCTTACAGAGAATTTAGCCAACAAGTGCTGGGCTAAGAGAGAAGAAAAAATTGGAAAAAGAGATGATCAAACCCTAACCCTAGCCTGCTCGAGCTCATAGCTGGTAGAGGTTGAAGGAGAGATATTTGTTATGAGTAAAATTTATAGCTTAAATACTCAGTCCTAATGCCTTAGCCAATAGAAGATTAAACCCTAATTTTTAGGGCAGATGTGACACTGTTATAACCCTTGGATGCCATGGGATGTGTGCCCCGAGATCAGGGCCTCGAGATTTGTACCCTAGACCTGGTGTTAAGACTTGAAAAGTACCACTTTTCACCCCTTAACTTAATCTCTGTTAGACCTTTAATCATTTAATAAATGTGTTTTAAGTCTATCCTGTAGGTAATAAGCAACAGCAGTAAATAAGGCCCTAATCATGTCAAGAAGCTTACCTTTTTTCCCCAGAAGTGCCTCAGGAGAAAGAAAGTTAGACCCAAACAGAATTGGCTGTAGCTTAGGCACAGCAAAGCAGAAACAAGTCAAGAAGTGAGCCTCGTACAGATGTCGCAGGGCTCAATTGAACCAAAAAGAATGCTTCGCACAGTCGTCGTGAGTTTCTGAGGGCAGCACACCAACTGCTTGCGCCGTTCTCGTGCGGCTTGAGGACAGAAGGAATTGAAAAGCAGACTTCGTGCGGTTCTCGCGAGGCTCAGTCATAAGTGCTCGCGAAGCACTCGTGCAGTCTCGTGTAGCTCAAGAAATGAGCCGTTAATCTTTGCGCGATTCACTAAGGAGAGAGCTCTAGGCATTCCTGCGCGCAGTGGCCGCGGGATACAGACCTTCAGGGAACTGCTCGTGCTATCCAGAAGCCCATGCACATTGTTTCTTCACGAGGATCGTCGCGGGATTCATCAAGGAATGAGCCGTGCGCGTAATTCCCGTGCCATTCAAATGGAAAGAGCAATCCCGCGACGACCAAAGTATCAATCCCGCGACTGCAAGAGCTTCAAGTCAAATCAACCCCGTGATGCTAATTCTATCACGCGATAAGACCTGGAAAGCCTTTCTACCTAGCGAGGCTCGGGTTCTTAACTTCTCCCCACTTCTGTAGGGCAATCTGGGAACTTCCAGCAACTAGGGCATGCACTCCAATTCTCCAATCTTCGTGCACACGTCCTGAGGCATCCAAGGAATAGAAATGGGCCACAATAGCTTTGATAAATTAGGGTTTTCCTAACCCTATTTCTCAGAGAGCTAACTGCTATATAAGCCTAAGCCTAGTTTAGGTTTAAAGGACTTCTGTACTCCTTCTTCTTGAAACCAACTGTAGAATTATAGTAGGCTAAGGTTAGGGTTTAGGCAATTTCTTTTTCCCTTTTTTTTCTCTCCATAGTCCAGCACTTGTTGGCTATGTCTTTGTATGTCTATTTGGAATAGATTTAATGAGTTTTATAATAGGATTTTATGCATCTATGGGATTGGTGTTTTGTGAGTTATTCTGTACAAGGCTGCTGCCTTGAGATCCTCCATTGCTATGTTGCATTGTAAGCAATGGAGGATTATTTTTAAAGTTTTATTTAGATCCAAGTGACTTGTGTGTCCAGGTTAGGCACATTGCAGGCCTATGCCCCACCACAGGATCCACTAAATCTGAATGCCCATGGGAGCTTGAGCTGGTAGCCTTGCGAACATGGTGGTGGTAGCAATGTTCTTGTTATATCTTAGGCCTCTGTGAGGAGGATAGCCTCTGTGGATAGTCTGTGACTATTTAAGTGGACAAATTATAGCCCTAGGGTGAGGCCAATCCACAGATCTAAGACAGATCCTTCTTCTCTGCATTTGTGCTTGTAACCTTGTGAGAGATTGTGCAGAGACAGACTCCCCTTGTGACTGGATCATTGCTGTCTTTCTAAAGCAGTGAGCAGCTAAGATTAAAAGCTAGTATTCAAACTCTTACTGGTTCTGTGTGTCCAGGATAGTGCACATTACAGGCCTAGCCCCACACACAGAACTTTAGAAGTTGAGGTTCCTATAGATTCTTGAGCTGGTACACTGGAAGAAGTAGTGCCTACAATGTTAAACTTGTTCTGACCCATCTCTGGATTGTGGTTCTCCTATTGGATAGCCTATGACCATTCAAGTGGACAGGTTATAGCCATAAGGGATTGGATCATGGTACAGGGGTGAGTTGGATCCTTTCTTCTCTTTGGTGATAATGTAGCCATTGGACAGTATTTCTACAGTAGTAGATCTGAGTCTAAGTTATAAGACCCATCAAATCTGTGCCTAATAGCTTACTTCTCACTCTTTTATATTTATTTTCTCACACTCCATCATTCTTCTCAACCATTTTTGTAGTTTAGGCATTAGGTTACCTTAGGATTTAGATAATAGTGATCTTAAATCCCCTTCCATTTAGGATTGCCAGATCTGTAGCCAGATCTGGAGGGCCTACTAAAGATAGCTCCCTTGGAGCTTAAGATCAACTTTCCCTGTGGGAGAAACTCGTACTTATTAAAACTTGCTATAACAGGCCCTGTATCTTGCAGGACTGTGTATTTTTAGGCTTGCTGCTCTGTAGTTTTCAATCAATCCACCTTTGATTTATTTTCACTAACCCCATTCTTATCACTATCTCCAATAAAGTCAGTAGCAAGCACTTAAAATATCTTAACAAGTTTTTGGCACCGTTGCCGGGGAATCTTGATCTATTAGTAGACCCTAGATTTTTGTATTCTTTATTCTTTGGTAGCTGTACTTGTGAATAATTGATACTACTGATTTACATTTGAAAATTTTCTTGCAGATCTGGACAGTAGCAGAGAAGTAAAGTTGAACTACACTGGGAGTCTAGCTACCTCTGTTTGCATTTCACTAACCTTTAAAAACTCAATCTACTTCTCCTTTGAAAATTGCATAGCAGTTGACTAGGATAGTAGTAATTTTTTTTAATTGCAATGTGTCTGCAAGTAGTCTTCCCTGTTGTTGGTGTGTGTGCATGTTAGGAAGGAGATCTCTTAGTCCCACATTAGAGCCTCCTAACCCTGAGATAGAAAGGGGCAGAAGACCAAGAAGGCACAGACACACCACAGTCGAGCCCCCTATTGAAATTGAGACAGCAGTCATGGGTGAAGAGCAACCCAGAACATTGAAGGAATTGAATGCTCCTGATGATTATAATTCCCCATTCAGCATTCAATTCCCAGATGTTTAGGGAAACTATGAGATTAAAACCTCCATCATCCAAATGCTTCCCTCTTTCCATGGGCTTAGCAAGGAAGACCCTTACAAGCACATTGACCAATTCTTGGCCCTGTGCACAACATTCTCCATTGCTGGTTTGGGACCAAAAGCCACTAGGTTAAGGCTCTTTCCTTTCTCCCTAAAGGACAGGGCCTGCACTTGGTTAGCTACTCTCCCAAACAGCAAATTCACTTCTTGGAAAGACCTACAGACAAGATTTCAGACCAAATTCTTCCCAGAGATAAAAACGAGCCAATTGAGGAAAGCAATACTTGCTTTTTCCCAATCCCAACTGAGGATTTTAATCAATCTTGGGACAGATTTAAGGAGATGCTCAAACAATGTCCCCACTATAAGATCCCTGACTGGCAGCTTGTCCAAAGCTTCTATAATGGGATTGACGAGAAAAGTAGAGACATGGTAGATCCCTCTTGTGGTGGAACTTACATCCATAAAATAGCTAATGAGGCATGGGACTTGTTCGAGGTCATCAGTGAGAATGCTTTCCAAAAGATGTCCTCATCAAGAACTGTTCAAGAGCCTTCTCCTAAGCTGGGGCTTGCTGAAACTTCCAAAGGAAAGATGGATGAAGTTAGTGGAAACAATGACCTGAGAATGCAGATGGCTAATCTTTCTGATAAGTTTGATAAACTATTAACTGTGGTGCCGCCTAGATTGGCTGCACAAGTGATGGAGGCATGTCTAATATGCCAATCTCCACAACACAGTGAAAGAGTGCCCATCTGTAGGGCAATATCCTAAGTATGTGATGGAACAAGCTGTTGCTGCCCAATCATTTGGCTAGCAATAATCTGGTGGCTATAACAAACAGTCATATGGATACCAGCACCAAAATGCTGGCTATCAGTGGAGAGACCACCCAAATTTGAGGTGGAGGCAAGACAATTATATGCAGCCACAACAGATGTTGGCCTTACCTCCAAGGCCACAACAGCAGTTTAACCAGGGATATGCCCCAAGGTCAAATTTTCAGCATCAGCAGCAGCCCCAGCAGCAAAATCAGTTGGTAGTTCCCCCACCTCAGCCCCGAAATGCTTCTTTCGAGGACCAAGTTTTGACCTCATTGCAAAGCCTTGGAGTCCTGACTCAGACTGTGACTTCTCACAGTCAAAGCATAAAGAAAATAGAAGAACAACTTGGCCAAATATCCAATGCCTTGGCCAAAACAGAAGAGGGCAGGTTGCCAAGCTAGCCAGTGGCCAACCCTAAGGGCCAATATTTGATTGGAGAAGGCTCCTCAAGTTTTGAGGGTGCTAATGCTATCACAACCCTAAGGTCTGGCAGGTAGGTAGATAACCAAGTGGGAAAGGAACAAGGAGAGGTCATTTCCAAGGAACTCTCAAATGAAAGAGATATACACTTTGTTAGAGCACAGAGCCAGGAGTTGCCTGCTACCCTGTAACAAGGGAAAAATAAAGAGACTGTAGTTGAGTCTCAGCAGGAAATAAAAAATGAAAAAAGAAAAAAAAAAAAGTTCAGTCATAGCCTTCCAGCTGAGGAACCAGTAGTACCCCAGTTGCCATTTCCTCAGGCTTTGAGTGACCCTGCCCCTTTTGATAAGGGGAATGCACAGATAGAGGAAATGATGGAGACCTTTAAGCAGGTAAAAATCAATTTGCCCCTGCTTGATGCAATTCGACAGGTCCCAGCCTATACAAAATTTCTGAAAGACCTGTGTACTTAGAAAAGAAAAGCTAGAGGCCATTTGTCCAAAAAGGTCTTTGCAACTGATACAGTTAATTCTATATTAAACATGACAATGCCTGAGAAGTTGCAAGACCCAGGGATACCCACTATTCCCTACATAATTGGAGACCACACAATAGGAAGGGCCCTTCTAGACCTTGGAGCCAGTGTTAACTTGCTGCCATACAGTGTGTATCAGCAGCTAGGTTTGGGGGAGCTAAAACCCACCCCCATTATGTTGTTGATGGCTGATAGGTCTGAAAGGAGACCCATGGGAGTGGTTGAGGATGTCTTCGTAGGGGTGGACAAGTTTTTCTACCCTGCAGACTTTCTTATTTTGGACATGGGCTGCAACAAGAGTACATCCCCTATACCTGTTATTTTGGACAGGCCATTCTTGGCCACTGCCAAATGCATGCATTCAATGCAGGTCAGGGATCATGGAAGTAACTTTTGGACATATGAAGGTTGAGCTTAATGTGTACAACAGTGCAAGGTACCTTCAGCTGGACAATGAGGAAAGCTTTGCAGTGCATGTACTAGAAGAAGTTGTTGAAGAAGAATTGCCCACTCTGCTGGAGTGGAGCAATATTGTCACAAGTTTAACTAAAGTTTGAGACATGGTAGAGGAAGGAAGCCTAGCTGTAATGCCAGAAGACATGTCCACATTGAAGTCTTCTGTGGGCTTAGTGCAGCATTCCATTTAGAAACCTACATTGCTGCCCTTTCCTCAAACCAACAAACCACCAATCCTGCCATCCATCCAACAAGCCCCTAATCTAGAGCTCAAGAAGCTTCCAGAAACATTGAAATATGCTTTCCTTGAGAAAGATGAAAAACTTTCGGTAATTATCTCCTCCTCTATTACCAATGAGCAAGAGGAGGAATTACTAACAGTCTTGAGGAAGCATAAAAAGGCAATTGGCTGGACCATTGCTGATCTAGGAGGGATAGATGCATTAATCTGTATGCACAGGATCCATCTAGAGGAGGGCTCAACATCCTTTAGGGAAATGTAGAGGAAATTGAATCCTCACAAGTAGGAAGTGATCCTAAAAGAAATCATCAAATTGCTAGATGCTGGGGTAATTTACCCCATTTCTGATTCTGAATGGGTGGCACCTATCCAAGTGGTGCCCAAGAAATCTGGCATAACAGTTATCACAACTGAGTCTGGAGAGCTGAGACCAGCCAGGGAGACTGCTGGCTGGAGAGTTTGCATCGATTATCGAAAGCTTAACTCTAAGACCAGAAAAGACCACTTCCCTCTCCCATTCATTGATCAAATTCTGGATAAGTTGGCTGGAAAAGCATTTTACTGTTTTCTTGATGGGTACTCAGGGTACAACCAGATCTCTTTGCACCCTCTTGATCAAGAGAAAACTATATTTACTTGTCCTTTTGGCACCTTTGCTTACCGAAGGATGCCTTTTGGGCTGTGTAATGCCCCAGCCACTTTTCAGAGGTATATGTATGTCATATTCTCTGATATGATTGACAAATTCTTGGAAATTTTTATGGATGATTTTTCTGTATATGGGGACAGTTTTGGCCAATGTCTGCAACACCTCCACCTGGTCTTGCAAAGATGTGAGGAGACCAATTTGGTCTTAAGTTAGGAAAAGAGCCACTTCATGGTAACACAAGGTATTGTGTTGAGCCATGTAGTCTCTAAAGATGGGATTGAGGTAGATAAGGCCAAAGTTGACCTCATTGTAAATTTTCCCCCTCCAAGAACAGTCAAACGAATCATATCTTTCCTTGGACATGCTGGAATCTATAGGAGGTTCATTAAAGACATCAAGAAAATTGCTAAACCATTGTGCCACCTACTCTGCCAGGATGTGCCCTTTGACATTTTTGTTGAATGTCTTGAGGCTTTTGAAACTTTGAAGATTTGCCTCACCTCTGCCCCTGTACTCCAAACACATGACTATGCACTGCCCTTAGAGTTGATGTGTGATGCATCTGACTTGCCAATAGGTGCTATTTTGGGTCAGAGAAAAGATAAGCTGCCAGTGGTCATTGCCTATCTCAGCAAATCACTTGCTGAAGCTCAGCTGAATTACACCACAACTGAGAAAGAGCTTCTGGCAGTGGTTTTTGCTGTGGATAAATTTAGACCTTACCTACTTGGGTCTAAAACTATAATCTTCACTAACCACTCAGCATTGAAGTACCTATTGTCAAACAAGGATGCTAAGCCCAGGCTGATTGGATGGATACTCCTGTTGCAGGAGTTTGACATTGAAATCAAGGACAAAAAGAGTGTGGAAAATGTGGTCGCTGACCACTTGTCCAGAATTGTGTTGGAGAAATGTATTGATGATCCTATAAATGATATCTTCCCGGATGAGCAATTGTTTGCCATCCAATCCTTGGTTCCTTGGTATGCACACATTATCAATTATCTAGTTATAGGCAAGATTCCTATCCATTGGACCAAAATGGACAAAGACTTGTTTTTCTCACAGGTCAAATTCTTTTTCTAGGAGGAACCTTGATTATACAAGTATTGTGCAGACCAAATCATCCAAAAATGTGTTTCAGAAAGTGATGTCCCCAGCATTCTGGCCATGTGCCATGAAAATGCCTGTCACTTTAGTGGAAGAAAAATAGCTGACAAAATCTTGCAGTGTGGGTTCTATTGGCCCTCTCTATTCAGAGATGCCAATACACACTGCAGGACCTGTGAAAGATGTCAGAAATTAGGAGGGTTGTCCAAGAGAAACTCAATGCCTTTGCAACTCATCCTTATTGTGGAATTGTTTGATGTCTGGGGTATTGACTTTATGGGCCCCTTTCCTCCTTCCAATGGTTATCATTTCATCTTAGTGGCAGTGGATTATGTTTCAAAATGGATAGAAGCTATTGCCACAAGAACCAATGATAATCAGGTTGTCCTCAAGTTTATAAAGCAGGATATCTTCTCAAGATTTGGCACCCCTAGAGCCATTATCAGTGATGGGGGTAGCCATTTCTGTAACAACAATTTCGAGAGCTTGCTCAAGAAATATTCTGTCAATCATAGGATTGCTACTCCCTACCACCCATAAACCAGTGGGCAAGTTGAAATTTCAAATAGGGAGATCAAGAACATCCTTGAGAAGACTGTGAGGACTGACTGGAAGGACTGGGCTGAAAAGCTTAATCATGCACTGTGTGTTTATAGGACTGCCTATAAGACTCCCATTGGGATGACACCTTTCAGACTGGTTTATGGCAAGGCTTGTCATCTCCCAGTAGAGTTAGAACACAGGGCCTATTGGGCCATTAAACATTCAAATCTAGACCTAACTTCTGCTGGTCATCCCAAGTTGCTGCAACTGTCAGAATTGGATGAGCTGAGGATGGATGCATATGCCAATGCCCGGATCTACAAGGAAAGGTCCAAAGCTTTCTTTGACAATGGGCTGTTAAGAAAGAGCTTCATAGCTGGTGACAAGGTTTGGTTGTTTAACTCCAAACTTAAATTTTTTCTTGGCAAACTGAAATTCAGATGGGAAGGTCCCTACATTGTCATGAGTGTTTCCCCATCTAGTGCTGTGGAAATCAATGATCCCAACTCTGGGAAAACCTTGAAGGTGAATGGTCAGAGGCCTAAGCCTTGTTTTAAAAAACCTGCTGAACCCATGGACACCATTCACTTTCAAGGGGATCCTTCATTAAACTGATCCACAGGTGTGTTAATATTGTATCATATGTTCCTTGGTTTTGTTAGATTTGTCTTGATTTCTTTTGTTCACATTCTCTAGGAAATTTTAGTGGCCTCACTTAAATCTAGACCTGTCTGGTTTGAGTTTTATTTGCTTGGTTTGATGATTACTGCTCTTGGATTGATTGTTTTTGCTTGAATGCATAATGTGGGAGGGTGATTTTTATTGTCTTTGCTTGAATGGTTGATTTTAATGTGTTTGGGGGTACCCCTGGTGGTGAGAGTCATGCCTAGGATCCAACCCCAACATCAATGGAAATGGCAGAACAGAGAGCACATGCTCTATGTTTACTACTTTGCTGTCACTGGGTTCAAAAGGAGGCCTGAGAGACTCTCGCGCAGTTCACATAGAACCATTCAATAGCTATCACGAGATTCAAGTAAACCTAGGAACCTCTCGCGCGATCCAAATAGAGCATTTCACTAGCTGTTGCGAGGTTCAAAGGAAGCCTGAGAGACTCTCGCACAATTTAAAAGGATTACTTCATTAGCTGTCGCAAGATTCAAAGGCTGTCGCTAGATTCAAAGTGAACCTCAAAGTTGTTCGCACAATCTAAAAGGAGACCTGGGAACCTCTCGCGCAATTCACATGGAATTCTTCACATGCTGTCGCGTGCTCCAAGGTCAACCTGAGAGATTGTTGCGCAATCCAAGTTGAATAGCACCTTCTCTAGGTTCATTTTCAATCTCGCGACCAGATACTTCCAAAGCACGTCGAGCTTCACAATAAGTATTTTAACCCCGCGCTTGTCTCCATTTCCAGTCCTCTCTTCCTTCTTCACCCTGCGCAACCCTAGCTTCCGGCGCTCTTCTACCTCTCCCCTCCACCATCCACTCTACAACCCATCATTCACACCAGGAATTTATAGATTTGTTCCCAAAGTCATCCCCATTAGTTGCCCTCTGCTTAGAGCTCTCGTGGTGCACTGTGCATCAGATCGAACCAAACCCTAGGATTTTAGGGTAAGCACTCAGATCTTTCAAGGTAGAATTTGTAATGGCCCCTAAGAGCGCACCAAAGAAAAGGGGCAAGGATAAGTCCCCTGTTGAGCCGTCTGCTAAGAAGGTCAAGACTTCAAAGACACAGAAAAAAGGGAAGGAGGTGGTTGAGGAGGTGGAGGAGCCAACCCCTGAGTTTTCTACACCTTCCGAGCTCATGGCTTCAATCCCATTAGAGCCTGAAACAACTTTCCACCTACCTTTCTTTGATAAGGAGCCTCTCTCTGCCCCTGCCGTTCAATTTATGAGCGAGGCGGGCCTGACACCCTTGATGAGAGGAATTCCAGCACTAGCCTACCCTAGGCTACTGTAACTCTTTTACCAGCACATTAGGGTAAAAAAAGACAAGGATGGACAAGTAGGCTTGCTGGTGTTGATTGATGACTTTGAAATGTTAGTTGGCCCCAAAGTGATTACAGAATTATTGGGCATCCCAGCCGCATTCGACCCTAGCTATGGATATGCCACCCCCCTGAGTGCCTCAATTGATATGATTGCAAGAACTTTGACTAGAGGATTAAAGGCCTCAGGGGATTCAATCAGAAGAAGAGAGTTGAAGCCTGGACTCCTCTTCATTGACCAGGTCCTAAGAAAGAATATTTACTGTTCAGGCCATCAGCAGGAGAGGAGAGCTCCGATTGCTGATGTTCTTTACTCCTTCTCTCTAGGCCATGGCTTCCATGCAACATGGTTAATCTTTGAGGCAATGAAGGACCTGGTGGAGAAATTGGGGCAGAAAAAGAAGCCACACACACTCCCCTATGCCAGAGTCATCACCAAGCTGCTACTAAAGGGGGGGTACAAGATAGCAAAATCAGAGGGGACTACCACCCTTGCCCCTACTACTGTTGCCAAGAGGCAATGGGGAATCAGCAGAAGCCTGATGAAACCACAGAAGAAGAAGAAGAAGGCTGAGACTCAGGCCCTTCCCAAGCAAGCAGAAGAGGCAGTTGTTACAAGGCCCACCCCTGTCACTACAGAGGAGATTCCAAAGCCTGTTACCACCACTGCTACAGCAGCCACCTCAACCCCCTCACCTTTTACTCCAGCATCCACTACCCCTATTCCATCTCTCTTTCACCCTCCTCTGTCTTCATTATCTATCCCCACACCCCCTTCTCCTGTGATTGGTACTTGAGAGGACACCACTCCCCATGTTAGCCCCTCCCCATCCCCTACCCTACCTCAATACACAGCCCTGATACCCTCATCATCTTCACATAAACCTGACAGCCCTCCACTCATTTCCTACAAGAAAAGGAAAACCACTGAGACAACCCCCACCATCTCCCAGACACCACCCACAATCCCTTTTATCCCCATTGACACACCTCATATTGAAGAAGACACCACCCCTGCCATGCCTACTACATCCCCATTCACAGGAGATTGACTTAAACCTTAACACAACCACAGGATTCCAAGCCTTTATGGCTAGTTTCCTTGACACCATGCCCAGCCACTACACCCCCCTCTCGGACTCCCCAATTACATCACCACATCACTCACCAAAACCCCAATCTCCCCCTCCTTCCACTTTCTATCATACACCTTCCTCACCTTTTCAACATGTGCCATCTTCTACACAAACTCAACCCCCCAGCCCAGACACACTAACACTCATGCTCTCCCTCATCCAGGACATCCAATCCCAACTATCCACCACTACACACACCTAGGACCAGATGCAGACTAACCTCACATCCATCAAATCCACCCTACAGACATTAACCAACCCACCCATCCCTCAACAATCCACTCCAACCCCCCTAGTCCTTTCCCCTGACTTTTACATCCAAGACTCCAGCCCTGATTCTCAACCCCATTCACCACCCACAATCTCTTTTATCCACCCAACCCCCCCATTCCCTTTCATACCTTTCACCATTCCCTTTTTCCCTCCCCCATCACCACCTACTCCTAGTGAGCCTCCTTCATTTTCTTTCCCCCCCATGCCTTCCATCCCACCTCTTATCCTACCCCCTCCAACATTCACTAGCAAGCAGACCCAAACAGACCTAGAACCTGCTACCCTCCCCCAACAACTAGACTTACCCACTGTTAACCCCACATCCCCCACCCAGGACCAATCACATTTTGCTCCTTCCACTTTCTCTCTTTCCATCGCACCCAAACAATCTTTTTACATCCCTCCCTACCTCACCATCCTCCATGCGATGAGGGACAATCCCTACCTTAGGAGGGATGTCCTGAGGGGCATGGCCCAACTTAGGCAGTCCATTGAGACTCCCCTGTTGTAGCAGATTGATGAAATGAAGGAAGCCCACAGAAAGCAATTACTAGGCATCTCCCTGGGGAGGACTAATATCTTGGAAGCCTATCAAAAGGCCCAATCTCTAGCTGCTTATCATCAGCTGAATTTGGAGCTGGAGAAAGCCAACACTACTGCAGAGAAGATGAAGGCCAGGATGTTTGAAAAGAGGCTCAACAATGCCCAGGAGATCTTTAGACTCCAAAAGGAAATCCATGAAACTGACCTCCTCAAAGTCAAAATCCAGATAGCCTCATTGGAAGTTGCATTGGCTGCTGCTAACCGAGCCTGCCCCCCCCACTCTCTATCCGCATGCAGACACAGCCTAAAGCTAACCCCAGCTGCCCGAGGAGGCACAACCAATTGCCCAACCAGGATAAAGGAAGGCCCTGCGCCCCTCCTTCCTCACCTCCCTCTTGAGCAACCCCCACCTACCAAGACCCTGCGCACCTCCAAGAGCAAACTTATCCTAACAGAGGAAAGTCACGCTAAGAGGTGCCTTACAGACCTCTATTAAAATTGGCAAGAGCAGTACCAGATCGAGGAGGTAAAACCCCCCGGCTGCCTAAAGCAAAAGGGAAGTCCCCAGTAGCCCCCACTGAGGAAGACAAAGGAAATCTCTTATGATCCCTCCTGAACCTAAAACTAGAAAGATGAGGGTGAGGGCACCAAAGGCTCCAACCATAAAGAAACTACCAGCCCAACCAAAGAAACCAAGGTAGCCTAAGAAAAAGACTCCAGCTGCGGGCAAAGCTAGGAAGAAAATAAGTCCAACTTAGAAACAAGCCCGCAAGAAAGAGGACAAAGTTGCACTTAGGAAACATGCACAAAAGGTGGGCTGGGACTGGTTTACAGATTCAGATTCAGATTCTTCCTCCTCTTAGACTAGATTGTACATAGGCTCTTCTTTCCTTATCCTTCTTATCTTCTCATTGTAATTACAGCTGTACATATCCTCTCAGTTAATAGAAATTTTTTTTCTTTTGTATATCGATTTATGTGCCATATTTATTTTGTGTGCTTGTTTATTTTTTTTAAATTAGTCTTCATATTGTTCACTTTTATCAGTAACATGGGAGATGAATTTAGGGAAGCTATTCTCATTTGAAATAGGAATCCATGTGAACGGTAGATGTAGATGGCAACTGAGTGGATACATGACATTGTTCAAGTACAGGCCTCAGCACAAATGGTGCACAGAGGTCGACTGTTGATCTCGATCAAGGGGTTAAAATGGCCTCATTTTCATAATCGTGGGCCATGTCAGAGCTTGCTCGCGGAGTCCTGAGCGCGCGCAAAGCAAAATTCCATATTTTCTAGTGTGCAGTTGTGCGATACACGGGATCACTTTAATTACCAAGGCTAAAATTAGACCATCATTTAGGGTACGCTCTCTTTTCCCATAATCAGTTGTGCGAATTATCATTCTCCAAACAATCACAATTTATTGCCATGCTTGGAAACAGACAAGACTTTAATATGCCGATTCATAGTCTACCGTCCAAGTACTTTAAATACGCAGTTAGTTCGTCTTCATCTCATCCTTTCTCTTCTAACCCTAGCAGTCCGGCCCTCCTCATAACCATGGCGAATAACAAACCCAACGAGTTCCCAAACAAATTCTATCCTATGTGGTTTGACCCCCTACCACCTAAGGAGCCGGACCCATTACAATTTCTTTGGGATGAGTATGAAGAAGTCCAGAGGATCCTGGCCAAAAAGGAGAAGAGAGAGAAGAAGAAGAAAAAAATTGAACCACCTGCATCTCCCCCACCATCTTCCTCAAACCCTCCACCACCGACTACCCCTTGATCCCTATTCTCCCCCCCCCTATTTTGTCTGTTCTTAGAATTTTACTTTTCTTTTTAAATATTTTTGTAATATATATTTTTTATTTTTTATATTATAATGAATTTTTCTTTTTGTTCTATACTGTTCAGTTTTCCATCTTTGCTTAGTTCTATTTGGCTGCTCTTATGTATTTTTGTTTTTCTTCTTGTGTGTTTATTTGTTCTGTATGGAATCTACTGCACTTTCTCACCTTTGAACCAGTGAGGACACTGCTCCTCATGGTTTAGGGGTGTGGCAGGATAGGTCTACCAATAGAATAGTTAATTTTAGTTCAATAATGGTGGTGTAATTGGGATGAATAAAGTCAATTTCCACCTAAATTGCTGCAAAGAGGAAACTTGTAAAAAATTACAATATTTTTGCAGACTTTTCGAAACTGAAAATGTTAAAATCTTGACACCACCATGAAGATAACATCAGAAAATTTTCCAGTTAGTACTCAGTGAACCTAAGAGGAGAGAAACAGATGAAAATACACCCCATGGGTTAATTTGAGAACCATACCTAGTGAGATTTGGGCCTACCATTTTCTTTTGAAGAGTGTTTTTGGCATTATTTTTTTGCTCTATGGACTGAGTGAATCAAGTCTTTTTCACTAAAAGTTGGGCACCTCCAAATCAAAACTGATTGACATCACTCATGACACTAAGGAAATGATCCAGGGCCTTCATTTGGACAGTTTGAGCCTGAAAATCCAACCTTTTTAAAATGTTGCCCTTTTGCATACACAGTTGAGCCTTAAAAATCCTACTTTTTTTTTTTTACAAACACCAGAATACTTGCACCTTAATCTCATAACCTGATTCAACCTTATCCTCACTCTGAGAATTTAGAAGGTAAAGGAGAAGGAGTTAAAGATAGTGAGAGTGGTCAAACATTCTGTGGAAGGGGAAGAAAAGCAACTTATGAACAACAGTGTATCAATGGGATTTATGTGGCAGTTCATCATAAAAAGATTGAATAAAAAAAATAAAAATAAAAAAGAGAAAAAGAAAGAGAAGTCTAGAGAAAAACATCATCTGAAAATTGAAAAGAAGAGGAGAAGCTGGCCACTTTGATTCTGGAATATATCAAGAAAGATGAAGTTTTGCTAAAATGAAGGTTGTGAAGTCATGAATCACTCCTTACCTTGCTGATTTCTTAATTTTGATTCCCTTTTTACCCCTTGATTCTTTACATCCCTCACCCATAAGCCACATTACAACCCATTCAAAAAAACCTTATAGATCCAAAGTGAAATGAGCTGTAATGTGGAGATGAAGAGTTGTCCAATCTATGGTGAAAAGCCATGAGGATATCAGAAATTAGAAGCTTTGCGTATGCTCATGCTTGCAGGCCCATTTGGGGTCTGTAACTGCTCTTGAGCTTTTTTGAATGTGAACACCCTCAGATTGTCAATGTTGAGAGATAGCCCTGGTGAGAATTGGGTCTGAATTTTAACCTCATTGGGGTTGTATCCAACCTGAATTTTGAATTAAAGGCAAGCTGGGTACTGATTTTTACACATTGAATTTCTAATGTAAAATGAATGGTGGTGATGCAAACACTTGTTAAATTTTGAGTTTTGAATGGCCTGCATTACTGCTGCAGTTCCCTCTAAATGTTAAAGAATGGGTGTGGAATGAAGCTTTATACATTGAATTCTGTGTTGTCATTAACTGCATTATATTTAACTGTTTTAATGGTGAAGTTTGTGGGTATGTTCACTGAAAACCCTCAGGAGACTTCACTCCTCCACTAGGGATCACCTAGGGGTTTAAGAGGCTTGGTACATATGCTAAATGTACCTGTGATCCCTACGAAAGTGCATTTAATTAGTTACAGCTTTACTAAGGGACTAGCAAAGATTAGGTTTGGGGGTGTGTTAAGACCTGAAAAGTACCACTTTTCACCCCTTAACTTAATCTCTGTTAGACCCTTAATCATTTAATAAATGTGTTTTAAGTCTATCCTGTAGGTAATAACCAGCAGCTGGAAATAAGGCCCTAATCATGCCAAGAAGCTTACCTTTTTGCCCCAGAAGTGTCTCAGGAGAAAGAAAGTTAGACCCAGACAAAACTGGCTGTAGCTTAGGCACAGCAAAGCAAAAACAAGTCAAGAAGTGAGCCTCACGCAGATGTCACAGGGCTCAATTGAACCAAAAAGAATGCTTCGCACAGTCGTTGCAGGTTTCTGAGGGCAGCACACCAACTGCTCATGTCGTTCTCGCACGGCTTGAGGACAGAAGGAATTGAAAAGCAGACTTCACGCGATTCTCGCGAGGCTCAGTCATAAGCACTCGCGCAGTCTCGCTTAGCTCAAGAAAGGAGCGGTTATTCTTCGCGTGATTCACTAAGGAGAGAGAGCTCCAGGCATTCCTGCGCATTTGTCGTCGATGGCGTGGGATCTGAACCTTCAGATCGCTCGCGATCCAGAAGCCCATGCACATTATTTCTTTGCGGGGATCGCCACAGGATTCATCAAGGAACAAGTCGCGTGCACAATTCTCGTGCCATTCAAATGGAAAGAGCAATCCCACGATGACCAAAGTATCAATCCCGTGACTGCAAGAGCTTCAAGTCAAATCAACATCGCGACACCAATTCTATCACACGATAAGACTTGAAAAGCCTTTCTACCTAGCGAGGCTCGAGTTCTTAACTTCTCCCCACTTCTGTAGGGGCAATCTGAGAACTTCTAGTAACTAGGGCACGCACTCCAATGCTCTAATCTCCGTGAACACGCCCCGAGGTATCCAAGGAATAAAAATGGGCCATGATAGCATTGATAAATTAGGGTTTTCCTAACCCTAATTCTCAGAGAGCTGACTGCTATATAAGCCTAAGCCTAGTTTAGGTTTAAAGGACTTTTGTACTCCTTCTTGAAACCAACTGTAGAATTGCAGTAGGCTAAGGTTAGGGTTTAGACAGTTTCTTTTTCCCTTTTTTTTCTCTCCATAGTCCAGCACTTGCTGGCAATGTCTTTGTATGTCTATTTGGAATAGATTTAATGGAATTTTATAATAGGATTTTATGCATGTATGGGATTGTTGTTTTGTGAGTTGTTCTGTACAAGGCTGCTACCTTCAGATCCTCCATTACTATGTTGCATTGTAAGCAATGGAGGATTATTTTTAAAGTTTTATTTAGATCCAAGTGACCTGTGTGTCTAGATTAGGCACATTGCAGGCCTATGCCCCACCACAGGATCCACTAAATCTAAATCCCCATGGGAGCTTGAGCTGGTAGCCTTGTGAACATGGTGGTGGTAGCAATGTTCTTATTCTGTCTTAGACCTCTGTGAGGAGGAGAGCCTCTGTGGATAGTCTGTGACCATTTAAGTGGACAGATTATAGCCCTAGGGTGAGGCCAATCCATAGATCTAAGACAGATCCTTCTTCTCTGCACTTGTGCCTGTAGCCTTGTGAGAGATTGTGCAGAGACAGACTCCCCTGTATTTGTATAGACCCACCAGATCTGATATGGCTATAGATATTGTAGGCTTGTGACTGGATCACTGTTGTCTTTCTAAAGCAGTGAATAGCTATGATTAAAAGCTAGTACTCAAACTCTTGTTGGTTCTGTGTGTCCAGGCTAGTGCACATTGCAGGCCTAGCCCCACACACAGAACTTTAGAGGTTGAGGTTCCTATGGATTCTTGAGCTAGTAGCCTGGGAGAAGTAGTGCCTACAATGTTAAACTTGTTATGACCCATCTCTGGATTGTGGTTCCCCTATTGGATAGCCTGTGACCATTCAAGTGGACAGGTTATAGCCATAAGGGATTGGATCATGGCACAGGGGTGAGTTGGATCCTTTCTCCTCTTTGGTGATAATGTAGCCATTGGACAGGATTTCTACAGCAGCAGATCTGTGTCTGAGTTATAAGACCCATCTGATTTGTGCCTAATAGCTTACTTCTCACCCTTTTATATTTATTTTCTCACACTCCATCATTCTTCTCAACCATTTATGTAGTTTAGGCATTAGGTTACCTTAGGATTTAGATAATAGTGACCTTAAATCCCCTTCCATTTAGGATTGCCAAATCTGTAGCCAAATCTGGAGGGCCTACTAAAGATAGCTCCCTTGGAGCTTTAGATCAACTTTTCCTATGGGCCAAACTGGTACTCATTAAAACTTGCTACAACAGGCTCTGTATCTTGTAGGACTGTATATTTTTAGGCTTGTTGCTCTGTAGTTTTTAATCCACCTTTGAATTATTTTCACTAACCCCATTCTTATTACTGTCTCCAATAAAGTCAGTAGCAAGCACTTAAAATATCTTAACGCCTGGGGATATCCCTAAAAGGTCCCTGAGTAAAGACTGAGAAGTGGAGAGCCCAAGCTTCGCGGGGCAGACTTTTGCTCTTTAGTTCATTCACGCAGCTACTGAGTGCTTTGTGAGTTGGAATTTGACTTGGAAGGTCCCTTTCTCACACAGAAGATCTTTAAATGATCACGCAGCTGCTTTGGCCTTTAATGCACTCGCGAGGAAGAAATTGTTGTGCTTAGCTTTGCTCGCGTAGTAAAACTTTCAAATTTTCTATCGTGAGGGTGTCGCTTGGAAGATTTTAAATCTCGCTCGACTTCTTGTTAGAGGACAAACACAGCTCACTCGGTAGATGTTTGAGCTTTTAAACACACAAGAACTGTGTGAGGAAATATTTGGAGCTCTCTCTCTTCTTGAACCACACGAGGACTTCGCGAGCTTGCAGTTGTTCTTTGTGCCACTTGGCCTCAAGAGATAGTCCACGCGACTAATATGCGGCTTATTCCTCGCGAGAGCTTCGCAAGCTGGATTTCTGAAGGCTTAGTGCGCGAGTGCTATGCGAAGTCTTGGAGTGTTGAAAGCAGATCAACTGCGCGACTACTGTGCGAAGCAGTTCTTGAAGTTCATTCCTCTACTGGGCGCACATGACTTCTGCGCAATTTTTCTTGTGCTGCATGTAACATCTACGCGAGGAAGCTTTGCTACCGCCTTCAACAGCGCAAGGCAGCATTTCTACTGTGCGGGATAACACCATTTCTTCTCTACTGCTATTACAGCCTTCTCCTCTCACATCTATACATCTTTCATCTGCTGAACTTCCTTGGTCCACCATGATATGCAAAATAGTCACCATGGTGTGTACCACCATGGTGTTCCATCATTTCTTTGGCTCAGCAGTCACCCTTGACTTGAATTCTCTCATTTTGGCACCAAAGGCATAGACTTTGTATTAAGCTGCACAATTATTACTAGCTATAAAAAAAGCTAAACAAAGAGTTATTAGACAGCTTCAAGGTGTAGTAAAGGCTAGGTTAGGAGGTAAAAAGTGGTACTTTTTCAGTGAATAACACTTGCATTTAAACTACTTGAGCTGTCCATTTAATCCACTCGAGTGGCTTTCATTTTGGTTGTTATAGAGATGTGCACACCTAACTTGTCGAGCTGTAGCAGTCCCCAACCATCCTATCGAGTTAAGCTGTGAAAAAAGGGCTACATTTGAACCTATCGAGCAACTGAAGTGAACCTGTCAAGCTGCTGAAGGCAACCTGTCGAGTTGCAGTGCTTAAATGCTACTGAAGCATTCTGTCGAGCAGTTATAGTGCTTAAAAAAGCTTGTATTTTATCCTGTCAAGAACCTATTGCGATCCTCTTGAGATATAAAATCTGAAGCTGTCTGAAGCCAATATCCTCTCGAGAACTGCTCGAGATGCAAATCTGAAGCTCATCTTGTTGAGGCACGAGTTTCAGTCTTCGTATTCAACACTCCAGGGATATTTTTAGGATTTCGCAGCTTCTAAGGCACACATCCCAAGGTGTTTAGCCATCCCACACGTCCCAATGCAATTACTTGGCCACAAAAGGGCCATGATAGCAGCTCCAAAAGTCTTGATTTCTGATTGGCTAAAACAACAAAGACCTTTATGGATTGTTTATAAATACACTTGAGCTATTTTGTAAAATTATCCTGAATAGCTAGATCAAAGTGTATTTTAGGTTTAGCGTGAGGGTTTAGTTTCCCTTTTCCATTTTCTTTTTCTTCTTTCCTGAGCACAGTAGCAATGCTAGGCTAAAGCTTTGTAGCAGCTAGGTTAGTTTCAGTTTTGTAATCAGTTTTCTATAAGCATTGAGAGTAGTTTTGGTGATTTGCACAGACTGTTGCCTTGAGGGAAATCATTCTAAGTTCTTTTTATTCAATGAAATGCCAATTTTAAAGCTACATTTCATCTTTATTTTTCTGTGTTTTCTCACATAGAGTAGTAATGGTTTGATGCACCTATGGTTGCTTGAGCTTGTAGCCCTGCAACCGTGGTGGCAGCAGTAGTATCCCTATTCTATCTCTAACCTCTGTGATTTGGATAACCCCTGGGATAACTTGTGATCATTCTAGTGGGTAGGTTATAGCCTTAAGGCTGGTCTAGATTACAAGGTTGAGCTTGTAGCCAAGTGAGAGACAGCTATAAAACCCAACTCCTCCTCTGTTTTGCAATCCCATCGTCAGTGAATAGACCTAAAATTTTGTAGAGATTGCAGACTTGCAAGATGGGTCATTATAGGCCTTTTTGTAGCAATAACCAGTTAAATCTAATTCCCCATTCAGCCTGAGATTTCTTGTAGCTTCTACTTGATTTTCAAGGACTATTTGCTCCTATGAATGCATGAGCTTATAGCCTTACAAACATGGTGTCTGCAATGGTTTTCCTGTTCTGATTTAGTCCATTGACTTGATGAAATCCCTGAGGTATTTTGTGACCATTTAAGTGGACAAAATACAGCCCTAAGATTAGTTCATGCCTTTGGGTTATGTTAGATTCCTCTACCTTACAGATGTGCTTGTAGCCATCTGAAGGGCTGCTGCATATTCATCTCTTGAACTAAGATGCAGTGCTGATTTATCTATAGCTCCCTACTTCTCATCATTTTAACTTTATTTTACCACTCCATCATCATCTTTATTTTCCTCCTTTTAGATGTAGTTTATTTATGCTTTTATTTTAGTTGTGACACTTAAACACCCACTTTACCTTGCTTTCTAGTTTAGGTTTAGAGTTGCCAGATCTATAGTTAGATCTGACGATTTACTATACAACCCTTGCGATTTAGATTATCACTCCCTGTGGGACAAACTCTTTCTTATTAAAACTTGCTACAACAAGCCTTGTATCTTGCAGGACTGTGAGTTTTGTTTTGTCCTATGTTCACTCCATTTTTTTTTTTTGTTTCTGCTTTTTTTTATTTTCCTCATTTTATTCTTTATCATTTTTATAATAAGAACAACGCAAAGCAAAATCAACCCAACAAGACACTCAACACTTTATCAACTTTATGGGACAAGATATCCACCTTCTTTGCCAGGTCATTGTACGCAATAAGCTCATACAATTTTCCCTTGGAAGTGGGTTCTTTTGTTACTCTAGCAGTTGGTTCAATGTCATTTCTTGACAATGACTCCTGCTGTATAGAGTTTTCACTTATCACATCAAATATATCTCAGGCTTCCTTATTCGTTTTGCTGAGGTATGTGCCACCACATGAGACATCAATCATGTCTCTACTCTTAGAGTCAATCCCTTGGTAGAAGCTTTGGAAAAACTTCCACTTAGGGATTTGATGATGTGGGCACTACCTCAGCAGCTCTTTAAACGTTTCTCATGCCTCATGAAAATCCTTAGTTAGGAATTGAGCAAAGAAGATGATGCTCTTCCTCAACTGGCTAGTTTTATTCATTGGGAAAATTTTGGCTAAAAACTAACATTGCAGGGCATTTCTTAAGGTTATGCTGTTGGGTGGGAGCATGTTGAGCCAATTTCTAGCTTTGTCCTTTAGTGAAAAAGGAAAAAGCCTCAGTTCTGTGGCCTTATCTCTCAGACCAACACACTTGAATGTAGTGCATAAACATAAAAATTCATCTATGTGCTTATAGGGACCCTCCTTACTTAGCCCATTGAAAGATGACACTATTTGGATGGTTTGGGCCTTAATTTCATAGTTGCCCTCAGCATTGGGGAATTGAATGCAGAAGGGGGATGAGTACACCCCTGGTGCATAATATTCCCTCAATGATCTTGGTTGTTCACCCATCTCAAACATTTCAATTTGTTCAACAGGGGTAGATGGTGTGTGTCTAAGCTTACGGACTATTTCTATTTCTAGATTTAAAGGTTCTAGCTTAGGATGAAGAGACCTTCTACCCAACATACACTACCAGCTAGTAATAAGAATACTTTTAGCAGCAATAAAAGAATGATAAAAACTATTGTAAAATACAATTGCTAAAATTAAGGCACAAAAAAGTGAAACTAAAGCAAGGGATAAAAGGATGCAAACTAGGGCAAACAATGCTCCAACTGCAGCTATCAGCTCCCCTCTTATCTACTGTTCCAGATCTGCAGAAAACTAAAATAAATTCAGCTGTACTTTTATTCAAACAGATAACATGCACAAATAAATTTATGGACAGACAAATAAAACTCAGATCTACAATTTAGATCAAATATCCCCGACAGTGGTGCCAAAAACTTATTGGTTTATTTGCTAGTACTATTTTTTTATTATTAGAAATGGGGTAAAAATATGATAGCAAAAACAAATTACAAAGGGGGAGTGAAATGGAGTGAAACAATATAAAAACAATAATCTAAACACACAGTCCTACAAGATCCAGGGCCGTTGTAGCAAGTTTTGATAAGTAAGAGTTTGTCCCACAGGGAAATTTGATCTAAAAACATAAGGTTGAATAGTAGACCTCCAGATCGGGCTATAGATCTGGTAGCACTAACCTATACTAGAAAGCAAAGGTAAAGAAAGGGAGTTTTAGGGAGTCACAAAACTAAAATAAAACATAAAAGAAAATGACAGATCTACACTACAAGAAAGGGGTTTAGAAAGGGGTGGAAATGGATTTGGAAAATTAAATAGAAAATGAGTGATAAGTAATAAAATAGGGACTGATTTTTTTATTGAACAAGGGGTTGACCAAGCATAGAAAGGATTGGATCAACAACTGTCCCTCATTTTGCTACAAGCTCACATGCAAGGAAAAATAATCCAATCCAACCCTGAGATATGGACTAGTCTTAGGGCTATAATCTGTCCACTTGAGTGGTTACAGATCATCCTAGAGATATACTCCAATCATGGGGTTAAAACCAGAACATATAAATCACTACAACCACTATGTGTGCATGGCTACAAGCACATACATCCATAGGTGCATTAAACCTATAAACTATATGCAGGCACAGGAGATTATAGATTCAATGGATCAAGGAAAATTAACTTTCATTACATAAAAAGTACTTACAATGGTCAGCCCTCAAGACTGCAGTCCTGCAGAACTCCAAGGCCCTTTACAAGCATACACACAGTCCTTTTTGCAGCAGAAAATCAATCCTAACTATTACAAAAGGACTTAGCCAATAAATGCTGAGCTAAGGAGGGAAGAAAAAGGAAAAAGATGACCTAACCCTGGAAATGACCTAAGCACAGAATATCCTCCTAGCTCAGAGCATATTAGGTTATGTTAGATGCCTATTATTGGCTATTTTCACAGAGATAATCCATACAAAATATCTTTGTGCCTTGGACAATCAGAAAGAAGAAGAACCAAGTTAGTTAGGATCCTACTGATGTGGCCTAATTACAGCCATGTGTTGCCTTGGTTAGTGGGGAATAACTCAACACATTGGGATGTGTGCCTTAGATGCTGTGGAATCCTAAAAGTACCCCTAAAGGTTGAACGAGAATCCTGGAACCCGAGCCTCGATTAGTTGGGGCTTCAGATTATGAATCTCGAGTGGTTCTCAAGTGGCTAGATTAATTGTTGAAGCATGGTCGACAAGTTGGAGTGGTTCAGGCAGTGTATCTCGACCAGATGAAGCGTCAGGTAGTGTATCTCCAAAGGCTCTCGATAGGCTGGAAGTAGTGCTTGACCAGATGGCTTTCCATTTTTGTAGCTCGAGTGGCTGGATTAGCTGTTCGACAGGTTGTATCAAAATCTCCTCGAGTGGCTATCGATAGGTTGAGTTGCTTAAAACTACAGCTCGACAGGCTAAATCTCCTCAAGCTTTAGCTGCTCCACGGGCTGATTGCTTCAGCATCAACTACTCGAGTTCTGCTCGAGATGAATTTCTGAAGGTCAGAACCTTTCGAGCTATGCTCGAGGTAGGAAATTTGAAGTTGTGAACCTCTCAAGATGTGCTCGAGGTAGGAAATCTGAAGGTGTCTTTCACTTGAACTGCTTGAGACAACTCGAGCTGCTAATCTGCTGCAAGCTTAAAGTGCTCAAGATCTATGAGAGCTCATTTTGCTGGGAGTTTAACTGCTCGAGAACTGCTCGAGCTTGCATTCCTAATTGTCTGATGTTGTGCACAGCCTGCTGCAACACTCCTCACTGCTTGGGTCCACCTTTCTTTTCACTGTTGGACTTTTAGGGCCCGCAAGCATGACAAATGTCTCCTATGGTGCCGACCACCATGGTGCACACTCTGTTCTTCCATCTGCTTTAAGACTTGACTTCGAAATGCTCCCTTCTTGGCATCCATTATGTGGACTATTACACTAAGCTGTGATTTATTTCTAACTACAAAAACACACTCAAATGACAACTATTAGATGGCTCAAAGGTGTAGTAAAGGATAGGTTAGGAGGTGAAAAATGGTATTTTTCAGTGATTAACACTATCCGACCTGATTTCTCGCACAAAAACACTCTGTTTCGACCGGTCAGTGTTGGAGGACCGACTGGTTGGCTTCACTTTCCCTCTCCAAGTAGAAGACGATCCCATAAAGCTTCAGGACTCTTTATTTTCTAGACCGATCGAATTAGGTTGGACCGGTCGATTAATTCTTCTGACTATGTTTGCATTCTTCCCTTCTAGTTTTGACCGGTCGGCTAAGTCCTGACTAGTCTCTCTTTGTAATTCTGAAACCTTTTAGAGTTCTGACCAGTCGAAAGTGATGCTTTGACCGGTCCATTTAAGCTCAGTTCTCTTCAGCTAGGAATTCCTTCTACTGTGCTATTTCGATCAGTTGAATTTGCAGTTTCGACCGGTCCATTTGACCTTGTGAAGAACTCCTTTCAGTTATTCCTCCTTGGATCCTTTCCATTTGCTTGGGTTTCTTCTTATCTTTGCTCTTTAAAACCTTTTTACGCTTATCTGGATTTTGCACCTATTACAACACAACATGAACTAATAGCACACATTAGCGGTTAAATGAGGTCTAACAAAGCAAGGATTCGAGGATAATTTATACAATATTTGAGTCAGATCAGTGCATTAGCGCATTTTTGATTCATCGCTTGCGTGGGTTGACAAAAGTCTAAATGCGCTACCAGTTTAGTGCTTAATTTGAAATTTGCATAGCTTTGTAGGCACATGATCGTCTTAAAATATGACCTTTCAAGTGCACAAGTTCATATGTACTTTGGCTAGTACAAGGGTGTTGAATCACAGGGACTTGTCGTTTATCTTATTTAATCTCTATTTTATATAATATTTGTATATTTTAAGTTTCCTAAATTAATCCTAAAATTAAAGAGAAAACCAAGTAGATCTGGATAAAGATATGGGAAGGCAGACTGAGATCTCTCTTGGATCTCAAACTTGTATTTAATAATCTCTTATTTCTTCCCTATTTTGAATCCCTGGTACCCCCACTCCTAGCCACAAGCTCAGTCACTTCGTATATGAATTAGAGAAATCTAATCGTCAAAGAAACATTGCACGAACCAACAAAGACTACCCTACAAGGCCTAGTCCATCAATGAATATCCTATCTAGGCTAACCCCAATCCCTACAAGGCCACTAAGATTAATCTAAACAGAATTAAACCTTTACAATCGCTCATTCTCGATGATTCTGGGAACCTAGAACATGCAATTTGTAATAACCCGAGAATTTTGGCCTAGGCACATCGAGCTAATACTCGATGATGGCTACTAAAGTACGACATCTGGTACCAAACATTGGGATGCACTAACCAAGTACACCCAAGTTAAATCATGACATTAAGCGGTTCCGCACACTCACATTTTAGGGTCGACCTTGCATTGGAGATGACGCCATGTATCAGATCTGATCGAGGATCCCATGAAACCCAAGGCCAACACTTAGATGTCGCACCTGGCTCTCGGGTGTATAAGTTACACTCCGGAAAGAATCCTGGGAATGGATATGATCTCATGTGATTTGGTCTCACCCATGTGAGAACCATTCGAGACTTAAAACCTTGAGACCCAATTGTGAGAACCAATCACTTGTGAACCAATTGAAGAGGGCCATAGGATGACCCGCACAACACTTGTCAGTGTATAGACTTCACACCAGATCAAACACCAAGCCTATAATACCTGCGTTGCACGCAAAAACACCTATGTTCTTCATTGGAAACAAGGAGAGAGTAGAACCTTCTCCTATTTAGTTCCTTCTTGAAAACCAAACCTTAGACTCAGCACTTTGTCCTTCCCATTGGGTGATCTCATCAACTCCGGTCACTGTGAGACGGTTGGGGTCGAGATCGATAGAGAGGAGCGAAGAAAACTGTGAAGATTCATGTTGTTTGTCTCGGAATCCAATCGAAGCCATGCCCATGAAAAAGGTATGTCACGCTACGCATGCATTTAAAGTAGACCCTAGGAGTATGATAAAACATAGACTATAAATGCTATATGGTGCATGCGAGGTTTTGAAAATTGAATTCAACGGAAAGAATGATAAATGGTAGCCCCGAGGATCCATGGTCGAAATGCTTGCAGGCATGCAAAATGGTGAGGAAATAGCAATTCTAAAGGACAAGTATAAATATAAAATTAATGTAGGAAAGATCTGGGCCGCATGCAAGAAATTTTAGTAAAATTTGGGGAGTTTTGGCGTAAGGAAGAATAAGAACAGGGCCTGGAAAGGTTGGCTCGCCCAGGCTAAACCTAGACTAGCTGGGCGAGCCGGTAGCAAGGTGTGAAAGGGGAAGGAAATAAAGGACTCAGCCGGGCAAGTCCCGTAAGCTAAAAAGTCCAGGCGTGTTTGGCCCGGGCGACTAAAAAGGGGCCAAGAAGAGTTAACGGGTGAGAGTGTAAGTGGCTGGGCTAGTTGCCTAAAGGTGCGCGGCTTAAGTTATTTAGCAGACTCGCCCTGGCGGGTTTCGCAAGCCAAATTTTTTGGGCGAAAATCGCCCGTGCAACTTTTAAGTGGCGTTTGGGATTTAAGTGAAGCCGCCAAGCGACTTTAATTAGTAGCCCGAGAGACTTTAGGCGTATTTTAAAGATGAACAACCTTAGAGCATTTCAAAAGTGTAACTTCAAGTACCACTTGAAGAGACAACCTTGGGTGCAACATGAAATTGGTTACAGCAGCCGAATAAAATTTCTTACTCAGCCGGATCTAGTTAGATCACGACCAGATCCGTTAGGAAATGACCCAATTGGGTTGAAGGCCTGATCATACATAAGAACTTATGAGTCTACTTGAATTAGGTGGATCAAGGAACGCTTAGACACATGTTTTTACGGGTTTTAGCGATGATTAAGGTAGGGAATTATTTCGTGCCAGATTTCTCGTTTTGCTTCGAATTCTTGCGATTGATGTGCATAGTAAATGTCTAATTTTTTTTCAAATATACATGTATATAGAAAAAATCTTGGTACGATTTGAACGCTTAAAATGTGAAATTTTACCTGTTTGCATATTTTAGCATGTGGAATCTTGATACATGATTCCATTGACTTCATGAACATACGACTTTTATGCTTAAATTGGATATCATTATCACCTGCTTTGTTACGTGTTCGTCCTTTGCATCCTTGTCGTGTCTCCGATCGAGCGACCCTGTTAACGTAGCTCAGGGGACTGATGGTCTCAGTGCAAGTGACCCTGTTAACTTAGCTCAGGGGCTTGATGTTCTGTTTCAAGCGACCTTGTTAACGAAGCTCAAGGGCTTGAACTCTTGTCCCAAGCAACCTTGTTAACGTAGCCCAAGGGCTTGGATTCTTGGCCCAAGCGACCCTATTAATGTAGCTCAGGGGCTTGGTAGTTGACATGTTTTTGTAGGAACTTTCGTTATGCATTTTGACCTTTGTTGATTGACCTGCTTCCAAGCACATTATTTTTGCCTGTTTACCTGACATGCATCATTTTGAGCACGCTTACTTGCATACCGGAAAAGATGTATTTTTGCGATACAAACAAAGTTATGATCTTTGCTTTTTTATGTTAATTATTTAAAAGATTGCTTTTATAGTTAATTGCATCAAAAATTTATGAATTTGAATATGATAAATGAGCGATTTTGTAACTCTTATTCTCTACTGAGCTTGGATGAAGCTCACCCCTCGACTGTACATCACAGCTGCAAGAGTAGACGTGGGGTGTGACTCTGGAGAGGGAGAGGATTTGGACGTGACTCTTGGAAAGGAGGAGGATCAGCTCGAGCAACATTTTCCACAGTCGTACAGACATTTTTAGCTGGTATAGGGATGAAATATTTTGGGTTATGCTTGGGTTTATTTTGGGATTTTGATAAATTTTTCCAAGTGTTATGTACTCGAATATACCAGACTATGTGACCCACTGTTTAAGTGAAGGTCGGCCTTCATCGGTGGATGGATAACTTTTAATGTATAGTTTTGAGTAGGTTAGTTTGTGGGTTTTATGTGGTTATTGCACTTTACTATATAACTCTGTTGCTTCTATCGCACGCTTTGCTTCCGTATCACATGCTTACCTTAAATGGATGGCTCGATCCTTCCGATTTATTAGGATGGATAGATCGAGATGTCGTGAAATGATGGTCGCATCTCAATACCATAACAGCACTGTAATCTAGATCATGCTCGATCTGACGGCGCTGATTTTTGGTAAGGAAATCAGGGTAGTCACAGGTGGTATCAAAGCCCATTTTTCGAAGCATCCATGGGACTAGGAATTGCGTTCTGAGCTATGGCGTAGTAGAAGCAATAACAGTAGAGTCTGTGAGTTTTAGCTTAGACTCCTAGAGTTGATTACATTGATCTAATGAAACTCCTTATCTGACCGTCACAGGTCAACATGCCTCCGATAAGAGGAAGATCGAGAATAGTAAATACCGGTGGCGTGAACAACAATCAAGGGTTTGTCACAGAGTCGAACAACACTGTACTTAACAACAACAATAATGCCTCCAGAGTGGATAGCAATTTTTGAAATGCTCCCGAAGTTGAATGAAATGTTGGGACCAACTAGCAATTATTGGAAACGTGGCGAATGTCGTGACCCTGCTCACGGAGAGGCGTCACCCATTAGGAATCTCAGAGTTTAGGAGATTAAGACCTCCAAGCTTCTATGGTCAAATAGACCCGTTTGAGGCAAAACAATGGTTAAACCAAGTGGAGAAGATACTTCAAAAGGTTAGGTGTACTGAAGAAGAAAAGGTGAGCTGGGCATCGTTCCAACTCGAGGGAAAAGCAGACCCGTGGTGGAAGTCCGTAGAGAGAACTCGGACATCGGGAAACCCTTGGACATGGGCTGCGTTTACGGAAGTGTTTAACAAGAAATACTTTCCGGTGATGGAAAGGAAACAAATGGAGATAAAATTTGCAAATTTGGTACAAGGTGAGATGATAGTTCCAGAGATGAACCAAAGTTCACTAGACTCTCCCGTTTTGCACAGGCTTTAGTAGCTATTGAGTTAATAAAAACTCAGAACTTTGAGTACCGGTTGAAGCCAACTATTAAGGAGAGGATATCACTTTTTGAAGCAGTCACTTATGATCGAGGGGTTAGGTTGGCCCTTATTACAGAAAGGGACGTTGATAGTATGATCAAGAGACGGGAAGAGCAAAACAGAAACAAAAGGAGTCAGTCGCAAGCGTTTACCGCCGATCAAGCCAATCAATGACCAAGGTATTTGATGCCACCACCATCTCATTCCACTGCTATGGCAGCATCCCGACCACCTTACTCGACTTCTTTTCCACTTTTACCTTCTAGGCCTCAAAAACCTTTCACTACCTCCATTACAACAACACTAGGAGTACCAAGATCCCAATCGACAGCTTCTCACACTGCCTCCTCCATACCTCAGATGTTATGTGTAAAGTGTGGAAGGCCACACAAAACTGAGTTCAGAAAAACTACCGGGGCCTACTTTAGATGTGGCCAAATGGGTCACCTTATCCGGGATTGTCAGCAATTGAGGGGAGCTGCCAACACTACGACACCAAACATGGGCTTTACTCCACCCACAATACAAGGGCGGATTTATGCAGCTTTCGCATAAGCCGGCCCTTGTATGATTTTCAATGAATTATCAGTTTACTTAATCATCTTTTAGATGAAGAAGGTGCACAAATAGGAATTCTCTAGAATCATTATACCGTATATTATAACAAATTGTATATACCATTAATGCCATCATAAATATATCAAATCTAGGTTTTGTCCATTTGAGTAAACGCTGCGATATTTTCGCCTATCTAGCACATGTGTTGATAGACCCGTGGTCTACACACTCATTTATCACACCAGCTATGGCCAGGGAGATAGAGTACACACCGGAACCATTGGATTTTATTTTGGCCATTTCTACATCGATGGGGAGCTCAAAGAGTGCAGATACAGTGTGTCGATCGGTAGTTGTCACTATGGAATACTGTCAAACTACAGTCGATGTCATCTTGCTCGAAATGCAAGAATTTGACATCATTCTCGGCATGGATTGGGTGACTAAACTTCGATCTAAAATTGGCTACTAGGAGAAATTAGTTACTCTTTCCCCAAAAAGGAGAGACCATTCAAGGCCACTGGTAGTCGACCCGTCATATTACAATTTATATTAGCAGTTCCAGCCGAATGACTAATTAGTAAGGGTTGCCAAGGTTTCCTTGCTTTCGTACTAGGACAAGAGGACAGGAAGGTCGACATTACAACTATTCCTATTATCTGTGATTTTCCTGATGTCTTTCTTGAAGAGATACTAGGGTTACCGCCAGAGAGAGAAGTCGAATTCAAAGTCGATTTAGCTCCTGGTACGGAACCAGTCTGCAAGGCCCCCTACTGAATGGCACCGGCCGAGTTAAGGGAACTAAAAGAGCAGTTGCAAGAATTACTTGATAAAGGATTCATCCGACCCTGCGTGTCTCCATGGGGAGCATCAGTATTGTTCGTCATGAAGAAAGATGGTTCAATGCGACTGTGCATAGATTACCGGTAATTGAACAAATTGATCATAAAGAACCGGTATCCGCTCTTGAGAATAGATGACCTATTTGATCAATTGCAAGGAGTGAGGTTCTTCTTTAAGATAGACCTACGGTCACGGTACCATAAGATGAAGGTGGGAGCTGAAGATGTTCGTAAAAGAGCTTTCTGCAAATGGTATGGTCATTACGAGTTCCTTGTGATGCCATTTGGGTTGACCAATGCACCTGCATCCTTTATGGACCTTATGAATCCGGTATTCAAACCCAATCTGGATCAATTTTTGGTGCTCTCTATAGACAATATACTGATCTATTCTAAGTTACGCGTAGCCCACGAACAACATTAGCGACTAGCACTCCAGACACTGTGAGATCATCAATTATATGCCAAGTTCAGTAAGTGTGAATTCTGGTTGGAGCAGGTGAGCTTTCTGGGAGACATCATCTCAGAATTGGGGGTAACAGTAGATCCATCCAAAGTTGAAGCGGTAGTAAATTGGAAACAACCCACGACTGTTACCGTGATTCGTAGCTTTCTTGGACTCACAGGCTATTATCCTAGGTTTGTAGAAGGATTCTCAAGAATTGCTAGACCACTCACCCAACTCACGAGAAAGAACGCCAAATTTGTGTGGACCAAGGCATGTGAGAAGAGCTTTCAAGAGCTCAAACAAAGATTGACGTCTGCCCCCGTCCTTACTCTACCTGATGGCAGCAAAGGTTTTGCAGTATTTATTGATGCGTCACACACGGGATTAGGTTGTGTACTAAACAAACATGAAAAAGTTGTAGCTTATGGGTCAAGGCAGCTGAAAGACCATGAGAAAAATTATCCTACACACGACCTCGAATTGGCTGCTATTATCTTTGCCTTGAAATTGTGGAGACACTACCTATACAGTGAAACTTTCCAAATCTTCACCGGTCGTAAGAGCTTAAAGTATCTCTTCACCCAAAGAGATCTAAATCTATGACAGAGGCGATGGATGGAATCATTAAAAGACTACGACTGCTCAATACAGTACCATCCAGGGAAAGCCAATGTGGTAGCCGATGCCTTGAGCCGGAAATCATCTACACAATTGGCACACTTGGTCGCAAGAATGCACTGATAGCAACTATTCGATGGTTTAGCTTCATGCGACATCACATTTGAACTGAACAAATCTGGAGCTTTGATAGCTAGTATTAAAATCCAATCAACGCTCTTTGAAAGGATCAGAGAACTCTAAGCGTCAGATGTAGAACTCATGGCTATCAAACAGGGAGTACTCAGTGGAAGTCACCCAGATTTTTCAATAAAAGATGATGTGTCTTTAACATTCAGAGGATGAGTACGTGTGCCAACGGATGAAGAGCTAAAACATGAGGTGTTAGATGAAGCCCATAAATCTATGTACACCATACATCCGGGCAGCACCAAAATGTATCAGGACCTTATAGAATTTTTGGTGGAAAGGGATGAAAAGAGACATCGCGGACCACATCGCTAAATGCCTTGTATGCCAGCAAGTCAAAATCGACCATCGACACCTAGAGGGCTTACTCCAACCACTACCGATTCCCGAGTGGAAATGGGGAAATAATTCCATGGATTTTATCTTAGGGTTGCAGAGAACGCAGAAGGGCTGCAATGCAGTTTGGGTGATTGTGGATCGTTTAACCAAATCAGCTCATTTTCTACCTTATAACATAAAATATACAGTTGAAAAACTTGTCAAAATGTAATTGAAAGAAATAGTACGAGTACATGGAATTCCCTCGACTATGTGTCAGACCGGGATCTACGTTATACTTATCACTTTTGGCAAAGGTTTCAGGAGGGAATGGGCTCCAAATTGGAATTTAGTTATGCATTTCACCCACAAACGGATGGGCAAACGGAGAGGGTGAACCAGGCCATCGAAGATATGTTGAGAGCCTATATGCTAGAATTCAAAGGATCGTGGGACAAACACTTGCCTCTGATCGAATTCGTATATAACAATAGTTTTCAGGCAAGTATCAGTATGGCTCCGTTCGAAGCACTCTACGGCCGCCGATGTAATTCTCCACTTAACTGGGAAGAAATTGGTGATCATGTGTTGTTGGGCCCAGATTTAATTGAAAGCACGAACAAAACTGTTCGAGTCATTCACGAATGGTTGAGGGTTGCTCAGAGCCGGCAGAAAAGTTACACCGACCTCAAGAGAACCGATGTTGACTTTCAGGTAAATTAGGTAATGGGGTGTTTCAAAATTTCCATTTTATTGTGTGTTACTAACACTAACGTAAATTTCAGGTGGGAGATCACGTATTCCTAAAAATATCACCAACTAAAGGGATCATGTATTTAGGAAACACAAAATTAAGTCCTCGATACATTGGACCATTTCAAATTCGGGGTCGTGTTAGCAAAGTTGCTTATCGACTCGCTTTACCACCACAACTGTCCAGTGTACACGATGTCTTTCACGTCAATCGAAGTTTAGAGACTTTACCTGAAGAGCCAGTCCAGATATTGGATCGTAAAGAACAAGTGTTGAGGACAAAGTGCATCCCTTTGGTTCTAAGTAATGGCATCACCACCCCACCGCTGAAGCGACATGGGAGCGCGAATATGATATTCACGAGCACTATCCCCACCTCTCCCGATGAAACCACTACCATGGGGAACTAATAGAACGTATTTTATCTTACTTAAAGCTCAAATTTGCATGTATATCTTCTATATATATATATATACGTTTCCACTCTTCACATTATGTAGTTGTACTAGTGTGACCCTTTCACCTGCAAATTTCATCGTGCTCTCACTCGTCAAATTTGGGCACAACAAATTGTCATCAAATTAAAATAATATAAACCATGATAAAATAGTGTTGTTTATTTAGTAGGCCAGTGCAAAAAAAAAAAAATCATGTGAACCATAATTAAGTAAAGCCCCAAGTATATGGACTATACGGTGAGAAAGTTGGATGGACAAGATTCAATGTAGGATGGACCCAAGACTCATGATAAAGCCTGTGAAAAATGACATAAATAGGCCAAAGCTGCCTGGCTCGCCTCACAACTCGCCCGGGCGATGGCTGCAGCAACCTCGCAAGGCAAAATAACGCCACCATTTCTCGCTGGGTGACTTTCACACCGACCTCACAACCTAAAAGGGCCTGCCTTCACACTGGCCGGGCAACTCTTAAGGCGGTTTTTGTTAACCTCACTCGCCGAGCGACTTGTAATACTCGTCGGGCGGTCCCTCTGCCTATTTAAGGGCTAAGAAACCCTTTTCGCCCATTTTTCAATGCACAACTGTTGGGTTTTTTGGGGTTTTTGTTTTTCTTCTTCGTCTTCTCCGGCGAACACCTCCTTCTGTCGGCGGCCATGGTCATTTTCGCAGCCGAAATCGCATCATTCTGCATTTTTCACCTTGGATTTCTTCTGCCGCCATTCTGATACGTTTACAGTAACTCCCACCACTCTTTCTACTACACAGCTGTAATTGTTTTTTGCCCATATACCCACATTGTGCATGGCTTCTAAGAAGCAATCCGTGTCCAAGCCGCGACGCAAAAAAGTGCATACTGCTAAGGCTAAGGTCATGGCATCAAAAAGCCCAATCGAGGAAGACCATCACCACCCCCAAAGGATCAACCATTCGAATGGTGAGCGGAAAAAACTTTCGGACCCGAATGGTCTTTTGAGGGTAGTCTGTTTAACGACCAACCCACTACCACGTGGGCTAGAAATTACATAATTAAAGCTCGTTTACAGACCCTTCTCCGACCAGTAAATGACCACTATTACCCCCCACTTGGTTAGAATGTTCTACCAAAATTTTTGCTTTCAGCTAGAATGACAAAGACTTTGCACAAAAATTGATGGGCACAGTTTTGAGTTCGATGCCGAGCACATCGCCACAGCGATGCATGCCTCTTCCATTTTTGCTCTGAATTGGGGTTTAGAACCACCCATCAGTGACATACCATTCCCCGACAATGTCATAAATCTATCCGACGGACCAAGGCATGGGAAAATCAATTAGGGCCGCACATTTACCTCCTGATATGTGGATATTGGACATTATATTCCACGTTAACCTCTACCTAGTTGGCCATGACCGTGAAAGAAGGAGAAAATTTCTACAAGCATTGTATGATGCAGCTGGCAGCCACTAGTTTAATGCACCCACCGTTGTATTCGAGGGTATAAAAAACGGCCACAAAGGAATGCTACTGGCCAAAAAGAAACCATCCCAATCCATACACTATGCCCACCTCATATCACGGATGATAGAACAATATGACCACCCCGATAACGAGTTTGAGATTTCCTCGAATGAGGTGCGCCTGACGAATAATATCAAGCGGTACAATCTTGATGATTGGAGGCTAAGATTCAAGAGTTTGCAGAGGAGTCTAGTTGTAGACACCAACAACGCGTACCCTAGCAGCAGCAACAGTAGCCACCTCCGGCTTAGCAAGCCCCTGATCAACCGAAACAATCACCACCGCCTCAACATCACGATGTGCTTACCTTATCTGAGTACGCTTGCTCTATAGAGATTCACCATCAACAAACTCTTAGCGAACTCACCGCATTACGACAGGATAACCAGGCAATACACTTACAGCTCGACCGCCAAGACCAAATCCTCGCTCGTCTCGTAGAGAAAGCTTACTCGTCCAGCCGGTCTTATGATCCGGCATTTACTGGGGATGCCTTAGGTTCAGGAGCTGCTCCATCTACCTTGATGCCTTCACAAGATGTGGAACAACTCGCTGATCCACTCGTTCAGCAACCGGATCAAGGATGATCCAAAATTTAGGGTATTTTATCTAATTCATTTGCTATACAAGCACACATATAATTACTTACATTGCCAAGCCCTCAGATATCATATCATATAGAATAATATACGGATAGCACATATTTTTATAGTACAACAAAATTCCACACATGTGCCTTTCATTTAGATAGTGGGCTACTCAGAAATAGTAATTTTCACCGCCACCCTCAGATAGGTAATAAGCATAGGATAGACATCAATGATCACACATGACTCTCACGGTATTTCATTTTAACAGACATTTGGTATACCTTTGCAATTACCTAAAAAGGGACATTTTGTATACCTTTGCAATGAATAATTGGTATACCTTTGCAATTGATTAAAAGGGACATTTTGTATCCCTTTGTAATGACTTAAATAGGGCCAACTACTGTTGCCATACACCACTCAATTGTCACTATTAAAGACCTGAGTAACCGAGAAGTTGAAACCTCTCTCGTCATTTGTTAAATGTAGATTACCATTAGGACATCAACCGTTGTATTCCCCCACATTGTTTAGTCTCTTCAATTTTCGAGGTTGAAAATTTTCTTAAGGGGGGAGGATGTAATAACTCGAGAATTTAGCTTAGGCACATTGAGCTAATACTCGATGATGGGTACTAAGGTACGACATCTGGTACCATACATTGGGATGCACTAACCGAGTACACCAAAGTTAAATCACGACGTTAAGCGGTTTCGCACACTCGCACACATTTTGGAGTCGACCTTGTGTTGGAGATGACGCCATGTATCGGATCTGATTGAGGATCCCACGAAACACAAGACCAACACTTAGATGTCGCACCTGGCTCTTGGGTGTATAAGTTACACTCTGAAAAGAAACCTGGGAATGGTTATGATCTCGTGTGATTGGGAGAACCATTAGAGACTAAAAACCTTAAAACCCAGTTGTGAGAACCAATAACTTGTGACCCAATTGAGGAGGGCCATAGGATGACCCACACAACACTTGTCAGTGTATAGTCTTCACACTAGATCAAACACCATGCCTATAAGACCTATTTTGCATGAATAAACACCTACGTTCTTCATTGGAAATAAGGAGAGAGTAGAACCTTCTCCTATTTAGTTCCTTCTTGAAAACCAAACCTTGGTCTCAACACTTTGTCCTTCCCATTGGGTGATCTCATCAATTCCGGCCACTGTGAGACAGTTGGGGTCGAGATCGGTAGAGAGGAGTGAAGAAAACTGTGAAGATTCATGTTGTTTGTCTCGGAATCCAATCGAAGCCACACCCGTGAAAAAGGTACGTCACGCAATGCATGCATGCAAAGTAGACTCTAGGAGTATGATAAAACATAGACTATCTATGCTATTGGGTGCACGCGAGGTTTCGACAATCGAATTTGAGGGAAAGAACGATAAATGATAGCCCCGAGGATCCATGGCCGAAATGCTTGCATGCATGCAAAATGATGAGGAAATAGAAATTCTAATGGACTAGTATAAATATAAAATTAATGTCGGAAAGATCTGGGCTACGTGAAAGAAATTTCAATAAAATTTGGGGAGTTTTGCTGTAAGGAAGAAGAAGAACAGGGCCTGGAATGGTTGGCTCGCCAGGGCTAAGCCCAGACTAGCCGAGCAAGCTGGCAGCAAGGAGTGAAAGGGGAAGGAAATAAAGGACTCGCCCGGGCGAGTCCCGTAAGCCAAAAGTTCGGGCATGTTTCACCAGAGCGATTGAAAAGGGGCCAAGAAGAGTCAACGAGCAAGTGTATAAGTGGCCGGGCGAGTCACCGAAAGGCATGCAGCTTAAGTTATTTAGCAGACTCGCCCGGGTGGGTTTTGCAAGCCAAATTTTTCAGGCAAAAATCGCCCGTGTGACTTTTAAGTGGCATTTGGGATTTAAGTGAAGCAGCCGGGTGACTTTAATTAGTAGCTCGGGTGACTTTAGGCGTCTTTTAAAGATGAACGACCTTAGAGCTTTTCCAAAGTGTAACTTCAAGTACCACTTGAAGAGACAACCTTGGGTGCCACTTGAAATTGTTTAAGCAACAGAACAAAATTTCTTCCTTAGCCGGATCTAGTTAGATGACGACTAGATCCGTTAGGAAATGACCCAATTGGGTTGAAGGCTTGATCATGCATAGGAACTTATGAGTCTACTTTGAATTAGGTGGAGCAAGGAACGCTCGGACACGTGTTTTAATGGGTTTTAGCAGAGATTAAGGTAGGGAATAATTTCGGGCCAGATTTTTCGTTTTGCTTCGAATTCTTGCGATTGATGTACATAGTAAATGTCTAATTTTTTTTCAAATATACATGTACATACAAAAAATCTTGATATAATTTGAACACTTAAAATGTGAAATTTTACCTGTTTGCATATTTTAGCATGTGGCATCTTGATACATGATTCCACTGGCTTCATGAACATATGACTTTTATGTTTAAATTGGTTATCACTGTCACCTGCTTTGTTACATGTTCGTCCTTTGTATCCTTGTCATGTCTCCGATAGAGTGACCCTATTAATGTAGCTCAGGGGCTTGATGGTCTCAGTGCAGGTGACCCTGTTAACTTAGCTCAGGGGCTTGACGTTCTGTTTCAAGCGACCTTGTTAACAAAGCTCAAGAGCTTGAACTCTTGTCCCAAGAAACCTTGTTAACGTAGCCCAAGGGCTTGGATTCTTTTCCCAAGCGACCCTGTTAACGTAGCTCAGGGGCTTGGTAGTTGACACGTTTTTGTAGGAACTTTTGTTATGCATTTTGACCTATGTTGATTGACATGCCTCCAAGCACATTATTTTCACCTGTTTACCTGACATGCATCATTTTGAGCACGCTTACTTGCATACCAGAAAAGATGTATTTCTGCAATACAACCAAAGTCATGATCTTTGCTTAATTATGTTAATTATTTAAAAGATTGCTTTTATAGTTAATTGCATAAAAAATTTATGAATTTAAATATGATAAATGAGCAATTTTGTAACTCTTATTCCCTATTGAGCTTGGATGAAGCTCACCCCTCGACTATACGTCACAGCTGCAGGAGTAGATGTGAGGCGTGATACTGGAGAGGGAGAGGATTTGGACGTGACTCCTGGAAAGGAGGAGGATCAGCCCAAGCAACATTTTCCACAGCCGTAGAGACATTTTCAGCTGGTATAGCAACGAAATATTTTGGGTTATGCTTGGGTTTATTTTAGGATTTTGATAAATTTTACCAAGTGCTATGTAGTCGAATATACCGGACTATGTGACCCACTATTTAGATGAAGGTCGGCCTTCATCGGTGGATGGATAAATTTTGATGTATAGTTTTGAATGGGTTTTATGTGGTTATTGCACTTTGCTTCCGTATCACATGCTTACCTTAAATGGATGGCTCGATCCTTTCGATTTATTAGAATTGAAAGATCAAGATATTGTGAAGTGATGGTTGCATCTCAATACCATAACAACACTGTAATCCAGATCATGCTCGATCTGACAGCACAGATTTTTGGTAAGGAAATCCGGGCTGTCACAAGTGGTATCAGAGCCCATTTTTTGAAATGTCCATGGGACTAGGAATTGAGTTATGATCTATGATGTAGTTGAAGCAATAACAGTAGAGTCTGTGAGTTTTAGCTTAGACTACTAGAGTTGATTACATTGATCTGATGAAACTCCTTGTGTGACCGTTGCAGGTCGACAATCCTCCAAGAAGAGGAAGACCGAGAACAGTAAATACCGGGGGCGTGAACAACGATCAAGGGTTTGTCATGGAGCCAAACAACACTCCACTTGACAACAACAATAATGTCTTCAGAGTGGATAACAATTTTAGAAATGCTCCCAAAGTTGAAAGAAATGCTAGGACCAACCAATAATTATTGGAAAACGTGGCGAATGTCGTGACCCTGCTCACCAGGAGGCGTCACCCATTAGGATTCTCAGAGTTTAGGAGGTTAAGACCTCCAAGCTTCTATGGTCAAACAGACCCGTTTGACGCATATCAATGGTTACACCAAGTGGAGAAGATACTTCAAAGGGTTAGATGTATTGAAGAAGAAAAGGTGAGCTGGGCATCGTTCCAACTCGAGGGAAAAGCAGACCCGTGGTGGAAATCCATAGAGAGAACTCGAACACCGGGAAACCCTTGGACATGGGCTGTGTTTATGGAAGTGTTTAACAATAAATACTTTTCAGTGATGGAAAGGCAACAAATGGAGATAAAATATGCAAATTTGGTACAAGTTGAGATGACAGTTTGGGAGTATGAAGTAGAGTTCACTAGACTCTCCCGTTTTGCACTGGCGTTAATAGCTAGTAAGTTAATGAAAACTCAGAAGTTTGAGTACGGGTTGAAGCCAACTATTAACGAGAGGATATTTCTTTTAGAAGTAGTCACTTATGATCGAGTGGTTAGGTTGGCCCTGATCGCAGAAAGGTTCGTTGATCATGAGACGGGAAGAGTAAAATAGAAACAAAAGGAGTCAGTCGCAAGCATTTACCGACGATCAAGACAATAAAAGACCTAGGTATTTGATGCCTCCACCATCTCATTCCACCACTACGACAGCATCCCAACCACCTTACTCAACTTCTTTGCCACTTTTACCTCCTAGGCCTCCAAACCTTTCACTACCTCCAATACTACAACAATAGGAGTACCAAGAGCCCAATCAACAACTTCTCACACTACCTCCTCCAAACCTCAGATGTTGTGTGTAAAGTGTGGAAGGCCACACAAAATTGAGCAGTGCAGAAAAACTACCAGGGCTTGCTTTAGATGTGGCCAAATGGGTCACCTTATCCGGGATTGGCCGTAATTGAGGGGAGCTACCAACACTACGGCACCAAACACAGGCTTTACTCGACCAACAATACAAGGACAGACTTATGCAGCTTCGGCATACGACCCCCAAACCAACAATGACATCATCCAAGGTATGATTTTCATTGAATTATCAGTTTGCTTACTCATCTTTTAGATGAAGGTGCACAAATAGGAATTCTCTAGAATCATTATACCGTATATTATAACAAATTGTATATACCATTAATGCCATCATAAATATATGCGCCTATCTAGCACGTGTGTTGATAGACCCAGGGTCTACACACTCATTTATCACACCAGCTATGGCCAGGGAGATAGAGTACACACCGGAACCATTTGATTTTATTTTTTCCATTTCTACACCAATGGGGAGTTCAAAGAGTGCAGATACAGTGTGCCGATCGGTAGTTGTCACTATGGAATACCGTCAAACTACAACCGACCTCATCTTGCTCGAAATGTAAGAATTTGACATCATTCTCAGCACGGATTGGCTGACTAAACTTCGAGCTAAAATTGACTGCCGAGAGAAATCAGTTACTCTTTACCCCAAAAAGGAGAGACCATTCAAGGCCACTGGTATTCGACCCGTCGTAGTACCATTTATATCATCAGTTTGACCCGAACGACTGATCAGTAAGGGTTGTCAAGGTTTCCTTGCTTTCGTACTAGGAGAAGAGGATGGAAAGGTCAACATTGCAACTATTCCTATTGTCTACGATTTTCCTAATGTCTTTCCTGAAGAGTTACTAGGGTTACCGTCAAAGGGAGAAGTGAATTCACAGTCGATTTAGCTCCTGGTACGGAACCGGTGTCCAAGGCCCCCTACCGAATGGCACCGGTCGAGTTAAGGGAACTAAAAGAACAGTTGCAAGAATTACTTGAGAAAGGATTCATCTGACCCAGCGTGTCTCCATGGGGGGCACTAGTATTGTTCGTCAGAAAGAAAGATGGTTCATTGCGACTGTGCATAGATTACCGGCAATTGAACAAATTGACCGTAAAGAATCGGTATCCACTCTCAAGAATAGATGACCTATTCGATCAATTGCAAGGAGCGAGGCTCTTCTCTAAGATAAACCTACGGTCATGGTACTATCAGATGAAGGTGAGAACTGAAGATGTCCCCAAAACAACTTTCCACATAAGGTATGGTCATTATGAGTTCCTTGTGATGTCATTTGGGTTTACCTATGCACCGGCATCCTTTATGGACTAAACCACATCTGGATCAATTTGTTGTGGTCTTTATAGACGATATACTGATATGTTCTAAGTCATGCGAAGCCCACGAACAACATTTGCAGTTAGCACTCCAGACACTGTGAGATCATCAATTATACTCCAAGCTCAATAACTGTGAATTCTGGTTGGTGCAGGTGAGCTTTCTGGGACACATCATCTTAGAATAGGGTGTAATAGTAGATCCATCCAAACTTGAAGTGGTAGTAAATTGGAAACAGCCCACGATTGTTCCCAAGATTCATAACTTTCTTGGACTCGCAGGCTATTATCATTGGATTGTAGAAGGATTCTTAAGAATCGCCGGACCACTCACTCAAGTCACGAGAAAGAACATCAAATTTGTGTGGACGGAGGCATGTTAGAAGAGCTTTCAAGAGCTTAAACAAAGATTGACATCTGCCCCCATCCTTACTTTACCTAATGGCAGCGGAGGTTTTGCAGTATTTTTTGATGCGTCACCCACGGGATTAGGCTGCGTACTAAACCAGCATGAAAAAGTTGTAGCATATGGGTTAAGGCAGTTGAAAGACAATGAGAAAAATTATCCTACGCACGACCTCGAATTGGCTACTATTATCTTTGCCTTGAAACTGTGGAGACACTACCTATATGGTGAAACTTTCCAAATCTTCACCGATCATAAGAGCTTAAAGTAACATTCAGAGGATGAGTGAAGTCACCCAGATTTTTCAAAAAAAGATGACGGGTCTATAACATTCAAAGGACGAGTATGTGTGCTGATGGATGAAGAGCTAAAATGTGAGGTGTTAGATGAAGCCCATAAATCTATGTTCACTATACATCCGGGCAACACCAAAATGTATCAGGACCTTAGGAGAAATTTTTAGTGGAAAGGGATGAAAAGACACATCACGGACCATGTCGCTAAATGCCTTGTATGCCAGCAAGTCAAAATCGACCATCAACATCCAGCGGGCTTACTCCAACCACTACCGATTCCTGAGTGGAAATGGGAAAATATTTCCATGGATTTTATCTTGGGGTTGCAGAGAATGTAGAATTGCTATAATGCAGTTTGGGTGATTGTGTATTGTTTAGCCAAATCTGCTCATTTTCTACCTTACAACACAAAATATACGGCCAACAAACTTGCCGAAATGTATTTGAAAGAAATAGTTTGACTACATGGCATTCCCTTGACTATGTGTTAGACTGGGATCCACAGTATACTTCTCACTTTTGCCAAAGGTTTCAGGAGGGAATAGGCTCCAAATTGGAATTTAGTTTTGCATTTCATCCACAAACGGACGAGCAAACGGAGAGGGTGAACCAGGTCATCAAAGATATGTTGAGAGCCTGTATGCTAGAATTCCAAGGATCGTGGGACAAACACTTGCCTCTCATCGAATTCGTATATAACAATAGTTTTCAGGCAAGTATCAGTATTGCTCTGTTTGAAGCACTCTACGGCCGCCAATGTAAATCTCCCCTTAAATGGGAAGAAATTAGCGATCGTGTGTTGTTGGGCCCGGATTTAATCAAAAGCATGAAAAAAATTATTCGAGTCATTCACGAACGGTTGAGGGTTGCTCAGAGCCGACAGAAAAGTTACGCCGACCTCAAGAGAACCGATGTTGACTTTCAGGTAAATTAGGTAATGGGGTGTTTCAAAATTTCCACTTTATCATGTGTGTTATTAACACTAGGGTAAATTTCTGGTGCGAGATCATGTATTCCTAAAAATCTCACCAACTAAAGGGATCATGCGTTTCGGAAAATGCAGAAAATTAAGTCCTCGATACATCGGACCATTTCAAATTCGGGGTCGTGTTAGCGAAGTTGCTTATCGACTCGCTTTACCGCCACAACTGTCCAGTGTACACGATGTCTTTCACGTGTCGATGTTACGCAAGTACATACATGACCCGACGCACGTATTAGACTATACGCCTATCGAAGTTCAGAAGGACCTGACTTTACCTCAAGAGTCGGTCCAGATATTTGATCGCAAAGAACAAGTGTTGAGGACAAAGCGCATCCCTTTGGTTCTAGTGCAATGGGGACACCACCCTACAGCTGAAGCGACATGGGAGTGCGAATCTGATATTCACGAGCACTATCCCCAGTTCTTCCGATGAAACCACTACCACGAGGAACTAATAGAACGTATTTTGTCTTACTTAAAATCTCAAATTAGCATGTATATCCTCTATATATATATGTTTCCACTCTTTACATTATGTATTTCATCGTGCTCTCACTCGTCAAATTTTGGCACAACAAATTGTCATCAAATTAAAATAATATAAACCATGATAAAATAGTGTTGTTTATTTAGTAGGCTAGTGTAAAATAAATAAATAAATAAATAAATAAAAATAAAAAAATCGTGTGAACAATAATGAAGTAAAGCCCCAAGTATATGGACTATAGAGTGGGAAAGTTGGATGGACAAGATTCAATGCAGGATGGACTCAAGATTCAGGGTAAAGCCTAAGAAAAATGACATAAATAGGCCAAAGCTACCTGGCTCGCCTCACAACTTGCCCGAGCGACGGCTTTAGCAACCTTGCGAGGCAAAATAATGCCTCCTTCTCACTGGGCGACTTTCTCACCGACGTCGTGACCCAAAAGGTCCTGTCTTCGCACCCTCCGGGCGACTTTTAAGGCACTTTTTGTTAACCTCACTTGCCGGGTGACTTCTAATACTCGCCAGGCAATCCCTCTGCCTATTTATGGGCTAAGAAACCCTTTTCACCCATTTTTCAATCCACAACTATTGGGTTTTTGGGGGTTTTGGTTTTTCCTCTCCGTCTTCTCCGCCGAACACCTTCTTCTGCCAGCGGCCATTGCCATTTCCACAGCCGAAATCGCATCATTCCACATTTTTCACCTCAGATTCCTTCTGCCACCATTTTGATACGTTTACGGTAACTCCCGCCACTCTTTCTACTACAGAGTTGCAATTTCTTTTGCCCATATACCCACATTGTGCATGGCTTCTAAGAAGCAATCCGTGTCCAAGCCACGACGCGAAAAAGCACGTACTTCTAAGGCCAAGGTCACGGCATCAAAATGCCCGATCGAGGACCCACCATCACCACCCCCAAGGATCAACCATTCGAATGGTGGGAGGAAAAGTCTTTAGGGCCCGAATGGTTTTTCAAATTTAGTCTGTTTAACGACCAACTCACTACCACGTGGGCCAGAAAGTACATAATTAAAGCTCGTTTACAGACCCTTCTCCGACCAATAAATGACCACTATTACCCCCGCTTGGTTAGAATCTTCAACCAAAATTTTCACTTTCAGCCCGAACCACAAAGACTTTGCACAAAAATTGATGGGCATAGTTTTGAGTTCGATGTCGAGCACATCGCCACAGCGATGCACTCCTCTACCATTTTTCCTCCGAATGGGGGTTTAGAACCACCCATCAATGACAAACCATTCCCTGACATTGTCGCAAATCTATCCAACGGGGAGCAAGGCACGGGAAAATCAGTTAGGGTCGCACATTTACCCCTCGATATGTGGATATTGGACTTTATATTCCACGCTAGCCTCTACCCTGTCGGCCATGACCGTGAAAGAAGGGGAGAAATTCTACAAGCATTGTACGCTGCCGCTGGTAGCCACTGGTTTAATGCACCCGCCATCGTATTCGAGGGTATTAAAAATAGCCACAAAGGAATGCTACCGGCCAAAAAGAAACCATCCCAAACCATACACTACACCCACCTCATATCATTGATGATAGAACAATATGACCACCCCGATAACGAGTTTGAGATTTCCTCGGATGAGGTACGCCTGATGGATAATATGAAGCGGTACAATCTTGAAGAATGAAGCCTAAGCTTTAAGAGTTTGTAGAGGAGTCTAGTCGCGAGACACCAACAACGCGTACCCCAGCTACAACAACAATAACCACCTCTGGCTCAGCAAGCCTTGATAAACTAGAACAACCACCACCGCCTCAGCATCATGGTGTACTTACCTTATCTGAGTACATCCACTTGGTAGAGATCCACCATCAACAGACTCTTAGCAAACTCTCCGCCTTACGACAGGATAACCAGGCAATACACTTACAGCTCAACCGCCAAGACCAAATCCTCACTTGTCTCGTAGAGAAAGATTACCCATCCAGCGGGTCTTATGCTCCGTCATTTATTGGGGATGCCTCAGGTTCAGGAGCTGCTCCATCCACCTTGATTCCTTCACACGATGTTGAACAACTCGCTGATCTGCCGGTTCAGCAACTGGATCAATGACAATCCAAAATTTAGGGTATTTTATCTAACTCATTTGCTATACAAGCACACAAATATAATTACTTGCATTGCCAAGCACTTAGATATCAATTCGTATAGAATAATATACAGATTGCACATGTTTTTGTAGTACAACAAAATTCCACATATGTGCCTTTCATTTAGATAGTGGGCTACTCAGAAATTGTAATTTTCACCACCATCCTCAGATAGGTAATCAGCATAGGATAGACATCAATGATCACACATAACTCTCACGGTATTTCATTTTAACGGAGATTTGGTATACCTTTGCAATTACCTAAAAAGGGACATTTTGTATACCTTTGCAATGAATAATTATTAACCAATGAAAAATATCATTTTTCACCTCCTAACCTGACCATTGGTGGACCCTTGAGCTGACTAATAATGCATTTTGAGTATATTTTGTAGTTAAGCAATAAATTGCAAGCTTAATACAGCCTTCCATTTAAAAGAGCCCAAGAAGCACTGTGCTATCCCATTGGAAAGGCCTGAGACCAAGTCCATCTGCAAGGAAGAAAAATTGAACCTACTAAGGGGTTGCTGAATGTTGAAAAAAGGAAGAACAGCACATCCAAGATGTGTGCCAGCTGTGAAAGCACTGAAAATAAGCCGTCACGAGGTTCCATGAAGCTATCAAGAGCTCCCCAGCACCTGTTGGGAAGTTCTGAGATCAAGGAATGAAGTTATCGAGAGGAACTGAGAGAAGACATGAAGATCTCGAGAGGTTTCAGCACCCACCGAGAGGTTGGAGATGCAACTATGGATCTCGTCGAGAGGATACTTCAAGGTACAGAAGATGTTGAGAGGTTCCAGATACTTATCGTGAGGTTCAACTGAACCTGTAGAGCAATGCAAGAAAACCTATCGACAACTTACCTGGAGCTACGTTCCTTCTCGTGAGGATTGAGCCAACATGTCAATCACTTCACTGGAGAATGTATAACAAGTCGACAGGATTGTCTATAACTTGTCGAGAGGATGAGTGAGGAACTGGACAGAAAGAAGTATTAAGCCTTTAATCCTATCGATAAGTTCACATCAACCTCTCGAGATGTTCTCCCAAGCTGTCGACGGAATCTTCATCAACCTATCGAGGAATCCCCAAACCTATCGAGAGCTACTTCAATCCTGCCGAGAAGTTGTAGAAGCTGTCGACAGCCACTGCAACTTGTCGATGGGCACACAAAGCAAATTTAGATCCTGTCGAGAGGATCCCTGAACCTCTGGACACTCGATTTAGCAACTTCTCAACGTGCTTCTGTAGCAATTGCACTTCTAAAATTTTGTACACGAGTTCCAAAGCACTTCAACGACCCCTGGGGGTATTTTGGCTCATATTTGGGCATGCAACCCTAACTACCTCATATGTATTCGCCAGTTGAGAGCCAATAGGAGAAAAGCTTCTAGAAGAGAAATTGACCACATAAGTAGCCCAGAATAACAGAATTGTTCCCTTGCTCTCTGATTGGTTGAAACGGATCTGAGGACAGAGGAGGAGAGTATAAAAGCTTGAAGAAAGTAGATAACAACCATCCAGAATTTGAGAGAACCAGAGCTTAGCGTGAAATCCATTTTCCCTCCAAATTATCCCTCCTTCCTCCTTCCTCCTTCTCTCCTTCTCTCTTTAGCCAATCATGAGTGGCTAGATTCTTCTCAGTATTTAGGGTGAGGTCTAGAGCTGTAAATCAAGAGTTTCAGAGGCTTGTAAAGGATTATATGTTGCACAGATTACAGATCTAGGTACAATAGGATTGTAAGTTTTTTTATTGCAATATAATTATGGATTTTAAAGGTGATTCTGATCTACATTTTACTTTTTCATATTTGATTTTCCTGGGTCAGATATTCTAGTGGATGCCAACCAGAAATGGAGAGCTAGTAGCCTAACATCTACAGCATCTGTAATAGCTTTCCTGTACTAATCAAGATCCTTGAAGTGGAACAATCTCTAGGATGGTCTGTGACTATTAAAGTGGACAGATCATAGCCTTAGGATTGCTTCAATTCTCTAGGTAAGATTGGATTCTTATACCTTGCATCTGCCAGAAATGGGGAGCTTGTGGCCAGATGGAGGATTGTAGCAAATCTATCCTATGCACTGCCTTTGATTCTATCGATTTTCAGTAAAAGGCCAAAACCTTTAGCTGTTGTTCTCCATCTTTTGAGTTTCACTGTACTTTTGTTTTCTCATCTCTGTGTTTAATCAAGTCTGGATTAATAGCATTTATCTTCTGTAATTTATAGTTAAAGTGATAAAACCATAAAACCTCTCCTCTTTCTTGCTTTAGTTTAGTTTAAACTAGGATAGAGTGTCAGAACTACCATAGATCTGGAGATTTACCATCCTTTAGAACACATTTCCCTGTGGACATACCCTTACTTTCCTTTTAAAACTTGCTACAACAGTCCTGATTTTTGCAGGACTGGTTGCTTGCCTTGATTCAACATTACTATAATTTGTGCAGTTAATCTACTATTTTAATCATATAATCATTGCAAGGTGGGCAGAACAACAAGTTTTTGGCACCGCTGTCGGGGATCTGTATTTTAAAAGTGGTAGATCTAAGTTTTCTCATTTTTTTTTAGATTTAGATTTTTCATTAACTGTTAAGTGTTTGATTAATTGCTGCTTTAGCTTTTGTTGTAGTTTCACTCTATTTCAGATCTGGATTTGTGGAGCTAAGAAGAGCTCTGTATTACTTGGAAGAACAAACATTTCTTAAGTTTGCATCTCTCAACTCTGTTTACATTCTTAGATCTGTAGTTTTGTATTTGATTGTTTTGTGATTGTTTTGATTGAGTTTTGTGCTATGTTTTTCTGCTTTGCATTTGATTTCTACTGTGTCTATGCTTGGGAGGAGATCTCTTAATCCTGAGATTACTCCCTTAGATCTTGAAGTGGAAAGACTTCTTAGACCTAAGCAAACCATACACACACTAGTAGTTGATTCTGAAATTTCTGCAATGGGTGAGCAACCTAGGACATTAAAGGAATTCAATGCACCAGGGGTTTACAATTCTCCCTTCTGCATTCAATTCCCTACTGTTCAAGGGAATTATGAGATCAAGTCTTCTATCATACAAATATTACTCTCATTTCATGGTCTGAGCAAAGAAGCCCATATAAGCATATTGATGAATTTTTGGGACTATGCACTACATACAATATTGTAGGTTTGGGGGAGGAAGCAACCAGGTTGAGACTCTTTCCTTTTTCACTAAAGGATAGAGCCAGAACTTGGTTGTCAATGGTCTCAAACAACAATATTCAATCCTAAAATGATCTTCAATGTCAGTTTTTAGCCAAAATTTTCCCAACGTCTAAAACAAGTCAGATGAGGAAGAGCATTATCTCATTTGCTCAAGCCCCAACTGAATATTTTCACCAAGCCTGAGAGAGATTTAAAGAACTCTTAAAGCAACGTCCCCATCATCAAATTCTTGAATGGCAACTTGTCCAAAGTTTCTATCAAAGATTTGATCCTAAAAGCAGGGATATGGTTGATGTCTCTTGTGGTGGTACATACCTCCATAAGACAGCAGATGAGGCTTGGGAGTTATTTGATATCATCAGTGAAAACTCTATGCAAAGGCAGACCTGGGGCAAGAGATGTTGAGACCCCTAGATTGGTGAAAGAAAATACTACCAGAGGGAAGATGTGTGATAGCTCGACTTTTCCTTTATTGTATATGGGAAAGGTCACATTGTCGGATCACCTAAAATGATCCTATCATACAAGGGTATCATGTACAAAGTGTTACATTTGCGGAAACGAATTTAATTAACTCTAATAGGAAAAAAAATATGGCAACAACCGATATTCATTTATCTATCCAAAAACAAGAAAATAAAAAAAAAATAAACAAAAGCCATGTATAGCCTTCCACTGATGACGGCCGCCCATCATCTAAATAATGGAAAGAAACCTATACATGAAGTATACCAATATCTCAAAACACATCATTCTGCTGAATTATACATGTTTTAAAACAAATCTATCTATCACTCTCTCTCACCTATTTAGGAAAGAATTCTTGTGCAAAATCATCCTCCTCATCCTCCTCGTTCTCTTCTTCCTTTCCCTCCTCAGGCAGGTATGTCGGGTCACCCTCGTGCTCAGGGTCAATATCTGCAACTAAGACATGAAGTCATAAGATGAGCTATCTACAAAGCTCAGCAGGGAAATTTAAAGTGTTAGGTTATATGTTAGACTATCAAATTCACTTCTAGATGCATAATAAAATGAAGCACATTATATCTCCTCTTGTCTCTATTCTAGCATCGTATCTATTCTAGTAAAATATAGCATAACAAGTAATAAATCATGCAAATATTGTATCATGCTAACAGAATCATGTTGAATAAATACGAGGAATCATACTGACAAGGAATCATGCTGAACAATATTAAAAATTATACTGAAATAAGACATATATAAGAAACAAGAAAATCAAGCTCCCGAGTTAGCAAGATCACTTGTCAAGCTCCCGAGTTAGCGGGATCATTTGGACCGAGAAAATTATGCTCCCGAGTTAGCGGGATCACTTGGACCGAGAAAATTAAGCTCCCGAGTTAGCGGGATCACTTGGACAAGATATTAAGCTCCCAAGTTAGCGGGATCACTTGTCAAGCTTCCGAGTTAGCGGGATCACTTGGACCGAGAAAATCAAGCTCCCGAGTTAGCGGGATCACTTCGACAAGATATTAAGCTCCCAAGTTAGCGGGATCACTTGGACGAGATATCAAGCTCTCGAGTTAGCAGGATCACTTGGACGAGATATCAAGCTCCGGAGTTAGCGGGATCACTTGACACACAACAAAGTAAAACTGGAATTCAATAGCAAGAAGAACTAAGATAACAAAACATGCTTATATGCAAGACCCTCATGCACAGATGTTTATTTTATTATTATGATCTAAGTATATAAACCGAGACTGCATATAAACTAGATATAATCATCTTACCTACCACTAATAGCATCAGTTATAAGTATAGATTATCTAAACTGATCTTACTTAAATCATGCAGAACCATGTAATTAACTATCCTTGAATTATTATTTCTACATTATACTTGCAGGGGCATAAAACACATGTCAAATCTGAACGTGTACATAACTGGAGTATGTATATTTCGCTGCATAAATATCACATGTCCCTACAATATCATACTTCAAATCTATCTCATTATTATTCTTTTTATCAAAGTGCAACTATTTTATACTTAAAGCTTTATTGAACAAAATGATTTTATATGCTGTCTAAATGTGAATGAGAAATTAAAACACAAGTTAGCAAAGTACATTCCCTACCTACACACACTCTTACGTGACTATGCTTGGATGTGCACTCATGCAGCCAAAAACATCTTCACCGTGATGAACGTGTCATGTGCACCAAGTGGCACCTAGGAGAACATTCATAAGTTTAATGGTTTTAGGTGTGCACTGGACTACTTAGACTAAATATGGAGCACCAGACACATAGTTTAAACTCAAAAATGTAGTGCCTACATATACTATCATAAAACACCCACACAGACTCCTGACATAACCTTGTCTCGGCAAGCCACAAGGTTTGTCGTGGCAAGCAGCCCAGCTTAGGACCTGGCCTCAACTTCTCACTACTTATTGACCCATTAAACATTAGATTCAGGGATTTATTACTTCATGAAAGTTGTAGGGCTCCTTGCCCCCTTTCCAACGCATCAAGAATCATGTCAATCAGAGTTCAGGGTCAAACGTATGACCAAAATACCGAACAGTAGTCAACGCACAATACTTGCCGCGGCAAGCCTGTCAGGCTTGGCTTGCCGAGGTGTTTTCTACTCCGCTTTGGCTTCTTTTAACTCAGGCAATTGGTTAGTTATTTTGTATAAATATAGATAATATATTTCTTATATATATTGCACAAAAAATTGGAATTTTTTATTCATTTTTGTGTGAAATTTTCGGTGTAGTTTATTTACCAATACGGGTTCCAAAACCCATTTCAATTTGTTATTCGTGCTGCCGATTCGGTCTCAGTTCATCGACAACACAAATTTATCATTTATCTAAATGAACTTCTTAACTAACCTAGTCTAGGAAAGTTGTGTGTTTACGGCATACCTTTTGGTGAATTTATCATTATGATGATGCCAAACGTGTGTCGGTGTCAAGCTCGCAATGTTTGCGTACGAGTGAAATTCTCCAAGACCACTAATCGATTGCCGAACATGGCTTTTTTTACTCCAAGGTTTGTAATAGGTGATTCGGCAGTAAGTTTGAACTCATCTACAGATTTCTGCTGTGATAGTCTTATTCTAGTATTTTTATTTTCAGGATCGGGTTGCTAGGATTGCCTTCAAAGCTGGAAGCAGGAAGATGAAGGCTCCTTGGTGAGAGTTTTATAGTGGTTATACCCACTTTGTGTGCATGAGAATGTATGGTGACTCACTGAGTCGTGTAATCACAATACAATGCAAGCAGCTAATAATCTTATAAAGTTAGGCTTCCATGTAAGTCCAGCATTTGAGGATGGAGTGTATTTCATATAAGACAAGTTTTTTTCTTTGTATATCCACCTCCTATACTTTGAGAGGTTATAACCCATTTGGGTAGGGTTTCCATGTAATGCCCACATGGGCCTTTACTTGTATAAGCAAATAAGCCAAATAGGCTACATTTGAGTCCAAGTCTATTATACAGTTGGTAGGTATAAGCTCTTAGTGATTATACTACCGTACCAAGCTAACATGTGCTATTGAGTGTATACCTAAATAAGCCAGAACAGGCTTACACTATCTACTAGCCACTACACTTGGTGTTTATGTACTTTATTTATTTTCTAGTACACTACAACCAAGTCTAGGATAAGCTAACTTTTTACGTGGATCCTCATTTAATGCATTGAGGACCAAGGGTTCCTAACCCACTCAACTGGACCACTATGGGCCCCATAAGCTTATCAAGTTTGAACGCTCAACTACCGAGATCTTTTATGGCCCGTGATAGGCACATGCCTAACCTGACCCATGTCTAGACCAAGTAGGAGAACAAGTTGGCAACTGTTACATTCTCCCCTACTTAAGGGATTTTCGTCCTCGAAAATAAACCTAGCCGAACGATAATGTGAATCAGGTTATGGTGGATAGATATACAGGTATAAAAAATTTAAAAAAAAAAAATTGAGAGTGTATCAAGATCAGATGGTAATGGATGGTAATGGTGCATCAATAGTAAACATTATTTTGCCAGCCTATACTACATGTGGTGCATGACAACAACCAATATAGACAAAGTACACAATATATAAAGTGCACTAGAAGAACCCGAACTAATGAAAAATATAAACAACATGCATATAACATACACTATGTACGTATAAAGAGAGACATAAAAGTGATAGAAACGTGAGTTATTCACTCACCGGGCTGTGTACTAGGTTGTTGCTGACCAGCTGATGAAGGTCTAGCATCCTGCTGCTGAAACACGGGCACTAATAAGGCTGCGTTTCGAGTGTACATTGAGACATAGTTTCGCGTTCGTCTAATATAAGGGCTTGTAGCTGTCTGAAAGGTATGCTCCATCATGATATTTGTGGCCTCTTCGATATAATCAACTCGTTGATGGAGCATGAAGTGATTGCGTTACAAATTATCAAACTGTTGAAGAGTCTACTCATGATTTTCGCGCATGAGCCTTGCAAGATCAGAAATGGTATAGGTCTCATTAGAAGGGGGAACTAGATCAGCTTGGGGTTGAGAGGGGATGGCTTGGGTTTGGGCTAAGGGTGTAGCTTGTGATGGTTGTGGAGGAGAAGCACGTATCTGTTATGCTTGGCAGTTTCTCACAGCCTGCTGTGATCGTTGATATATTTGCTTCCACATTACAGGGGTCAACACTCATATATGGTTGGTGCGGATTTCTTCACCAAGAGGGACTTGATAAGATACTCTATTTGTAGCATCATGATGTCCCTCAAGAAGGTGGGAAATCAAATGAGGGTATGGGCATTCAGGCATGGGAGTAGAGGCATTACTCTGAAGATGAATATTGGCATATTTCATGCCTTCCCATACAACTTTCGGGGTGTTCACCCAGCGATTTTCATGGACGGTAAACAAAGCTTGTAAGAGAGTATCGCAGCACTCTCTTTCATACTGCATCAGGTAAAGATTGCATCTGAAGACACAATCAACAAACCATATATTCTGTGGTAACTGACTGCGTCGAACTAAAAGTGTGATAGTCCGACTTTTCCCCTTCTCGTAAATGGGAAAGGTCGCACCGTCAGATCACCTAACATGATCCTGTCATACAAGGACATCATATACAAAGTGTTACATATGCGGAAGTAAATTGAATTAACTTTGATACGTAGAAATATGGCAACAACTGATATTCATTCATTTATCTAAAGCAGTAAACTGAACAGGAATATAAACAGAAACATATACATGAAGTAGTAAACTATCTCAAATCACACTGCTGTTTATACATATTTAATGTTTAAAAACAAATCTCTCTCTCTCTCAAACCTCTCACGGAAAGAAGCTCTTAGTAGAAACTTCCTCCTCGTCCTCCTCCTTAGACTGGTAGCTAGAATCAGCTTCGTGCTCAGGATCTTGAGCAATATCTGCAGCTAAGACATAAAGTCGTAGGATGAGCTATCATCGAAGCTCAGTAGGGAATTTAAAGTGCTAAGTTATATGTTAGATTTTCAATTCACTTCTAAATGTATAAATTACAAAACTAAGCACATTATATCTTACCTTGTATCTATTATAGCAACATTTAGCATTTATTCTAGTAACATATAGCAAACAGTAAATCATGCAAATATTGTATCATGCTAACAGATTCATGCTGAATAAATACGAGAAATCATATTGACAAGGAATCATGCTGGACAAGTATAAAAATCGTACTGAAACAGGACATATACAAGAAACAAGAAAATCAAGCTCCGAAGTTAGCGGGAACACTTGTCGAGGTCCCTAGTTAGCGGGATCACTTGGACCGAGAAAATCAAGCTTTTGAGTTAGTGGGATCACTTGGACGAGATATCAAGCTCCCGAGTTAGTGGGATCACTTGGACGGGACACCAAGCTCCCGAGTTAGCGGGATCACTTGGACAGGATATCAAGCTCTCGAGTTAGCGGGATCACTTGTTTCAAGATGAATTAAAGACATGTAAATGACATCAAGGATAACAGAACATGAACAATGCATGGTATATATGCGAGCACATCGTGAACAGATATCATATAGCAAAACTAATTTGAATAATTGAACCCATATGATCATATATGACTGCAACTATCATAATAATTGATATTCATGTATCCAAGCTGAACTAGCATCATAATCACTACAAAGCCTACATCAAGTCTGTAGCTTCCTAAGCTGATCTAACACCATCAGTCATAGTCATATATTGAAAACTAGCATGTGCATAAATTATACTTTCTCTAAACTCATCTAGTAGCATCATACATACAAATTCATCTACTGATCTATATCAAGTCATCTAAATTGGTTTGACAATAGTTCTAACATAATAACGTATGTGAAGCTGATCTTATCGAACTGATATGCTCATATTTATATATCGAAACTTGAACTAGTATAATCTGAAACTTGCATAATACTGAACTAGCATACTAACCTAGCATAGCTTTCATATTCATGCATTGAAACTGATTGTACCATCATTTTCACCTAACTGCATTAGCATAACTGAACTTGCATGCTTATACCTCACGAAAACTAGCATATTTAAATAAAAACTGAATTAGCATGTGCCTACCAACTATTCTTCCAAACTAAGTTAACTATTTATCAACACTGAATTTAGTAAAGCTGCACTTATCAAAGTTGCACTATCATGTTCATACTAATTCAAAACTGAACTTCTTATCCTCATTTCCTACCTGAATCTAGCATAGCTATACAAAAGCAGATATCAAATCTGAACTTGTATTACCATTTATACACTCAAAACTAACTTGAGTACAGTCATGCACCCACACATCAAAATTGATGTCTATTATCATCACTATCATTAATCGAACTAGTATTTTCATTCCTCAGCTGATACTTAGAATATTCATCCTTACTTTTTAGTAATTTGAACTCGTAGTAACTAATTTTAGTATCATACATGACTATGACTAATATGCGTATCAATTTGTCTATTTCTACATGATCAATGTAATAACTTGCTTAGCTAGACGAGAGTGAGAAAAATATAATATAAATTAGTAAAGTAAATTTCCCACCATAAGATCAAGCATGTGTGTTACGTATGAAACTTGCTTGCAGTCATGTGCTTGCACGCATCCAAACGAAGTCATCGGCATGAGCGCGTTATGTGCACCATATACCTAGGATATATGATCATAGTTTTAGTATTTTTAATGATTTATTGGGTCAACATAGACCCCAAGTATGGACTATTTATGGTCCCATGTCTTATGGGCAAACTCAACAAGTCATCCCAGCACAAACCCCTTACAGAGGTGTCACCAAGTGCGTCAGATGCAGGGTTGCCGCGGCAAGCTTTGCAGCTGAGCATGTTGTCGCAACTTGTCACTAATTTTTGACCTATAAATGTTGGATTCAGAAATTTATTCCTTCATGAAAGTTGTGGGGCTCGTTGTCCCCTTTCTAACGCATAAAGAATCGTGTCATTTAGAGTTCGGGATCAAATGTTATGATCAAAATACTGACCAAAGGTCTGAGCACAATGCTTGCCGCGGCAAGCCTGAGCACCTTACCACGGCAAGCCTGTAAGGTTACTGCGGCAAGCCTATCAGGCTTGGCTTGTCAGGGTGTTTTCTGCTCCATTTAGGCTTTGTTTATTCATGCATTTGACTGGGTCTTTTATATGTATAATCATCTAATATATTTCTTGTATATTTTGCACAAAATTGAGTTTTCTTATTATTTTACCTGCTGAAATTTCGGTGTATTTCTATAAGAAATATGGGTTTCAAACCCATTGCAACTTGTGCTTCATTGTGCTATCGATTTGGTCTCAAGGAATCGACACCACAACGAGTATCTTATAATTTCTGATATAGTAAGGTATTATTTAATGTACCTTTTTATGGACTTGTCGTTACGACGGTGCTGAATGTCTATCGACGCCGTGTTCGCCAAGTGCGTATAAAAGTCGGGGATGTATGGAGTCCATTAAGACCAAGGGTTGTTTCTAAAATTGCAGGATTGCAAGTTGTGAGCTAAGGAATCCAGAGGTGTACAAGGGTGTAGCAGCAGAGTGTAGTTTTAATTTGCTAAGTTTACGTTTGCTATATGTGATAGCAGTTGCCGAAGTAGGAAGAAGAAGAAGAAGACTCTGAGACCATTTTATATACATGTTCCTTTACACTTTGCGTGCATGGCTTTGATCGATGACTCACAAGGTCGCGTGTAGTCAAGTAAAGATCACAATAGCTTATTAACGAATTAAGGCTAGGCTGTTATACAAAGCCAGCATCTCCCTTGTACATGTATCTACCTAAACGACAAGGAAGGTAGCACTTGTGTATAAGCCTGATATACAACTTAAATGTCTAAACAAATAAGCCAAAAAAATAGGTTTAATCCCATTACAAAGCTCATACACTTTTCTAGTGTATAAGCCAGATTTGGTTTGGTTTTGGTGTAACCCAAGTACACCAACAGTATTTATATTGTAGGTCTTAATATATATATATATATATATATAAATCTCAAGTGTATATATATATATATATATATATATATATTTAAATCTCAAGTTGCTGAGGCAAGGTGCTTGCCTCACGTTATTGAGGCAACCACACGTGCTTGCCTCAGGTGGCCGAGGCAAGGCCATCAGGCCTTGGTTGGTATTTTTCTCCATGCACGCCTGGGTTTTGGGTCAAAGGATTGACACCCCTCAATGCCTAGCAGTCCTATGCAGTATTTAAAATTGTGTTACGCAAATTTTTTTTCTTAGGAGGGCTCCGAATATTTTAAGTCCTACCAAATCTATCATCAACCGTTGTTTCACTTAATAATTAATACAGGGCCACTAAGCTCCACTATTGAACAGTCATCATTAACATTCCAAATCAGTTCTTTGTGTTACATTTTTAGCACAAGCCTGACCCTACTCGAGTCCGTACCCGATGTTGTCAGGATAAAAATGTGGCAGCTGTTACAGAAAGACCTTGAGCAGAAGTGGTTTGCCCATCAGTCATTTTGGTTGTGATGGAATTTCACATCCCTTAAACGCGGGTTTCGCAGTCCAAGACTTTCATCGAACGTCACGCTATAATTCATAGCCTGAGCTATGTCTTGTAGGTTAAAATAAAATTTTTGACCATCGATTTCAGTTTCGAGTTGGCCGACTATTAGTAGGACTTTTAAATTTTGATAAAATAGACGAACAAGGCGTGGGTAGAAATGGGTATGAAAGGGCTGATATAAGGCGTCTAAGTGCGCCTATTCAATATTCCGAATTAACCATGCAGTCAAGTCATTCGGCGTGAGCAATGAATCATCAATAATTCATTCGGGTTCCATGGCTTTCACGTCCCACCATGGAACGGGTTGTTCATGCTCAATCGGTGAATCGGCTTGCTCATGGGAGGTTGAAGGGGTTTTGTCTTTCACTTTAGCTGTAGCTTTTGGGGGTTTAGATGCTAAAATCTTCCCAGAAGGCATGATAAGTCTAAGCCAAAGAAACGAGTAAATAAAATCAGAAATGAGAGGTATTTTACCTCTCAAAGACACCCAAAATGGAAGGAATGGCTAGAATATATGATAATGGAGTCGACCAAAGTGAAATTTCCAACATGCAATGGCTATTTGGCATGAATCTGGGTCAATTTTATTTCAAATAATGGTTGGAGAGCACTAGGGAGAGAAAGCATACGAAACCCCACAAAAACAGAGCACTGAAGTGACGAGTGGGGCTCTCGGACCCACTAGATCTCGACCTGGTTTCTCAGTTACCGTCAAATCTTCTTGAACATCGAGCGGTTGATAATCCAACACATGTTGGATTGCGGATGTACTTCCTTAGCATAGACACGTGGAAGACATCATGTATGCCAGATAAATGCGGAGGTAATGCAAGCCGATAGGCAACCTCGCCTACTCTACCCAAAATTGGCAATGGGCCGACATAACGAAGATTTAACTTACATCATTTCCCAAATCGCATCACACCCTTTGTTAGAGATATTTTGATAAAGACGTGATTGCCAATTTGAAAATCAACACTAGTTCTTTTGAGATCGGCATAACTTTTCTGCCGACTCTAGACACTCTTCAATCTTTCCTGAATAATGTGAACAACTACATTGGTGCTTTCGATCAAGTCAGGGCCCAAAATAAAATGTTTGCTAGCTTCTCCCCATTTAATCAGAGATTTACATCGGCATTCATATAGTGCCTCGAATGGTGCCATGCCGATGCTTGATTAGAAGTTGTTATTGTATGTGAATTTGATCAAGGGTAAGTGCTTATCCCATGATCCTAGGAAATCCAGCATACATATCCGTAACATATCTTCAATCACCTTATTTACCCTCTCTGTCTGCCTGTCAGTCTGAGGATGAAACGTTGTACTGAAGTTCAACTTGGAACCCATACCTTCTTGGAAACTCTACCAAAATTACGAGGTATATAATGGATTGCGATCTGACACGATGCTTATGGGTATCCCATGTAATCGGACTATTTCCTTTAGATATATTTTAACCAATTTTGATGTTGTATATTGTGTTATAGGGTATAAAATGCGTTGATTTGGTGAGACGATCAACAATCACCCAAATCGCATTGTAACCCTTCTGAGTACGGGGCTAGCCGAGAATGAAATCCATGGAAATGTTCTCCCATTTCCATTCTGGGATGGGTAGTGGCTGTAATAGACCAGCAGGATGTTTGTGCTCGACCTTCACTTGCTGACAGGTCAAACATTTGGCAACATATTCCACTACGTCGCGTTTTAAGCTGTTCCACCAAAATGTCCTCTTTAGATCCTGGTACATTTTCATGCTACCAGGATGAATGACATATGCTGACTTGTGTGCCTCTTCAAGAATTTCCTGACGCAGGGCACTATCATCAAGTACACACATTTGGCCTCAAAATAATAAGGACCCATCATTCTTAATAGAAAACTCTGACTGTAACCCACCGCATACTCCCTGTCTAATAGCAATAAGCTCTGCATCATTCATCTGAAGATCTCTGAGCCTATCAAAGAGTGTAGATCAGATCATCACTGTAGCAAGTAAACCTCCAATTGACGTTACTTAAAGAGTAGCACTTGATGATACAATGTCATTGAGTAATTTCCATCTTTGTAATCATGTCACAAGGTGGGATAACTGAGCGGATGATTGCTGACTAAGCGCATCAGTTACTACATTTTCTTTGTCGGGATGGTACTGAATAGAATAATCATAGTCCTTCAAGAACTCCATCCATCTTCTCTACCTCAAATTCAACTCTTTCTGGGTAAAGATATACTTAAGACTTCTGTGATTAGTGAAAATCTCTAAGGTTTCACCATAAAGGTAGTGCCTCCAGATTTTCGACGGAAAGATGACCGCTACTAGTTCCAGGTCGTGAGTGGGATAGTTCTTTTCATGGTCTTTCAAATGACGGGAACCATATGCAATTATATGTTCTCATTTATTCAATACACAATCTAACCTACTATATGAGGCGTCACTGAAGACGACAAAACCACCACTGCCTGATGGTAATGCTGAGACAAGTGCGGAGGTGAGTCTCCTTTTCAACTCTTGGAAACCCTATTCGCATGCCTTTGTTTACTTAAATTTAATATTCTTTCGAGTGAGCTGCGTGAGTGGTCCAGCAAGTCATGAAAACCCTTCAACAAAACATCGATAATATCCTGCGACACCTAGAAAGCTTCGAATCTCAGTTACTGTCTGTGGCTGCTTCCATTGAACTATAGCCTCGATCTTTACAGGATCGATGGTAATACTAGCTTCTGATATGATATGCCCCAAAAAATTGACTTGGTTTAACCAGAAGTCGCATTTACTAAACTTGGCATACGACTGCGAATCGTTCAATGTTTGTAATGCAAGACGTAGATGATCATCATACTCTGCTTTCGTCTTTGAGTAGATGAGTATATCGTCGATGAATACTATGATACACTCAAGATACAGTTTGAAGACTCAATTCATTAAGTTCATAAAAGTGGCAAGTGCATTGGTCAACTCGAAGGGCATGACGAGAAACTCGTAGTGACCATAACGTGTTAGAAAAGTTATCTTTGAAATATCTTTAGCTTTGACCTTCATCTGGTGATAACATGATCGTAGGTTAATTTTTGAAAAGAATCATGCTCCTTGTAACTGGTCAAAGAGATCATCAATTCTGGAGAGCAGATAACGATTCTTGATCATTAGCTTATTTAATTGATGGTAGTAAATACAGAGGCACATCGAACCGTCCTTCTTCTCTACAAACACTACCGGTGCGCCCACGCCCCATAGAGACACACTCGGTTTGATAAACCCTTTATCAATAAGCTCTTACAACTTCCCTTGAGTTCTTTCAACTATGCTGGTGCCATTCGATAAGGCACCTTTGATACCTCCTCTGTGCCCGAGGCTAAATCACTAGCGAATTCCACTTCACTGCCAGGCAAAAATCCTAGCAACTCAGCAGGGAAGACATTAGGGAATTTACAGGCTATTGGCAATCTACTTCTACAATCAATCAATGCTCGCATGATGATTGGATAGCCATTCCATGCCAAGAATTACATCAAATCCTTGCATATCGAGTAAAGCGAGTAAGATCAATTCGGCTACTGCTTCATAGTCATTGTGACCTTGGATTACTACGATGATTGATGGACATACCATGTTAGTAGTGACAGACTGTCTAGCCCGGACTGACACATCATAATAAAGTTGAGAGGTTCTGAGGTGGCTCCCAACTTTTCAGCAAATTGGGTGTAACAATGGAATGTGTCGATCCAGGATCTACCAAAACATGTGCCTCATACAACAAGTAGGTATCCTCGGGATATAATTGCAAAGTACTTAACAAAATATAAAGTTATTACTAATAAAAGAAATAACATACTAGATGCACACACACAAATATACATTATTTACCTAGATGCACCTTTCTCATAAATAACTTATAACTAAATCATTCACATACCTTAGATAATAGCATTACTGGTTTGGGCATCTTGTGCCATCTTTGATGTCATTCCCACCATCTCTGAGCACTCCTTAATCCGATGTCCCATCATACCACAATGAAAGCATGCCCCAGACACTCTACAGCATTCGTCCATCTTATGTGTCTTCCCACATTTTCCATAGAATGCTAACGAAATGGATGAAGAGGTGCGTGAAGTTTGTGGAACTCGAATGCTCCCATTATAGTAGGGTTTGAGTGATGGAATGACCCCGAAGGTATAGATATAGTCGATTTCTGATAAACACCTTAAGCAGGTTGCTGAGATTCGGGTGTCGTCTTTTTCGTTTTTGCCATAGAGCAATCTTTTATCAGATGTTCTAGTCTGCCACATTTGAAATACTCATCGGTGGCCCACCTACATTTCCCCGTCTTGTGCTGTATTTTGCACCGTGAGCATGACCCAACAAGTGAGGGTGAAGATGTGCGTGCAGTGGGATGCACTAGTGTTATAAGTAACTCAGTCTGTTGGGCCATTGTTCTGACCACTGTCTCCAATAGTTGTCGAGTTTGTTCATGATCATTCTTCCCAGCATGCGTGGTCCTAGGTCTTTTGCGATTTGCCATATTGATCTATCAAAATGAAACAAATGTTCCAATTAACAATGATCGTGATCATCATGAGCCCAAGATTTGACAACATTTACATCCTGACTCGGATCCTAACAGTATACTTTGATCACTATTGACCGAGTACTTCAGTCAAACGTGGTCGTAAAGATCCACAACCTATGCTCTAAACAGAACCTACTGCCATAGCCATGAGTCCCTAAGAGACTTAAAGCCTAGGTTCTACTACTGATCAAACATAAAAAATCATGCCATATATCTGTGCCAGAGTTAAGCCTCCAACGACTTAATGCCGAGCTTTGATACCACCTGTGACAACCTGACTTTTCCATTATTATATATGGGAAAGGTCGTGCCGTCGAATCACCTAAAATGATCCTATCATACAAGGGCATCGTATACAAAGTGTTACATTTGCGAAAGTTAATTTAATTAACTCTGATACGAAGAAATATGACAACAACTGATATTCATTCATCTATTATAAAATAAGAAAATATATAAAACATAAACAAAAGTCATGTATAGCCTTCCACCGATGACGGCCACCCGTCATCTAAACAATGGAAAGAAACCTTTACATGAAGTATACCAATATCTCAAAACACATCATTCTACTGAATGATACATGTTTTAAAACAAATCTATCTATCACTCTCTCTCACCTATTTAGGAAAAAATTCTTCTGCAGAATCCTCCTCCTCGTCCTCCTCGTTCTCTTCTTCCTCTCCCTCCTCAGGCTGGTATGTCGGGTCACCCTTGTGCTCAGCACCATTGAAGCACCTTCTCACATTTTTCAAGGCTCCAAAGACCCTAGAAAACCTTAGATGGCCCATTACCTAATTGTTAATCCCAATTAGCCTCTAAGCACCCTCCTAATCTCTCTTTTCCAATAAATAGAGAGGCACCTCCTTGCAAATGGCGTGAAAAAATTTGCAATTAAGAGATTAAGGAATCCCGTCTCTCACTCTCTCCTCTAGTGCACAATTCCCATACAAATTCAAGAATTCAAAAAACTCCTTTAGACCTTAGCATTTCACTAAAAAGTTCTAGGTTAGGTGTGTGTCACCCCTTAGCCTTCCCTCTCTACCTCTTAGCTATCAAGCCTTAGGAGTTAGAACCCCATTTCATACCATACAAGCCTTCAAAAGCTCACCGAATCAAGCTAACGCAAGGCTCCACAGTGGTGCAACAAGGGCCCGAGATCTCCAGCTCTCCCCTCTATTCCTCTACCTTCTCAGTTATTTTTCCATCCTCCCATTTGTGCCGTTACGCCATCGAATTTTTGATAGGAACGGAGGGGCACAAATAGGATTTTAAGACCCATTTGGGCAAGAGAAAGTCTTTTTCATTTCTTTTATATTATTTTTATTTTGGCCATTAGTAGAGACCGCATTAAGCGGGTTGATTGGGTGACTAACACCTTCCCAATTGATAACTGAAGCCCCTACCGAAGAGCCTTTAGCATGGACCAAATTCAGAGTCATATTTGTGGCACTTTGGTGCTTATAAAAATGATCTAAGTTTCCCGGGACACCAAAAGCTCTGTATGGCAACTCTATAATATCATTAGTGAGCGCATCATCGCGACGGGATTGTCAAAAATCCCACGGTTGCACAAATGGCGACTCTCCTGGGGAGTAGCTAATAGAGCTTCCCCTTAAACTTGACCTCTTTATTTTTTATTTTACTAACCTTTTATTGATATTTTTTATTTTATTTTTTCTATTTTTTTACTCACCCCTCCGATTACGTTATTTTACTTACCCCTACTTTACGTCATTTACGAGCCATAGCAGATTGGCGGACCTATTTGCACATCGCATTCAATTTCTTTACGATTCTGTCATTTTAAGCGCCTCAGCCGATCGGCGGGTCTACTTGTGTATTGTCATTTAATTTCTTTATATTTTCATCATTTTAAGTGCCTTAATCGTTTGGCGGGCCTACTTGCGCTTTTAATTCTGCAATCATATTCCAACAGTGAACATCGGCTCGTAGAGGCAGCACGGGATCACCACCCCCGGTTTTTGAACTTAAGAAAATTTTCATAAATGTGAAAAATAAAATTGAACCAACAAAGGGGATTTAACTTATTTTTTCCAGGGTAGATTTTAAAGGGTTGGGTTATTTAGGCACACATACAACCACTCGGATCTTAGTACGACGGCAGCCCCTAGTGGTGATGATCTGGAAAAGTCCTAGCCCACCTAGTACCTAAGAAAAGTGCTTCCACTTGAGGTATATCGGGTGGGTAACCTTCTCATTACCAAGCTTAAAACCCGAAAAATAGTGAGCGGTAGTGAACCCAATTCAGCCTTAAACCCTTAGGTTCGATGAGAAAGAGAGCGGGTCATATAAACAGTCAGTCCCCGAAGCCCAGCTTCCACCAAAAGCCAATTTGGAGACCCATCCCGAACTGAGGTTGCTGCTGTGAAAGATACTGGGGAACCATTTCGCTCTGGCGCAAGTATTAGTTGCGCCAATGCAAATATTCCAAAAAGTACACTGGCGCAACTATTAGTTGTGCCAGCTTTAAATCTAGAATTTTTGCTCTGGGGCCACTAATAGTTGCGCCAGGCTGGTTCTAAGTAGCAGCAGTTCGGATCTGTGGCCTGTTCCAGCCCCGAACTCCCCGATCAGTGTGTTTTGTGCCTTTGTTTAGGCCCTACAATTTCTGACACCCAATACTCTCTCGCCGATCAAAAGAAGGTGACTTCTTTTTTATTTGTTTCAGCAGATCAGGTTGATTACATTGGTTTCCATGCCTTCAATAGATTGAGGGGTTTCCCTTTGATTCTTCAGAAGCACTTCGGAACCTTTGTAGCGGGACCTATTTAAGGTATGAGAGCCACCTGAGAAGGGAATTCAAAAAGGCCCTGGAACCCTCATTTCTTTTCACTTGTAAAAATCTAAAATAAAAATTAAATTAAAATTAAAAATAGAGTCTTGATTGGTGTTGGCACAACGACATCATTGTACCCTTCGGCATCTCGTAGGGGAAGAAGAAGGAAGCTTTATGGGCCCCATCTGAGGCACCCATACCCAACCCGATACTGAGATATGTCGTGGACCGTGGACCCGGCTTATGCGGATCCCGACTCATCCCAACCACATTCTCCAACCCATTCCCATACCGAAGAGGCTTTTACTTCCATCCCCCTCACCCATTCAACCCTCACCATAACCGGCCCTTTCGGCCCCCCTATTTTCCCTTCCACCACTTCCCAAAATAACCAAAATCCCAATTTCCCATCATTTTTCCACGCTATGCTTTCATCCATGGCCATCTCCAACCCATCTCACCTCCCTTCCGGGCCCATTCAAAATCCACCCTCTACCTTAATTCACATACCCTATTTTTCGTACGCCTAACCCAATCCACCCGCATCTATCCATACCATATCCAATCCCTCACACATCCCTCCATTTACCCAAGTCATGCCTGTCTCTCTCGAAGCCATGGCTATGGCCAATTTTCCTCTCTCATTTTCCACATCCATGCCCCATACATCTTCCCCATATATGCCCATTTCATCCACCCTTGCCCCACCTCATTCCTTCAACCCCACTCATATCCCACCCCTCACCCGAGTCATGCCCAATTTTATTGAGGCCATGCCCAATTTTTCCTCTTCCCATACCCCATCCATACCCCCCCAACCATCAAATAGCCTACTTCCATCTGATCCCCCTACCATGGCTATAATGGAGGACATGTTCCAAACATATAACAAACGGAAGGCCTCCCAACACATCCCCTCTCATCCACACCACACACACATGGATCTATCCCATACCCTAGCAATCTTCCATGCCTCATCCTCCCATGACCTCCATCAACCCCCCATTATCCACACTACCCAAAGCCCCACTACCCATATATCCCAAGGCCCAATGGCCCAAACCCCCTTTCCCTACATGTCCCATGACCCCATGGCCCAAAACCCACAACCCATACATATCAAGGACCCATGGCCCAGAACCATCAAGGCCCAATGGGCTAGACCCACCAAGAGCCATGGCCCAGACCCATCAAGACCTAATGGGCCAGACCCCCTAAGGGCTCATGGGTTAGACCCATTAAGGGCCCATGGCCCAGACCCATCAAGGCCCAATGTGTCAGACCCACCAAGGGCTCATGGCCCAAATCCACTAAGGCCCAATGGGCCAAACCCACCAAGGCCCATGGCCCATACCCATCAAGGGCCAATGGGCCAAACCCAACAACAGGGCCCATAACCCAAACCCCTCAAGGGCCCATGGCCTAAGCCCATCAATGACCCATGGCCCAAACCTATCAGGACCAAGGCTTTGTGGTCCCAAGGCTTCATGACCCAAACCCAAGCCCCAAAAAACCATGGAGCCTCACACCCAAACCCTTCCCAATTCTTCCAAAGTTTCACCCATTCACAATCCTCATATCCAACTCAAACCCATGCCTTACATCAACCCCAGTTTACCCATATCCCTACATCCCAAAGTCAGATCAAACCTTCCCCCATGCTCAATGGCCTCATTAGGCCCCACTCCAAAATTTAACTTCCACTCATCCCATTGTCCAATAAACTTTCCCTCATCCCCAATGGATCCACCCAACCCCCACTCATGCCATTCCCATCCAATATCAGCAAGAGAATCCCGCCCTCACTGCACACTATGTCCATGCAATATTAGTAAGAGAATTCTGCCCTCACTGCAACATCAGGAAGACAATCCCGCCCTCACTGCACACTATGTCGACCAGCAATATGAAGAGGACGAGATTAGGAGCAGCTAAGCCTATGCTGGGGCATTGACCAACCTTAACCCTCCTTCTATCACTTCCCACCCCCTGGTAGCCCAAATTGAAGTCCAACCAACTATTGAGAAAGTGGCCCCCATATCCAAGGAGTCAGAATAGCTGAAAGAACAGTTGGATAAATTACAGAAGTAGTTGATGAAAATGGGTGGTGCTGAAATCCACGCCACAAACTTCACAGATTTATGTTTGTTCACTGAGGTCCCTTTGCCTCTCAAATTTAAACTGTCGGCTTTTGACAAGTACAACGGCACTGGCAATCCTATTGCACACCTCAAGTCCTACTGTGGAGACATGTGCCAGTATGGAGGGGAAGAAAGACTGTTGATAAAGGTCTTTCAAAAGAGTTTGACCGGTGGCCTTGAGATGGTTCACGTCTTTAAAACCATCAATGATGAAAACATGGAAGGACTTAATGCACTTATTCCAGGAACAATATGTCTATAATATTGGCATCAAACCGCGTAAGTCTGACTTGGCCCGATTAAAGCAGAACCCAAATAAGACCTTCAACGATTATCTTGGGCGGTGGAGAGTACTAGCAGCTCAGGTTAGAAATAGGGTACTTGACGATGAGCAGATTGAAATGATTTCCAAGAATACTCTACCAGTGATCTCAGACTTTTTGGTGTACTAGCAGCAGTCCAGTTTTACTGATCTAGTGAGAAACGCCAATCACTGTGAAGATGCCATCAGGGAGGGGCGCCTAAACAAAAATATACCAAGTGGAGCCAGTGGCCTTAGAAGGTTTTCAAAACAAATGAATGATAAGAGAACCGGGGTTGATGTCCAAAACATTTCTAATACCAGGCACAATAATAACATAACCCCACTCTAATTTCAAGCAGCACAGCTAGTGCCAGTCAGAACTGAGTAGATGCAGAGAGCAGGGAATGGGCAAGGAATGCAGATGACTCCAGAACAGAGGAGAACCCGCTATATCGAGTGTTTACACCCCTAGGGCAATCACTAAGTGTACTTTTGCCTTTATTAATAGGAAAGGGATTAGTTACTATTCGTCAACTGCAACCTCCTCCCCACCCGATCCCAAAGAATTATGACCCGAATACCAACTGTAATTTTCATTAGGGTCCGGGTCACCCGACTAACCGCTGCTTCCCATTGAAGCACGCGATCCAAGATTTGATCGATGCTAAAAAAATCATTCCACCAATATCTTCTCAAGTAAACCAGCACGCAAACATCCATCAAGTGTCGTTGCCCCCACATCCTACCAGAGGAGCAGGTCCCAGACCCACCATCGAGATGGTAGAGGGACATGAGGACTACTTTCCTAGCTAAACACCACAAGTCGAACCCTTAGATCTTAGGGTTTATTTTCCATCACCCACTCTTGTTAATTATCTGCATATAAATACATACCAACCGTACACCATGGCCCCCATCAATTACCCGATAGCCTATCATACCCCCAATCCCCCGCCGACACCTATCAGCTACCAATGGCCTAATCCTACCTCTTTTCCCTTGGTGCCACTACCCTTAAGCTTCACCACCCCCATTTGGCCTAATTTTGTCACCCAGCTAGCTATCATCTAGGTAAATCAAGTGTTGCCCACACCTCCTAAGCCCGCAGTACAAGTACCTCCGATACCAATGGCTATACCATTTTAGATCTCGGGACCAACCTATGATCCTCATCAAGTCCTGCTGAGTTATGAACAAATAGATATTAACGCTGGCAGCCACAGTGAAGGAGCAGTGGACTTTGTGACCCGATCCGAGAAGATCTCAAAGCAATCGAAAGCACCAGCAGCAGCACAAGCCTAATCCGAAGGAAAGAAAGACAACACTGTGAATTCGTTTGAAAAAAATGAGTCGAGAACATATCCTAGAGACTCAGCTGAGAAGAATGCTTGCTCATATTATTGTATGGGATTTGTTGATGACGTCCCCACTCTATTTCCAAGCATTAATGGGGGCGTTAAAGAATGCGCATGTGTCGCTTCAGGTTAGCTCGGATGAAGTCGGGCAAATAATTGGTCAAGTGATGGCCCCGAATGCCATTTCTTTTTCAGATGCAAATCTACCAGAGGAGGAAGTCACTCAAAATCCTTAAATATAATTGTTGAGTCTGGAAATATGATAATCCCATTAGTTTTGATCGATAATGGGTTTGCATTAAACATATGCCTGCTGAGAACCACCACCAAGATTGGGGTAGATCCTTGTATGCTAAGACCCACGAGAACTACCGCCAGAGGTTTCGATAACACATGAAGAGAGATAATGGGAGAAGTTGATCTTGAGCTATTAATTGGGCCAATGACCTTCTCCATATTGTTTTAAGTGATAGACATCAAATCCTCATTTAAGTTGCTATTAGGGCGCCCGTGCCTACATGAGGTTGGAGCCATACCCTCCACATTGCACCAAAAACTCAAATTTGCATCTGGACATAAGATCATCACACTCATCGAAGAGGGGCACAGTGAGAAAGAAAAGGCCACCAATAGCGTCGAAAAACCTAATATGTTGGATGTATCGCACACCACTGAAGACATCGACCTCCACAGTTTCGAATATAAGGTGTCAACGATAATCCCGAAGCCCATCGAAGGCATCATTTTAAGAACCGGAGATGGTATGGTAGCAGCAGTGGCTATGCTCCAAAAGTGGGGCTATACAAAAGGAAGGGGTCTTGGGCCCAGATTACAAGGAAGGAAAGAGCCCATCACAACTATGGGCGGTCAGAAAGTCAGGTTTGGGCTAGGTTATAAGCCCACGGAATAAAAAGTGAGGGAGGCTAAGGAGAAAGCCCGTGTGACGATAGCTGTAAAAGCCAGGGGGATATACATAGAGGAGAAACCTAGGCCCAGGCCTCATATCATAAATTCATTCGTGAGCGTCGGGGTTGTGAAGATCAACTGAAATGAGGTAAGCGAATTAATGCCACATAAACCCACAACATCGATTCACCCCACCAATCCCTACATCACCCTTCCCAGCTTGGAGATAAACTTGGCAACGTTGTCCCTCTTTGAGGAATGATAGCTCGTACTTGAACAAACTCCCCCTGTGGTGAATCACCATAAAATTGTGCTAATGTTTGAGGACATCATCTCCAGATAAAATGGGGATCAACATGATGGAGGTTGACTCCAAAGAGCCATATCAGTCAGCACCCTCCATCCAAATAGGTAAAGAAGCGGCCTCTCAGGTACGCAATTGGGCATCTTTGCCCCAAACCCTGGAAGCGAAGAGTGGCCTAACATTTGGCACCCATTTCCATAAAAAAAAAACTTATAAAAAGTTAGATAAGCCCTTGGTAGGCAATACCTTATATATACACAGACTCGTGCTGCCGAGGGTCCGTCTCCAAAGAAAATCAAAATTTTAAAAACATTGAAAAATACAAAGTCCAAAAACATTGTCGTTTAAAATTCCAGATAAAATCCCACAAAAATATGCCTTAATTTTAATACCTGTCCCATGTAAAACCAACCCCTTTCTTGTAGAAATACAAGAGCTAGGTATTACAAGTCTGGTAGAGGATATCCCTTTGGAGGAGCTCCCCAATGAGCTCCTTGACCGGTTTTCCTAATTTGAGCATGGCCCTACCCCCATCATCAAAGAAACCGAGGACGTTAATCTGGGGATTGAGGAGATTCCCTGAATTACCACGATCGAAACGTCGCTATCTCTCAAAGAAAGAAAAAGCATAATTGACTTCCTTCAATCATACCAAGATATTTTTACCTGATTATACGAGGACATGCCTGGTCTGGACATTGATTTGGTCAAACATGAGTTGCCTCTCCCTGATATGAAGCCGATTAAGCAGAAGCAGAGATGTCTCCGACCCGAGTGGATGTTGAAAGTGAAAGACGAGGTCATCAAGCGGTATGACGTGGGGTTCCTCATGGTATCTAAGTACCCGTAGTGGCTAGTCAATATTATACCTGCACCGAAGAAGGATGGAAGCAAGTCAATATTATACCTGACGTGGGGTTCCTCAAGCCTTCAAAAGCTCACCGAAGCAAGCCAATGCAAGGCTCCACAGCGGTGCAACAAGGGCCCGAGAGCTCCGGCTCTCCCCTCTATTCCTCTACCTTCTCGATTATTCCTCCATCCTCCCATTTATGCCGTTATGCCACTAAATTTTCGGTAGGAATGAAGGGGCACAAATAGGATTTTAAGACCCATTTGGGTAAGAGAAAGTCTTTTTCATTTCTTTTATATTGTTTTTGTTTTGGCCATTAGTAGAGACCGCATTAAACGGGTTGATTGAGTGCCTAACACCTTTCCAATCGATAACCGAAGCCCCTACCCAATAGCCTTTGGCATGGACCAGATTCAGAGTCATATTTGTGGCACTTTTGTGCTTATAAAAATAATCTAGGTTTCCCGAGACACCAAAAGCTATGGGTGGCGACTCTATAATATCATTAGTGAGCACATTGTCGCGACCAGATCATCAAAATTCCTATGGTTGCACACCAACCTCAAGTGTCAATTGATGCTGAGAATTTTTTTGATGATAATTCCTTTACCAAGCCCTCTTATTTATAGATCATAAGGGGTCGGTTTACAAAACTCTTAATTCTAATAAAATAAACTATTAGCATAAAGATATCCTAATATAACTCTACTTCTAATCTTATTTTTCCTTGCTTTTATTCTGTTGATATACTTCTGGATATCTTCCTTTATTTCAGTAGCAGAGTCATTTAAAAGTCTTCTTCGTCAATTTCCTCAAATATGTGATTGGCCAGACTTCTAAGTCAAGAATTCCTCTAATTTTGTGCATGGTGGTGTTAATCTCATGTGATCAGCAGCTTTAGAAAGCTTCTTTTCTGGAAATCATAAATCACGATTTTCTGTTCTTTTCTATCTATACAGCTTTTTGTTGAACGATTCTTCATTATGATTCATCGCTTTCTCTTATATCGCTCTTCTTTTGAACAACTCCTTCTGAAGATTCGTAAATTACGATTTTCTAATTTTCTTGCATTGTTCTGCAAAATTATAAAACATGATTTTTTACTTTTTTCAGTAGGCGAAGATTCGACTTTTGGTTCAATCATCTTTTTATTGCTTTATGAGTTCATTTTGACGAATATTATTATTTTGATTCTTTTTTGCTTTTTTTCTTTAATTTCTGTACATCGGTATCTTATTAGTAATAAACTAAGTCCTAGCATCACTAAGTTAAGGGTAATAAATTGGTATATTATGTGACTGATCAACGTCAATTAGGGAAATCTGTTCCTTGATCATCGGCCTTTGTCCATACTCAAACTTTTAGGCTTTCATAAATTCAGTGGCCACAAGCAATGGTGCAAACTGAGAGAGTCTATTGAATTCCGACTCATACTCTCACACTGTCATTTGGTCTTGCGCCAACGTCACGAACTGGATCTCCATCTGACATCGCTCTGGAGCGGGAAGGTACTTCTCATTAAAGGCTTCAGTAAACTCAGCCCATGTCCATGGTGTCCCTGGCACTCGAGTTCTCTCGATAGACTTCCACCATGGATCGGCCTCGCCCTCGAGTTGGAAAGTGGCCCAACTCACTTTCTCTTCTTCGAAGAACCTTCTTCATCTGGTTTAACCATCGCTCTGCTTCCATTTGATCAGTTTGACCATAGAAGCTAGGAGGTCGCATCCGTCTAAACTCCTGAAATCCTAAAGGTTGGTGTCTCTATGCTAGTTATGTAGCTTGTTGGTTGACCATAGTCTTTGTCAATTGCTCAAGATGACGGTTATTGCTTCCTTCTCCCAAAGGAATGCCACTGGCACGGTCAGCTCATGGTTGACCTCGTGGAGGCATATTGATCTGTCACGATAAATAAAGATTTCAATGTGAAGTGCTCATGAAGATCAAAAGCATGACCAATTCAAGTTCCCATGTCCTGACCACATGCACCTAAACAGAGACATGACTCGGAATCCCTAGAAGACCTAGAGAATAGGGATCGTGGATCCCTCCTACTTTCAGAGAGAATGTACTACCCTTACGTTTAAGTCCTAAAGAAGACCTAACGCCTAGGCTTTGAAACCACCTGTGACAGCCCGAATTTTCCTAACTAGATTTTCTGAGCGATAAATTTTTTTATTTTTTTATTTTTAAAAACAATGGGAAAACTCAAACCGTCAGTTCGTAGATCACGTCCATTGCAAAAATGGCATATTACAAGAGCAAAAATAAATAGGCAGCTCTTACAAAAGTAATACAAAAAGTAATACATATGGCCGAAAAAGAGAATCTATCCATATCCAAAACATAGTCCAACAATCTAAAACCACCAGTGATGGTCGACCAGCACTTAAACAGTAGTGTACAAGAAGATAAAATGCAACTCTAATGTCTACAAGCTCCATCATTATACCAAAATTGGAGGTCAACACGGAAGCTTCTAAGTAGAATTCAACGAAATCTCCAGGTCCCGCTCACAACTTGTACCTGTGACGTATAGCCAAGGGATGAGCTAACAGTCTAAGCAAGCAGAGAAAGTCAATACAAATTTACATCCTTTAAGGCAAAAACATAGAGTCGATTGATTAAAATTCAACGGCGCAATTTAAATTCAAAGGCATTTTCCGTTCAGTACAAAATCAAATTTCAAAACATTGTCATGTTTAAAATCTGGATTCATAAAATCTTAACTTCAAAATATAAAAGTCGTAAGCGGAATTCTCAATTTCTATTTCACTCATGCCGCATTTTTTTTCCCCTTCCGGGTTCATATTCACGTTTCAATTTCATATTCGAGTTCTTGTTCAAAATTCATGGTCAGTATTCATATATTCCACTTAATCGTATCATTCATAAATTTTCTTATTCGTTTCGAATAACATATTTAGTTTAACCTTACATGTCGGTTTAGTATGCAATATACAGTGTTTAGTATGCAGTACATGATGTATGGTTTAACCCGTCGAGCTGGTCCAGTATGCAGTGTAGTGTGTACAATTTAACCTGCCGTACCGGTCCAGTATGCAATATGCAGTACAACGTGTATAGTTTAACCCGCTGTACCGGACCAATATGCAGTGTGTATGGTTTAACCCGCCGTACCGGACCAATATGCAGTGTGTATGGTTTAACCCGCCGTACCGGTCCAGTATGCAATATGCTCAGTGTATGTAGTATGCTTAGTACGTTTAGTTTGTACGACTGATTTGTCGTACCGGTCTAGTATTCAGATGATTCTTGTTTTAGTTCAGATTCACATACTTATTCACGACTCGAAATTTGGTTCACGTTCAAAGTTCGAGGTTTCATATTGAAATTTCAGATTGAAAGTTAGCTTTTAGATTTTGGATACACTTTGGACTTCAAGATCAAATTTGGAGTTCTTAGCTCAATCATCAGGTTCAGATATCATGTTCTAATTCAGATTCATGGGCATATGCAGATTTAAAATCGCGTTTCATATACAGAGTTCAATCAAGACTAAAAATCATATGCTAACTTGAAAAGAAAAAGGTTCGGAATTCAATTCATTTAAACACAAATCGAAGATTTCAGGCTTTTCAAAGCTATCAAATCTTCAAGTATAAAATATAATCAAGTCCATGAATCAGCATCAAGACGAACTTGTGAGTTGAATTTCCTTACCTTGTTCATGAGGTGCGCAGAATGATGCAACATCCCTTCACAAGCATTCTCGATTCCCAACCTACATCACATTCATGATGATGCATTAGGATTTGGTCTTATTTCTAACAACTGATGTATCTAAGTGTTTTTCTTAAAATCGAGGCAGAAATAGGCAAGTTCATGCTAACTTAGAACTTGACCCAACTTCCCCCTAAATTTGGACCTTTAAGATACTTGATTCATGAAATTATTAATTCATGAAAGCTATAGGGCTCGTTTTCCTCTTTCCATCGCCGAATGAATTGCGCCAATTAGAGTTCAAGGTCAAAAGTTATGGCCAAAATCCTCAACCAGTGTCCGAACTTTGCTCTAAGTCGCCCCGGCGAGTTTCAGAAGTCGCTCGGGCGATTTCTAGAAATACCAAACACTTCACGTCCTGAGGCCAACTCACCCCGACGAGTTCAGAATGTCACCCGGGCGAGCCCTCCAGAATTTATTTAGCACACAAGGTCACCGGGGCTACTTTCCCTTGAAAAATTTACACTTGGAAAACTCGCCTGGGCGAGTTCTCCAACCACACAATTTCTCACGTCCTGAAGCCAAACACGCCCAGGCGAGCTCAAGTTAGCCCAGGCGAGCCCGATAACTTCAGAACTCGAACCCCTTTCTCCTTCTTCTTCTTCACTTCAAAAAATCCCCTAAATCCTTGCAGGTTACCAACATTCACACCCGATCAAAACTATACTCACCTAATTTCCACTCGAGTATTAATCTCGCCTTCGGTTTTCCCCTTCTCTAACTCGGCACCTTCGAAAACTCACACGAACTAGCCTTTAAATCATAAATTCCTTGATTCCTCTCATGCCAAAACCCAAATCTAACCTATTTTCCATGCACATAAAGAAATTCATGACCCTTGCACATAAATTTTGTATGCTTGCGAAGTCCGACATCGTCAGAATCAAAAGAATTTGTTTTCCAATGCTTTGCATAACAGATTTTTGGAATCTCACCAAACAAAATCATGAATCGCCTAAACAAAAGCTTGCGAGTCAGGTTGAGGACGTTTACCTTCACCGATTCTTCACACGTAGGGTTTGTAATGGTCGGGATCAATAATGGTGGAAAATTTTGGTGCATAGCTTCATGCTCGACCACTCGAATGCTTCGATCTATCTCTTGGATCGTGACAGCATCGATGATTGGCTACACATGATAGAGAATTTGATTAGGGCTCCAATTTGCATGAGATTTTGCAATTTCAGATAGTTGAAACTCTCCACAATTCAACCCGAGAGATGAAAGGGTTTCTCGTGAATAGAGGAAATTTAGTTTGGTGGAGGTCAAGAGTTGTGATCTCACAAGGAAGAGCACATGCAAAGAGGAGAGCTTGATGTGCTCAGATGGTGGCGATCTCATGGCTCTTGCTCCTCCCGCATTCGATGGTTTGGGATTTCTCCAAGCTGAAGTGGTTTTGAGGCTAAGCGGTTTTCATTTTGGAGTAAGAGGAGAGTTGCCCTCTTATAAACTTAAGCAATTGCATGCCATGATGTGGAAGCGTCTTAAGGCATAAGGCTGATATTGGGTGTATAAGTCGCACACGGCACTTGGTGTGTGGGCCTTGAAACACCGTTAGATTAGTTGCTTCAATGGGTATGGTGGTCAGTTTGACATACAGTGATCAACTTTAAAATCAAAACATTAGTCGCTCTCATTAAATGGGCACGTGTATGGGTCTTTCATCCAAAGTCCCAAAATAGTTTAAATGTCCACCAAATGATCCCACAAATATGTTTATGCAGACATGTGGAGATTGATGTCAAAATTTCAGGTCGATGATTCCACGTTCGTCTGAGTAAACGGGTCACATTTGTGAGATCAGACTGGTCAAAGTAATCGTCTCAGTGCTAAGGTCAACAATGCGAAATGTCTCTAGTGTGCCCTGATACACCATTAATTATTTAATCCCTATTCGAATTAGTGACTAAATTGTCTAGATTATAAGGCGCAAGCTGCTTTCAGTTAGCGAGCACGTGTAAGACCCAGAGAATCGAGTTCAAAAGTTCGGGGGTGTTACATTCATATCTTTAATTGTTTTGTCAGTTCTATTTTGTCTCGTGTTTCTAGTTTTGCTAACATGTGCGTCTTGTTTGTGTTTGCTTACAGGTCATCTGGAGGCCCTATGGGGATGATGAGGGTGTTGATCAGGCTGTGATATAGTCTGGTCAGGCACTCTTTAGATGGGATATATGGATCCCCTCCTTTGAGAAGATGGAGCGGATCCACGTGTCCCGAGCTACACACTAGCTAGGACTTCTCTAGGGAGTCCCTCTGGAGCTTCGCCCATGAGTGGCGAAGAAGATGACTACCCCCCTAGCTACTTTTTTGAGAAGAAGATGCAAGATCTAGATTTCAGAGCTAGGGGGACCGAGGTGACTAGAGCATGCGATGAGGCGGATGCTCGAGAGTTCTCGAGATGGTTCCAGGAGCTTGGTGGCGGCAGACTCTTTACATGATTCCCTTTTCAAGGGAAGAGCTTCTTTGGTGTTGGCGGACTTGCTTCCACTTCGGTATTAAGGGAGAGAGTGGTAGCGTTGGAGCAAGGCCATCTTAAACCTGGGGTCTGAGTAGCATTGGAGGTCCTTCATGCGGCATTGGAGCAGATGGGGAGTGCCCCCCACCCAGACGAGGAGATGTTGAGGTCCTTGGCGACCTCCATAGCGAATGTCAGGGCATAGGAGGGTCATTTGAGGGATCAACTGGTGGAGACTCACCGCGTTCTAGTGAGTCAATTTATTTTATTTATCAGATTTAGTTTACTCATTCTGCTTCAATCAATTAATGGGATTGTTTTATTTTTTGTATATTAGACTATGAGGGAGGGTGAGGTCACCAGTCAGGCGGCATATATTGAGCTGCTTTGGGGTGAGCAGATGGTCGGTCGTGAGGTGTAGGCTTGTCTGCGTTTAAAGGTCAAGCGGCTGGTACGTGTCTATTTTTTGTGTTAGTTAACCATTAGTGTTTTGCATTTCTGATGTGTTTGTTGTTACGTTTACAGAGGGCAGAGCTTGCTGCCGTCGGGGTATCTGTTCTTCCTTTCGATCCATCCACGACTACATCTTCCAGTCAGGAGGATCCAGAGATGACTCGCCTCTGAGGAGAGCTAGGCTATTGGGAAAATTTTATGTTTGGGTCATTTCGTTCTTGTTTATTTTTATTTAGTGATTTTCCCTAATATTATGTTGGAATATTTTTAGCGCAAGATCGCCGAGGACTTCCAGATGAGGGAGGCCACAGCTGCCTCGTTGTGCCCGAAGAGTCAGGTATAGCATGTGTTTTATTTTTATGTGTGTGTTGTACATTTTGTTTGTTGATTTTGGTTTACGTGTTTGTTGTTTGTTTTGTTTTGTGCAGGTCATTCCTGACTCTGCTCCGCTCCCCCTCAGGATTCCACTCCTCCTCCCCAGGTACATTGGGTCGATGTAGTTTTATTTCTAGTTTTATGTGTTTAATATTATCTGATGCATCTATATTTCTCTTGTAGCAGCCTATGGTGGTGCCACCTCCTGAGCCTATGCCGACCGTTGATCCAGTGATCGCCGAGACAGTCAAGCACCTTCTTCGAGAGGGGGCTGATCTAGTACTTTCTCTTCTTCTTGTTCGGTTTTCTCGTCCTTTGTTGAGCACCTAGTTCTTAATTGTGTGTTCTTATGCAGGCACGTCAGCTCGAGGAGTCTCGTTTGGAAGTTGAGCGGGCTCGTGCCTACCCAGAGGCGAGACATCGCATTTTCACAGGTGATCTAGAGCGAGATCGCGTGGATGTGCTCACCGACCTGATGATCAGTCAGGAGACCCATACGACTAAGCTAGATATTTTTCGGTAGACCATGCAAGCTAAGATGCAGACTACGATAGACCGCCTACAGTACTAGCTAGCAAGGAGCGAGCGAGGGATACGGGGGATGGTCAATCGTCTTGCTTAGTCAGAGTCGGTGGCTATTGGCTCCTTGCTAGTCGGCCTCATCATACGACCCACGAGCGTGTTAGGGACTACACATACAATGATTCCATTCTTTATGCGTGAATGGGCCCTCGTGCTCACGCTCAAAGCGATCGTCATCAAAGTAGTGAGGGAGGTTCCGTTGGGCCCCTCTCCTCCCGTGGATGCGCCCGCGCCTACCTGGGCTTGATTGAGGCTTCGATGGATCAGACTCTGGATCCACGAGTTGATGAAACTAGAGATAGCAATGGCCAGCCATCCAAAAGGCAGCGGTGGGAGTAGGGCATTTGTGTATTTTTCTTTCATTGTCCATACAAGGGGTAGGCCCCCGGTGATTCATGTAAATTTTTTTGAGATATATATGGATTTTTGTTCAAATGTACCTTTTTTTTCTTTTCCACTTTGCCTCATCTATTATGCTTTAGTTGCTTGCTTAGATGTCGTCATCTATTATCAAGGACTTGGATGCTTTCGAGCTGACCCTATAGCAGTTGAGGGTTACTTATATCTACACAAGGAATTCAAAATCATTAGTAATTTTATTCTCCCCCTTGCTAGTTGTTAAGGGGGTGGAATCTCAAACCGAAGTTTGGTAATAGAAGAATTATGATTGTGTCTTTTTTTTGTATCTAATTTTCATTACAAGTAAATCAACAGGGAAAGTAAAATACTAAAATAAAATCCTAAAACTGACTAAAAATAAATGCCCTAGTGTAGGAGCATGACAAGGTAGGTAGTGTGAAATCTTCAACGGTCTTCCTTGAGTGATGACCTTGTTGTTCTACATCTAACTTCGGGCAAGCAGGGGCCTTGATGTGATTCCCTTTTCGAATAAATAAATGCCCCAGTGTCGAAGTACAATGGAGCTTTTCGGAGTTTTGTGAGTACTTAGGTCTATGAAGAGTTATGTGTGTGCTTGGTGAGTTAACTTCGAAAAAAACTCTCTGATGATGTCTTGCCACACTGGACAGGGACGTTTGGTTATATTAGTCATATACCGAGTTTTACCTTTGATAGTTGCCATCATATCATGTAGTCCTGGTAGGAGGGGAGCGAGTGGTAGGTAATAAGTGATTGCATAAGTTGTCATTCAGGAGTTTTCGATTTTATTTCTGAAAATATCTTAAGAGGAGTTCTAGCTCATCGTCCGAAAATAAAATAAGGGGGTGAAAAAGGAGTAAGGCTTAGTGATGTAGGGAATAGCTTCCTACTCGTCAACTTTAAAAGGGATAGTCAATAGTCTTTTTCTCGGGTGATATGCAGTGCCATTATTGAGCTCTCCGTCATGCTTCGGTACCATTAAAGTCTCACATTCTATGGTTAGTAGGAGTTTGTCCTCCCACCACCTTACGACGATATCTAGTAGTGTAAAGACACTAGGGATGCCCTCATAGTTTGCTTATACTTTCCTAATAAGATTACCAGAAATATCCTCACAATTTTCTCATGCTTCCCTGGGCTCATTGACTTGCTTACTCGTCGTATTTCTCTCACTCGGTTATGCTTCTTCTTTTTCTCTCTTTTGGTCTCTAACTTTTGTCTCTCTCTTGAAGCACATATTTTGAAAGCAGTCAGTTAACACAAGAATAGTGAGCTTTGATTGAACTTAACATTTTCATTTTTTATGCTCTAGCATCTACTCGAATGGCGAGGAAAGGGAGAGAATCGAGTGTTGCCTATACCTTTAAAATAAGTTGGATATTGCACTACTCCTTTCTATCAAATTGCCCGAATAAGAGGGTGGGCGATGAGTTAGAAGGCTTCAAAATATATCCTTGAAGATAATGACGCATGACTAGTGAATGAGTTGTGATGACTACAAGGGTGGTAAATATAAGTATCCATGTCTGACTACAGGATATGATGATCACGGAGCTAAGGGTAGTATTTTCTCAGGTACTTGGCATTCCAGGGGTTAGGAAGTTCCTCCCCATCTTGGTTCACTAGCTTATATGCATTCTCCGAGTATGCGATTACTATAACGTACAGTCTCTTCCAGTTCGGCTTCAGTTTCCCTTTTGGGTGAGCATGCTTAGAGGGCATGATTTTCTTCAAGACTAACTCTCCAATTTTAAAAGTTTATTCGAGGACCTTCTTATCGTAAGCCATGGCCATTCTCCTCTGATATACTTACGCATGATCAGCTGCCCTTAGATGCGTCTCATCGAGTTGTTCTAGCTGAGTGAGTAGAGCAGCCCTCCTATCCTCTATGGATAGCTGATCACCAAGTTGGACACACAGAGATGGTATTTGTATTTCATAAGATAGAACTGCTTCAATTCCATACATGATGAGGTAAGGAGTTTGACCAGTAGCTATGCGAATAGAAGTCCTATAGGCCCAGAGTGCCTCTGATAATTGATCAGGCTAGTCGACTCCATTCCTTGTCTCCACTGTTGTTGTCCTAAGTGTGCATGATTTATTTGTATTTTGAAAATAGATTTTTCAAAGGATGGATTATACTTTGATTAGAAAACTAGAAAAAAGAAAAAAATATCAACACAGAGAGAAATTAATTAGCCTGCAAGATCAGGGCCAATTGCAGCAAGTTTAAAATGTAAGTGAGTAAAAGATCGTCCACAGGGAATTGATTTAAAATATATGGTAAACCTCTAGATCTGGCCTCTGATCTTATCTACAAAGCAAGTAAGATGGGAGGTTGAATTTGTCACATTAACTAAATTATCTAAAAGTAAAATTTAAACTAAGTGATCCAGATCCGAGTTGGGGGAATTGGATGCAAAATTAATAAGAATGGAGAAATAATAGCTACTTAAGCTTAGTAATTGATTGCAGAGTGAGAAATAGTGTAACACAGTTGAGAAAGTATCAAATCTTCATCTGGCTACCAGCTCAGATGTAAGAGAAAATAATCCAATTCAAGGATTAGAATTGAGTTAAACTTATGGCTATGATCTGTCCACTGTCATGGACAGATCATCCAATAGTTTTCTTCTTCAATCCAAAGTCTGGATTCAGAACATAAGCACCCCTACAAATGCTGTAAGAACAAGGTTACAAACACAGATTCTCACAGGGATCGTGAATTAAGGGAAATTACTTAAAAACAGTAAATCTAAAGGAATCTAATGAATGAGACGATCCCAATGAACCCTCAACATGAATCTGATTGAGAACGTACTGATGAAAGAAACCTTTTCAAATCCACCATTACAATTACAGAGCACAGCTTAAAACAGCTCTCGGATTTGTAGTCTTGAATACAATTCTCACTTGAATTACATAAGTATCTCACAGTTCTCAGTTACAGACAAAAGCTAGGCTATTGCAGAGGTTTCAGACAAGCTATCTTGGTTTGAATTGGAAAATGGGGCAATAGGAATGAAACTCAAATTCTGGATACCCAAATTGGGCAAATAGTTCATCTATTTATAGTTTTCCCCAAGTCTAGCTCAGATGTGCATCAACCAATCATAATTCATTAGATCCATATCAACTAATAGGAGTCGAGCACAAGGATCCAGATCTGTTCTGGTCAATCAGAACTGCTTGATCTGGTTCAGCCAATCAGGAGACAGAGGCATCAATTCTGTTAGGTAATTCAAAAGTCTATTTGACCTTCTAGAAGTTCCCGCCAAGTAATTTCATCTTTGGGTGTTCACATGGAGTGGAATATGCCTCTGGTTCGTGCTCAGAATCTTTCAGAATGCCCCTGGGTTTTTAAATGCATTGGAGCACATGCAGAGATTACTAAAATACCCTTGCAGATGCTGGGAATCTTTAGAATACCATTTCGCACAGATTGGGGGCCTTTTCAAAAGGAAATGTGACTTCTGGAGCTTTATTCGCACAAATTTGGAGGTCTTTTTGAAAGGACAAGTAACTTCTAGAGCTCTATTCCCGTAGAACTAGTGTTGTTCGCAAGGAGTTTTCTTCTTTTTGAATAGATCATCAACGAGTTTGGTTCCTTTCGAATAGATTAGGTGCTCTTGAAAACCAAGCCTGGAGCTTTAATTCTTTTCGCAGTGTTCAGGTTCTTTTCGAATAGATCAGGAATCCTTTCGAATAGATCAGGAATTCTTTCGAATAGCATTCTGTAGTGCATTCTTCTTTTCGAATAGCTTCAAACTTATTTCCAGGCTGAAACCAGGCCTTTGTCTTCTCTAGTTTAGGCATTTTGACAGCCAGTGAGGTTGTCCCTTCTCCTTCTTCCTCCAGATCAAGATGGGTCATCATCTTTTTGGTATTTTTAAGCTACTTTCAGAGTTAAGCCTGCCTTTATTGTCAGCTGTAAAATAAACACTTAAAACACTTATTTAGTTCTCTCAGGGGTCTATCAAGGCCCAGATTAAGGGGTGAAAAATGGTATTTTCCAATTCTCAACGGTCCCCCAAACCTAAGCTTTGCTAGTCCCTGAGCAAAGACAAAATTAAAAACAAAGTAAAAAGCCACTTTTGTAGGGAGTACAGTTGCATTTAGCATATGCAACAAGCCTTTTAAACCCCTAGGTGATCCCTAGTGGAGGAGTGAAGTTTCCTGAGGGTTTTCAGTGAAGGTACCCACAAACTTCTCCAATAAATCTGTTAATATCAATGCAGTTTTGTTAAAACAGACTTTCATCAAATTAGATTATTCACACTTGCATCAGTCAAGCTGTACGAGGATTCTCAAGAAAACATCAGTTCAAAACTGAAATTTTGCTGTAATTCTTTTACCATTCACTCAGTTTGTGTAAAAAAGTTTTAAAAGAAAAATTAATGAAAAGCTTGTCTTCTATTTGAGAATCCTGCTATGATGTTGCCCCAAATAAGTTGATTTCAAACCCAATTCTCACCAGGGTTGTCACTCAACATATAAGTAAGATGGTTGTACTATTTCACACAGCTCAAGAGCAGTTACAACCCTCAAATAGGACTGTAAGCAGGAGCATAGGCATTGCTTTTTAGTTCTGAATTTACTGCTCTTTTCACCATAGATTACACAAATCCTTATCTCCATGCGACAGCTCAATCCATCTTTGATCAGTAAGGACTTTAACTTGGGTTGTAATGTGGCTTATGGGTGAAATTTATCAAGAATAAAGGGGTGCAATGGAGTTCAAAATTGAGAAGTCAATCAAGGTCTGGAGGTGATAGACACACCTTCTTCAATCCACCACAATTTCATCTTCTTCTTTGAATTTTCAGAGCCAAAGTGGCCATCTTTTTCTCTTTCTTTTTCAAACTTCCAATGAAATGACTTTTCCTTTTTTTTTTTTTTCCAAAGCAACATTGACTGAAATGTCACATTTCTTCTGCTGATACATCATTGCCTTCAATTATTTTTCTTATTCTTTTACCAAACTGTTACCCAACTCACCTTTCTTCAGCTTTCTTTCCTTTACCTTCTGAATTTTCAGAGTGAGGGTTAGGCTAAATGAGGTTGATGTGGTTTCAAAGAAATCTTGGATTTATAAAGCTCAAATGGTGTGTATCAAGGGCAGTTTCAAAAGGTGGGGCTTTTTGAAGTTCAAACTGTCCAAAAGGAGGCCTTACATCATGTCTTTAATATCATGATTGCTGTCAAGCTATTTTAATTTGGATATGTGTAACTTCTAGTGATAACAAGTAGGTTCAAACATTCCCTAGAGCAGAAAAAATTGCCAATTCATACCTCCAAAGAATACATTTCAGGCCTAAATCTCACTGGGTGTGGTTTTCTATCAAATTCCTGAGGTATATCATCACTGTTTTCTCTCCTTTTAGGTTTACTAAAACATCAATTTTCTTTTGGAAATTTTTTGACATTCACTTCATGAAAGTATTAAAATTAGACTAGAATTCAATTTTAAAAAGTTTTAACTTCCTCATTTTCAAAGACAGGTGGGAAATCACTTTATTTTCAAAATTCTGTTGATCATTAGCTGTTTGGAGAATGGAATTTGTCACAGACTGGTTGTCTATGTTGGTCTGCAGCTGGGCTTGGATAGATTGGAGGAAGGTGAAGATTTGGCTAATTGGGTTAGGTGTGTGTGTGGTAGGCAGAGTGGTGGCTGGTATGATTGGTGTAGGTGGTTGAAGAGTTATAGGTGGGATGACTGTAAAGGGGGAAGTAGCCAAATGAGTAAATTGGGGGGGGGGGGGGGTCAGGTACTGGGGCATATTCATGCCCAATATTCTCCAATATGGATCCCATCAAGGATGAATAGGCCTCAGTGGTGAATATCTCAGGTTCAGAGGTGTGGGTGATTTCAGGTGTATGAGCTGAATGGGCTGGTGAACCTGAGAAGCTTTGTAGGAGAGGAGTGCTAGGTGAGTTTACAACAAAATCTGTGGGTAAATCTGGGAAATTGTTAGGTGAAATTGGTGGTGTAAGTATGGCTGGAATGGTTGGTGTTGGGGGAGAATCTGCAATGGGGATTGTGGTGGTGATGAGTGATGGAACTGCTAGGATAGGTGATGGAATAGGTGCTGTGATAGGTGCTGTGATAGGTGAGGTGGACATGATGATGATCTCCTCAACATTGGTAATAGGTTCAATGGCAGCTGCAGGTGCAAAGGGTGCAGCTAAAGAGCTGGTCACCTCAGGTTCAGGTATATCAGCCTCCTAGGCTGGCTCTACCTCTTCTCTCATTCTTTTCAACATAGTTTGGCTTGTAGTCCAAGCCCTCTTCCCAAAAGCATAAGGTGTTACAATCTCAAAAGGCTCTTGCTCATCAATGTCAAATTTAGCCCGTAGTAGGGCTGTGATCATCCTTCCAAATGGTATTCCAGCCACTTTCTGTTCCTTCTTCATCTTGGCACTGATGTCAGCCATTGCTTCAAATATTAGCATAAGGGCATTGAAGAATTGCCCTTTAGAAAAGTGAAAGAGGGCCTCAAGAATGGGTGTCCTTCTTTCCTGACTGTGCCCAGTGACATACAAACTCCCTCTCAAAATGGAATCCATCAACAAAAATTGGGGTGCTAAGTCTCTCCTCATGATGGACTGCCCAGTTCCAGCTATGCCTTGGGTTAGATGGGCAGCCATATCTCTAAAAGAAGCTTTCTCAGGTGCAGCCAAAGGGCCAGCAGGATCATACTGAAATGGTATCCCCAGGGCATTTCCAATATCTTCATAGGTGATGGTTAAATCACAATCATCAATAAAAATTACCAGAGTTGGGTCATGAGCATCCTTCGCACTCACTTTCACCATGTTTTGCTACCATAATTGCACCATTCTAGGATAAATCTTCTCTAGAAGAGGGATCAGGATATTACTCAGTGAAGCATCCCTGATGTAGTTCAGGGATAGCTTACATTCCGGTTTGTTCAAGAAAAAATTCTCATCCACATTAAGACGAGCTTCAATGAAAGGGTTTGGAAGTACCAAATGCTTAGGAAGAGGAAGAAGCTCAGTCTCAGGAATAGGGCCAGCTTCTGGGATGGGTTCCTCAATTCTAACCTTCTTTCCCTTCTCAATCTTATCAGCCTTATCCATCGACAATTTCCTCTTGGCTGAGGTTTTAGCTTTTCCTTTGGTGGAGGATTTACTAACTTTCTTAGCAGAAGACCTAGGGAACATCTTAGCCAATGATTTTTCAGCTTTCCCCATTTAAAAATTTTCTAAAAACTCGTTCAAATAATTCCTCCTAACAATGATTAACAGACAATTCTCTTGAATCCCAGACAATGTATGCTTAAACAGAAATCAAATTTTTTAAAGCACAGACAGAGGATATGGAGAGAAAAATACCAAAACCTAGGGTTTGCTCGATATCTCTGACCACTTGATCAAATCCACCAGAATCAGAGGAAAAAGATCCTTCTCTTCAAGCTTAATCAGCAGAAAAAAAATGAAGGAAATTGGATCTGGGTTCCAAAAGAACGCAGGGATGGAAAAAGATGGGTTTTCTGCGAAACAGGACAAGCTGGAAATGCTTTCGAATATGAAAACCTCTATTCGAATGGTTTTAAATATGTTTAAATCGATTTCGCAAAGCATTATTGATTTCCTCGAAAAGTTTAAAAAAATCCTTTTCAAAAAGGAGAAAGGCATCAGTACCTTTCGCAAAGCAAATGGCTTTAGAAATATCTATTCGAAAAGATCGGCATCTATTCATAAAGTTTACCATTCTTTTCGAGCAGTTGTGGTTATAGGTTCAGATCCTTTTCGAAAATGAGATTATACTTTTTGAAATGAATTTTCCTTTGCGAATTGATTTCTCACATTTACTGTAAAACTTTTCGAATTGACTGTAAAACTTTTTGAATTGACTGTAAAACTTTTCGAAAAGTATGTATTTACTTTTGAACAAATGCTCTGAAGTACAGAACTGATTTTTTTTTTTTTTTTTAACAAAATCTCCACATTAAAATCATTGGAATTGATTATCTCAATCAATTAAAACCACAAAGCTTTCAGAACTAATGATTCCTCAAAGAAAAATTAACTAAAACATGACTAAAACAGAGGAAAACAATTACACAAACTATGCAAAAAAAAAAAACAAAACAGAACAGACACAGTTAAAATACATATGATACATTTGTGTGACATCAGATTTGTGGAAGCTCTTGATGATAGATGGTCATCACAAGCTCCATGAAATTTTCAATACATGGTTTGAGCCTCTGACCATTTACTTTCAAGGTTCTTCCATCACTTGGGTCCATAATTTCAACAGCTCCAGATGAAGATGCTTGAGTGACAGTATATGGCCCTTCCCATCTGGATCTCAGCTTTCCAGGAAAAAACTTGAGTTTTGAGTTGAATTACCATACCTTAGCGCTAGCTATGAACTCTTTTCTCAGCAGATTTTTGTCATAGAAAGCCTTGACTTTTTCTTTGTAAGATCTTGCATTGGTGTATGCATCCATCCTCAGCTCTTCCAACTCAGAGAGCTGCAGTTTCCTGTGCTTACCAACAGTAGTAAGATCCATATTTAAAACTTTAATGGCCCAAAAGGCCTTATATTCTAACTCTACTGGTAAATGGCATGCTTTACCATAGACCAATCTGAATGGGGACATGCCAATTGGGGTCTTATAGGCTGTCCTATATGCCCACAATGCATCATTCAGCTTAAAGGACCAATCTTTTTTGTCCTTCCTCACAGTCTTTTCCTGTATATGTTTGATTTCTCTGTTGGAAATCTCCACTTGTCCACTGGTCTGTGGATGATATGGAGTAGCTACTCTGTGAGTCACAGAGTACTTTTTCAATAGAGGTTCAAAACGCTTGTTACAAAAATGACTTCCCCCATCACTGATAATGGCTCTGGGGGAACCAAACCTGGAAAAGATGTTATCCTTTAAGAATTTAAGGACAACTCCGTGGTCATTGGTTTTAGTGGCTGTGGCTTCAAACCATTTGGATACATAATCCATAGCTACTAAGATGAAATTAAAACTATTTGAAAGAGGAAAAGGTCCCATAAAATCTATCCCCCAAATGTCAAACAATTCAACTACCAAAATGGGCTGTAAAGGCATTGAATTTTTCTTGAAAATGCTGTCCAATCTCTGACAGTTCTGACAAGACTTACAGTGCTGCAGTGCATCCTTGAAGAGTGTGGGCCAATAAAATCCACACTGTAAAACCTTTGCAGCAGTTTTGTTTCCACTAAAATGACCTCCACAGGCCTGCTCATGACACATGGAAAGTATGTTGTGGAAGTCATCTTCATGGACACATCTTCTAATGATTTGGTCTGCACATATCTTGAACAGGTAAGGATCCTCCCAAATAAAATGTTTAACCTTTGAAAAGAAGAGATCTTTGTCCATTTTATTCCAGTATTGGGGGGTCCTTCCGGTAGCAAAAAAGTTGACTATATTTGCAAACCAAGGGTTATGCACACTGATAGCAAAAAGTTGCTCATCAGGAAAAGAGTTATTGATAGGCAACCTATCAATCTTAGCAGTCAGAATTCTAGACAGGTGATCAGCCACCACATTTTCCACACCCTTTTTGTCTTTAATCTGTAAATCAAACTCCTGCGATAGGAGGATCCACCTGATTAATCTTAGTTTGGTATCCTTCTTAGACAGAAGGTATTTCAGGGCTGAGTGGTCAGTGAACACCACAATTTGTGAACCCAAAACATATGACCTGAATTTCTCCAAGGCAAAAACAACTACCAACAGCTCTTTCTCAGTTGTTGTGTAATTGAGCTGTGTATCAATCATTGATCTACTGGCATAAGCTATGACATGAGGCAGCTTATCCTTTCTTTGCCCAAGAACAACTCCCAAAGCATAATCTGATGCAACACACATCAGCTCAAAGGGCAGGGAGTAGTCTGGAGACTAAAGTATTGGAGCTGAAATTAAACAGTTTTTAAAGAATTCAAATGCCCTAAGGCATTCATCATTGAAAATAAAAGGGACATCTTGGCACAATAAATGGCAAAGAGGCTTGGATATTTTACTGAAGTCCTTAATGAACCTCCTGTAAAATCCAGCATGCCCAAGAAACTTCTGATTTGCTTAACAGTTTTGGGAGGAGGCAAATGTACAATTAAATCTATTTTTGTTCTGTCCACCTCAATGCCCTTTTGGGAGACAACATGGCCAAGGACAATGCCTTGGGTGACCATGAAATGGCTCTTCTCCCAGCTCAAAACTAAATTGGTTTCTTCACATCTCTGTAGCACCAGGCTGAGATGATGTAAACATTGGGCAAAACTGTCTCCATATATTGAAAAGTCATCCATAAAAATCTCCATAAATTGGTCAATCATATAAGAGAAAATGGAGTACATACATCTTTGAAAGGTAGCAGAGGCATTACAAAGACCAAAAGGAAAGAGCCTAAGCTTGGTTGCCTCTGGACCCAGTCCAGCTATGTTGAATGTGGTATAAAGAGACAAGAATTCATCCACATGCTTGTATGGATCCTCCTTACTCAAACCATGGAAGGAAGGAAGCATCTGGATAGTTGATGATTTGATTTCATAATTTCCTTCAACAGTAGGAAATTGAATGCAAAATGGGGAATTATATGCACCAGGTGTAAAGTAATCCCTCAAGAGTCTAGGTTGCTCACCCATATTAGCAGTCTCAGTAAAATTCTGTGATGTTTGTCTGGTTCTTAGTAGCCTTTCAACTTCTAAATTCAAAGGGACAATCTCAGGATTGAGAGTCCTCCTACCAAACATACAACACAGAAATAGAGAAAAAAATTACGCAAAGCAAACCTTCAATACTCCTTACTGAGTAGATTCCAAGCTCAAATGTATAGGAATAACTGCACAGATTTAAACAACAGAACAGTTAGCACTGATGTAAAAAAAAAAAAAAAAACCTTAGGTCTACCAATTTTAAAATCTATTCCCCAGCAACGGCGCCAAAAACTTATTGTTGTCCTAAGTGTGCATGATTTATTTGTATTTTGAAAATAGATTTTTCAAAGGATGGATTATACTTTGATTAGAAAACTAGAAAAAAGAAAGAAATATCAGCACAGAGAGAAATTAATTAGCCTGCAAGATCAGGGCCAATTGTAGTAAGTTTTAAATGTAAGTGAGTAAAAGATCGTCCACAGGGAATTGATTTAAAGTGTATGGTAAACCTCCAGATTAGGCCTCTGATCCTATCTACAAAGCAAGTAAGATGGGAGGTTGAATTTGTCACATTAACTAAATTATCTAAAAGTAAAATTTAAACTAAGTGATCCAGATCCGAGTTGGGGGAATTGGATGCAAAATTAATAAGAATGGAGAAATAACAGCTACTTAAACTTAATAATTGATTGCAGAGTGAGAAATAGTGTAGAACAGTTGAGAAAGTATCAAATCTTCATCTGGCTACCAGCTCAGATGTAAGAGAAAATAATCCAATTCAAGGATTAGAATTGAGTTAAACTTATGGCTATGATCTGTCCACTGTCATGGACACAGATCATCCAATAGTTTTCTTCTTCAATCTAAAGTCTTGATTCAGAACATAAGCACCCCTACAAATGCTGTAAGAACTAGGTTACAAACACAGATTCTCACAAGGATCGTGAATTAAGGGAAATTACTTAAAAACAGCAAATCTAAAGGAATCTAATGAATGAGAAGATCACAATGAACCCTCAACATGAATCCGATTGATAACGTACTGATGAAAGCAACCTTTTCAAATCCACCATTACAATTACAGAGCACAGCTTAAAACAGCTCTCGGATTTGTAGTCTTGAATACAATTCTCACTTGAATTGCATAAGTATCTCACAGTTCTCAGTTACAGACAAAAGCTAGGCTATTACAGAGGTTTCAGACAAGCTATCTTGGTCTGAATTGGAAAATGGGGCAGTAGGAATGAAACTCAAATTCTGGATACCCAAATTAGGCAAACAGTTCATCTATTTATAGTTTTCCCCAAGTCTAGCTCAGATGTGCATCAACCAATCAGGATTAGTTAGATCCATATCAACTAATAGGAGTCGAGCACAAGGATCCAGATCTGTTCTGGCCAGTCAGAACTGCTTGATCTGGTTCAGCCAATCAGGAGACAGAGGCATCAATTCTGTTAGGTAATTCAAAAGTCTATTTGAGCTTCTAGAAGTTCTCGCCAAGTAATTTCATCTTTGGGTGTTCACATGGAGTGGAATATGCCTCTAGTTCATGCTCAGAATCATCCAGAATGCCCCTGGGTTTTTAAATGCATTAGAGTGCGTGCAGAGATTACTAAAATACCCTTACAGATGCTGAGAATCTTTAGAATACCATTTCGCACAGATTAGGGGCCTTTTCGAAAGGAAATGTGACTTCTGAAGCTTTATTCGCACAGATTTAGAGGTCTTTTCGAAAGGACAAGTAACTTCTGGAGCTCTATTCGCATAGAACTAGTGCTGTTCGCAAGGAGTTTTCTTCTCTTCGAATAGATCATCAGCGAGTTTGGTTCCTTTTGAATAGATTAGGTGCTCTTCGAAAACCAAGCCTGGAGCTTTAGTTCTTTTCGAATAGATCAGGAATCCTTTCGAATAGATCAAGAGTCCTTTCGAATAGCATTCTGTAGTGCATTCTTCTTTTCGAATAGCTTCAAACTTATTTCCAGGCTGAAACCAGGCCTTTGTCTTCTTTAGTTTAGGCAGTTTGAGAGCCAGTGAGGTTGTCCCTTCTCCTTCTTCCTCCAGATCAAGATGGGTCACCATCTTTTTGGTATTTTTAAGCTACTTTCAGAGTTAAGCCTGCCTTTATTGTCAGCTGTAAAACAAACACTTAAAACACTTATTTAGTTCTCTCAAGGGTCTATCAAGGCCCAGATTAAGGGGTGGAAAATGGTATTTTCCAATTCTCAACAACTATTCATTTTAAAAATTGGATCATAGTTTTATTCGTGGCCTCTTCTTATCTATTCCCCTGATGGTAGAAAGGTAACGAGTGCTGCAGGTCAATGTCGTATCTCTTGCACAGTCTCTTCGTCTTCTCAGCGATGAATTGTGGTCTATTATCAGTGACGATCTTTCTGAGAACTCTGAACCTTGTGATGATTTTCCAAATAATAAACTTTGTGAGTGTTGGAGAAATGATTTTGAAGTACGACTCGACTTCTGCCCATTTGGTGTAGTCTTCGATTGCAGTGAGAATGAAGGCATACTTGTGTGTGTTCCCGACTATGTCTGTAAAGGGTCCAATAATATCGATGACCCACATCGAGAATCACCATGGTGAGACCATGGGATTTAGTGCGACTGATAGGGCTTTGATAAGCACAACAAGTTGTTGGCATTGCCTGCAGCATTGAATGTAGATGCAACAATCCCTCGTCATAGCAGGCCAGTAGTAGCCTTGTCATACAATATTTTCTGAGAGTCTTTGGCTTTCAGCATGAGCGTTGCAAGCACTGGCATGTGCTTTGCAGATATTGTATTATCCTTCGACCTCTGTGACGCATCATAGCAAAACTCCTTTAGTTAAGGCTTCCTTGTACAATACCTCTCCTAGGATGTAGTATCTAACACATCTGTTTCTTAATATTTTCCGCTTGATCTTCATTACGTAAGGAGGGACTATTGGTATGCGCTTTTTCTAGGTTCCTTTTGGTCCCCAGAATCAGTGGCCCAATTCTATCCCGAGTGGACTCTGGCGATGGTGGTGATGGAGTAATAAATTAGTAAATATTAAATGCTAAAATTAAAGAGGCAAATTCTAAATGAAGAATACCTGAGAAGATGCGATCGCCAGCTACAGATATTTATCGATGCTGTAACACATCACTAATCATGCTTTAAGGGGAGCGGGGGCTTATAGGTTGAAAATTTGAAGATCTCACAAGGTTTCATTTACCTATCGAGTGGTTGGAGGCACAGGAGTGGATCCTATCGAAGCCTTACCTGGAGATGCAGGGGAGCTCACGAGGTTTCAGCTACTTGTCGAGAGGATCCTTAGAACCTAGCAAGCAGTTAGCACCAACCTGTCAAAGCCTTACCTAAAGTTGCAGTCATTGGTGCGAGGTTGAGAGCAACCTATCGAGCATAATCTCCATCCTGTCGAAAGCTCAACTGGAGCCTTATAAGAAGTCGACAGGATCCTATATAACTTGTCGAGAGGATGAATGAAGACTAGACAGAAGGAGAAAATTCACTTCAATTCTGTCGATGAATTCACCAGAACTTGTTGAGAAGTCATGCAACCTATCGAGGGCCTTCAACAACCTGTCGGCGAGAATAGAAAGAGGACTCAGAACCTGTCGAGAGGTTCCCTGAACCTCTCGACTATCTAATTAGGAACTTCCCAGTTCCATTTCACAGCAGCTGCCAACTTCAGCGCTTTGGGCTCACATTCCAAGGCACGTCAGCAATCCCTGGGAAGAGATGTGCTTACCAATTTTTGGTACACAGCTAGGCAAGAATGGGAACTCTAACTACATCACATGTGCTTACCAGTTTCGAAGAGCATTTAGAAGAGAAATCAGCCACATTAGCAGCTAAGAATAATTGAATTATTCTCTTGATCTCTGATTAGCTAAAATGGATCTGAAGACAGAGAGGAAGAGTATAAAAGCCGAAAGAATTTATAAAGTTAGAATCCAGAAATAGAGAGAACCAGAGCCAAATCTGAAATTCCATTTTCCTCCAAAAATTGCCTCCCTCTTCCTTCTTCCCCCATTCTCTCCTTCGCCAATTATGGTTGGCTAAACCTCTTCAGTAGCTAGGGTGAGGTTGAGAGCTATAAATTGAGAGTTTCAAAGGCTTTGTAAATGGATTGGATATTGCACAGATTGCATATCTGAGCTCAATAGGCTGTAAGTTATTTAATTAAAGTAATTGTAGGTTTTAAAGGTGATTCTGATCTAAATTGCACTTTTTCATATTTAATTTTCCTAGATTAGATATTCCTGTGGATGCTTGAGCTTGTAGCCTGGCAACCACAACATTTGTAATAGCTTACCTATTCCAATCAAGATCCTTGAATTAGAATAATCTCTAGGATGATTTGTGACCATTCAATTGGACAGATCACAGCCTTAGGATTACTTCAACTCTTTGGTTGAGATTAGATTCTTATACCTTTCGTCTGAGCTTGTAGCCAGATGAAGGATTGTTGCAAATCTATCCTACTGATTGCCCTTTGATCCAATTCATTTTCAATAAAGACCAAAATCTCTAGCTGTTGTTCTCCACCTTTTGGATTTTAATCTTTTTCTTCATTCCCTTGAATCTGAGTTCAATCTGTTCTGGATCATTCTACTTTTGATTTTTGTAATTCTTAGTAAAGTAGTAATTCTTAGGAACCTCTCCTCTTTCCTGTTTTGATTTAGTCTAAATTAGGATAGAATGTCAGATCTATCATAGATCTAGAGATTTATCTCATTTCAAAACACATTTTCCTGTGGACCTACCCTGGCTTATCTATTAAAACTTGCTACAATAGCTCTGGTTCTTGCAGGACTGCTTGCTTACCTTCAGCCCATACCTCTGTACTTTGTCCTCTTATTTTGATGTTTTAACCTTTTAATAGTTGTAAGCTAAGCAAAAAAACAAGTTTTTGGTGCCGCTGCTGAGGATTTGTGTTTTTAAAAGTGGTAAATCTAAGTTTTTTCTTATTTTAGATTTAGATTTTTAATTGCATGTATTGTGTTTGACTAATTGCTGCAGTGGTTTTTTGTAGTTTAATTTTGTAATTGTAGATCTAGATTTGTTGTTTTGAGAGGAGCATTGTGCTAATTGGAGGAGCAAGCTGTGCTAAAGTTTGCATTTCCTAACTCCTTTATATATTTTAGATTTGTAGATTTTAAGATCTGTAGCATTAGTTGTGTGTTTTTAAATTTCTTTTGCTGAAATCTATATTGTATTCTCTGTCTTGTACTTGATTCTTGTTGTGTGTATGCTTGGTAGGAGATCTCTTAATCCTGAGATTGCTCCTTTAGATCTTGAAGTTGAGAGACTTCTCAGACCTAAGCAACCCATACACACACTTGTGGTTGATTGTGATAGTTCTGCAATGGGTGAGCAACTTAGGACATTGAAAGAATTCAATGCACCAGGGGTTTATAATTTTCCCTTCTGCATTCAATTCCTTGCTGTCCAAGGGAACTATGAGATTAAATCTTCCATCATACAAATGTTACCTTCATACCATGGCCTCAGCAAAGAAGACTCATACAAGCACATTGATGAATTGTTAGGATTGTACACTACTTTCAACATTGCAAGTTTAGGGGAGGAAGCAACTAGGTTGAGACTCTTTCCTTTTTCATTAAAGGATAGAGCCAGAACTTGGTTGTCAATGATCGCAACCAATAGTATTCAGTCTTGGAATGACCTTCAATGTTAATTTTTGGCCAAGGTTTTCCCCATGTTCAAAACAAGTCAGCTGAGGAAGAGCATAATTTCATTAACTCAAGCCCCAACTGAAGATTTTCACCAAGCATGGGAGAGATTTAAGGAACTCTTGAAGCAATGTCCCCATCACCAAATTCTTGAATGTCAACTTGTTCAAAGTTTCTATCAAGGAATTGATCCCAAGAGTAGGGATATGGTTGATTCCTCATGTGGTGGTACATACCTCCATAAGACAGCTGATGATGCTTGGGAGTTGTTTAAGATCATTAGTGAAAACTCCATGCAAAGGGAGACCTTGTCAAGGGACTTGAGACCCCTATTAGATTGGTGAGAGAAAATACTATAAGAGGGAAATTGTATGAGGTTAGTGGAAACAATGATTTGGAAAGGAAGGTGGATAGCTTGACTCAAAAATTTGATAAGCTCTTGCCAAAGTGGAGGAGGCATGTGTGATATGTCAGTCGCCCACTCACTCCCTTGAGGAATGTCCCTCTGCTGCCCAATTTCTGGACCTTGTGATAGAACTTGTGAATGTTGCTCAGTCCTTTGGACAGCACCCTACTGCTAGTTATCATTGGAGAAATCACCCCAACTTGAGGTGGAGACAAGATACCTTCCAAAATTAGCAGCAGCAGCATCTACAATAGCAATCCATACCTTATAGGAATGCCTAGCCATACTAGCAGAATTATTTTCCAATGTCCCAATACCAGCAGCCTATGGCCCAGCCAATGGCTCAACCTATGCATCAAAGTGCACCAGCCCCAGCACCCTCTAGATCCCTCACATTTGAAGAGCAAGTTCTGGCTTCACTGCAAAATTTAGGCTTTGTCATAAGCTGTCAACTCCCATAGCCAAAGTATTCAAAAGATAGAGGGCTACCTTGGTCAGCTATCTAATACTTTGACTAAGAGAGAGGAGGGAAGACTGCCTAGTCAACCAATGAACAACACAAGAGGGCAGTAATGGAGGGTGAGACTTCTTCACATGAGGAAGCCAAATCTGTCCCCACTTTGAGGAGTGGAAGGCTGGTTGATAACTAGGTTGGTGTTGAACCTGATGGGAAAAGTACAACCCATGATGATATGCAGCAGGAAAAGCATACAAGAAATAAGGGGGTGTTGATGTGCCCCAATAAAAAACTGAAAACAAAAATAAAGAAAAATCTGTTGAGCTTGCTAAGGCAGCAAATGGGAGAGCAATCCCCCATTTACCATTTCCCAATGCACTTCAAACACCTTCTCCTTTTGATAAGGGGAGTGCTAAAGTGGAGGAGATTGTGAAAACATTCAAACAAGTAAAGATCAACTTGCCTTTACTTGATGCTATCAAGCAAGTTCAAGCCTATGTAAAATTTTTGAAAGAATTATGCACCCACAAAAGACAATCTAGGATACACCTATCCAAGAAGGTCTTTTGTGCTGAGAAAAGGAACAAAGTGCTATCCATTGCAACCCCAACCAAGCTTCAAGACTCTGGAGTTCCCACAATCCCATGCATCATTGGGGATCACACCATTGAGAAGGCCTTGTTAGATTTGGGAGCTAGTGTAAACTTACTTCCATATTCAGTTTATGAGAAGTTAGGCCTGGGAGAATTGAAGCCCACACATGTGGTGCTACAACTAGCTGACAGATCTGAAAGAAGGCCTGTGGGAATGATAGAAGATGTGTTAGTTGGGATTGATAAGTTTTTCTACCCAGCAGATTTTCTGGTTCTTGACATAGAGCCAAGCAAGTGTGCCACCTCCATTTCTGTGATTTTGGGTAGGCCTTTCTTGGCCACTGCCAATGCTTGTATTCAGTGTAAATTAGGTATAATGGAGGTGTCTTTTGGCAACATGAAAGTGAAATTAAATATTTACAATGCAACAAGCCAACCTCACTTGGATAGTGAGGATTACTTTTTAATTGATGTATTGGATGAGCTTGTGGAAGAGACTTTGCCCAAGCTGCTGCATTGTGATCATTTTTGTGATGTTTTTGAGAATGTGTGAAGTGAGATTGTGGAAAAGAAGGCTCCCACACCCATAGTTCAAGAGGTTAAAGCCTTAATTTCTGAAGTGGGGCTAGCAACAAGGTATCCTCCTTGGAAACCTACTATGTTGCCTCTTCCACCACCATCAAAGGTACCTTTGTTGCATTCTCTTATATGTACACCTGATGTGGAGTTGAAACAGTTGCCTAAGACCTTGAAATATGCTTTTTGGGGGGGAAAACTAGAAGTTTCCAGTGATCATTTCTTCCTCTCTCACTGATGAGCAAGAGGAAGAACTTATGTGTGTTCTCAAAAAGCACAAGAGAGCAATAGGCTGGACTATTGCTGACCTTGGGGGCATTAGCCATGCTGTGTGCATGCATAAAATTTACTTGGAAGAGGGTTTCAAACCCTCTAGAGAAATGTAGAGAAAATTGAACCCCTACATGTAAGAAGTGGTGATGAAAGAAGTGGTCAAATTATTAGATGCTGGAGTCATCTATCCTATCTCAGATTCTGGATGGGTGGCACCTACCCAGGTGGTACTTAAGAAATCTAGACTCACTGTGGTGAAAACTCATTCTGGTAAGCTTATTCCAACTAGGGAAACCACAGGTTGGAGGGTGTGTATTGACTATCGAAAGCTCAATTTGAAAACCAGAAAAGACCACTTCCCTTTGCCCTTAATTGACCAGATTTTGGATAAGTTGGCAGGCAAGGCTTTCTATTATTTTCTTGATGGATATTCGGCGTATAACAAAATCCCTGTTTATCCACAAGATCAAGAAAAGACAACTTTAACATACCCATTTGGCACTTTTGCTTATAGAAGGATGTCATTTGGATTGTGCAATGCCCCTGTAACTTTCTAAAGGTGCATGTATACTATATTTTCTAACATGATTGATCAGTTTTTAGAGATATTCATAGATGATTTTTCTATCTTTGGGGATAGTTTTAGCCAATGTCTACACCATCTCAACCTTGTACTACAGAGATGTGAGGAAACCAACTTGGTTTTGAGTTGAGAAAAGAGTTATTTTATGGTCAATAAAGGCATTGTCCTTGGCCATGTGGTTTCCCACAGAGGCATTAAGGTAGACCAGGCTAAAATTGATTTGATTACACATTTGCCCCCACCAAAAACTATGAAACAAGTCAGATCTTTCTTAGGGCATGCTCAATTTTATAGGAGATTCATCAAGGATTTTAGCGAGATCTCAAAACCTCTTTGTCACCTGTTGTGCCAAGAGGTTCCCTTTGAATTTAATGATGAATGTCTTATGGCTTTTGAGCTTTTGAAAGGCTATTTAACCTGTGCACCTATCCTTCAAGCACCTGATTTTTGTTTACCATTTGAGTTGATGTGTGATGCATCAGATTTTGCTATTGGTGCAGTCTTGGGACAAAGGAAGGATAAGGCACCTTGTGTGATTGCTTATGCAAGCAAAACCATGATTGATGCTCAGTTAAATTACACCACAACTGAGAAGGAATTGTTGGCAATTGTTTATGCTTTGGAAAAATTCAGGTCTTACGTGTTGGGATCTAGGATAGTGGTCTTCACTGACCACTCAGCCTTGAAGTACCTTTTGTCAAAAAAGGATTCCAAGCCAAGATTAATCTGATGAATCCTCCTATTATAGGAGTTTGATCTTAAGATTAAGGATAAAAAAGGGGTTGAAAATGTGGTTGTAGACCACTTATCTAGGATCCTAGCTGCTGAGTTTGATAGGCTACCTATCAATGATTCTTTTCCTGATGAACAACTATTTACTATTAACATTTCTACACCTTGGTTTGCAAACATTGTGAACTACTTGGCAGTAGGTAGGATTCTCTTCTCAGCCAATCATGGTTGGCTAAACCCCTTCAGTAGCTAGGGTGAGGTTGAGAGCTGTAAATTGAGAGTTTCAGAGGCAGTATTGATGGATTGTATGTTGCACAGATTGTAGATCTGAGCACAATAAGATTATAATGCACAAATCATAACCTTAGGATTGCTTTAATTCTTTAGTTGAGATTAGATTCTTGTACCTTGCATCTGAGCTTGTAGCCAGATGAAGGATTGTAGCAAATCTGTCCTATACATGGCCTTGATCCAATTGATTTTCAGTAAAGACCAAAATCCTTAGCTGCTATTCTCCATCTTTTGATTTTAATCTTTTCTCCATTCCCTTGAATCTAAGTTCGATCAGATTTGGATAATTTTATATTTGATTTTTGTAGTTCTTAGTAAAGTGACAAATCTTAGAAACCTCTCCTCCTTCCTATTTTGATTTAGTCTAAATTAAGATAGAGTGCAAGATCTATCATAGATCTAGAGACTTACCTCATTTCGAAGCACATTTCCCTATGGACCTACCCTGACTTACCTATTAAAACTTGCTGCAACAGCCCTAGTTCTTGCAGGACTGCTTGATTAACTTGATCCCATACCTCTGTACTTTGGACTCTTATTTTGATGTTTTAACCCTTTAATAGTTGTAAGGTAACTAAGACAACAAGTTTTTGGCACCGCTGTCGGGGAACTTGTGTTTTTAAATTGTTAGATCTAAGTTTTTTGTCATTTTAGATTTATATTTATAATTTCCTATTTAGTGTTTGACTAATTGCTGCTGTAGTTTTTTGTAGTGTAATTTTATGATTGCATATCTGGATTTGTTTTTTTGAGAGGAGCATTGTACTAATTGGAGGAGCAAGTTGTGCTAAAGTTTGCATTTCTTACCCCTCTTACATTTCTAGATTTGTATATTTATAGATCTGTAGCATTAGTTATGTGTTTTTGAATTTGTTTTGCTTAAATATGTACTATCATTATGTGTGTTGTCCTGTATTTTTGTTGTGTGTATGCTTGGGAGGAGATCGTTTAATCCTGAGATTGCTCCTTTAGATCCTGAAGTTGAGAGACTTCTCAGACCTAAGCAACCCATACACACACCTGTGGTTGATTTTGATAGCTCTGCAATGAGTGAGCAACCTATGACATTAAAAGAATTCAATGCACCAGTGGTGTACAATTTTCCCTTCTGCATTCAATTCCTTGTTGTCCAAGGGAACTATGAGATTAAATCTTCTATCATCCAGATGTTACCTTCATACCATGGCCTGAGTAAAGAAGACCTATACAAGCATATTGATAAATTTTTAGGACTGTGCACTACTTTCAACATTGCAGGTTTGGGGGAGGAAGCAACTAGGTTAAGACTCTTTCCTTTTTCATTAAAGGATAGAGCCAGAGCTTGGTTGTCAATGCTCCCAACCAATAGTATTCAGTCTTGGAATGACCTTCAATGTCAGTTTTTAGCCAAATTTTTCCCCATGTCCAAAACAAGTCAGCTGAGGAAGAGCATTATTTCATTTGCTTAAGCCCCAACTAAAGACTTTCACTAAGCATGGCAGAAATTTAAAGAACTCTTGAAGCAATGTCCTCGTCACTAAATTCCTGAATGACAACTTGTTCAAAGTTTCTATCAAGGAATTGATCCCAAGAGTAGGGATATGGTTGATGCCTCATGTGGTGGTACATACCTCCACAAGATAGCTGATGAGGCTTGGGAGTTGTTTGATATCATTAGTGAAAACTCCATGTAAAGGGAGACCTTGTCAAGGGACTTTGATACCCCTGCTAGATTGGTGAGAGAGACCACTACTAGAGGGAAAATGTATGAGGTGAGTGGATACAATGATTTGGAAAGGAAAGTTGACAGCTTGACTCAAAATTTTGATAAGCTCATGGGAGCAATGCAGTCTCTAATGGCTGCCAAAGTAGAGGAGGCATGTGTGATATGCCAGTCCCCCACTCACTCTCTTGAGGAATGCCCCTCTGCTGCCTAATTTCCAGACTTTGTGATGGAACATGTGAATGCTGCTCAGTCCTTTGGACAATAACCTACTGCTGGTTATCATTGGAGAAACCACCCCAACTTTAGGTGGAGACAAGATACCTTTCCAAACCAGCAGCAGTAGTTGCAACAGCATCCTAATGCCCAGCCCTACCAGCAGAACTACTTTTCAAGGCCCCATTACCAATAGCTTATGGCCCAGCCAATGGCTCAACTTGTCCAACAAGCCCCAACACCCTCTAGATCCCTCACATTTGAAGAGCAAGTTCTTGCTTCCTTGCAGAATTTAGGCTCTTTGTCACATACTGTCAACTCTCATAGCCAAAGTATTAAAAAGATAGAGGACCACCTTGGTCAGCTATCTAATACTTTGACTAAGAGAGAAGAGAGAAGGCTGCCTAGTCAGCCAATGAATAATCCCAGAGGACAGTACATGATAGGTGAGACTTCTTCACATAAAGAAGCCAAACCTATCACAACTTTGAGGAGTAGAAGGCTGGTTGATAACCAAGTTAGTTTTAACCCTGAGAACACCCCAAGAAAAAATAAGGGGGGTGCGGATGTACCTCAAGAAAAAACTGAAAACAAAAATAAAGAGAAATCTGATGAGCTTGCTATGACAACAAATGAGAGATCAGTCCCCCATTTGCCATTCCCTAATGCACTTCAAGCACCTTCTGCTTTTGACAAAAGAAATGCTAAAGTGGAGGAGATGATGGAAACATTTAAACAAGTAAAGATCAACTTACCTTTACTTGATGCTATCAAGCAAGTTTCAACCTATGCAAAGTTCTTGAAAGAATTATATACCCACAAATGATAGTCTAGGATACACCTATCCAATAAGGTCTTTTATACTGAGAAAAGGAACCAAGTGTTATCCATTTTAACCCTAACCAAGCTGCAAGACCCTGGAGTTCCCACAATCCCCTGCATCATTGAGGATCATACCATTGAGAAGGCCTTGTTAGATCAGGGAGCTAGTGTAAACCTACTTCCATGTTCAGTTTATGAGAAGTTAGGCTTGGGAGAATTGAAGCCCACACATGTTGTGCTACAACTAGCTGACAAATGTGAGAGGAGGCCTGTAGGAATGATAGAGGATGTATTAGTCGAGGTTGGTAAGTTTTTCTACCCAGCAGTTTTTCTGGTGCTTAACATGGAGCCAAGCAAGTGTACCACCTCTATTCCTATAATTTTGGGCAGGCCTTTCTTGGCCACTGCTAATGCTTGCATTTAGTGTAGATCAGGAGTAATGGAGGTATTTTTTAGTAGCATGAAAGTCAAATTGAATGTTTATAATGTAGCCAGCCAGTCTCACTTGGATAGTGAGGATTGCTTTTTAATTGATGTTTTTGATGAGCTTGTGGAAGAGACTTTGCCCAAGCTGCTGCATAATGATGATTTTTGTGACGTTTTTGAGAATGTGTGGTGTGAGATTATGGAAGAGAAGGCCCCCACACCCATAGTTCAAGAGGTGAAAGCCTTAATTTCTGATATGAGTCTAGCAATAAGGTATCCTCCATGGAAACTTGCTGTGTTGCCTCTTCTTCCACCCTGAACGGCACCTTTGCTGCCTTCTCTCATATGTCCACCAGATGTGGAGTTGAAATAGCTGCCTAAGACCTTGAAATATACTTTTTTTGAGGCAAATCAAAAATTGCCAGTGATCATTTCTTTCTCTCTCATTGATGAGCAAGAGGAAGAACTGTTGTGTGTTTTAAAGAAGCATAAGAGAGCAATAGGCTGGACTATTGTTGACCTTGGGGGCATCAGCCCTACTATGTGCATGCATAAAATCCATTGGAAGACGGTTCTAAACCCTCTAAAGAAATACAGAGAAAATTGAACCCTCACATACAAGAAGTGGTAATAAAAGGAGTGATCAAATTGTTAGATGCAAGAGTCATCTACCCAATTTCAGATTCTGAATGGGTGGCACCTACTCAAGTGGTCCCTAAGAAATCTGGAATTACTGTGATTAAAACTAATTCTGGTGAGCTTGTTCCAACTAGGGAAACCACAGGTTGGAGGGTGTGTATTGACTATTTGAAGCTCAATTTGAGAGCCAGAAAAGACCATTTCCCTTTGCCCTTCATTGACCAAATTTTGGATAAGTTGGCAAGCAAGGCTTTCTATTGTTTTCTTGATGAATATTCAGGGTATAACAAAATCTCTGTTTATCCACAAGATCAAGAAAAGATAACTTTCACATGCCCATTTGGCACCTTTGCCTATAGAAGGATGCCATTTGGACTGTGCAATGCCCTTGCAACTTTCCAAAGGTGCATGTATGCTATATTTTCTGACATGATTGATAAGTTTTTAGAGATATTCATGGATGATTTCTCTATTTTTGGGGACAACTTTAGCCAATGTCTACACCATCTTAGCCTTGTGTTGCAGAGATGTGAGGAATCCAACTTGGTTTTAAGTTAGGAAAAGAGCCATTTCATGGTCAATCAAAGCATTGTCCTTGGTCATGTGGTTTCCCACAGAGGCATTGAGGTAGACAAGGCTAAAATTGATCTGATTGTACATTTTCCCCCACCAAAAACAATGAAACAAGTTAGACCTTTCTTGGGGCATGTTGGGTTCTATACAAGATTCATCAAGGATTTTAGCAAGATCACAAAACCTCTTTGTCACCTGTTGTGTGAAGAGGTTCCCTTTGAATTTAATGATGAATGTCTCCATGCCTTTGAGCTTTTGAAAGGTTATTTAACATCTGCACCTATCCTTCAAGCACTTGATTTTTCTGTCATTCGAACTGATGTGTGATGCATCAGATTTTGCTATTGGTGCAGTCTTGGGACAAAGGAAGGATAAGGCCTCTTGTGTGATTGCTTATGCAAGCAAAACCATGATTGATGCTTAGTTAAATTACACCACAACTAAGAAGGAATTGTTGGCAATTGTCTATGCTTTAGAAAAGTTCAGGTCTTATGTGTTGGGATCTAGCATAGTGGTCTTCACTGACCACTCAGCCTTGAAGTACCTTTTCTCAAAAAAGGATGCCAAGCCAAGATTAATCAAATGGATCCTCCTATTACAGGAGTTTGATTTTGAGATTAAGGACAAAAAAGGGGTCGAAAATGTGGTTGCAGACCACTTATCCAGGATCCTAGCTGAAGTGTTTGGTGGGCTACCTATCAATGATTCTTTCCGTGATGAACAATTGTTCACTATCAGCATCTCTACACCTTGGTTTGTAAATATTGTGAACTACTTGGCAGTGGGTAAGATCCCCCCACATTGGAATAAAATGGACAAGGAGCTATTTTTTTCACAGATCAAACATTACATGTGGGAGGATCCATAACTATTTAAGCATTGTGCAGATCAAGTGGTGAGGAGATGTCCCTGATGATGAATTCCATAATATACTAATTATGTGTCATGAACAGGCGTGTGGAGACCATTTCAGTGGGAACAAAACTACTGCCAAGGTGCTCCAAAGTGGATTTTATTGGCCCACTCTCTTCAAGGATACATGGCAGCATTGTAAAGCTTATGAAAGATGCCAAAAGATGGGAAGTATCTCCAAAAGAAACTCCATGCCTTTACAGCCTATACTTGTGGTTGAACTTTTTGACATTTGAGGGATTAACTTCATGGGTCCTTTCCCTCCTTCCTATGGATACAATTATATTCTTGTGGCTATGGACTATGTGTCCAAATGGGTTGAGGCCATAGCTACAAGAACCAATGATCACAAAGTTGTCCTCAACTTCTTGAAGGATAATATTTTCTCCATGTTGGCACCCCCAAAACTATCATCAGTGATGGGAGGAGCCATTTCTGCAATAGACAGTTTGCAACCTTGCTTAGAAAGAACTCTGTGACACACAGAGTTGCCACCCCATACCACGCACAAACTAGTGGGTAGGTAGAAATTTCTAATCGAGAGATCAAACACATTTTGGAGAAAACTGTGTGAGTTGATAGGAAGGACTAGTTCCTAGAAGTTACTTGATGCTCTTTGGGCTTATAGGACTGCCTATAAGATCCCAATAGGGATATCTCCCTTTAGGCCGGTATATGGCAAGGCATGCCATTTACCAGTAGAGCTTGAGCACAAGGCTTATTAAGCTGTTAAAGCATTGAACATTGATCTAACTTCTGCTAGCATGCACAAGAAAGTCCAACTGTCAGAGCTAGAAGAGCTGAGATTGGAGGCCTACTCCAATGCAAGGATCTACAAGGAGAAAACCAAGGCTTTCTATGACAAGCATCTACTGAGGAAAGAGTTCACAGCTGGCAACAAGGTATGGTTGTTCAACTCTAGATTGAAAATTTTCTCAGGTAAGTTGAGATCCAGATGGGAGGAACCTTACATAGTAGAGCATGTATCCCCATCTGGAGCTATTGAAATCAAGGATCTAAAAGATGGTAGGATCATAAAAGTGAATGGTCAAAGGCTCAAACATTTTGTTGAAAATGTGGTGGAGCCTGTGGTGACCATCCACCTTCAAGAACCACAAAAATGTGATTGATTCTCAACAATGTATATTATGTATCATAGTTGTGATTTTGTGTTTGTTGCTATTTTAAAAATGTGTCTTGCAGTGTACATATATGTGGTAGATTTTTGCTTAATGTTTGCATTTACAAATCATGAATCAGTAGTCAGTAGGCTTGAAGCATGTGTCATCAACTCCAAGGCAAGAGAAATGAATGGGAGCTGAAGAGAATTGATAAATTTATGTTACAGATGGACTAGCAGCTAAGTAGAAATCTGTTTGAACTAAAAAACAACTTGTCGAGAGATTTAAATTGATGTTCGACAGGTTCTGGAGGTTCCTACTATGCAACTCGATAAGATTTGAGACCTGTCGAGAGGTTTGAGTCGATTCTCGACAAGTTCTGAAGCCGTAAATGTGAGTTTCGACAGGATCTTTTGAACTAGTTGAGATGTTGAGTTAGCTATCGACAGGTTCTAAAGGTGTAGGTTGTGTCCTCAACAGGTTCTGATACCTGTCAAGAGGTTGAAATGTTGAGAATTTAAACCTGTCGAGAGGATGTCAATACCTCTCGACTTGTGAAATCTGAAGCCTATGTACCTTTTGAGAGGTTCAGCCAACCTCTCGACACCTTCACCCTGAGAAGCCCACAAATCCAAGGTTTTTAACTTCTCGACAGGTTGATGCAACATGTCGACCCCTTTTTCCCAATCCTATCGAAACCCTTTCTCCAATCGTATCGAAGCATGATTTAGATACTTTAAACCTATCGACAAATCATTTTTGCCATTCGACATCTTCTGTGTGCAAGCTTTTCCTCTTGTCTACCGATTTCCCATTTCTTTCTTCTTCCTCTCCCTCACTAGTTTCTACTCCAAGATCCTTGCCATTTTTCCAAATACTTCAATTTTCCAAGGGCTACACTTTGCACCAAGTTTTTGCTGGTTTGGTATCGTGAACATTGAGATCTGAGAAACCCTAGGTTTCTATTGGTAAGTTCTTCTTCAACTCCACTCTGTGATTTTCCAAAGATTTGCACTTCAATTTCTAATTTGTGTGGTTACTGTGATTGATCAAAGAAGTCTTTGTGGTTGTTGAGATTGATTTTGAGTGACCAATGGCTGATCAAGAGGATACCCTAGCTACCCTTTTCAAAGCTCCCTCCAAATCTACCACAAAAGTCACTAGGAAATCCAGTAGGCTAACCACACAGCCCAAGGAGACCCCACCTGCTAAGAGGAAAGTTGTCATGGATAAAGCTGAAAATTCTGAGAAGGCTAAGAAAGCCAAGAAAGCCAAGAAGGCTAAAATTGCTGAGGATACTATTGAGGAAATAGTGGAGGATATCCCTGAATCTGACCCTATGACTAAGCCTAGTCTTGTACTTGAACCTAACCCAGAGGCTGAGCCTGAGGTCTCTCTACTCCAAATGAATTTGGGGATGCTTTAGGCCTGCTCCCAGAGACAATCATTGACCTCCCCTATTTTTCTAAGGAAGAGGAGTGTAAGGATACTTTGAGTTATTTAGTGAAGGCAGGCCTGACACCCATGTTGGCCCCATTGAATGAAAAATCTTACCCTAGGCTGGTCAAGTTGTAGTATCAGAACATCAGGAAGAAAACCAAGCCAGGATCAACTGAGCCTTGCCTTGAAATTTTAATTGATAACTGGGAGATTGTGGTAGATTACAGTGATATAGGGTTGGCTCTAGGGGTCCCATCTATTTTTGACATAATCTATGGTCTAGCAGAACCTGAGAGTGTTTCCTTTAGAGCTATGGCCAGACACCTGACTCAAGGAATTGTGGCCTCTGGGGAGTCATTGATGAGGAGAGATTTACTCCCTATCATGCTCTTCATTGATTTAATCCTAAGAAAAAATATTTATGTCAGGGGACACCAGCAGGAGAGCAGAACCCCCAGAGTGGATGCCTTGTACTTTTTCTCCAAGGGACAGTTTATGAACGCCTCCAAGCTGGTGTTTGATGCAATGGTGGATGTGAATGAGAAGATTAGGAAAGTGTAAGCTTTGCCTGGGCTACCTTATAGCAGGCTCATCACTGCCTTGCTTAAGAAAGGGAAATTTGTGTTTCAAAAAGCTGAGCCAGTGGTGAAGGTGACTCCAAAAGTATTTGGGAAGAGGGCCTGGTCTGCCAGTAGGACCTTGATTGGGAAGCGCAAGAACAAGTCAGCAGAGGACCTTGAGATAGAAGCTCCACAAGTAGCCAGCTCAGCTGCTGCACCTGGCACCTCTACTTCAGCTAGTTCAGAGCCTCTCCCTACAGCAGCTACCAGCTCAGTTCCTCCTGAGATCTCTACATCAGTCACCTCTGAGCCTCTGCTCACATCTGCTGGTCCTAGCAAAGAGCCCACACTTATGACCTATGCTCCCTTATTCATTCCCTCCATAGCTGTACTTGTGCCTGTGATTAGCCCCACTTATGCTAGCCTCACCATCCCCTCCTTTGCCATATCATCCATCTCATCTTCCCTACCTTCCATTGTAGTTTCTTTACCCCGTAGAAGTTCAGCCACTCTCTCTACTACCACCACATCCACACCTCTGTCAGCCCCTCTTTGCACAGATCCCATCCTTACCTTACCTTCACTACCCATCATACCCACCTATCAGAGAAGGTTAGTTATAACCCCTCCAGCCAGCCCATCCATCACTGCAAACCATCCCTTGAGCCCTACACCTTCTACATCAGCTGACCCAGCCATGTCTTCCCCACCATCCATAACCTTTGACTTTGATCCCTCCTTTTCCATCTCACCTCCATATACCCAGGACCAGTTGATCACTGAGGGGTATTCATCCCTGATAAAGTTCATTGTGGACAATATTGGGCATGAATACTCTCCATTACCTGACTCTCCAAAACCAACCTCTCCACAGCCTACCCATTTGCAGTCTACACCCACTCCACCATTTCATTATGCCCCCACATCTCCCTTCCAACCCATTATCTCCATTTCGCCTGTTACCCAAGCCCAAGTCCTACCTGAGGCCTCCACCCAGTTACTTTCCCTTCTCACCACCATCCTTGCCTAGCTCCAAACTAACACAGCCAACTAAGCTGCCATGGCCACCTGCCTACAAGCCATCCAATCAACCATAAGCCTTGTTACCCTTACCTCCCAACCTCTTCCAGTCCCTACTCCTACACCCACCCCACCTCAATCTCCTTTAACAGTGGTTTCCACTACTGAGGTGGAACAACCATTCCCTAAACCCCCTACCAGAGATTCCTCCAACCAAGCAAACCCTGAGCCTGAAAATGAACCTGCATCCCTACCTATAGTAGCAACATCTGATGCTGCCACAGATGTTGAATAACTAATACCCACATCATCCATAGCCTGCCAAACATAACCTGAGTTTGAAGACCCTCAGCCTTTACCCTCTTCATCCATCTCCTCTCTATTGTTGGCTAGCCCTTCTTCCAGTACTGATTAGCCCATACTACCTACCTCTTCCTTTTCCATACCTCCATACTCAACCCTCCTACATGTCATGCAAAATAACTCGTACCTCAAAAGGGATGTCATTAGAGGCATGGCTGATCTCAGAACCTCAATTAGGATGCCCTATGACATGAAGATAAATCAGACGAAACTGGATCACAAAATTGAGAGGCTGATAATATCAAAGAACTTGAAAGAAATTTTGATTCAATTCGAAGCTCAAAAGCATACTGCAGCAATAGAGAAATTGAGAGCAGATGGACTCGAGAAAAGGTTAGCTCCCTCCAAAGAGGTCACAAAAGCCATCAGAGAACTGTATGAAAATAGAGTGAAACTTAAGAAAATGAAGGCAGAAATACTTGAAAGGAGAGTTGCTAAAATGGCTGCCAGAGAGCCTGCACAAGCAACTGAGACTACCCCTCCAGCCACTTCACCTGCTGCTGCTTTAAAGCAAGAAAAAGGAAAAGGAGTCCCAAACACATCTGAAGCAGTTGAAGATTTTGATGATTAGATTTGCACATGTTATTAGTCAGGATTTTTTTTTTTTTTTGTATAATCTTTTTATAGTTATTTTCCCTAGCATTGTACAATTCCCTGTTCTATTAATGCAACTCTTTTTGTTAGGTTTTGTTTGATGTTTAGTTGGTCTACTTTAATTCTGTTAATTATTTGTTTGTTTCATTTTATCTGTTTGTGTGAGTTTTGTTTGTTGTTGTTACTTCGTCTGTTTGTTTCTAATTTTTACACCAACACCCTGCTGCACATGTTCTTTATCTTTGAATTAGTGAGGACACTGCTCCTCATGGGGGTATGGCAAGGTATACCAATGAATAGTTAATGCTAGTGCAGCTATGTTAAATTTTTTTTTAAAATAAAATGATTTCCCACCTGAATTTTTGAAAAAGAGGAAATTAAAAACTTTTTAAAACTGGTATGTGTTGTAGTTCCATTTTCATGAAGCAAAATGGCAAGATTTTTCAAAAGTTGATGCTTAGTGAACTTGAAAAGAGAGAAAATTGTGAGGATATCCCCCAAAATTTTGATGGAAGACCATACCCAGTGAGATTTGGGCCTAAATAAAATTTCTTTAGGAGTGTTTTGGAAATTTTTCTACTCTAAGGACTGATTGGATCTAGTTTTGCTCACTAGAAGTTAAGCAAATCCAAGTTGAAACAGTTTGATAGCATCCATGACATTGAGGACATAAAGTAGGGCATCCTTTGGACAGTTTGAGCCTAAAAATTCCCATCGTTGAACTACCCTTGATATATACCATTTGAGCCTTAAAAATCCCAGTTTTTCTTTGATAGAAACCAAAAAATTTGAACCCAAAACCTCTTGACCTGTTTCAGTTCACCCTCAATCTGAGAATTCAGGTAATGGAAGGAAAAACAAGGTTAGAGGAGCAAGGTTTGATATTTGGTTAAAAGAAAAGAAAACACATTTGGTGATAGTTGTGGCATTCCATCCCATAAAAAGAAAAAAATGGAGAAAAATACAAGAAGCATACAAAAAGAAAAGAAAAATAGAAAAGTAAAATAAAAGAATGAAAAAGAGAAGTCATTTCATTGAAAGATTGAAAAGAGGATTATAAATTGATCACTTCAAATCTGAAAATTCACGAAGTAGATGGAGTTATGTTGAAATGAAGGTTGTGAAGTTGCAAATCACCTCCTTACCTTACTGATTTCTCCAATTTTGAATCTCATTCTACCCTTTTATTCTTCATAAACTTCACCCATCAGCCACATTACAATCCAATAAAAAGACCTAACTGAGCTGAAATAGTTTGAGTTGCCATGTGGAGATGAGGATTTGTTTAATCTATGGTGAAAAGAGTTAGAGGATTTTAGAAATCAGAGCAATGCCTATGCTCATGCCTGCAGTCCTATTTGAGGATTGAAATTTCTCTTGAGCTGTGTGAAATGATGTACCCCTCATGATCATTTTGAGTGATAGCCCTAGTAAGACTTGGGTCTGACATTGAGCTTGTTGGGGGCATTATCAAAACAGAATTCTCAGTTTGATGGTAAGCTTTGCATTATTTTTCATACAAAATACCTTTACATGAGCTGATTGATTGTGAAGGAATTACAGCAGAGTTTCAGTTTTAAACTGCTGATTTTCTGCTGAGAGTCCTCTAAAATTGAATGAACAAGGTGTGAAATGAATTTGATTTTTCTTGAATTTGATTTTTTAATATGCTGCATTGGTATTAAATGATCCATTGGGGAAGTTTGTGGGTAACTTCACTGAAAACCCTCAGGAGACTCCGCTCCTCCACTAGGGATCACCTAGTGGTTTAAAAGGCTCGATGCATATGCTAAATGCATCTGTGCTCCCTACAGAAGTGGCATTTTTTATTTTCAATAATTGTTTTTAATTTCTCCTTTTCTCAGAGACTAGCAAAGCTTAGGTTTGAAAGTGTGTTAAGTAGTGAAAATACTATTTTTCACCTCCCAACCTGACCTTTAATGGACCCTTGAGCTGACTAATAAGGTATTTTGAGTGTATTTTGTAGATAAGCAATAAATTGCAGCCTTAGTGCAGACATCCATCTAAGAATGCCAAAGAATAGACCTACTGCCTCATCATGTGTTCATACAGCCCAAAGGCCAGCCAACCAAGTAATCCATAGAGTTTTAGAAGTGCATGAGAAGGTCATGGGCCCAACTAGGGATACTTGGGACCAAGTGCAGTTGTAAGGAATGAAGATTGAACCCACCAAGAGGCTGCTGAGTGGTGAGCAAATGAAGAACAACACACCAAAAATGTGTGCCAGCTGTGGAACCACAAAGCAGAACCTATCGAGAGGTTCTGAAGATAAAAGCAGAACCTATCAAGAGGTTCTGTTAAGCTATTGAGAGGTTCTGGGGACAAAAGCAGAACCTGTTGAGAGGTTTCATTAAGCTGTCATGAGATTCTGGAAGTATAGGCCTTCCTGTCGAGAGGTACTGAGGTGGAAATGTGAAGATCTCGCAAGGTTCCACTTACCTGTCAAGAGGTTGGAGGTACAATAGTGGATCCTACTGAAACCACACCTGGAGGTGCAGAAGAAGTCGAGAGCTTCTCAATACCTATCGAGAGGTTTTGAAGACTGGTTTATAAGCTGTTGAGAGGTATGGGGGTGAAAGAGTGAAGAATTCGAGAGGTTCATGGAACCTATTGAGTTGCATAGAGCATCCTGTCGAGTGGGTACCGGAGGTGCAGGGGATGTCGAGAGGTCATAGCTACAAGTCGAGAGGTTCGCCTGAACCTATCGAGCAGTGCAAAGCAACGTGTCGACACCTTACCTGAAGCTACACTCATCAGCATGAGGATGAACCAACTTGTCGAGAGGTTCAGAAGATCCTGTCGAGAGCTAAACTGAAGTAGTGTAACAAGTCGGCAGCTTGATTATAACCTGTCGAGAGGATGACTAAAGAACTGGATAGAAGATGAGAAATGCTATCAATCTTGTCGACAAGTTCAAGAGAACCTGTTGAGAAGTCTCCAATCCTGTTTAAAGCCACATGAACCTGTCAAAGTGAAGACCAAATAGACTCAGAACCTGTCGAGAGGTTCCCTGAACCTCTTAATGCTTGAATTGGGAACTTCTCGGTTCCTTTAACAACTGCTACCAAACTCTAGTGCTTTGTGCACACATTCCAAAGCACGTCAACGACCCTTGGGGGTATTTTTGAAACACAACTAGGCACGAATGGAAACCCTAACCACTTCACATGCAATTTTCTAGTTTAGACCAATCACAGAAGAGCTTCTAGAAGATAGATCAGCCACATTAGCATAACTGAATTATTCTCTTGAGCTCTGATTGGCTGAAATGGATCTGACGACAAAGAGGAAGAGTATAAAATCCTGAAGAATTTATAGAACTAGCATCCAAAATTTGAGAGAACCAGAGCTAAAGCCGATCTCCATTTTCCCTCAAAAAATTCCCTCTCTTCTTTCTTCCCCCATTCTCTTCTCAGCTAATCATGGTTGGCTAAACTCCTTCAATAGCTAGGGTGAGGTTGAGAGCTGTAAATCGTGAGTTTGAGAGGCTATGTTGATGGATTGAATGTTGCACAGATTACAGATCTGAGCATAATAGGATTGTAAGTTGTGTTATTGCAATGTAATTATAGTTTTTTAAGGTGATTCTGATCTATATTTTACTTTTTTATATTTGATTTCTGTGGATTAGATATTCCTGTGGATGCCTGAGCTTGTAGCCTGGCACCCATAGCGTCTGCAATAGTTTACCTATTCCAATCAAGATCCTGGAATTGGAACAATCTCTGGGATGATCTATGGCTACTGAAATGGATAGATCATAACCTTAGGATTGATTTAATTCTTTGGTTGAGATTAGATTCTTATACCTTGCATCTAAGCTTGTAGTCAGATGAAGGATTGTAGTAAATCTGTCCTATACATGGCCTTTGATCCAATTGATTTTCAGTAAAGACCAAAATCCCTAGTTGTTGTTTTCCATCTTTTGATTTTAATCTTTTTCTCCATTCCTTTGAATTTGAGTTCAATCATATTTGGATCATTTTATATTTGATTTTTGTAGTTCTTAGTAAAGTGATAAATCGTAGAAACCTCTCCTCTTTCCTATTTTGATTTAGTCTAAATTAGGATAGAGTGTTAGATCTATCATGGATCTACATATTTACCTCATTTTAAAGTACATTTCCCTGTGGACCAACCCTAACTTACCTATTAAAACTTGTTGCAATAGTCTTGGCTCTTGCATGACTGCTTGCTTACCTTAATCCCATACCTCATTACTTTGTCCTCTTATTTTGATATTTTAACCCTTTAATAGTTGTAAGGTAAGCAAGACAAGAGTGACTATTCAAGTGGACATATTATAACCCTAAGATTAGTTCATGCCTTTGGGTTAGAGTTGGATTATTCTACCTTGTAGATGTGCTTGTAGCCATCTAAAGGACTACTGCAGATCTAGTTCTTGATCTGAGTTGCAATGCTGATTTACCCATAGCTATCTACTTCTCCATCTTTTTACTTTATTTCACCACTCCATCTACATTCTCTTCTTTTCCCTTTCTTTAGGTATTTTTATTTCTATTTTTAGTTTAATTTTGTGACACCTAAACACCTTCTCTTTACCTTTCTTTCTAGCTTAGGTTTAGAGTTGCCAGGTCTGGAGTTTACTATACAACCCTTGAGGTTTCAGATCATCACTCTCTGTGGGACAAACTCTTACTTTCAAAACTTGCCACAATAGGCCCTGGATTCTTACAGGACTGTGATTTGGTTTTGTGTTGTGTTCATTCCCCATTTTATTTTGCTTTATTTTTTTTTGCTTTTCTTTATTTCCCTCATATTTTTATAATAAAAAGAAATAGCAAAAATCTTTCAACAAGTTTTTACCGCCGCTGCGAGGGAGTTTTGAATCTAAGTATAGTAAACTGAGTTTAGTTTTTATTCTTTGTAGTTGTAGTGTTTGGATAAATGACTGTTGTAATTTGTGTTTGATTTTTGCATTCTAGTTTGTCTTTATTTTCTGTATTAGGTAGGTTGTCTTTTTAGTGTTTAAAAAAATTACAGCTATAGTCCTTTCTTTAATTTTGCTTTTTTTCTTTATTCCCTCTATATGTTACTCCCTGTTTTGTGTTTAAATAAATTTTTGCTAAAGTTTTATATTTTTGCAACTCTGGAGCAATAACATAAGGGATAGATCAGCTGCAACTGGAGCAATTTTGCATTAGTTTGCATCTTTCTCCCTTGCTGTCTTTTCATTTTTGCAGTTTTAAATTTCAGTAGCTGTATTTAGTCTTAGTATTTTTATTTTATCTGCTGTGAGGTTCTTGGTTTTGCTGTGTGTTGTTGGATGCTGGGAAGAAGGTCTCTCAATCCCGAGCTAGAATCTTTAAATCCTGATATTGAGAGAGTCTTGAGCCCTAGGCCAGCAACACACACCCCTGCTAAAATTTTAGTAACAGCTGAGATGGGTGAGCACCCAAAACCCCATAGAGAGTATTATGCACTAGGGGCATACTCATCCCCCTCTTGCATTCAACTCCCTAATGTTGTGGGTAGCTATGAGATCAAGGCCTCAAGCATCCAAATGTTGCCAAGCTTTCATGGGCTAGGCAGGGAGGACCCATACCAGCATATAGAGTCGTTTCTTTCTCTATGTACTACTTTTAATATTGTTGGTCTGGGAGAGGAAGCCACCAAATTGAGGCTTTTTCCTTTTTCCTTAAAGGAAAAAGCCAGAACTTGGCTCTCCATGCTCCCAGCAAACAGCATACAGTCATGGAATGATCTTCAATGCCAATTCTTGGCTAATTTTTTCCCAATTGGTAGAACTAGTCAGTTGAGGAAGAGCATAATCTCCTTTGCTCAACTCCCAATTGAAACATTTCATGAAGCTTGGGAAGGATTTAAAGAGTTATTAAGGCAGTGTCTATACCACCAAATCCCTAGGTGGCAGCTTGTACAAAGCTTCTACTAGGGGATTGATGCCAAAAGTAGAGCAATGATTGATGCATCTAGTAGTGGCTCTTACCTCAGCAAGACTGATGTTGAAGCATGGGACCTATTTGATGTGATATGTGAAAACTCCATGCAGCAGGAGTCTTTATCAGGCAATGACAGTGTGTCAGCTGCTAGGGGTACAAATGAACTCATTTCCAAGGGAAAAGTGTATGAGTTAACTATACACAGTAGCCTAGAGAGAAAGGTGGACAGCTTGTCCTTAAAATTTGATAAATTACTGAGTGTGGTGCAGCCCCACATGGTTACACAGATAGGGGAGGTATGTCTGATTTGTTAGTCCCCCACACACTCACATCTTAACTATCCCTCTACTGATCCATTTCCAGCCTTAGCAAATGAGCATGCCAATGTTGTCCAATCATTTCGACAGTAGCCTGCTGGATACACTTGGAGGAATCACCCAAATTTGAGGTGGAGAGAAGTTGAATTACCTTAAACCCAACAATAGGCACTGCTCTATAATTCCAACCAATAGTCCCCTCATGGTTATGCACCAAGATAGCATTTCCCACATTAGTACCCCCATCCAGGTCAGTTAGTTTTAGCACCACCCCAACCAAGAGCCTCCTCATTTGAGGAGCAGGTTTTATCATCACTGCAAAACCTGAGCTCCATCTCGCAGATTGTGGATTCCCACAGTCAGAGCATCAAAATAATAGAAGACTAGCTGGGTCACATTTCAAATGCTCTAACTAAAAGGGATGAGGGCAAGCTCCCAAGATAAACTGTGAACAATCCAAGAGGCCTACATTTGATTAGTGAAGAATCTTCAATTCATGAAGAAACTAGGGCCATCAATGCCTCGAGGAATGGGAAGGAGGTGGCAAACCAAGATGAGGTTGATGCCAAGAGGTTGTGCATTAGGAGAGAAACTAAATAACAAGGGCTGTTGTTGAGCCCCAACTGAAAAAAAAAAATGAAAAATGAAAAATGAAAAATGAAAAAAAACATAAAAATTAATAAAATAGAATAAAATAACAATAAAAAAAAGGCTTTGATGGTGGAAATGAGGCATGTTATACAGTTGTTGTCCTTGTTGAATGAAATGGGATGAGGAGAGTGAATTTGTGAAGTTTTGACTGAGGAGACACCCACCCATGTGTTCCCTCAGCCTTCTTTTGATTGCCCACCTGCTATAGAGCTGGAGTTGCTCCCTGAATCTAGCATGCAACTGTCAACTACTGAATGGAAGAATTCAGGTTTGTTGCAAATGCAAAGGTATGACCTTTCATTTTTATTTTATAGTTCTTTCCAATTCAGCTGAGTTCTAGATGGGCAACCAAAACTTTTTTCATTTATGTACCCCCATCCGGACTGATGTTTATATATATTATGTCTGATCTGATTTTGTATGAATCATGCTGTAAATTAGATGTTATTAATGTTGATAATTCTTTACCATCAATTTCAATTCATACTCAGATCATACCCAACTGAAAAAAAAAAGGAAAAATGAAAAAAAATATATAAACTAAAAAGATAAAATAAAATAACAATAAAAAAAAGGCTTTGATGGAGGAGATAAGGCATGTTGTACAGTTGTTGTCCTTGTTGAATGAAATGGGCTGAGGAGGGTGAAATTGTGAAGTTTTGATAGAGGAGACACCCACCCATGTGTTCCCTCAGCCTTCTTTTGATTGCCCACCTGCTATAGAGCTAGAGCTGCTCCCTGAATCTAGCATGCAACTGTCAGCTGCTCAATGAAAGAATTCAGGATTGTTGCAAATACAAAGGTATGGCCTTTCATTTTTATTTTATAGTTCTTTCCAATTCAGCTAAGTTCCAGATGGGCTGCGATTTTTTTTTTCATTCATGTACCCCCATCCAGACTTATGTGTATATATATAGTGTCTGATCTGATTTTGTATGAATCATGCTTTAAATTAGATGTTATTAATGTTGACAATTCTTTACCATCAATTTCAATTCATACTCAGATCATACCCAACTGAAAAAAAAAAAATGAAAAATGAAAAAAAATATAAAAAATATAAAAATAAAATAAAATAACAATAAAAAAAAGGCTTTGATGGAGGAAATGAGGCCTGTGGTACAGTTGTTGTCCTTGTTGAATGAAATGGCCTGAGGAGGGTGAAATTGTGAAGTTTTGACTGAGGAGACACCCACCCATGTGTTCCCTCTGCCTTCTTCTGCTATAGAGTTGGAGCTGCTCCTTGAATCTAGCATGCAACTGCCAACTGTTGAATGGAAGAATTCAGGTCTGTTGCAAATGCAAAGGTATGGCCTTTCATTTTTATTTTATAGTTCTTTCCAATTCAGCTGAGTTCCAGATGGGCTGCCAAATTTTTTGTCGTTCATGTACCCCCATCCGGACTGATGTGTATATTTATTGTGTCTGATCTGATTTTGTATGAATCATGATTTAATTAGATGTTATTAATGTTGACAATTCTGTACCATCAATTTCGATTCATACTCAGATCATGTTTAGGAATTTCTGTTTAGGGTTTTATTATTTAGGTGTTTAATATAGTAAATATTTTTGTATATACCTACTATTTTTAGTGTAAATTATGAGATATATAGTTGTTGTTTTTAGGAGTTTGTGTAGTTGTTTTGTGTTCTTAGTTGTCATTTTGTGTACTCTCTTTTTCCCATTTTTAGTCTGATTTTCTGCACTCTTTTAGTTTACTTTTCTCCTAGTTTTCTGCTGTAGTTTAGTGTTTTATCTATCATACACCTTGTTGTCCCTATACATGTGTGTGAAACAGTGAGGACACTGTTTATCATAGGTTTAGGGGTATGGCAGGGTGGTAGGCCAGCAAAATAGTTAATTTTAGTGTAGTAATGTTAGGTAAATTGAGATAAATAAAGTCAATTCCCACCTAATAATGCTAGAGAGAGAAAATTTAGAAGTTTTGCAAACATTTTAAAACTGGAAGTTTTAAAAATTCAGCACCACCAAGAAGCTAACATCAAGAAAATTTATTTTTCAGTTAGTACATAGTGAACCTAAGAAGAGAGGAAAAGGTGAAAATACACCCCATGGATTAAATGAAAGACCATACCTAGCGAGATTTGGTCTTATCAATTCCCTTTTGAAGAGTGTTTGTGGTAATTTTTCTACTCTAAGGACTGATTGATGCAACCCCTTTTCACTAGAAGTTATGCACCCCCAGGTTGAAACTGATTGACAGCACTCATGAAACTAAGGAAATGATGTAAAGCCTTCATTTGGACAGTTTGAGCCTCAAATTCCAACCTATTAAAATTGCCCTTTTGCATACACTCTTTGAGCCTTAAAATCTAATTTTTTTTCAACAAACACTAGAGTACTTACACCTAAACCTCATAGACCTGATTCAACCTTACCTTCACTTTGAGATTTCAGAAGGTAAAGGAGAAGATGCTGATGATAGTTGAGAGGAGTTCAACATTTGTTCGAAGGAGAAGAGAAGCAATATGCAAACAGGAGTGTAGCAGTGGTTATGTGTAGCATTTCATAAAATAATATATATATATATATATATAAAGAAAAAATATATATATAGAAAGAGAAGTCAAGAGAAAAACTTTATTTAAAAATTGAAAAGAAGAGAAGGAATTGGCCACTTTATCTCTGAAAAACACAAAAGAAGATGAAGTTGTGCTGAAATGAAGATAGGTGAAGTCATGAATCACCTCCTAACCTTGCTAATTTCTCAATTTTGAATCCTTTTTACCCTCCCTATTCTTTATAAACCTCAACCATAAGCCACATTTCAACCCATCAAAAAGACCTTATTGATCCTTAGTGAAGTGAGCTATCATGTGGAGACAAGGGAGTGTCCAATCTATGGTGAAAGTACTTGAGGAGGTCAGAACTTAGATGCAATGCCCATGCTCATGCTTGCAGGCCCATTTGGGGTCTGTGACTGATCTTGAGGTGATGAGAATGTGAACACCCTTGGATTTTCATTGTTGAGAGATAGCCCGTGTGAGGATTGGGTTTGAATTTTAATTTCATTAGGGTTGTATCCACACCTAATTTTTGAATTGATAGTGAACTTAGTGCTAACTTTTGCACATGTTATTTTTGATGTGAATTGAATGGTGGTGATGCATACACATGCTGATTTGAGTTTTAATTTGCTGCATTACTGCTGTAATTTTCTCTGATTTTTAAAAGAATAGGTGTTGAATGATGCTTTATCCATTGAAATTTATTTTGTCATTGACTGGACTATGCTTAATTTTTTTTTATGGTGAAGTTTGTGGGTACCTACACTGAAAACCCTCAGGAGACTTCACTCCTCCACTAGGGATCACCTAGGGGTTTAAATGGCTTGATACATATGCTAAATGCATCCGTGCTCCCTACAAAATTGACAATTACTGTTTTTAATAATTGTTTTAATTTTTCTTTTGCTCGAGGACTAACAATGATTAGGTTTGGGGTGTGTTAATCTCTAAAAAGTACCACCTTTCACCCCTTAACATGGCCCTTGATCGACCTATGAGCATGCTCATAATGAGTTTTAAGTGTGTATGTGCAGATAGCAAGAAAATAAGAGCTTATGTTACAATTCATCCTTTTAGAGCCAAGAAGAATGAATTCAAAGCTAAATCTTGGAGCTTATTGAAGAATAGTGAGTGTACCATGGTGGTCCACACCATTGGGACCGTTTGGCTTGCGTAAAGGGGCTCTAGAAGTCCAATAGAGGGAAGGAGGATGGACCCAAGAAGAGAAGACTGCTGCAACAGACTGTGCACAACAGTAGGGAACTAGAGATGAACCTTCGCGTAGTTATCGCGAGGTTAATATAACTCTAAAAGTGCCTCGTGTGGTTCTCGCGAGGATAGGGCCTGCAACATTTACATAGCTCGTGCTGATCTCGTGCAACTCAATGAAGGAAAGGCTCCTAAAAGTAAGCTCGCACAGTTTTCACGAGGTTCAAACATTCCATGCATTATCTGCTTGGATAGCTGTTGAGAACTGAAAAATACCATTTTTCACCCCTGAACTTGAGTCTTGATAGACTTTGAGAGAACTAAATAAGTGTTTTAAGTGCTTGTGTTGCAGCTAACAATAAAGACAGGCTTAACCATAAAAGCAGCTTAAAAGTGCTAAAAAGATGACAATCCATGTCAATCCAAAGGAAGAAAGAGAAGAAACAACCTCACTAGCTATTGAAAGGTCTGAATTGAAGAGGCAAAGACCTGGTCTCAACCTAGAAAAGAAGTATGGAGCAATTCGAATAGAAAAATGCACTACAGAGTACTTTTCGCAAAGAACCTGAACTGTTCGCAAAGAACCTGAAACTCTGCGAAAAGAACAAAAACTCCAGGCTTAGCTTTCGAAGAGCATCTGAACTCTTCGAAGAGATGATTTACCTTTTCGAAAAGAAGAAAACTCAATTCGAACAGAACCAGAACATTGCGAAAAGAGCTTCAGGAGTTACAACACCTTGCGAAAAGCCCCCTAAGCTTTGCGAAAAGGTATTCTGGAGGTTCCAGCTTTTACAAGGGCAATTCAGTAATCCATTTCACGCGGCCCAATGCATCTAAAAACCTAGGGACATTCCAGAAGATTCTAAGCATGAAGCGAAGGCATATTCCACCCCACGTGAGCACCCAGAGATGAAATAACTTGGCGGGAACTTCTAGAAACTCTAACAGACTTTCAAAATGCATAACAGAATCGATGCCTTTTTCACCTGATTGGCTGAACCAGATCAAGGAATTCTGATTGGCTAGAACAGATCTGGATCCTCGTGCTCGACTACCATTGGTCAATATAGATCTGAGCACTTCTGATTGGTTGATACACATCTGAGCTGGACTTAGGGAAAACTATAAATAGACGAACCATTTGCCCAATTTGGGCATCCAGATTTTGAGTTTCATTCCTATTCCCCCATTTCCAAACCAGATAGTTTGTCTGAAATCCCCGTAATAGCTTCACTTTTACTTGCAATTGAGAGCTGTGAGATATTTCTGTAATTCAAAAGAGAGTTGTATTCAAGACTACAAATCTGAGAGTTGTTTAAGCTGTGCTCTATAATTGTAATGGTGGATTTGAAAAGGTTGCTGTAAACCGTACATTCTTAATTGGACTCATGTTAAGGGTTCCCTCTGATCTCCTTATTGCATTAGACTCCTTTAGATTTACTATTTTTCATGCAATTTCCCTTGATTCATTAATCCTGTGAGAATTAGTGTTGGTAACCTAATCTCTCACGGCATTTGTAGTGATGCTTCTTGTTCTAAACTAAGGCTTTGGATTAAAGACTATTGGATGGTCTGTGGCCATTAAAGTGGACAGACCATAGCCATAAGCCTAAGTCTAATCCTTGAGTTAGATTTATTTCTCTTACATCTGTGCTTGTAGCCAGATGAAGATTGTATCATTTCTCTGTTGATCGACAGTCATTCTCATTGTGTTTCAAGGACCAAATCAAAGTTAGATATTACTTCTCCATTTTTTTTACAAGTTTACCTCAAACGTTCCCCCAACTCGGATCTAGATCATTTAGTTTAACTTTTACTTTAATGATTTAGTTAATGTGACAAATTCAACCCCCCATCTTATGTGCTTTCTAGATAGGATAAGAGGCCAGATCTGGTAGCTCAGATCTGGAGGTTTATCTTGCATTTTAGACAAATTCTCTGTGGACGATCTTTCACTCACTTACATTTAAAACTTGCTACAATTGGCCCTGATCTTGCAGGCTAATTCACTTCTACCTGTGCTGATATTTCTTTACTCTTTTTAATATTCTAGATTCATTATAATTTAGCAGTTGCAAACCTGTTTTCAAAACACACATAAATCAAGCACACTAAGAACAACAACAAGTTTTTGGCGTCGTTGCCGGGGAATTTGTTCTAAAGTAGGTACACCTAAGTTTTTACTTTTATTTTTTATATCATTACTAAACTATTCTATTGTTTATACCTGTGCAGTTATTCATGTCCAATTTTTTAAGAAGGGAAACTACTTAAAAAGAAATTCTGAAGGTTTGCTGTGAATAATCAGATTTTTTGTTCTGAGTTGTATGTTTGGTAAGAGGACTCTCAGCCCTGAGATTTTCCCACTGAATTTAGAAGTTGAAAGGCTACTACGAACCAAACAAACAACACAGAATTCTGCTACTGTGGGTGAAGAACCTCGACTTTTGAGGGATTACTTTACACTTGGTGCTTATAATTCTCCCTTTTGCATTCAATTTCCTACTGTTGAAGGAAATTATGAGATCAAATCATCGACTATCCAAATGCTTCCTTCCTTCCATGGGTTGAGTAAGGAAGATCCATACAAACATGTGGATGAATTCTTGGCTCTTTGCACCACATTCAACATAGCTGGACTTGGTCCAGAAGCAACCAAGCTTAGGCTCTTTCCTTTTTCATTAAAGGATAAAGCTAGAGCATGGTTATCTATGTTAGCACAAAATAGTATCACTTCTTGGAATGATTTGCAGTGTCAATTTTTAGCCAAATATTTCCCAATGTCTAAAACAAGTCAATTGAGACAAAGTATCATTTCTTTCTCACAAAACTCAACTGAAACTTTTCATGAAGCATGGGAACGATTTAAGGAACTTTTAAGGCAGTGTCCTCATCATCAAATTCCCAGATGGCAGCTGGTTCAAAGCTTCTATCAAGAAATTGATCAAAAAGGCAAAAATATGGTGGATGCCTACTGTGGAGGCACTTACTTGCAAAAAATAGTTGAGGAGGTTTGGGACTTATTTGAAGTAATTGGTGAAAACTCAACTCAACAGGAATCTCTGTTAAGAGATATTGAAAATCCTACTAGGTTGAACAATCAGCAACCCACCAAAGGGAAGATTTATGAGGTGAATGAGTTGGAAAGAAAGATGGACAATTTAACCACAAAGTTTGATAGATTGATGGACTCACTTAAAAATCCAAATGTTGCAAGAGTAGAGGAGGCATGTCTGATATGCCAGTCCCCTACTCATTCAATTGACCAATGTCCTGCTACACCACAGTTCCCAGATTTAATGGTGGAACAAGCTCATGCTGCTCAATCATTTGGACAGATGCAGTCAAATGAATATCCATGGAGAGGACACCCCAATTTGAGGTGGAACCAAGGGAATTATCAATCACAACAGCAGCAACAACCAAAGAACCAAATGCCTTTCAAAACTGCACAGCCTTATCAGCAGAATTTTTATGCCAAACAAAGTTTTCAGCAGCCCATTCCACAACAACCTGTGCAGCAATCTGCCCTAGTTCAAACCCCTTTCAGGTCCCCTTCTTTTGAAGATCAAGTCCTAAATTCACTCCAGAATTTAGGATCTTTAACTCAGATTGTAAATTTTCACAGCCAGAGCATAAAGAAGATTGAAGAAACATTGGGACAGCTTTCAAATACTTTGGCCAAAAGAGAGGAAGGAAAGTTACCCAGCCAACCTTTGAACAATCCCAAAGGACAGTTCATGGTTGGAGAAGCTTCTAATTCACATGAAGAAGTAAAAATTGTCACCACTTTGAGAAGTGGAAGAATTATAAATAACAAAGTGGGTACTGAAGAAGAAAAAAATGAGGAAAATGATAAAGATAGAGCACATAATGATAGCGATGTAAGTCTTGATGGAACTCAGAAAAATCAAACAAATGAAAAAAAAAAAATCCAAAAAGTTTCTAAAAATGCTTCCAAAGCTGTAGATGAAGGACTAGTTCCTCATTTACCATTTCCTCATGCAATGAAATCTATATCCCCTTTTGATAAAGGGAACACAAAAATAGATGAAATGATGGAGAGTTTCAAGCAAGTCAAGATAAATCTACCTTTGCTTGAGGCAATCAAACAAATTCCAGCATATGCAAAATTTCTGAAAGATGTTTGCACTCATAAAAGATCCTAGGATCGATTACCAAGAAGGTCTTTGCTGTGGAAAGAATTAATCAGGTGTTATCCATTGCCACACTTCCTAAACTTCAAGATCCTGGAATCCCCACAATCCCTTGCATTATTGGGGAACATACCATTGAAAAGACTTTATTAGATTTGGGTGCTAGTGTCAACCTACTTCCATATTCTGTATATGAGAAACTAGGTTTGGGAGAATTAAAACCCACTCATGTGGTGTTACAACTAGCATGATCCGAAAGGAAGCCGCTTGGGATGATTGAAGATGTATTGGTGGGAGTAGATAAATTTTCTATCCTGCTGATTTTCTAGTTTTGGACATGGAACCTACCAAAGCAAAACTTCCATCCACATCATTTTGGGAAGACCATTCACAGCTCTGACAAATGGTTGCATTCAATGCAGTCCAGTATTATGGAAGTCTCTTTTGGAAACATGAAGGTAAAATTAAATGTTTATAATGCAACACATTTCAATTCAGCTCTGAAGAATGTTTTCATGTTGATCTATTGGATGAACTTGTAGAAGGGACTTTACAACAGTTTCTGCAGTGTGAAGATTTCACCACAAATGTTAAAGATGCTTGGGAAAATTTTGAAGAAGAAACAGTTTGTATCTCAAATTCTGAAGAAATAAATGTTGTGCAAGGAACTCATAACCAATCAACAAGTTTCTCTTCTTGGAAACCTGCTACTCTCCCCCTTCCACAAATGCTAAGGTACCTTTGTTACCTTCTTTCTCGCCCACCTGATTTAGAACTAAAGCAGCTGCCAAAAAATTTGAAATATGTGCTTTTAGGAAATCATAAATCATTGCCTGCAATTATTTCTTCCTCCCTCACAAAGGAGCAAGAAGAAGAGCTGTTGATAGTTTTGAAAGAACATAGAAGGGCAATTCGCTGGACTATTGCTGATTTGGGAGGAATCATCCATTTGCATGCACAAAATCCATTTGGAAGAAGATTCAAAGCCTTCTAGGGAAATGCAAAGGAGGTGAACCTCATATGCAAGAAGTGGTCATGAAAGAGGTTGTTAAGTTGTTGGATGCAGGGTCATTTACCCCATTTCAGATTCACTTGGTGGCACCTACGGGTGGTACCTAAGAAATCTGGGATCATTGTAACCTCGGACTACGGTGAGCTTATGTCAACCAGGACAAACAAGCTGGGTGGAGAGTCAGATTGATTACGTAAAATTAAATGCAATGACGTAAAAGACCATTTCCTCCCATTCATTGATCGATTTTAGATAAGCTACCAAAAAGCTTATTACTGTTTCTTGATGGTTACTCGGTTACAACCATTCTGTGTACCCACAAGATCGGAAAAACCACATTCACTTGCCCTTTTGGCACTTTTTCCTATAGGAGAATGCCTTTTGGTCTTTGTAATGCTCTGGTACCTTTCAAAGATGCATGTATTCCATTTTCTCCGATATGATTGACCAATTTATGGAGATTTTATGGATGATTTTTCAATCTCTGTGAGCAGCTTTTTCCCAGTGTTTACATCATCTCAAATTGGTATTACAAAGATGTGAAGAAACCAATCTAGTTTTGAGCTGGGAAAAGAGCCATTTCATGGTCACCCAAGGCATTGTCCTTGGCCATGTTGTTTCTCACAAGGGCATTGAGGTGGACAGAGCAAAAATTGATTTAATTGCACATTTACCACCTCCCAAAACCGTTAAACAAATCAGAAGTTTTCAGGGACATGCTGGATTTTACAGAAGGTTCATTAAGGACTTCAGTAAAATAACAAAACCTCTTTGTCATTTGTTGTGCCAAGATGTCCCTTTTGTTTTCAATAATGCATGCATGAAGGCTTTTGAATTTTTAAAAAACTGTTTGATTTCAGCTCCAATATTGCAGTCTCCAGATTATTCACTACCTTTTGAACTGATGTGTGATGCATCAGATTATGCTTTGGGAGCTGTCCTTGGACAGAGAAAGGAAAAGCTGCCTCATGTCATAGCTTATGCCAGTAGATCAATGATTTATGCACAACTCAATTACACAACAACTGAGAAAGAGTTGCTGGCAATTGTTTTTGCTTTAGAGAAATTCAGGTCATATGTCTTGGGTTCACAAATAGTGGTGTTCACTGACCACTCTGCTTTGAAATACCTTCTGTCTAAGAAGGACACCAAACCAAGATAAATCAGGTGGATTCTCCTATTACAGGAATTTGATTTACAGATCAAAGATAAAAAGGGGGTGGAGAATGTGGTGGTTGATCACCTGTCTAGAATTTTAACTGCTGAGATTGATAGGCTGCCTATTAATGAATCTTTCCCTGATGAGCAACTTTTTGCCATTAGTGTACACACTCCTTGATTTGCAAACATAGTCAACTTTTTGGCTATTGGAAGAATTCCTCAACATTGGAATAAAATGGATAAAGATCTTTTCTTCGCAAAGGTTAAACATTTCATCTGGGAAGATCCTCATCTGTTTAAGAGTTGTGCAGACCAAATAATAAGAAAATGTGTCCCTGACCAAGAATTTCATAGAATACTTTCTATGTGTCATGAACAGGCCTGTAGAGGTCATTTTAGTGGAAACAAAATTGCTGCAAAGGTTTTGCAGTACGGATTTTATTGGCCTACACTTTTCAAAGATGCTCTGCAGCATTGTAAGTCTTGCCAAAACTGTCAGAAATTGGGCAGCATTTCCAAGAGAAACTCAATGCCTTTACAACCTATTTTGGTAGTTGAGTTGTTTGATGTTTTGGGGATAGACTTCATGGGTCCCTTTCTTCCTTCCAATGGGTATAATTTCATTTTAGTAGCTGTGGATTATGTATCCAAATGGATTGAAGCCACAGCCACTAAAACCAATGATCACAAAGTGGTTCTTAAATTTCTAAAGGATCACATTTTTTCCAGGTTTGGTTTTCCCAGAGCCATTATCAGTGATGGGGGAAGCCATTTTTGTAATAAACATTTTGAAACTTTATTGAAAAAATACTCTGTGACTCATAGAGTAGCCACTCCATATCATCCACAAACCAGTGGACTAGTGGAGATTTCCAATAGAGAAATCAAACATCTTTTGGAAAAGACTGTGAAGAAGGACAGAAAGGATTGGTCCTTTAAGCTGAATGATGCATTGTGGGCATACAGGACAACCTATAAAACCCCAATTGGTATGTCCCCATTCAGGTTGGTCTATGGCAAAGCATGCCATTTAACAGTAGAGTTAGAATATAAAGGTTTTTGGGGCATTAAAACATTGAACATGGATCTAACTACTGCTAGTAATCACAGGAAACTGCAACTTGCTGAGTTGGAGGAGCTGAGAATGGATGCATACACAAATTCAAGATTTTACAAAGAGAAAGTCAAAACTTTCCATGATAAAAATTTATTGAGAAAAGAGTTCACAGCTAGCTCTAAGGTATGGTTATTTAACTCAAAACTCAAGTTTTTCCCAGGAAAGCTGAGATCCAGATGGGAAGGGCTATACACTATCATTCATACAGCTCCTTCGGGAGCTGTTGACATCCTTGATCCAAGTAATGGAAGAATCCTGAAAGTAAATGGTCAGAGGCTCAAACCATGCATTGAAAATACCCAAGAGCCTGTGCTGCCCAGCTGTCATCACGAACCTCCAAGAATCTGATGGTAGATAACTGTACATGATGTTTTTATTTCATAGTTTTGGCTTAGTTTCTTTGTTTCTGTTTTTAATCATGATTTGTCTCTTTTCGCATGGTTTAAATATGCTCCAAGTTAAGTCGCAAAGTAATAATTCTCTTTTCGCAAAGTTCAATTTACTTTTCGAAAAGACTCTGGATTTGTAACGAACTACTCGAAAGCAAGGATTTGCTTTTCAAATAGTTGGTTCTGAAGCTATTTTCTTTTCGAAAAGATATTTCTGAAGCTAGTTTCTTTTCGAAAAGATATTTCTGAAGCTATTTTCTTTTCGAAAAGATATTTCTGAAGCTAGTTTCTTTTCGAAAAGATGTTTCTGAAGCTATTAACTTTTCGAATGGTACTGATGCCATTCGCAGTTGTCAAAAGGTCTATTTTGGAACTTTTCGATAACTTAAAAAGGACTTTGCGAAATTAACTCTGAGTATATTTAAACCCTTTCGAAGTAGGGGTTTCATATTCGAAAGCTTTCTGAAGAGCGACCTGTTCCACAGAAACCCTATTTCTTTCTTTCCTTGTGCGATTTGAGAATCTTGCTACACTTTTCTTCACCTTTGTTCAATCATTTGAGTTTTCAGAGAAGGATTTTAGCTTCTAGTCTGGGGGATTTCTGCAAGCAAACAACACGTTCAATCAAAAGCCCTAGAGCCCAGTATTTCTCTACACATTCTCTCTGTTTATCATTTGGAAAATTTGATTTTGTGTCAGCATCTGTTGTGGGCATTTTCATACATCAATTTAGAATGGGAAAAGCGGAGAAATCGTTGGCTGCCATGTTCCCAAAATCCTCTGCTAAGAAAGTTAGCAAACCTACCCCAAAAGGAAACACCAAAACTTCAGCCAAAAGAAAACTATCTATGGATAAAGCGGATAGGGTGGAGAAAGGGAAGAAAGTGAGACATGAGAAACCCATCCCTGCTGCTGCTAGTCCTGAGCCTGAGCTTCCTCCTCTGCCTATACATTTGGTATTGCCAAATCCATTCATTGAAGCTCAGAAGCTAATTCCTGAGCTGATTGTGGACGAAACTTTTTTAGTCAACAAACCGGATTGCCTGTTATCTTTAAAATACATAAGAGATGCCTCACTAAGCAATATCCTTACCCCCTTGCCAGAGAAAATTTACCCACGAATGGTGAAGTTATGGTACCAAAACCTAATCAAGGTCTAAGAGATGCTGATGTCCCTACCCTGGTTATCTTTATTGATGATTGCGATCTTACTGTCACATTTGAAGACATAGGGAATGCTTTGGGGATACCCTTCCAATTTGATCCTTCTGGTCCATTGGCTGCTCTAGAAACAGCCTCCTTTAGAGAAATGGCTGCACATTTAACCCAAGGAATTGTGGGCACTGGACAGTCCATCATGAGGAGAGACCTAGCCCCCCAATTTCTATTGATGGACTCCATTTTGAGGGGAAGTTTTTATGTCACCGGGCACAACCAAGAGAGGAGAACACCAATTCTGGAGGCTCTCTTTCATTTTTCTAAGGGGCAGTTTTTCAATGCCCCTATGTTAATTTTTGAAGCCATGGCTGATATTAGTGCCAAGTTGAAAAAGGAGCAGAAATTAGCTGGCCTCCCATTTGGTAGATTGATCACAGCCCTCCTCAGAGCCAAGTTTGACATTGATAATGAGGAGCCATTTGAAGTCATTGCTCCTCACAATTTTGGGAAAAAGGCTTGGACTACAAGCCAAGCCATGCTGAGAAGAATGAGAGATGAAGGTGAACAGCACTGCACTGCAGTGTAATGAGCACACTTTGATCCCCGCCTCAGCCCTTAGAACCGGTTTTGGTAGAACCTATGGTTACCATTCTGTCGCACTTCCACTTGAAGGCTCGCAGACCTGTGGTGACCACTCTTTAGGCACCCATTTTTGAAGAAACTATCCTTCCCATGGTGACCAGGCTCTTGATTGCACCAATTCTTGTGGAAGTTGGCCTTTCACCCTCCTCCCCTATTCCAGCCCCTGCCACTTCACCTATCCCAGCTGTCCCATCTCCCATACCCTCCATTATTCCAATTCTAGATTCCCCCTCTACACCAACCACTCCAACCATACTCACACCACCAATTTCTCCCACCAATGCCCATGTTTTAGTTGCAGACTTTATTGCCCCATCTCCCTGTACTCCTCTGCTCCAAAGCCCCTCAAATTCACCCACTCATTCACACACAAGTATCCCATACACAGAACTGAGCCTCTCACTACAGAGGCTTATTCTTCCTTAATGGGATCTATTTTTGAAACCATGGGGCTTGAACCTATCCCTATACCTGACCCTCATCATTTCACTCACTTACCTACTTCTCCCTTTATAGCCATTGCACCCCCACCCTCCACTTCAGTTGTACCAGTCCCTGCTATGCCCACCTCTCCCCCACCTGCATCTATTAACTAAATACTTGCCTACCTCCAATCCATCCACGCCCAACTCCAAATCAACACAGAAAACCCGATCATGACCAATGACCTGCTCCAAACCTTAGCCTCCACATCCCACACAACCACCATTACCCCTGTACCTACTGTTGATTCCCATGCTAACCAAACTGAACCAGAGGTAGTATTGGTTGATCTGCCCACCCCTACCACTATTGCCCATGCAACCCAAACTGAACCAGAGGTAGTATTGGTTGATCTGCCCACCCCCACCATTATTGCCCATGCAACCCAAACTGAACCTGAAGTCCCTCTAGTTGCATCCCCTTCACCACTCCCCACTTTCTCTGAGCAAGCCACTCAGACCGACCCTGAAGTCCTCCTTCTGGACACTTCTTCTCCCCACTCTGGGATACCTTTGGTCCCCTACCATTCCATTCCCCTTCCCAGATTTTCCACCCTCAGAAGAGCCATAGAAGAAAATCCTTATATCTGTCGAGATGTTCTAAAGGGGTTAGCTGATTTACAAGCCTACATTCGAACCCCTTATGAAAACCAGATTCGGAAGTTGGAGTTATTTATGAAATTTGAGAGAGAGAAAATGAAGGACTTGCTGGGTCAAACATTTCAGATGGTTCGGAGTGAGCAGCACAAGGTGACCATGTTGCAAGCACAGCTTGACCAAGAAAAACTGAAGACCACTAGACTTGGCAAGTACATTGGCCTCACCAAAAAGATAAAATCAGAGGAATACACTGAGCTGCAAAACACACTCCACGAGAAAGCTCAATCAAGTTCAGACTCCAATACTGATTCTAGTTCTGATTCTGACAGTGACTCCAGTTCTGAGCCAATTGAACCAACTTATGACACAGATTTTGACCCCAGTTATTAAAGCACTTTGTACTTATCTGTGGTATAAGTTTGTAATATATATTCTATTTTTTCTTGTGAAATTAATGTGGATTTCTGTCTGTCCTCTTGTCCTCATGATTTTTTTTCTTGCTTATATCTCTTCTCTGCTTTGGACCAGTGTGGACCCTGCTCCCCTTTGGTTTGGGGGTGTGACAGAAATGTCAATAATCAATAATTGAGTTAACATCAGTACAGCTTATGATCAGTGGAATTTTTGAAAATAAAGTAATTTCACACCTGCTGTTTTGAAAAAAAAAAAAAAAAAAAAAGAAAAATATGAAGAAGTTAAAAACCTTTTGAAATTAATTTCTAGTGTAATTCTAATACTTTCATGAAGTGAATGTCAGGAAATTTCTAAAAGAAAATTGATGTTTTAGTAAACCTAAAAAGAAGGAAAACGGTGAGGATACACCTCAGGAATTTGATAAAAAAACCACACCGAGTGAGGTTTGGGCCTGAAATGTATTCTTTGGAGGTATGAATTGGCAATTTTTTCTGCTTTTGGGACTGATTGAATCTGCTTACTTGCACTAGAAGTTACACATATCCAAATTGAAATAATTTGATAGCACTCGTGATATTAAAGACATGATGTAAGGCCTCCTTTTGGACAGTTTGAACCTTACAAAGCCCCACCTGTTGAAACTGCCCTTGATACACACCATTTGAGCTGTACAAATCTAAGATTCCTTTGAAACCTCATCCAATAACCTCATCAACTTCATTTAGCCTAACCCTCACTCCGAGAAGTCAGAAGATAAAGGGAAGGAAGCTGAAGAAAGGAGAATTGAGTAACAATTTGATAACAAAAGAAGGGTACAAGTTGAAGGCAATGATGTAACAGCAGAGGAAATGTGGCATTCCAGTCAATGCTAATTTGAAAAAAATAAATAAATAAATAAAATATTTGAGCAAAACAAAAAGAGAGAAGGCATTTCAATGGAAGTTTGAAAAAGAAAGAGAAAAAGATGGCCACTTTGGCTCTGGAAATTGAAAGAAGAAAATGAAAATATGCTGAAGTAAAGAAGGTTTGCTTATCACCTCCTTATCTTGACTGACTTCTCAAATTTGAACACCATTCCACCCCTTTATTCTTGAGAAATTTCACCCCTAAGCCACATTACAACCCCAGTAAAGTCCTTACTGATCAATGATGGATTGAGCTGTCACATGGAGATAAGGATTTGTGTAATCTATGGTGAAAAGAGCAATGAATTCAGAACTAAAAAGCAATGCCTATGCTCATGCTTACAGTCCTATTTGAGGGCTGTAACTACTCTTGAGCCGTGTGAAATAGTACAACCCTCTTCCTTGCATATGAGTGAAAATCCTGGTGAGAGTTGGGTTTGAAATCAACTCATTGGGGTAGCATCGAAGCTGGATTCCTAAATAGAAGGCAAGATGTTCATTAATTTTTCTTGTAAATAACCTTTGACATAAATTGACTGAGTAGTAACAAGAATTACAGCAGAATTTTAGTTTTGAACTGATGTTTTTCTTGAAAATCTTCTTACAACATGACTGATGCAGGTGTGAATAATCAGATTGGACGAAAGTTTGCTGTAATAAAACTGCAGTGATCTTAACTGATTTATTGAAGAAGTTTGTGGGTACCTTCACTGAAAACCCTCAATAGACTTCACTCCTCCACTAGGGATCACCTAGGGGTTCAAAAGGCTTGTTGCATACGCTAAATGCAACTGTGCTCCCTACAAAAGTGGCTTCTTACCTTGTTTTTAATTTTGTCTTTGCTCAGGGACTAGCAAAGCTTAGGTTTGGGGGTGTGTTGAGAATTGAAAAATACCATTTTTCACCCCTGAACTTGACTCTTGATAGACCTTTGAGAGAACTAAATAAGTGTTTTAAGTGCTTGTGTTGCAGCTAACAATAAAGACAGGCTTAACCATAAAAGCAACTTAAAAGTGCCAAAAAGATGACAATCCATGTCAATCCAAAGGAAGAAAGAGAAGAAACAACCTCACTAGCTATTGAAAGGTCTGAATTGAAGAGGCAAAGACCTAGTCTCAACCCAGAAAAGAAGTATGGAGCAATTCGAACAGAAAAATGCACTGCAGAGTACTTTTCGCAAAGAACCTGAAACTCTGCGAAAAGAACAAAAACTCCAGGCTTAGCTTTCGAAGAGCATCTGAACTCTTCGAAGAGATGATTTACCTTTTCGAAAAGAAGAAAACTCAATTCGAACAGAACCAGAACATTGCGAAAAGAGCTTCAGGAGTTACAACAGCTTGCGAAAAGCCCCCTAAGCTTTGCGAAAAGGTATTCTGGAGGTTCCCAGCTTTTGCAAGGGCAATTCAGTAATCCGTTTCACACGGCCCAATGCATCTAAAAACCTAGGGACATTCCAGAAGATTCTAAGCATGAAGCGAAGGCATATTCCACCCCACGTGAGCACCTAGAGATGAAATAACTTGGCGGGAACTTCTAGAAACTCTAACAGACTTTCAAAATGCATAATAGAATCGATGCCTTTTTCACGATTGGTGAACGGATCAAGGAATTCTGATTGGCCAGAACAGATCTAGATCCTGGTGCTCGACTACCATTGGTCAATACAGATCTGAGCACTTCTGATTGGTTGATACACATCTGAGCTAGACTTAGGGAAAACTATAAATAGACGAACCATTTGCCCAATTTGGGCATCCAGATTTTGAGTTTCATTCCTATTCCCCCATTTCCAAACCAGATAGTTTGTCTGAAATCCCTGTAATAGCTTCACTTTTACTTGCAATTGAGAGTCATGAGATATTTACGTAATTCAAAAGAGAGTTGTATTCAGTGCTCAGAATTGTAATTGTAATGGTGGATTTCAAAAGGTTGCTGTAAACTGTACATTCTCAATTGGACTCATGTTAAGGGTTCCCTCTAATCTCCTTATTGCATTAGACTCCTTTAGATTTACTATTTTTCATGCAATTTCCCTTGATTCATTAATCCTGTGAGAATTAGTGTTGGTAACCTAATCTCTCACGGCATTTGTAGTGATGCTTCTTGTTCTAAACTAAGGCTTTGGATTAAAGATTATTGGATGGTCTGTGGCCATTAAAGTGGACAGACCATAGCCATAAGCCTAAGTCTAATCCTTGAGTTAGATTTATTTCTCTTACATCTGTGCTTGTAGCCAGATGAAGATTGAATCATTTCTCTGTTGATCGGCAGTCATTCTCATTGTGTTTCAAGGACCAAATCAAAGTTAGATATTACTTCTCCATTTCTTTTACAAGTTTACCTCAAACGTTCCCCCAACTCGGATCTGGATCATTTAGTTTAACTTTTACTCTTATCATTTAGTTAATGTGACAAATTCAACCTCCCATCTTATGTGCTTTCTAGATAGGATAAGAGGCCAGATCTGGTAGCTCAGATCTGGAGGTTTATCTTGCATTTTAGACAAATTCTCTGTGGACGATCTTTCACTCACTTATATTTAAAACTTGCTACAATTGGCCCTGGTCTTGCAGGCTAATTCACTTCTACCTGTGCTGATATTTCTTTACTCTTTTTAATATTCTAGATTCATTATAATTTAGCAGTTGCAAACCTATTTTCAAAACACACATAAATCAAGCACACTAGGAACAACAACAATAGTTCTCGCGCAGATACAGATTCAGAAAACCAAATCGCGCAGTTTCCACGCACCTCAAAGACTCTGCAATTCATCTGCGCGAGCCGCAATTCAGCCTAGCGAGATCCTCACGAGACTTAAAGACTGCATCCAATTCAGCTTAGTGAGCAGCTTAAAAGCTTCACACATGTCATCCTCGCGAGCTGTAAAAGGCAACATTTGAACCTCATGAGATCTTATCAAGATGTAACTTCTGAAGAATCATCCTCGCGAGGCACGGGTTCCAACAGCCACACTTCAATATAGAAGGACTTTTCAGGTATTTCACACCTTCTAGGGCACACACCCCGAGGTGCTGAGCTATTTCCCACTTCCTAAGGCATCCAAGCGCTGCAAATAAGCCACAAAGCCAACTCCAAGCTCTCTTATTTTTGATTGGTTGAAGCATAAAATGCTATTTTGGATCATATAAATAGAGTTATAGTTTTTCTTGTAAAACATCCAGAATAGCTGGATCAAAATAGATTTTTAGGGTTAGGGCTAGGGTTCTCCAGGCAGCAGCCTTGTATAGGACAACCCTCAAACTTCAATCCCATGCATGCATAATATCCTATTATAAAGCTCCATTAAAACTATTCCAAATAGACATACAAAGGCATAGCCAGCAAGTGTTGGATTATGGAGAGAAGAAAAAAGAAAAAGAAGTGCCTAAACCCTAACCTTGGCCTACTAGAACTCTACAGTTGATTCAAGAAGAAGGAATACAGAAGTCTCCTAAACCTAAACTAGGCTTAGGCTTATATAGCAATCAGCTGTGGGAGCATTAGGGTTAGGAAAACCCTAATTTTATCAATACAATCGTGGCTCATTTCTATTCCTTGGATGCCTCCGAGCGTGTACACGGAGATTGGAGCATTGGAGTGCGTGCCCTAGTTGCTGGAAGTTCCCAGATTGCCCTTACAGAAGTGGGAAGAAGTTAAGATCCCGAGCCTCGTTAAGTAGCAAGGATTTCCAGGTCTTGTCGTGTTATAGAGTAGTCGTCGCGGGATTGCATTACCTTGAAGCTCTTGCAGTCACGGGATAGATAGTTTGGTCATCGCGAGAATGCGCTGGTCATCACGGGATTGTGCTTTCCATTTGAATGGGGCAGGAATTGCTCGTGTGGTTCGTTCCTTGGTGAATCTCGCGGGGATCCTCGTGAAGAAGTAAGGTGCATAGACCTCTGGATCATGTTAGTAGTTCCTTGAAGGTCTATATCCCACGGCCACTGCGTGCAGGAATGCCTGGAGCTCTCTCTCCTCAATGACTCACACGAAGATTAAAGGCTCCTTTCTTAAGCTGCGCGAGACTATGCGAGACTGCGCGACAGCTTCCAAGTGAGCCTCGTGAGAACTGCACAAAGTATGCTTTTTAATCCTTTCTGTCTTCAATCTGCATGAGAATAGCGCAACCAGTTGGTGTGCTGCCTTCAGCAACTCGCGACAACTGCTTGAAGCATTCTTTCTGATTCAATTAAACCCTATGACATCTGTGTGAGGCTCACTTCTTAACTTGTTACTGCTTTGCTGTGCCTATGCTACAGCCAGTTCTCTGTCTGGGTCTAACTTCCTTTCTCCTGAGGCACTTCTGGGAGAAAAGTAAGCTTCTTGGCATGGTTAGGGCCTTATCTGCAGTTGCTGCTTATTACCTATAAAATGGGCTTAACACACATTTATTAAATGACTAAGGTTCTAACAGAGATTAAGTTAAGGGGTGAAAAGTGGTACTTTTCAGGTCTTAACACACCCCCAAACCTAATCTTTGCTAGTCCCTTAGCAAAGGTTTAACTAATTAAATGCCACTTTCGTAAGGATCACGGGTACATTTAGCATATGTACCAAGCCTTTTAAACCCCTAGGTGATCCCTAGTGGAGGAGTGAAGTCTCCTGAGGGTTTTTAGTGAAGTTACCCACAAACTTCTCAAGAAAAATAGTTAACAATGGTGCAGTCAATGGCAGAACAAATTTCAATGAATAAAACATCAATCCACTTTCCTTTGAAATTCAGAGGAAATTATAGCAGTAATGCAGGCCATTTAAAACTCAAAATTAGCATGTGTTTGTATCACCACTATTCATTTTACATTAGAAATTCAATGTGTAAGAATCAGTACCAAGCTTGCCTTAAATTCAAAAATTAGGTTGGATACAACCCCAATGAGGTTAAAATTCAGACCCAATTCTCACTAGGGCTATCTCTCAACATTGACAATCTGAGGGTGTTCACATTCAAAATAGCTCAAGAGCAGTTACAGACCCCAAATGGGCCTGCAAGCATGAGCATAGGCAAAGCTTCTAATTTCTGGCATCCTCATGACTTTTCACCATAGATTGGACAACTCCTCATCTCCACATGATAGCTCATTTCACTTTGGATCTACAAGGTCTTTTTGAATGGGTTGTAATGTGGCTTATGGGTGAGGGATATAGAGAATCAAGGGGTAAAAAGGGAATCAAAATTAAGAAATCAGCAAGGTAAGGAGTGATTCATGACTTCACAACCTTCATTTCAGTAAAACTTCATCTTACTTGATATATTCCAGAATCAAAGTGGCTAACTTCTCCTCTTCTGTTCAATTTTCAGATGATGTTCTTCTCTAGACTTCTCTTTCTTTTTCTCTTTTTATTTTTATTCAATATTTTTATGATTTTTATGATGAACTGCCACACAAATACCATTGATACATTGCTGTTCATAAGTTATTTTTCTTCACCTTCCACCAAATGTTGGACCACTCTCACTATCTTTAACTCCTCCTTTACCTTCTGAATTCTCAGAGTGAGGGTGAGGTTGAATCAGGTCATGAGGTTATGGTGCAAGTACTCTGGTATTTGTCAAAGAAAAGTTGGATTTTTAAGGCTAACTAGTGTATGCGAAAGGGCAGTTTTAAAAGGTTGGATTTTCAGGCTCAAACTATCCAAATGAAGGCCATGGATCATTTCCTTAGTGTCATGAGTGTTGTCAATCAATTTTGATTTGGAGGTGCCTAACTTCTAGTGAAAAGGTCTTGACTCAATCAGTCCTTAGAGCATAAATAATGCCAAAAATACTCTTCAAAAGAAAATGATGGGCCCAAATCTCACTAGGTATGGTCCTCAAATTAACCCATGGGGTGTATTTTCACCTGTTTCTCTCCTCTTAGGTTCACTAAGTACTAACTGAAAAATTTTCTGATGTTAGCTTCATGGTGGTGCTAAGATTTTAAAATTTTAAGTTTTAAAATGTCTGTAAAAATATTTTAATATTTTCACAAATTTCCTCATTGCAGCAAGTTAAGTGAAAATTAACTTTATTCATCCCAATTATAGCACCACTACTGCACTAAAGTTAACTATTCTATTGGTAGATCTACCCTACCACACCCCCAAACTATTCTGTTGGTAGATCTACCCTGCCACACCCCCAAACCATGAGGAGCAGTGTCCTCACCAGTTCAAAGGTAATAATGTGTAGGGTAATAATCATGAAGAGAAAAGTAAACACACAAACAATATACACAAAGCAATATACAAAAAGAAGTTCTATTAGCTGAGAAAAAAGTGTACAACTGGAATTACAATATCAAGAAAAGAAATGAAAAGGAAAGAAAAGCCTAAGTACAATCTAGTTTAAGAGGATAAGGAATCAGAATCTGAATCTGTGAACCAGTCCCAGCCCATCTGTTTTGCATGTTTCTTCATTTCAGCTTTGTTCTCAGAACTAGGCTTGGACTTGGTTCTGTCTGTGGAAGCTTTTATCTTTTTCTTCTTTGCTTTACTCTTAGCTAGACTCTTTTTCTTTGGCTGCCTTGGTTTCTTTGGTTGTGGTGGTTTCTTCATGGTTGGAGCTTTTGGTGCCCTCACCATCATTTTTCTGGTTTTTGATTCAGGAGGGATCATAGGGGATTTTCCTTTGTCTTGCTCAGTGGAGGCTACTGGGGACATCCCTTTATCTGGCTGGCAATGTTGTTGTGCCTCCTCAAATTGGGCAGCTGGCTCTTTGCCAATTTTAATAGAGGATGTTGTGGAAGCAGTCCTCTTAGCAGTGACTTTCCTCTATTTAGGATAAGTTTACTTAGTAGGGGGAGCAGCAGGGGTTTGGGTAGGTTGAGGCTGCTCAGTAGGGGGTGCAGCAGGAGGGGCAGCAAGGGACTTCCCTTTATCTTGTTGGGCAAGTGGTCGTGCCTCCTCAGACTGGGAAGCTGGGGTTTGAGAAGGTTTAGGCTCAGGTACTGGCAAGAGTACAAAGAGTGGGGTGGGCTGCTGAGCTGCAGTTCTGGCAGCAGCCAATGCGGCTTCCAAAGAGGCTATCTGGATTTTGGCTTTGAGGTGGTCAGTTGCATGGATTTCCTTTTAGAGTCGAAAGATTTTCTGGGTATTGTTGAGTCTCTTTTCAAACATCCTGGCCTTCATCCTCTCCACATTGGTGTTTGCCTTCTCCAGCTCCAAATTCATCTGATGATAAGCAGCCATGGTTTTTGCCTTCTCATAGGCCTCCAAGATGTTAATCCACCCAAGTGAAATACCCAATAATTATTTTTTGTGGGCTTCCTCAATTTCACTAAGCTGCTGCAGCAGGGGGGTCTCTATGGATTGCCTATGTTGGGCCATGCCCCTCAGGACATCCCTCCTAAGGTAGGGATTGTCTCTCATGACATGGAGGATGGTGAGGTAGGGAGGGATGTAAAAGGAGTGTTTGGGTGTGATAGGAAGAGAAGAAGTGGAAGGAGCAAAATGTGATTGGTCCTGGGTGGGGGAAGTAGTGTTATCAGTGGGTAAGTCTAGTTGTTGGGGGGAGGGTAAGTTGCAGGTGCATTTGGGTGGATTTGTCGGTGAATGTTGGGGGAAAGGATAAGAGGTGGGATTGAAGGCATGGGGGAAAGAAAATGAGGTAGGCTCACTAGGAGTAGGGGGTGATGGGGGAGGGAAAAAAGGAATGGTGAAAGGTATGAAAGAGAATGGTTGGGTTGTGGAGTCAGGGCTGGGAGGGGAAAGGACCAGGGGGGTTTGAGTGAATTGTTAGGGATGGGTGGGTTGGTCAATGTCTGAAGTGTGGATTTGATGGATGTGAGTTCAGTTTGCATCTGATCCTGTGTGTATGTTGTGGTGGATAGTTGGGATTGGATGTCTTGGATGAGGGAGAGGATGACTGTCAGTGTGTCTGGGTTGGGAGGTTTAGATTGTGTAGAAGATGGAACAGGTTGAAAAGGAGAGGAAGGGGTATGATGGAAAGTGGAAGGAGGAGGAGATTGGGGTTTTGGTGAGTGATGTGGGGAGGTAGTTGGGGAGTCCGAGAGGGGGGTGTAGTGGGTGGGCATGGTGTCAAGGAAACTAGCCATAAATGCTTGGAATCCTGTGGTTGTGTTAAGGTTGAGGTCTATGTCTGTGAGTGGGGATGTAGTAGGCATGGCTGGAGTGGTGTCTTGGTCAATGGGAGGTGTGTCAGTGGGGATAAAAGAGATTGTGGGTGGTGTGAGGGAGATGGTGGGTGTTGTGTCAGTGGTTTTCCTTTTCTTGTAGGAGATCAGTGGAGGGCTGCCTAGGTTTTATGAATATGATGGGGGTATTAGGGCTGTGTATTGAGGTAGGGTAGGGGATGGTGAGGGGCAGACATGGGGGGTGGTGTCCTCCTAGGTACCAATCACAGGAAAAATAGGTGTAGGCATGGATAATGAAGACAGAGGAGGGTGAGAGAGAGATGGAGTAGGGGCTATTGTCAGGATAGGGGATCCTGAAGTAACAGGTCGGGGGGATGTGAGGGCTGCTGCAGCAGTGGTGGTGACAGGCTCTGGAATCTCCTCTGTAGTAACTGGAGTGGGTCTTGTAACAGTTGCCTCTTTTGTTTGCTTGGGAGGGGTATGAGCCTCAGCTTTCTTCTTCTTCTGGGTCTCCATCAGGCTCCTGCTGATTCCCCATTGCCTCTTGGCAAAAGTTGTAGGGGAAAGGGTGGTAGTCTCCTCTCCTTTTTCTATCTTGTACCCCCCCTTTAGAAGCAGCTTGGTGATGACTCTGGCATAGGAGAGTGTGTGTGGCTTCTTGTTCTACCCTAATTTCTCCACCATATCCTTCATTGCTTCAAAAATTAACCAGGTGGCATAAAAGCCATGGCCTAGAGAGAAAGAGTAAACAGCATCAGCAATAGGAGCTCTCCTCTCCTGCTAATGGCCTGAGCAGTAGATGTTCTTTCTCAGGACTTGGTCAATGAAAAGGAGTCCAGGCTCCAACTCTCTTCTTCTAAGAGAATCTTCCGAGGCCTTTAATCCTCTAGTCAGAGCCCTTGCAATTGTATCAATTGAGGCACTCAAGGGAGGGCCATATCCACAGCTACTGTCAAATGTGGCTGGGATGCCCAATACCTCAGTAATCAGCTTGGGCCTAACTAACATCTTAAAATCATCAATCAACACAAGGAAATCTGCTTGTCCACCTTTGTCCTTGGTGACCCTGATGTGCTGATAAAATAGTTGCACTGGCCTAGGGTAGGCTAGTGCTGGAATTCCTCTCATCAAGGGTGTTAGGCCAGCCTTGCTCATAAATTGAATGGCAGGGGCAGAGAGAGGCTCCTTCTCGAAGAAGGGCAGGTCGAAAGCTATTTCAGGCTCCAATGGGATAGAAGCCATGAGTTCGGAGGGTGTAGAAAACTCAGGGGTTGGCTCCTCCACCTCCTCAACTACTTCCTTCCTTTTTTTCGGTGCCTTAGAATTCTTGACCTTCTTAGGAGTGGACTCAGCAGGGGCCTTATCCTTGCCCCTTTTCTTTGGTGCACTCTTAGGGGCCATTACAAACTCTACTTTTAAAGATGAAAATGGGGGACTGAGATCTGAGTGCTTACCCTAAAATCTTAGGGTTTGGTTCGATCTGACGCATAGTGCACCACGAGATCTCTGAGCAAAGGGTAACTGATGGGGATGACATTAGGAACAAATTTGTAGGATCCTGGTGTGAATGATGGGTTGTAGAATGGACGCTGGAGGAGAGAGGTAGAAGAGTGTCAGAAGCTAGGGTTTCACTGGATGGAGAAGGAAGAGAGTACTGAGAAGGGAGACAAGCGCGGGGTTAAAATACTTGTCGCTAAGCTTGGCGCGCTTTGGAACATATCCTATTGCGGGATGGGAAATGAAACCTAGCGACGATGTAATCACTAGTTGGATTGCGTGAGAGGCTCCTAGGGTTCACTTTGGATCCCACGAGAAGCTCCTAGGGTTCACATTGGATTGCGCGAGAGGCTCCCAGGCCTCCTTGGATTACGCGAGAGGCTCCAGGCCTCCTTTGAATCTCGTGACAGCTAGTGAAGTGTTCCATTTGAATTGCGCAAGAGGTTCCCAGGTTTACTTTGAATCTCGCGATAGCTATTAAAGGGCTCCATTTGGATTGCGCGAGAGGCTCCTAGGTTTACCTTGAAGCTCGCGACAGCAAGTGAAGGATTCTATTTGAATGGCGCGAAAGTCTCCCAGGCGTCATTTTGGACCCTGCGACAACAAAGTATTAAACAGAGAGCATGCGCTCTTCATTCTGCCATTTCCATTTGCACTGTGGCTGGATCCTAGGCATGACTCACCACCAGGGGCACCCCCATACACTTTAAAATCAAACATTCAAGCATATGCAGCAAAAATCATTATCTAAACATCGATCATTCAATCAAAAACCACCAATTCAAGAGCATTAATCATCAAACCAAGCATAAAAAGAAATCAGACCAAACAAATTCAAACTTAAGTGAGGCCACTAAAATTTCCTCTAAAATTTAAACAAAAGAAAGCAATACAAATCTAACAAAACCAAAGTACATATGATTCAATATTGACACACCTGTGGATTAGTTTAATGAAGGGTCCCCTTGAAAGTGAATGGTGTCCATAGGTTCAGCAGGTTTTTCTAAACAAGGCTTAAGCCTCTGACCATTCACCTTCAAGGTTTTCCCAAACTTGGGATCCTTGATTTCCACAGCACCAAATGGGGAAACATTCATGAAAATATAGGGACCTTCCCATCTGGATTTCAGTTTGCCAGGAAAAAAATTAAGTTTGGAGTTAAACAACCAAACCTTATCACTAGCCATGAAGCTCTTTCTTAACAAATCCTTGTCAAAGAAAGCCTTGGACCTTTCCTTATAGATCCAGGCATTGGCATATGCATCCGTCCTCAGCTCTTCCAGTTCTGACAGCTGCAGCAACTTGTGATGACTAGCAGAAGTTAGGTCTAGATTTAAATTTTTTATGGCCCAATAGGCCCTGTGTTCTAACTCTATTGGGAGTGGCAAGCCTTGCCATAAACCAGTCTGAATGGGGACATCCCAATGGGAGTCTTATAGGCAGTTCTATAAGCCCATAATGCATCATTTAGCTTGTCAGCCCAATCCTTTCTGTCAGTCCTCACTGTCTTCTCAAGGATGTGCTTGATCTCCCTATTTGAAATTCAAACTTGCCCACTGGTTTGTGGGTGGTAGGGAGTAGCAATCCTATGGGTGACAGAATATTTCTAGAGCAAGCTCTCAAAATTTCTGTTGCAGAAATGGCTACCCCCATCATTGATAATGGCTCTAGGGGTGCCAAATCTTGAGAAGATATTCTACTTTACAAACTTGAGGACAACCTGATTATCATTGGCTCTTGTGGAAATAGCTTCTACCCATTTTGAAACATAATCCACTGCCACTAAGATGAAATGATAACCATTAGGAGGAAAGGGGCCCATAAAGTCAATACCCCAGACATCAATCAGTTCCACAACAAGGATGGGCTGCAAAGGCATTGGGTTTCTTTTGGACAACCCTCCTAATTTTTGACATCTTTCACAGGTCCTGCAGCGTGTATTAGCATCTCTGAATAAAGAAGGCCAATAGAACCCACATTGTAAGATTTTATCAGCTATTTTTCTTCCACTAAAGTGGCCTCCACAGGCATTTTTATGGCACATGGCCAGAATACTGGGGACATCACTTTCTGGAACACATTTTCGGATGATTTGGCCTACACAATACTTGTATAAGCAAGGTTCCTCCTAGAAAAAAAATTTGACCTGTGAGAAAAACAGGTCTTTGTCCATTTTGGTCCAATAGGCAGGAATCTTGCCTATAACTAGATAATTTACAATGTGTGCATACCAAGGAACCAAGGATTGGATGGCAAACAATTGCTTATCTGGGAAAACATCATTTGTAGGATCATCAACACATTTTTCTAACATAATTCTAGACAAGTGGTCAGCCACCACATTTTCCACACCCTTTTTGTCCTTGATTTCAATGTCAAACTCCTGCAACAGGAGTATCCATCTAATCAGCCTGGTCTTAGCATCGTTCTTGGACAATAGGTATTTCAATGCTGAGTGGTCTGTGAAGATTACAGTTTTAGACCCAAGTAGGTAAGGTCTAAATTTGTCAACAGCAAAAACCACTGCCAGAAGCTCTTTCTCAGTTGTGGTGTAATTCAGCTGAGCTTCAGCAAGTGATTTGCTGAGATAGGCATTGACCACTGGCAGCTTATCATTCCTTTGGCCCAAAATAGCACCTATTGCCAAGTCGGATGCATCACACATCAGCTCAAAGGGTAGTGCATAGTCAGGTGTTTGGAGTACAGGTGCAGAGGTGAGGCATATCTTCAAAGTTTCAAAAGCCATAAGACATTCAGCAGAAAAATCAAAGGGCACATCCTGACAGAGCAGGTGGCACAATGGTTTACCAATTTTGCTAAAGTCTTTAATGAACCTCCTGTAAAATCCTGCATGTCTAAGGAAAGATCTGATTTGTTTGACTGTTCTTGGAGGGGGCAAATTTATAATGAGGTCAACTTTGGCCTTATCTACCTCAATCCCTTCTCTAGAGACTACATGGCCCAACACAATACCTTGTGTTACCATGAAGTGGCACTTTTCCCAACTTAAGACCAGATTGGTCTCCTCACATCTTTGCAAGACCAAGTGTAGGTGATGCAGACATTGGCCAAAACTGTCCCCATATACAGAGAAATCATCCATAAATTTTTTTTAAAACTTGTCAATCATATCAGAGAATATGGCATACATACACCTCTGAAAGGTGGCTGGGGTATTACATAGCCCAAAAGGCATCCTTCGGTAAGCAAAGGTGCCAAAAGGGCAAGTAAATGTAGTTTTCTCTTGGTCATGAGGGTGCACAAGGATCTGGTTGTACCCTGAGTACCCATCAAGAAAACAGTAAAAAGCTTTTCCATCCAACTTATCTAAAATTTGATCTATGAAGGGGAGAGGGAAGTGGTCTTTTCTGGTTTTAGAGTTGAGCTTCTGATAATCTATATAAACCCTCCAGCCAGTGGTCTCCCTGGCTGGTCTCAGCTCTCCAGACTCAGTTATAACAACTGTTATGCCAGATTTCTTGGGCACCACTTGGACAAGTGCCACCCATTCAGCATCTAGCAATTTAATGATCTCTTTGAGGACCACTTCCTGTATGTGAGGATTCAATTTCCTCTACATTTCCCTGGAGGGTAATGAGCCCTCCTCTAAATGGATCCTGTGCATACAGATTGATGCATCTATCCCTTCTAGATCTGCAATGGTCCAGCCAATTGCCTTTTTATACTTCCTCAAGACTGTTTGTAATTCTTCCTCTTGCTCGGTAAGAGAGGAGGAGATAATTATAGGAAGTTTTTCACCTTTCTCAAGGAAGGCATATTTCAATGTTTCTGAAAGCTTATTGAGATCAAGATCAGGGGCTTGTTGGGTGGATGGCAAGATTGGTGCTTTGTTGGTTTGAGGAAGAGGTAGCAATGTAGGTTTCCAAATGGAATGCTGCACTAAGCCCATAGAAGACGTTAATGTGGTCATGTCTTCTGTCATAACAGTTGGGCTTCCTTCCTCTACCATGTCCCAAACTTCAATTAAACTTGTGACAATGTTGCCCCAATCCAGCAAAGTGGGCAATTCTTCTTCAACAACTTCCTCTAGTACATCCAATGCAAAGCTTTCCTCATTGTCCAGCTGAGGGTACTTTGCACTGTTGTACACATTCAGTTCAACCTTCATGTGTCTGAAACTTACCTCCATAATCCCTGACCTGCATTAAATGCATGCATTGGCTGTCGCCAAGAATGGCCTGCCCAAAATAATAGGTATAGGGGTTGTACTCTTGTTGCAGCCCATGTCCAAAACCAGGAAGTTTGCAGGGTAAAAGAACTTGTCGACCCCTACTAAGATATCCTCAACCACTCCCATAGGTCTCCTTTCAGACCTATCAGCCATTAACAACACAATGGGGGTGGGTTTTAGCTCCCCCAAACATAGCTACTGATACACACTGTATGGCAGCAGGTTTACACTGGCTCCAAGGTCTAGAAGGACCCTTTCAATTGTGTGGTCTCCAATTATGCAAGGGATAGTGGGTATCCCTGGGTCTTGCAACTTCTCTGGCATTGTTATGTTTAATACAGAATTAACTGTATCAGTTGCAAAGACCTTTTTGGACAAATGGCCTCTAGCTTTTCTTTTCTGGGTACAAAGGTCTTTCAGAAATTTGGCATAGGCTGGGACCTGTCTAATTACATCAAGCAGGGGCAAATTAATTTTTACCTGCTTAAAGGTCTCCATCATTTCCTCTATCTGTGCATTCCCCTTATCAAAAGGGGTAGGGCCACTCAAAGCTTGAGGAAATGGCAACTAAGGTACTGCTAGTTCCTCAGCTGCAAGCCTATGACTAAACATTTATTTTTTTCTTTTTTCATCTTTTATTTCCTGCTGAGGCTCAACTACAGCCTCTTTATTTTTCTCTTATTACAAGCTAGTAGGCAACTCTTGGCTCTGTGCTCTAACAAATTCTTTTTCACTTTCAGTTGAAATTTTTTTCGAAATGACCTCTCCTTGTTCCTTCCCAACCTGGTTGTCCACCAGCCTGCCAGACCTTAGGGTTGTGATGGCAGTGGCTCCCTCAAAACTTGAGGAACTTTCTCCAATCGAATCTTGGCCCTTAGGGTTGGCCACTGGCTAGCTTGGCAACTTGTCCTCTTCTCTTTTGGCCAAGGCATTGGATATTTGGCCTAGCTGCTCTTCCATTTTCTTTATGTTTTGACTGTGAGAAGTCACAGTCTGAGTCAAGATTCCAAGGCTTTGCAATGAGGTCAAAACCTGATCCTCGAAAGAAGTATTTCGGGGCTGAGGTAGGGGAACTACCAACTGATTTTGCTGCTGGGGCAGCTGCTGATACTGAAAATTTGACCTTGGGGAATATCCCTGGTTAAATTACTGTTGTGGCCTTTGAGGTAAGGCCAACATCTATTGTGGCTGCATGTAATTATCTTATCTCCACCTCAAATTTGGGTGGTCTCTCCACTGGTAACCAGCATTTTGGTGCTGGAATCCAAATGGTTGTTTGTTGTAGCCAACAGATTATTGCTGGCCAAATGATTGGGCAGTAGCAGCTTGTTCCATCACATACTCAGGATATTGCCCTGCAGATGGGCATTCTTCCACTGTGTGTTATGGAGATTGGCATATCAGACATGCCTCCATCACCTGTGCAGCCAATCTGGGTTGCACCACAGTTAATAGTTTATCAAACTTATCAGAAAGATTGGCCATCAGCATTTTCAGGTTATTATTCCCAGTTACTTCATACATCTTTTCTTTGGAAGTTTCAGCTAGTCCCAATTTAGAAGAAGGCTCATGAACAGTTCTTGACAAGGACATCTTTTGGAAAGTATTTTCATTGATGACCTCGAACAAGTCCCATGCCTCATCAACTGTTTTGTGCATGTATGTTCCACCACAAGAGGCATCTACCATATCTCTGCTTTTGTCATCAATCCCATTATAAAAGCTCTGGACAAGTTGCCAGTCAAGGATCTTGTGGTGGGGACATTGTTTGAGCATCCCCTTGAATCTATCCCATGCTTGATTAAAATCCTCAGTTGGGGATTGGGCAAAAGTAAGTATTGCTTTCCTCAACTGGCTGGTTTTTGTCTCTGGGAAGAATTTGGTCAAAATTCTTGTTTGGAGGTCTTTCCAAGAGGTGATGCTGTTGTTTGGGAGAGTAGCTAACCAGGTGCTAGCCCTGTCCTTTAGGGAGAAAGGAAAGAGCCTTAAACTGGCGGCTTCTGGTCCCAAACCAGTAATGGAAAATGTTGTGCACAGGGCCAAGAATTGGTCAATGTGCTTGTAGGGGTCTTCCTTGTTGAGCCCATGGAAAGAGGGAAGCATTTGGATGATTGGGGTTTTAATCTCATAGTTTCTCTAAACATTTGGGAATTGAATGCTGAATGGGGAATTATAATGATCAGGAGCATTCAATTCCTTCAATGTTCTGGGTTGCTCTTCACCCATGACTGCTGTCTCAGTTTCAGTAAGGAGCTCAACTGTGATGTGTTTGGGCCTTCTTGGTCTTTTGCCTCTTTCTATCTCAGGGTTAGGAGGCTCTAAAGTGGGACTGAGGGATCTCCTTCCTAACATGCACACACACCACCAGCAGGGAAGACTACTTGCAGACACATTGCAATTAACTCGAAGAATTATCTAAATAAAATTACAACTATCCTAATCAACTGCTATGGAATTTGCAAAGGAGAAATAGACTGAGTTTTGGAGGGTTAGAGAAATGCAAACAGAGGTAGCTAGACTCCAAGTGCAGTTCAACTTTCCTCTTTGCTACTGTCCCGATCTGCAAGAAAAATTCCAAATGTAAATCAGCAGTATCAATTATTCACAAGCACAACTACCAAAGAATAAAATATAAAAATCTAGGGTCTACTAATAGATGAAGATTCCTCGACAATGACACTAAAAACTTGTTAAGGTATTTTAAATGCTTGCTGCTAACTTTATTGAAAACAATGATGAGAATGGGGTTAGTGAAAATAAATCAAAGGTGGATTGAAAACTACTGAGCAGCAAACCTAAAAATACACAGACCTGCAAGATACAGGGCCTGTTGTAGCAAGTTTTAATAAGTAAGAGTTTGTCCCATAGGAAAAATTGATCTGAAGCTCCAAGGGAGCTTTCTTTAGTAGGCCCTCCAGATCTGAATATAGATCTGGCAATCCTAAATGGAAGGGGATTTAAGGTCACTAATGTTTAAATCCTAAAATAGCCTAATACCTAAACTACAGAAATGGTTGAGAAGAATGAAGGAGTGTGAGATAATAAATATATAAGGGTGAGAAGTAAGCTATTAGGTACAGATCTGATGGGTTTTATAACTCAGACTCAGATCTGCTGCTGCAGAAGTCCTGTCCAATGGCTACATTATCACCAAAGAGGAGAAAGGATCCAACTCACCCTTGTGCCATGATCCAATCCCTTATGGCTATAACCTGTCCACGCAAATGGTCACAGACTATCCAATAGGGGAACCACAGTCCATAGGTGGGTCAGAATAAGTTTATCATTATAGGCACTACTTCATCCAGGCTACCAACTCAAGAATCCATAGGAACCTCAACCTCTAAAGTTCTGTGTGTGGGGTTAGGCCTGCAATGTGCACTAGCCTAGACACACAGGACCAGCAAGAGTTTGAGTACTAGCTTTAGGCCTAGCTGTTCACTGCTTTAGAAAGACAACAGCGATTAAGTCACAAGTCTACAATCTCTACAGCTAGATCAAATCTGCCATTTGATAGTGGGTCTATACAAATACAAGGGAGTCTGTCTCTGCACAATCTCTCATAGGGCTACATGCACAAGTGCAGAGAAGAAGAATCTGTCTTAGATCTGTGGATTGGCCTCACCCTAGGACTATACCTGTCCACTTGAATGGCCACAAACTATCCACAGAGGCTATCATCCCCACAGAAGTCTGAGACAGAACAAGAAAATTACTGCCACCACCATGTTCACAAGGCTACCAGCTTAAGCTCCCATGGGGATTCAGATCTAGTGGATCCTGTGGTGGGGCATAGGTCTGCAATGTGCCTAACCTGGACACACAGGTCACTTGGACATAGATAAATCCTTAAAAACAATCCTCCATTGCTTACAATACAACTAAACAATGGACGATCTCTAGGCAGCAGCCTTGTACAGAACAACCCTCAAACTTCAATCCTATACATGCATAAGATCCTATTATAAAACTTTATTAAAACTATTCTAAATAGACATACAAAGGCATAGCCAGCAAGTGCTAGACTATGGAGAGAAGAAAAAGGAAAAAGAAGTGCCTAAACCCAAACCTTAGCCTACTGGAACTCTACAGTTGATTCAAGAAGAAGGAATATAGAAGTCTCCTAAACCTAAATTAGGCTTAGGTTTATATAGCAGTCAGCTGTGGGAGCATTTGGGTTAGGAAAACCCTAATTTTATCAATGCAATCATGGCACATTTATGTTGCTTGGATGCCTCAGGACATGTGCACAGAGATTAGAGCATTGGAGTGCGTGCCCTAGTTGCTAGAAGTTCCAAATTGCCCCTGTAAAAGTGGGGAGAAGTTAAGATCCCGAGCCTCTCTACGTAGCAAGGATTTTCAGGTCTTGTCGCGTGATAGGGTAGTCATCACAGGATTGCATTGCCTTGAAGCTCTTGCAGTCGCAGGATAGATAGTTTGGTCATCGCGGGAATGCTCTGGTCATCGCAGGATTGCGCTTTCCATTTGTATGGCGCGGGAATTGTACGCCTGGTTTATTCCTTGGTGAATCTTGCGGGGATCGTAGCGAAGAAGCAAGGTGCATAGGCCTCTGGATCGCGCGAGCAGTTCCCTGAAGGTCTATATCCCGCGGCCACTGCGCGCAGGAATGCCTGGAGCTCTCTCTCCTTAGTGACTCACGCAAAGATTAAAGGCTCCATTCTTGAGCTGCACAAGACTGCGCTAGAGCTTCCAACTAAGCCTCGTGAGAACTGCGTGAAGTATGCTTTTTAATCCCTTCTATCTTCAATCTGCGCGAGAACAACGTGACCAGTTGGTGTGCTGCCTTCAGAAACCCGCGAAAACTACGCGAAGCATTCTTTCTAATTCAATTGAATCCTGCGACATATGCGCGAGGCTCACTTTTTAACTTGTTGCTGCTTTGATGTGCCTATGCTGCAGCCAGTTCTTTGTCTAGGTCTAACTTCCTTTCTCCTGAGGCACTTCTGGGACAAAAGTAAGCTTCTTGGCATGGTTCGAGTCTTATCTGCAGTTGCTGCTTATTACCTATAAAATGGGCTTAACACACATTTATTAAATGACTAAGGTTCTAACAGAGATTAAGTTAAGGGGTGAAAGGTGATACTTTTCAGGTCTTAACATTAGGTAGCTTGGCTGTGCATGGGAGGTTTGAAGTGCTGCAGATCGTGAGGTTTTTGGGGAATGCAAGTTGTGAGGTTGTCGACAAGTGCAAGCTAGAGTTCAAAGCAAATGTTGATAGGATGTTGGTTACTGCAAACGAGCTCGAAAGCTTTGAAGTTTGAAGTCTGCTCCCATTCGTTAGTTGTGCTGATGCTGCTTAAACTCTTCCTGACAGGATGCTGAAGCCATGATAGTTCTACTTGAGAAGATGGTAGGGGAGCTGCATCTATCAGTTGACAACTTTGCTGAAGAGCTACTGTAATTGTGGATGTCGGTGTTGCATAGAGTTGAAGTGTGCAGCTGCTATGAATGCACCCAATCTGAAAGTTTTGTTCCTATTCTCAATGTGCACATGGCTGAACTAACATGTGTAGAGCTGAAGCTGATTCTGAGTTTGCCCAAGTGTGTACATTGCTGTCATCATGATGTCTTCAAGGCTTGCACAACTGTTCTGTTTTGAGTTCATCAGGAATGTAGGTTGCTGCAATGGACACCAAGTTGTAGCTCAGAGACTGCTTAGGCTGAAGCTACATAGTTTTCATGCAAGACTCCCTTTCTTCTTAGCTCATTTCTCTCTCATTGGCACCTTTTTACCACAAAACTGCAGTAAGGCCGCACTTTCTTCCTAAACTGCAAAATAAGCTAAAAGTAATCATAAACAACTCTAAGGCTTAGCAAAAGCTAGGTTTAAAGGTGTAGAAAGTGGCAAAAATCAGTGCTTAACACACACCCATACCTAACCTTTGCTAGTCCTCGAGCAAAGTAAAATTTAAAATGACTAACCTAAGAAATTAAATGCCACTTTCGTAGGGAACATGGATGCATTTAGCACATGCACCAAGCCTTTTAAACCCCTAGGTGATCCCTAGTGGAGGAGTGGAGTGTCCTGAGGGTTTTCAGTGAAGGTACCCCCAAACTTCTCCAATAAAATTAGTTAGTACTAATGCAACATGCTAAAACAGTGTTTAAGTGAATAAAATAAATTCCACACCATTCCATTCAATTTTTAGAGGATTGTCAGTAGAAAAATCATCAGTTTTAAAACCTGAAATTCTGCTGTAATTCCTTCATTATCAATCAATTCATGTCAAGGCCTTGTGTTTGAAAATCAATGCAGAGCTCACCTTTAATTTAAGAATTCTGCTTTATAATGCCCCAACCAATGTAGATTTCAGACTCAAGTCTTACCAGGGCTGTTCAATCACAAAAAAAATCGAAGGGTGCATCATTTCACACATCTTAAGAGCAGTTACAGCCCTCAAATAGGACTGCAAGCATGAGCATAGGCATTGCTCTAATTTCTGATATCTTCTAATTCTTTGCCCCATAGATCAAACAAATCCTCATCTCCACATGACAGCTCAATCCGTTTCAAATCAGTAAGGTCTTTTTATTGGGTTGTAATATGGCTTATGGGTAAAATTTACAAAAGAATAAAGGGGTAAAAAGGATTCAAATTGAGAAATCAGTAAAGGTAAGGAGGTGATTTGCAACTCAGCCTTCTTCATCTCAGCACAATTTTATCTGCTTCTTGAATTTTCGAATTTGAAGTGATCAGTTTCTAATCTTCTTTTTCAAAATATCAAATGAAATGACTTCTCTTTCTCATTTTTTTTGTTTGATTTTTCTATTTTTCCTTTTTTTTAATATTTTTCTTCTTTTTTTTTTTATATTTTTCTCCATTTCTCTTTTTATGGGCAGGAATGCCACAATACCACCAAATGTGCTTCCTTCTTTTTGGATCAATCATCGAACCTTGCTCCTCTGACCTCACTTCTCATTTTTCCTGATTTCTCAGATTGAGGGTGAACTGAAACAGGTCAAAAGGTTTTGGGTTCAAATTTTCTGGTTTTCATCAAAGAAAACTGAGATTCTTATGGCTCAAATGGTGTGTATCAAGCGCAGTTCAAAGGTGGGATATTTTAAGCTCAAACTGTCCAAGGGATGGCCTTACTTCATGTCCTCAATGTCATGAATTCTGTCAAGCAGTTTAAACTTGGATTTGCTTAACTTCTAATGATTAAAATTTGATCCCATCAGTCCTTAGAGCAGAAAAAATTGCCAAGACACTCTTCAAGAAAATTTTTCAGGCCCAAATCTCACTGGGTATGGCCTTCCATCAAATTTTCTGGGGTGTATCCTTACAGTTCTCTCTCATTTCAGTTCACTAAACATCAATTTTTTGAAAATTCATGACATTTGCTTCATGAAAAATGTTAAAACTACAGCTCATTTTAGTTTTAAAAAGTTTTTAATTTCCTCTTTTAAAAAAAAATCAGGTGGAAAATCACTTTATTTTCGAAAACTTTTTCAACATAGCTGCACTAGAATTAACTTATTTCATTGGCACACTTGCCATACCCCCAAACCTAAGATGAACATTGTCCTCAATGTTCTACACAATGAGAAACTAGGAGCATCAAGGTAAAAGATGAAAGAAAAACTAAGTAAAAAAATTGCAGCTATGTGCAGCAGAAAAAAAAAAAAAACAAAAGTGAATATATTAGCAGGAAAATGGAAAAAAATGTTATGCAAATGCAAGAAATTACTGATAAAACAGAAAAATCAGTAAAATAAATTTAGAAAAACTTAATGTATGAACAGAAAAATAAAAGAACTGTGAAGAAAATGAAAGGAAACTAATGCTAATAACAGAAAAACAGAAAAATGCAGATACAAAAATAGAATTTCAGAATTGTAGACACAAAAACAGGAAAAGAAAATTAGGAACTGAGTACTAAACTACCAAAATGCAGAAAATTAGTAAAGTTAAGACCTAAGAAAGAAAAATCAGCAATCAAAATACAAAAATGAAACTAAAATTCCTAAAACAAAAAAATCCTAAGACCAAAACCTAATCCACATGTGCCACAAGAAACCCCTTTTGCCTACTTGTGTCTGTTTTAGTTGTGAATGTGTATGAATCAATAAAATTTTGTAAAATAATGTCAGCATGGATGTACACAATTGAAAACAGGATTCATACACAGTTGAGACCTATTAATGGTGAAAAATCTTGAAGGAAAATAAAATCAATAACTCCATTTAATTTTCTGAACAAATTATGATCCATTGTTCATTATCCTTCATGAATCCTCAAAATTAAAATCATGATCTCAGCAGGTCCAGCTGGGGGAAAATGAATAAAGGCAAGGGAAAACAGCCCATCTGGAGAAATTTTTTATGTTTTTATAATTTTTGACTTTTTTATGTGGTTTTAGATCAGCTTGGGCTCAACAAGAGCCCTTATTTACTATTGCTAAAAAATAATAAGAAACAACTCAGAAATTTTCTATTTGTGTTTTCATTTTATTTTATTTTTATATTTGGTTTTGTAAAAAAATCAGCATGCCTAAAAGACAACAGAAATTATAATCATAATAAACATCAAACACAGCAAAACAACTGGTTCTCAAGAATTTAAAAAAATTAATGCAAAGGAGAAAGAGATGCAAACTCAAGCGGAACTGCTCCTACGACAATCCATATGCTCCTTGTTTGGCAGTTGCTCCATATCTGCAAAAATCTAAAAAAACTGCAGCAGTACCTTATTCAAGTATATTGACAAAAAATAAAAAGAAAAAATTAGGCTACTGCCCCAATTTGACAAAACTTGCAAAGGGTGACAGCAGTATTTATTCAAATAGCTAGAAGGTAAAAAAAAAAAAAAACTTAGAGAAATCAGAAATTCTACTGCAGTAAAATAGGTTTTCTATATAAAAACTGCAGCAGACATGTAATTAAGCACTTGGAATGCAAAGTGTAGGTTTAAAGTAAAAACATTAATAAAACTACAAAATAACAATCAGATCTACAAAAAGGAAAAACTCAGATCTACTATCTAGATCAAAACTCCCCGACAGCGGCGCCAAAAAATTGTTGGGGGATTTCAGTGTGCTAATTATTGTGTAATGAAAAGAAAGGAAATAAAATCAAAGTAAAACAGAGGATGGGTTCAGCACATCTAAAATATCCTAGACCTGTAAGATACAGGGTCCTTTGTAGCAAGTTTTAATAAGTAAGAGTTTGTCCCACAGGGAGTAGTGATCTAAACCTAAAGGGTGTATAGTAGACCTCTAGATCTGGCTACAGATCTAGCAATTCTAAGAAGAAAGAGAGCTTTTCGGGTGTCACTAGATCTAATTCTACAAAATTGAAATAAAACTAAACTAACAGATGGAGGAAGATGGATGGTAAAATAAAATATGAAATGGGGAGAAATAGACAGCTAGGGCCTGATTTTCATTGCAAAACAGATCAAGATCTGAGGATATGGAGCCATCCTTCATTTGGCTACATGCACAAATGCAAGGTATAAGAATCCGATCTAAACCAGTGGTTTGGATTCATCTTAAGGCTATGATCTGTCCACTTCAATGGTCACAGATCATCTAATAGATTACCTCCATCCCTAGTTTGGATTGATCTTATGACTATGATCTGTCCACTTAAATGGTCACAGATCATCCAATAGATTTCCTCCTTTCCAATGGCTTCGATCAGAACAAGATAATCATTACAGATGTTATGGATGCAAGGCCACAGGCACAGACACTCACAAGCATATCAAACCCAAGGAAATCAGATGGTCATCAAGAGATCTATCAGTTAAGTGGGTGAGCTGATTAACAAACTCCTCTCCACAAATCCGATCGAGAATCTAATGGGTCCATAAGATCTTTAGATTTAACTAAGCTTTAAAATCAATAATTTATTGCTTCAAACAAAACAACTTACAATAAACTTATTCCCAGATCTGTAGTCTGTGCATCGATCCACATTTCTTGATGCCGAAATTACAATTACAAACCAGATCTAAGCTGCTATCTAGATCTAATCCAACAGGTTGGATTAGAGAGAGAAGGGGGAAGAGAAAAAGGAAAATAAAAACCTAAACTAAACCTAAATGAGCTAAGGAGAACTCAAGCTATTCCTTTGTTTCTACTTTCCTTGCTGAAGAAAAATAGCAGAATAGATGGGTATTTATAGGTATGCAGTGATCCATGTGCTTTGAGTTGCAGCCAATCGGAAGAGAGGATTTCAGTTTAAGCTTAATCTCTGTTTAAGAGTTTCAACTAATCAGAGAAGAGATAGAGATCTGGTTTTGTTTGTGCCCAGCTGAGGCTAACTTGCATTCCCGCCAAAAATTAGGTCACACCCATGTGCAGAATTTCCTGTGTATTGGAGTTCTCAATCTGCCCTTGTCAACCACAAAATACCTGCTACTCATCTTTATACTTGTTGTCCGCAAAATGGACCCAAGTTGCCCCTGCTGTCCATTACTCTTTCCAATTGCACACCTCAAGTGATTGCCCACAAAATAATTATTCTTGCTGCCCCAAAATGCCCCTACTGTTTGTCACCAAAATATCCCCAAATGGGCCCCATTTTCTTAAACTGTTGATATTAAATCTCATGGTTGCAGCTTGAAAGAATAGTTTGAAGCATTTCGATAGGTTAGCTATAGCCAAATGAACCCTTCGATAGGTTTTAATGGGAGGTTGCAGCAAGGAGCATATATATATAAATGTAGCTGCACTTAAGACGCCAGGTTTGAGGGGCTTTCTGAGAAATCGACGGTTGGATAGGATCTTGACTGCACATCGACAGATTGGAGAAGGTCGGAGGTTGGGCATCTCAACGGATTGAGATATTTAGGTGGTCAACAGGTGCTGTGAACTAGATTACAGTTGAAGCTTGCATGCAGGGGAGCTATCGTGAGGTTTGGTGAAGCCATTACTTCATCCTTTCGATAGGTTGAAGGCTTGGGAGCTCCATTTCGATAGGATTGAAGAGGTGGGGCTGCAGCTGGGTATTTCGATAGGTGCAAGTTGCTATTTCGATTGGATTGAAGGCTTCAACTGAGCAACCATCGATAGATTAGCTGCTTGGAAACAGCTAAACTCAACAGGATTAAAGGCTTCAGCTGAGCAACCATTCGATAGGTTAGCTGCTTGGAAATAGCTGAACTCAGCTGGATCGATGCTGCTTACCTTGCTGCACTGCTCCAGAGGATGGATAAGTGGAAGATTGCAGCAACACTTTGAGAGGTTTGGGCTGCTGCTCGTGAGGTTTTTGCATGGGAGGCAGCTAATCTGCTCGGTAGGTAGCTGGGCTGTGCATGGGAGGTTTGAAGTGCTACAGATCGTGAGGTTTGTGGGGAATGCAAGTTGTGAGGTTGTCGACAGGTGCAATCTAGAGTTAAAACCAAATGTCGACAGGATGTTGGTTACTCCAAACGAGCTCCACAGCTTGGAAGTTTGAAGTCTGCTCCCATTCGATAGGTATGCTGATGCTGCTGAAACTCTTCCTGACAGGATGCTGAAGCCATGATAGTTCTACTTGAGAAGATGGGCGGGGAGATGCATCTATTAGTTGACAACTTTGCTGAAGAGCTAATTGGGGATGTCGGAGTTGCATAGAGCTGAAGTGTGCAGCTGCTATGAATGCACCCAATCTGAAAGTTTTGTTCCTATTCTCAATGTGCACATGGCTGCACTAACATGTGCATAGCTGAAGTTGATTCTAAGTTTGCCCAAGTGTGTACATAGCTGTCATCATGATGTCTTCAAGGCTTGCACAGCTGTCCTATTTTGAGTTCATCGGGAATGTAGGTTGCTGAAATGGACACCAAGTTGTAGCTCAGAGGCTGCTTAGGCTGAAGGTACATAGTTTTCATGCAAGACTCACTTTCTTCTCATCTCATTTCTCTCTCATTGGCTCCTTTTTACCACAAAACTGCACTAAGGCTGCACTTTCTTCCTAAACTGCAAAACAAGCTAAAAGTAATCATAAATAGCTCTAAGGCTTACCAAAAGCCAGGTTTAAAGGTGTAGAAAGTGGCAAAAATCAATGCTTAACAACTGGCTCCCCTCTGTTTTACCTAGCCGACATCAGATGTTTAATCTGATCTCTTTGTAGTAATTGCAGCTTGAGGTTGAGTCATTACAGGCCATTTGTAGCAATGACCAGCTAAATATAAAGCGTTATTCATCCTGTTGCATGGTCCTTTTTGTGGGCACTAGTGAGCAGTTAGCCTTAGCAAAGCCCTTAGGATCTTATGGGTTGGAATACCTATAGATGTCAACCAGGTCTGTGCACATATCTGGGGAGATTGTAGCACTAGCATTACATAATGCTACAATAGTATTCATGGCTGAATCTGGCCCAGTGGCTGGGGGAATGATCAGTCCACTCCTCTGGGTTAGATTGGCAATGTCTGTTTTAACCAATGGGATTTGACAGACTCTATCGGATACCCTGTGACCATTAGAGTGGACAGAGTATAGACCTAAGCGCACCCCAAATGGCATGGGTTAAACCGGATATTTTTATCTTGTTGAGGCTTTTAATAGCGTCACAGCAAGGAACATTGTAGAGACAGACTAAATCTGAGTTACATCACTGCTTTAACTCTAGTTTAACCTGCTTACTTCTCATAATTTTTATATTTTATTTTGGCACACACTACCCCCATCTTCCTCTTAACCCTTTCTTTAGGATAGGGCTATATTTTATTTCTCTACTTTTAAGATTAATTTCGTGTAGTCATGACACCCAACTCCCTTTCTTTAGGATTGACAGATCTGTAGCCAAATCTGGAGGTCTTGATCAATTTCTCTGTGAGACAAACTTTTACTTATCAAAACTTGCTACAATGGACCATGTATCTTGCAGAACTGTGTGTTTTAGACTTGCTGTAATGACCCATCTCCATATCTCCACTTTTGATTTATTTTCTCCACTGATTTCTAATAAAATAGTAGCAGTAGTTTGAGCTCGCGATCACAAAACCAAATAAAAAGAGAATAAAGAACAGGGTAGAAAGCCCTCTTTGTGAAAGCAACCCATTAATCAAAGAAAAAAAAGAAGAGAGAAGAAAAACAAAAAAAACTAAAAGTCTGTGTCAATATATAATAGCTCTTCTTTTTTTACAAATGCACCGCTTACACCATATCCCAAAAAATAGCCGGTATGATGTCTAGCTTGCTTTCTTTCCTTCCATTTTACAAAAAAAAAATGAAAACATAAAGAAAATATATATACCAAAAAGATGTGTGTATCTGTAAAGGGGTTTCTTACGCCCCTTTTCTGTGTTTATGATCTATGCAAAAAAGATGTATGTACAGGAGGGACTCAACGGCCCAGCTTGCGCTTCAAGGCACTAATCTCAGCGTGAAAACCATCCTCCCGGTCATTTCGCTCGGTTAACCAACGACCATGCAAGCTCTTGTACCTCTTTCGAGAAGCATCGGTAGCCCCGTAAGCAACATTCAAGGACCCTTCAAGATGAAGGACCTCACTCTCAGCTACGCCAGCCCTAGTCTCATCTACTTCTGCCCTAACTTTTTCTTGTGATAAAATCTCTTGCAGGACCCTCTTCTCATCCACCAAGAGCTCAATACGAGCTCGAAGCATAGTCTCTTTCTTTAGCGAAGGGCCTCCCATATCAATGATCTCTGTCTGATTCAGGTGATCAGCAGCAAGCTGCTCAACCAATAGCCAAGCCTCATACTCAGGGGAAGAGCGAACCGAATCTCCTTGCTTCATATCGCACATCAGTGTCGACTGATGCATCTCCTAAAGAGCAGTGATCCGATCTATGTCCCTAGAGGACCCCTAGAAAAGATCAAGTCACATAGAGGGGGTATTGCCTCGTAAGGCACCTGCTGAGAGCAGCCGAACTGACGCAACACCCGGAAGGGGAAGTAAAAGGTGCTGCCAGTCAATCCTAAGAGAGTGACGCCCTCATGGTCTCTAGAACAAATTATTAGGAAGGACCGGTCCAACCAAGGGAGCCTACATATCAACTCGGCATCGGTCAACCAAAGCTTCAAAGTCGACAGTTCGCCCTACGGAAGTAAGTGACACCTACCTGAAAAGAATCGAGCCGCCTCCCCTCGGACAATATAAAAGTCTGGCATGGACCCCAAGATAGCCAGACTTGAAGTAGCAAAGGACATCCTCAGAGGCTCTCCACCTTACCCAGAGCAAATGTGTCAAGGCACCGGTACAGTCCAGCGAGAACCAAATGCATCACCGATCGGCCCCCAACCAATTCGATCAAAACATCACAGAGAGCTAAAGAGAAGCTCTCTCCCCTAGTAAAGAGAAGGACTTCTTAAATGAGGCTGAGAGCAAAGGCTTTCATGTTGAAGATGTTCATAACCGACAATTTTCGAAGACTTTCGTCACCGAAAAGTTCTTTGAGGAATTTGATCAAACACCTTATGGGCCCCCCAACGAGACTTTTCTCATACTCAAATTTCTTAATCCTAGGGTAAGATGAATGGATTTAGAGTAGCCCGACTTCGGCGTGACTCTCGTGAGACATCTATGAAGCTTTAGACCGGATAAATTAGATAGCTCCTCAAGGATTGGAGTTAACTCCCGCTTCCTAAAATCGAACACGTGGGCGTTTACATCCTAAAATGAGGCGGCCGCATGAAGTAGGTCCCACCGCGGGAGAACCTCAAGGAAGAAGGGCAGGCGCGATAGGCCAAGCCACTCAAGCTCAACGAGTTCTCTCTCATTCAGGCTCCCAAGCCAACCTTTATGAAAATTGGGCCCCAAACTCAAAGAAATGTGTAAATTGGTCTCGGGCCCTCCATGTAAGGTGGGGGTGGAAAGCAGGTCCATAGAAGTACAACATTCTTTCAAGGATATAGAAATCAATGTTTGTTGATGGACCCACCCTTGGGAAAACAAAGAGAAAAGGAATCAGTAAAAAAGACCAAGCCAAACAGAAAAGAGAGGGAATTTGGACTGGCTCGGGTATATAAGGCCCCACAGCTCCCCAGGCAAAAACTGGACCAACTATTTGTTACGCCAGTGCAATTTGTCCCGGAGTAAGCCTGGCACAACTAATAGTTGCGCCAGCACAAAAAAAAAAAACCCCAAGCCACTTTTTCAGAGTTTTTAGGAATTTTTGTGAGCCATTGCTGGCCCCCACAGCCTGCTGACTTGTTTCACCTGCTTTATAAAAATAGTTGCACCTAAGAGTTAAAAGGGAGTCTAATAGTTGAAATGAATTTGATTCGTATGTAGGAAAAGTGCGCACCAAGGCATGCGACATCAAGGGCCACTTTCATGAGTAGTCATCAAGATCTTCCTGCAAGCAGTTGGGTATATTCAAGAGAGAGATGGCATCACAATCAAAGAAGAGCACTAGACATGTCCAAATAGAAAATCATCCCATGCCACAAATATCTATTACAAACTTTGCAAAAATCCCAATAAAATTGTCTTAAAAATTGCTAAAGTGTTTGAATTATTAAGAAATGTAGAAACTAGGGCCTAATCATGGCTGGCGCCCTTTGACTTCTTCCACCGATGTGAGGGGCCTTGGTAAGTTCGCATGTCTCCCACCCGAGACCATGCCTGGGAATTCCTGCTAAGCAAAGATCGTGACTCCTTGACATGTGCACTCCACAAGTCATAATCAAGATCGGAGATCAGGATCGATTGAAGAGCCAAGGAAGTAGAACCATTAAGAAAAACTACGCAGCGGGACACTCACCGTCTCCACCTCCCGAAGCTCCGAGATGTTACGATGATACACCACATACTCCATGGCCAAGTCAAAATCCTACATTCAGAGGGATAGGGTATCAGTTACTAGGGAAATCGCGAGACACACATTTTCAATGGAAGCTGAGACAAAGGAAGAACGGCCATGGAAAGGCTTACCCCTGGAATCACCTCAGGAGGAGGGACCAGGGCCGCTTCAGCGGAGATACACGCCTGTTTATCCACATCAGCACATAGGCCCAAGAGAAAGCTGTCACCAAGGCGTCTGAAGGTCCCATAAACCACGGTCGGATCACCACCAGGGGCACCAGCATGAGAGGTATCCGATGGACCAGCGCCAGAAGAACCCTTGCCTGAGGGACCCACACCCGAAGGCCCGCCACCTGAGGGACCTGCCCCTGAAGTATCAGCTATGCCCGCCGCTACCCCGCCTTCATTATCTGAGCCATCCCCTTGAGCAAACTTTGAACAAAATAAAAATTTGTTCATAAGGAACAAAGCTCGAATTAAAACAAAAGGGGGACTAATCTGAAAAAAGAAAAGGGAGTTACCTGCCCGCGTGGGCTGCCAAATGCAAGGAAGTTAGCGCTAGGGACAAATCGCGGCAAGATGAACAGATATGGTAGGCACTCGTACCATATGTGATAATCTCCGGGCATAGGAAGGGCATGGATAGGGAGCCCATTATTAAGGAAAGCTGCTATGAGCTCCTCAACGCTGCTAATAGGGCCCATGACATCGGCCGGAGGGTCCATGGGTATGGCTTGATAACCCTGATACTAGTGCACCACCCCCCCCCCCCAAATAGTAAACCATCGCCACGCCCTATAAAAGAAAATAACGTGGCAGTTGTTGAGAAGGCGTGATGGACCTACGGCTGCCTGGTCCTAGAAGACGGAGTTGAGGTACGGATCATGGAGGATCTGTTCAAGTCAAGAGGTGGCCAATCAATCAGACAAGTAGCATAACAAATCAGGGAGAATTTTTGAGCTGAAATAAACGGAGTTGAAAATGGCTTTACCTACTCAGGGACCATCAGGTCAAGTTGGGACCTCACGCCCATCTCTAGGTGCTTCAGGCCCACATCACGGTGCCGAGCATGGTTCTAGTTGCTAAGAAGAGGGTAGGTGAATGCATCCAAGTGGAGAAGCGGGCACCTAGGATGGAAGTGGTGGTACCCCCATACCTGAGAGGAGCGGTGCATAAAAGGGTAGGTCAGTAGCATACAAAGAGCATCCAAGTGAAACTAATAAAAGCAAAATGTTAGGGATTACCTCCAATGCCACCCAAAGGCCAAAGATGGATTTGGCTTCCCCGATAACGGCCTGGGCTATGCCATACATCAACGATGCGTATCCAGCCCCACCCCAGTCATGCCTATGGACGTCACCCCAGTTGTCCATAACGCTCAGCAATGCTAAGTTGACTCGACTGCCGCTCACATTAGTAAAAAGGGTCTTACCCAGTAGGAGAAGGAGAGTGATGCGGGCCAAGATGATCGCCCGCTTAGGCATAATGTAAAGCACCCTATCTGGCTGCCCCAGATCCACCAACTCATCAGCTGCAAAGAGGCTAGATAACCAAGACATATTAACCTTAGTGTCGTGTATCTGCCCACGAGAGGGATAGGCCCCTATCAATCGGATGATGTCCTCTCTACTTGGCACCGCGAGGCCCGCTATCAGTATGCCCCCCATCCTAATACCCATAATCATCACCCAATCAACAGGCGCCAGGGTCATCTCCGCATACGACATATAGAAGGTCATAGTCTCAGGGCAGAATCGCTCAATCAACACCTTCAGGTATGCCGCATAGGCCCTCATAGGAGGGCAAGATAGAAACTCCCCAAAGCCCACCTACGCCAGCAAGAACTTCACCACGGGGGAAAGAAAAGCTAGAAGGAAAGAAAAGTTGCGCAAAGAAAGGAAGAACTAAACGTATCTTTTACCTTGCCCGCTATGCCAAAATTTGAAATGTGAATATACTGTTGGTGTAGGAGGCCGACTCGGGCGGCGCCTCACCTTGCATTTCAAGCCAAGGGCCCACTTTCCACTCTATCCAAAAGAACTGCTCCCCCTGCGGGCCATAAACTATCACAGACCTCTCCTCATGGCCCTCTTTGGGAACATATTCTTCGTCGCCGGACATTTTGGGGCAGTAGAAAATAATCACATCAGAGCAGATCAGTGATAAATAACCATTTTATGCTACACGCCAAAGAGAGGTAACTATACTCTCCCTCTTTCTGTTCCTTTTTCAGAAAATAAAGATACACACATAAAAAAAATCCCTTTTAGATTGAAAATGCAAAAAATCCCGCTCCTTTTTATCTTCGAAAGTGAATGAAAATAAGGCAAATGTCCCCTTTCTTTATATGTTCAAAAATAAAGCAAACCAAAACAAAAGAAAACCCATCATCACTTCTTTATGCTCCCGAAATAAAAACCCAAAAATCTCTTTCTTTTATGCTCCTAAAAATATGAAAAAACGACAAAGAAGAGCCTTTCTTTTATATAAAAACAAAAAAAACAACGCGAAAACTTCAAAAAACCCCTTAGTTTGTGCCCAAAAAAAAATAACCAACACAATAATAAATAAATAAATGCCCTAGTTTTCAAAACAATAAAAAAGGGAGTGTATAAATCCCTTGTGAAGACAAAAATCATTTTCCTTAAACAAAATTAAAAAATAAGAAACCAAAAATCTTTCTTTTTCTAATTAATTGTCAAAAAAAAAAAAAAACACAAAATCCAAAATCCTTGCTTTATGATTCCAAAAAAAAAAAAAAAACCAAAACAAAGCCTCCTTCTTATCTAAAAAAAAAAAAAAAACCAACCAAAAGAGTATATATAAATTTAGGCACCAATAAAATCCGCAAAATAACAAAAATAGGGCACCATTCATAAAAAAAATTACCAACACATCATCAATAAACAAGCATACAACAAAAATAAATCATTATTCATCAAAGAATGCAAGATCATGATCATATTTGCAAGAAAAAATAAGAAAAATCAGGAAAAATGAGTTTTAAACGGTTACCTTGTGAAGAAGAGGGGGTCTTTGATCTAGGGTGAGATGACGAACAAACAGAGCGAGCGAATGCCGGCAATGAGGCACGCGTAGAAGCAATGTAAAGGATCCTAGGGGAGGCCAGTTTTCCGTCTTGAAGAGAGGGGGAGAAAATTTTTCAAAAACATGCCCTTGCTGCCCGAACTCAGGCTGCTTAAAAAATGAAACCCAACCACCTGGCACAACTACTTGTTGCGCCAGGCAATTTTCGGACCTCTTTTGTCTTGGCACAACTAATAGTTGCGCAAGCCACTTAGGAGCGGGTCCACGGGCCTGGTGCGGGTCGGGTGCATGACCCGGTCCCCCCTCTCTTTGTTTTGTCACTCCCGACAGATGCACACGCCCCCAAACGGTGTGTCGATCCTCATTCGACTTACCCGGGAAGCCGTGCTAAGAATAAAGTAGGCGAGAGCAATAAGCTTCCCGATCCTACATGGAAAAATGTGAAAAAGTCCAAAAAAAATGATGAAAAAATTTCCTACAGAAAAGCCAAATAATAATAGAATAACTCACATAAAATGGTAGAATAATTCACATAAAATAATAGTTCCAAAAAACTAGAAAAATCCCATAAAATGATAGCTTTAAAAGACCAAAAAATCACATAAAATAAAAACTTGAAAATCTAAAAATCAATAAAAAAGGATAAAGAAAACCCCAAAAAAAATTTGCATAAAATAATAGAAGTAATGAAGTAATAAAATCAAATGAAATGATAACTCAAAAATAAAAAATATATAGAAATTAAAAATTAAAAAACAAATCATCAAAAAAACACATTAAATGATAAAAATCTAAAAATCACATGAAATGATAACTCAAAAATAAAAAAATAAAAAAATATCATCAAAAAATCACATAAAATGATAAAAATCTAAAAATCACATTAAATGATAACTCAAAAAATAATAATAACAAATAAATATAAAAATAGAAAAATCTAAAAATCACATAAAATGATAAAAACATAAAAATAGTGTCACATAAAACAATAAAAATATGTTTTGAAAAGACAACATGCACTCCTAAAAAGCGTCGCGACCTCTGTTCGCTTCGCTCGGTAGTCATGCTAAGTAAATTTCGAGATCAATGGGTTTGCCCAAAGACCTCGAACCCTGCTTCAAGCAAGGACACTGTGACCAGTTAAGTGAGGCGTTCTATGCCTCATATGATTGGACGCACACGCGTATTCCCATGCTATAAAATCTCAATATTTTATCTGCAATGCAGCTGTGCCATATCAATGTCCTCAGTCTAAAGGTTCGCCTTAAATTTTTGGATCCTACTTCGAAGTAAGAGCAACGGTGTCAATCCCGGTCAAATAGTCAATGTTTTGATCGAGTCGACTCCACTGCTAAAAACTTTTCAACGAGCGCTCAGTTGGCAGATTCATATGAACGTGAGTATTTAATTCGAGATTCATCACAAGCTATTTCGAAGGTGTGGACTCTCGGTCTGCACAGCCTAGGTGTGCGCCCTACGAGGTTTGAGGTCCAAGTAACCTCGTTATGAAAATGGTCAATCGTTGGTTGAAACCGACCTGTTGAAAATGGAACTACATATCAACCAAACTATGTGTCAGCATAGATGCAGAAGGGTTCATTTCCCTTTATTTTCGTAGGCTTAAAACCTGTATTGCAATGATATCCCTGTAAAGTGTATGCCTTGTCTCTGGGTATCCATAGGATGGTCGTTTGTTCTCGTAAATTCTACCCGGACGGGATCTAGGTCGAGACTTCCATCGCCTTTGTTGCTTATCTCCCCTAATGGGTGCATGTTTATGCATAGTTAATTGATTTGTAAGATCATTATCAATGGAAACCAGGATCGGATGTCTCCTTTGGTTGGAGTTAGCCACTTACCTTGTGTTCAAAAAGGGGTTTAAAATCACACAATTAAAGGATCTATTGGTTGCACACACCAAGGCAAGCAAACACACAAACTTGCAAGTATTCAGGGCCTATTGTAGCAAGTTTTAAAGGGTAAGTAAGGGTATGTCCATAGGGAAATGTGAGCTGAAAATTAAGCAAATCTCTAGATCTAAGGAAGATCTGGCACCCTACCTAATACTAAAATAACAAAAGAGAGAGGAGAGGTTTTAAGTGGATGTTACTTTAATCTAAACTACAGAAACACAATTAAATGCATAAATGAATTAAGATTAAATCCGAAGTTCAGATCTTGCAGGTGAGAGAAATATTTGGTAAAATTTGAAACAGAAAATTGGGAGAAACAGCTTGGAGTTTAGTCTTGCTACAATTGGATTGAGTTGACAGTGTCACAAAGAATTCAGAGTGCATTAATCCCTCATCTGGCTATAAGCATAGTTGTAGGGTAAAAGGATCTGATCTAAGCCAGAGATTTGGATTGATCTTAAGGCTATGATCTGCCACTTCAATGGTCACAGATCATCCAATAGATTCACTCCATTCTCAAGCTTCCATCAGAACAGTATAATCACTACAACTGCTACAACTGTCAGGCCACAGACACCGGTAATTGCAGGAACATCAGATCTAGGGAGATTAAATGGTATCCAAGAGGTCTACCAATTAAGTGGGTGAGCTATTCCCATCTACACAAATCCGATCAAGCACCAAATAAAACCAGATGAACTATGAATCTAATTACAACAATTAAACCAACATTGCATTGAAATAAAATCGCTATACAATGAAATGCTCTCAGATTTGTAGTCTGTGCATCATTTGACCCTCAATAACATTCTCAACTCTCCCCAATTATAGATCCAACCTCACTCCTTGCTGCTTCAAAGAAATTAGCCAACCATAGTTTGGCTAAAAGAAAGAATAGAGAATTTCGATGCAAGCTCTGATCTCGAGAATTGACCCCTTTTTCTGACCACTTCCCTTCCTTTTATAGCTTTCCTCCTCTGCCTTAGATCCATTTTTCCCGCCAATTATAGCTTCCAGAATAATTCTGTTATTCCCTCCTTTATTCCCCTTCTAGAAGGCTCTTTCAGTTAGTTGGAGTTGGGGGAGAGCACATGGGTCGGTTAGAGTTTCCCAGGGCACTTCTAGAGACTTCATGCCGGTCACCAGAGTGCCTCGAATTGCATGCAGCAGGTCACCAACTTGTAGCGTGTGCACAACAGCTTTTCTGAGAAGTCCTTCAGTCAATTTTGATAGGTTCCTGAGGCTTTCGACAGGTTTCAAACAGGCCTTTTATTCCTTTCGCTAGGATTCAGGATCGTTTCGATAGGTTCCAATAAGATGGGCTGAGAATAAAGCTCCAGCATCCGCAGCCTTCATCTGGTGTGTTCGACAAGTTGGGGGGTCCTTTTGATAGGTTGATCTCTGCACACTATATTTTGATAGGTTTGCTTCTAACTCTTGTTGATAGATTCTCAACTTTTCGATAGGTTCTCGATTTCTGCACTAGATTCTCAACTTTTCTGCACTATGTTCGACAAGAGAATCCATCAATCATAGTGCAGAAATCCATCTCTCGATAGGTTGTTTTTAGCCTGTTTTCGATAGGTTCTATTTTTTTTTTTTTTTTTTTTATGGGCTGGAATGCCACAACTGCCACCAAATGTGCTTTCTCTTCTTTCAACAAAATGTCAAACCTTGCTCCTCTAACCTCACTTCTCCTTCCACTTCTTGATTTCTCAGATTAGGGGTGAACTGAAACAGGTCAAGGGGTTTTGGGTTCAAATTTTCTTGTCTTCATCAAAGAAAACTGGGAATTTTAAGGCTCAAATGGTGCGTATCAAGGGCAGCTCAAAGGTGGGACATATTAAGCTCAAACTGTCCAAGGAATGGCTTTACTTCATTTCTTCAATGTCATGAATGTTGTCAATCTATTTTAATTTAGATTTGCCTAACTTCTAATGATCGAAACTAGATCCAATCAGTCCTTAGAGCAAAAAAATTGCCAAGGCACTCTTCAAAGAAAATTTTTCAGGCCCAAATCTCACTGGGTATGGCCTTCCATCCAATTTTTAGGGTGTATCCTCACAGTTTTCTCTCCTTTTAGGTTCACTAAACATTAATTTTTGAAAATTCTGGACCTTTGCTTCATGAAATATGATAAAACTACAGCTCATTTCAGTTTTAAAAAGTTTTTAATCTCCTCTTTTTCCAAAAACCAAGTGGGAAATCACTTTATTTTCAAAAACTTTTTCAACATAGATATGCTAGCATTAACTCTTTTCATTGGTATACCTGCCATACCCCCAAACCTAAATTAAATAGTGTCCTCACTATTCAGAGAGCATGGTAACAATGAACTGGGTATATGAAGAAAAAGATGCATAATATGCACAAAGAAAGACATAACACGGAAAAGAAGCTACTTTTAACATCTAAAATATGTACATGGTTCAAAGCAGTAAAAAGAAATAAGCATAAACTATATTTATTTACAAGCATCATCAGGCCAATCATACAAATCTGCCAAAATTTTCAAATCATCCTTGGATAAAGGAACTTTTCTTTTAGGTGGGGACTTCTTAGTGGACTACTTGGGGGCCTCCTCAAAATGTGTAGCAAAGTTCTTATCTTTCTTGGCAAAAGCAGCAAGAGAATCAGAATTGGAATTAGAGGGGAAGAGGATAGTAGGATCGAGGCCAAGGGTAGCAGCAACTTTCCTTCTTTCCTCCTTGGAGAGTAGAGTGGAGGAGGTGTTATGTGGGGGTGGGAGCTTAGTGGGGGCTACCTCTTCAGACTGGGTAGCAGGTTCCTTCCCTTTTCTGCGAGCAGAAGTAGAGGAAACAGATCTCTTGGCAGTAACTTTTCTCTTTGTATAAGTCCTCTTAGGTTGTGGTGGGGAAGGTTTAGCTGTAGGAAGATCTTAGGCTGGAGGGGGGGGACATTTACAGGTGGGGTAGGAGTAGGTTGAATGGCAGGAGGATTAAAAGGAGGAGCTGTAGCAAGAGGGGTTGGTTGAAATGGTTGAGAAGTCAATGAAGTAACTTTTCTCTCCAGAATATCGATTTTCTTCACTGCATAAAGCAGGTCTAACTCAGATAGTTCCTTTGTGGCCTTGAGTATCTCCTGCGCATTGGCTAATTTTTTTTGGAGAAGCTCAACATTCTTCTTCATAAACTCAACAATGTGAGTCTGAGCCTCAGCAAGAAGTTTGGCAGACTCATAACGAGTCAGGATTTCCTTCCACCCCTGAGAGATATCTCGGAGTTAGATTCTTTGCTCCAATTCCATGAAAGCAATCCTCTCCTCATAGGAGACTTCCAGGGAAGCTCAGAGGAAAGCCATACCACTCAGGACATCTCGACGAATGGAGGGGTTGTCACTCATTGCATACAGTAAGGTGAGGTAAGGGTGTATTTAGATGGGGGACCTGAGGATAATGGGCAAAGAAGGGGTGGAGTGGAAGAAGAGGAGGGGATGGAGAAAACCAGTTCCTCTTATGGATCAGTTTAGGCAGAGGCATCTTTGAAGACAGGTGTAGGGAGAGTGGGAGGTTGGGTGGTAGGTGGCACAGCAGCTTTAGTGGCTACTACTGGGGGTGAGGAAGGGGTAAAAGATGGGAATGGGGTAGGTATGGGGCAAAATGGAGTGGCTACCTCCTCAGACTGGGTAGCAGCTGTGGGGGGTGGAACTATGGGTGAAGATGGAGGGGATAAAAGGATAGGCCTATTGGATAGGTGTTAAGACCTGAAAAGTACCACTTTCCACCCCTTAACTTAGCCTTTGATTAGACCCTTAGCCATCTAATAAAGGTTTGTTCAGTGTTTTCTGTAAGCAATAAACAGTAGTGCAATAAGGCCTTAAATCTTGCTATGGAGCCTGTTTTGACCCCAGAAGTTCCTCAGCAGAATGAGAACTGAATCCAGACCTGAGAAGAGCCTCGCGCAGCTTCCCAAAGCTTCAGAGGATTCAGAAAAATATGCTTCGCGCAGTCCTTGTGAATTCCCATGACTTCACAACAACTTCTCGCACAGTTGAGTGACAGACTAGCTTTAGAATCCTACCTCGCACAGCTGTCGCGCAGTAGCCGCGGGATGCAAATGTCAAGAGAACCTCTCGCACTGTCCAGAAACTATCAAAGCCTCGCGAGGATCCTCGCGAAGTTCCATTAAGAAGTGAACTTCTTACGCAGTTCTCGCATTGTTCAGGAAGAAAGCAGCCTCGCGAAGCCAGAGTTAGCCTCATGAAGATCTATTGTGAAATGGAATGCTTGCATAGTTCTCGCGCTATTCACAAGTAGCAATCCAACTATGTGAAGCCCAATCCAGCAATAGCATAACTATCTACCTCACGACTGCTCAAAGCATCAAGAAGCTACAACCCCGCGATGTCTGAAGTTTTAATGCTAACTCATCCTCGCGAAGTCAGTGCTACCACGCGACAAGTCTGGGAATCGACTGCAACCTGGCAAAGCTCTGAACTCCAACTTCCATCATTCTGTAGAGGACATTCTGGGGATTTCCAGTCATTAGGGCATGCACTCCCACGATCAAATCTTCGTGCACGCGCCTCGAGGCATCGAAGGAACAATATTCGGCCATGTGGCATCGTTAAAATTAGGGTTTCCTAACCCTAATGCGCCGCCACACTACTGCTATATAAACCCAAACTTCGTTTAGGTTTAAGGGCTCAGACTTTATCACTGATACGAGACCTCAGATCATTTTCTTTTTTGTTTTTCTATAGTTGTAAGTAGTTTTCCTTTTTCTTTTTCTTTCTCTCCATAGTCCAGCACTTGCTGGATATGCCTTTGTATGTATTTTTGAACTAGTTTAACGGATGTTTTGTAATAGGGTATGTACTTTTATGGGATGTGTGCGAATGAGAGTTGCTCTGTGCAAGGCTGCTGCCTTGTGATCCGCCATTGCTTTGGCTGTGATTCAAAGCAATGGAGGACTGATTCTAAGGATCCATTCAGACCCAAGTGACCTGTGTGTCTGGGCTATCATGGTCCGATACAGCCTTAGCCCCACCACAGGACCCACTAGATTTGAAATCCCCATGGGAGCCTTAGCTGGTAGCCTTGTGACTATGGTGGTGGTAGCAATATTACTGTTCTATTTTGGACTCTATGAGGAGGATAACCTCTGGGATAGTCTGTGACCATTCAAGTGGATAGGCTATAGCCTTAGGGTGAAGCCAATCCGTAGGATCCAAGATGGATTCTTCTTCTCTGCACATGTGGTTGTAGCCTTGTGGGAGATTGTACAGAGGCAGACTCCCCCATATTTGTATAGACCCACCATCAGATGTTAGATCTGATCTGGTTATGGAGATTGTAGGCTTGTGACTAGACCATTGTAGTCCCACTCAAGCAATGGACAGCGAGATCGAAGGTTGTAGTAAATCCCTTACTGGTTCTATGTGTCTGGGATAACATGGTCCTATACAGCCCTAGCCCCTCACATAGAGCTTTAGAGGTTGAGGTTCCCTATGGATTCTTGAGCTTATAGCCTGGATGAAGTAGTGCCTATAATGATTAACTTATTTTGACCCATCTCTGGACTGTGGTTCCCCTATGGGATAGTCTGTGACCATTTGAGTGGACAGGTTATAGCCTTAAGGGATTGGATCATGGCACAGAGATGGGTTGGATTCTTTCTCCTCAGTGGTGATAATGTAGCCATTGGATAGGATTTCTATAACATCAGATCTGAATTTGAGTTACAAAACTCCTCTGATCTAGACCTAATAGCATACTTCTCACCATTTTATATTTATTTTCCCACACTCCATCCATCTTCTCAACCCTTTTTGTAGTTAATTCATTAGGCTAACTTAGGATATTTAGAATAAGTGACCCTAAACTCCCTTCCTTTTAGGACTGCCAGATCTGTAGTCAGATCTAGAGGGACTACTAGAGATGGCTCCCTTGGAGGCGTAGATCACCTTTCCCTGTGGGGCAAACTCTTACTTATCAAAACTTGCTACAAATGGACCCTGTATCTTGTAGGTCTAGGATTTCTCAGTTGTGCTGATTCCATCCCCTGTTTTACTTTGATTTTAAATTGCTTTTACCACCAACAAATAAAGTAAGCACACTGGGATTCGCAATAAGTTTTTGGCGCCGTTGTCGGGGATAAGATGATCTATTAGTTGACCCTTAGTTTTTGTATTTTTAGTATTCTTTGTAGCTGTGAATAATTGATACTGCTGATGTAATTTTGAATCTTTCTTACAGATCTAGATAGCAACAGAGGACAGTGGACTGCATTTGGAGATTAGCTACCCCGGTTTGCATTTCTCTAACCTTTAAAACTCTATCTAGTTTCTTTGAAAATTCCATAGCAGTTATTTAGTATAGTTGTAAATTTATGTTTTCTTAAAATAGCTGTAAATTTGTTAGAAAATTCTTTGAGTCAAGTACAATGTGCCTGCAAGGAGTTGTCCTTGCTGGTGGTATGTTTGTATGCTAGGTAGGAGATCTCTTAGTCCTACTTTAGAGCCTTTCAACCCTGAGCTAGAAAGGGGTAGAAGACTTAGAAGGAACAAGCACACCACAGTAGAGCCCCTAATTGAATCTGAGACAGTAGCCATGGGTGAAGAACAACCCAGAGCTCTCAAGGAGTTGAATGCTCTGGATGACTATAACTCTCCATTTAGCATTCAATTCCCTGATATTCAAGGGAACTATGAAATTAAAACTTCAATCATCCAGATGCTGCCCTCTTTCCATTGGCTTAGCAAGGAAGACCCTTACAAGCACATTGACCAGTTCTTGGCCTTGTGCACCACATTCAATATCGCTGGTTTGGGACCTGAGGCTACTAGGCTCAGGCTCTTACCCTTCTCTCTGAAGGATAGGGCTAGTACCTGGTTGGGTACTCTTCCCAACAATGGCATCACTTCGTGGAAAGACCTACATACCAAGTTCCTGACAAAGTTCTTCCCTAAGACCAAAACTAGCCAGTTGAGGAAGGAAATTCTTGCTTTTGCCCAATCCTCAATCGAGGATTTTAATCAAGCCTGGGATAGGTTTAAGGAAATGCTCAAACAATGCCCCCACCGCAAGATCTTAGACTGGTAGCTTGTACAAAGCTTCTACAATGGAATTGATGAGAAAAATAGAGATATGGTTTATGCCTCTTGTGGTGGAACCTACATGCACAAGACTGCTGATGAGGCATGGGAATTGTTTGAAGTAATCAGTGAAAATGCATTTCAAAAGCTATCCCTGGCAAGAACTAGTCAGGAGTCTGTGTCAAAAGTGGGGTCTGTTGCATTGTCAAGAGGAAAAGTGTATGAGGTGTCTGGGAACAACGATCTGCAGCTACAGATGTCAAACCTCTCATAGAAGTTTGACAAATTACTGACTGTGATGGAACCCAGAAGGGCTGCTCAAGTGGTGGAGGCATGCCTGATATGCCAATCCCCACAACACACAGTAGAGGAATGTCCATTTGCAGGGCAATATCCTGAATTGGTATTGGAACATGTTGCTGCTGCGCAATCTTTTGGCCAGCAACAATCTGGTGGCTACAATAGACAACCATTTGGATACCAACACAAAAATGCTGGTTACCAATGGAGAGACCACCCAAATCTGAGGTGGAGGCAAGACAATTATATGCAGCCCCAGCAAATGTTGGCCTTACCCCAAAGGCCACAGCAGCAGTTCAATCAGGGATATGCTCCTAGGTCTAATTTCTAACACCAGCAGTAGCCCCATCAGTAACAAAATCAATTGGTCTTACCCCCATCTCAGCCAAGAAATGCTTCCTTCGAGGACCAGGTCTTGACTTCATTGCAAAACCTGGGGTCCATGGCTCAGACTGTGAATTCTCATGGTCAGAGCATAAAGAAGATGGAAGAGCAGATTGGCCAACTAGCGAATGCCTTAGCTATAGGAGAGGAGGGGAGGTTGCCCAGTCTGCCAGTGGTTAATCCCAAGGGCCAATTTTTGATTGGTGAAGGATCCTCAAACCTTGAGGGGCAGGGGGAACTTTCATTAAATTGATTCACAGAACTGTGCATTGTGTATGTTATGTATTTTAGTATGGTTCATTTTTTTTTCTGTTTATAGGAATTTCTAGTGATCTTGTCGGAGCCTGAGTGTATATGACCTGAAAATTCTTCTGCCTGCTTTGCTTCTTGTCCCCTTTGAATTGATGATTTTGAGTGAATGAATGATGATTATACTGTTTTGATAATGAGAATGCTTTTTTGGGGATATGAAGTTTTGATTAAATGCTTTTTGAGTAATTGCATGATTAATTGTTGGGAAAGCATGGAGAGTCTTGTTTAGAATGAATAAGGGTGTCCCTGGACGAGAGCATATGAGAGAATCCACCCACAAAACAAAGGTCAAAGGCTGACTAGTGGGTGTGTGATTTTTTGACTCTGTTTAAGCCGTCGTGAGGTTCTAAAGATTTGGCTTGGCTTCCTCTCGTGCAGGTCATAAGGAACTACTCTGCTTAGTTGCCACGAGTTTCAAACGTAGTTGTGTGGGCTTCCTCGCGCAGTTTAGATGAACATCCAATCTCGCGACCCACTCATTTCTATCCAGTGAGCAGATAATTTTAAAGGGCGCCAAGCCTCACGATATATATAATCCAACCCCGCGCTGCTTTCTTTTTGTGTTTTCTCTTTCTTCTCCAGCCAGCGAAACCCTAGCTCTGACTCCCATTAATCTCTCTCCTCTAGCATCCATTTTACAGTCCATCATTCACCTTCTAATTCTGGGGATTTGTTCCTAAAGCCTCCTCCACCAGTTGCCCCCTGCTAGGAGCTCTCGCGGTCTTTTATGCATCACATTGAACAGTACCCTAAGTTTTAGGGTAAGCCTCAGCTCTCAACCTTTTCTTTTCATTTTTCAAACTACACATTCACAGAGGAGAAGTTCAATGGCCCCTAAGGGCGCACCTGTGAAAAGAGCAAGGGATAAGGCTCCCGTGGAGCTCACTCCCAAGAAGGCCAAGTCCTCAAAGGCACCATAAAAAGGGAAAGAAGTGGTTCAGGAAGTGGCTGAGCTAACACCCGATTACTCTACACCCTCTGAGGTCCTGACTCCCATTCCCTTGGAGCCTGAAGCTATTTTTGACCTATCTTTCTTTGAAACAGAACCTCTGTCAGCCCCTGCCATTGTGTTCATGCGCAAGGCTGGTTTGACCCCCCTGCTGCAAGCTATCCCTGCACTAGCCTACCCTAGACTAGTGCAACTCTTTTACCAGCATATTAGGGCTGGACCAGACCAACGTGGGCAGCCTGGCCTCCTTGTGTTAGTTGACAATTTTGAAATGTTACTTAGCCCTGAGTTGATTGCTGAAGTAATGGGCATCCCTACTATTTTTTTCCCAGTGATCCCTCCAACACCAAAGGCCCCCAAAATGAGGGTGAGGGCACCAAAAGCTCCAACCATGCCCAAAACTACAGCCCACAGAAAGGAAGAGAGGGAAAGAAAGAAAAAGGAGGAAGAGGCTCTCCTTCGAGAGCATGCCAAGAGGATGGGTTAGGACTGGGATTGATTCAGGCTCCGATTAGCTTGTACCTAGGATTTTTCTGTTTCTGCATTTTCTTTTTCTCCTGGTGTTTTTCATTTTGTACATTTCTCTCTTATAATAGATCTTCTTCTTTTGTCATTGCTATTTTTCTTTGTCTTGTGTCTGTTTTGCTTTTTATTTTCCCATTAATAAATCTGCTGCACACCCACCTTTGAATAAGTGGGTACACTGCTCCTCATAGGTTTGGGGGTGTGGCAGGCAGATCCTGCCAATGGAATAGTTAACCTAAGTGCAGCAGAATCATGAGAGTAAGATGGAAATGGGTCATGTTCACTGGAGAATCAGAAAAATAATGAAATTTAAAAATTTTGCAGACTTTAGGCATTACAAACTTTTAAATTTTCACATTTGCATGATGAAATCACCAAGGAAACTCACTTGTATCAGCACTTAGTGAATCATTAGAGAGAGAAAAAGGTAAGGACATACTTAAGAATTCAAAGGAAGACCATAACCAGTGAGATTTGGGCCTATACAAAATTTTTTTCTTTGAGGAGTGACTAAGGCAATTTCTTCTAGCTCTAAGGACTAGCTGAGTCACTGTGCTCACTAGAAGTTAGGCAACCCCAAGTTGAAACAACTGACAGCACTCATGAGACTTAGGAAAGGATCAAGACCTTCTCTTGGACAGTTTGAGCCTAAATAGACCAACCTTAAGCAACTGCCCTTGTCCATACCCCCTTTGAGCTTTAAATCCTAAATTTCTTCAAAATGCACCTAAGTATTTGTACCTGAACGTATGAACCTGATTCAGCCTACCCTCACTCTGAGAATTCAGAAGGTAAAGGAGAAAGAGTTGGAAGATGAACTAGCTATGGTCAACACTAGGTGAATGGAGAAAAAGTATCTCAAAATTCTGGCAGTATGGTAACTAAGAAAATAGTGGCATTTCAGAAAAGCAAAAACAAAATAAAAAGAAGAAAAATGCATCAAAAAGAAACAAAAGCAATAATGAAGAGGAGTAAGAGAGGAGTCAAGAGGGAACTTTCATTGGGAAAATTGAAATCAAGAAGAGAAACTGATCACTTCAAATCTGAAAACCTCAAAGAAGATGAAAGGAGCTGAATTAAAGAAGGTGAAGTCATGAATCACCTCCTTCACCTACTGATTTCTCAATTTTGAACCCCTTTTCAATCTTCCATTCTTTTTAACCCCACTCCATAAGCCACATTACAACCCAGTTAAAGCCCTTGTGATCTAAAGTTGAGTGAGCTGTCATGTGGAGATAAAGAGTTATCCAATCTATGGTGAGGATCTGTCAATGATGCCAGCACTTAAGAGCTTTGCCTATGCTCATGCTTACAGACCCATTTGGGGGATGTAACTGCTCTTGAGCTTGAGAGAAAGTGAAACCCTTAAAAGTTCCTCATGAGAGTATGCGCTAGAGAGTTTTGGGTCTGATATTGAATGCATTAAGTATGATCTACAACCTAAATTTTGATCTAGTGATGAGCTCAGTGTTGACACACATGTGAATTGTTCTTTGGTGTAAACTGATTGGAAATGCTGTGCTTTCATGAGAAGCTTATACTGTTCAAATTTCTGTGCAGCCAAGGTGTTTGAATTTCTTATATCTCTTACTGATTCAAGGGTCAACTAACTTTGTTTCTTGACTGCTCACTTGATAATAATGCACTTTTGTTAACTGTCTCATTGAGAAGTTTGTGGGTGTTTTCACTGAAAACCCTCAGGGATCACCTAGGGGTTTAAAAGGCTTGTGCTAAATGTATCTGTGCTCCCTACGAAAGTGGCATTTAATTTCTGTAGTTGATTTATGTAGCTTTGCTAAGGGACTAGGAAAGATTAGGTTTGGGAGTGTGTTAAGACCTGAAAAGTATCACTTTTCACCCCTTAACTTAGCCTTTGATTAGACCCTTAGCCATCTAATAAAGGTTTGTTAAGTATTTTCTGTAAGCAATAAACAGCAGTGCAATAAGGCCATAAATCTTGCTAAGGAGCCAGTTTTGACCCCAGAAGTCCCTCAGAAGAATGAGAACTGAATCCAGACCTGAGAAGAGCCTCGCACAGCTTCCCAAGGCTTCAGAGGATTTAAAAAAATATGCTTCGTGCAGTCCTCGCGAATTCCCAAGACTTCACAACAACTTCTTGCACAGTTGAGTAACAGACTAGCTTCAGAATCCTGCCTCGCGTAGTTGTCGAGCAGTAGCCGCGGGATGCAAATGTCAAGAGAACCTCTCTCACAGTCCAGAAACTATTAAAGCCTCGTGAGGATCCTCGCGAAGTTCCATTAAGAAGTGAACTTCTCGCGCAGTTCTCACATTGTTCAGGAAGAAAGCAGCCTCGCGAAGCCAAAGTTTGCCTCACGAAGATCTGCTGTGAAATGGAATGCTCGCGTAGTTCTCGCGCTATTCACAAGTAGCAATCCAACTGCGTGAAGCCCAATCTAGCGGGAGCTTAACTATCTATCTCACGACTGCTCAAAGCATCAAGAAGCTGCAACCCCGCGACGTCTGATGTTTTAATGCTAACTCATCTTCACGAAGTCCGTGCTACCACACGACAAGTCTGGGAATCGACTGCAACCTGGCAAGGCTCTGAACTCCAACTTCCATCATTCTGTAGAGGACATTCTGGGGATTTCCAGTCATTAGGGCACGCACTCCCATGCTCAAATCTCCATGCACGCGCCCTGAGGCATCCAAGGAACAGTATTCGACCACATGGCATAGTTAAAATTAGGATTTCCTAACCCTAATGTGCCACCACACTACTGCTATATAAACCCAAACTTGGTTTAGGTTTAAGGGCTCAGACTTTATCACTGATATGGGATCTCAGATCATTTTCTTTTCTGTTCTTCTATAGTGGTAAGTAGTTTTCCCTTTTCTTTTTCTTTCTCTCCATAGTCTAGCACTTGTTGGCTATGCCTTTGTATGTATTTTTGAACTAGTTTAATTGATGTTTTGTAATAGGATATGTACTTTTATGGGATGTGTGCGAATGAGAGTTGCTCTGTGCAAGGCTGCTGCCTTGTGATCCGCCATTGCTTTGGCTGTGATTCAAAGCAATGGAGGACTGATTCTAAGGATCCATTCAGATCCAAGTGACCTGTGTGTCTGGGCTATCATGGTCCGATACAGCCTTAGCCCCACCACAGGACCCACTAGATCTGAAATCCCCATGGGAGTTTGAGCTGGTAGCCTTGTGACCATGGTGGTGGCAGCAATATTACTGTTATGTTTTGGACTCTATGAGGAGGATAGCCTCTAGGATAGTCTGTGACCATTCAAGTGGACAGGCTATAGCCTTAGGGTGAAGCCAATCCGTAGGATCCAAGATGGATTCTTCTTCTCTACACATGGGCTTGTAGCCTTGTGGGAGATTGTACAGAGGCAAACTCCCCTATATTTGTATAGACCCGCCATCAGATGTTAGATATGATCTGGTTATGGAGATTGTAGGCTTGTGACTGGACCATTGTAGTCCCACTCAAGCAATGGACAGCGAGATCAAAGGTTGTACTAAATCCCTTGCTGGTTCTATGTGTCTGGGCTAACATGGTCCTATACAGCCCTAGCCCTACACAGAGATTTAGAGGATGAGGTTCCCTATAGATTCTTGAGCTTGTAGCCTGGATGAAGTAGTGCCTACAATGATTAACTTGTTTTGACCCATCTCTGGACTGTGGTTCCCCTATGGGATAGTCTGTGACCATTTGAGTGGACAGGTTATAGCCTTAAGGGATTGGATCATGGCACAGAGATGGGTTGGATTCTTTCTCCTCAGTGGTGATAATGTAGCCATTGGACAGGATTTCTATAACATCATATCTGAATCTGAGTTACAAAACTCCTCTGATCTAGACCCAATAGCATACTTCTCACCCTTTTATATTTATTTTCCCACACTCCATCCATCTTCTCAACCCTTTCTGTAGTTAATTAATTAGGCTACCTTAGGATATTTAGAATAAGTGACCCTAACCTTCCTTCCTTTTAGGAGTGCCAGATCTGTAGTCAGATCTGGCGGTACTACTAGAGATGGCTCCCTTGGAGCCGTAGATCACCTTTCCCTGTGGGACAAACTCTTACTTATCAAAACTTGCTACAAATGGACCCTGTATCTTGCAGGTCTAGGATTTCTCAGTTGTGCTGATTCCATCCCCTATTTTACTTTGATTTTAAATTGCTTTTACCACCAATAAATAAAGTAACCACACTGGGATTCCCAACAATAGGGGAAAGAGGGGAAGTGTGAGGGGGTTGAGGAACTGAAGAGGATGGAGAAAGAGTGGATTGAATGGATTGAAGGCAAGAGCTCATGATGGCTTGGTTGTTGGTGTTGGTGGTCAATTGAGTTTGAATGGATTGTAATAGGGAGAGAAATTGAGTGAAAGAATCAGGCATGATGGGGTTGGAGGGGGAGTGGGGTGGGGGGAGTCTGAGAGTGGGGTGTACTCATGCCCAACATCTTCCACAATGGATGCCATTAGGGCAGTGAACCCAGCAGTAGTAAACTGGTCTAAGCCTGAGGTATGCAGTAAGGGTTGTGGAGGGGGGAAGTCAGAAATGGGTTGGTCATAGGGGGGTGAAGAGAGGGTAGGGGTAAGCTCTTGTAGTGTAGGAGGTTCAAGGACTTCAAGTTGGAGGACTTGAGTGGTGGGTGGAGGTAAAACTTGCTCAAAGGTGGGAGGAGAGAGGTCTGTTGGGAGAGGGACTGATACAAAGGGGAAGAGCAAAGTGGGTGGAGGTGTTGGTGATGATGTAGGTAGGTAGGTGAAAGGGTGGGTGGGGGTAGCTCAGTAGTAAGATCTGCTGCAGTGGTAGTGGGCACCTCCTCAACCTCCTCCATCTTAGTTGTCTTACTTTTCTTTATCAGGGTCAGGCTGGTGGACCATGCCCTTTTCCCATACAATTTTGAGGTTAACTTCTCCATTGGCTCATTCCTCTTGACCACATATTTCTCAGCCTTGAGCAAACATGCCCACTACCCTTAGCAAATGCTTATCTTTTAAGCACCTTGTCATTGATATCTACCATTGTCTCGAAAATCAGATTTGGAGCATTCAAAAATTGCCCTTTGAAACAGTAGTACAAGGCATCTACAACTTGGGGCCTTCTCTCCTGCAGGTGCCTAGTGACATATACATTCTTCCTCAGAATAGTATCAATGAATCTGAGGCTGGGTTGTAGGTCTCTTCTCATCAAAGATTCATCAGATCCCACAATTCCATTGGTGAGCTGTTTAGCCATTTTTTAAAATGTAACCCATTTGGTTGCTCCCTCAGATCTAGTGGAGTCAAATTAGTGTGGAACTCCCAAAGCCATCCAAATATCCTTACAATCCACAGTGATTTTCCAATCATCAATCAGAATTTCCAGCACAGCCTCATTCCCAGGCACCACCATCTTTGTCAAATTCTGGTACCACAATTTAACCAACCTGGGGTACACAGTCTCCTTCAATGGTGTAAGTATGGGTAACAATCACTCCTTCTTTAGATACATTAGTGTCCCCTGGCAGCAGGAAGCTCCACCACAGGTTGTATGTCAGGGGTGGGCAAAGGTGCTTCCCCAGGTTGAGCAGATCTCTCCATGGGTATTTATGCAGCAAGTTCCTGAATTGCTACAGACTTGGCTTTTTTAGCTTTAGGAGCCTTGTTGGGCTTCCCCTCAAGGAGCTTCCTCTTGGCAGGTGGGTTAGTGGTAGGCTTTGATTTTTTGGAGGACTTGGGGGTGGAAGCAGCTGTTTACTAGAATAGGTCAGCTAGGGTTTCTTCCGAATCGGCCATTTACTCTCAAAAATTGATCTCTTAAAGCTCACTCATGAATTTGTAGTAAAACTCTGAAGTAAACAACTAGAGAAGTAATAGAGTGAAAGTAGGACAACTTACCCAAAACTCCTAGGGTTGTCCAGAAATTGTGATTGACAAATCCAAATCCACAAAAATCAGGTGCAAAATGCTCCTTTGTGCGAGCTGAATGATCATGATGGATGACAAACTAAGTGACGAAAAATCCTTAGAGTATTTGGCAGAAAAATGAGAGCAGCGACCAATGAGGAAGAGAGAGCTAGGGTTTTACAGAGTGTTGAATGGGCAAAAGTGACCTAACGACAGGTATATAAAGAGTGAAAATCGATTTGGATAGGATGAGCTGAGTGATTTTGATAGGTTGGGCGCTCCTATCGAACACTAGAAAGAATATGGCTTACAGGTGGAAAGCTTCGATAGGTTAGATCCTTCCTATTGATAGGTTCATATGGTACAAGATTCATCCTCTCGATAGGTTCCCGATAGGTATCCAGAACCTATCGAAAGCTTCATTTTGACCTTTTGAACCTATCGAAAAGTTGTTTTCACCTATCGACAAGTCTCAAAGCCTATCGAAATCCTCAAATGACCTATTGAAATCCTCAAATGACTTATCGACAGGTTCCAAATGCCCATTAAAATGGCATTTTCATGCAGTGCTCAGCCTCAGTACTCAGCAAACTCTTTTGTTATGCTTCCATTCAAATTTTCTTCCATTGTTGACATACCCCCATGTTCCCTGGACTGCTTACAAGATTGAAATGATGACCTAATGCTAGCATGGAAATTTTATTGTAAATGAACAAAACATCAAAAAAAAAAGTAAGTACTTAAAATAGAACCAAAATATAGTACATATGATACACACTGAAATCATGTATAAATTGGAGGGTCCTGAAGATCAATGGTCTCCTTAGGCTCACAGATTTTTTCAACAAAAAATTTTAACCTCTGTCCATTGACTTTCATGACCCTACCATCTTTAGGGTTCATGATTTCTACAGCTCCAGATGGGGAAACCTGTAAAACTATGTAGGGCCCATCCCATCTGGACTGCAATATTCCTGAAAAGAATTTTAATTTTGAATTGAACAACCATACCTTATCACCTATTTTGACTTCTTTCCGCAGCAAGTGCCTGTCATGAAAGGCTTTGGTTTTTTCCTTGTAAATCTAGGCATTTGAATATGCTTCCATCCTCAACTCATCAAGCTCAGATAATTACAATTTCCAGTTCAAACCAGCAGAAGTTAAGTCAGAATTTAATGTTTTAATGGCCCAATATGCTCTATGTTCTAACTCAACAGGCAAGTGACATGCCTTGTCATACACTAACTTGAATGGGGACATCCCTATGAGGGTCTTATAGGCTGTCCTATAAGCCCACAAGGCATCTGGCAGTTTTATGGACCAATCTCTCCTACCAGCTTGCACAGTCTTCTCTAGAATGTGTTTGATTTCCCTATTGGAAATCTCTACTTGCCCACTGGTTTGTGGGGGGTAGGGAGTAGCAACTCTGTGGGTCACAGAGTATTTTTCCAACAGTTTCTCAAAAGGTTTATTGCAGAAGTGGCTTCCTCCATCACTAATAAGAGCTTTGGGGGTGCCAAACCTAGAGAAGATGTTATCCTCTAAGAACTTAATGTCAACCTTATGATCATTTGTTCTTGTAGCTATAGCCTCTACCCATTTGGACACATAGTCCACAGCTACAAGAATGAAATTATATCCATAGGAGGGGGGAAAAGGTCCCATAAAATCAATTCCCCATATGTCAAACAATTCAACAACAAGCACAGGTTGCAAGGGCATGGAGTTTCTTTTTGTAATACTTCCCATTTGCTGGCATCTAGAACAAGCTTTGCAATGTTATATGGCATCCTTGAAAAGAGTGGGCCAATAAAAACCACTTTGAAGCACCTTTACAACAGTCTTATTACCACTGAAATGGCCCCCACAAGCCTATTCATGACACATGGTTAGAATGTTTTCAAACTTAGTTTCAGGAACACATCTTCTTATCACTTGGTCTGCATAATACTTAAAAAGGTAAGGATCCTCCCACAAGTAATATTGAATGTGTGAGAAGAATAGATTCCTATCATCCTTACTCCAGTGTGGGGGTATCCTTCCCACAGCAAGATAGTTTACTATATTGGCAAACCAGGGCATACTTATCTCTACAGTAAAAAGCTGCTCATCTGGGAAAGAATCATTGATGGGCAAACTCTCTATTTCAGCATCTAGGATCCTTGATAGGTGGTCTGCAGCCACATTTTCAATCCCCTTCTTGTCTTTGATTTCCAAGTTGAATTCCTGCAGAAGAAGAATCCATCTAATTAGTCTATCCTTGGCCTCCTTCTTAGACAAGAGGTATTTTAGGGCTGAATGGTCAGTAAACACAGTGATCTTGGATCCCAACACATATGATCTGAACTTTTCCAAAGCAAATACAATGGCTAGCAGCTCCTTTACAGTTGTAGTGTAATTCAATTAAGCATCAGCCATTGATTTACTAGCATATGCCACCACACATGGTGCTTTGTCTTTCCTTTGTCCCAGTACTGCATCAATGGCAAAGTCTGATGCATCACACATCAGCTCAAATGACAGAGAGAAATCAGGAGCTTGTAATATAAGAACAATGGTCAAACAATTCTTCAAAAGTTCAAAAGCAGCTAGGCATTCATCATTGAACACAAATGGAACCTCTTGGCACAGCAAGTGGCAAAGAGGCTTGCAAATTTTGCTAAAGTCTTTGATGAACCTCCTGTAGAAACCAGCATGGCCCAAAAATGGCCTTACTTGTTTGACAGTTTTGGGAGGGGGCAAATGTGCTATTAAATCAATTTTAGCTTGATCAACCTCTATTCCTCTTTAGGAAACAACATGTCCTAGGACAATACCTTGAGTCACCATGAAATGATTCTTTTCCCAACTCAGAACTAGGTTGGTCTCCTCACACCTTTGCAGCACAAGGTTGAGATGGTGCAGGCATTGGCTAAAATCATCCCCATAAATAGAGAAATTATTTATAAAAATCTCTAAAAACTTGTCAATCATGTCAGAAAAGATAGCATACATGCATCTTTGAAAAGTGGCAGGTGCACTACATAGCCCAAATGGCATCCTCCTATATGCAAAGGTTCCAAATGGACAAGTGAATGTGGCTTTTTATTTTTCTTGTGGGTTAACAGGAAGCTGGTTGTATCCTAAATAGCCATCTTGAAAATAGTAAAAAGCCTTACCTATCAACTTATCTAAGATCTGATCTATAGAAGGCAATGGGAAGTGATCCTTGCTAGTTTTCTCATTGAGCTTGCGATAGTTTATGCATACCCTCCAACCAGTGGTCTGTCTGGTTGGAATTAGCTCACCTGAGTCTGCTTGAACTACTGTGATCCCAGATTTCTTGGGCACCACCTAGGTGGGTGCCACCCATTGAGAATCTGAGATAGGGTAAATGACCCCAACATCAAGAAGTTTGACTACTTCCTTCATAACAACTTTCTGCATGTGTGGGTTGAGGTTCCTATGCATCTCTCTAAAAGGTTTAGAGCCCTCTTCAAGATGAATTTTGTGCATGCACACAGCCACATTTATCCCCCCCAAATCTGTAATAGTCCACCCTATTGCTCTCTTATGCCTTGTTAACACACAAAGCAATTCTTCTTCCTACTCAAGAGTGAGGGAAGAAGAGATTATCACTGACAGTTTGTGATTGGCACCTAAAAAGGCATATTTTAAAGATTTTGGGAGTTGCTTTAACTCCACCTGGGGGATTGATGAGTGAAGGCAATAGGAGTGCCTTAGAAGGTGGTGGAAGAGGTAGTAAAGCAGAAGTCCATGGGTGATGCTTTGCTGGCCCTGCTTCAGAATTCACCATTTCCACTTGCTCAAGCTCAGATGTGGAGGCTTTCTCTTCCACTGTTTCAATCCATACTTCTTCAAAAACATTAAAGAAATCGTTACCATGCAGCAGCTGAGGCAGAGTTTCTTGCACAAACTCATCCAACACATCAATGGAAAAACTGTCCTCATTCTCTAAGTGGGGCTAATGGGCTGCATTGCACACGTTCATCTTGACTTTTATATTACCAAAAGATACTTCCATAACCCCTGATCTACATTGTATACAAGCATTTATAGTGGCCAAAAAGGGTCTGCCTAAGATCATAGGGATAGAAGTGGCACACTTGCTTAGCTCCATATCCAGCACCAGAAAATCAGCAGGATAAAAGAATTTGTCAACTCCAACCAAACATCTTCAATGATCCCCACAGGCTTCCTTTCAGATCTATCAGCTAGTTGTAAGACCACATGTATGGGCTTCAACTCTCCAAAGCCCAGCTTCTCATATACTTAATATGGAATCAAATTCACACTAGCTCCCAGATCTAACAAGGCTTTTTCAATGGTATGATCCCCAATGATGCAGGGGATAGTGGGGACTCCAGGGTCTTAGAGTTTTATTGGAGTTACAATATTCAGTATTTGTTTCACTTTTTTTGTTGAAAAGACTTTCTTGGACAGATGTATCCTTAATTGTCTTTTGTGGGTGCAAAGGTCTTTTAAAAACATGGCATAGGCTGGGACCTGCTTGATTGCATCAAGCAGAGGCAAATTGATCTTCACTTGCTTAAAAGTTTCCATCATTTCCTCTATTTTGGCATGCCCTTTATCAAAAGGGGAAGGTGCTTGATTACCTTAGGAAATGGCAAATGTGGGACTGCTCCCCCATTTGCAGCTTTAGCCAACTCATCATCTCTTTTTTTAGTTTTATTATTTTCTTGAGGATCACTATTATTCTTCTTATTCAACATGGGTTGCTCCTGTTCCACCTTCTCTTTTTCTTTTTTTGAATTTTTCAAAGGCCCACAGCCTACTTGCTTGTCCACCAACCTTCCACTTCTTAATGTGGTAACAGATTTGGCTTCCTCATGGGAAGAAGAAATCTCACCTACCACATATTATCTCCTTGGGTTGTCCATTGGTTGGTTAGGCAGCCTCCCTTCCTCTCTCTCTTGGTCAAAGCATTAGACAGCTGACCAAGATGGACTTCTATCTTTTTAATGCTTTAGCTATGAAAGTGCACAATTTGAGACAAGGGTCCTAAGTTTTGTAATGAAGCCGGAACTTGGTACACAACAGCTAGAGGGGTTGCAGCTTGCTGCACAGGCTGAGCCATAGGTTGAGTCATGGGTTGTTGGTAGTGGGGCCTTGGAAAGTAATTTTGGTGGTATGGTTGAGCATTTTTGTAAGGCATAGGCTGTTGTGGCTGCTGCTGCTGGTTTGGAAAAGTATCTTGTCTCCACCTCAAGTTGGGGTGGTTTCTCTATTGGTAACCAGCAGTAGGCTGTTGTCGAAAGGACTGAGTGGCAGCCACATGCTCCATCACTAAATCTGGAAATTAAACAACTAAGGGTCCTATTTATTGCAGGAAAGTGGTCCTATTACCATTTAAGATGTAAGTGGTCCTATTTATTGAGTCACAAGGATCCAAGTTTAAACCACTAACCAAAGTGGTCCTATTTATTGCAGGAACAAGATTTATGTTACCACTAAACCAGTGGATTGAACTCTGTAAACGACATAAGATGACAAAAGAAGGAAACTCCTCTTCTCAACCACCTCCAACTATAAGAAAACCTTATGTTGGAAAAACCTTTATTGGAAAAACCTATGTTATGTTAAGAGGCCACCAACCAGGACTATATACCTCTTTTTTAGCCTACCAAAAACAAATTACAAACTTTCCAAACTCCCTTTACCAAGTTCACGATGATTTCAATGAAGCCAAATAAGCTTTTACTTTGTATCAAGTACAACAATCACAATATCTGCTAGAACAAACTAGCATTTCGATGAATAACGTTCCTGATTTCTATAATCCTGGAATATCTGCAGAACTTTATCATGAAATTAATGGAGCATGGAAATGCCAAATAACAACAAAATAAACAAATAACTACAAAATACACCGAGGGCATACCCTCTAAATATACATCTTAAAACAAGAAACTTAAAAAACTAGCACGTTCTGACAATGCCCGAATTCAGATTTATTCGGGAAACTAGAAATCTCGGAGAAGCCTGGAGGCGGGAAGCGCCCTGAATAAATTCTAACCATGATAACTTCTTCTCCTCGCCTCGAACCGGCAGGAAAGGAAGAGTGGATCACGGAAAGCCACCCAAGACCTGCGGGATCCACCCTTAGAAGCTCACCTTGGGAAGCATAACAAGGAGGAGCAACTAATACTGAATCCACAGACCCTATTGAGGAAAAATAGGCATCGATCACAAGAACTCTGATCTTGCCTTATCCTTGGGTTTTCTTTCTACCACCTTTTTCTCCTCCACCTCTTCCCTTATCATGGTAGCAATTCAACTGCTACCTTGCATTCCCAATCCCGTTCATTCCCAATAATCCATTCAATAAACACAATTCTTCAAGTTCAATACCCGGGATACAATATAGAGAGGAAGAAAAGACATTAACAAAAAATGCCCTAAATCACAAGACAAAAATATATGCCCCAAAGCTTGAACCACAAAACAAAACAAAAACAAGCCTTAAACCACAAAGTGTCAAATGTCACACCTTTAAACCATTCCAATTTAATTAAATCTAAACCAAACACATACCCCTTTGAAAGACCACAATCTATGACAAACCTAGATAAACCAATAATCACACAACACTTACCCCTTTAAGGAAACACAAATTCAAAGCAAAGTAAACAGGCTAATAAGATTTAAACACTCAACACCCATCTAGAACTTTTGAAAACTCACACCTTTTTAACAAGTGTCACCTCAAGATAAACAAAAAGACCAAAACAAAATATCTTAAACCAGACAAATCCAAAAAAAAAAATACTCTAAAATGAGATCTTGACTTGTGAGGGACCAAGAAAAATGCCCTAACCAAACCCATTAGAACCAAGTGAACCCGTTAAACAAACCCCATGAAACAAATTGAACTCCCAACTAAATTAAATCCTAAAATAAGTCAAACAAATCAAATTAATCCAACCAATCCATTAATAAGTTTAAACGAATAAACAAGCACGAAAAAAAAAAAAAAACATCCTATTTTTTTATAACTCAAAAATTTTACAAGTATCACTGGAGGCATACCTCCTAAATTTACAACCCAAAACGAAAACCTAAAACTTTAACCTACAACCCAAAACAAAGACTGGGTTCAAAACTGAGACAAAGCAAGGAGTAGATTCCGCTCGAAGCGTCCAATCGGAAGCTTCAAGGAGGATTGGTTGGGAAACACATTCCTCCACTTGTTACTCCTTCTCTTCCTCCATCTTCACCGCCTCCGCCGCCACCTCCTCAAAAGATCTTCGTGAGAGCCTAGCGAGTTGTAATTTAGCAGAGCGAGATCCTCGCGACTTGAGCCACCTGGAGTTCCATCTGCGTGAGCTATGCTACTCAATATAAAAGGGACCTCGCGAGGCTCATTCAACTGCAAGTACATCCACGCGACAACTTCACGAGAGGCCAAAATGCAGCACTCATCCGCGTGAAGCACAGGATCCCCACTTCTCAGTCCATACATAGGGACACTTTGGGGATTTCCCACTTCTAGGGCATACATCCCGAGGTTCTAACCTATTTCCCACTTCTCGAGGCATCCAAGGGTCACAATTGGGCCATGTCTTCAAGCAGCAATTAGAGTTTTTCTCTTCTATGCTCCTATTGGCCAAGGCAGTGAGAGACTTTGTATTTAAGCTATAATATTTTAGCAGAAACCTATCTGATCTTTAACCTAAATTGGCTGTGAGCTCGAGAGTGCTTAGGTCATTAGGGTTGGGGTTAGATCATCCATTTTTCTTTTCTTTTTCCTTGGATCAGCATTTGTTGGCTAAAATCTTTTGTAAGTAGATAGTTTATTTCAATTTGAAATGGGTTTTATATGAACTTGGGGGTTGATTTGAGCTTCTGCACTGGCTGTTACCTTGAGGGCAAACATTGTAAGTTTCCCTTTTATCAATGCAATGACATTCTTGTAGATTAATTGAATCTGTGTATTTTCTATGTTTTGCACATAAATTTCTATGGATTTGATGCACCCATGGCTGCTTGAGCTTGTAGCCCTGTAACCATGGAGGCAGCAGCAGTTATCCTGTTCTATTTCATCATCAGTGAGGAAGATAACCTCTGGGATAGTCTATGACCATTTAAGTGGATAGATTATAGCCCTAAGGCTGGTCTAAATCACATATTTGAGATAAATTCTTCTTCTCTGCACTTGGGCTTGTAGCCAAGTGAGAGATGGTTGCAGATCCAAACTCTCCTTTGTGTTGTAATGTCAGTTTTAGATTTTAGATATGATATTCTATAGAGATTACAGACTTGTGAGCTAGGTCATTGTAGGCCTTTTATAGCAATGACTAGTTGAGTCTAAGTCCCCATCCAACCTCTGATTATCTATGGTTTCCACTAGATTTTTAAGGGTTGTTTGGTCCTATGAATGCATAAGCTTGTAGCCTTGCAAATATTGTGTCTGTAATGGTATTCATGTTCTGATTTGATTCATTGGTTGGAGGAAATCCCTAAGATAGTCTGTGACCATTTAAGTGGGCAGGCTATAGCCTTATGATCAATCCATTCCCTTGGATTAGGTTAGTTATCTGAGTTTAATTCATGTGAGTTGATCATCTCTCTAGGATAGTTTGTGACCATTTAAGTGGACAGATTATGGCCTTAAGAGAGTAGTCTAATTCACAAGGGTTGATTTGGATTCCTCTACCTTGCAGATGTGCTTGTAGCCATCTGAAGGATCACTGAAGAGTCAACTCTAGATCTGAGTTGGACAACTGACTTAATCTTAGCTGCATACTTCTCATCATTTTACTTTTATTTTACCACACCATCAGCACCTTCTTTAAAACAACTGACTGCAGATCTGGCAATCCTAAAGAAAGAGAGTTTTTGGGGTTGTCACAACTAAAACTAAAACTAAGAAATAAAATGCAGTCCTATAATATAGAAAGAGTTTTAAAGAAGGTGCTGATGGTGTGGTAAAATAAAAGTAAAATGATGAGAGTTTTTCATTAAAGAACAGATCAGAACTTGGCTTTCCATGCTCCCAGCAAACAGCATACAATTATGTAATGATCTCCAATGCCAATTTTTGGCTAAAATTTTCCCAATGTCTAAAACTAGCCAGTTGAGGAAGAGCATAATTTCCTTTTCTTAATTCCCAAATGAGGATTTCTATCAAGGGATTGATTCCAAGAGCAGGGACATGGTGGATGCCTCATGTTGGGGTACTTACCTCCACAAGACTGCTAATGAGGCTTGGGATCTTTTTGATATTATCAGTAAAAATTCCATGCAGCAGGAGACTCTGTCCAGAAATGACATTGAGACTCCTACTAAGATGGGAAAAGAAGTCATCTGTAAAGGAAGGATGCATGAAGTCAGTGTGCCTAGTGATTTGGAAAGGAAGGTGGACAACCTGAGCCTAAAATTTGATAAATTGATGAATGTGATGTAGCCTAGACTGACTGTACAGGTGGAAGAGGTATGTGTGATATGCCAGTCTCCCACACATTCATCAGGAAGAGGGTTCTAAACTCTTTAGGGAGAAGCAATGGAAGTAAATCCTTATTGCCACAAGAATTAATGACCACACAATTGTCCTTAGATTTTTGAAGGACAATATCATCTCTAGATTTGGCATCCTCAGAGCCATCAATAGTGATGGGGGAATCATTTCTGTAACAGGTACTCTGAGAGACTTCTCAAGAAGTACTCTATTACACATAGAGTGGCTACTCCATGCCACCCACAGACTAGTGAGCAAGTGGAGATTTCTAATAGAGAAATCACACACATTTTGGAAAAAACTATGAGGACTGATAGGAGGGACTAGTCCCTGAAGCTGCAGGATGCCCTATGGGCTTATAGGACTGCCTATAAGACAACTATTGTAATGTCCCCTTTCAGACTGATTTATGGGAAGGCTTGTCATCTACCAATGGAGTTAGAACGTAGGGCCTACTGGGCTATTAAAACTCTGAATTTTGATCTAACTGTTGCTGATCCACACATGAAATTGCAGCTAGTTGAGCTAGAGGAGCTGAGATTGGAGGCCTATACAAATTCAAGAATTTACAAAGAGAAAGCCAAGGCTTTCATTGACAAAAGCCTGCTGAGAAAGGACTTCGAGGCTGGTGCCAAAGTATAGCTGTTCAACTCCAAACTGAAATTGGAAGAAAGTTAAGATCCAAATGGGATGGCCCTTTTATTGTAACTCATGTGTCCCCATCTGGGCCTGTGGAGATAATGGACCCCACTTCTGGGAAACTATGAAGGTGAATGGTCAGAGACTCAAGTTCTGTGTGGAAAATTTCATGGAGTACTCTACAACCATGTATCTTTAAGAACCTCCCACTCATGAGTGATCCACAGTCATGTACACTTTGTAAAATAACTGTTTTATGTCTTTTCAAAATTTTGTCATTTACAGTTTTTGGTTTATTTTTGATGTGCTGTTTTAAGTTTGTGTGATTGTGTAATTTCTTAGAAAGTCTGAATTTAGTTCTATGAGTCTTCATGTCAATTGTGGTTTGTGCATGTAATTTGCATGTCTGGGTGAACTTTGCAAAATTAGTTTTTTTTTGCATTATGCGAAATCTGTTTTTGAGCCATAAGTAGTCTGAACTGTGGGATAATTTGATGTTATAATTCATGAACTACTGATGTAATTTGCCTGAATGTTGGTGTGCATGTACCATAAATTGAGCTTGTGTCAAGTTTGCTAAGGTGTAAAAGAGTTGTGATAGATAATTGTGTGCTAATGCACATGGTAGTGGGCATGGCTGCTCCGGTATAATTTTTTTATATATTTATGCATATAGCAGTTAGCGAGGCTCACTTCCCTATGATTCATCTTTGCGAGAGCCTTGCGAAGCTCTCATTTTTCACCACTAAGTCCTGTAGCGCAGATCATAACAAACTGCGTGAGCTTTGATTTCAAGCAGTTTTGAGCTCTCAAGGTTCATTTTCTTTCTGATTCACCTTCACGAGAGCCTCGCAAGAACCTACTTTTCATGTGTGTAGCCTATCGCGTAGATCAATTTGAACTGCGTGACATTCACTTCAACCTGCTAGTCCTCGCGAGGATAGTTTGTAGTTAAATAGTCTTCGCGAGGATCTCCATGAGATCTTCACAAAGCTCGGGTTCTGAGCTGTAAAACTCTCACCAAGATCTTTTACTTCATCTTCTACCCGCTCTCGAAAACTCATTGCTTACTAGACTTGCCATTTCTCCTCCCCACAACCAGTGTTGCTCCACCACCCATCTTGTAACCCTTGCATTATGAAATAATTTGAAACTGAACATTTTGCACCTAGAAAAGTGTCGATTGATCCACTGTGAAGTTGCAAATTCGAAACTCCAGAGGTTTGGGGGTAAGTTCTCTATTTTCTTCAACTAGTTGTCATTGGTTTGTTGTATCTGGATTTTTGACTGTGCTTGGGAAATAATTTTTACTGAGAAACTGTACGAGAGCTGTCAGAGGCCTAGGGTTCCCAATTTGAGTAGAAAATTTTGAGTTTTAGACAAATGGCTGACAAAACCCCATTTGTGGAAAACCTAGTTGCCCTGTTGAACCCCCCACCTACTAACCTCCCCACAGCAATAAGAAAATCAGTGAGGATTGCTGAGGCATCCACTATGGAGGGCACTGATGCCCCTATACCCCCATTTGAAAACCCTAAGAAGAAGGCTCCCACAAAGAAGAGGGCAAGGACTACTACTCTGACCCTTAAAAAGTTTAAGAAGCAGAAGAAGAGCAAGGAGGTTGTCATTAAAGTTAATCCCCTGATAACTCCTAGTGATTTTATGGCTGTCATTAAATTAGAGCCTGAGACTGCCTTTGATAAGGCATTTTTGAGAAGGAGCCCTTGACTGTCCCATCTATAGAATTTCTGACTACGACCTCCTTGGTATCTCTGCTCAGGCCCCCATTGGAGTTATCCTTTCGTAGGTTAGTCCAGCTGTTCTATCAGAACATCAGGATTAGGAAAGATAAAGATGGAAACCCTGTGTCGTTGATCCTAGTGGATAATTTTAAAATATTAGTGGATTCATCTGTGATAGCCCAAGTCCTAGGGATACCAGCTGTCTACAACCCAGAGTGTACCTTAGGAGCACCTCTGACAGCCCCATTGCTGTTATTGCTGAGAAGATAATACAAGGAAAGGAGGCTTCAGGAGACTCCATTAGGAGGAGAGACTTGGAGCCCAGTCTGCTTTTCATGGATCATGTTCTGAGAAAGAACATCTATGTGACTGGGCACTAACAGGAGAGAAGGGCACCCATAGTTGATGCCATCTATAGCTTCTCTCAGGGACATTACTTTGATGCTGCCCAGCTGATCTTTGATGGAATGATGGACATCCATCTCAAGGTGCAAAAGAAGCAGAAGCCTCATGCACTACCATACAGTAGGCTTATCACAACATTGCTAAAAAGAGGGGGTTCCTAGTTGCTGATGGGGGAGGAGACAGAGACATTGCCACCTATTCAGTTTGCAAAGAAGCTTTGGGGGACTAGTCTGACAATGGTGAAGAAGAAGAAAGATCAGAATGCTGAGGCTGCCCCCACCATCCAAGAAGCACAAGCAGCAGTTGCTGCTGCTACACTAGATGCTCCTGTTACTGCCAGCTCAGCCATCCCACACACCTCCACTCAACCTTCCATCATCACGACCAGCCTAATGCCAGTTCCTCCTCCACCCACCATTCCATCCCCTACATCTTTCACAATCCCCATCCCCACCATTTCTTTATCAGCCCCTTCCAAAACAACCACCCCTCTCCTTGTGCCCGATCCCAGTCAACCCACATTTCTTTTCACTTTACCCACTCCCACCATTACAAGAACATATAAAAAGAAACCCTCTCAACCATCCAAAGCAACCACCACATCCCAACCCACTACCATACCTGAGCCTACTCTTAGTTCTATAACCATCACCTTACCCTAAACCACCTACACACTAGACCTCATACCACAACCTATTTTAAGCCCAGACCCCATTCCATTACCCCACCCTATACCAGGTCCTCTTCCAACCTCAATATCCACCTCTATGCTAGACCTACCTACACCTTTTCCTTATGATGATAATGAGCCTTTTGTCACTGACATTGACCAACCCAATACTTCTACACCCATTGAGTCAGACACCTTTGACCCTTTTGACCATTCCATTCACTTTTCCCCTTCCCATGACCTAGACCCATACACCAGTGAGGGATACTCAGCCATGATGGACTTCATTATGGAGGACATCAGGTATTAGTACATACCTCTTCCTAATTCACCACAGTACATCCATTTCACCCCTGCCCCAACTTTCCCACAACCTACACACTTTAACCATGCCCCAACTTCCCCTTTCCAGCCCATCCCAAACACTCAACCTACAATCCCAGCCATTCCAGATCCATTACCACATATTTTTTCCCTCCTATCCTCACTTCAAAACCAACTGTTAGCTAACACCAAAAATCAGGCCACACTTCAAACTAGCCTGCAATCCATCCATTCAACCCTACAATCTGTTACCCCCTCAACCTAGCCACCTTCATCTTCACCCAGACCTAATCCTGTTCCCCCTACCTCACCTCAGCCACAACCTTCTGTGCTGACAGCAGCTGCTGCCACACAGACCCATCTTGAGCCTGTGGAATTGCCCCTTATTCAACCCTCTCTGGCCTCTACCTCAACACAAACCCATTTTAAGGTAGAGGAACTACCCCTCCTCCCTACCTTTCCCTTTGCCTTTACACAAACTGTAGAAGAGGAACCATCCAGCCTACCCATATTTACATCTACCTTTACCCAGACAGACCCTGAGCCTAGGAAGATGGTTCCTACCCTACCAACCTTCACCTCTACCCACACTCAGACTGAGTCCAGTGAGGAGGAACTAACACTCACCCTTCCACCTCCATCATCCTTCCCATCATCATCAGCCACTCCTTCCCATCATTATTCCTGCTTCATCAAATCCAATGCCCCCATTTTCCACCCTTAAAAGAGCAATGGATGAAAACTCTTACATCAGGATGGATGTCATTAGAGGGATGGCTGAGCTCAACACAAGGGTAAAACAGCCATTGGTAGCTAAGATTGCCCAGGTGCAGCTGGACCATAGAGTTGAAAAGAGGCAGCTAGAGCAAGCTGTGATGAAAGCCCTAAAATTATACCAAGTGTACAAGGAAAAGGCAGAACAGTTTGCAAAGCTTGCAGACACCCTCCAAGAAATAATCTCGGTCATGAAGCCTACCTCAGCAGCAGGAGTGTTAATCAAGGAGCCTTCTCAACAATAGGGCAACACCAAGCCTAAGAAGCCAGCTGCCAAAAGAACCAAGGATGGTACTACCAGTGCTGACACAGTGAAGCAAGAGAAGAACAAAGCTGCAGGAAAATCTGAATGGATCCCACCTTTTGTCTTGAGCTCAGACTCAGATACAGATTAGTTTAGGTTGTAGTGCTATCAGTTATACATAGATGCTATAATTATTTTCTGTCTGGGTAGATTTTTATAATTTCATTGCTGTACTTTACTACACTTTGTAGTCTGTTTGTTTTCTAACTATTGTATTTAGTTCTTGTTAATGGAAATTTCTTTTTCTTGTGTGCCTTACTTGCTTTACTGTCACATTTATAATTTCTTTGCAAGTTAGTTTTATGTTTTGTGCTGATAATTTTAAATTATACCCTGCTGCCCTTGATGTCTTATTTTTTGAAATAGTGGGGACACTGTTCCTCATAGGTTTGGGGGTATGGCAGGGTAAGCCAATGATGTAGTTAGCCTAAGTGCATCCGTTTTAATTAAGTGTGTAATAAATAGAGTGGAATCCACCTAAATATTATGATAATGAGGAAATTTAAAACTGATGCAAGCTGTTGAACATTGAGTTCCATTAGAAAATTAAACAGTTCCATGAGGTGAGCATCAAGAGAAACCTTCCACAATCAGAACTTAGTGAACCAGTAAGGAGAGAAGATGGTGAAAACATGCCTATGAGTTCAATTAAGGACCATACCCAGTGAGCTTTGAGCTTGTAAATATTTTTTTTTAGGAGTGTCTTTGGTAACTTTTTCTGCTCTAAGGACTGACAGATTTAACCTCTTTGCACTAGAAGTTAGCCCTCAAAGTTGAACCTGTTTGACAGTAATCATGACACTAAGGAGATAATCAAAGCCTTCATTTGATCAGTTTGAGCCTAAAGTATGAACCCATTGAAACTCCCCTTTTGCATACACCCTTGAGCCTAATTTTTCTACAAGATACATAAGAGTACTTGTACCTAAACCTGTAGACCTAATTAACCTTACCCTCACTCTGAGAATTCAAGAGGTAAAGGAGAAGGAGATGAAGGTAGATAAGCTGGGTTCAACATTTGGTGAATGAAGGAGAGAAGCAACATGTGGACAGCAATGTATCTGTGGGATAGTGTGGCATTTCATAAAAAAAAAAAAAAAGTCAAGAGGGTAACTTCATCTGAAAATAGAAAGGAAGAAGAGAGGCTGGCCACTTTGAATCTAAAAAATATCAATGAAGATGAAGTATGTTGAATTCAAGAAGGTGAAGTCATGAATCACTTCCTTACCTTACTGATTTCTCAGTTTTAATCCCCTTTATCCCTTCCATTCTTTTCAAACTCACCCATAAGCTACATTACAATCCTAGTAAAAGACCTTGTTGATCCTAAGTAAAGTGAACTATCATGTGGAGACAACAGAATGTCTGATCTATGGTGAGAAGTGTTTAATGATGTCAGAAATTAGCAGCAACTGACTATGCTCATGCATGCAGACCCATTTGGGGTCTGTAACTGCTCTTGAGCTTGTGTGAACTAAAATGCCCTTTAAATTCATTTGTGAGAGGAAACCTTGGTGAGCATTATGTCTGAGATTGAACTTATTGGGCATTGCTTGAACCTAATTTTTGAATCGTTGGTAAGATTAGTACTGGTTTGCACACTGTGTTTCTTGTTGTCAGTTGATTGGTTTGATAAGTATACATGCATGATTTAGGTGTTAACTATTGGCATTCAATGTCTTCAAACTCCTCAAATTTGAAAGATCAAAAGTGGATTGATACTCTATTTGTGGAAAACTGATTTGATCATGCTTCCACTTATGTTAACTATTTTATTGAGAAGTTTGTGGGTATCTTTACTGGAAACCCTTAGGAGATTGCACTCCTCCACTAGGGATCACCTAGGGGTTTAAAAGGCTTCATGCATAAGCTATATGTATCCGTGCTCCCTACAAAAGTGGCATTTAAATTTTTAGAGTAGTTGTTTAAATTTTACTTTGCTCGAGGACTAGCAAAGATTAGGTTTGGGGGTGTGTTAAGCACTGAAAAATATCATTTTTCACTTCTTTACCTAGCCTTTACTACTCCTTGGAGCCATTTAATAATCCTTGAGTTTGTTTTGTAGTTAAGAATAAATTTGCAGCTTAATATAATAGTCATGTTTTGGAGACCAAGAAGCGAGAGATTTAAAGCCAAGGGCTGCAGTTGATGGAAGAACAAAGGATACACTAGGGTGGTATACACCATAGTGACTAGTTTGGCTGCTGAGGTGAGCCCTAGAAGTCAGATGGATGAAAGAAAGACAGGCCAAGCAGAGAACACTGCTACAGCAGCATGTGCACTGTAGCAGAGAAGAGAAATGTTAAACTCGCGCAGATCAATATGGTCTGAAAAGCCCCCTCGCACTGCTCTCGCTTAGCTCAAGCCCACATCAGTAAAAGAGCTCGCACACATTTTGCGTAGCTCAAGAGGAGAGAGAGCCCTTGAAAATATTCTTGCGAAGCTCTTCCGCAGGCCCCGCGCGCTTTAATAGAGAAAGCCAGCCATGCGAGATGTACATTCTATCCCAGCGATCAACCCCACGCAGCTTAAAAGATCCTCGCGAGAGCCTGGCAAGACACAATTTAGCCCAAAGAGTACATCCACGGGACAGCTTCGCGAGAGGTGAGAAGGCAACACTCATCCGCATGAAGCTCGGGATCCCCACTTCTCAGTCCATCCACAGGGACACTTTGGGGATTTCCCCACTTCTAGGGCACACATCCTGAGGTTCTAACCTATTCGCCACTTCTCGAGGCATCCAAAGGTCATAATTAGGTCACACCTTCAAGCAATAATTAGGGTTTTTCTCTTCTGTGCTCCTATTGGCCAAGGCAGTGAGAGACTTTGTATTTAAGTTGTAATGTTTTAGTAGAAACCTATCTGATCTTTAACCTAAATTGGTTGTGAGCTCTGTTAATCAGTGAAAAATACTATTTTTCACCTCCTGACCTGACCTTTGATGGACCTTTGAGTTGACTAATAATGTGTCTTGAGTGTGTTTTGTAGATAAGTAATAAATTACAATCTTAGTGCATGCATCCATCTAAAAATGCCAAAGAAGAGATCTGCTGCTCAACATGTGCTCATGCAGCCCAAAAGGCCAGCCAATCAAGCAATTCATAAAGACTCAAAAGTTTATGGGAATGCCAGGTGTCTAACTGTGTACACATGGGAGCAAACCAGTAGCTGCATTTAATGAAGATTAAACTCCCCCAAAGGCCACTGAGGGCTGGATAGAGGAAGGACACCACCCCAAGATGTGTGCCAATTGTGGAACCAAAGAACAAAACCTATTGTGAGGTTAAAGCAACCTGTCAAGAGGTTCTGATGCGAAGAAATAGACAGTTTGAGAGGTTCAGAACCTGTCGAGTAGTACAATACATCCTGTCGAGAGTTTCCCTGAACCTATCAAACAGTCAATGCCAACCTAGCGAGGACTTACCTGAAGCTGCATTCATCTTTGCGAGGTTGAGCCAACCTGTCGAGAATAACTTTTAACCTGCCGAAGACTTACCTGGAAGCTGTATAACATATCGAGAGGTTGAATTATAACCTATCGGGAGGATGGCTGGAGCTCGAACAATAATTGTATATTGATGTCATCCTGTCATGTAGTTAAGAGATCCTGTCGAGAGCTAAAAGCTACTTGTCGAAAGCTACAACTAACCTATCGAATGGAGCACCAATTAGACTTAGATCCTATCGAGAGGTTCCCCGAACCTCTCAAAGCTCAATTTGGGAACTTTCCAATTCCAGCCACTTCAACTGCTCACTTTAGTGCTCTGTGCACATGTTCCAAGGCATGCTAACAATCCTTGGGGGTATTTTTGGAATACAAAAGGGCACGAATGGGAACCTTCTAACCACCTCACATGTACTTGTCATGTTTGGACCAATTGGTGGAGAGCTTATAGAAAAAAAATCAGCCACATTAGCAGCTCAGAATAACAGAATTATTCCCTTGAGCTCTGATTGACTAAAATAGATCTGAGGACAGAGGGGAAGACTATAAATTAAAGAGAAGTTTCATTGAAGAGGCATCCATAAATTGAGAGAGCTCTGACCAAATTCAAAAGTTTCCTTTTCCTCCATAATTTCATCCCTATTCCCTCTCCCCCATTCTCTCTTTAGCCCAACCATGGTTGGCTAAACACTTTTAGTAGTTAGGGTGAGGTTGAGAGCTATAAATTGAGAGGTTCAAGGCTTTGTATGGGGAGTAGATGTTGCACAGATTGCAGATCTGAGAACAATGTACTGTAAGTTTGTATTGAATCAGTAATTGTTGGTTGTAAAGTTAAATTTGATCTATAAGTCTCTTGATTGCCATTTGATTTCCCTAGATTGAATATCCCTGTGGATGCCTGAGCTTGTAGCCTTCATCCACAACATCTGCAATGATTTAATTATTCTGATCAACACCCTTGAATTGGAGGAAATCCCTAGGATGATCTGTGACCATTAAAGTAGACAGATCATGGCCTTAAGATCAATCCGATTCTCTGGTCTAGATTGGATTCTTATACCTTGCATCTGAGCTTGTAGCCAGATGAAGGAGAGTTGTAAATCAATCTCTTGCATTGCCTCTGAACCAACCAATTTTCAGTGAAGGCCAAAATCCCCAGCTGCTATTCTCCCCCTTTTTGATTTTAATCCTTTTCTCCATCTCTTTAAATCTGTCTTTTAATCAGTTCTGGATCATTTGCATCTTACATTGTTTTTCTATAGTTTTTAGTAAAGTGACAATCCCTAAAACCTCTCCTCTTTCCTCGCTTGCCTTAGTTTAAATTATGATAGGATAGAATGCCAGATCTATTCTAGATCTAGTGATTTACCACATTTTGAACCATATTTCCCTGTGGTCATACTCTTACTTATCCCTTTAAAAATTTCTACAACAGCCCTGATTCTTGCAGGTCTAGTTGCCTTACCTTTGATACCATTTTGCTGTAATTTTTTCTCTAGTTAGTTTGATGTTTTTAACCTCCTACTAATTGCAAGGTAAGCAACACGACAAGTTTTTGGTGCCATTGTTGGGGATTTGTATTTTTAAAATTAGTAGATATAAGTTTTTCTTATTTTAGATTTAGATTTATAATTGCCTATTTTGTGTTTGACTAATTGCTGCTATAGTATTTTGTAGTTTAATTTTTTGTTGCAAATCTAGATCTGTGGTTCTGAGAGGAGCATTATGCTAATTGGAGGAGCAACTTATGCTTAAGTTTGCATTTCCTAACTCTTTTACATTTTTAGATCTATAAATTTTTAGATCTGCAGTAATAGTTGTGAGCTTTTGTAATTTTTTTTGTTGAAATCTGTGCTGTGATTTTGAGTTTTTGCTGTGTGTATGCTTGGTAGAAGATCTCTCAATCCTAAGATTGTTCCATAGATCTTGAAGTTGAGAGACTTCTCAGACCTAGACAGTTCCTACACACACCTGTGGTTAAAGGTGATATTGTTGTAATGGGTGAGCAACCTTGGACATTGAAAGAATTCAATGCACCAGGGGTATACAATTCCCCCTTTTGCATTTAATTCTTTGTTGTCCAAGGGAACTATGAAATTAAATGCACTAGGTTGAGGCTCTTTCCTTTTTCCCTAAAGGACAGAGCTAAAACTTGGCTGTCTATTCTCCCAGCCAACAATATTCAGCCTTGGAATGACCTTAAATGTCAATTTCTGGTAAAATTTTTCCCATGTCCAAAATAAGTCAGCTGAGGAAGAGCATGAATCTCATTTTCTCAAGCCCCAACTAAAGACTTTTACCAAGCATGGGAGAGATTTAAGCAGCTCTTGAAATAATATCCCCATCACCAAATTCCTGAATGACAACTTGTTCAAAGTCTCTATCAAAAAATTGATCCCAAGAGCAGGGATATGATTGATGCCTCAGGTGGTGGTACTTACCTCCACAAGACAGCTGATGAGGCTTGGGAGTTGTTTGATATAATTAGTGAAAACTCCATGCAAAGGGAGACTTTGTCTAGGGACATTGAGACTCCTGCTGGATTGGTATGAGAGAACACTACAATAGGAAAAATGTATGAGGTTAGTGGATACAATAATTTGGAGAGGAAGGTAGATGGCTTGACTCAGAAATTTGATAAGCTCATGGGAGCAATACAGCCTCCAATGGCTACCAAAGTGGAGGAGGCATGTCTGATATGCCAGTCCCCCACTCACTCCCTTAAAGAATGTTCCTCTACTGCCCAATTTCTAGATCTGGTCATGGAATATGTGAATGCTGCTCAATCCTTTGGACAACAGCCAGCTACTGGTTATCATTGGAGAAACCACCCTAACTTGAGGTGGACGCAAGATAACTTTCAAGACCACCAGCAACAACAACCAATGCCATATAGAAATGCTCAGCCCTACCAACAAAATTACTTCCCAAAGCCCCAATACCAGCAGTCTATGGCCCAGCCAATGGCACAACCTGTGCATCAAAGTGCACCAACCCCAGCACCCTTTAGATCCCTCACATTTGAAGAGCAAGTTTTGGCTTCATTGCAGAATTTGGGCTCTTTGTCTCAAACAGTCAACTCTCATAGGCAAAGTATTAAGAAGATAGAGGGCCACCTTGGTCAGTTATCCAATACTTTGACTAGGAGAGAAGAGGGAAGACTGTCTAGTCAGCCCATGACCAACCCAAAAGGTCAGTATATGGTGGGTGAGACTTCTTCACATGAAGAGACTAAATCTGTCACCACTTTGAGAAGTGGAAGGCTGATTGATAACAAGGTTGGCGTTTAGTCTAAGGAGAGTGCAGGTTAAGAGAAAACAACCCATGATAATATGCAGTAGGAGCAACATATGAGAAATAAGGAGGGTGTTGATGAACCCCAACAGAAAATTAAAAACAAAAATAAGGAAAAAACTGATGAGATTGCTAAGCCAGCATATGGGAGATCAGTCCGTCATTTTCCATTCCCCAATGCACTTCAAGCACCTTCTCCTTTTGACAAGGGGAATGCTAAAGTTGAGAAAATAATAGAAACATTTAAACAAGTGAAGATTAATTTGCCTTTACTTGATGCAATTAAGCAAGTGCCAACCTATGCAAAGTTTTTGAAAGATTTATGCAAACACAAAAGATAATCTAGGATACACCTATCCAAGAAGGTCTTTTGTGCTGAGAAAGTGAACCAAGTACTGTCCATTGCAACCCCAACAAAGCTCTAAGACCCTAGAGTTCTCACAATCCCTTGCATCATTCGGGATCACACGATTGAAAAAGCCTTATTAGATCTGGGAGCTAGTGTGAACCTACTTCCATATTCAGTTTATGAGAAGTTAGATTTGGGGGAATTGAAGCCCACACATGTGGTATTATAGCTAGTTGATAGATCTGAATGGAAGCCAGTGGGAATGATAGAAGATGTGTTAGTTGGGGTTGACAAGTTTTTCTATCCAGCAGATTTTCTGGTTCTTGACATGGAACCAAGCAAGTGCACTACCTCCATTCCTGTAATTTTGGGCAGACCTTTCTTAGCCACTGCCAATGCTTGTATATAATATAGATTAGGTATAATGGAGATATCTTTTGGCAATATGAAAGTAAAATTGAATATTTATAATACAGCAAGTCAACCTCACTTGAATAGTAAGGATTGGTTTTTGATTGATGTGTTGGATGAGCTTGTGGAAGAGACTCAACCCTAGCCGCTGCATTGTGATGACATGTGTGATATTTTTGAAAATATTTAGAATAAAATTGTGGAAGAGAAGGCCCCCACACCTGTAATTCAAGAAGTGCAAGCCTTAAAGTTTAAAGTGGGGCCAACAACAAGGTATCCTCCTTGAAAACCACCCGTGTTGCCTCTTCCACCACCATCTAAGGCACCTTTGTTGCCTTCACTCATAAGTTCACCTGATGTGGAATTGAAACAGCTGCCCAAGCCTTCGAAATATATATTTTTGAGAGCAAATCAAAAATTGCTTGTGATAATTTCTTCTTCCCTCACTGATGAACAAGAAGAAGAGCTGTTGTCTGTTGAAAAGGCAGAAGAGAGCAATAGGTTAGACTATTGCTGATCCTGGAGGAATCAGTTCTGTTGTTTGCATGCATAACATCCACTTGAAAGAGGGTTCCAAACCCTCTAAAGAGAAGCATAGAAAGTTTAACCCCCCACATGCAAGAGGTAGTGATGAAGGAGGTGGTCAAATTGTTTGATGCAGGAGTCATCTATCCCATTTCAGATTCTGAATGGCCTACTCAGGTGGTACCTAAGAAATCTAAAATCATTGTGGTTAAATCTGATTCTGATGAGCTAATCCCAACTAGGGAAACCACTGGTTGGTGGGTGTGCATTGATTATCGAAAGCTCAATTTAAAAACCAGAAAAGACCATTTTCCTTTGCCCTTCATTGACCAAATTTTGAATAAGTTGGCACGCAAAGCTTTCTATTGCTTTCTTGATGGATGTTATGGGAATAACCAAATCCCTGTGTATCCACAACACCAAGAGAAAACCACTTTCACATGTCCATTTGATACCTTTGCCTATAGAAGGATGACATTTGGATTGTATAATGCCCTTACAACTTTCCAAAGGTGTATGTATGCCATCTTCTTGGCTTGGCATCCTTTTTAGACTTATTTTTTGATGAACAGCGATTTGCTGTCAGCATGACAGCACCTTGGTTTGCAAACATAGTAAATTACTTGGCAGTGGGTAGGATTCCCCTACATTGGAACAAAATGGATAAGGAGCTATTATTTTCTCAGATTAGACATTACATGTGGGAGGATCCATACCTTTTCAAGCATTGTGCAGACCAAGTTGTGAGAAGGTGTGCTCCTGAAAATGAATTTCATAGTATAATAACCATGTGTCATGAATAGGCTTGTGGAGGCCATTTCAGTAAAAACAAGACTATTGCAAAGATACTCCAAAGAAGATTTTATTGGTCCACTATCTCCAGAGATGCATGGCAGCATTACAAAGCTTGTGAAAGATGCAAGAAAATGGGAAGTATCTCCAAAAGAAAATCCAAGCCTTTACAACCCATACTTGTTATTGAATTATTTGACATTTAAGGGATTGACTTCATGGGTCCTTTCCCTCCTTCCTATGGATATAATTTTATTCTTGTGGCTATGGACTATGTGTCCAAGTGGGTTGGGGCTATAGCCACAAGAACCAATGATCACAGAGTTGTCATCAACTTATTTGAAGATAACATTTTCTCTAGGTATGGTTCCCCTAGAGCTATCATTAGTGATGGAGCAGTGTTGTGAATTTTTAGTGTGCTGATTTATTGTGTGTATGGAAACAACATAAAATTTAAAGGAAAATAAAGGATGGATTCAGCAACTAAAATTATCCTAAGACCTGCAAGATACAGGGTTCATTTGTAGCAAGTTTTAATAAGTAAGAGTTTATCCCACAGGGAATAGTGATCTAAAATTTAAAAGGTGTATAGTAGACCTCCAGATCTACTACAGATCTGGCAATTCTAGCCTAAATCTAAGAAAGAGAGTTCTTCGGATGTCACTAGATCTAATTTATAAAACTGAAATATAAAACTAAACTATAAGATTGAAGAAGTTGGTTGGTGAAATAAAATGTAAAATAGTGAGAAATAGGCAGCTAGGGACTGGTTCTCATTGCAAATCAGATCAAGACATGTGAATTTGCAGCTATCCTTCACTTGGGTACAAGCTCAAGTGCAAGGTAGGAGAATTCAAATCAAACCAAAGGCTTGAACAGATCTTAAGGGTATGGGTTGTCCACTTAAATGGTCACAGATCATCCTATAGACTTCATCCAATCCCAAGGTTCAAATTGAAACATTAAAACCATTGCAGCCACTATGTTTGTAAGGCTAAAAGCACTTACAACCATAGGATCAAATAATCTATGTAGATCTAGTGAGAACCACTAGAAATCACATATTATTTGGGGATCTAAACTTAGTTGAGCATTGCTTCAAATAGCTGCAATGCCTTAGCTCTCAAGGCTGCAATCTCTGCATAATTCTAGATCTCTCAACTAAAAACTGATCTGGAAATTAGAGCAAGAGTCGGATCTGCTACAATTATTCACATGGCTACAAGCACAAGTGCAAAGAAGAAGAATCCAAGTTCATCTTTACTTCTGGATTGGTCCTAAGGGTATGATTTGTCCACTTAAATGGTCACAGATCATCCTAGAGATTTATTCCAGCAGTGAGAATGAAGATTAGAACATGAAAATTACTGCAAGGCTACAAGCTCAGGCAACCATAAGTGCATCAGATCTGAAAAAATCTAAAGCAATTGAATAGAAAAATTATAGATCTAATGGGACTTTAAAAATAGCATTTCATTGACCAAATAAAACTTGCAATGATCTGCCTCAAGCCTACAGTCTGTGCATGATCCGGAGCTCTTCATAATGAATTTATTGCCTTAATTATAATTAGAAACCAGATCTAGACTGCTATCCAGATCTAATCCAATAGGCTGGATTAGGGAGAGTAGGGGGAAGAGAAAAAGGAAAAATAAAGCCTAAAACTCAGCCTAAATGAGCTAAGGAGAACTAAAGCTATTCCTTGGTAATTCCTTGCTAAGAAATTACAGCAACAGGGAGTATTATTTATACAAGTGTGATGATCCAAGTGCTTTGGATTACAGCCAATCAGAGGAGAGAATTCGATTTTCCATTTATGTTAATCCTTATTTTAACATTCCAACCAATCAGAGAGCAGAGATGGATCTAGTTTTATTGTGCTCAGCTGAAGCTTCCAGCCAAATATTTGGAATCAGTTATTGCCCATGTGCAGACCTCTCTTTTGCTTTGCAGTTCCCAAGAATGCCCTTGTCAACCAAAAATACCCCCGCTGCAATTATTTCCAAACAGCCCAATGTAACTTCTGCTGTTTATTACCAAAGCAGCCCCAAATGGAACCCGCTTAGCTAAACTGCTGAGGTGTTTAATCACATGGCCGCAGCTCAATGTATATGGGGCCCGAGCTGGATTAATTGCAAAAATATAGGCCAACTGCAGCTTCAGTAGTGAGGTAGGGATGATGAAGTTCGAGATGTTTGAAGGTGGTGTTATTGTTGTGATATATTTCCCTTAGCTGTTGAAGTTATTTAAAATGATGAGATGGTAAAAATTAGAACACAAATGTGGAGTGAAATGGCTATGAAATCAGCAACCTAAAGTAATACACAGCCTATAAGATACAAGGCTATTGTTGCAAGTTTTGATAAGTAAGAGTTTGTCCCACAAAGAATTTGATTGAGAACATAAAATGGGCTATATTAGTAGGCCTCCAGATCTAGCTATAGATCTTACAATCCTAAAGAAAGGGAGTTGGGTGTCACAACTACACTAAATTACCTACTAAAAAGAAAAGAAATAAAGTGTAGTCCTATTCTAAGAAAGGGTTATGAAGAAGGTGGTGATGGTGTGTTAAAATAAAGATAAAAGGATGGGAAGTAAGCAGTTTAGATAAAAGTTAATTCAGTTATGTAACTCAGATTTAGGGCTCTCTCTGCAGCAAATCCTAGTGAAGTGCTATCAATAACCTCAGCAAGGTAGAAGAATCCAACTTAACCCATGCCATTTGGGGTGCTCTCAAGGCTATAGTCTGTCCACTCAAATGACCACAGTCTATCCAATAGAGTCTATCAAATCCCATTGATTGAGTCAGAAAAGCTAACCTAATCCAAAGGAGTGGGTTGATCAAACCTAATCCAATGAATCAAATCAGGCCATGAATACCATTGCAAATACTTTGTTTGCCAGGCTACAAGCTCCCCAGATCTACGTACAGATCTGGCAGACATTCTTAGGGATATTAAACCTAGGAAGATCAGATGGCAATCAAAAGATCTAAAGGTTAAGTGAATGGGCAATTCCCAAAAATACAAATCCGATTGAGAAAACTAATGGAACCAAAAGATCTATAGATTTAAATGGACTTTCAATCAACAATTCATTGCTTAAAAATAACTTTCAATAAAATGTCCTCAGAGCTACAATAGCTACAAAGAAGTCAGATCTAACATCTGATAGTAGTCAAGTGAAATAGAGGGGAGCCTGTTCCTGCACAATCTCTCACCAGGCTACATGTTCAAGTGTATAGAAAAAGAATCCATCACAGATCTGTGACTATGATTGCCCTAGGGCTATAGTTTGTCCACACTAATGGTCACAGGCTATCCACGGATGCTCCCTTACCCACAAATGATGAGGTAGAACATGTAAACTGCTGCTGTCACCATGGTCCCAGGGTTACAAGCTCAAGGTTCCATGGGCCTTTCAATAAGCTCAAATCCTAAATACATGCTATAGCCTGAACAGAACTACAGGCAAATAGGAAAATACTAGATTAAGTAAGCATTAAAAGTACAAATTCCATTGATTTGATGTTACCAATAATGAAATCTCTCAAGGCAGCAGCCTTGTGCACAACAGCTCAATACAAAATCCCAATGTTTAAATGCCCTATTACAAAACTAAATAAAACTACACCTTATACTTACCAAAGATTTAGCCAGCAAGTGCTGTGCTAAGAGAGAAGAAAAAAATGAAAAAAGTGGTGATCAAACCCTAATCAAACCCTAATCTGCTTGAGCTCTTAGCCTACAGAGTTTGAAGGAAAGAGTGATTGATAATTTCTAAGTTACAATCACAATTAGTATACTTAGTTCGAATGCTGTGGCTGAGAGAAGAGTAAATCCTAATTTTTCAAGCAGATGTGGCACTGTTACAACCCTTGAATGTCTTGGGATGCATGCATTAGAATCTGTGTCTCAAGGTGCATGCCCTAGACCTGGGGAAATCCCTAAAAGGTCCTTGAGTTAAGATTAGGAAGTGGAGAGCCCGAGCTTCGCGAGGCTGGCTCCTGCATATCACTTCTGTCGCACAGCTGTAGAGTGTTCGCGGGAGAGAGTTTGGCTTGAATATTACTGTCTTGTGTAGTCGGACTTTGGATGATCGCGTAGCTACTTTAGCTTTGAATGCACTCGCACAATAGAGCTTCAGACATTTTCTTTCGCGAGGTACTCGCGCAGATGCCTTTGCATCTCGCTCAGTTCAGGGTTCAACTTTTAGGCGCGTGAGAGCTGTGTGAGAGAATTTCTTGGCACCTCTCTCTTCCAGAGCCATGCAAGAACTTTGCGAGGTCTTTTCTATTATTCGCGCCAATTAGTCTCACGAGGTAGTGCACGCGGCTACATTAAGGCTTGATTCTCGCGAGAACTTTGCGAGCTATATTTCTGGGGGCGTAGTGCGTGAGAGGTCTGTGTGTTTCTTCATATGTTGCTTGCAGCTGAAGTGCGCGACTGCTGCGTGAGAGGTTACTTTGTGATAACCATTTCATTGAGCTGCATAACTTCTTCACGAGCTCTAATATGCTGCATGTCTTAGCTACGCGAGGGAGCTTTTCCAGTGAATTAAACAGCGCGAGGTAGCACCTCAGCTATGCAAGATAGGTCATTGGTTCCTCTGCTGGTAGGCACATGCTTCTGTTGTAGCTTTCTCCACTCTCACCTATACTTCTTTCATCTGCTAGACTGTCTTGGCCCATTATGACATGCAAAATAGTCACCATGGTGTGTACCACCATAGTGTCCCATCACTTTGTGGTTCAACTGTCATCTTTTAGTTGAATTCTCTCTCTTCTTGGCACTAAAAGCATAGACTTTGTGTTAAGCTACACAAGTTATTCCTAACTACAAAACAAGCTAAAAATGAGTTATTAGTCAGTTTGAAGGTCCAGCAAAGACTAGGTTAAGAGGTAAAAAGTGGTACTTTTCAGTAAATAACACACCCCCAAACCTAATCATTGCTAGTCCCTGAGCAAAGCAAAATTTAAATAGCTACTCTAAAAATGTAAATGCCACTTTTATAGGGAGCACGGATGCATTTAGCTGATGCATCAAGCCTTTTAAACCCCTAGGTGATCCCTAGTGGAGGAGTGAAGTTTCCTGAGGGTTTTCAGTGAAGGTACCCACAAACTTCTCAATGAAACAGTTAACAGAAGTGCACATAGTGGTTAATCAGTTTGAAGTATATACAGTTCATTTCACCCTTGCTCTGTCAAAATTGATGGAGTTCCAAAGTAGTATATGCAAACAATTTAACACCTCAGTCATGCATGCATGCTCATCACTTCCAATCAGCTGACATCAGGAAAACAAAATGTGTAAAACAATACTAAGCTAACCAGTATATCAAAATTCAGGTTCAAATAATGCCCCAATGATTTCAATCTCAGACCCAATGCTTACTAGGGCTGTCTCTCATAAATGAATTTAAGGGTGTATCATTTCATAGAAGCTCAAGAGTAGTTACATACCCCAAATGGGTTTGCAAGCATGAGCATAGGCAGTTCTTCTAATTTCTGACATCATAAAGTGCTCTGACCATAGATTAGACATTCTTTCATCTTCACATGATAGTTCATTTGACTTTGGATCAACAAGGGCTTTTCATGGGTTGTAAAGAATAAAAGGGTTAAAGAGGGATTCAAAATTGAGAAATCAACACTGGTAGGAGATGATTCCTGACTTCACCTTCTTCATTTCAGCACAACTCCATCTTCTTTTGAAATTTTGGAGCTAAAGTGACCAACTTCTTTTCTTCTTTTCAACATTTCCAATGGACTTCTTCTTTTGACTTCTCTTTCTTTCTTTTCTCTTTTTTTTTTTTTTTTTTTTTGTATCTTGTTTCTTGTATATATATATATATATTTATGATGGTTGCCACACATCTACAACTGCTACACTATTATTACAGATTTTCTTATCTTTTCTTCTCCTTTCACCAAATGTTAAACATTACTCACCTATTTTTAACATCCTCTCTTTTACCTTCTGAATTCTTAGAGTGAAGGTAGGGCTAAATCAGGTTAAGAGGTTTAGGTTTAAGTACTTCGATATTTGTTGAAGAAAAATTGGGGCTTTAAGGCTCGAAAAGTGTATGCACAAGGGTAGTTTCACATGTTTGATCTTTTAGGCTCAAACTGTCCAACTGAAGGCCTTGATCCCTAATTGATCATTACGGTGCTTCCTCTATCAATTAGATCCTTTATCCATAGAATCAAATATATAGGCCATATATATTACTTCATATTTCGACTCCTATGAAGTCTCTTTCTTTGCTACAACTGATAAAAATCGTTGTTTTACCTTAGTGTCATGATTTCTGTCAAAAAGCTTCAACTCAGGGTGTTTAACTTCTAGTGAAAAGGGCTTGACTCAGTCAGTCCTTAGAACAGAAAAAGTTGCCACAGATACTCCTAAAAAAAAAATTTGTAGGCTCAAAGCTCACTGGGTATGGTCTTCAATTTAACTCAAAGGGGTATGCTTTCACCTGTTTCTCTCTTTATTGGTTCATTAACTACTGTTTATAAAAAATTTCTTGATGTTCACCTCATAGAAGTATTCATTTACAAATGATTTTAGTATTAAAAAGGTTTGCATAGTGTTTAAATTTCCTTACTTTCAATATTGCTTAGGTGAAGTTCATTATATTTATTCCTCACTTAATTAAGACTGCTGCACTTAGGTTAACTAGATCATTGGAAATCCTTGCCACACCCCTAAACCTATGAGGAGCAGTGTCCTCAATGATTCAAAGGTTAGAAGCATGTGCAGCAGGGAACAAAGACAAAATTGACAGGAAATAAAGGAAGTGAAAGCAGGAAAGAAAGCACACACAAACAGTAAAAACAAAACAAACTAGATATGAAGCAGAAATGGAACCAAACAAAACTAAACTAAAAATGAATTTCATTGCTAAAACAAACAAGTGTACAAAGCAAGGGAAAAGTGATCTACAAAAAGTATATCCTAACTAATTACAGGTACAAATCAAATCATCCTAATTATCTGTTGGCTCAATCTTAACTTTGGGTCTTTTGCCTTTTCCTTTGGTAGCAGCAGGGGAAGTAGTAGGAGGGATAGGCTCAGCTGCTTGTGGAGGAGCTGTGCCAGTTAGCTCAGCAAGCTTCCTTTCAAGGATTTCAGCCTTCTTTTCAGCAAAGATAGTTCTCATTTCATAGAGCTCCCTGGTGGCCTTTGCGACATCTTTTGAGGAAGCTAATCTTGGTTCTAGGCCATCAGCTCTCATCTTCTCCGTTGCTACAATATTCTTTTCAGCCTCATACTGGATCAAAATTCTACTCCATCCCTTAGATATACCTATCAGTTGAACTCGATGATCAAACTCCATCCGACTGATTTTCTCTTCATAGGACTGTTTGATGGAAGTTCTGATGGTAGCAATGCCCTTAATTATATCATTCTTCAGGTATGGGTTCTCTTGCATGGCATGGAGGAGAGTGGAGCAGGGAGGTATGGAAAAGGAAGAGGCTGAAAGGATGTGTTACTGATCACTTGAAGAAGGGCCAGCTACCAAGGGCGAGGGGATGGATGAGGTGAATATGGAGGGGAAAGGGTGAAGGACTGCAGGTTGAAGCTCAGGGTATGTTTGGGTAGGAATTGAGGTGGTTGGGATGAGGTCTTCCACATCAGTTGCAACATTAGAGGTTGCTACAACAGGTGGGGGATTAGGGAGGGAAGTAATGGGTAATTGGATAGGGGTAAGCTTAGGTTCTGGTTCAAAGTCAGTTTGTGTGGAGGCATTGGTAAAGGTAGTTGGAGGGGTAATGGGGATAGGTTCAATGGGTGTAAGGGCAGGTGTGGTAACAGCTGCAATTATGTGTTGGGGAGGAGGTGGAGTAGATAAATGGGTGGTTGTAGGGATAGGTGGTTGTTGGGATGTTGGGGTGAAAAGTAACAAGGAGGCTTGGATGGCTTCTAAGCTGGTGTGGATTGAGGTTTGGTCTGGGAGGGTGGAGTTCATGGATTGTAGATTGGTTGTAATTGATGATTGGATTTAGGTATCAGCCAACACTTAGGCTTGGATGAAAAGTAATAGGATAAGATATGGGGTAGGAAATTAGGTGTGAGGGATAGAATTGGTTGAAATGGGGAAGCGGGTGTATGAGTGAAAGTGGTAACCTGTGGAGATGGAGGTGGTGGGGTCAATTGATGGAGTTGTGGTGAATGTGGAGGAGGGGTGAAATGAGGGGGGAGAGGAGTCAGAGAGAGGGGTAAACTCATAATTGATGTCCCCTATGATAGAGGACATCATGGCTGAGTATCCCTCATCTGAAAGAGGGATTTGGTCATGGGTAGGTGGAATTGGAATGGATTGGTCTAAGGGTTCAAGGAACTTAGGTGGATAAGGTGTAGTAGTTTCAATGGGTTGGGGGTGTAGTGGGGAGCTATGCGAGATTTCAAGGGTGGAAGGTTCAGGCTCAAAGGCTTTGGCTGGTGAGGAAGGTGGTAGGTCAATGGTTCGGTCTGGTATGATTGTGGTTTCAGGAATAGGAATGGTTTGGGATATATAGGTGGGTTGGAGCTCTGTGTGGCCTTTTGATAATTTTTTTTCTTTGTATAGGTGGCCTTCACAGGTGGGTTGGGGTGAGCTGGGTAGGTAAGCAAGGGTACAGATATGGGTAAAGGGACTATTGAAGGTTGTGAGGCTTGGGTTGATGGGGTAGTGGCTGACATGGAAGGTGAAGGGGTGCCTGGTAAGGTAATGGCTTCAGATGTGGGTGTGGTGCTGGCTGGCACAAGTTAAAGGGTTGCCAGAGAGATGGCAGCAGAGGGTGGAGCCACAGAGGCAGCAACAACAGTAACATCAGAGGTTGTTGGTACATCTGCCTTCTTCTTCTCAATAAGAGTACCACTGATCCCCTATTGCTTCTTTTCATAATTTCTGGGATTCAGGGCAATGGTCTCTTCATTCATTTGAAGTTGATAACCTCAAAGCTTCAACAAGGCTGTAATAAGCCTGCAGTACGGAAGGGAATGGGGTTTCTTCTTGGTTTTTACCTTCTCCACAATGTCAGTCATCCCCTCAAAAATTAACTTGGCAGCATCCAAGTAATGGTTCTTACGAAAGGAGAATAGTGCATCAGTAATAGGACACCTCGTCTCTTGCTCATGTCCAGAGCAATAAGCATTTTTCCTCAGCACCCCATCCATGAATCTGAGGTGGGGGTGCATGTCTCTCTTCTTGATTGATGCTCCTGAGGCTGTGACCCCTCTAATTAGCTCCTTGACAATCTCTAGGATGGTGGCTGTCAAAGGGGGACCAACCCACATTTAGGACTATACCTAGCTGGTATCCCTAGGATCCTAGCAATGGTAGCATGATTGAACAACATCTCAAATTTGTCTATGAGCACTAGCAATGCTGAGTTCCCTTCATCCCCAGTCTTTACTCTGATATTCTGGTAAAACAATTGCACTAGTCTAAGGAAGACTAGTTGCATTGGGGGCCTCAGTAAGGGCAACAATGAGGCTTTGATGAGGTACCCCATGGAGGTAGCTATTTCAAGTAGCTCCTCAAAGAAGGCTTTATCATAAATTATTTTAGCCTCCAGCTTAATTGTTGTAAGAAATTCAGATGGGACCCTGAGGTATTCATTATCTTCTTCCTCTTCATCCTCAGGGACCTCAGTGGTTACTTCCTTTCCCATTTTCTATTTCTCCTTTGATTTCTCAGGGTTTTTAGATGGTGGGTGCTCTCTGGCCCTCTTCTTATGATTAGATTTTTTTTGGCACCTTGGGCAGCAGCGATCATGCCCTTGCCTTTCTTCATAGTTTTCTCAATTTAGGGCTCCTCAGAGGGTGCAGTTACCACAGGGCTCTCCACATGGGAGGCCACTGCAATTCTTATAGACTTTCTAGTGGCCCCAGGGCTCCCAGTAGGTGGTGGGGTTACCAAAGCAGACAAGGTGTCTGAGAATTTTGAACTTGTGGCCATAATTATTAAAATTTTCCAAATTAGGTTTTCAAAATTGCAACAATTGTAATGCACTCTTGACAAATAAAACAGACCCCAAATTTCTCTCTACTTACACTAAAGTAATGTCCAATTAAATCAATTGGGAGAGAGTGAGAAATCTTACCAAATGATAGCTAGGGTTTCACTTCACACGTTGAACAGATGCTCAAATCCCCCCAAACCTAGCTCAAAGTGACCAGGAGGTGATGGGGAGTATAATGGTGTGAGGAAACTAGCTAAGGTTGAGTGGAATAGGTAGTATAAAAGAAAGAAGAAAAGGGGAAGCTTGAAAATGCGTAGGGAAAGTTAGGGCAAAAAGATAGAATGACAAAAATGGAGAAATTCATAGGGTTTATAGGGCTTAACCTGTGGTTCGCATAGCTATCGCGAGGCTCTCGCGAAGTAAAATTTTCATGCAGTACAGAGCCAACTTCACGAGAGGTTCTATAACAGACAAGAACAGAGCCTCACAAGAAAAGATTTAAAGGATTTACGAGCCTCGCGAGGTATTTCGCAGAGTTGAATTTGGGCCCAAGCGCATGAAGCATTTGCTCATCTCTCGCGCAACTAGAGTGGTGAAGCCTCACGAGCATTAAAATGTGAGTCTCAAGCACCTCACGGGGCTCACTATCAGGCCGCATCATATGTCCTTGTGCTTGTGAAGCTCTCGCGCGGTACAAAATATTCATCAGAACTCTGCGAGAAAGCTTCAGGTGGCTCGCGAACATGAAATTTAGGCTATTTAGCCTCGCAAGAAAGCTACACTTAAACTTTTCTCTAAGTTGGTGCCCTGGCCTGTGTATGTATAATATCATGTACCAATTCCTTGACATGGACTCCATTTCATCATGACCATTAAGTTACCCTTTTTCAACATTGAGACATCACACATTCAGAATTCCAAAGATAATCTTTTAGGTCAAATTCATGACATGTATTGTGAGAGCATCTCAACCATCAGCAATAGACATGAGTATCAAAATTCAGATGACAGATAAGCTCATGTACTTAAAACAAAATAACATAAAATCAAACACACAAGTAAAGCATCACTCTAACAACAATAATTGAAAATTTTCTAAGCAAAACAAATCAAAACACACAATTAATACATATGGCACACACATTCTTTGGTTCTTTACCACCCACCTTCACTTTTCATGACCTCCTCAGTTGCCTTGTCCTATTGAATTATCATCCACATGGGTAGAGGATGCTTCACCAATCATGTACTGCCCTTTGGGGTTGGCTAAGGGTTGACTAGACAATCGACCCTCCTCTCTATTGTTTAAAGCATTGCAGATTTGACCCAGCTGGTCTTCTATTTTCTTAATACTTTGCCCATGACAGTTCACATTTTGGACTAAGCTCCCCAAATTTTGCATGAATGCTAGCATTTGCTCTTTAAAAGAAGAGGATCTGGGCTATTGTGAGGGCAAGGCCAACTGGTTGGGCTGTGGGGCAGGCAACTAAAAATTCTGTCTAGGTGGGTATCCTTCGTTAAACTGGTGCTAAGGTCTGTATGGAGCTACCAACTACTGCTACTGGGGTTGAGGGTAATTATCTTACCTCCACCTCAAATTTGGGTGGTTCCTCCATGAGTACCCAGCAGGTTGCTGCCCAAATGCTTGGGCAGCATTGGCCTGCTCCATAACAAAATATGAGAATTGGTTGGCTGATGGACAATCTTGAAGTGAATGTGTGGGACATTAACATATCAGACATGCCTCCTCCACTTGTTCAACCATTCTAGACTGCATCACATTCATCAATTTGTCAAACTTCAAGCTCAGGTTGTCCACCTTCCTCTCCAACTCACTTTGCACCTTAACTTCATATATTCCACCGCTAGGGGTGGACTCTTTCACCAACTTAGCTGGGGTCTGACTGTCATTGAGAGACAATCACTCCTGCTGCATGGAATTTTTCCTTATAATGTTAAACAACTCCCAAGTCTCATCAACTGTCTTGTGGAGGTAACTACCACCACATAAGGCATCCACCATATCTCTACTCTTGGGATTATTTTCTTGGTAGAATACTTGCACTAGTTGCCACATTGGAATTTGGTGGTAGGGGCATTATTTTAATATCTCCTAAAATCTCTCCTATGCTTCATAAAAATCCTCAGTTGAGGACTGAGTAAATGATAAAATACTTGTCCTCATCTAGCTGGTCTTGTTCATGGGAAAGAATTTAGCCAGGAATTAGCTTTGGAGGTCACTCCGTGCTTGAATGTTATTGGCTTGGAGCTTAGAGAGCCAGGTGCTGGTTTTGTCATTAAGGAAAAAAGAAAAAAGCCTCAGTTTGGTGGCTTCAGGTCCCAAGCCAGCAATATTGAAGGTGGTGCAAAGTACCAAAACTTAGTCAATGTGCCTGTAAGGATCTTCCTTACTAAGCCCATGAAAAGATGGCAACATATTGATGGTGGAGGACCTGATTTCATAGTTTCCTCCCACTGAAGGGAATTGTATGCAAAAGGGAGATGTGTAATCCCCTGGTGTATTATATTCCTTCAGGGTTCTTTACCTCTCAGCCAGGTTACCTGACTCAATTTTAATAGCAGGGCTTTATGTGGTGTGTCTTGGTCTAAGGATTCTTTTAACCTCAGGATTTGGAGGTTCCAACTCAGGGTTAAGAGACCTTCTTCCAAGCATACACACATAGATTAAGCAAGTAAGGAAAATGCTCACAACACACAAATTTTTTTTTCTAACTAAATTAACAACTAAACAAATTTACACTAAATTAATTACAGTGAATTCAACATCAAGGGGCTAAGTTTCAGGGTAAAAAAAGTGGAAATAGAGCTAGCTAGACTCCAGCTGCAGCTTTAGCTTTTCCCTTCTGCTGTTGTCCAATTCTACAAACATTAAAAAAATCAGTAGTACTTTTATTCTACTATGGCACAGCTACAAAGAATTTTCTAAAATGAAATATAATACAACTCAGGTCTACTAAAAAGATCAATATCCCCAGCAACAACGCCAAAACTTGTTGTGATATATTTCCCTTAGCTGCTGAAGTTATTTAAAATGATGAGATGGTAAAAATCAAAACACAAATATGGAGTGAAATGGCTATGAAATCAGTAACCTAAAGTAATACACAGCCTGCAAGGTACAGGGTTATTGTACCATGTTTTGATAAGTAAGAGTTTGTCCCACAGAGAAATTGATCTAGAACCCAAAATGGGCTATATTAGTAGGCCTCCAGATCTGGCTACAGATCTGACAATCTTAAATGAAGGGAGTTAGGTGTCACAACTACACTAAATTACCTACTAAAAAGAAAAGAAATAAAGTGCAGTCCTATCCTAAGAAAGGGTTATGAAGAAGGTGGTGATGATGTGTTAAAATAAAGATAAAAGGATGGGAAGTAAGCAGTTTAGGCAAAAGTCCATTCAGTTATGTAACTAAGATTTAGGGATCTCTCTGCAGCAAATCCCCACTGAAGTGATATCAATAACCTCATCAAGGTAGAAGAATCCAACTTAACTCATGCCATTTGGGGTGCTCTCAAGGCTATAGTCTGTCCACTCAAATGACCACAGTCTATCCAATAGAGTCTATCAAATCCCATTGATTGAGTCAGAAAAGCTAACCTAATCCAAAGGAGTGGGTTGATCAAACCTAATCCAATGAATCAAATCAGGCCATGAATACCATTGCAGACACTATGTTTGTCAGGCTACAAGCCCCCTAGATCTGCATACAAAACTGGCAGACATTCATAAGGGTATTAAACCTAGGAAGATCAGATGGCAATCGAAAGATCTAAAGGTTAAGTGAATGGGCAATTCTCAACAACACAAATCCGATCGAGAAAAGTAATGGAACTAAAAGATCTATAGATTTAAATGGTCTTTAAATCAATAATTCATTGCTTAAAAATAGCTTGCAATAAAATATCCTCAGAGCTGCAATCACTACAGAGAAGCCAGATCTAACATCTGATAGTGGTCAAATGAAACAGAGGGGAGCATGTTCCTGCATAATCTCTCACCAGGCTACAAGCTCAAGTGTAGAGAAAAAGAATCCATCTCAGATCTGTGACTACTATAGTCTATCCACTCTAATGGCCACAGGCTATCCACAGAGGCTCCCTTACCCATATATGATTAGGTAGAACATGTACACTGCTGCCACCATAGTCCCAAGGTTACAAGCTCAAGCTTCCATGGGCCTTTCAATAAGCTCAAATCCTAAATACATGTTATAGCCTGAATAGAACTATGGGTAAATAAGAAAATAACAGATTAAGTAAGCATTAAAAGCATAAATTCCATTGATCTGATGTTACCAATAATGAAATCTCTCAAGGCAGTAGCCTTGTGCACTATAGCTCAACATAAAAATCCAATGTTTAAATGACCTATTACAAAACTAAATAAAACTACACCTTATTGCTTACCAAAGATTTAGCCAACAAGTGATGTGCTAAGAGAGAAGAAAAAAAATGGAAAAAGAGGTGATCAAACCCTAACCCTAACCCTAATCTGCTTGAGCTCTCAGCCGACAGAGGTTGAAGGAAAGAGTGATTGATAATTTCTAAGTTACAAGCACAACTTATATACTTAGTCCGAATGATGCGGCTGAGAGAAGAGTAAACCCTAATTTTTCAAACAGATGTGGCACTGTTACAACCCTTAGATGCCTTGTGATGCGTGCATCAGAATTCGTGCCTCAAGGTGCGTGCCCTAGAGCTGGGGAAATCCTAAAAATGTCCTTCACTTAAGATTGGGAAGTAGAGAGCTCGAGCTTCGCGAGGCTGCTCCTGCATATCACTTCTGCCACACAGCTATAGAGTGTTCGTGGGGTAAGGTTTGGCTTTGAATATTGCTATCTTGTGCAGTAGGACTTTGGATGATCACGTAACTGCTTTAGCTTTGAATGCACTCGCACAGTAGAGCTTCAGACATTTTATTTTGGGAGGCACTCGCCCAGATTCCTTTGCATATCACTCGGTTCAGGGTTCAGCTTCTAGGCACGTGAGAGCTGCGCCAGAGAATTTCTGGGTTTCTCTCTCTTCTAGAGCCATGCGAGAACTTCGTGTGGTCTTTACTGTTGTTAATGCCAATTGGTCTCGCGAGGTAGTGCACGTGGCTACATTAAGGGTTGATCCTTGCGAGAACTTCATGAGCTATATTTTTGGGGGCATAGTGCGCGAGACCTCCACGTGTTTCTTCACATGTTGCTTGTAGTTGAATTGTGCGACTGTTGTGCGAGAGGTTGTTGTGTGATAACCCCTTCATTGAGCTGTGAGACTTCTTTGCGAGCTCTAATATGCTACATGTCTTAGCTGCTCGAGGGAGCTTTGCCAGTGAATTGAATAACGCGAGGTAGCACCTTAGCCATGTGGGATAGGTCATTGGCTCCTCTTCTGCTAGGCACATGCTTCTGTTACAGCTTTCTCCACTCTCACCTATACTTCTTTCATTTGCTGAACTATCTTTTCCCATTGGCGCAGACAAAATAGTCACTATGGTGTGTACCACCATAGTCTTCCATCACTTTCTGGTTCAGCTATGATCTTTTGCATGAATTCTCTCTCTTCTTGGCACCAAAAGCATAGACTTTGTGTTAAGCTGCATAAGTTATTCCTAACTACAAAAGAAGCTAAAAAGGAGTTATTAGTCAGCTTCAAGGTCAAATAAAGGCTAGGTTAAGAGGTGAAAAGTAGTACTTTTCAGTGAATAACAGGCAGCAACTTCGAGCTTTGAGAGGATGGTGAAGGTATAGCTGAAGATGTCGAGAGTTGTTTGAGCTACATGGTTAAAGTGCTCGACATGATTGTTGGCTTTAGAACATAAGTCAATAGGTTAGTGGCTTGGGATCTTAATGTGCAGCTGTTGTTCGAGAGGATGGCTAAGTGGAGTAGATGAAGGCTACAGCTTCAGGTGAGTAGTCGTGAGGATGGTGAAGGTGGGCTGGTGATTCTCAACAGGTTGCTGCTGTATGGACTGCAGCTTGACAGGTTCTGTAGATAGAGAGCTGCTCTTTGAGAGGTTTTGGGGCTGGGCTGAAGATCTATTTGATAGGTATAATGGGAGGATGGAGTAGCTTGAATGTCGACAGGTTGGTGCACTTGCTTACTCGAGAGGATAAAAGCTACATGCAGTCGAGAGGTTCAAAGCTGCATGGATGTATACACCGACAGGTTGGAGTTTGGAGTGCAAGACCTCGACAAGATTGAAGGTGGGGAAGCTTTGCTGGTCGAGAGGTTTGCTAGGGAGTGAAAGTGCTTTTCGAGAGGATTAAAAATACAGAAGGGATAGCTATGGATAGGTTTAATACTTCTTTTGCTCGAGAGGTTGAAGATGGGGCTGCTGCTCTCTAGTCGACAGGCTTGAGGACTTGGTAGCTATTGCTCTTCGAGAGGTTCAATATGCTGGGAAGATGAGAGGTTTGAGGTTGCTGCAATGTAACGAGCTTAACAGGATTGTGTGGGAGTTCTGGTCAGCTGCCATTCGAGAGGATTGAAGGGGAATGAGGGCTACATATCTGTTCTATTCGTTAGGTTGCCAGCAGGTTGTTCAAAGCAAATGTCAATAGCTTGGAGGTGATTTGCTGAAACTACAAATCCAGGACTCGACAGGTTGGTGTATTTGCACTTGATCTGCTCAAAAGTTAGGCTGCATGGGAGCTGAATGTGCATGATAGGTGGGCTGCCTTGTATGTTCTACTGTTGCACTTTGAAGGGTTGTAAGGCTTGGACTGTCGCTCGATGGTTTGATGGTGCAATGCATGGCTTGCTTGATAGGTTGGCCAAAATGTTGGGAGATTTCTAGTGTGTTGATTATTGTGTAAAATAAAAGCAAAATAAAATAGAGATGGATTCAGCATATCTAAAATATCCTAGACCTACAAGATACATGGTCCATTGTAGCAAGTTTTGATAAGTAAGTGTTTGTCTCACAGGGAGTAGTGATCTAAACGTAGAAGGTGTATAGTAGACCTCTAGATCAGGCTACAGATCTGGTAATTCTAAGAAGAAAGAGAGCTATTCGGGTGTCACTAGATCTAATCTACAAAACAGAAATATAAAACTAAATCTAAAAGATGGAGGAAGATGGATGGTAAAATAAAGATCAAATGGTGTGAAATAGGTAGCCAAGGACTGGTTCTCATTGTAAATTAATCGAATCAAAGGCATTGTATAGATCTGATTTGCTATAATCCTCTTTTCTGGCTCCAAGCTTCCCAGGTTCTCCCGGCAGAGGTGAGGTATAAGAATCTAATCTTAACTAAAGAATTGAAGTAATCCTAAGGCTATGATCTGTCCACTTTAATGGTGACAGACCATCCTAGAGATTGTTCCAATCCTTTGATCTTAATTAGAATAGGAAAACCATTGCAGATGCTGCAGATGCCAGGCTATCAGCTCCATGTTTTTGGCTGGCATCCGCAAGAGTATCCAATCCAGGGAAATCAAATAAGAAAAAGTGAAATTTAGATTATAATCACCTTTAAAATCCACAATTACTGTAATACCATCTTACAGCTTATTGAGCTCGGATCTGCAATCTGTGCAACATCAATCTATTACCAAATTCTTTGAAGCTTTCAAAGTACAATTACAAAATAGATCTAGACTGCTTATTTAGATCTAATCCAACATGTTGGATTAGGGAGAGAAGGGGGAAGAGAAAAAGGAAAAAAATAAATGCCAAACTAAAACCTAAATGAGCTAAGGAGAACCAAAGTTATTCTCTGGATTCCTTGCTGAGAAATTATAGCAGCAAGGAGTTCTATTTATACATTTGCAGTGATCCATGTGCTTTGGATTGCAGCCAATCAGAGGAGAGAATTTGATGTTTTGGAGTTCCCAAAACTGCCCTTGCCAACCACAAATAATTTCAGCTGTACCATTCACTAATTTCTACAGATATCTTGCCCACGTGTAGACCTCTTCCATGCCTTGAAGTTCCAAGTTTGCCCTTGCCAACCACAAAATACCTGCTGCTCATCTTTATACTTGTTGTCAGCAAAATGGACACAAGCTGCCCCTGCTGTCCATTATTCTTTTCAGCTGTACACCTCCAGTGATTGCACTTAAAATGCTGAAAATACACTCCAAATAAAACATTCTATTGGCTGCCCAGAATACCTCTGCTGCCATTATTTCCAAACAGCCCAAAATGGGATTCACTTTGCTAAACTACTGATGTTTTAATCATATGGCTGCAGCTCATTGTTGATGGAGCCTGAGTCGGATTAGATTGAGAAACCATGGGCTGATGACGTTTAATTTCTGCAGCTTCAGCAGCCCTCTCGTGTGGTGGAGAAGACGATCTCGAGAGGGTTGAGCTGTTGGGGCTGCTGATTGAGAGGTTTGACTATAGGTGCTGCTGCTATTGTTGTCGACAAGCTTGGAGGTATCGACAGCTTGTATAGAAGGGATCTCGAGATTTTGCATGGCTGGATTGCTGCACTTAAATGTCGAGAGGTTGGAAAAGAGGGCTGCACTCAAGCTGTTGACAGGTTTGTAAAGTGGGGTTGTTGTCGAGAGGTTGGTGCAGGGAATGAAGGCATCTGCTTGAGAGGTTTGAGGGGATATTTGTTGCAGCTGCAAATGGAGTTGAAGCTGTCGACATCTTGGAGAAATAGTTGGTGCAACTCGAGAGGTTGGGCACCTCCTCCAATGGTCGATAGGATCAGAAGCTTTGGAGTTCTAATCGAGAGGATTAAAATCTTGAATACACATCGACAGGATTAGAAAAAGGCTGCAGCTTGGGAATCTCGATAGGTTTAGATATTTGAGTGGTCAACAGGTTTTATGGACTGATTTGTAGCTGAAGCTTTGCATGTTGACAGGTTTGATGAAGTAGGTTTGGAGGTGGCTTGCATGCAAGGTGTCTAGATGTTCCTTTGGAAGCTCATCCACTCGATGTGATTGAAAGTTGCTCCGTTAGAGCTTGCTGGTCATGAGGTTCAAAGGGAATGGGAGCTTTGCTGCATGGGAGGATGGATCTGCAAGTCATGAGGATTGAATGGAGATGCAAGCTGTCGAAGGGATTGAAGATCTGCTGGTCGTGAGGTTTGCATGGGAGGAAGGCAGCTTTGCTGGTCGATAGGATTCAAAGGGAGTTGGGAGCTATGGCCTTGCTGATCGAGAGGTTCAAGTGCCTTTTGGTGCTGCACTTTGAGAGGTTGCAGTCGAGAGGTATTGGAGCTGCATATCCCACTTGCTGTCAACATGTTTGGTGACCATCTGTTCGAGAGGATAGCTGCAGATGTCGATAGGTTTGTTGCTGCATGGGAGCTTGCTGGTCTGCTATACTTTGCAAAGCTTGGACTGCAGATTGTTTGGATTAGAAGGTGCTGAGGCTGAAACTGCTTGATAGGCTGTTGAGTGTAGATCTGCATGGGTGCAACTACTCTATTTTCTGCTCCATTCAAGCATACTAAATGCATGCTTGCTGACATGCGTTGTTGCTGCGGTCTGGTGCTGAAGGTATATCTGCTGATGCAAGGGCTTTGAAGTTTTCCAGGAAGATGTTGACAAGTAGAACTGCTAGAAGAGATGGCTGCAGCCATGCAGATCCTCTTGATAGGTTTTGTAGTTTTATATTGCTGAAGGGATGTTGCAGCTGATTGGTAGGTTCAAGGGCTGATGCACTTCAATTCGATAGGTGCGCTGATGTATGGATTTTAGCTCGAGAAGATTTATGGTGCACCTCGATAGATATGCTGTGGACGAGTGCTAAAAATCCACTCAACAAGATTAAATGCAGTCGACCTGATCATGGTGTTTCCCATTCAATTGGTGCACTTGTTGTTTTAGCTCCAATCTGAGAGATTCAGTTGCTGCAACCATTTCTCAACAGGTTTGATAGCTCAACTCATAATTATCTTGAGGGGTTCAAGGGGCCGCTCAAGGCAGTGCCACTGTAGTTCATGAGGCCCAGGAACCTGCTGCTGCATTTCTTCTTCCTATATGAAAGCACCTCTCTCCCTTTCACTCTCAGCTGTGGATTGATTCAAAAACTCTCCTTGGCGCTTTTTGACTGAAAACTGCACTAAGGACAAAATTACCTCCTTGCTGCAAAACATCACTAAAAAGTAATTATTAACTACTCAGAGGCTTAGAAAAAGCCAGGTTTAAAGGGTAAAATGTGGTATAAAACCATGACTAACACACCCCCAAACCTAACCTTTTCTAGTCCTCGAGAAAAGTGAAATTTAAAATAACTAACCTATGAAATTAAATGCCACTTTCGTAGGGAACATGGGTGCATTTGGCACATGCACTAAGCCTTTTTAAACCCCTAGGTGATCCCTAGTGGAGGAGTGGAGTCTCCTGAGGGTTTTTAGTGAAGGTACCCACAAACTTCTCCAATAAAATCAGTTAATACTAATGCAACATGCTGAAGCCGAGTTTAAGAAAAGTAAAATAAATTCCACACCTTGTCCATTCAATTTTTGGAGGATTCTCTACAGAAAAACATCAGTTTTAAAACTAAAATTTTGCTGTAATTCCTCCATTCTCAATCAGCTCATGTCAAGGCATTGTGCCTAAAAATTAACGCAGAGTTCGCCTTTAATTTAAGAATTCTATTTTGATAATGCCCCAAACAAATTGAATTTCAGTCCCAAGTCTTACCAGGGCTGTTTACTCTCAATAAAAAAAATAGAAGGGTGCATCATTTCTCACAGCTCAAGAGCAGTTGCAGCCCTCAAATAGGACTGTAAGTATGAGCATAGACAATGCTCCAATTTATGAAAGTTTCTAACTCTTTTCACCATCGATCGAACAAATTCTCATCTCCACATGACAACTCAATTAATTCCATATCAGTAAGGTCTTTTTATTGGGTTGTAATGTGGCTTATGGGTGAAGTTTACAAAGAATAAAAGGTTGGAATGGAATTCAAAATTGAGAAATCAGTAAAGTAAGGAGGTGACATGTACATCTTCTTCATTTCAACATAGTCATCATTTTCTTTGAATTTTTAGAGCCAAAGTGGCCAGCTATTTCTCATTTTTTTTTCAAAATCTCCAATGAAATGACTTCTCTTTCCCATTCTTTTATTTTGCTTTTCTTTTCTTTTTGTAGGCATTTTGTATTTTTCTTTTTATGGGCTGGAATGCCACAACTGCCACCAAATGTGCTTTCTTCTCTTTCATCCAAACATCAAACCTTGCTCCTCTCACCTCACTTCTCCTCCTATTTCCTGATTTTTCAGATTGAGGGTGAACTGAAATAGGTCCAGAGGTTTTGGGTTCAAATTTTCTAGTTTTTATCGAAGAAAAAACTGAGATTTTCAAAGCTCAAATGGCGTGTATCAAGGGCAGTTCAAAGGGTAAGGATATTTTAAGCCCAAACTATCCAAAGGATGACCTTACTTCATGTCCTCAATGTCATGAATGCTGTCAAACTATTTCAACTTGGATTTGCCTAACTTCGAGTGATCAAAACTAGATCCAATTAGTCCTTAGAGCAGAAAATTTGCCAAGACACTCTTCAAAGAAAATTTTTCAGGCCTAAATCATACTGGGTATTGTTAATCTCTGAAAAGTACAACTTTTCACCCCGTAACATGAGCTTTGACAGACCTATGAGTGGACTAATAAATGCTTATTGAGTATGCCTTGTAGATAGCAGTAAAAAGCAATCATAGTGCAAAAATCCATCTCTCAATGCAGTTCAGACCCAACAGTGGCCCACTTAGAGCATGCAGCAACAACAAAGCAGTGTTGAAGGAGTGAAAACAGGCTGAGAATAACCTATCGAGAGGTTACTGGAACCTATCGATAGGATCTGAAGGCTGAGAGAAGGAAGAAGTCGTGAAGATGGGAGAATTTGATAGGATCCTTAAACCTATCGCGCAGTCGAAAACAAGAAGGGAGCATACTATCGACAGGTTGCCTAAGCTTGAAGAGAACCTATCGATAGGATTCTAAAACCTGTTGCGCTAGGGACACTTATCAAGAACCCATCGAAAAGTTGAGAACCTATAGACAGGAACTAGAAGCAAACCTATCAAAATGTAGTGTGCAGAGATCAACCTATTGAAAGGAGCCCCCAACCTGTCGAACACACCAGATGAAGGCTATGGATGCTAGAGCTTTATTCTTAGCCCAACCTATCGAAACCTATCAAAAGGATCCTGAGTCCTAGCGAAATGAACAGAAGGCCTATTTGGAACCTGTCGAAAGCCTCAGGAAGCTATCGAAATCGATTGAAGGACTTCTCAGAGAAGCTGCTGTGCACACGCTGCAAGTTGGTGACCTGCTGCACACAATCTGAGGCACTCTGGTGCTTGGCACGAAGTCTCTAAAAGTGCCCTGGGAAACCCTATTCGACCCACGTGCTCTCCCCCAACTCTAACTAACTGAAAGAGCCTTCTAGAAGGGGAATAAAGGAGGGAATAACAGGATTATTCTGAAAGCTGTAATTGGCAGGAAAAATGGATTTGAGGCGAAGGAGGACAACTATTAAAGGAAGGGAAGCTGCCAGAAAAGGGGGATCAATTCTGGAGATCAGAGCTTGCATCAAAATTCTCTATTCTTCCTTTTAGCCCAACCATGGTTGGCTAATTTCTTTGGAGCAGCAAGGAGTGAGGTTGAATCTGTAATTGGGGAGAGTTGAGAATGTTATTAAGGGTCAGATGATGCATAGACTATAAATCTAGGAGCATTTCATTGTATAATGATTTTATTTCAATGAAATGTTGGTTTAATTGTTGTAATAAGATCCATATTTCATCTGGTTTCATTTGGTGCTCGATCGGATTAGTGTAGATGGGAATAGCTCACCCACTTAATCGGTAGACCTCTTAGATACCATTTGATCTCCCTAGATCTGATATTCTTGCAATTGCCTGTGTCTGTGTCCTGACAATTGTAGCATTTGTAGTGAGTATGTTGTTCTCATGGAAGCTTGAGAATGGAGTAAATCTAATGGATGATCTGTGCCCAATGAAGTGGACAGATCATAGCCTTAAGATCAATCCAAATCTCTGGCTTAGATTAGATCCTTTTACCCTGCAACTGTGCTTATAGCCAAATGAGGGATTGATGCATTCTGAATTCTTTGTGACACTGTCAGCTCAATCCAATTGTAGTAAGAGCAAACTCTAAGTTGCTTCTCTCCATTTTTTGTTTTTAATTTCACAAAAACAAATTCCCCTCACTTGTAAGATCTGAACTCTGGATTTAATCTCAATTCATTTCTACATTTAATAGTGTTTCTATAGTTTAGATTAAAGTGACAACCCCTTAAAACCTCTCCTCTCTCTTTTGCTATTTTAGTATTAGGCAAGGTGCCAGATCTGCCTTAGATCTAGAGATTTACTTAATTTTCAGCTCACATTTCTCTATGGACATACCCTTACTTACCCTTTAAAACTTGCTACAATAGGCCCTGAATACTTACAGGTTTGTATGTCTGCTTGCCTTGGTGTGTGCAACCAATAGATCCTTTAATTGTGTGATTTTAAACCCCTTTTTGAACACAAGGTAAGTGGCCAGCATGTTTTTGGCGCCGCTGCCGGGGATCTATGTGCTTAAAATTGGTAGATCTAAGTTTGTTTTAGTATAGATTATAGATCTCTAATTGACTGTTTAGTTTTTCACTAACTGCTTTTGAAAGTTTTTGCTGTTTTGGAATAGTTTCTGTTGTTTTTAATTAGATTGGAAGCTGTGTCTAAGGAGGAGCATTGTGCTAGAGGCTGTGCTAAAGTTTGCATCCCTCTACTCCTTTTATTTTTTTGATCTGTTGATTTGTAGATTTATTAGTTAATTGTGCTTGTTCCTGATTGTTGTATTAAATTTGCTCTACATTGTGCGTGTATTAAGATTGTGAGAGGTGTATGTTTGGAAGGAGAACTCTCAACCCTCAGATTATTCAAATAAATTTAGAGGTTGAAAGAATTTTTAGGTCTAAATAAATCTCACCCACATTTGCTGCATCTGAATTTGCTAAAATGGTGAGCAACCTAGAACCTTGAAGGAATTCAATGCACCAGGGGTTTACAATTCTCCCTTCTACATTCAATTCCCTGCTGTTCAAGGGAACTATGAGATCAAGTCCTCCATAATCTAAATGCTACCCTCATTTCATGGCCTGACCAAAGAAGGCCCATATAAGCACATTGATGAATTTCTAGGACAGTGCACTACATTCAATATAACAGGTTTGGGGGAGGAAGTACCCAGGATGAGACTTGTTCCTTTTTCATTAAAGGATAGTGCCAGGACTTGGTTGTCAATGCTCCCACCTAATAGTATTCAGTCTTAGAGTGATCTTCAATGTCAGTTTTTGGCCAAGTTTTTTCCCATGTCCAAGACAAGCTAGTTGAGGAAGGGCATTATCTCATTTGCTTAAGACCCAACTGAGGATTTTCACCAAGCATGGGAGAGATATAAAGAACTTCTGAAGAAATGTCTCCATCATCAAATCCCTGAATGGTAGCTTGCTCAAAGTTTTTATGAGGGAATTGATTCTAAAAGCAGAGATATAGTAGATGCCTCTGTGGTGGTACTTACCTCCACAAAATTGCCGAGGAGGCTTGGGAGTTGTTTGACATCATCAGTGAGAATTCCATGCAGAGAGAGACATTGTCCAGGGACTTGGACATTCCTAGAATGGTGAAAGAAAATACTATAAGAGGAAAGATGTATGAGGTAAGTGGGCACAATGTTTTGGAAAGGAAAGTGGACAGTTTGACCCAGAAGTTTGATAAGCTTATGAGAGCAATGCAGTCACCCATTGCTACTAAAGTAGAGGAGGCATGTGTTATATGCCAGTCCCCTACTCACTCCCTTGAGGAATGCCCCTTAGTTGTTCAATTTCCTGATTTAGTGATGAAGCGTGTAGCTGCCACTCAGTCTTTTGGGCAATGGCCTACTGCTGGTTACCAATCGAGAAACCACCCCAACTTGAGGTGGAGACAAGATACTTTTCTAAACTAGCAGTAGTAGCCACAGCAGTTCATGCCTTAAAAATATGCCAAGCCCTACCACTAGAATTACTTTTGAAGGCCCCACTATCAACAACCCATGACTCAACCTATGGCTCAGCCTGTGCAGCAAGCTGTACCTCGGCCAGCTGCTAGATCACTCTCTTTTGAGGAACAAGTTCTGGCTTCATTACAGAACTTAGGACCCTTGTCTCAAACTATGCACTCTCGTAGCCAAAGCATTAAAAAGATAGAAGACCATCTTGATCAGCTGTCTAATGCTTTGACCAAGACAGAGGAAGGGAGGCTGCCTAGCCAACCCATGGACAACCCAAGGAGACAATATGTGGTAGGTGAGGTTTCTTCTTCTCATGAGGAAGCTAAATCTGTTACCACATTAAGAAGTGGAAGGTTGGTGGACAATCAAGTAGGCTGTGGGCCTTTAAAAAATTTAGAAAAAGAAAAAGAGAAGGTATAACAGGAGCAACCCATGTTGAATAAGAAGGATAATGGTAATCCTCAAGAAAATAATAAAACTAAAAAAAGAGATAATGAGTTGGCTAAAGTTGCAAATGGGAGTGCAATCCCACATTTGCCATTTCCTAAGGCAATGTAAGCACCATTCTCTTTTGATAAAGGGCATGCCAAAATAGAGGAAATGATGGAAACTTTTAAGCAAGTGAAGATCAATCTGCCTCTGCTTCATACAATCAAGCAGGTCTTAGCCTATGCCAAGTTTTTAAAAGACCTTTGCACCCACAAAAGACAATCAAGGATACATCTGTCCAAGAAAGTTTTTTCAAGGGAAAAAGTGCAACAAATATTGACTATTACAACCCCAATAAAACTCTAAGACCCTGGAATCCCCACTATCCCCTGTATCATTGGGGATCATACCATTAAAAAAGCCTTGTTAGATCTTGGAGCTAGTGAGAATTTGCTTCCATATTCAGTATATGAGAAGCTGGGCTTAGGAGAGTTGAAGCCCACACATGTGGTCTTTCAACTAGTTGATAGATCTAAAAGGAAGCCTGTGGGGATCATTGAGGATGTTTTGGTTGGAGTTGACAAATTCTTTTATCCTGCTGATTTTCTAGTGCTGGATATGGAGCCGAGCAAGTGTGCTACTTTTATCCCTGTGATCTTAGGCAGGCCCTTTTTGGCCATTACAAATGCTTGTATACAATGTAGATCAGGGGTCATGGAGGTATTTTTTGATAATATGAAAGACAACCTGAATGTGTACAATGCAGCTCACAAGCGCCACTTAGAAAATAAGGACTGTTTTTCTATTGATGTGCTGGATGAGTTTGTGCAAGAAACTCTGCCTCAGCTGCTGCATGGTAATGATTTGTTTAATGTTTTTGAAGAAGTATGGAATGAAATAGTGGAAGAGGAAGCTTCCACATCTGAGCTTGAGCAAGTGGAAATGGTAAATTCTGAAGCATGGCCATCAAAGCATCACCCATGGACTCCTGCTTTACTACCTCTTCCACCACCTTCTAAGGCACCTCTATTGCCTTAACTCATCAGTCCCCCAGATGTGGAGTTAAAGGAACTCCCAAAATCATTCAAATATACCTTTTTAGGAGCCAATCACAAACTGCCAGTGATAATCTCTTCTTTCCTCACTCTTGAGCAGGAAGAAGAATTGCTTTGTGTGCTAAAAAGGCATAAGAAAGCAATAGGGTGGACTATTGCAGATTTGGGGGGAATAAATCCAGCTGTGTGCATGCACAAAATTCATCTTGAAGAAGGTTCTAAACCTTCTAGAGAGATGCAAAGAAAGCTCAATCCACACATGAAGGATGTTGTTAGGAAAGAAGTCAAACTTCTTAATGCTGGGTTCATTTATCCTATCTCAGATTCTCAATGGGTGGCACCCACCCAGGTGGTGCCCAAGAAATCTAGGATCATAGTAGTTAAAGCAGACTCAGGTGGGCTAATTCTAAACAGACAGACCACTGGTTGGAGGGTATGCATAGACTATCGCAAGCTCAATGAGAAAACTAGCAAGGATCACTTCCCATTGCCTTCTATAGATCAGATCTTAGATAAGTTGGCAGGTAAGGCTTTTTACTATTTTCTTGATGATTATTCAGGATACAACCAGATTCTTGTTTACCCACAAGATCAAGAAAAAACTACATTCACTTGTCCATTTGGAACCTTTGCATATAGAAGGATGCCATTTGGGCTTTGTAATGCACCTGCCACTTTTCAAAGATGCATGTATGCTATCTTTTCTGACATGATTGACAAGTTTCTAGAGATTTTTATGGATGATTTCTCTATTTATGGGGATGATTTTAGCTAATGCCTGCACCATCTCAGCCTTGTGTTGCAAAGGTGTGAGGAGACCAACTTGGTTCTGAGTTGGGAAAAGAGTCATTTCATGGTGACTCAAGGTATTATCCAAGGGCATGTTATTTCCCAAAGAGGAATAGAGGTTGATCAAGCTAAAATTGATTTAATAGCACATTTGCCCCCTCCCAAAACTGTCAAACAAGTCAGGTCATTCTTGGGCCATGCTAGTTTCTACAGGAGGTTCATCAAAGACTTTAGCAAAATTTCCAAGCCTCTTTGCCACTTGCTGTGCCAAGAGGTTCCATTTCTGTTCAATGATGAATTGCAAGCTGCTTTTGAACTTCTGAAGACTTGTTTGACCACTGTTCCTATATTACAAGCTCCTGATTTCTCTCTGCCACTTGAGCTGATGTGTGATGCATCAGACTTTTCCATTGGTGCAGTACTGGGACAAAGGAAAGACAAAGCACATGTGTGGTGGCATATGCTAGTAAATCAATGATTGATGCTCAATTGAATTACACTACAACTGAAAAGGAGATGCTAGCCATTGTTTTTGCTTTGGAAAAGTTCAGATCATATGTGTTGGGATCCAAGATCACTGTGTTTACTAACCATTCAGCCCTAAAATACCTCTTGTCTAAGAAGGAGGCCAAGGGTAGACTAATTAGATGGATTCTTCTTCTACAGGAATTCAACTTGGAAATCAAAGACAAGAAGGGGGTTGAAAATATGGTTGCAGACCACCTATCCAGGATCCTAGATGCTGAAATAGAGAGTTTGCTCATCAATGATTCTTTCACTCAAATTCTCTTCCTATTACAGTCCATTCAAACTCAATTGATCACCAACACCAACAACCGAGCCATCATGAGCTCCTAACTTCGACCCATTCAACCCCTTACTCCATCCTCTTTAGTTCCTCAACCCTCACACACTTCCCCTTTTTCCCCTATCCAATCACCTATCCTTTTATCCCCTCCATCTTCACCCATAGTTCCACCCTCCATAGCTGCTAACCAGTCTGAGGAGGTAGCCACTCCATTTTGCCCCATACCTATCCCATCCCCATCTTTTACCCCTTCCTCACCCCCAATAGTAGCCACTGAAGCTGCTGTGTGACCTACCACCCAACCTCCCACTCTCCCTACACCTGTCTTCAAAGACGCCTCCACCCAAACTGATCCATGTGACGAACTGGTTTTCTCCATCCCCTCCTCTTCTTCAACTCCACCCCCTTGTTTGCCCATTATCCTCAGGTCCCCCATCTACATACCACCTTACCTCACCTTACTGTCTGCAATGAGGGACAACCCTTAAATCCTTCGGGATGTCTTGAGTGGTATGGTTGCCTTTCGAGCTTCCCTGGAAGTCTCCTATGAGGAGCGAATTTCTTTCATAGAATTGGAGCAAAGAATCCACCTCCGGGATATCTCTCAGTGGTGGAGGGAAATCCTGACTCGTTATGAGTCCGCCAAACTTCTTGCTGAGGCTCAGACTCACATTGCCGAGTTTGAGAAAAAGAATGCTGACCTTCTCCAGAAAAAATTAGCCAATGCTCAGGAGATACTCCAGGCCACAAAGGAACTCTCTGAGTCAGACCTGCTTTATGCAATGAAGAAAATAGATATTCTGGAGAGAAGAGTTGCTTCATTGACTTCTCAACCATTTCAACCAACCCCTCTTGCTACAGCTCCTCCCCCCAACCCTCCTGCCACTCAACCTACTACCCCACCTGTAGATGTTCTCCCCCCTCCAGCTAAACCTTCCCCACCACAACCTAAGAGGACTTATACTAAGAGAAAAGTTACTGCCAAGATATCTGTTTCCTCTGCTTTTGCTCGCAATAAAGAAAAGGAACCTACTACCCAGTCTGAAGAGGTAGCAACCACCAAGCCCCCACTCCCACATGACACCTCCTCCACCTTACTCACAAAGGAGGAAAGAAGGAAAGTTGTTGCTGCCCTTGGCCTCGATCCTACTGTCCTCTTCCCCTCTGATTCCGATTCTAATTCTCTTATTGCTTCTGCTAAGAAAGATAAGAGCTCTGCTGCCCAATATGAGGAGGCCCCCAAGCAATCCACTAAGAAGTCCCCACCTAAAAGAAAAGTTCCTTTATCCAAGGATGATTTGAAAAATTTGGCAGATTTGTATGATTGGCCTGATGATGCTTATACATAAATATAGTTTAGAATTATTTGTTTTCTCTTCGTACTTTGGATCATGTACATATTTTAGATGTTAATAATAATTTCTTTTATGTGTTATGTCTTTCTTTGTGCTTATTCTTCTATCTGTTCTTCATATACCCTGTTAATTGCTACCATGCTCTCTCAACAGTGAGGACACTGCTTGATGTAAGTTTGGGGGTATGGTAGGTGTACCAATGAAATGAGTTAATGCTAGTGTAGCAATATTGAAAAGGTTTTTTTTTTCCACCTGATTTCTGGAAAAGAGGAAATTAAAAACTTTTTAAAACAAAAATGAGCTGTAGTTTTAATATTTTTCGTGAAGCAAATGTCAAGAATTTTCAAAATTTGATATTTAGTGAACCTGAAATGAGAGAAAATTGTAAGGAAACACCCCATAAAATTTGGTGGAAGGCCATGCCCAGTGAGATTTGGGCCTGAATTTTTTTTTTCTTTGAAGAGTGTCTTGGCAATTTTTTCTACTCTATGGACTGATTGGATCTAATTTTGCCCACTAGAAGTGAGGCAAATCTAAGTTGAAACAGCTTGACAGCATTCATGACATTGAGGACATGAAGTAAGGCCATCCCTTGGACAGTTTGAGCCTAAAATTTTTCCACCTTTGAACTGCCCTTGATACACACCATTTGAGCCTTAAAATTCCTAGTTTTCTTTGATAAAAACCAGAAAAATTGAATCCAAAACCCCTTGACCTATTTTAGTTCACTCTCAATCTGAGAAATCAGGAAAAAGAAAGAGAAGTGAGGTTAGAGGAACAAGGAAAAAGAAAGAGAAGTGAGGTTAGAGGAACAAGGTTTAAAATTTGGTTGAGTAAGAGGAAAGCACATTTGGTGGTGGTGTGGCATTCCAACCCATAAAAAAAAATAAAAATAAAGCAAAAGCATACAAAAAGAAAAGAAAAACAGAAAAGCAAAGTAAAGGAATGAGAAAGAGAAGTCATCTCATCGAAAGATTGAAAAGATGATTAGAAACTGGCCATTTCAAATCTGGAAATTCAAGAAGTAGATGAAATTGTGCTGAACTGAAGAAGGTGGTGCATCACCTCCTTATCTTCCTGATTTCTCAATTTGAATCCCTTTTTCCCCTTTATTCTTTTGTAAATTTCACCCATAAGCCACATTACAACCCAATAAAAAGACCTTACTGATCTGAAATGGATTGAGCTGTCATGTGGATATGAGGATGTGTTTAATCTATGGTGAAAAGAGTTAGAAAATTTCAGAAGTTAGAGCAATGCCTATGCTCATGCTTGTAGTCCTATTTGAGGGCTGTAACTGCTCTTGAGCCATGTGAAATGATGCACCCTTCTATTTTTACTGAGAGTGAACAGCGCTGGTAAGACTTGGGTCTGAAATTCAAATGTGTTTGGGGCATTATCAAAACAGAATTTTTAAATTAAAGGTGAGCTCTGTATTAATTTTCAGACACAAGGCTTTGCCATGAACTGATTGATAATGAAAGAATTAAAAAAGAATTTCAAGTTTTAAAGTGAAGATTTTTTTTGCTGAAAATCCTCTAGAATTGAAGGCACATGGTGTGAAATTTGTTTTATCTCACTTAAACTCTCTTTTAGCATGTGCACTAGTACTAACTAATTTTATTGGAGACGTTTCTGGGTACCTTCACTGAAAACCCTCAAGAGACTCCACTCCTCCACCAGGTATCACTTAGGGGTTCAAAAGGCATGATGCATATGCTAAAAGCATCTGTGCTCTCTACAAAAGTGGCATTTTTGTTTTCTTTATTCTTCCTTTGCTCAGGGACTAGCAAAGCTTAGGTTTGGGGGTGTGTTAATCTTGAAAAGTATAACTTTTCACCCCTTAACACAAGCTTCGATAGACCTATGAGTGGACTAATAAATGCTTGTTGAGTATGCCTTCTAGATTGCAGTAAAAAGTAGTCATAGTGCAGAAATCCATCTCTTAATGCAGTTCAGATCCAACAGTGGCCCACTTAGAGCATGCAGCAACAGCAAAGCAGTGTTGAAGGAGTGAAAATAGGCTGAAAACAACCTATCGAGAGGTTACTGGAACCTGTCGATAGGATCTGAAGGCTGAGAGAAGGAAGAAGTCGTGAAGATGGGAGAATTCGATAGGATCCTGAAACCTATCGCGCAGTCAGAAACAAGAAGGGAACATCCTATCGATAGGTTGCCTAAGCTTGAAGAGAACTTGTCGATAGGATTCTAAAACCTGTCGCGCTAAGGACATCTATCAAGAACCTATCGAAAAGTGGAGAACTTATCGACAGGAGCTAGAAGCAAACCTATCGAAATGTAGTGTGCAGAAATCAACCTATCAAAAGGAGCCCCCAACCTGTCGAACACACCAGATGAAGGCTACGGATGCTAGAGCTTTATTCTCATCGCAACCTATCGGAACCTATCGAAAGGACCCTGAATCCTAGAGAAAGGAACAGAAGGCCTGTTTGGAATCTGTCGAAAGCCTTAGGAACCTATCGAAATCGACTGAAGGACTTCTCAGAAAAGCTACTGTGCACACGCTGCAAGTTGGTTACCTACTGCATGCAATCCGAGGCACTCTGGTGATGGGCATGAAGTCTCTAGAAGTGCCCTGGGAAACCCTAACCGACCCACGTGTTCTCTCCCAACTCTAAGTAACTGAGAGAGCCTTCTAGAAGGGGAGTAGAGGAGGGAATAACAGAATTATTTTGGAAGCTATAATTGGCAGGAAAAATGGATCTAATTTCTTTGGAGCAACAAGGAGTGAGGTTGGATCTATAATTGGGGAGAGTTGAAAATATTATTAAGGGTCAGCTGATGCACAGACTACAAATCTGAGAGCATTTCATTGTATAACGATTTTATTTCAATGCAATGTTGGTTTAATTGTTGTAATTAGATCCATATTTCGTCTAGTTTCATTTGGTGCTTGATCGGATTTGTGTAGATGGGAATAGCTCACCCACTTAACTAGTAGACCTCTTGGATACCATTTGATCTCCCTAGATCTGATGTTCCTGCAGTTGCCCGTGTCTGTCACCTGGCAGTTGCAGCATTTGTAGTGAGTATACTGTTCAGATTGAAGGTTGAGAATGGAGTGAATCTATTGGATGATATGTGACCATTGAAGTGGATAGATCATAGCTTTGAGATCAATCCAAATCTCTGGCTTAGATCAGATCCTTTTACCCTGCAGTTGTGTTTATAGCCAGATGAGGGATTGATGCATTCTGAATTCTTTGTGACACTGTCAGCTCAATCCAATTGCAATAAGACCAAACTCCAAGTTGCTTCTCTCCATTTTTTGTTTTTAATTTCACCAAAAAAAATTCCCCTCACTTGTAAGATCTGAACTCTGGATTTAATCTCAATTCCTTTTTGCATTTAATTGTGTTTCTGTAGTTTAGATTAATGTGACAACCCCTTAAAACCTCTCCTCTCTCTTTTGCTATTTTAGTATTAGGCTGGGTGCCAGATCTGCCTTAGATCTGAAGATTTACTTAATATTTAGCTAACATTTCCCTGTGGACATACCCTTACTTACCCTTTAAAACTTGCTACAACAGGCCCTGAATACTTACAGGTCTGTATGTCTGCTTGCCTTAGTGTGTACAACCAATAGATCCTTTAATTGTGTGATTTTAAACCCCTTTTTGAACACAGGGTAAGTGGCCAACAGGTATGGCCTTCCAGCAAATTTTCTGGGGGGTATCCTCACAGTTTCTCTCATTTCAGGTTGACTAAACATCAATTTTTGAAAATTCTGGACATTTGTTTCATGAAGAATGTTAAAACTACATCTCATTTCAGTTCCAAAAAGTTTTTTAATTTCTCCTTTTTCCAAAAATCAAGTGGAAAATTATTTTATTTTCAAAACCTTTTTCAACATAGCAGTAAGCATTAACTCATTTCATTGGCACACCTGCCATACCCCCAAACCTAAGATGAACATCGTCTTCAATGTTCTAGACAATGAGTAACCAGGGGCAGCAGGGTAAAATGAGAAAGAAAACTATGCAGAAAATTATAGCTATATGTAGCAGAAAATAAAAAAATGTAAAATTGAATAAATGAACAGGAAAATGGAAAGAAATGATGTACAAATGCAGAAAATTACTGGTAAAATAGAAAAAATAGCAAAACAAAGCTAGAATTGCTACACAATAAAATCTAAAGAACTGAATATACGAACAGAAAAATAAAAGAACTGTAAAGTAAATGAAAGGAAACAAATGCTAATAACAGAAAAACAAAAAAAACAAAGTAAGGAACTGAATACAAAGCTATAAAAACAAAAAAATGCAAATATAAAAACAGGAATTGCAGATATAAAATCAGGAAAACAAAATTAAAAACAGAATATAAGCATACAAAAATGCAGGAAATCAGTAAAACTAGGTCATACAACCCAGAAAATCAGAAAAAACTAAGTACGAAAGCAGAAAAATAGAAAAGAATGGTATACAAGTGCAGGAAAATAACTACCATCACAGAAAAACAACGAAGCAACGATAAAAAACTGAAAACAAACTACGAAAAATGAAGAAAAACAGTAAAGCTAGGACACATATTAACCTAAGAAAGAAAAATCAGTAATCTAAAAGCAGAATTTAAACTAAAATTCCTAAAACAGAAAATCCTAAAAGAGAACTTGGGCGAAAAGAAACCCCTATGTGTGTTGTAGTACCCCTTTGTAGAAGTGTATGAATCAATATTAAATTTAAATTGATGAAGCATGGAGGCACACAGTGAAAAATAGGATTCATACACCGCTGAGATTCAAAATTTAATACAGAACAACATCCAGAATTTGAGAGAACTAAAGCATAGCTCGAGATCCATTTAATGGTGGAAAATCGTGACGGAAAATAACACCAATGACTCCATTAAATTAGCGAAACAGCATATGATCCACTGCTCATTAACCATCATGATTCCTCAAAATGAAGGGCCATGATCTCAGCAATTCCAGATGGGGGAAAATTAATAAAGGTAAAGAAAAATAGCCCATCTGGAGAGAATTTTTATATTTTTATAATTTTTTTAAAACTTTTTATGTGGTTTTTGATCAGCCTGGGCTCCACAAGAGCCCTTATGTACTATCGCTGAAAAATAATAAGAAACAATTCAAAAATTTTCTATTTGTGTTTACATTTTCTTTTATTTTTGTATTTGGTTTTGTAAAAAAAATGAGCGTGCCTAAAAGACAGCGGAAATTATAATCAAAATAAACATCAAACACAGCAAAACTGCTAGTTCTCAAGAATTTAAACATTGAAAAATAAATGCAAAGGAGAAAGGGATGCAAACTTAGGTAGATCTGCTCCAGCTGCAATCCATTAACTCCTCTTGTGATCAATGCTCCAGATCTGCAAAAATTCAACAACTATATCAGTACCTTATTTAAGGATATTGACAAAAATTAAAAGAAAAACTTAGGCCACTACCTCATTTTTGCAAAATGACAAAAGAGTAATAGCAATATTTATTCAAACAGCTAGAAGGCAAAGAATAAAAACTCAGAAAAAATCAGAATTGCTGTAGTGTAAAACTGGCTTTCTATACAAAAACTGCAGCAAACCTTAAATCAAACAGTTGGAATGTAGTATAAAAATCTAAAACAAAACAGCAATAAAATTTAGAAAAAAAAATAAAATTCAGATCTACAAAATAAAAATCAGATCTACAAAAAATGAAAAACTCAGATCTACTATCTATATCAAAACTCCTCGGCAGCGGCACAAAAAACTCCCCGGCAGCAGCGCCAAAACTCCTCGGCAACGGTGCCAAAAACATGTTGGGGGATTTCTAGTGTGCCGATTATTGTGTAAAATAAAAGCTAAATAAAACTGAGATGGATTCAGAACATCTAAAATATCCTAGACCTGCAAGATACAGAGTCCACTGTAGCAAGTTTTGATAAGTAAGAGTTTGTCCTACAGGGAGTAGTGATCTAAACCTAGAAGGTATATAGTAGACCTCCAGATTTGGCTACAGATCTGGTAATTCTAAGAAGAAAGAGAGCTTTTCGGGTGTTACTAAATCTAATCTACAAAACAGAAATATAAAACTAAGACTAAAAGATGGAGGAAAATGGATGGTAAAATAACGATCAAATGGTGAGTAATAGGCAGCCAGGGGCTGGTTCTCATTGTAAATTAATCGAATCAAAGGCATTATATAGATCTGATTTGCTACAATCCTCTTTTCTGGCTCCAAGCTTCCCAGGTTCTCTCGACAGAGGTGAGGTATAAGAATCCAATCTTAACCTGAGAATTGAAGCAATCCTAAGGCTATGATCTGTCCACTTTAATGGTGACAGACCATCCTAGAGACTGTTCCAATCCTTTCATCTTAATTAGAACAGGAAAACCATTGCAGATGCTGCAAATGCCAGGCTACTAGCTCCCCATTTCTGGCTGTCATCTACAGGAATATCCAATCCAAGGAAATCAAATACGAAAAAGTAAAATTTCACCTTTAAAACCCACAATTACCGTAATACCATCTTACAGCTTATTGAGCTCAGATCTGCAATCTGTGCAACATCAATCTATTCTGAAATTCTTTGAAGCATTCAAAGTACAATTACAAAATAGATCTGGATTGCTTATTTAGATCTAATCCAACATGTTGGATTAGGGAGAGAAGGGAGAAGAGAAAGAGGAAAAAAATAAAAGCTAAACTAAAACCTAAATGAGCTAAGGAGAACCAAAGTTATTCTTTGGATTCCTTGCTGAGAAATTATAGCAGCAAGGAGTTCTATTTATATATTTGCAGTGATCCATGTGCTTTGGATTACAGCCAATCAGAGGAGAGAATTTGATGCTTTGGAGTTCCCAAAACTACCCTTGCCAACCAAAAATAATTTCAGCTGCACCATTCACTAATTTCTGCAGATATCTTGCCCATGTGTAGACCTCTTCCATGCCTTGAAGTTCCAAGTTTGCCCTTGCCAACTACAAAATACTTGTTGCTCATCTTTATACTTGCTGTCAGCAAAATGGACCCAAGCTGCCCCTGCTGTCCATTATTCTTTCCAGCTGCACACCTCCAGTGATTGCACCTAAAATGCTGAAAATACACTGCAAATAAAACATTCTATTGGCTGCCCAGAATACCTCTGCTGCCATTATTTCCAAACAGCCCAAAATGGGATCCGCTTCGCTAAACTATTGATTTTTTAATCATATGGCTATAGCTCAATGTTGATGGGGCCCGAGTCGGATTATATTGAGAAACCATGGGCTGATGATGTTTAGTTTATGCAGCTTCAGCAGCCCTCTCGTGAGGTGGAGAAGACGATCTCGAGAGGTTTGACTATAGGTGCTGTTGCTATTGCTGTCGACAAGCTTGGAGGTGTTGACAGCTTGTATAGAAGGGATCTCGAGATGTTGCATGGCTGGATGGCTGCACTTAAAGTCGAGAAGTTGGAAAAGAGGGCTGCACTCAAGCTGTCGACAGATTTGTAAAGTGGGGCTGCTGTCAAGAGGTTGGTGCAGGGAATGAAGGCATTTGCTTAAGAGGTTTGAGGGGATATTTGTTGCAGCTGCAAATGGAGCTGAAGCTGTTGACATCTTGGAGAAATAGTTGGTGCAACTCAAGAGATTGGGCACCTCCTCCAATGGTTGACAGGATCGGAAGTTGGGAGTTCTAATCGAGAGGTTGGATAGCATCTTGAATGCACATCGACAGGATTAGAAGAAGGCTGCAGCTTGGGAATCTCGACAGGTTTAGATATTTGAGTGGTCAACAGGTTCTATGGACTGATTTGTAGCTAAAGTTTTGCATGTCGACAGGTTTGATGAAGGTTTGGAGGTGGCTTGCATGCAAGGTGTCAAGAGATTCCTTTGGAAGCTCATCTACTCAATGGGATTGAAAGTCGCTGCATTAGAGCTTGCTAGTCATGAGGTTCAAAGAAAGTGGGAGCTTTGCTGCATGGGAGGATGGATCTGCAAGTCGTGAGGATTGAATGGAGATGCAAGCTGTCGAAGGGATTGAGGATCTGCTAGTCGTGAGGTTTGCATGGGAGGAAGGCAGCTTTGCTGGTTGACAGGATTCAAAGGGAGTTGGGAGCTATGGCCTTGCTGATAAAGAGGTTTAAGCGCCTTGTGGTGCTGCACTTTGAGAGGTTGCAGTTGAGAGGTTTTGGAGCTGCATATCCCACTTGCTGTCGATAGGTTTGGTGACCATCTGTTCGAGAGGGTAACTGCAGATGTCGATAGGTTTGTAGCTGCATGGGAGCTTGCTGGTCTGCTGTACTTTGCAAAGCTTGGACTGTAGATTGATAGCATTAGAAGGAGATGAGGCTGCAACAGCTTGATAGGCTGCTGAGTGTAGATCTGCATGGGTGCAGCTACTCTATTTTCTACTCCATTCAAGCAGATTAAATGCAGGCTTGCTGACATGCATTGCTGCTGCAATCTTGTGCTGAAGGTGTAACTGCTGATGCATGGGCTTTGAAGTTTGCTAGGAAGATGTTGACAAGTAGAACTACTAGAAGAGATGGCTGCAGCCATACAGATCCTCTTGATAGGTTTTGCAATTTTATATTGCTGAAGGGATGCTGCAGTTGATTGGTAGGTTCAAGGACTGATGCACTTCCATTCGATAGGTGCGCTGATGTATGGATTTCAGCTCGAGAAGATTGATGGTGCACCTCGATAGATATGTTGTGGATGAGTGCTAAAATTCCACTCAACAAGATTAAATGCAGTTGACCTGATCACGGTGTCTCCCATTCAATCGGTGCACTTGCTGTTTCAGCTCCAATCCGAGAGATTCAGCTGCTGCAACCATTTCTCAACAGGTTTGGTAGCTCAGCTCATAATTATCTTGAGGGTTTCAAGGGGCTGCTCAAGGCAGTGATGTTGTAGTTCATGAGGCCCAAGAACATGTTGCTGCATTACGTCTTCATCTATGAAAGCACCTCTCTCCCTTTCACTCTCAGCTGTGGATTGATTCAAAAACTCTCCTTCTTGGCGCTTTTCACTGAAAATTGCACTAAGGACAAAATTACCTCCTTGCTGCAAAACATCACTAAAAAGTAATTATTAACTACTCAGAGGCTTAGCAAAAGCCAGGTTTAAAGAGTAAAATGTGATATAAAATCGTGACTAACACAGAGTAGCTGCTGTCCATTTCGAAATGTTGGAGACCAGATTTGTAGCTGCTGTTTGAGAGGAATGGGAGTTGCTGCTATCTGCATGTTGGTGTATTCCAGCTATTTTTATGTATGTTGTAGTTTATAAATTGACAGATGCTGGTGCAGCATACATAAAGTGTATCCACTAGTCAATTGATGAAGTCCATCTTTCAGCATAAATAGTTGACTTGATGGTTGCTCCTGCAAGGTGATCCTTCGGACACAATTGCAGCCTATGCGCTGCTGCAAGCTTCATTGTGCACACGAAGTGCTTCATTTTCTATAGTTGCTGAATCAAAGTATAGTTGAAAAAGTGTTGGCTTGGAGCTGTAGATTCCTTTTCAAGCACACAATCAACTGCTGGTTTCATTCTCAGTACAAGCCATAGCCCACTCTTTCCAGCTCTATCTTTAAGCTGTTAATTAATTCCAAAACTCTCCTTATTGGCACTTTTTACTGAAAAGCTGTACTAAGGATGCAAATTCCTCCTAACTACAAAACAACACTAAAATGCAATCATTAAATACTCTGAGGCTCAGTAAAAGCCAGGTTTAAAGGGTTAAATGTGGTAAAAATCATTGACTAACACACCCCCAAACCTAAACTTTGCTAGTCCTTGAGCAAAGTGAAATTTAAAACAACTAACCTATAAAATTAAATGCCACTTTTGTAGGGAACATGGGTGCATTTGTCACATGCAGCAAACCTTTTAAACCCCTAGGTGATCCCTAGTAGAGGAGTGGAGTCTCCTGAGGGTTTTCAGTGAAGGTACTCACAAACTTCTCCAATAAAAGCAGTTAATATTAATGCAGCATGCTAAAATATAGTTCAACAAAAATAAATTCAATCCACACCTTGTTCATTCAATTCCAGAGGATTTTCAGCAGAAAAACAACAATTTAAACCTGGAATTCTGCTGTAATTCCTTCACTCTCAATCAGCTTATGTCAAGGCATTGGGTATGAAAATTAATGCAAAGCTTACTTTTAAGTTGAGAATTCTGTTTTGATAAAGCCCCAAACAAATTGGATTCCAGACCCAAGGGCTGTAACTACTCTTGGGCTGTCACTCACAACAAAAATAGAAGGGTGCATCATTTCACACAGCTCAAGAGTAGTTACAGCCCTCAAATAGGACTGTAAGCATGAGCATGGGCAATGCTCTAATTTTTGAAATTTTCTAACTCTTTTCACCATAGATTACACAAATCCTCATCTCCACATGATAGCTCAATCCATTTAAGATCAGTAGGGACTTTTATTGGGTTGTAATGTGGCTTATGAGTGAGGTTTATCAATAATCAAAGGGGAATAAAGGGATTCAAAATTGAGAAATCAGTAAAGTAGGGAGGTGGTTTGCAACTTCACAACCTTCATTTCAGCATTATTCCATCTTCCTTTTTGAATTTTAAGAGCCAAAGTGGCCAGCTTCTTCTCTTCTTTTTCAAAATCTCCAATGAAATGACTTCTATTTCTCATTCTTTTGTTTTGCTTTTCTATTTTTCTTTTCTTTTTGTATGCTTTTTTGTATTTTTCTCCATTTTTCTTTTTATAGGCTGGAATGCCACAGTGCCACCAAATGTGCTTTCTTCTCTTTGAACCAAACATCAAACCTTGCTCCTCTAACCTCACTTCTCCTTTTATTTTCTTATCTCTTAAATTAAGGGTGAACTGAAACAGGTCAAGGGGTTTTGGGTTCAAATTTTCTGATTTTTATCAAAGAAGAACTAGGATTTTCAAGGATCAAATGGTGTATATCAAGGGTTGTTCAAAGGTGGGAATTTTAAGGCTCAAATTGTCCAAAGGATGGCCCTACTTCATGTCCTCAATGTCATGAATGCTGTCAAATTGTTTGAACTTGGATTTGCTTAACTTCTAATGAGCAAAACTAGATCCAGTCAGTCCTTAGAGCAGAACAATTGCCGAAACACTCCTCAAAGAAATTTTATTCAGGCCCAAATCTCATAGGGTATGGTCTTTCATAAAATTTATGGGGTGTATCGTCACAGTTTTCTCTCTTTTCAGGTCCACTAAGCATCAATTTTTAAAAATTCTTTACATTTGCTTCATGAAAATTGTTAGAACTACAACATATTTTAGTTTTTAAAATGTTTTTAATTTCTTCTTTTTTTCAAAAAATCAGGTGGGAAATCATTTTTTTTTCAAATTTTTTTTTTTCAACATAGCTGCACTAGCATTAACTTATTTCAGTGGCACACCTGCCATACCCCCATACCTATGATGAACATTGTCCTCAATGTTTACACACTGAGTAACCAGGGTAAAAGAAGAAAGGAAAATAAGTAGAAAAATCAAAGCTATATGCAGCAGAAAATAAAAGCTAAAAACTGAATATATGAATAAAAAAATGAAAGAACTACTATGCAAATGAAAGGAAACTAATGCTAATTACAAAAAAATAGCAAAAACAAAGGAAGGAACTGAATAAAAAACTACAAAAATAGAAAAATGCAGATACAAAAACAGAATTGTAGATACAAAAACACGAAAATAAAGTGAGAAACTGAATGCCATCATACAAAAATGCAGAAAATCCGTAAAACTAGGGCACATATTAACCTAAGAAAGAAAAATTGGCAATCTAAAAATAGAATTTAAACTAAAATTCCTAAAATAGAGAATCCTAAGACAAACCATGAATCACCTGTGTGAATGAGAAAATAAAAAAAAAAGCACAAGCCCTACCAGGGCTACCTCACAACAAGCTCATTATTGCTTATGAATCTATGTGAATTTTACAAACTGATCAGCGGGAATAAAACACCGTGAAAAGCGAGATTTATAAGACTGAGCCCTATGTAGATGATGTGTATGAATCAAAAAGAATTTCAAAGTAATGAAGCATGGATGTACATAGTTGAAAATAGGATTCATACACAGCCGAGATCTATTAATGGTGAAGAAATCTTGAAGGAAAATAGAATCAATGGCTCCATTGGATTTGCAAAATAGCATATGATCCACTACTCATTAACCTTCATGAAATTGCAAAACTTAAAATCTATGATCTCAACAGTTCCAGATGGGGGAAAATGAATAAAGGCAAAGGAAAACAACCCATCTAGAGAAAAATTTTATGTTTTTATAATTTTTTACTTTTTTATGTGTTTTTGATAAGCCTGGGCTCAACAAGAGCCCTTATTTACTACTGCTGAAAATTAATAAGAAACAAATCAGAAAATTTTATATTTTGTGTTTACAATTTCTTTAATTTTTTATTTGATTTTGTTGATTTATAAAAATCAGAATGACAACAGAAATTAAAACCAAGACAAACACTAAACACAAGAAAACTGCTGGTTTTAAAAAATTTAAAAATAGAACATGAATGCAAAAGAGAAAGGGATGCAAACTCTGACAGATCTGCTCCAGCTGCAATCCATTTGCTCCTCTTTTGGCTACTACTTCAGATCTACAAAAATTCAAAAACTCTAGCAGTACCTTATTCAAGTAAATAAAAACAAAAAGAAAAACTCAGGCTACTGCCTTATTTATGCAAAAATGCAAAAAGGCTACAACAACATTTATTCAAATAGCTAGAAGGCACAAAATAGAAACTCAGAAAATTCAAAAATACTGTAGTTTAAAATAGGTTTTCTATACAAAAACTACAGCAGACATATATTTAAACACTTACAATGCACTATTTAAATCTAAAATAAAAACAATAATAAAAACTAAAAAAAATCATATCTACAAAAATGAAAAACTCAGATCTACTAACTAGATCAAAACTCCTTGGCAGCGGCGCCAAAACCTTGTTGTGGATTTCTAGTGTGCTGGTTTATTGTGTATGGAAACAATATAAAATCAAAGGAACATAAAGGATGGATTCAACAACTTAAATTATCCTAAGACCTGCAAGATGCAGGGTCCATTTGTAGAAGGTTTTAATAAGTAAGGGTTTGTCCCACAGGGAGTAGTGATCTAAAACCTAAGAGGTGTATAGTAGACCTCCAGCGCTGCTACAGATAAGGCAATTCTAGCCTAAATCTAAGAAGAAAGAGAGTTCTTCGGGTTTCACTAGATCTAATTTATAAAACTGAAATATAAAACTAAACTATAAGATTGAAGAAGATGGATGGTGAAATAAAATGTAAAAATGGTGAGAAATAGGCAGCTACGGACTGGTTCTCATTGCAAATCAGATCAAGACATGTGAATTTGCAGCTATCCTTCACTTGGCTACAAGTTCAAGTGCAAGGTAGGAGAATTCAAATCAAACCAAAGGCTTGAATTGATCTTAAAGGTATGGGCTGTCCACTTAAATGGTTACCGATCATCCAATAGACTTCATCCAATCCCAAGGTTCAAATTGAAACATTAAAACCATTACAGCCACTATGCTTGTAAGGCTACAAGCACTTACAACCATAGGATCAAATAATCTATGTAGATTTGGTGAGAACCACTAGAAATCACAGATTATTTGGAGATCTAAACTCAGTTGGGCATTGCTTCAAACAGCTACAATGCCCTACCTCTCAAGGCTGCAATCTCTGCATAATTCTAGATCTCTTCACTGAAAATAGATCTAGAAACTAGAGCAAGAGTCGGATCTGCTATAATCTTTCACTTGGCTACAAGCACAAGTGCCAAGAAGAAGGATCCAAGTTCATATTTACTTCTGGATTGGTCCAAAGGGTATGATCTGTCCACTTGAATGGTCACAAATCATCCTAGAGATTTATTCTAGCAGTGAGGATGAAGATTAGAACATGAAAATTACTGCAAGCATTATGGTTGTAAGGCTACAAGCTCAGGCAACCATAGGTGCATCAGATCTGGAAAAATCTAAAGCAATTGAATAGAAAAATTATAGATCTAATGGGAATTTAAAATAGAATTTCATTGACCAAATAAAACTTATAATGATCTGCCTCAAGCCTACAGTCTGTGCATGATCCAAAGCTCTTCACAATGAATTTACAGACTTATTTACAATTAGAAACCAAATCTAGACTGCTATAAGATCTAATCGAACAGGCTACATTAGGGAGAGAAGGGGGAAGAGAAAAGCGAAAAATAAAACTAAAAACTAAACCTAAATGAGCTGAGGAGAACCAACGCTATTTCTTGCTGAGAAATTACAGCAGCAAGGAGTTTTATTTATACAAGTGCAGTGATCCAAATGCTTTGGATTACAGCCAATTAGAGGAGAGAATTCGATTTTCCATTTATGTTAATTCTTGTTTTTAGCATTCCAACCAATCAAAGAGTAGAGACGGATCTGGTTTTGTTGTGCTAGTTGAAGCTTCCCGCCAAATATTTGGAATCAATTATTGCCCATGTGCAGACCTCTCTTTTGCTTTACAGTTCCCAAGAATACCCTTGTCAACCAAAAATACCCCTGCTGTAATTATTTCCAAATAGCCTAATGTAACTTCTGTTGTTTATTACCAAAGCAGCCCCAAATGGAACCCACTTTGCTAAACTCCTGAGGTGTTTAATCACATGGCTGCAGCTCAATGTAGATGGGACCCGAGCTGGATTAATTGCAAAAATATAGGCTAACTGCAGCTTCAGTAATGAGGTAGGGAAGATGAAGTTCGAGAGGTTCGAAGGTGGTCTTAGGCAACAGCTTCGAGAGGATTGTGAAGGTATAGTTGAAGATGTCGAGAGGTGTTTAAGCTGCATGGTTAAAGTGCTCGATAAGATTGCTGGCTTTGGAACACAAGTCGACATGTTAGTGGCTTGGGATCTTGAATTGCAGCTGCTGTTCGAGAGGATGGCTGAGTGGAGTAGATGAAGGCTACAGCTTCAGGTGAGTAGTCATGAGGATGGTGAAGGTGGGTTGGTGATTCTCGATAGGTTGCTACTGTATGGACTGCATCTCGACAGGTTCTGTAGATAGAGATCTACTCTTCGAGGGGGTTATGGGGCTGGGCTGAAGATCTGTTCGATAGGTATAATGGGAGGATGGAGTAGCTTGAATGTCGACAGGTTGGTGCACTTGCTTACTCAAGAGGATAAAAGCTACATGCAGTCGAGAGGTTCAAAGATGCATGAATGTATACACCGACAGGTTGGAGTTTGGAGTGCAAGACCTTGATAGGATTGAAGGTGGGGAAGTTTTACTGGTCGAGAGGTTTGCTGGGGAGTGCAAATGCATTTCGAGTGGATTAAAAATATAGAAGGGATAGCTATCGACATATTTAATACTTCTTTTTCTCGGGAGGTTGAAGATAGGGCTGTTGCTCTCTAGTCGACAGGTTTGAGGACTTGGTAGCTATTGCTCTTCGAGAGGTTCAATAGGCAGGGAAGTCGAGAGGTTTGAGGTTGCTGCAATGTAAAGAGCTTGACAAGATTGTATGGGAGTTCTGGTCAGCTGCCATTCGAGAGGATTGAAGGGGAATGAGGGCCGCAAATCTGTTCTATTCGTTAGGTTGCCAGCAGGGTGTTCAAAGCAAATGTCAATAGTTTGAAGGTGGTTTGTTGAAACTGCAAATCCAAGTATCGACAGGTTGGTGTACTTGCACTTGATCTGCTCAAAAGGTAGGCTGCATGGGCGCTGCATGTGGTTGATAGGTGGGCTGCTCTGGATTTTCTGCTGCTGCACTTTGAAGGGCTGCAAGGTTTGGACTGTAGTTCGATGGTTTGATGGTGTAATGCATGGCTTGCTTGATAGGTTGGCCAAAGTAGCTGCTGTCCATTTGGAAATGTTGGAGACCAGATTTGTAGCTGTAGTTTGAGAGGAATGGGAGCTGCTGCTAGCTGCATGTTGGTGTATTCTAGCTGCTTTTAAGTATTTTGCAGTTTATAAATTGACAGACGCTGGTGTAGCATGCATCAAGTGTATCCCCTAGTCAATTGATGAAGTCCATCTTTCAACATAAATAGTTGACTTGATGGTTGCTCCTGCAAGGTGATCCTTTGCACACAATTGCGGCCTATGCACTGCTACAAGCTTCATTGTGCACACCAAGTGCTTCATTTTCTGCAGCTGCTGAATCAAAGTATAGCTGAAAAAATGTTGGTGTGGAGCTGCAGATTCCTTTTCAAGCACACAATCAGCTTCTGGTTTCATTCTCAGTACAAGCCATGGCCACTCTTTCCAGCTCTCTCTTTCAGCTATTAATTAATTCCAAAACTCTCCTTATTGGCACTTTTTACTGGAAAACTGCACTAAGGATGCAAATTCCTCTTAACTGCAAAAGAAGACTAAAATGTAATCATTAAATACTCTGAGGCTCAGTAAAAGCCAGGTTTAAAGGGTGAAATATTATAAAAAATCATTGACTAACAGGCAGCCATTTATGCAAAAGACAGTTTGAGAACCTGCTTAGAAAAACTCAGTGACACAAAGAGTTGTCACCTCATACCACCCACATACCAGTGGGCAGGTGGAAATTTCTAATAGGAAAATCAAACACATTTTAGAGAAAACTGTGAGAGGAAATAGGAAAGATTGGCCCCTGAAGTTGATTAATGCTCTTTGGGTTTATAGAACTGCCTATAAGACCCCAATAGGGATGTCTCCCTTTAGGTTGGTGTATGGCAAGACATGCCATTTACCAGTAGAGTTAGAACATAAAACCTATTGGGCTATTAAATCATTGAATGTTCATCTAACTGCTGCTGGTATGCATAGGAGGTTGCAGTGGTCAGAGCTGGAAGAACTGTGGTTGGAAGCCTACTCCAATGCAAGGATCTACAAAGAAAAAGCCAAAGCTTTTTATGATAAGCACTTGCTGAGATAGGAGTTTATTGCAGTCACCAAGGTATGGCTGTTCAATTCCAAATTAAAATTTTTCCTAGGCAAGTTGAGATCTAGATGGGAGGGACCTTACATTGTAATGCATGTAGCCCCATCTGGAGCTATTGAAATCATGGATCCAGAGGATGGTAGGATCATGAAAGTTAATTGTCAAAGGCTCAAACTCTTTGTTGAAAATATGGTAGAGCCTGTGGTGACCATTCACCTTCAAGAACCTCCAAAATGTGATTGATCTTCAACATTGTACACTATGTATCATAACTGTCAGTTTTGTTGCTGTTTCTATTTTCAAAACTATTTGGCATTGTATATATGTTGCCATTTTTGCATAAGTTTTCATTTAGAATCACGAGTCATATGTAACCAGGGTAGGAAGGTCTCCAAGGCATGAGAAAACAAATGGGAGCAGAGTAGGCTTGAAAAATATTTGTGGAAGATGGACTGTGAATTGATGAGAAATACATTTGAACTGAAAAACAACCTGTCGAGATGTGTAGAGAACATTTCGATAGGTACTGAGACCTGTCGAGAGGTTAGAGTTAATTCTCGACAGGTACTGAAGGTATACATCTGAGATTCGATAGCATCTGTTTACCTATCGAGGAGTTGAGAGAAGAAGTCGAGAGGTACCGAAGGCTGTTGGTTACATTTTCGACAGGTTCAGAGTACTTGTCGAGAGGTTGAGAGACCTCTCGGAGCCTTAACATCTAAAAGTTTTCATCCTGTTAAGAGGTAGCATGAACCTCTCGAATTGATTTTTCTTAAGCCTGTGTACCTATTGAGAGGTTTGATAAACCTCTCAAAATCTTTAGCCTGACAAACCTGGCAATTCAATTGTTTTTAACCGTTCGACAGGTTGCGCCAACCTATCGAAATCTTCTATCCAATCCTGTTGAAATATCTTTTTACTTGTTTTAAACCTATCTACAGGTTTATTTATCCATTCGACACCTTGCATTCAGAACTCTGTTCCTCTTCTGCCTATTTCCCATTTCCTTCCTCTTCTTCCACCTCACTGGGTCCAACTCCAATCACTCTGCCATTGTTCCAATTGCAGTAATTTTATAAGGGTGACATTTTGCACCTGGTCAATGCTAATTTGGTGTCGTGTACATCAAGTTCTGAGGAACCCTAGGTTCTATGGGTAAGTTCTTCTTCAACCTCCACTTTGTGATTTTCAAGCTTTGTACTTTCATATTTCTGTTTGTGTGGTAAATTAATTGGGCAAATGAAGTTTGCTGTTGTTATTGAGAGTAATTGTGTGGATTTTGTGACCAATGGCTGACCGTGAGGAAACCCTAGCTGATCTTTTCAAAGCCCCTTCCAAATATGTCCAAAAATCTACCAGAAAATCCAGTAGGCTAGCCACAGCCCAAAGAGGACCCACCTGCTAAGAGGAAGCTCATCATGGAAAAACCTAAGAAAGCCACGAAAGCTAAAAAGGCCAAAATCACTGAGGAAATTGCTGATGATGTCCTTGTGCCTAACCCTGAGACGGAAGCTGAATTACCTGAGAACCTTACAATAATGAGTTTGTGGATGCATTAGACCTGATTCCTAAGATAAATTTTGACCTACCTTATTTTTCTAAGGTAGAGGAGTGAAAGGACACCTTGGACTACTTGGTGAATGCATCCTTGACCCCCTTGTTGGCCCTATTACAAGAAAAAGTTTACTCTAGACTAGTCAAATTGTGGTATCAAAACATCAAGAAAAAGATGAAGCCAGGGTCAACTGAGCCTACCCTGGTGGTTTTATTTGACAATTGGGAGTTGGTTGTGGATTACAGTGACATTGGGTTGGCATTAGGGGTCCCCTCAGTTTTTGACTCAGTTTATGGCTTAGGAGCACTTCATACTATGTCCTTCCAAGCAATGGCTAGACATTTGATCCAAGGCATTGTGGGCTCTGAGGAATCATTAATGAGAAGAGATTTAGACCCTAGCCTACTTTTCATAGACTCAATCTTGAGGAAGAACATTTATGTCAGTGGACATCAACAGGGGAGAAGGACCCCTATAGTGGATGCCCTTAACTTTTTCTCCAAGGGCCAGTTCATGAATGCCTCTCTGCTGATATTTGAGACCATGGTAGATGTGAATGAAAAGATAAAGAGGGGATAGATGTTGCCAGGGTTACCCTACAGCAGACTCATCACCGCTTTGCTAAGGAAAGGGAAATTTTTGATACAAAAAGATGAGCTAGTGGATAAATTAAGCCCTAAGGTGTTTGGGAAAAGGGCTTGGTCTACTAGAATAACCTTGATAAGGAAGAGTAAGAAGAGGCTAGGGGAGAGTCCTAAAAAGGAAGCACCTCAGGTGGCCAGCACAGCAGCTGCACCTGTGATACCCATAGCCGCATCAGCCAGCTCACTGGTTTTGCCTATCCTTGCAGATAGTAGTTTTGTTATCCCTACACCACCTGTGACATCTGCATCCATGTCAGTCGCTGCAACTGCTAAGACCATGCCCATTGTTAGCCCTGTTGTTCTCCATTTCAGTTCCCATACCTCCTAGAAGCTCAACCATCCCTTCCACCATCACCACAATCACACCTTTGTCAGCTCCTCCTACCACAGACCCCATTGCCACCTTACCTTCACTCGCCATCACAACCACCTACTAGAGAAAATCAAGGCAAACCCCAACCCCTCCAGCTAGCCCATCCATCCCATCTGTTGAACCCTTAAGCCCTGCACCTACTGGTCCATCATCTGACCCAGTTACTTCCTCTCCACCCTCCATACCCTCTGATATTGACCCCACTACCTCCATGTCACCTCCACATACTCAGGATTTAGAGCATTTCACCACTGAGGGATATTCCTCCCTGATTGACTCCATTGTGAAGGAGGGCATGAGTACTCCCCTTTACCTGACTCTCCACAGCTTGCTCAATTCCAGCATGCCCCCATATCTCCTTTCCAGCCCATTATACTAATTCCACCTGTTACCCAAGCCCAAATCCTACCAGAGGTCTCTATCCAGATTCTTTCCCTTCTCACATCCATGCTAGCCTAGCTCCAAACCAACACAACAAACCAGTCTGCTATGGTCACCTGGCTCCAAGCCATTCAATATACTCTAATTCCTTCCACCTCAACCATTCAACCTCTTTCAATTCCCACTCCTGTACCTACTCCTCCCCCATCCCCTCAGTTGTCCCCTACAGTAATGCCTACCACTGCTGAGGTGGAAGAACCAATCTCACTAACCCTTCCAGTACTTACTTCTGATGCCTCTACTTAAACTGATTTTGAAGTAGTTTTGTCCATCCCTATTGCAACCCAAACTGACCCCATAGAAGCTGACCTACCCTCTTTACCTTTCACCGACCCCTCCACCCCACCTGAGTCAATTGTTGTGGAAGAGGAGCTGCCACTTTCATTCATTTTACCATCTCCACCATTTCCTGAGCTGCCCATCACCCCCTCCTCCATGGATGACCCTCACCATTGGGCCATTGTCCCATATGGCACCAACACCTTTTCCCCCTTTCCATCCCTCACCAAAGCCATTGAGACCAACCCATATGTTAAGGAGGATGTCAGATTCCTAGTGGATGCAGTTATGGTTTTACTGTAGCGAGCCCATCAGGAAGATATTGACCCTATTTTGGAGGCCCATAGGAAAGAGGAATAAAAATTATGGAAGATGGTCCTCAACTCCCTCGACCTGTACAAGATTTATAAGACCAAATCTGACATGCTTGCCAGACTTGTAGAGACCCTCTCCCTATACTCTACCTTGGGCCCTTCAGAATCCAAAGGCATTTCCATCAAGGAGACTGACACAAAGCCCAAGAAGAAGAAGAAGCTAGCTGCCATCAAATCCACACCTGATGCTTCAAGTGCAAAGCCAGTGAAGAAGGAAAAAAATCCTTATGAAGAAAAATATGCCTGGGACCCTCCTTTTATTTTAAGTTCAGATATTGACTCTGATTAAGTGTAGGGCAATTGGGTGTTTAGATTTTGTAGACTGTATTTAGGATTTGGTTGTAGATTTGTTTGTATTTTGCATGTTGTTGTAATACTCTTTGTCAAATATAAATTGTATTGTTTCCCTTATGCTTTGTTGTCCAATAAAATTTCTATTTTGTCAATTGTGTTGTTACTTTCCTGAGTGCTTAAATTTGTTCTAAGATGTTCTTTTTGCTGAATTTTTTTTTTATTTTTTTACTTGTACCTACCCTGTTGTTTCCTTCTGTTGCCCTTCCTAAATAGTGAGGACACTGTTCCACATAGGTTTGGGGGTATAGCAGGGTAATTCTAAAAAAATAAAAATAAAAAATAATTTTTTTTTTATTGAATAATTAAGCCAAGTGCAATGGTATGAGTGAGATCAAAACATATTTAGCAGAATTTCAAACTGAGCAATTTTGAAAAAGGAAGATTTAAAAATGGATGGTAGACAGTTTAAATTTTTGAATCTTTTTGAAAATTCATCATTTCCATTAAAGACATCGTCAAGAAATTTTTGTCATAATTAGTATGTAGTGAAACATTAAGGAGAGAAAAAGTAAGAACTTGTCTTGAGGGTCCTACGGAAGACCATACCCAGTGAGAGTTGGGCCTGTGAAAATTTCTTTTGAAGAGTGTTTTGGCAAAAATTTTCTACTCTAAGGATTGTTTGAACCTGCTTTCTTTCACTAGAAGTTATGCATTCCAAGTTGAAACAAATTGACAACACTCATGACATTAGAGATATGATGTAAGGCCATCTTTTGGATAGTTTGAGCTAAAAATCTATACCCTTTGAATTACCTTTGTATACACCATTTGAGCCTAAAAAATTCCATTCTTCTTTGATAAAAAAAATAACCAAAATATTTTTTTCCCTAAACCTCTTGACTTGTTTCAATTCACCCTCAACCTGAGAATTCAGGAAGAAAAGGAAGAAGTGAGGTTAGAGGAGCAAGGTTTCATATTTGGTGGAAGGAAAAGAGAGAAAATCTTTAAAAAAAATTAGTGTTCAGTCATGGAGTTGTGGCATGCTAGCCCATATAAAAAAAAAATAATAATAATAAATGAGATAAATACAATAAGAAAGAAGAAAAGCAAAACAAACATGAGGAAGAAAAGTCACTTCATTTTGAAAATTCAAAGAAGATGAAGATAGTGCTGAGTTGAAGAAGGTGTTGACATGACCACCTCCTTACCCTTACAGATTTCTCAATTTTGAATCCCTCTTCACCCCTTTTCCTTATAAACATCACCCATAAGCCACATTACAACCCAATAAAAAGACCTTGCTGATCTGAAGTTGATTGAGTTGTCATGTGAAGATAAGGAGCTATGTAATCTATGGCGAAGAGAGTTAGAAGATTTCAGAAATTAGAGCACCGCCTATGCTCATGCTTACAGTCCTATTTGAGAGTTGTAACTGCTCTTGAGCTATGTGAAATGATACACCTTTGAAATCATTTATGACAGTATGCCTGTGAGATAATTAGGACTGAGATTGGTCTTATTTAGGCATTGTTTGAAGCTGATTCTTAAATTAATGGTGAAGTATATACTATTTTGCACATAGCATTTTCTTGATAATTTCAGATTAGTTATGATGAGTTTGAAAAAGGATTTAGGTATGAAATTTTTTTACATTTACTATTTTAAAACTTCTAAAGTCAAAAGAGTGAGGTATGAAATAAAGCTGAATTTGTTGGGATCCAATTTGTAGTTGATTGCACTTGGTTTAATCATGTTCCTACGGAAGTTTGTGGGTAACTTCACTAAAAACCACTTAGAAGACTTCACTCCTCCACTAGGGATCACCTAGGGGTTTAAAAGGCTTGATGCATATGCTAAATGCATCTGTGCTCTCTACAAAATTGGCATTTTCTATTTTCAATAATTATTTTTAATTTCTCCTTTGCTCAAGGACTAGCAAAGCTTAGGTTTGGGGGTGTGTTATCAGTGAAAAATATCATTTTTTACCTCCTAACCTGACCTTTGATGGACCTTTGAGTTGACTAATAATGTGTCTTGAGTGTATTTTATAGATAAGCAATAAATTATAGTCTTAGTGCAGACATCCATCTAAAAATGTCAAAGAAGAGACTTGCTGCTCAGCATGTGCTCATGCAGCCCAAAAGGCCAGCCAATCAAGCGATTCATAAAGCCTCAGAAGTCTATGGGAATGCCATGTGTCTGACTGTGTACACATGGGAGCAAACCAACAGCTGCATTTAATGAAGATTGAACTCCCCCAAAGGCCACTAAGGGCTGGACAGAGGAAGGACAACACCCCAAGATGTGTGCTAGTTGTGAAAGCAAAGAACAGAACCTATTGAGAGGTTAAAGCAACCTGTCGAGAGGTTCTAATGTGAAGAAATGGACAGTTTGAGAGGTTCACAGAACCTGTTGAGTAGTACAATACATCCTGCCGAGAGGTTCCCCTGAACCTATCGAACAGTCAATGCTAACCTAGCAAGGACTTACCTGAAGATGCATTCATCTTCACGAGGTTGAGTCAACCTATCGAGAATAACTTTCAACCTATCGAAGACTTACCTGAAAGCTGTATAACATATCGAGAGGTTGAACTATAACCTATCGGGAGGATGGCTGGAGCTCGAACAACAGTTAGATATTGATGTCATCCTGTCGAGCAGTTAAGAGATCTTGACGAGAATTAAAAGTAACCTGTCAAAAGCTACAACTAACCTGTCGAATGGAGCACCAATTAGACTCAGATCCTGTCGAGAGGTTCCCTAAACCTCTCGAAGCTCGATTTGGGAACTTTCCAGTTCCAGCCACTTCAGCTGCTCACTTCAGTGCTCTGCGCATGCATTCCAAGGCATGCTAACAATCCTTGGGGGTATTTTTGGAATACAAAAGGGCACAAATGGGAACCCTCTAACCATCTCACAAGTACTTATCTAGTTTGGGTAAATTGGTGGAGAGCTTCTATAAGAAAAATCAGCCACATCAGCAGCTTAGAATAGCAGAATTATTCCCTTGAGCTCTGATTGGCTGAAATAGATTTGAGGACAAAGAGGAAGACTATAAATTAAAGAGAAGTTTCATTGAATAGGCATCCAGAAATTGAGAGAGCTCAGACCAAATTCAAAATTTCTCTTTTCCTCCAAAATTTCATGCCTCTTCCCTATCCCCATTCTCTCTTTAGTCCAACCATGGTTGGCTAAACACTTTTAGTAGCTAGGGTGAGGTTGAGAGCTATAAATTGAGAGGTTCAAGGCTTTCTATGGGGATTAGATATTGCACAGATTGCAGATCTGAGAATAATGTACTCTAAGTTTATATTAAATCAGTAATTGTTGGTTGTAATGTTAAATTTGATCTATAGATCTCTTGATTTCCATTTGATTTCCCTAGATTGAATATCCTTGTGGATGCCTGAGCTTGTAGCCTTGCATCCACAACATCTGCAATGATTTAATTGTTCTGATCAACACCCTTGAATTGGAGGAAATCCCTAGGATGATCTGTGACTATTAAGGTGGATAGATCATAGCCTTAAGATCAATCCAATTCTCTGGTCTAGGTTGGAATACCTTGCATCTGAGCTTGTAGCCAGATGAAGGAGAGTTGTAAATCAATCTCTTGCATTGCCTCTAAACCAACCAATTTTTAGTGAAGACGAAAATCCCCAGCTACTATTCTCCCCCTTTTTTATTTTAATCCTTTTCTCCATCTCTTTAAATTCATGTTTTAATCAATTCTGGATCATTTACATCTTACATTGTGTTTCTATAGTTTTTAGTAAAGTGACAATCCCTAAAACCTCTCCTCTTTCCTCTCTTGCCTTAGTTTAAATTAGGATAGGATAGAGTGCCAGATCTGTTCTAGATCTGGAGATTTATAATATTTTGAACCACATTTCCCTATGGACATACCCTTACTTACCCCTTTAAAGCTTGCCACAATAGCCCTGGTTCTTACAGGTCTGGTTGCCTTACCTTTGGTTCCATTTTGTTGTAATTTTTCCTCTAGTTAGTTTGCTGTTTTTAACCTCCTAATAATTGCAAGGTAAACAACACAACAAGCTCGAGAGTGCTTAGGTTATTAGGGTTGGGGTTAGATCATCCATTTTTCTTTTCTTCATCCTTAGCTCAGCATTTACTGGCTACAATCTTTTATAAGTAGATAGTTTATTTCAGTTTGCAATGGGTTTTGTATGAACTTGAGGGTGATTTGAGCTTCTGCACTGGCTGTTGCCTTGAGAGCGGACATTGTAAGTTTCCTTTTTATCAATGCAATGCCATTCTTATAGCTTAATTGAATATGTTTATTTTCTATGTTTTGCACATGAATTTCTATGGATTTGATGCACCCATGGCTGCTTGAGTTTGTAGCCCTGTAACCATGGTGGCAACAGCAGTTATCCTATTTTATTTCATCATTTGTGAGGAAGATAACCTCTGGGATAGCCTGTGACCATTTAAGTGGACAGACTATAGCCCTAAGGCTGGTCTAAATCACAGATTTGAGATAGAATCTTCTTCTCTGCACTTGGGCTTGTAGCCAAGTGAGAGATAGTTGTAGATCAAAACTCTTCTTTGTGTTACAATGCCATTTTTAGATTTTAGATATGATATTCTGTAGAGATTGAAGACTTGTGAGCTAGGACATTGTATGCCTTTTGTAGGAATGACCAGCTGAGTCTAAGTCCCCGTTCAACCTCTAATTATCTATAGTTTCCACTAGATTTTCAAGGGTTGTTTGCTCCTATGAATGCATGAGCTTGTAGCCTTACAAACATAGTGTCTGCAATGGTATTCATGTTTTGATTTAATTCATTGGTTGGAGGAAATCCCTAGGATAGTCTGTGACCATTTAAGTGGATAGGCTATAGCCTTAAGATCAATCCCTTCTCTTGGATTAGGTTAGTTTTTTGAGTTTAATCCACGTGAGTTGATCATCTCCTTAGGATAGTCTGTGATCATTTAAGTGGATAGATTATAGCCTTAAGAGAGCAGTCTAATTCACAGGGGTTGATTTAGATTCCTCCACCTTGTAGATATGCTTGTAGCCATTTGAAGGATCACTGTAGAGTCACCTCTAGATCTGAGTTGCACAACTGACTTAATCTTAGCTGCATACTCCTCATCATTTTACCTTTATTTTTCCACACCATTAGCACCTTCTTTAAAACCCTTTCTATAGTATAGGACTGCATTTTATTTCTTAGTTTTAGTTTTAGTTGTGACAACCCTAAAAACTCCCTTTCATTAGGATTGCTAGATCTGTAGTCAGATTTGGAGGCCTACTAAATAACCCTTGTGGCTCTAGATCATCACTCCCTGTGGGACAAACTCTTACTTTCAAAACATGCTACAACAGACCCTGGATCTTGCAGGACTGTGATTTGTATTTTGCTCCATCTCATTCACCTTTATTTCTTGTCAGATTTTTAACCACCCATTTTATAATAGAAATTCTGTCAACATAAAGTTTAAACCAACATTCATATGACCTAGTGTGTCTCCTTGGGAAGCACCAGTCTTATTCGTGAACAAGGATGGGTCGATGAGGTTATGCATCGACTATCGTCAATTGAATAAATTGACAATCAAGAATCGATACCCTTTGCCCAAGATAGATGATCTGTTTGATCAGTTATAAGGTGCGAGATTCTTTTCCAAGATCAACTTAAGATCTGGATATCATCAATTGAGGGTCAAAGCAGAAGATATACAGAAGACGACATTCAGGATTAGATATGGACACTACAAATTCTTGGTGATGCCATTTTGATTGACCAATGCACTAGCTTCATTCATGGACTTAATGAATCAGTTGTTTAAACCATACCTCAATACTTGTGTGGCTGTGTTCGTAGATGACATCCTCATCTACTCGAAAGCAAAGCAAGAGCATGAACAACATCTAAAGATTTCTCTACAGACACTACGTGAACACCAATTATATGCAAAACTTAGTAAGTGTGAGTTTTGGTTAGAGAAGGTGAGCTTCTTGGGACATATTGTCTCAGAGGAAGGTGTTACAGTAGATCCAACAAAGATCGAGGCAGTATTAGAATAGGAACAACCGAAAGCGGTGATTGAGATTCATAGTTTTCATGGTCTGGCTGGGTATTATAGAATATTTGTAGAGGGATTTTCAAAGATCTCAGGACCGCTCATGAAACTTACAAGGAAGAACGTGAAGTTTGAGTGGACTGAAGAATGTGAGAAGAGTTTTCAAGAACTCAAGAAGAGGTTAACTACAACGCCCGTGTTGGCCCTACCTTCAGGCAGTGGAGGGTTTGCTGTGTACAGTGATGCTTCACACAGTGGTTTAGGTTGTGTGCTCAACCAAGATAAAAAGGTTATTGCTTATGGGTCAAGACAACTTAAGGACCACGAGAAGATTTTCCCAGCACATGACTTAGAACTAGCAGTAGTGATCTTCGCATTGATGATATGGAGACACTACTTGTACGGAGAGACCTTTGAGATATTCATGGATCATAAGAGCCTTTGATATCTATTTACACAGAAGGAGCTAAATATGAGGCAATGGAGATGGGTGGAATTTCTCAAAGACTACGATTGCTCCATTCAGTATCATCCAAGCAAGGCGAATATTATAGCAGATGCTTTGAGTAGGAAGAGTTCAGCCCTATTATCTAACCTTGTTATGGGGATCCGTAGATGGAAACTGGAAGAGGACCTATCTTTGTATGATACGAAGATCATGGTACAAGCTTTAAGAGCCTTATCGACTAACATTACTATCCGATCGATGATCTTCGATCACATTCATGAGTTACAGAGGAAAGATACAGAGTTAGTAAAGATCAGATAGGGCGTGATTGATGGCAGTAGACCAGATTTCTCAATCAAGGAGGATGGATCACTTTTGTTCAGGGGATGTCTGTGTATACCGACCGATGCCAACCGTCGACTGACTATTTTAGATGAAGCCCATAAGTCTATGTATGCTATTCATCCTAGTGGTACCAAAATGTACTAGGATCTGAAGAACTACTGGTGGGGAGGTTTAAAATAAGATGTTGCTGAGTATGTTTCAAAGTGTTTAGTATGTCAACAAGTGAAAGTGGACCATGGGCATCCGGCAGGGTTATTGCAACCTCTGCCAATACTAGAGTGGAAATGAGAGTCAATTTCTATGGACTTCATATTGGGATTACCACGAACAACAAAGAAGTGCAATCCCATTTGGGTGGTCATTGATCGACTGACCAAATCAGCTCACTTCTTGCCATACAACACTATGTATACGACAAATATACTAGCAGAAATGTATATGAAGGAGATAGTCCGATTGCATGATATTCTAAGCAGCATTGTTTCAGATCGTGACCCATTGTATACTTCAAAGTCTTGGCAAAAGTTTCTAGAAAGAATGGGTATGCGATTGGATTTCAGTTCGGCATTTCGCCCACAAACAAATGGACAAACAGAATGGGTGAATCAAATCATAGAAGATATGCTCAAAACCTGTATGCTTGATTTCGGAGATCGTGGGATCAACACGTACTGTTGATCAAGTTTGCATATAATAACAGTTTTCAAACAAGTATCAGCATGACACCTTATGAAGCATTGTACGGATGGCGATGTAGATCATCGATCAATTGGGAAGAGACCAACGAAAAGCTTGTACTAGGTCTAGAAATTTTTGAGAGAATGCCGAGGCCATTCACCTGATACGTGATAGAATCAAGATAACTAAAAGTAGGCAAAAGAGTTATGCTGACATAAAAAGAGCTAGTATTGATTTTCAAATTGGCGATCATGTGTTTGTCAGATCTCACCAATGAAGGGTGTGATGCGCTTTGGAAAGTGGGGAAAGTTGAGTCCATGCTACCTTGGACCTTATGAAATTTTGGGTCGGGTTGGTGAAGTAGCATACATAATTGCTTTGCCACCGCAGCTTGATCGAGTGCACAATGGATTTCACGTGTCAATGTTACGAAGGTACGTGACGGACCCAACTCATGTCTTTGATGATCAATCGATCGAGATTTATGAGGATTTGGCCATGAGGGAGGATCCGGTACATATACTTGATCGTCAGGAGTAGGTGTTGCAGACAAAACGAATTCCTTATTTAATGGCAGAATCATTTCGTAGAGCAGGCTAGTTGGGAGCACGAGGCAGAGATTCACGATCAATACCCTTAGTTATTTAATGAGAATTGAACTGAGTTGTAAAAATTGTAAAATTTGTTTAGAGATGCATGTGAGATTTTTGGTACGAAATTGTAGCTTGATGAACATATAAGGGTCAATTACAAGAAAATTTTAGAAGTTGTAATTCATTTGGAGTGCAAAATATGAAATATGAAGTTTTCTGTCAAAACCGACCGATCGAAATAAGAACCGATCGATCGATTTGACAGAACTGAGAAACCGGTTGTGTTTGTGAAAATCGATCGATCAAAATTAAAATCGGTCAATCGATTTTAAACTATTCAATCGAAATGAACACTGATCGAACGAAAATTTAAAAACAGAGAGAAAATGTTGAACTAATGGAAAGCTTATGAAAACCGATCGATCAAAATGGACATTTGACCGATCTATTTGTGAAACCGATCGATCAAAATAAGTTATCGATCGAGAACTGACCGATCAATTTGAAATCGATCGATCGAAATTGTCAACTAGAGCATTTGTGAGGAAAACCAACCGATCGATTTTGAAATCGATCAATCATTTTCAATATTATATATATGGGTCGTGTGATTTTTGTTTCAAAAAAATTAGAAACTTATTTTTCTCTTGGGGGTTTTCTGGGACTCTTGCTTGGAGGCTTCAAGAGTTGATTGCACACCTTTTGGAGTTTATTATTCGTAAGAATAAGATCAAATCACTTCAAATGAGGTAAACTATAAACTCTTGGAGATTGAAAATTGTGATTTCTATATTTTGCCCTAGTTTCTTTTAGTTTCTAGGAAAACCCTAGTTTTTCTTTGTTTGTTGTGGTATCAATGGCACCAAAGACTCGACCAATCGTCGAAGAACACCACTTCAAAGAAGCCCTCATCACAAGCGGGTTCTTTGCAACCGCCACCACCACCACAACAATCTTCACCACAACCACCTTTACCTCAACAATAGGCACCACCTCCACCATCTGAGCAACCTAATGGGTGGTGGGCTGCAGAGGGTTTTGAACCTGAGTGGAGCATTGATAAAACATTATTTAGGAAGCGGGGTGAGACACATTGGGCCTTTGAATACGTCCACAGGGCTGGATTACACAATATACTCGATCCATTTCACGAGTATTATTACCCTCACTTAGTGCGATTGTTCTATCAGAACATGTACACCGGTAGTAGGCCAAAAACCATTTGTACGAAAATTGATGGAAGAGAATATGAGTTCACTCATGAGGATGTGGCCAACGCCATGGAGTTCTATGTGGTGTATGGTGATGAGATTTTCTTATTAGAACCTTTTCCAGACGTCGTAGATTTTGAAATGGTGAAGGAACAAATGACCCAGGGCAGGGAGGGGCCCGGTTCAGCCATAAATAGAGTAGATTTACCACGTGATATCTGGATGCTTGACACCATTTTCAAGTGTAATTTCTATCCGTTAAGGCATAAGACTAAGAGACGTGGGGTGATACAGTAGGCTTTGTTTTCAACATTTAATGGGCGACGGTTTAGTGTTCCTAAGGTCATCTTTGAAGGTTGGAAGTATGCTAGGGGAAAGATGCTAGAAGGGGTGGCAAAACCCATTGATGAAATGCCTTATGCCCGCCTTATCTCTATTATGATTGAGGACTATACCGGTAGCAGCATGTACCGGATCTCAAAAGACGAACCCCGATTAACCGACAGCGTGAAGCCCTACACTTTGAAAGAATGGAATAAAACCTCTAACTGATTGGTTAAAACCCCACATGAAGAAGAACAAGAACTACCCGAACCGCACGTTGCACCAGACACCCCACAAGACCAAGACCAACTAGCTCAAGACGCACTAGCTTAGGATCAGCTAGCAGCTGCAACTCCATCGCAGTGGTGTGCTCAGATCCGTGTGCCACCACCACCCCAGTGCACCGCTACGATGAGTATTGATGATGTTTTTGCCCTGGTGGCTGAGAACACTCATCAAATGACTAAGAATTATCATCAGATGTATTGATGGCTGGACTACCATGATGCCTTACTTGCCAGGACGATACACTTTATGTACCCTGACAACTATCTACAGTGTATTGTGGTAGACGAGCGTGGGTTCCGGAGGCATCGAGTTCAGGTGTAGGCGAACTTGATGTGGACCATGACCAGTCGGGTGATGCGGTGGCATGAGCTGAGATTCTATGGGGTATAGGTTTATGTTTTTGGGGGTTCAAAATGTTTCTTTTGGAATTTTGTAATTTAAAACAGGGTAAATTAGACGTAAGTCCTTGAACTATTGTGGCATGGTTTCCACTTTTTGGGATGGATAAACTATTTTGGCATGGTTTCCACCTCTGGATTGTGTATATAACTTTTTAGATGTGGTTGCATAGTGAATTTTTCATTTTCTATGAAATATTCGTATTTGCATATGCTATACTAGTTGTGAATGTGATATTCATGCAGGTATGTTGGATGGGTTAAATTGACCCATATGATTAGTTATGTACTTCCATTGCATGTACTGGTGAATGTAATGTGATGTGTGTAACGTTTTTTACCTGGTTGATTAGTTAGGTGTTCGGTCTAGCCTTGGCTAGAACTTTTATATAAGTTATGACTTGTTCAGCTCTCATTAAAGGATTGGGTTCTCAAAAAGGGGAAACCATTGTGTTCATTTTGTGTTTGGTGTTCATGTGTGTTTGACTCAATAGGGAGCTACAACCTATTATGAAATCGAAAGACCTTAGTTAATTTTCGGGGATAAAAATTTCTGAGGGGAGAATGTAATGTCCTAAAAAATTTTGACCTTTGAACAGTATGTCTCGATGTGTGTACCTGAGTGGTCATGCACCAAATAGGATAAAATATTAAAATATTAGTGTGTGTTAAGTTAAATTGAGTTTTTAAATGAAAAAGGAAAGATAAAAATGTGTAAGAACCATTAAGTCGGAAAATGTACACCGAGGTACAATGTATGTGCTTAATACCCAAGCTCACAATATTTAAGTATAAAAGACAAAAGATAAGAGAAGTTATTTCTCTTACCTTGGTTGTTGAGAGAGAGTTAATGAGACAAGATAGAAGGAAGTTTGATTGAATTCGATTGTGTGCGTGCAAAATCGGATATTTGTGCGTGGTTAGGGAGTTTAGGACAGAAGAGGAATCCAAGTGCCAACCTATGCCAATATAGCTGGAAACGTGAACCGTGGATCGAGGAGATCGATCAACTCAAAGGTAAGAATTATATATTAGATTGTGAATTGTATGTGTGTTAGTTTATTGTTAGCATGTGGTGAGAAAATAGAAGAAAAGAAGTGAAGTTTTCAAGAACATGAGTTTGAGAAGTTAGAACCCGTGATTGGGAGGAATCTGACAAAATTGATCAATCGAAATAAGTAATTGATCGATCAATTTTGTCAAGAGTAAAAGTATAAAGGTTTCTAGAGTAATCGATCGAAATTAGTTTTGATCGATCGATTTGTGAACCGACCGATCAATTCAAACACTAATCGATTGAATTGGGAAAAATAGTGTGCGCGTTAAAGGTTTTGTGAGTGAACCGATCGATGAAAATGAAATTCGATCGATCGATTTGGGAACCGATCGATCGGATTGTGGCAGCAGAAGTAGTTAGTTTTTTAAGGAAACCGACCGATTGAAATGTATTTCGATCGATCGATTTGAAAACTGATCGATCAATATTGGGAATCGATTGATCGATTTAGACAGATTCAATATTTTGTTCCGTTTTGTTCAGAGGACATCGGGAGACTTTATATCTTCCTATTTTACATCAATTCTGATATACAGACTGTGATTTGATGTGTCATAGGTATGAGCATGTTCATGAGTGTGAGAGGCTAGCTTGGAGGGAGACTTCTTCGTTTAGCTTCTCGTCGCGGTAGGGAAAATTTCATAACATGTGCATTTGGTTACAATAAGCATATATATGTAATGATTTGATAAGAGTATGTGTGTATTTTACGACTTAATTTGAGCATGTTCATGAGTGTGAGAGGCTAGCTTGGAGGGAGACTTCTTCGTTTAGCTTCTCGTCGCGGTAGGAAAAATTTCATAACATGTGCATTTGGTTACAATAAGCATATATATGTAATGATTTGATAAGAGTATGTGTGTATTTTACGACTTAATTTGAGCATGTTCATGAGTGTGAGAGGCTAGCTTGGAGGGAGACTTCTTCGTTTAGCTTCTCGTCGAGGTAGGGAAAATTTCGTAACATGTGCATTTAGTTACAATAAACATATATATGTAATGATTTGATAAGAGTATGTGTGTATTTTATGACTTAATTTTGTGATAGCATGAATTTCATTCATAGCTTTTGAATATGTGATTTGTGTGTGTATGAGCACTAAGATGAAACTACGTTGTGTGTGTGTGAAATCAGAAATGTGTATGTGACATCAAAAGGATGTAAATGTGTATGCGACATCAAATTGATGAAAATATGTGTGTGACATCAACAGTATGTGAATATGTACTTGTGTGCAAGCTTTGAAAACTACGAACTATTATAACTTACCACAAACTCACAGTGATAAACTATATGTAAACTTTGTACTTTGATTTAAGGTTCATGTGTGATACCTAACCAACGCGACGGTATAATCGTGATCGGTACGGCGGGATATCCATAATTGTGCTCCAGTACGGTGGGATTTCCATTCTTTGATTTCCATTATATGATAAGATTTCGTGCGGCTGGTCACCTCTATCGGGGGGACTTGTGAAATTGTTTATTGAATGACGATGGTTGGAATTTCCCATCGATAAATCTATGCGGCTATCGATGCTATACTTGCTCGAGAGAATATTTAAGTGATTGATTTAACCTTTTGTGAAACAAGAACAAACCTCTGAAACCTTGATAAGTGTGATTTGAAACATGCATTCGATATTCATTTTTGTCAATTTAAATGCTCTTAAATTGTGTTCCTCAGTAAGGAAAATGTGTTTTGAATTATGTCATGAAAGATATGCGTGATGTGAAAGATATACATGTTATTACATTTCCCTATTGAGCTTAGACAGTTAGCTCATCCCTCGACTATACGTCACAGGTATAGGTATTGAGGTGGGGACTGAGGACGTAGATCCTTAGGACCTGGAGTACGTGCCCGAGGAGGAGACTGAGCCCCCTCCTAACGAGTACTTTTAGTGGACTAGACGTTGTGTACTTTGAGATAGTTTTTGTAAGGCTTGGTACCCAGCCATTTTAAGACAGTACTATTGTAATATTGTGATGCGGTATTCTTTTTTACGACCCATCTATGGGTGACTATTATTTGTCACTGATGGTTTGGTTCGGTTCTTTTGCTCATGCGATTGGCATGGGATTAGAACCATCTTTTATTATACATTTGGTTTTGTCAATACATAGAAATGGAGATTTATTTTCCTTATGATGATTCGATCTGATTAGTTAGAATGCATGCTTTGGTTCCGCTTTGTGTGTGGATGTGCCAAGTGTTCGATGTATTCCGGGATCGATCTTTTTGACCATCCGACGACACGGGTTTTCGGGCGTAAAAATTCGAGCTATCACAATACGTCTACACAACGTACATTGCATTATACTTATTTTACTTAAACGACCAGTGCTAGGACCACTGCTCGAGCCTAATATGCGAGGTCCATGTATAGATAATCACCTAACCTCCATATCATATCGTAACATAAACCACCATCCAACCCGATGAGGTCGCATAAAAATCAGTGTCCCCTTATGTCAAGACACTGTCATATCATATTGTCCTTAAGACCCGTCTTGGCTGCAGACGTTGTACCCTTACGGTAGCTTGTAAGGTATAATACATGTAGAACTTAATTTCATATTCAGTTGGCTTTCATAGCGTATCTTATTGTATCTATATCTTATCTTATCTTATCTTACTTACACTTTCTTATCATATAATTTTTATACAACTTAAATTAGAGTGAGCCATGGTGCGATAAACTTTAATAAACTACACTTTTCAAGGGACAGGTTCCGTAGTAACTTGGATGTACTTGGGACAGGTTCCGTAGTAACTTGGATGTACTTCGTGTAATAGTGCATACTCTCATAGAGGTGTTGCATCCATACATGGATGCCTATATTTTAAGTTCCACGTGACCGTAAAAGGAACCCCACCATGATAAAGACTTAAAAGTCACGTGTCGTATCTTATTTCTTAACTTATCATGCGCATGCCCTATCATATTTCTATGATATGGAAGTAACGCAGTGCCAATGAAAACATTTAATATGACGTATATCTTATATAACTCCTGCAACATATTTTGACAATTGAAGCTGAATCATAAAAAGAATTTATTCTATTAATAAGTCATATAATGATCAAACAAGTAATGTACCATAACAAAAAGGTTAATGAATAGATCACAAATCAGTTATAAGTTATAATGAAAGTCAAACTTTGACTCATGACGTTAGATGGAGACCTAAGGTCTTAACCAAGTAAGAAAGTGATTTAGAGTCTCCTAGATACACTCAACTTTTCTCTAAAGGAGAGAGAGATATAAAGAGGTCACCTGTAAACCAATACATGACACTATGATGTGTGTATGATAATAGACTATTCTCATTAGATCGACCTGATGAAAACAAACTAGTCATTTACGTGATTCCGATAAGATTAGTCTCGGTATGACTGAATCACTTATAGACCATTGAATATTCGATGCACACATTCTAAGGTGAACGAGATCGAGTTTAGAATAATCTAATCCTATGAATATAATCGGTGTAATGGATATTTGGGTTTCCCATGATTTTCACTATTGATTTGATCATTTAGATCATTAACGGAACGGTCATTCATTCCTGATCGAGATCATCCCATCATATGATCATCGATGTACCACATGCTTCATAGCATGGATAGATAATACATCTAATGAGTCCATTAAGATTTAGAAATTGGGTTGGGCCCATCCTTAAAGATTGGTTCGCGGTTTCTCAAAATACATGCTTGGTTTCATTGGATTTACAAGCCCATTAAGGGTCCATAGACTAGACGGGCCCACAAGACGCATGATCCTTTATGACGATTGGGGGTATTGAATGATGTGTTGATGGACTAGCCATGTATGCTTGATGATTCAAATTTTACCAAGCAAGTCATAAACGCAAAATATACAGATGGTACCTAATGACCATGAATCTTGCAAATCTTGTGATCCCTGAAGATTTTAAATCCGAAATTTTTGGTGGATCTAAATCAGTGAAATAGAAGATTTTTTTGCATAAGCTTTTTCAAATGTGGAATAATCCACATGAAATGACACCCAAAGTGATCTATAATAAGGGCTCATGTGTGAATTTAGGCAACTTTTCTAAGCCATCAGATTTCATCGGGAGATCAATCCTAGCGACGTTAAAATTTTCCAATTGTTCCTGAGCTCAAATCCCTTAGTTTTCCCTAGATTTTCATGCTTTGAAAAGTGTGCCAAAAAATAGGATGAGATTATTTTGATCTGACAGACCTGATTAAGTTTTTGTCAAAGTCATTATAAACTTGGCGAAGAGGGCTGGTTCGGACCGATTTCCAAGAATCAAGGATCAAATATGACCCTAACACAAATTCCATGTGGAACCGAGAGCTATTGTCCTACTGTTGATCTCTGAAAAGTATAACTTTTCACCCCTTAACCTGACCTTTAATAGACCTCTGAGCTATTTAATAATGGTGTTTTAAGTATGTGATGTAGATAACAGGAATTTATAGCTTAATGAGTCAATCCATCATATTTCAAGCCAAGAAAGAGGATATTTATGCTAAGTTGTGGAGCTAAAGAATTTATTGAGAATGCACCATGGTGGTTCACACCGTCGGAACAATTTTGGCATGCTTTGGGACCTTTGAAGATCTATTGAGGGTGAGAAGTGGAGCTAAGTTAGTGGACTGCTGCTGCAGTGAAGTAAATAGAACACCACTTCAAGCGGCACAACAGAGAGCTCAATGAAGATTGAACTACTTGAACTACAAGAGCTGCACACATTAGAGCTAGGCAAGCAACAGTATATGAACCTTGCAAGCTTCAAAGAAACTTAATGAGTGGCTATTGTGTGAACCTCGTGAGTTGCTGCAATTTGATGTTGTTGTGCATACATTTGAACTTGGCCAAATTTCATGAGCTGCATTTTATCTGAGCCTAGCGAGCTGCTGTGTACCCATTGATCCTCACGAGCAGCATAAAGCCACTGTTTTGAGCCTAGTGAGCAGCTTAGCAGCTGCACATAGTTGATCCTGGCGAGCTCCATTAGAGCTTGGCGAGCTTGCACTTGAACTTGGCAAGTTGCATTGCAAGAGAAACAAATAATATTTATCTTCGCGAGATGGAGGCTCTACTGCAATATTTATCCTCGCAAGGAACCTAAGAGCTGCACTTTATTCCTACCCCGCGAGCTGGTTAAACACTGCTGTAAATCCTTTAAGAAAGCGAACAATAGTTGTTGCATTTTATCTGAGCCTCATGAGCTGCCCCTATTGAAGCATCCATCCTCACGAGCTGGAGCTATGTGCACTTGATCCTCGCGAGTGGCAGCAATTTGAAGCTGCAGTGCAACAAATCGAACTAAGGAGCTGTCAAACAAAGACTTGGGCAGCTGCAGTGCTAAGGCTGCACATGCTACTTACTCATACACTTGTTGGAAATCGAAGGAGAACCTATAGACCTGCTGCTGCAATCACACCAGAGCTATAATGACTGATTCAATCTCTACTGCACTCAGCCCGAGGAGAGGCATTGTTGAAGCCAACACTATACACTCGAGCTGCACTCCATTGCTGCAGCCCACAAACTGTCGAGCTGAGGCTGCCACCACATTAATTACTACAGCTATAGCAACGTGGCTGTTGTGCAGAAACCTGGGGCAAACTGCTGTCGAGCAGCTTATATGGTTGCAAATCAAGATCGTCGAGCAGCTGCACTTGCTAGCTAAGGAACCTCTCAGGCGCATTGAGTTGAGCAGCTGAAAACAGTAGCTGCACTACACCATTCATGCGGTAAAGTAGTGGCATTGAAGAACATGAGCTATAAACTTGCATATTTAGCACATTGGAGTAGCGTATAGGCTGAAAGCATTTTATCGAACAACTGTTGTGCACTCTCGAGGCAGCTGTGGAGCACCATTGGAGCAGTTCAACTAAACCCCATGGGCTGCGGACTCGAAGTCGAGTGGTGTAGAGCTGAAAAATATAGGCATTTCAGTTGTTCTGCCATTGAGGCATTCTGTCGAAAAGGTGCAGTGCTGAAAATTGTTGTATTTTAGCCCAGCGAGATTTAAGCTCCTGCTATATTTCAGCCCAACGAGATTTAAAAATGTTGTATTGCAGCCCAACGAGATTTAACTTCTGAATCATTTCAACCTAGTGAGATTTAACTTCTGAAGCTACAACCCAGCGAGATCCCAGCGAGATGCATACCTAAAGCTGTCTTCTACGTGAGGCATGACTTCCAGCAGCCTATTTCAGCACCTAAGGATATTTTGGATATTTCACAACTTCTAGGGCACACATCCCAACATCTCACACTTCTCAAAGCAGCCAAGGGTCGCAGATGGGCCACTTAATCAACTCCACATCCTCACCCTTGCTTCTAGGGCACACCAATGTTCAAGGATTGCTTATAAATAGAACATCCTCCTATTTTATAAATTATCCAAGTTTAGCTTGAGCTCCCCCATTTGGGGTTTTAGCTTTTTAGGGTTAGGGTTAGGGTTTGATCATCTCTTTTTCCATTTTTCTTCTCTCTTAGCCCAACACTTGCTAGCTAAATCTTTCGTAAGAATTTAGGTGTAGTTTTATTTAAGTTTTGTAATAGGTCATTTAAACATTGGGATTTGGTGTTGAGCTATTGTGCACAAGGCTGCTATCTTGAGGGGTTTCATTATTAATAACACCATATCAATGGAATCTTTGTTTGAATGCTTACTCAATCTGTTATTTTCCTATTTGTCTATAGTTCTATTCAAGCTATAGCATACATTTAGGATTTGAGCTTATTGACAGGCCCATGGAAGCTTGAGCTTGATGCCTTGGGACCATGGTGGTAGACAACGGTTTTCTTGTTCTGTCTCAGTATTTGTGGGTAAGGGAGCCTCTGTGGATAGCCTGTGACCATTATAGTGGATAGACTATAGCCCTAGGGAAAACTTGGTCACAGATCTGAAATGGATTCTTCTTCTCTGCACTTGGACTTGTGGCCTAGTGAGAGATTGTGCAGAAACAGACTCCCCTCTGTTTCACTTGACCGCTATCAGATGTTAGATCTGGCTTCTCTGTAGTGATTGCAGACTGGGAGGCTGAGTCATTGCAGGCCTTTTGTAGCAATGATCAGTTGTGTTTAAGTCCTTATTCAACCTATTGTTGGTCCCTTGTGTGGGCATCAATGTGCCGCTGACCTTGACAATACAGAGGAATTTATGGGTTGGAGCTCCTATGAATGTCATCCAAATCTGTGCACATGTCTGGGGAGCTTATAGCCTGGCAAACATAGTGTCTACAATGGTATTCATGGCCTGATTTGATTCATTGGATTAGGTTTTATCAACCCACTCCTTTGGATTAGGTTAGCATTTCTGGCTTAATCAATGGGATTTGACAGACTCTATTAGATAGCCTGTGACCATTTGAGTGGACAGACTATAGCCTTAAGAGCGTCCCAAATGGCATGGGTTAAGTTGGATTCTTCTACATTGTTGAGGTTAGTGATAGCACTTTTGCAAGAATTTGCTATAGAAGAGAGTCCTAAATCTGAGTTACATAACTGAATGAACCTTTAACCTAAACTACTTCTCACCCTTTTGTCTTTATTTTATCACACACATCATCATCTTTTTTTATCCCTTTCTTTAGCTATATTTTTTTCCTATTTTTTCTCAATTTTTACTATAGCTTACTCGCACCTAAACACCCTTCCTTTAGGATTGTCAGATTTGTAGCTAGATCTGGAGACTACTATACAACCCTTGTGGTTCAGATCAATACTCCCCGTGGGAAAAACTCTTACTTATCAAAACTTGCTACAATAGCCCTGTATCTTGCAGGCTTAGGATTATTCCAGTTGTGCTGTTTTCATTCTTTATTTTATTTCGATTTTTAATTTGTTCTCACCACACAATAAAATCAGCTTTCCTCCTTAATCTGGGAGGAATGAATCTTGGAAAAGCCCGATAACACCAACTGTATGTGTAGGTTTCTATCAATTTTCACTTGGCACACAGTCCATATTTAAACTTTATCAAGGGAATCTGACCATCCTATTCATAGATGGTCAGGTGATTAAAAGTATACATTGCAGGGCTCGGACCAGAGGTCCATAGTTTGGGTGCAATAAGAGGTCAAGTTAGACCCCCAGGCTAGGTTCTCGTAGTTGCAGAAGAGTTGAAGCCCATATATGTCATAGTATTTCTGATTTTTAAACATTAGATCAAAAATAAATTAAAACTATGATAAGGATTGTAAACCATTAGATGAACAGAGGGTAAAATATTAAGGGGGTCTGCCCTTTGTCCAAGGTTGGTATAATTCGAATCATTGAGATCCATCAAGTCAAATTGAGCCATTAACTTTGTCTTAATCAATGAAAAATGCCACCTTTCACCTCCTAACCTAGCCTTTACTACACCTTTGAGCCATCTAATAATTATCACTTGAGTATATTTTTATAGTTAGAAATAAATCACAACTTAGTGCAACAGTCCACATAATGGATGCGAAGAAGAGAGAATTTTGAAGTCAAGTCTTGAAGCTGCTGGAAGAATAGAGTGTGCACCATGGTGGTTCACACCATAGGGGCCATTTATCATGCCTGAGGGCCCTAGAAGTCCAATAGAGAAAAGAAAGATGGACCCAAGTAGAGAAGAGTGCAACATTAGGCTATTCACAGCAGTAGATTGTCATGGGAGCGCGCTCCAACGCGCCATCAACCCATGCGGTGCTTCGCTACAGCGTGTAACAAAGCCAACCAATCTCTCCATCAGACTCTGATACCACCCACCTAGAGGATGGGAACTCCCACACGTGGTTACCTTATTTCGAAGGCCTACCATCCTATTGCATCGTGTCCCTTACGACACGCTCGCTCGCACTTCCGTGTCATGCTTGGCCTGCTCAAGCTTCACTCTTATGTGCCCTGCACAAGTACCTCACTTCACAATACTAATGGCATGCCGCGCCTCATGCCGTCTCATACTAACATGTCTTGCCGACATACCAAACCAAGCCCACCTCGTGTGCATTCTGAGTTACTAGCACACGTCCATACCTAGCCCTCATGGAGACATGCTTTACTGAGTTCCACACAGCCCTTAAGTGCCCTGGTGAAGTTGCCCAGCTGTATGCACCGCAATGCGTAGTTCAGGGCCATACTTCAACCTCACCTTGGGTGCCACCACACGACATCACTGCATTGATGTCCTAGGCCCACACTTTCAGGCGTAGGAGACACTTATGCCCCCTCTAGCAACGCAAGGCCCTGTGTGGGTGGGAGGCAACTCATCCGACACCTCTCCCACATAGATGGTCCAAACACCATCTATGGGTAAACAACCTGAGGACCTCAAACATCTTGGTTTGACATACCCCCATGGCACACGCCTCTTGCCCATGGCACACAGTGTCATGTCCTCAGCCATCATGCCCCTGACTCCCTGCATCATCTTCCCATGCGATCGTGTCACTGTCGTAGTGCAACCATGTCGCAAGGCCCTCCTGGCCCCATGTCGCGCGCCCTCTTGGCACCACTTGATGTGCCACCTCGGCACCAAGATGTCCCATGCCATCTTGACACCACATCGTCTGCCCTCGACACCAATGCTGCTACCTAGAGTATTGACCCTGTCACAAGACACTCAAAAATGCAAGCTTGAGCAGCTCTCAAGTAGTTAAACCCCCAGCAAATTAAGATCGAGCAGATCTCAAGCACTTTAGGCCTGCAACAGATTAGCATCTCAAGCTACCTCGAGTAATTCAAGCAAAGATAGCTTTAGATTTTCAAGTAGTTCTCAAGAGGTTTTCAGCTTCAGAAATTCATCTCGAGCACATCACGAGAGGATTAGTTCTTTCAAATAACATATGCTCGAGTGGTTCTTGAGCAGATGCACATTCAAAAATCCATCTCGAGCATGCTGACCAAGGCAACACTTGACTGTAACTGGACCACATCAGTAGGATCCTAACTAACTTGATTCTTCTTCTTTCTGATGGGCCAAGGCACAAAGATATTTTGTGTGGACTGTATATAAGCTATAAAAATAGCCAAAAATAGGCATCTAACATAACCTAATTTGCTCTGACCCAGGAGGATAGTCTGTGCTTAGGTCATTTCTAGGGTTAGGTCATCTTTTTACTTTTTCTTCCTTAGCTCAGCATTTTTTTGCTAAGTCCTTTTATAATAGTTAGGACTAATTTTCTATTGTAAAAAGGATTGTGTGTTAGCTTGTAAATGGTCTTGGAGTTCTGCAGAACTGCAGTGTTGAATTTCTTTATCTAGATGCTGATTATTTTTATTAGAAAATAGTGGACAAAATAAATCAGTGGTGGAGAGATGCAACAATGGGCGAAATCAGCAAGTCTAAAATAAACAGAGACCTGCAAGATACAGGGTCTTTTGTAGCAAGTTTTGATAAGTAAGAGTTTGTCCCATAGGGAAATTTTTATCTAGAACCCAGAAGGGGTTGTGTTAGTAGGCCTCCAGATCTGACTACAGATCTGGCAATCCTAAAGAAAGGGAGTTGGGTGTCACAACTAAAACTAAAACTAAATTCAAATAAAGAGCAGTCCTATACTACAGTAAAGGTTAAAAGAGGGTAATGGTAGTGTGGTAAAATAAATATAAAAAATGATGAGAAGTATGCAGCTAAGAATAAGTTAGTGATGCAACTCATACCTAGAAATGATGATACAGGAATCCTTCTGAAGCCTACAAGCTCATCAGCAAGGTAAAAAAATCCAAAATAACCCTGCAATCTATACACCTCTTAAGGCTATACCCTGTCTACTTAAATGGTCACAGACTATCCAAGGGAGGAGGTTCAACCACTTGAAGGGATTGATCCTAAGGCTATAACCTGTCCACTTAAATGGTCACAGACTATCCAAGAGATTTCCTCCAATTAATGGGTTGAATCAAAATAAGAAAATCATTGCATACGCTATGCTTGCAAGGCTAATCAGCTAATGAATCCATAGGAGCAATCAACCCTTAAAATTAGGTGGAAGCCACCTCAAAGTAAGGGCAAAAAGGGGCTCTAGACTCAGCTGGTCATTGCTACAAAAAGGCCTGCAATGACCCAACTCACAAGTCTGCAACCAAATCAGATCTAAAACCTGATGGTGGCATTGCATATAGAGGGATGTTTGGCTTTGCACAATCTCTCATAAGGCTTACCAGCTCATTTGCAGAGAAGAAGAATCCATCTCTGATCTGTTATTTAGATTCCTCTTGAGGTTATAATCTGTCCACTTAAATGGTCACAGACTATTCAAGGGAGGAGGTTCGATCACAGAAGACTGAGACAGAACAGGGATACTGTTGTTCCCACCATTGTTGCAAGGCAAATCAGCTCAAACAACAATGGGAGTATCAAACCTATAAAAATCTATGTATTAATCCAATAGAAATCTATGCAAGGAAAACACAGAGAGTACAAATCTAATTTTAAGCAATAAAAAATGGCAAATCGTAATAGAATCTTGCAATGGTGCCCTCGAAGGTAACGGCCTGTGCACAAGCTCAAATCAGCTCCCAATGTTCAGCACAATGTCCATTACAAAATTAAATCAAGCTATAGCTACTTACAAAGGAAGTGCTGGGCTAAGGAAGAAAAAAAGAAAAAATGAGAATGACCTAATCCTAACCCTAATCTGCCTTAAGCTTTGAGCCAATTTTAGGTTGAGGAAGAGATGTGTTTCTAAACTAGATTATAGCTTATATACTCAATCACTAAGGCCATGGCCAATAGGGAAGAAAACTCTAATTTCATTACATGCGTGGCTCCTTTGCAGCCCTTGGATGCGTCGAGATGTGTGAGAATAGATTAGGACCTCGAGATGTGTGCCCTAGTAGTGGGAAAATCCCTAAAGAGCCACTGATATTCACTAAGAATACATGAGCCCTAGCTTCACATAGTTGAATTGCCCATTTGGCTTCTCGCATGGCTCTTCGCTCTGATGATCTTGCAGTTTACAGGGCGTCACGAAGCTAGATTGGTTGCTGGAGAAACCTCGCATGGTTGACTTTATGTTGTATAGCCCTGGCTCGTGCAAATGAGCTTCAAATGATTCAATTCGGGAGGCTCTTGCTAGGCTGAATTGCATTGAATATTGTAGCTCGCGAGGCTACGCTTTGAGCTTTGAGATTTGAAGCGCGTGAGAGCTCGTGAGAGCTGTGCGAGAAGATTTCTGGGCGTCTCTCTCCTCTTGAGATGTGCAAGATCTCTGCGGGGCTGCCTTTGTATTGTTGGTTCTATCTTCACGAGGTCCACACAAAGTTGCTTTTGGATGGATTGAACTCTGTGAGAACCACACGAAGAGTTTTCTAAGCATGCCTGCTGCTTTTCACAGCTTGCTGCAGAAGCTGCCTCTACTTGGGTCCATGCTCCTCTCATCCACTAGACTTCTAGTGCACACTTAGGCACTCAAAATGATCACCATGATGTGTACCACCATGGCATTCCATCTGTTCTTCAGTAGGGATGTAGACCTTGACTTCCAAATCTCTCTCTTTTTTGGCCTCTTAAGCATGACTGTTATGTTAAGCTACAACTTTTATTCTTAACTACAAAATAAACTCAAAAGAAGATTATTAAATGGCTACAAGGTATAATAAAGACTAGGTTAAGAGGTGAAAAGTGGTACTTTTCAGTGAATAACACACCCCCAAACCTAATCTTTGCTAGTCCTCGAGCAAAGTAAAATTTAAACAACTACTCTATAAATATAAATGCCACTTTCTTAGGGAGCACGGATGCATTTAGCTTATGCATCAAGTCTTTTAAACCCCTAGGTGATCCCTAGTTTAGGAGTGATGTCTCCTGAGGGTTTTCAGTGAAGACACCCACAAACTTCTCAATAAAACAGTTAACACAAGTGTAAGCATGATTAAGTCAGTTTTCAACAAATAGAGTATCAGTCCACTTTTGATCTTTTAAATTTGAGGAGTTTCAAGACATTCAATGTCAACAGTTAACACCTACATCATACATGTATACTCATCAGACCAATCAGCTGACATCAAGAAACACCATGTGCAAACAAGTACTAAGCTCATCAATGATTCAAAAATTAGGTTCAAACAATGCCCAAAAAGTTCAATTTCAGACCCAATACTCACCTGGGTTTCCTCTCACAAATGAATTTAAAGGGTGTACTTCATTTCGCGCAGCTCAAGAACAGTTACAAACCCCAAATGGGTCTGCAAGCATGAGCACAGGTAGTGCTTCTAATTTCTGACATCATCAAGTCCTCTCACCATAGATTAGATAGTCCCTCATTTTCACATGATAGTTCATTTGACTTTGGATCAACAAGGGCTTTTCATGGATTGTATTGTGACTTATGGATGAGGATTGTAATGAATAAAAGGGTAAAAAGGGAGATTCAAAAACTGAGAAATCAGTAAAGGTAGGAGGTGATTCATGACTTCACCATCTTCATTTCAGCATAACTCCATCTTCTTTTTTTATTTTCAGAGTTAAAGTGGCCAGCTTCTCCCCTTCTTTTCAACTTTTCTAATGAAGTTCTTCTTGTGACTTGTTAATCTCTGAAAGGTACTATTTTTTACCCCTTAACATGAGCTTTGATAGACCTATGAGTGGAATAATAAATGCTTGTTGAGTATGTCTTGTAGAGAGCAGTAAAAAGCAGTCATAGTGCAGAAATCCATCTCTCAATGTAGTTCAGACCCACCAGTGGCCTACTTAGAGCATGTAGTAATAGCAAAGCAGTGTCGAAAGAGTGAAAACAGGCTTAAAACAATCTATCGAGAGGTTACTGGAACCTGTCGATAGGATCTAAACACTAAGAGAAGGAAGAAGTCGTGAGGATGGGAGAATTCAATAGGATCCTGGAACCTATCGCACAGTCAAAAACAAGAAGGGAGCATCCTATCGACAGGTTGCCTAAGCTTGAAGAGAACCTATCGATAGGATTCTAAAACCTGTCGTGCTAAGGACACCTATCGAGAACCTATCGAAAAGTTGAGAATCTATTGACAGGAGCTAGAAGCAAACCTATAAAAATATAGTGTGCAGAGATCAACCTATCAAAAGGAGCCCCAAACCTATCGAACACACCAGATTAAGGCTACGGATGTTGGAGCTTTATTCTTAGCCCAACCTATCAAAACCTATCGAAAGGATCCTGAATCCTAGTAAAAGGAACAGAAGGCCTGTTTGGAACCTATCGAAAGCCTCAGGAGCCTATCGAAATCGACTGAAGGACTTCTCAGAAAAGCTTTTGTGCACACACTGCAAGTTGGTGTCCTACTGCATGCAATCCGAGGCACTCTAGTGACCGACACGAAGTCTCTAGAAGTGCCTTGGGAAACCCTAACCGACCCACGTGCTCTCCCCCGACTCTAACTAATTGAAAGAGCCTTCTAGAAGGGGAATAAAAGTGGGAATAATAGAATTATTCTGGAAGCTATAATTGACGAAAAAAATGGATTTGAGGCAGAGGAGGAAAGCTATATAAGGAAGGGAAGCTGCCAGAAAAAATGGGGATCAATTCTGGAGATTAGAGCTTGCATCAAAATTCTCTATTCTTCCTTTTAGCCCAACTATGGTTGGCTAATTTCTTTGGAGCAGCAAGGAGTGAGGTTGGATCTATAATTGGGGAGAGTTAAGAATGTTATTAAGGGTCAAATGATGCACAAACTATAAATCAGAGAGCATTTCATTGTATAGCAATTTTATTTCAATGCAATGTTGGTTTAATTGTTGTAATTAGGTCCATATTTCATTTGGTTTCATTTGGTACTCGATCGGATTTGTGTAGATGAGAGTAGCTCACCCACTTAACTGGTAGACCTCTTGGATACCATTTGATCACCCTAGATCTGATGTTCCTGCAATTGCCTCTGTCTGTGGCCTGACAGTTGCAGCATTTATAATGATTATACTATTCTGATGGAAGCTTGAGAATGGAGTGAATCTATTAGATGATCTGTGACCATTGAAGTGGACAGATCATAGCCTTAAGATCAATCCAAATCTCTGACTTAGATCAGATCCTTTTACCCTGCAACTGTGCTTATAGCCAGATGAGGGATTGATGCATTCTGAATTCTTTGTGACATTGTCAGCTCAAGCCAATTGCAGCACGACCAAACTCTAAGTTGTTTCTCTCCATTTTCTATTTCTAATTTCACCAAAAATTCCCCTCACTTGTAAGATCTGAACTTTGGATTTAATCTTAATTTATTTTCTATATTCAATTGTGTTTCTATAGTTTAGATTAAAGTGACAAACCCTTAAAACCTCTCCTCTCTCTTTTGCTATTTAGTATTAGGCAGGGTGCCAGATCTGTCTTAGATCTGGAGATGTACTTAATTTTCAGCTCACATTTCCCTATGGACATACCCTTACTTACCCTTTAAAACTTACTACAACAGGCCCTGAATACTTGTAGGTCTGTATGTCTGCTTACCTTGGTGTGTGCAACCAATAGATCCTTTAATTGTGTGATTTTAAACCCCTTTTTGAACACAAGGTAAGTGGCCAACATGTTTTTGGCGCCACTGTTGGGGATCTGTGTGCTTAAAATTTGTAGATCTAAGTTTGTTTTAGTATAGATTGTAGATCTCTAATAAACTATTTAGTTTTTCACTAACTGCTTTTGAAAGTATTTTGCTATTTTGAAATAGTTTATGTTGTTTTTAGCAGATTGGAAGCTGTGTCTAAGGAGGAGCGTTGTGCTAGAGGCTGTGCTAAAGTTTGCATCCCTCTACTCCTTTTATTTTTCTGATCTGTGGATTTGTAGATTTATTAGTTAATTATGCTTGTTCCTGATTGTTGTGTTAAATTTGCTTTGCATTGTGTATGTATTAAGATTGTGAGTAGTGTATTTTTGGAAGGAGAACTCTCAACCCTCAGATTGTTCCATTAAATCCAGAGGTTGAAAGAATTCTTAGGTCTAAACAAATCTCACCCACATCTGCTGCATCTGAATTTGCTGAAATGAGTGAGCAACCTAGAACCTTGAAGGAATTCAATGCACCAGGGGTTTACAATTCTCTCTTCTGCATTCAATTCCCTACTGTTCACGAGAACTATGAGATCAAGTCCTCCATAGTCCAAATGCTACCCTCATTCTATGGCCTGACCAAAGAAGACCCATATAAGCACATTGATAAATTTCTAGGACTGTGCACTACATTCAATATAACAGGTTTGGGGGAGGAAGCAACCATGATGAGACTCTTTCCTGTTTCATTAAAGGATAGAGCCAGGACTTGGTTGTCAATGCTCCCACCTAATAGTATTCAGTCTTGGAGTGATCTTCAATGTCAGTTTTTGGCCAAGATTTTCCCATTTCTAAGACAAGCCAGTTGAGGAAGGACATTATCTCATTTGCTCAAGATCCAACTAAGGATTCTCACCAAGCATGGGAGCGATTCAAAGAACTCCTGAAGAAATGCCTCCAATCATCAAATCCTTGAATGGCAGCTTGTTCAAAGTTTCTATCAGGGAATTGATTTTAAAAGCATAGATATGGTAGATGCCTCTTGTGGTGGTACTTACCTCCATAAAACTGCTGAGGAGGCTTGGGAGTTATTCGACATCATCTGTGAGAACTCCATGCAAAGAGAGATATTGTCTAGGGACTTGGACATGCCTAGAATGGTGAAAGAAAATACCACAAGAGGAAAAATGTATGAGGTGAGTGGACACAATTATTTGGAAAGGAAAGTAGACAGTTTGACCCAGAAGTTTGATAAGCTCATGGGAGCAATGCAATCACCGATGGCTGCTAAAGTGGAGGAGGCATGTGTTATATGCTAGTCCCCTACACACTCCCTTGAGGAATGCCCCTTAGCTATTTAATTTTCAGATTTAGTGATGGAGCATCTGGCTGCCACTCAGTCTTTTGGGCAATAACTTACTGCTGGTTACCAATGGAAAAACCACCCTAACTTGAGGTGGAGACAATATACTTTCCAAACCAGCAGCAGCAGCCACAGCAGCCCATGCCTTATAAAAATGCTCAGCCCTACCATCAAAATTACTTTCCAAGGCTCCACTATCAACAACCCATGACTCAGCCAGTGGCTCAGCTTGTGCAGCAAGTTACACCCCCTCCAGCTGCTAGATCACTTTCTTTTGTGGAACAAGTTCTGGCCTCATTATAGAACTTAGGATCCTTGTCTCAAACTATGCACTCTCATAGCCAAGGCATTAAAAAGATAGAAGACCATCTTGGTCAGCTGTCTAATGCTTTGACCAAGAGAGAGGAAGGGAGGCTGCCTAGCCAACCCATGGACAACCCTAGGAGACAATATGTGATAGGTGAGGTTTCTTCTTCCCATGAGGAAGCCAAATCTATCACTACATTAAGAAGTGGAAGGCTGGTGGACAATCAAGTAGGCTGTGGGCCTTTGAAAAATTTAGAAAAAGAAAAAGAGAAGGTACAACAGGAGTATCCCATGTTGAATAAGAAGGATAATGGTGATCCTCAAGAAAATAATAAAATTAAAAAAAGAGATGTTGAGTTGGCTAAAGCAGTAAATGTGGGAGCAGTCCCACATTTGCCATTTCCTAAGGCAATGCAAGCAACTTCCTCTTTAGATAAAGGGCATGCCAAAATAGAGGAAATAAATGAAACTTTTAAGCAAGTGAAGACCAATCTACATCTGCTTAATGCAATCAAGCAGGTCCCAGCCTATACCAAGTTTTTAAAAGACCTTTGCACCCATAAAAGGCAATCAAGGATACATCTGTCCAAAAAAGTCTTTTCAGCAAAAAAGTGCAACAAATACTGACTATTGCAACCACAACAAAACTCCAAGACCCTGGAGTCCCTACTATCCCCTGCATCATTGGGATCATACCATTGAAAAAGCCTTGTTAGATCTGGGAGCTACTGTGAATTTACTTCCATATTCAGTGTATGAGAAGCTGGGCATAGGAGAGTTGAAGCCCACACATGTGGTCTTACAACTAGCTAACATATCTGAAAGGAATCCTGTGGGGATTATTGAAGATGTCTTGGTTAGGGTTGACAAATTCTTTTATCCTGCTAATTTCTTGGTGCTGGATATGGAGCCAAGCAATTGTGCTACTTCTATCCCTGTGATCTTAGGCAGGCCCTTTTTGGCCACTACAAATGCTTGTATACAATATAGATCAGGGGTCATGGAAGTATCTTTTGGTAATATGAAAGTAAAGCTGAATGTGTACAATGCAGCTCACCAGCCCCACTTAGAAATTGAAGACTGGTTTTCCATTGATGTACTGGATGAGTTTGTGCAAGAAAATATACCTCAGCTACTGCATGGTAATGATTTGTTTAATGTTTTTGAAGAACTATGGAATGAAACAGTGGAAGAGAAATCTTCTACATCCGAGCTTGAGCAAGTGGAAATTGTAAATTCTGAAGCAGGACCAACAAAGCATCACCCTGTGGCTCAACCTGTGCAACAAGTTACACCCCCTCTAGCTGTTAGATCACTTTCTTTTAAGGAACAAGTTCTGGCTTCCTTACAGAACTTAGGACCCTTGTCTCAAACTGTGCACTCTCATAGCCAAAGCATTAAAGAGATTGAAGACCATCTTGGTCAGCTGTCTAATGCTTTGACCAAGAGAGAGGAAAGGAGGCCGCCTAGCCAACACATGGACAACCCAAGGAGATAATATGTGTTAGGTGAGGTTTCTTCTTCCCATGAGGAAGCCAAATCTGTTACCACATTAAGAAGTGGAAGGTTGGTGGACAATCAAGTAGGCTGTGGGCCTTTGAAAAATTCAGAAAAAGAAAAAGAGAAGGTACAGTAGGAGCAACCCATGTTGAATAAGAAGGATAATGGTGATCCTCAAGAAAATAATAAAACTAAAAAAAGAGATGATGAGTTGGCTAAAGCTGCAAATGGGAGAGCAGTCCCACATTTTCCATTTCCTAAGGCAAGGCAAGCACCTTCCCCTTTTGATAAATGGCATGCCAAAATGGAGGAAATGATGGAAACTTTTAAGCAAGTGAAGATCAATCTGCCTCTGCTTGATGCAATCAAGCAAGTCCCAACTTATGCCATGTTTTTAAAAGACCTTTACACCCACAAATGACAATCAAGGATACATCTGTCTAAGAAAGTCTTTCCAACAGAAAAAGTGTAACAAATACTGACTATTGCAATACCAACAAAACTCCAAGACCCTGGAACCTCCACTATCCCCTACATCACTGGGGATCATACCATTGAAAAAGCCTTATTAGATCTACGAGCTAGTGTGAATTTTCTTCCATATTCAGTATATGAGAAGCTGGGCTTAGGAGAGTTGAAGCCCACACATGTGGTCTTACAACTAGCTGACATATCTGAAAGAAAGCCTATGGGGATCATTGAAGATGTTTTGGTTGGAGTTGACAAATTCTTTTATCCTGCTGATTTTCTAGTGCTGGATATGGAGCCGAGCAAGTATGCTACTTCTAACCTTGTGATCTTAGGCAGGCCCTTTTTGGCCACTGCAAATGCTTGTACACAATGTAGATCAGGAGTCATGGAGGTATTTTTTGGTAATATGAAAGTCAAGCTGAATGTGTACAATGCAGCACACCAGCCCCACTTAGAAACTAAGGACTGTTTTTCCATTGATGTGCTGGATGAGTTTGTGCAAGAAACTCTGCCTCAGCTGCTGCATGGTAATGATTTCTTTAATATTTTTGAAGAAGTATGGAATGAAACAGTGGAAGAGAAAGCTTCCACATCTGAGCTTGAGCAAGTGGAAATGGTAAATTCTAAAGCAGGGCCAGCAAAGCATCACCCATGGACTCCTACTTTACTACCTCTTCCACCACCTTCTATGGCATCTCTATTGCCTTCACTCATCAGTCCCCCAGATGTGGAGTTAAAGGAACTCCCAAAATCTTTAAAATATGCCTTTTTAGGAGCCAATCACAAACTACCAGTGATAATCTCTTCTTTCCTCATTCTTGAGCAGGAAGAAGAATTGCTTTGTGTGCTAAAAAGACATAAGAAAGCAATAGAGTGGACTATTGTAGATTTGGAGGGGATAAATCCAGCTGTGTGCATGCACAAAATTCATCTTGAAGAAGGTTCTAAATCTTCTAGAGAGATGCAAAGGAAGCTCAATGCACACATGCAGGAAGTTGTTATGAAGGAAGTAGTCAAACTTCTTAATGCTGGGGTCATTTATCCTATCTCAGATTCTACATGGGTGGCACCCACCCAGGTGGTGCCTGATCGGTGCTGAAAAATGACTATAATTCACACTTTAAATCCTACATTTAGCTGTTCAATGAAAGCATCTGATGGTTGTTGTGAGGTTTTGATGTTTACAGGTGTTTCTGACAGTTAGATCGTTCAAGTGCATAAAAGAAGGAAATTACAGGCTAAAAAAAGAGATATGGACAAAAAGGTCCAAAGAAGCATTGAGAGCCATAAAGAGAATCAACCCCCATCAAGAAAGGGAAGAATTTGCATTGAAGAGTCAATCGATTGAGGCATTATGGTCAATCGATTGACAGATGGAGAAAAACTCAACCCTAGAAAGTCAATCGATTGAGACATGAAATTCAATCGATTGAGACATGAAGGCAGAAGTGCCCTAAGGGGATTCGAACTCAAAGTCAATCGATTGAGATCTCTCTCTCAATCGATTAAGGCAATTAGGGTTAGTTTCAATCGGATATTATAAATAAGAGGCCTACGGCTTTGTAAAAGGGGAGGAGAGTTGTTTTTTTAGAGAGAGTTTTTTTTTATATAGAGAGTTTTAGTTTTGAGAGAAATTTGTGTAATAATTAGAAACTTTTGTAAGAGGGTTTTCTTAGAGTAATAAAATTGTGTTGAGATTTCCTGAGAAGATATATTTCTTTTACACCTTCTTTGCTCTTTACTTTGGGAATGGTTTTGAATACAATTAAAGATCTTGCACCAAGGATGAGAGGCTAAAGGCTGTAGATCAAGGAGGATGCGATCCCCAGATAAGTACCTATATTTTATGTTTAATGCCATAGTTTGATAATTTCATCATCAAATCATTTTTCTCAAAGTGTAGTGATCATGTTTTTAGTGTTTTGATCTAAAATACCATGAGATACGCTATGCTTTTCATATGATTCATACATGATTAAATTTGAGTCATTGTTTTTAGATAGGGTATGCCGGGTTAATGATCACGCTTAATTACTAGTCATGTTTCTCTTAGAATGATGGTGTGTTTGATGTTAATAAAATTGTGGGTTTAAAAATAGAAAAGGGTATAAATCTGGGGTAGCAAATTCCTTGATCTTGTTTTTAAAATTTGTTCTTAGATTTCTCATTACATAATTTTTAGATTAATTTATTTTCTTTCTTGCAATTAGAAAAGTGTTAACTCTTGGTAAAAATTAAATCTGCCCCTTGGTACTTCCTCGGGGATATTTTCTAAATCTCTAGGAAGAATTGAATAAAATTTCAGATTTCCCTGTGGGTTCGACACCCTTGTTCTTGCCTTACTAGAACAGATCTTGTACACTTGCAAGGGTTTATTTAAAATTGATCAGTGCCCAAGAAATCTGGGATCACAGTAGTTCGAGCAGACTCAGCTGGGCTAATTCCAACCAGACAGACCACTGGTTGGAGGGTATGCATAGACTATCACAAGCTCAATGAGAAAACTAGCAAGGATCACTTTCCATTGCCTTTTATAGATCAGATCTTAGATAAGTTGGCAGGTAAGGCTCTTTACTATTTTCTTGATGGTTATTCAGGATATAACCAGATTCCTGTTTACCACAAGATCAAGAAAAAATGGCATTCACTTGTCCATTTGGAACCTTTGCATACAGAAGGATACCCTTTGGGCTATGTAATGCACCTGCCACTTTTCAAAGATACATGTATGCTATCTTTTCTGACATGATTGAAAAGTTTTTAGAGATTTTTATGAATGATTTCTCTATTTATGGGGATGATTTTAGCCAATGCCTACATCATCTTAGCCTTGTGTTGTAAAGGTGTGAGGAGACCAACCTGGTTCTGAGTTGGGAAAAGAGTCATTTCATGGTGACTCAAGGTATTATCCTAGGACATGTTGTTTCCCAAAGAGGAATAGAGGTTGATCGAGCTAAAATCCATTTAATAGGATATTTTCCCCTCTCAAAATTGTCAAACAAGTCAGGTCATTCTTGGGCCATGCTGGTTTCTACAGGAGGTTCATCAAAGACTTTAGCAAAATTTCCAAGCCTCATTGCCACTTGTTGTGCCAAGAGGTTCCATTTGTATTCAATGATGAATGCCTAGCTGCTTTTGAACTTTTGAAGACATGTTTGACCACTGTTCCTATATTACAAGCTCCTGATTTCTCTCTACCATTTGAGCTAATGTGTGATGCATCAGACTCTACCATTGGTGCAGTATTGGGACAAAGGAAAGACAAAGCACCATGTGTGGTGGCATATGCTAGTAAATCAATGGTTGATGCTCAATTGAATTACACTACTACTGAAAAGGAGCTGCTAGCCATTGTATTTGCATTGAAAAAGTTTAGATCATATGTGTTGGGATCCAAGATCACTGTGTTTACTGAGCATTCAGCCCTAAAATACCTCTTGTCTAAGAAGGAGGCCAAAGCTAGACTAATTAGATGGATTCTTCTTCTGCAGGAATTCAACTTGGAAATCAAAGACAAGAACGGGGTTTAAAATGTGGTTACAAACCACTTATCAAGGATTTCAGATGCTGAAATAGAGACCTTGCCCATCAATGATTCTTTCCCAGATGAGCAACTTTTTGCTGTGGAGATAAGTATGCCCTGGTTTGCCAATATAGTAAACTATCTTGCTGTGGGAAGGGTACCCCCACATTGGAGTAAGGATGATAGGAATTTGTTCTTCTCACAAATTCGATATTACATGTGGGAGGATCCTCACCTCTTTAAGTACTGTGCAGACCAGGTGATAAGAAGATGTGTACCTGAAACTGAGTTTGAAAACGTTCTAACTATGTGTCATGAACAGGCTGATGGGGGCCATTTAAGTGGCAACAAGACTGCTACAAAGGTGCTTCAAAGTGGTTTCTATTGGCCCACTCTTTTAAAGGATGCCATACAGCATTGCAAAGCTTATTCTAGATGCCAACAAATGGGAAGTATTACAAAAAGAAACTCAATGCCCTTGCAACCTGTGCTTGTTGTTGAGTTATTTGACATATGGGGAATTGATTTTATGGGACCTTTTCCCCCCTCCTATGGATATAATTTCATCCTTGTAGATGTGGACTATGTGTCCAGATGGGTAGAAGCCATAGCTACAAGAACAAATGATCATAAGGTTGTCACTAGGTTCTTAAAGGACAACATCTTCTCTAGGTTTGACACCCATAAAGCTTTTATTAGTGATGGAGGAAGCCACTTCTGTAACAAACTTTTCAGAAACTGTTGGAAAAATACTCTGTGACCCACAGAGTTGCTACTCCCTACCACCCACAATCCAGTGGGCAAGTAGAGATTTCCAATAGGGAAATCAAACACATCCTTGAGAAGACTGTGCGAGCTGATAGGAGAGATTGGTCCATAAAACTGCCAGATGCCTTGTGGGCGTATAGGGCTACCTATAAGACCCCCATAGGGATGTCCCCATTCAGGCTAGTGTATGGCAAGGCATGTCACTTGCCTGTAGAGTTAAAACATAGAGCATATTGGGCCATTAAAATATTAAATTCTGACTTAACTTCTGCTGGTGTGAATAGGAAACTGCAATTATCTGAGCTTGATGAGTTAAGGTTGAAAGCATATTCAAATGCCCGGATCTACAAGGAAAAAACGAAAGCCTTTCATGATAGGCACTTGCTGCGGAAAGAATTCAAAATAAGTTACAAGGTATGATTGTTTAATTCAAGATTAAAATTCTTTCTAGGAAAATTGCAGTCCAGATAGGAAGCGCCCTACACAATTTTATAGGTTTCCCCAACTGGAGCTGTAGAAATCATGGACCCTAAAGATGGTAGGATCATGAAAGTCAATGGACAGAGGGTTAAAAATTTGTGTTGAAAAAATCTGTGAGCCTGAGGAGACCATTGATCTTCAGGATCCTCCAATTTATACATGATTTTAGTGTGTATCATATGTACTATATTTTGGTTCTGTTTTAAGTGCTTACTTTCTGTTTTGATGTTTTGTTCATTTCCAATTTAATTGCCATGCTAGCATTAGGTCATCATTTCAATCTTGTCAGCAGTCCAGGGACCATAGGAGTATGTCAACAATTGAAGAAAATTTGAATGAAAGCACAACAAAAGAGTTTGCTGAGTGCTGAGGCTGAGCACTGCACGAACATACATTTTTAATGGGCATTTAAGACCTGTCGATAAGTCATTTGAGGATTTCGATAGGTCATTTGAGGATTTCGATAGGCTCTGAGACTTGTCGATAGATGAAAACAACTTTTCGATAGGTTCAAAAGGTCAGAACGAAGCTTTCGATAGGTTCTGGATACCTATTGGGAACCTATCGAGAGGATGAATCCTGTACCAAATGAACCTATCGATAGGAAGGATTTAACCTATCGAAGCTTTCCACCTGCAAGCCATATTCTTTCTAGTGTTCGATAGGATACCTTGATCTATCGAAATCATTCAGATCATCCTATTGAAATCGATTTTCACCTTTTATATACCTGTCGTTAGGTCATTTCTGCTACATTCAACACTCTCTGAAGAACCCTAGCTCTCTCTTCCCCATTTATCGCTGCTAAGGAGCCAAACCTCATCGACAGGATAGAGTGAACCTCTCGAGAGGTTCAATAGTTTTTAACCTCTCAACAAGTTGCACCAACCTGTCGAAAACTGTATCACCAACCCTGTCGGAGCTCGTTTTCATCCTTATCCACAAGTCGGTGTCTATGCATTCATTGCGCGTACTTCCTTGACTTAACCACCATTACTAAAAATAGCCCAACATGCTGTCCGTGCTCCATTCCCCATATTAATCTACACAACACCCAAAACAACAACCACCTTACCATTTATTCCCGCCTTCATTTTTAGCAATTAAGATTGGAAGAATGCGAACGATTTATTATATTGATTCATATTCCACCGCCCATGCATTTTAAATATCATCCTCGTCTAGTCCTTTCACATCCATTCCCTCCTGACCTCTTCAATCCTTCCATATCCCATGGGAAACGACAAACCCAAAGATTTGCCGACCAAATTCTACCCCATCTGGCCTCCACCACCACCACCAGTCGAGCTTGATCCCTTACAATTTTTATGGGACGAGTACGAAGAAGTGCAACGGATTTTGGCAAAGGAAGAAAAGAAAAAGAATAAGAGAAAGAAGAAAAAACAAAAGCTAGAACCATTGGCATCCTCTCCCCCTTCACCCCCTACCCAGCCTCCTTTCCCTTAGAACTTTTTCCCCCTTCTGGCTTGCAGTTCCTCTTCAAGGATTTTGATACCTTGTGTCTTGATTTCTTTTCTTTAAGTTTTTACCTTTTTTTTTTTTTTTTTTTTTGGGTCATTATGTCATTGTACATATGTTTACTTCTTCGGCATATATGTACTGCTTTATATAATAAATCTTCTGTTTCCTTTACTTGCGTAATTTTCGAATAATGTACTACTTTTCTTTGCTTGCTTACTTAATGTACCCTTTTCTGCCTTTTACTCCGATTTTTACCATGCTGCACTACACCTTTCTCTTTGAACAGTGAGGACACTGTTTAATTTAGGTTTGGGGGTATGACAGGTGTGTTAATGAAATGAGTTAATGCTAGTGCAGCTATGTTGAATTTTTTTTTGAAAATAAAGTGATTTCGCACCTGATTTTTGGAAAAAGAGGAAATTAAAAACTTTTTGAAACTGAAATGAGCTGTAGTTCTAACATTTTTCATGAAGCAAAGGTCAAGAATTTTCAAAAATTGATGTTTAGTGAACCTAAAAGGAGAGAAGACTATGACGATACACCCCAGAAATTTGATGGAAGGCCATACCCAGTGAGATTTGGGCCTGAAAAATTTTCTTTGAAGAGTGTCTTGGCAATTTTTCTACTCTAAGGACTGATTGGATTTAGTTTTGCTCACTAGAAGTTAGGAAAATCCAAGTCGAAACAGCTTGACAGCATTCATGACATTGAGGACATGAAATAAGTCCATCCCTTGGACAGTTTGAGCCTAAAATTTTCCCACCTTTGAACTGCCCTTGATACACACCATTTGAGCCTCTAAAATCCCAGCTTTTCCTTGATAAAAATCAAAAAATTTGAACCCAAAATCCCTTGACCTATTTCAGTTCACTCTCGATATGAGAAATCAGGAAAAAGTAGGAGAAGTGAGGCTAGAGGAGCAAGGTTTAAAATTTGGTTGAAAGAGAAGGAAGCACATTTGGTGGTATTGTGGCATTCTAGCCCATAAAAAGAAAAAAATGAAAAAAAAAAATACAAAAAGAAAAACATACAAAAAGAAAAGGAAAAATAGAAAATCAAAGAAAAAGATTGAGAAAGAGGAGTCATTTCATTGAAAGATTGAAATGAGGATTAGAAACTGATCACTTCAAATCTGAAAGTTCAAGAAGTAAATGAAGATGTGCTGAAATGAAGAAGGTTGAGTCGCAAATCACCTCCTTTCCTCTACTGATTTCTCAATTTGAATCCTTTTTACCCCTTTTATTCTTTTACAAATTTCACCCATAAGCCACATTACAACCCAATAAAAAAGACCTTATCGATCTAAAATGGATTGAGCTGTCATGTGGAGATGAGGATTTGTTTAACCTATGGTGAACAGAGTTAGAAAATTTTAGAAGTTAGAGCAATGCCTATGCTCATGCTTGCAGTCCTATTTGAGGGCTGTAACTGCTCTTGAGCTATGAGAAATGATGCACCTTTGTACTTGTGTTGTGAGTGAACAGCCCTAGTAAGACTTGGGTCTAAAATCAAAAATTGATTGGGGCATTGTCAAAACATAATCCTTATATTAAAGGTGAACTCTACATTAATTTTCAGGAACAATGCCTTCACATGAACTGATTGATGATGACAGCAGAATTTCAGGTTTTAAACTGATGATTTTTCTGCTAAAAATTCTCAAAACAATTGAAGGGACATGGTGTGGAATTTATTTCATTGCACTGAAACTCTATTTTAACATGTTGCATAAGTATTAACTAATTTTATTGGAGAAGTTTGTGGGTACCTTAACTGAAAACCCTTAGGAGACTGTACTCCTCCACTAGCGATCACCTACGGGTTTAAAAGGCTTGATGCATATGCTAAATGCATCTGTGCTCCCTACAAAAGTGGCATTTTAGTTTTCTTTATTCTTCCTTTGCTCAGGGACTAGCAAAGCTTACGTTTGGGAGTGTGTTAATATCTGAAAAGTACCATTTTTCACCCCTTAACATGAGCTTTGATAGACCTATGAGTGGACTAATAAATGCTTGTTGAGTATGTCTTGTAGATAGAAGTAAAAAGCAGTCATAGTGCAGAAATCCATCTCTCAATGCAGTTCAGACCCAACAGTGGCCCACTTAGAGCATGCAGAAATAGCAAAGCAGTGTTGAAGGAGTGAAAATAGGGTGAAAATAACCTATCGAGAGGTTACTGAAATCTGTCGAAAGGATCTGAAGGTTGAGAGGAGGAAGAAGTCGTGAGGATGAGAGAATTCGATAGGATCCAGGAACCTATCGTGCAGTCGGAAACAAGAAGGGAGCATCCTATCGACAGGTTGCCTAAGCTTGAAGAGAACCTGTCGATAGGATTTTAAAACCTGTCACGCTAAGGACACCTATCGAGAACCTATCGAAAAGTTGAGAACCTATCGACAGGAACTAGAAGCAAACCTATTGAAATGTAGTGTGCAGAGATCAACCTATCGAAAGGAGCCCCCAACCTGTCTAACACACCAGATGAAGGTTGTAGATGCTGGAGCTTTATTCTCAGCCCAACCTATTAGAACCTATCGAAAGGATCCTGAATCCTAGCAAAAGGAACAGAAGGACTATTTGGAACCTGTCGAAAGCCTCAGGAACCTATCGAAATTGACTGAAGGACTTCTCTGTCCTAGGTCAACACCTACAGCCAGGTCTGATGCATCACACATCAGCTCAAAGGGGAGAGATTAGTCTTGGGCCTGAATCATAGTGGCAGAGGTTAGGAATTTCTTTAAGATTTTAAATGCCTCAAGGCACTCAGCAGAAAAATCAAGTTGCACATTTTGACAAAGCAGGTGGCACAGTGGTTTAGCAATTCTGCTAAAGTCCTTGATGAACCTCCTATAGAATCCTACATGCCCAAGGAAAGATCTGATTTGTTTGAAAGTTCTGGGTGGGGGCAAGTGTGAGATCAAGTCAACTTTTGCTCTATCCACCTCAAGGCCTCTGTGGGAAACCACATGGCCTAACACAATTCCTTGTGTTACCATGAAGTGGCTCTTTTCCCAACTTAAGACCAGGTTGGTCTTTTCACATCTTTGCAGCACTAGGCTGTGGTAGATTAAGCATTGACTGAAACTATCTCCAAAACCTGAGAAATCATCCGTGAAGATTTCCATAAACTTGTCAATCATGTCTAAAAAAATAGCATACATGCACCTCTGAAATGTGGCTGGGGCATTACATAGTCTAAAAGGCATTCTTCTATATGCAAAAGTGCTAAATGGACAGGTGAATGTGGTTTTCTCCTGATCTTGAGGATACACAGGTATTTGGTTATAACCTGAGTATCCATCAATAAAGCAGTAGTATGCTTTCCTAGCCAATTTGTTTTGAATTTGACCAATGAAGGGGAAAAGGGAAGTGGTCTTTTCTAGTTTTGGAGTTGACCTTCCTATAGTCAATGCACACTCTGCAACTAGTGGTCTCCTTGGTTGGCATCAACTCCCCAGAATCAGAAGTGCCAACTATTATGCCTAACTTTTTGGGGACCACCTGAATAGGTGACTCCCACTCTGAATCTGAAATTTGATAGATTACCCCTGCATCTAACAGTTTCACTATATCTTTCAAGACCACCTCTTGCATGTGAGGATTTAATTTCCTCAGCATCTCTCTAGAGGGTTTGAACCCTCTTCTAGGTATATTTTGTGCATGCACATAGAGGCATCAATCCCCCTTAGATAAGCTATTGTCTAGCCTATTGCCCTTTTGTGCTTCCTAAGGACATTCAATAATTCCTCTTCCTGCTCACTAGTAAGAGAGGAAGAGATGATCATTGTAAGCTTTTTGTCCTGCCCCAAAAAGGCATACTTCAATGTCTCTAGCAACTGTTTAAGATCCAGATCGGGTGAACTCTCAATGGAGGGCAATAAAGGTGCCTTGGTGGTTGGAGGCAAGGGCAGCAATATAGGTTTCCAACTGGAATGCTACACTAGGCCCACTGAAGACTTAGATGTGCAGCTGTCTGCAGCCATAAAAACTTGGGCCTCCCCCTCAACCTCACTCCAAACATTCTCCTGGTTCTCACAAACTTTATCCCAATCCAGCAGATTGGATAACTCTTCTTCTACAAGGTCCTCTAGTACATCCACTGTGCAGTAGTCCTTAATGTCCAGCTGAGGCTGCTTAGAAGTATTATACACATTTAACTGGACCTTCATGTTCCCAAAGGTTACCTCCATCACCCCAGACTTGCATTGAATGTAGGCATTGGCAGTGGCCAAGAATTGCCTGCCTAAGATGACAGGAATTGGGGTTTTACTTTTGCAAGGGTCCATGTCCAAAACTAGAAAATCAACAGGATAGTAGAACTTGTCCACTCCCACTAAAACATCCTCAACTACACCCATAGACCTTCTCTCATACTTGTTAGCTAGCTGAAGCACAATGGAAGTTGGTTTCAGCTCCCCCAAACCGAGCTCCTCATATATTGAATATGGGAGCAGGTTGACACTAGCCCCCAAGTCTAAGAGGGCTCTGCCTATGGTAAGGTTTCCAATGATACAGAGGATGGTAAGTACCCCTGGGTCTTGCAGTTTCTCAGGTGTGGCTATGGACAACACTGATTCCACATGTTCTACAGCAAATCCCTTCTTGGACAGCTACACTCTTTCTTTTCTCTTTTGTGTGCAAAGGTCCTTTAAGAACATGGCATAGGCAGGGATCTATTTAATGGCATCAAGCAGGGGCAAATTAATCTTGACCTGCTTGAAGGTCTTCAGCATTTCCTCCATCTAAGCATTCCCCTTATCAAAAGGAGATGAGCCGATAAGTGCATGAGGAAATGGCAGCTATGGTACTGTTGATACCTCAGCTGCATGCCTAGTAATATCATGGTCAAATATTTGTTTTTTCCTTTTTTCTTCATTTATTTCTTTTTGTTGGCGATCAACATCAGCCCCCTTATTTTCTTCTCGCTGCTTCACACCAGGGGATGAGTTCAGCACTTCCTTTTCACTTACATTCTTTTCTTTTTCACTCTCCTTGGTCTCCTCAGCTAACCTGCCTACCTTATTATCAACCACCCTACCACTCCTTATGTTGGTAATTACATTAGCCTCCTCATGAGTAGAGGAGCCTTCTCCAATCATATATTGACCTTTAGGGTTGGCCAAGGGTTGACTAGGCAATCTGCCCTCTTCTCTCTTGTTCAAAGAATTGTAGATTTGACCCAGCTGGTCCTGTATTTTCTTAATGCTTTGACCATGAGAGTTCACAGTTTGTGTTATGGTTCCCAGATTTTGCATTACTACCAATATTTTCTCTTTGAAAGAAGAGGATCTGGGCTACGATGGGGGCAAAACCGAGTGGTTTGGTTGTGGGGCAAGCTGCTGAAAATTCTTCCTAGGTGGATATCCCTGGTTGTACTATTGTTGTGGTCTATAAGGACCTGCCAATTGCTGCTGCTGGGGCTGCTGATATGTGTCTTGCCTCCACCTCAAATTGGGGTGATTTCTCCATTGGTACCCAGCAGGCTGCTGCCCAGATGCTTGGGTAGTATTAAGATGTTCCAAGACTAGTTCAGGGTATTGGTTGGCTGATGGACAGTCCACAATTGAGTGTGTGGGGGACTGGCATATCAGACATGCCTCCTCCACTTGTGCAACAAGTCTAGGCTTCATCAAACTTATAAGCTTGTCAAATTTCAAGCCAGTTTGGTGGCTTCATCTCCCAAGCCAGCAATGTTGAATGTGGTGCAAAGTGCCAAGAACTCATCGATGTATTTATATAGGTCTTCCTTACCTAACACATTGAAAGATGGTAGCATGTTGATGATGGAGGATTTAATTTCATAGTTTCCCTAAGCACAGAACATAGGTAAAGAAGAACTCAGACAACACACTTAAAAGAATTTATAAACAGAAAAATTACTGACAAGTACTCTGAGCTACTGGATATCAATATAATTGAAAATAGAACTAAGATGTAAGGGAAAAGAATTGCAAACTAGAGGTAGCAAAGCTCTAGCTGTAGCTCCAATTTCTCCCTTCTACTACTGTCCAAATATGCACAATCTAATAGAAAATCAGTAGTACTTTTTTATTCAAAATCAGGCACTGCTATAAAGAATTTTTATAAACACAAATACAATACAATACAACTCAAGTTTGCTAATTAGATCAAAGGATCCCCGGCAACGGCGCCAAAAACTTGTTGAATTTCTTTATGTAGATGCTGATTATTTTTATTAGAAAATAGTGGAAAAAATAAATTAGTCGTAGAAAGATGCAAGAATGGGTGAAATCAGCAAGTCTAAAATAAACACAGACCTGCAAGATACATGGTCTATTGTAGCAAGTTTTGACAAGTAAGAGTTTGTCCCACAGGAAAATTTTGATCTAGAACCTAGAAGGTGTTGTGTTAGTAGGCCTCCAGATTTGACTATAGATATGGCAATCCTAAAGAAAGGGAGTTGGGTGTCACAACTAAAACTAAAACTAAATTCAAATAAATTGTAGTCCTATACTACAGAAAAGGTTAAAAGAGGGTGACGGTGGTGTGGTAAAATAAATATAAAAAATGATGAGAAGTATGCAACTAAGATTATCTGAGGGAGGAGGTTCAACCACTTGAAGGGATTGATCCTAAGGCTATAACATATCCACTTAAATGGCCACAGACTATCCAAGAGATTTCCTCCAATCAATGAGTTAAATCAGAATAAGAAAATCATTCCAGACACTATATTTATAAGGCTAATCAGCTCATGCATCCATAGGAGCAATCAGTCCTTAAAATTAGGTGGAAGCCACCTCAAATTAAGGGCTAAAAGGGGCTTTAGACTCAGCTGGACATTGCTACAAAAAGGCCTGTAATGACCCAGCTCACAAGTCTGCAATCTCTGCAACCAAATTAGATCTAAAACCTGATGGTGGCATCGCAAACAGAGGGAAGTTTGGCTTTGCACAATCTCTCACAAGGCTTACCAGCTCATGTGCAGAGAAGAAGAATCCATCTTAGATATGTTATTTAGATTTCTCATAAGGCTATAATCTGTCCACTTAAATGGTCACAGACTATCCAAGGGGGGAGGTTCGATCATGGAAGACTAAGACAAAATAGGGATACTGTTGTTCCCACCATTGTTGCAAGGCAAATCAGCTCAAACAATAATGGGAGTATCAATGCAAGGAAAACATAGAGATTACAAATCTAATTTTAAGCAATAAAAAATGACAAATCCAAAAAGTATCTTACAATGGTGCCCTTGAAGGCAGCAGCCTGTGCACAAGCTCAAATCACTCCCAATGTTTAGCATAATGTCCATTACAAAATTAAATCAAGCTACAGCTGCTTACAAAGGACTTAGCCAGCAAGTGTTGGGCTAAGGAAGAAGAAAAGAAAAATGGAGAATGACCTAATCCTAACCCTAATCTGCCTTAAGCTCTCTGCCGATTTTAGGTTGAGGAAGAGATGTGTTTCTAAACTAGATTACAACTTATATACTCAGTCACTAAAGCCTTGGCCAATAGGGAAGAAAACCCTAATTTCATTGCATGCGTGGCTCCTTTGCAGCCCTTGGATGCCTCGGGATGTGTGGGAACATATTAAGCCCTCGGGACTGTAGATACCCCCATTTTACCCTCTCAGAATATACAATTTTTTTCGGTTAACCTTTGACCACATAACGCTAATGTGGGACCATGCACTGAAACAATAGTACATGGCTGAACATAGGTTGAAACAATAGCTCTATGGCTCAAATCCCAACGTAGGGAGACTATATACTGAAACAATAGTATATAGTCAGAGTGCAGACTGAAATAATAGTCTTGCATTTCAGACTAGAGACCAGACCCGGACAACCCCGAATTAAGCACCTGAAACCCCGCGCGTAATTCGATTGCATGTCAGACCACAAAGGCGCAATCAGTCTCCCTTTTAGACAAAACTTCCTTTCCCTGACCTTCTCGAGACTCGATCACGTGCTTGAAATCAGACGCGCGATCGGATTGAGAGCCCGATCACCAACGTGCAATTGGCCTACGCCCGACCTAGCCTAACAGTCCTTGACCCCTAAGTTTCCTCGATTAAACGCTTCTGAAGAAACACTTAATTGGACCCCAAAATGGGTGCGCAATTAGCCCTAACCCTATTAGGACTAAGAAACTCGCTGAGCAAGTCAACCAGTCACTCACTGAGTCGGTGACCGACTCAAAGCGATTAAGCGTCGGGAGATTGGCGCGTAATTCAGTTAAACGCCTGGAAAACGGTGCGTAATTGAAGAAAAACCTATAAAAGCTTTTTTTTTTAATTCGGCCCAAAATACAAAGCAACGGAGGCTGGGCAATTTTTGAAGAGAGAACTAATTTTTTTTGGGATTTCAAAACCAGAGAACACCGAAGACGCACCCATAAAGCAACCTAGTCATGATTTCGAAATTCAAGCTTTAAATCTTCGAGATTTCTCTCCACAGCCCCGCTCCTAGGTAAAAATCGTAGTTTTAGACTTAGGATATTTCTCATAGTTTTAATTATTAGTTTTAATTATAGGTTTTAATTTTTAGTCCGAGACCGTAGCACCCTTTTTTAGACCGCAAATATTTTATATCAAGTTCTAATTCTCCGAATTCCGAACCAGTCCTTAATCTGACGGTCTAATTTATCGACCCTAGGCTTTAATTTTGTTCTAAAATTTTAATCTCTAGTCCTATCATGAATTTCTGGTTCTAATCCTCGGATTTCAGAACCAGTCCTTAATCATACGGTCCGATTTTATGATTTCGGACCCGAATTCAGTCCTAGAAATTTAAATTCTGATTTAAATTTCTTATTTTCATATCTCCGAAAATCCTGAATATTAATATTAGTTTCTACAATTCTAGTTCATAATTTAATTCATAATTATTATTCCGAAATCAATTTCGAAAAAGCCTAAAATACTATTTTACGGTCTAAAATTTAATTTATCTTTGATCTCAGCCATTCGATTTGCCCAAGGGAGTTTACGGAGGGTACTCGGGAACAAGGCCAATCCTCCTTAGCATAGCGAGCCCAAACCCCCCTTGTTTTAAGAATTTTAGAATTAATTAATTACTTTTTCTTATTTTTTTAGTATAATTAATTAGTAGATATATTTTATTTCAGCATAATTAATTAATTAAGCTAATTAGATTTTAGTACGATTGATTAATTTCTTTAAAGCAGATTTTAATTGGTTAGTATCTTGCTTTAATTAGAATTTAATATGATTAATTCGTTGCTTTAATTAGACTTTTAGCACAGTTAATTCATTACTTTAATTAGAACTTTAATTAAATTAGTTTATTTACTTTAATTAATATTTTAAGAAAATCAATCTATTCGTTTTAATTAGATTTTAATAAAATTAATTCCTTTCCTTAAATTAGAGTTTCAGTAGAATTAGTTTTCTATTTTGATTAGAATTCTAGTAAGACTGTTATACTTGATTTAATTGGAATTTCAATACAACTAGTATACTTGCTCAATTTGAATCTCAGTATAACTAGCATGCTCAAATTAATTAGAGTTTCACCAAGACTACTACATGTGCACTCCTAGTACAATTAGGAGACCTGATCATAATCAGACTTCTAATGGGAATAGGAGACTACAATTAATTGAACTCTTAGTAGTATTAGGATAATAAATTAATTAGAAGTCAAATAAGATTAGGAAGCTAAAATTAATTAGACCCCCAATAGGATTATAATATTAGAATAGATCCACTTACTCTAACAAGTCACACTAAACTCGGAATAGAATCAAGGAAGTCTAAACTGACTAGAACTATCACTATAAAGGGAAATAAAGGGGAAATAAAACTATCTAAATTAAGAAAAAGACATAGCTGCTGACGTTCACAGGTGGATGATTCAGTATAGAAGTAACCCATACCCGCTCTCAAGCGTGATCATTGACGTGTTATAGCGTCGATAAATATCTGCAACTGGTGATCGCAACAAACTAGGAACCTTCCTAGAAAATCATTTATTTTTTTTTACCTCCACAATTCCAAACTCCGCATCGCTAGAGTTCACTTGGAAAAAATTGGAGCCACTTATTCAACGGGGACCGACAGGAACCCAGAAAAAATACGCACCAACAAACTGGTGATCGCGATGGGACGCTTTTGCAAACTCTTTTTCTAGATAGTTAGATTTCATCTTATCTCCACATTTTTTCTTCTTTCCATTGTGTCACTTAGATTCCCTTTTATATTTATAAGTTTTCGTCAAAGACTCGAGATGTCTGGTATACGAAGGGTGAGTTTAAGAGACCCACCATTGTGGGGATATCATAACAACCCTGCGTACGAAGAAGAACCATTTCACAATTCCAACCCACAACAACCTGTGGGTAATATGGCTGGCGAACAAGAAAATCCCTTCTCTACCCCACACACCGGTATCATAATGGGAGAGATGGTAACACTAGACAAAACCTTACCGCTCAACAGATTGTAGAACTCAGTATTCAAAGAATACAAAGAGGAGACGACGACTTCAAAGAATTGCTTCGAGGGTTGGCCGCCGCATACAAAACCATTAGGTCCCGACAATTTTCAGAAGAACAAGAGTGACAAGAGAGGCCACCTCCTACCCCGAGCACGGTGTCAGCCCGCGCCACACCATTGAGACAACCTTCCCACACATTCTTCAATGATGACTCTCTAGACAAGGTTTGCTCGTGGGTCGCTCCAAAAGGCAGCATCGTTAAAATCAATGATCTCCCTAAAATGCTCGATGAGTACATGGCCAAGAGATAGCGCCCCGATCACTCATTCGGATTCGATAAATTTTGCCGAGATGTCGAGTTTAATTTATCAATCGGATTTAAGCCACCAAAATTTATCAAATATAATGGCACGGGAAATCCGAATCATCACTTAGCCCTCTTTTTTAATGATTGCCGACCCATGCGTCATAATCAAGGACTTCTCATTTACTATTTCCAATGCTCATTAGAAGGAGAAGCTTTAGATTGGTTCATGGGACTCTCACTTTATAAGATAGAAACCTTCGATAAATTAGTCGGTCAATTCCTAGACCAATACAAACACTTGATCCAAGAGACAGTTAGTCTCAGCGATCTAATGGCAGCCAAGCAAGGACCTGATGAAGAATTCACCGATTTCGTCGCCAAATGGAGAAAACTCGCTGCTAGGACCGGCACTTCAATGAAAGAGAAGGATTCGGTGGACATTATCATCAATAACACTAGAGAACCGTTAAAGAGCGCACTTGTCATAAGTGATTGTCCCGACTTCACTACACTCTACTCTCGGGCATCTCGACTAGCGCGACACATTAAAGGCGGAGATCTCGCACTATCCATAGTCACGTCAAAAATAGGCTCTTCCAACGAATCAAAATCGAAAAACAATAAGAAAGCCTCAGGAACTAATCAAGTTAATGCCGTTGTCAACCAAGGACAAAACTCTAGTAACGGGAACTTCCAATCGTGAAATTTCGAACAAAACCAAAATAAACAATGGTATACCAACCAAAACTAAGGTGTTAATCAACAAAGATACGCGAACCAAAACCAAGGCCAGAATCCGAATCAAGGCTAATACCCGAATTGAAACCAATACCCTAACACCTATCAGAATCAAAACACGACATAGAATCGATCGGCCCACGGGCCTAATTATACTAATGTGCCCCCACCGTAAAAATTTAACCCAGCGAGAGGCCCGTACCAGCCAAGGCGAGAACACTATCCCCCTTTACCAGATACGATCCCCAACATTTTTCGTCTCCTTAATACTCAAAATCTCCTCTGATTCTCGTAGGAAAAACCCTACCCATGGCCGAAAAATCTAGACTATAGCAAGTACTGTGCCTTCCATCGATACACGGGACACAACCTAGAGGACTGTTGCGTCCTCAGGGACGTAATCTATGACATGAATGACTAAAATCAGATTGATTGGGAAGCACTTAGGAACCCTAACCCTAATAATAACCAACCCCAACAAAATTTAGGGATCGTTAATAACCCCATGCCCAACTACAACCAAGCAACACCGGCTCAGGTCACCACCGTGGATCTCTTCGGTCGACTCCCCTTCTAACCTTCCACCTTAATCACTTGCATTCAACCCTCTACTGCTTCCGCCACACCAGCAAGAGCTCCTTCACCTTCCCATCCCTCGGCCCTGTTCACTCTCATCGCCCCGTCGAATCCACCTCCTTATCCAAAATTCACTGAGATACAAGTCCATTCCTTTAGGGCTAGGAGACCATTCCTCCGTAGCCACCCACCAGAGCCTTCAACCCCTCCAAGTCCCAAACCAACGCCATTACCACTCCCTTTATCCGATTTTAAACTCGAGTATGGAGATCACATTCTCAAAACTGTAGAACAAATTGCTGTATGGGTAGAAAATGTCACCCAAAAGACTCCAAGTCAAGACAATGACATAACCACCGAGCGTTCGCTCAACCTAAAAGAAAGTGAACCAAAAGAACATCTTGACCGGTGTGACACGCTGGTCTCTGCTTCAATAGAAGAGGAAGACTACACACAGTACCTCCTGCCTTAGAGCGGTACCATTCAGGTACACGTCCCAACCTCGAATTTCACCCATTTCACAAATACATTCTCATCAAGCCACGTCGAATTTGATCAACAACTGACTTGCCTGATTCTCAAATTAGGAACCAATTACTAGTCTCTGCCTTTCCCTCGAAATAAGGATTTTACGAACGCACAACTACCCGAAGGGAATGTGAGAGAAAGAGAAGATAACTTACCTCCCCCACCTCACATCATCCCTCCACCAATTCCTGCACCTTAATCATTCCAACCACCAGCACCCAAGGCCCATCGTCCAGACAAAGAAACTACGCTCGAGTCAGGACAAGAATATGACCTTCTGCGACATCTCCAGAAGATCCCAACCCAGATATCCGTACTAGAACTCATCAAGAAATTGCCTGATCATCACCGGTTGTTGATAAGGACACTTGAAGACATGCAAGTGAATGAGGATACGATCGTAGATGAGCTTCATCAAATCACCTTAGTCATGGAGCAAACTCCGGTGCTCACTATTATAGACGCGAACATGCCTAAAGAGTCACTCCGCGAGAGTGCAGCCCGCATATACCTTACGGTTATAATTAGAGGATTCTCTGTACCCCACGCACACATCGACACGGGAGCAGGACTTAACATCTACCCTTTCACCATGTTAAAAATGCTTGAATAAATAGAGCAGGATGTCAGGCCGTCTACACTGTCACTCATAGCTTATGATGGATCGGGTCGCTTTGTCAAAGGAATTATCAAGCAGTAGGTTCACCTTGGACCTGTAACAAAAGGCATTACCTTCCATGTTTCTGATTTCGCCAGTATGTACAATCTCATTTTTGGAAGGAAATGGCTGGAGTTGATGAAGGCTGTCGCATCCATATAAAATCAATGCGTCAAATTCTCATATGAGGACTCCATCGTCTGTATTTACGCTGATGCACCCCTCCAGGAGTTGGATACTAATTACACGACGAGCATACCAACCGCTCACAATTACATGTTGAACATGAGCCACATTCAAAAGACTCGAGTTCCTGACGAGACAACTGTTGTGAAAGTCCGTCCCCCTACCCCTCCTAGTTTGCCCCCAACGCGTCAACAAAAATTAATGAGAAGATAGATTGGCCCAGACCTTGCCAAACTCTATGCCATCAACCCTACCGCGACAAAAGGGTGGGACCTTATGTACCAGCTTAAATACATCCCCCACATTGGACTAAAAAAAAATAAGCAAGGTCGTGTAGGGCCCTTTGTCCCAACGCAAATAGGTAAGCACATAGGGTTTGGATACCAATCGGACGGCCCGCAAGCCAACTTGTCCACTACCTTGCCAAAATGGTCTCTATATGACCACTTCGCCTATGGGATCACTGAGAAAGCAGATGTGCCAAAGCATAAGGAAGTGTCCTTCACTAGATCTCAAGAGGTGGAAATTAAGCAAATAACTAAAGCGTTCAACGATTTAACCAATCTAAACGATGATAATAAACCGCTCGAAGGAGTCAAGCCCATGATTGACACTGAGGAATTTATAGGAGTGAGGAGAGAAGAACCTCCAGAACTCGATCCACGAGTAGAAGATTGGGAATTCACTGACGACGAAGATTTTCACATAGCAGCCTTGCAAGATAGTGAAGTGCACTTACGCTTAACATGGGAAAGAGATGATACTCCATAAGAAAATACTAACTTGTATAGCATCTGCCTCGGCCTTGGCCATTAGGGATGGAAATGCCCTTGGGACTCTCCTTGTATCGCTTATCCATACCAATCCCGCTGTATGGCATGCACAGCATATTAGAGCGTTTCGCCAGTTGAACTCGATACTCTACAATAGAAGAATCGAATCACTCCAACCTCGTGACCACCGACACAAGCAATGACCTACCAGCTCTGCTACGAGTGTAAGAAGTAGAAAATCCCAACGGTCATCTGGTTGACCTAGGGGGAAAAACTTGCGTCACCCACATAGACTTTGAAGAGGAACTTGAACCAGGCACTTCTACATCCCCAGATTCACCGCAACTCCAAATATTTTTGAAATCTCTAGAGGAAGAATGGCAACCTCCCTGAGTGATGACGTGGACTACTGGATAGACCTCCTGGCACTCAAGTTAGCAGAGCAAGCTAATCTAAGACTTTAAGCATTATCAGATCAAGAAGATGAGTTCGATACTGTTTTTTACTCTAACCTAGAAGGATGGGAATGCCCTTGAGAATCCCCCTGCATTCTTCACCATTATCAACCTTATTGCTGAGCATGCGCGCTCATCTTAATGTATTATGAAGATCAAGGAAAAGAACTCACTATCAGATCAAGAAGATGAGTTCGATACTATTTTTTACTCTAACCTAGAAGGATGGGAATGCCCTTGAGAATCCCCCTGCATTCTTCACCATTATCAACCTTACTGCTGAGCATGCGCGCTCATCTTAATGTATTATGAAGATCAAGGAAAAGAACTTGCTACCCCTGAGGATCCTTTGGGAGATCCCCCTCGGTGGGAGGAACAACATTATTACAACCCAGAGGATGATAGTTCAATTGACTACGATCTTCAAAGCTTCTTCGAAGAAGAGGTGATCAATGTGGTAGAGGAAATCCAAATGTTAGTGCCGTTGTTACTAGCTTCACTCATTTAAAAGATCTCATCAGGTGAGGACTCCAAAAAAAAAAATGCCAAATTCACAACAAGTCCGCATTTCTCGAAGAATCACCCGAATGGCTCCAGCAGCCGTCCCACTCCCTCAACTAGAGGAAGCAATTCTCCCGGCACCCCTTGAGGTGACCGACCCTGTACCATATTTATTATTAAAAATAAAAAAAATAGAAAAAATAGAAAACCCTAAAAATTCAGAAATATAAAACCAAAAAAATCAAAAAATCCCAGAAAAGAAAGGGAACTCTTTGTCCCGAACCAAATTTGTGGCCAGCAAGGAGACTTTTCTCCTATGGTTTCTGTCCCATTCCCCGCACGAGGATGTAAAGCATCCCAGCTAAACAACAAGCCCGTGATCATACTAGACGAGATAGTTCGTGGCTTTGAGAGAAGAATCAGTAATCTTGACCTTCACCTTACCAAAGATCTCTCAGTCATAGATTATGCCGATGAAGGGTTACCTTTCACAAATTCAGATCCCCAGTGTAGCAATTTCGTAGTATATGAACTTACCGAGGATGAAGAAAGAGCACCAGTTGCCGAGGAGGCACTGGACTTCCAACGGGTTAGTAAGCGTTTCGATGAGCAAACCCAAGCTGTCGCGAAACCCACAGAAGAACTTATCTTTGGCACTGAAGAGAAACCCAAGAAGCTACTGATTAGAACAACGCTTAGCTCTAAGGAATGCCAACAAATTGCACAAGTTCTACAAGAACACCTCGATTCCTTTGCATGGTCCTACGAGGACATGCCCGATTTAGACCCAAGTTTAGTAGAACATCGCCTCGTCTTATAACCCCACACAAAGCCTATTAAGCAGAAACTCCACAGGATGCACCCACAAACCGCCCTCTAAGTTAAAGAGGAAGTCGACAAGTGACACAAAGCCAAATTTATCCGAGTCGTTCTTAACCCTAAGTGGGTCGCTAATATAGTACTTGTTGCCAAGAAAGACGGCAGAGTACAGGTTTGCATCGACTTTCAAAACCTTAATCAGGCATGCCTAAAAGATGACTTCCTACTTCCACACATTGACACTCTAGTCGACAACACCATTGGACATGAGATGATATCCTTTATGGATGGTTTCTTTGGATACAATAAGATTAAATTAGCAGAGTCCAACCAAGAGAAGACTTCCTTCACCACACCATGGGGAACATACTATTACGTCATTATAACTTTTGGGCTTAAGAATGCAGGAGCCATGTATCTACGTGCCATGATGGCTATCATTTATGACATGATGCATAAGTGTATAGAAGTCTACATTGATGACATATTGGTGAAGTCCCAAACCTGAGTAGGATATGTTGAAGCGCTCCGACTGGGGTTACAAAGAGCCAAGAAATATCAGCTAAAAATGAACCCAAAGAAATGTGTTTTCGGGGTCACTTCCAGAAATTTACTTGGTTTCATAGTTAGGAAGCGAGGGATCAAAGTTGGCCCTACAAAAGTCAGAGCCATCCTTGAGATGCTACCTCCCAATAATATCAAAGAGTTACGAGGCCTGATAAGAAGATTGCAATTCATCAGAAGATTTATCTCTCAGCATTCGAACAAATACGACCCTTTCTACAGACTACTTAAAGGAGGAACTGAGTACAAATGGGATGATCAATGTCAGCAAGCCTTTGACAATATTAAGAAGTACATTCTGAACTTGCCAATACTATCACCACCTGTCCCCGGAAGACCCTTAATTCTATATGTCTCAGCGAACGATAAAGCAATGGCAGTAATTCTGTGACAATATAAAGAAGACGGTAAGAGAGGGAAAGCTATCTACTACCTTAGTAGGATGATGGTCGAATACGAACGAAAATACACTTCAATGGAGAAGACTTGCCTCATGTTGGTGTGGGCCTCTACCAAATTATGACACTACTTTGGAGCACACAAAATACTAGTACTACCACGAATGGACCCTCTAAAGTACATATTCAAAAAGCCCGTAACATCAGGAAGGATCGCTCGCTAGCATATGCTCTTGCAAGAATTCGATATCACTTACGTCACACAGAAATCGATTAAAGGACAAGCAATCGCCAATTACCTTGCAGATCTCCCACTCCCTAGTGATGAACCCATACATACAGATTTTCCTGATGAGGACCTATTTACAATTCATAACGAAGAGCCCGATAAGTCCTCATGGACCCTTTATTTTGACAGTGCTCTAAATCACAAAGGAAAAGGCATCGAGATAGTCCTCGTAAGCCCAGAAAGAGTTGTCATACCTAAAGCTTTTCAATTAGATTTCCCTGTCACTAATAATGTCACAGAATACGAGGCCTTTATAGTTGGACTATGAGTAGCGCTACAATTAGGTGTTAAACAGTTAAAAACCATCGGTGATTCCAAACTAGTAATTTCACAAGTCATAGGAGAATGGAAAACTAAGGAAAGGAGACTAATAGCATACCTAGAAACCGCTCAATATTTAATAAAGAAATTTGAAAGAACTTTCACGCATGTCCGTAGATTAGAAAACGAGCTCGTAGATTCCTTAGCCACGCTAGCCTCGGTCATCTAAATACCTATCGGGCAAAATACCAAAACCTTCTTTATTGAAAAGCTGACAGTGCCCGCCCAAGTGGTAGCATGGACCGTCAAGAGAGAATTACCCGTCCTCCCCACAAGTACAGGATCGAAAGAATCAATCACCCCAGAAAAGCATGTTAAGACAAGAACCGAAGTCTCTACGTTCAGATTTGAAAAATCATCGACCGACGATGGACAACCATGGTATTTCGACATCTGGAACTTCTTGAAACATCAACACATCCCTCCATATGCCACGAAGATCGAACGGAAGACTATAAGGAACCGATGCACCCGGTTCTACATACTCGGCAAAACATTATACATAGAGGTCTTCACTAAAGGAGTACTATTATGATGTGTCATGATTGTCGAAGGACAATACATCATCAGAGAAGTACACGCCAGCACCTGTGGCGCCCACTCTGGTAGACAGAGACTCGCCGACCAAGTTACACGGCAAGGCTATTTCTGGCTGACAATGATAAGAGATTGCCACCTCTACGCCATATCCTACAAGCAATGCCAAGAGCACGCCGCACTCATCAAAGCTCCATCAGTTACATTAAATACTATGACCTCACCATGGCCATTTTTGATGCGAGCCTTCGACATCACTGGACCTTTCACAGACACCATTGGGAACACTCACAAGCACGCGTTCATACTTACAGCAACCGAATATTATACCAAATGGGCAAAAGCTTAATCCTATGTTAGAATCACCGCTTCAACACTCATAAGGTTTTCATTCAAAATATCATCACCAGGTTTAGAGTACCCAGGATGTTTGTCACTAACAACGGACCACAGTTTATCATGGAAAAGATGAAGAAGTTATGCAGGAAGTATGGTATTAATCTACGCCACTCATCACCATTCTACCCTCAAGGCAATGGATAGGCAGAAGCTATGAATAAAATGCTAATTCGAATCTTGAAATGCACAGTAGAAATAAGCAATGGGGCAGACTGGCCTGAACGACTACCAGAAGCACTCTAGGCTTATAAAAACCTCTATTCGTATGGCCACGGGCCAAACTCCCTACCTCCTTACCTACGGGATGGAGGCAGTCCTAACATATGAGATACAAGTGCCATCTTTACGCATTCAACTCGATGATGAGCTATCCTTAGATGCGAGGAGAATTGCGCTACTCACGCAGCTAGAGCAGCTCGATGAAACATGCCTAAGGGCAACTGATCACGCTCAGGTATATTAGAGGAGAGTGGCCGGGGCTTATGATAAGAAAGTCCTTGAACGAACCTTTAATATTGGCAAATTAGTCTTAAAGAAAATCATGCCTTCCAAGCACGCCCATCCAAAAGGAAAACTGAAACTGAATTGGAAAGGCCCTTATGTCATAACAGTTGCATACCCTAGAAACGCATACAAACTGGCGAACCAAGGTAGGGAAGAACTCCCTAGCCCTTCGAATGCCATGTACCTTAGAAAATATTACCCTTAGCCCTATGAGCGTCACATCCCGTGGTTAAATACTTATATTTATCACCCCCGTAGTCGTCACGATTTATTTATTGGTAGTACGCCTTCTATTCTTAGAATATCCTTATGACCTCCGATTTATCGCCCACCTTTTCTCACTCGGGTAATTTGATTAAAGGACTAGTGACCTATCTAACCCCTTTTAAAAGCATAAGTAACACCCGATCCTCATTTCCCTTCCCCCGCCATTGGAGGAGTCGTTAGAGGAAAAAAAAATGAAGATGCTAGGTTCAATCAAAACTCATTATTCTTGTGCTAGCAGGATGCTATAAAAAAAATATACATTTACATATAAAAAGAAATCGAGTGAGAGCATTACGACGAATGAACAAGTCAATGAGCTCAGGGAAGCATAAGCAGGCCGTGAGGACATCTCTGGTAATTTTACTAGAATATGAGATTTCGATGGTGCTGAAACATGGCGAAGAGCTCGATCATGGCATCCCGTATCCCTCTGAGAAAAAAATTGTTACCTACCTCTTTTGCTTTGCATTAGATACAAACTATTCCCCACAACACTGAGCCTTACCCCCCTCTTCTATTTTTTTTCGGACGATAAATCAGAAGCCTTACAGGATATTCCTAGAAATGAAACTGAAAACCGATGAATGATGACTGATGCAATCACCTTCTATACCTACCATACTTCTCCCTAATAATCACGGGATCGGATGACCACCACCCTAAGATAAAACTCGTATACAACTGACCTAATAAAAGAGGCCTCTCCGGTTCGATGATAGTATCGATCATCTTTTCTTTAAAATTAACTCACCAAATACCCATGACTACTTATACACCGAAAGTGCTCGTCTCGAAACTCAGAAAACCTCCATTGCATCATGACGCTGGGGTATATTTTTTTTGGATTAGAAGAAGAATCATATCAGAAATGCCAGCTTGTCCATAAAGAATATAAGGAGCGACGAAGTTACCACCCGAAAAGTGCTATCGAAGGTACCATATTGCAAATCCTACCACACTCCTATACTGGGGCATTTATTATTATTATTATTATTATTATTTTGTTATTATTTCTATCTTAGCTAGTTGCTTTTCTTGTTGCATTATTTTCATTTCGAAAAAAAAGAAAGAAAAAAGAGCACTTACCCTCTTGACAACTAGCAAGGGAGAGAACAAAACTACTGAAACATTACTCTCACATGTGTAGATACGAAGCAATCTTCAACCATCATCGGGCCAGCTCAGGAAGCGTCCAAGTCCCAATGACGGTCGATGGCGCTAAAGCAACTAAAAAAAAGGAAGCAAAGGTAGAAGGAAGAGGTAACTAAAAGAAAAGATGCCAATCAGGTACATCTAAACTAAAAATCTCTCTATATATATGTCAAAATCTTTCTATTTTTTTTTTTCACTTGTCACTGGTGGAACCCCCCCTATATACACAACAACACCCATACTATGAACACAAAAAACACACATACACACACCTACTCCCTACGTTGCCGCTAGGATGGCCAAGCGTTGTTGTCCCCGGTATCATCATCTCAGAGGTCCGTAGACTGGTCCTCTGAAAATATGATCCTTGTACTCAGAGTCTTCGGAACCTCTAGACGATGAGGCCCTACCACAAAACCCCCCTCACCCGCCTGACTAGTGGATCGCCTCGATCGCAAATGAGGAGGAAACCTCGTAAGAACCTCATGTACAACAAAATCCTCACGAGCATCACCCCTGACACGATTATGGGACATGTGATGAGACTGCTCGGCCGAGGAACCCGCAGCCCTCGACTCCGACCCACCAAGCTGACGAGCCAACCTATGTATCCCCTGCTCACTCCTCATCAGACGATACTGCAGTCCATCTAGGGACGCCTGCATCTCTGCCCACGTTGTCCGATGCATCACCTCCAATGCCTCGATCTGAGTCCTCTGCGAAGCCATCATCTTAACAAATAAGTCATCGTGACTCTGCGTCTCCCCAAGGATCTGTCTCGCCTCAGGAGTGGCACGCGCTCGCGCTGCCTCTAGGCGTGCCTCCTCAAGCTGGCAGACTTGCATAACCACACCAAGTCAAAGGAAAACTAATATATACATGAGCAAAATAAGAAACTTTAAAAAGGAAAGAATTATACTAGATCCAACTTATCCTCCAGAAGTCGCCCAACTATCTCAGCAGTCACTGGATCTACAGGAGGCACAGAAGGAACATCGAACGTAGGCGACTGTAATAAGAATAAGCAAATACATCAGAAAAATACTATAATGACAAATAAATTATGAACACAATAACTAAAACATACCTGAGTAGGGATAGGAACAGACTCCTGAGGGGGAGCCTCGGGACCAGAGTCCAGAACAACCTGCAGAAAGAACCAAACAAACCAACAAAAAACATGTCAGAACAAAATAAAGATAAAATAACCTAAATAGAATTATGCCACAAAAAAACTACACCTGACTCTCCGGGTGCAGAGAGGTAGCAGTCGCCTCCCTCGCCTGAAGATCCTCGACAATCCGACACTGAAATACAGTATGATATTAGTAAGCTACTAAGAAAGTGAAACAATGACACCCAATAAACTAATGCAATGACATAAACAAGAGAAAAGATTGAATGAAACTTACCAATGATCTAGCTCGGCCTAAAGCTGAGCCATCGCCGGATCCTCCTGACTGGAGGAAGCAACTGAAGACGGATCAAATGTCGGAATGGAACCTCTAGCAGTGAGCTCGGCTCTCTATGAGTAATAATAAAAACATCAGTTGACAATCTCACGATGCTAATAATTAACAAAATTATATTTGTAAAGACACCTACCAATCGATCAATCTCATATCATATGTTGGCCTCCACCACTCGGTCGGCTTGCTGCTGACTGCGTAACAACTCAATCATCGCTGCCTGACGAGCAACCTCACCCTCCCTCGCAAACTATCCAAAATAAAATAAAATGAGACACCATAACCATATCAAAACGACCTAAAGACTGAGTCCACATAATACAAAAAAAACCATAAATTACCTCACCAGGAGCCGTCGAGTCCCCGCTAGTCAAGCCCCCAACTCCTCCTCCGTTGCCCTAGCCTGAGCAATCGAGGAGGCTAAGGAGTGCAGCATCTCCTCATCCGGATGAGGAGAACACCCCATCCGCTACATCGCCCTATGGAGAGCGTCTAATGCCCCCCACACGCTCGCAGTGAGATGGCCCTGCTCTAACACAACCAACCTCTCCCTCAAGGCCGACGCCCACTCCGGCCCACGTTCGCGAAAGAGCCACTCCCATGAAAGGCACGTGTAAAGAGGCGCCGACCACCCAACGCACTAAACCACCACACATACTCTCGGGCGTCTGCCTCGTCACGTGCCCCTATAACCCTGGTCCCCCCAACTCTAAAATCCACTACCTGAAGTGCCATCCACTCCACAAAATTCTAGCCAGGAGGGCCAATCATCCTCTTCGCCACTCTGTGGAGAATCCTTGGAGGGACTCCCTGAGCAAGCCCCAACTGCCGTACCACTCAAGAAGTGTGGATCCTCTCCACCCTCTAAAAATAATGGACCCATATGTCAAAATCAAAGAAGGGTCGGCCAGACTGAATCACTGGCATGCTAGCATCCTCCTCATCTACATACGGCCTTCAAATCACCTACAACCAAGAAAACAAGCCGACCCCTCAACAAAGACCCAAATCGTAAAATGCCAAAGCCAAAATAAAAAAAACGTACACATGATGATCTATACCTACCCTGCATGCATATCCTCAAAGAGGCCTTGTGCAGTCTGAAGATCCAAAGACTAGTGATGATCCCTCAATGCCTCCCTCCACACGTGCATCCGCGAAAACATGAATGTCACCTCCAACAGAACTCCTAGACGAAGAAAAGCAAAATGGTCATACGCCTAGAAGTGAAAAAAAAAACACAAAATAGAAATGCTGAATAGTTACCATTAAAAGACCAAAAAAAAAGAGACGCTATGACATTAATTAACTAAAACTCACCTGGAGGAAGGGAAGAAAACCTCCGATCGACGTGATGCCCTGTCCCAGATGGTAAAACTGTTCATAGATATGCGCCAATGCGGCCGCACCCCACGCATAGGTGGGGACTCAATCCAAGTACCCGAGAATCATAAAAAATAACTCAGTGATGCATCCCCGAGTCGAAGAAGAGAAGAGTACCGCACCAAGGAAGTGCATCAGGAATGCTCGAAGCACCCTATTGCAGCCAACCCCGGCTCCACTACAGGCTCCCAACCCCTCACTACCGCACAATGCGCCTCATATGTCACCTTCGCCTCCGAATGACACCTCAGGGGGATGAAGCCACTCGCAAACATATTGAAAAACCAAGTGACTCGAACTACACCTGGCCCCGAGCCACTTGACCTATACGGCACACCCAAAATATCCACACACACCTCCAAATAATGTCCCACCATTCACCTTGTGATTGGCTCACCCTCAAAATGAAGACCGATGATACGGACCCAGTCCTCTGGAGTCGGTAACATCATGCCTACTAGAGAGAGAAGCGCCTGATGCTCCTCCCTCCACCTCTCCAAGATCACCGCGATCAGGCCACGATCGACCTGAAAGGGCTCCAGCGCTAGGATCGGTCCAAAATTGAAAGACACCAGCCGCACCCGTTGAAACTCCGACAAGACACGGTACCAAGTATGAGACTCGGTCCATGCCAAGCTGATAGCCAGCTGTGGGGGCTCCTATTAAGTGAAACATAAACAATAACAGTAAGACTAACACATACCCATGACGAAATACAAACGAATCTAAAACTAAAAGTGAGTCAAATGCCCCAAATGCAATAACAATTTATAACAAATTCACAAAACATGATAAAAATAACTGAATAGAAACATGACTTATCTCTAGATGCTGTTATGATGCATGTGTGAGCACACAATCGATCCTTAATACATGTTCGACATGAGTTATACGGGTATTCAGATCCTAATAAGCTTATGCCATAACCTAAGTGGCTAAGAAAATGGAAGAACTCTTGCTCATGAATGCTTACCCGGCCTCGAGCGAAGAAATCCTATAGTGGGAAGTGTCTGTGATCTCTATGTTCCTTACCCTGGTGCTCCGCAGCCGCACCCTCAGCTCTCTCATCTTCATGTATCACACCCTCAACCCTCTCACCCTCATCCTCATCGACCCACTGCTCAATCTCGATCACCTCCTTCCTGACCCCCAACTAGTCAACCTCTAGTACCTCCTCTCTAACTACCTCCCCAACATCCACCTCCCAGACAATGTCGGTCCGAGCCTTGGAAGTCTCACCTATCTCTGCCCCTAACATTCTCTCCAACTCAGAAACAGTAATATCGTGCCTACCACCACCCTTAGACTCCATCCTAGAACGAAGAACTTGAAAAATTAACGAGAATGAAAGAAACGACGCTGAAAATAGACGATCGAATCACGAAATATCATGAAAACACAAAAATTAGAGCACAAAGAAAATTAAATAGAGAATCAAAGACTAACACGAATCACGGGATGAAAAAGAAAAATTTTGAACTATTTATAGGGAACAACTGAATCCTGCACGTAAATCCAGGCACACAAACTAATCACGCACCACTCTCATTGCGCTTAATTCGGATCACACGATCGTTCTTAAGCGCGCAAACCAATCATCGCCCATGCAAACTAACCCAACCATCTAGTTGCATGTGGCATACTCTATGCGTAATCACTTCAAGCATCCACACAGTGGCGTGCGAATGCCCATGGTTGCTCATACAGTGTCCAGCCACCACCTTCATCACGCGCCAGGTATCCTCTGTTTAATTCGATCAAACGATAGGAAACTGGTGCTTAATAACCTTCTGATGCTCTGAACGCGCGTCCACCCTCTGGCATGCAATTAATTTATGTGCTTGGAGTAAAGCACGCAATTCTCCCAATAAAATGCCCAGAACAACACATTCATAGGCCCCTAAATTAGTTGATCTCCGACACTAATTATTAGCCTAAACCACACCCTTGTTAAGGCCGATCCAAAGCATTCAAACTTAAAGAAATATTCACCCCAATAACTAAAAGAAAATGTTCCAAATTAAGACCAAAATCTTAAAAAAAATGCCACGCATCATCCATTCACTAAACTAAACTAAAAAAAAAAAACTGCTCTAAGAATACTGTTATTCACTAAAAAGTACCACTTTTCACCTCTTAACTTAGACTTTGCTAGACCTTGAAGCAGACTAATAATTATATGTTAAGTGTGTTTTGTAGTTAGCAATAAAATGTGCAGCTTAATGTAAATTCCTAACTTTTTAGCCCAAAAGAGAGAGAATTCACTCAAAGATGACAGCTGAGACAAAGCCTGATGGAACACCTTGGTAGTGCTCACCTCCTCCACTTTTTATTCCTCTCTTCCGCTATTTTCACCTCCTCCACTGCTGCCTCCTCAACGCTGCCTTCATTACTCCCTAAAAAGCATCGATGTGAAGACAAGCGCTCTCGTTCCCAATGCCGCCCACGAGCATCACCTCGGGATGGAAATCACGCGAAATAACGAACATTGGAAGAAACGACATCCCAATAGGATGGTTAGATCACCCAATATCACTAAAATATGAATTTCAGAATACAAGATATACAGAAAAAGGTCAAAACTCAAGACTAAACTAGAGAATGAAAAATAAATGAAAGCTCCCTCGCTTATATAGATTACGGACTTAATCACGCGCTTAGACACATGTGTTTAATTTGATCACGCGCCACACACACTGCGCATAATCCAAAACGCGCGCTCTGATCCAAGCGCACAAACAAACCATCGCCCGCGCCAACTGCATGACACTTTGATCGCGCGTGCTCCATGAACCGTGCAAATTGATCAAAAGACACACTACTGTCGCGTGACCTGAAAAGTCACCCGTACACTGACCTGGTGACGCCTCGATCACACGCTTTAAGTATGGTGCATAATACAATCACACGCACACTCCCACACGCGTAAACAGCCCCTCAAGCCTAAGATCGCACGCCCAAAAATAGGCGTTCAATCTTATTGAGTGACCTAAAATAGGTGCATAATACCTGACTTTGGATGAAATCTACACCCTCATAACTTTTTATCACATCACGATTAAGATTCTTTTGTCCCATTGCGGTCAAGATTATTTTGTCCCATCACGTAGCCTCACAAGTTGTTCCAAAGAAAAAGACCTACTCACCCATCCCATTGCGTACCCCTTACATGAGAAGGAAGCATTGACAACACCTATCCCCATCGTGATAACATGTCCACATGTGATATCACCTCAATATCCAGTCCTGTCGTAGGAAATTAACGATACCCTCACATCCTATCGCGAGAAGGCGAAAGCAGATCTCCTGAGGATGCGAGCATGCCACTACTAGTTACGCTTAGTCGACATCCCATCGTGAACATCATTACTTGAAAAAAAAAGCTCAAATAGCACATGCCACGCCGTATAATGAAAAGAAGGAAAAATTGATCATGTCCCATCACTAAGGCAAAGGGCTCTCTCTCTCTCCCGAATTGATCCCCATGCCCCACCAGGACTCACCCAGCACGCAACCAAAGAAAGAGAGAAACCCCTAGGTCCCATCATGACATCATTTCTCCCAAGACATCGCATCACAACCGCCAAACACTGCCACAACAGACCCAAAGAGGAGAAATTCTCAAAGTCCCATCGCGACACTACAACATCACCAATCCTGCCACATCCTATGCATACTTCAGGTAAGTATCACCTCCAGGTAAGTACTACCCATTTCTCAATTACTCGATATTGCTTATAAATATAGTTAGCTATGATTAAATCAAATATTTTCAAAAGTTGTCTCTCTCGACTCGCGAGTCACTGTAGTCCTCCCATAAGAGACAATCATCAATACTCGTCAAGAAGGTTAGACGGAGTATCCGACATGCCAAGGTTGTCTAGACAACCACAACAACGGTCGGGTCCACAAATCTCATATCGGTGGATCTGCTTAGCGATGTCTCAGAAGCCATGTTTTCTGCTGTTTTACCACTGAATTGATCTTAAGTTAAAATTCCTAAAATTTCAAAATTTTAAAACTCCTAAAATTTTAAAATTCCCTTACTAAAAAAAATAAAAATAAATAAAAAAAAAGAAGAAAAGAAGAACAAAGCAACGAGATAAATAGACCCAACTCGCCTTTTTTAAAATACCAATTGCAAAAAAAAAACTGATTAAGGGCCCCATCACCCGCGTACAATAAATTATTGGATCGAGCGCATACTCCACTTCGCAGAATCATTAGTTCAGACACATTAGGACTAGAATACCCAATTTACAGACCAACCCCTAAACTCGCAATCAAATTCATATTCCACTACACAGAATTGGATCAAGCGCATACTCCATTGCGCAGAATCATTAGTTCAGATACATTAGGACTAGAATGCCCAACTAGAATTCCTAAGTTACAGACACTTGAACTCTCAATCAAGCGCATATTCCATTGCATAGAATTGGATCGAGCGTATACTCCACTGTGCAGAATCATTTGTTTAGACACATTAGAACTAGAATTCCGAACTTAGAGGCTGACTCCAGATGAATCAAGCGCACGCGCCACTACGCAAAATTCAATTGAGCACACCTCACAAGACCCATACCCTGATTACCAGCTCAAACTAGCCATTTCCCTGGGAAACTGGCCATTGAGTATATTTAACCTAAGAACTTACAAACGCCTATTGGAAAAGGAACGGCTAACGCACATTGCTGTGAGCAATGAGCGCCCGGTCTCAAATGACTTGCAAAAGCCTTCGATATTACATGATACTTCATTTTTTTATTATCGATCCTTGGACCTTGTTTTGGACATTTGATTGATGCCCCGATACCTCGATTGCATAAAATCTCTCTATTAGCTCGGGCCATGTGACGGGATGCGCCATGCACCCATAGACCAGGAATGTGCCCTTCGACAGCTACCATATGCCCTTCAAATGCTCCATTTTAGCTTGCACTGATAGATAAGAAAGCCAAGCATATCATGTCAGCATCACTAATTCACATTTGGGATTTCCCAAGAGAAATGAGAAGACACCTTGAATGAGGGGTGCCTACTTCTTCGATGCGTTCTTACTTCGCAAGATCACGCCGAAGAGGGGCATCTATAGACACCCCCATTTTGCCCTCTCTGAATATACAATTTTATTCAGTCAACTTTTGACCTCATAACCCTAATGTGGGACCATGGATTGAAACAATAGTACATGGCTGAACACAAGTTGAAATAATAGCTCTATGGCTCAGATCCCAATATAGGGAGACTGTATACTGAAATAATAGTATATAGTCAGAGTGCAGACTGAAACAATAATCTTGTATTTCAGACTAGAGACTAGACCCGTACAACCTTGAATTAAGCACCTGAAACCTCACGCGTAATTCAATTGCATGCCAGACCACACTTAATCTAACAAGTCACACTAAACTCGCAATAGAATCAAGGAAGTCTAAACTGACTAGAACTATCACTATAGAGGGAAATAAAAGGGAAATTAAACTATCTTAATTAAGAAATAGACATAGCTGCTGACATTCGCAGGCGGGCGATTCAGTATAGAAGTAACTCATACCCGCTCTCAACCGTGATCATTGACGTGTTGTAGCGTCGATAAATATCTGTAACTGGCGATCGCAACAAACTAGGAACCTTCCTAGAAAACCCTTTATTTTTTTTACCTCCACTATTCCAAACGCCGCATCGCTAGAGTCCACTTGGACAGAATTGGAGCCACTGATTCAATGGGGACAAAAGAAAAAGTGTGCACCAATAGGGACGTGAGCCCTAGCAGTGGGGAAAGCCCTAAAAAGCCCCTGATATTCACTGAGAAAACATGAGCCCGAGCTTCGCATAGTTGAATTGCTCATTTAGCTTCTCACATGGCTCTTCGCTCAGATGATCTTACAATTTATAGGGTGTTACGAAGCTGGATTGGCTGCTGGAGAGACATCGTGTGGTTGACTTTATGTTGCATAGCCCTGGCTTGCGCAAATGAGCTTCAAATGTTTCAATTCTCGAGGCTCTTGCTAGGCTGAATTGCATTGAATACTGTAGCTCGCGAGGCTACGCTTTGCGCTTCGAAGTGCACGAGAGCTTGCGAGAGCTACGTGAGAAGATTTCTGGGCGTCTCTCTCCTCTTGAGCTGTGCGAGATCTCTGCGGGGCTGCCTTTGTATTGCTGGTTCTACCCTTGTGAGGTCCACGCAAAGTTGCTTTTGGATGGATTGAACTCTGCGAGAACCACACGAAGAGTTTTCTAAGCATGCCTGCTGCCTTTCACAGCTCACTGCAGAAGCTGCCTCTGCTTGGGTCCATGCTCCTCTCATCCACTGAACTTCTAGTGCACACTTAGGCACTGAAAATGATCACCATGGTGTGTACCACCATGGTATTTCATCTATTCTTCAGCAGGGACGTAGACCTTGGCTTCCAAATCTCTCTTTTTTGGCCTCTTATGCTAAGCTGCAACTTTGATTCTTAACTATAAAATAAACTCAAAAGAAGATTATTAAATGACTACAAGGTGTAGTAAAGGCTAGGTTAAGAGGTGAAAAGTGGTACTTTTTAGTGAATAACATGCAGTCTTGAGGGCTGATCATTGTAAGTACTTTTTATGCAATGAAAGCTATTTTTCTTGATCCATTGAATCTATAATCTCTTGTGCTTGCATATAGTTTATATGTTTTCTGCACCTATGAATGCATGAGTTTTTAGCCTTGCAAACATAGTGGTTGCAGTGATTTTTATGTTCTGATTTTAACCCCATGACTGGAGTATATCTCTAGGATGATCTATGACCACTCAAGTGGACAGGTTATAGCCTTAAGACTAGTCCATATCTTAGGGTTGGATTGGATCCTTCTTCCTTGCATTTGAGCTTGTAGCCAAATGAAGGACAGTTATAGATCTAATCCTTTCTCTGCTTGACCAGCCCTTTTTCAGTAAATAGACCAATCCCTATTTTATTACTTCTCACCCATTTTCCATTTAAATTTTCAAATCCAATTCCATCCCTTTCTAAACCCCTTTCTTGTAGTGTAGATTTGTAATTTTTTTTTCTATTTTATTTTAGTTTTGTGACACCCTAAAACTCCCTTTCTTTACCTTTGCTTTCTAGTATAGGTTAGTGCTGCCAGATTTGTAGCTAGATCTGGAGGTCTACTATTCAACCTTATACTTTTAGATCAAATTTTCCTATGAGACAAACTCTTACTTATCAAAACTTGCTATTTATTTATTTTTGCTGCCATATTTTTATCACATTACCATCACTTTTTAATAAAAAGGAAAGCACATGTAATTTAACCAACAAGTTTTTGGCGCCGCTGCCGGGGATATTTGATCTAAATAGTAGATTTAAGTTTTATTTGTCTGTCTATAAATTTATTTGTTGCCTGTTATCTGTTTGAATAAAAGTACTGCTGAATTTATTTTGGTTTCCTACAGATCTGGAACAACAACAAAGAGGGGAGTTAATAGCTGCAGCTGGAGCATTGTTTGCCCTAGTTTGCATCCTTTTATCCCTTGCTTTAGTTTCACTTCTGTTATGCCTTAATTTCAGCAGTTGAATTTTGCAATAGTTTTTGTCGTTCTTTTATTGCTGCTATAAGTATTCTTTTTACTTGCTGGAGTGTTGTATGCTAGGTAGAAGGTCTCTCCATCCTGAGGTAGAACCTTTAAATCTAGAAATAGAAAGAGTCTTTAGACCTAGAAACACACCACCTACCCTTGCTGAACAAATAGAAACATTTGAGATGGGTGAACAACCAAGACTATTGAGGGAATACTATGCATTAGGGGTGTACTCATCCCCGTTCTGCATTCAATTCTCCAATGCTGAGGGCAACAATGAAATTAAGGCCCGAACCATCCAAATGTGGCCATCTTTCCATGGGCTAAGAAAGGAGGATCCTTATAAGCACATAAATGAGTTCCTGTCTCTATGCACTACATTCAAGATTACTGGTCTGGGAGATGAGGCCACAAAAATTAGGCTTTTTTCTTTTTCACTAAAAGACAAAACTAGAAATTGGCTCAACATTCTCCCACCCAATAGCATAACCTCCTGGAATGCCCTACAATGTCAGTTTTTAGCTAAAATTTTCCTTATAAATAAGACCAGCCAATTGAGGAAGAGCATCATCTTCTTTGTTCTATTCCCAACTGAGGATTTTCATGAAAGCATGGGAAAGGTTTAAAGAGCTGCTGAGACAATGCCCACATAATCAAATCCCTAAGTGGCAGCTTGTCCAAACCTTCTACCAAGGGATTGACTATAAGAGTAGAGATATGATTGATGCATCATGTGGTGGCACATACCTCAGCAAAACTAATGAGGAAGCCTGGGATTTATTTGATGTGATAAGTAAAAACTCCATGCAGCAGGATTCTTTGTTAAGAAATCACATTGAACCAGCTGCTAGAGTAACAAAAGAACCCACTTCCAAGGGAAAATTGTATGAGCTTAATATTTATAATGACCTTGCAAAGTAGGTGGCCAACTTGACCTAAAAATTTGATAAAGTGTTGAGTGGGTTATAGCTCAAAACTTCTGCACAGGTGGAAGAAGCATGCCTGATATGCCAATCACCTACATACTCACTGTTGGACTGTCCTTCTGCTGGTCAGTACCTGAATTTGTTATGGAGCATGCCAATGTTGGCCAATCATAGGGGCAGCAGCTTACTGGGTATCCATGGAGAAACCACCCCAATTTAAGGTGGAGATATGACAACTTTTAGCAATCCCAGCAACATCAAGCAATGCCCTATAGACCAGTTCAGCAGTACAATGAAGGTTATGTTCCAACACAGTAATTTCCTCTGCCTGTGGCACAACCAAGTCAGTTGATTTTTCCACCACCACCACCACAGAACAAGACACCCTTCTTTGAGGATCAGGTTTTGTTGTCACTGCAAAACCTTAGCTCCTTGTCACAGACTGTGAATTTCCACAGTTAGAGTATTAAAAAAAATTGAAGACCAGTTGGGTCAAATTTCAAATACTCTGACTAGGAGGGAAGATGGTAGATTGCCAACCAAACAATGACCAACCCCAATGGTAAATATATGATTGGTGAAGGTTTCTCAACCCATGAGGAAGCTAGAGCAATAACAACCCTAAGGAGTGGTAAGGTGGTGGATACTCAAGTGGGTATGGAAGCAAGATAGAGTGTACAAGGACAAAAATACTCATTTCCTGCTGATAAGCAATAAGAGCACAATAATGGGGCTGCTATTGAGCCCCTACAAAAGAAAAAAATGAGAAAAGTAAAAAGAAAAATAGTGTTAATGATACAGCTAGGCTAGCAGCTGAGGTACCAGCAGTACCTCAGCTGCCATTTCCTCATGCTCTCAAAGGCCCTTCTCCTTTTGAAAAGGGAATGCCAAAATGGAGGAAGTGATGGAGACCTTCAAGCATGTTAAAATTAATTTATCACTGCTTGACGGCATTAAATAGGTCCCAGCCTATGCTAAATTCCTTAAGGACTTGTGTACCCAAAAGAAAAAGGCAAGGATTCATTTATCTAAGAAAGTCTTTACAATTGAGAGAGTCAAATCTATTTTGTCTATAGCTATTCTAGCTAAACTTCAGGACCTAGGGGTACCTACAATCCCCTACATTATTAGTGATCACACTATAGGCAGAGCTCTTTTAGACTTGGGAGCTAGTGTAAACCTGCTGCCCTACTCAGTGTATGAACAATTGGGTTTGAGGGAACTAAAACCAACACCTATAGTTCTCCAATTGGCTGACAGGTCTGAGAGGAGGCCTATGAGAATCATTAAAGATGTGCTGGTGGGGGTGGATAAATTTTTCTACCCTGCTGACTTTCTTGTTTTATACATGGAACCTTCCAAACGTAGCACCCCAATCCCTGTTATCCTGGGCAGGCCATTTTTGGCCACAGCCAGTGCTTGCATTCAATGTAGGTCTGGGGTGATGGAAGTCACTTTCAGAAATATAAAAGTGAAGGTTAATGTGCACAATGCTGCCAAGCAATGAGGATTCCTCAGCTGGACAATGAGGATTACTTTGTAAATGATTTACTAGAGGAATTGGTGGAAGAGAATTTATCCAATCTGCTCGATTGGCATAAAATGTGTGATGATTTGGAAGATGTGTGGACTGAGATTGTTGAGTAGGAGGCCCAAACTTCCATTGTTGAAGAAAGCAGCACATTGGATTCTTCAATGGGCCTAGTGCAGCACTCTATATGGAAACCTACATTGCTGTCCCTACCTCAACCCTCCAAGGCACCTTTGTTGCCTTCAGTAGTTAGTCCACCAGATATGGAGCTCAAGCAGCTTCCAACATCTTTGAAATATGCTTTCTTGAGAGAGAAGAAAAAGCTGGTTATGATTATCTCTTCCTCTCTCACTGTGGAGTAGGAGGAGGAATTGCTTAAGGCCCTTAGGAAGTATAGGAAAGCAATTGGTCGGACCATTGCTGAATTGGTAGGTATAGGCCCATCTCTGTGTATGAATAAAATTCATTTGGAAGAGGAGTCCATACCCTTTAAGGAAATGTAGAGAAAATTGAATCCTCATATGCAGGTGTTCAGTGGGGAAAAATGTCACTTTTCACCCTTTAACCTGACCATTGATAGACCTGTGAGCACACTAATAAGCCTCTGTCGAGTGCATTTTGTAGACAGTAATAAAAGATGACACTAATACAGAAAATCACTCAAGAATGCCCAAATAGGAGTCATCTCTCAGCACAGGACAAACCTAGCAACAGCACACCAGAGGGTAGCACATCACTGAACCCTTGGAGCACGTGGCTACAGCAGGGCAAGGCAAAGGAAGTGAAAATAGGCTGACAACATCCTATCGAGAGGTCACCTGAAGACTTTGATTGGAGCTGAAAGCAAAGAAAGGAGGAATTTGTGCAGTTGAAAAGGTTTCGATAGGATCTGAAGGCAGAAGAAAGATGGATTCGTGTGGATCAAGGGGCTCGATAGGATCCAAGAACCTATCGAACAACTAAAAGAAAGGAAGAGACCATCCTATCGAAAACCTGCCGGAGGTGTAAAAGGAACCTATCAAATAGTTTCCTGAGCCTATCAAGATAGAGACACTAGAACAAATCCTATCGAAGGGTGCCTGAGCCTTTCGATAGGAGGGAGAGCATCCCTATCAAAGTGATGACATGTAGAATGGAACCTGTCGAAATGGTTCTCCGACCTATCGAGAAGCTTCTCCAACCTGTCTAATGCTCCAGGCCAAGGGCTGAGAACGCTAAAGCTCTAAGAGAAGGCTCATCCTATCGGAACCTATCGAAGAGATCTGAGAACCTAGCGGAAGGACCAAAAAGCTCCATTCCAATCTGTCAAAGGCCTCCTGAAGCTGTCAAAATTGTGTGCAGAACTTCTAAGAAATTTAGCTATGCACACACTGTGACTTGATGACTTGCTGAATGCAAATCGAGGCACTTGGTGACTGGCATGATTGTTCTAGAAGATGCCTTAGGAAACCCTAACCAACCCACGTGCTCTAACATAACTCTAACAAACTCTGAGGACCTTCTAGAAGGGATTTTTAGCAGGAAAAATAGAGGAGAAAGCCATATATACAGACCCCCAATTACAATGGGGGGGGATCGAGATCTAAGCCAAATTCTGGAGATTAGAGCTTGCAGAGTAATTCTATTTTCCCTCCTTTAGCCCAACAATGGTGGGCTAATTCCCCTGGAGTAGCGAGGAGAGGGGTTAGATCTGTAATTGGGTAAGGTTAAGATTGCTATGGTGGGTTCCCAGCTACACAGACTACAGATCTGAGAGTATTTCCATTGTAGAGTGATTTTGATTGCAATGTAAATGCTATTTTTAATGGTTTAATTAGATCTAAAGTTCCTTTGGTTTCATTTGGTGATCGATCGGATTTGAGTAGAGGAGTCTGTAAATCAGCTCACCCACTTAACTGGTTGGCCTCTTGGATACCACCCGATCTCCTTGGATATGATGATCCTGTGATTTCTTGAGTCTGTGATCTGGGAATTGTAGCATCTGTAGTGGTTTAATTGTTCTAATTAATGCTTTATCTTTGGAGGAGATCCCTAGGATGGTCTGTGACCTTAAGATTAGTCCAAGCTCAGACTCTAATTGGATTTGTTTGCTAGAAATCCATGGATCAGATAAAGTCTATAGGATGGTCTGTGACCATTAAAGTGGACAGATCATAGCCTTAAGACCAGGTGGACCCTGTGATTTGGGGTGGAGCTTTCTACCCTGTAGTTGTGCTTATAGCCAGTTGAGGGAATTGTGTGCTTTGAACCGCTGTAGCATGATTAATTGAATCTGATTTCAGTGAAGACCAATCTCCAAGCTACCCTTCTCCATTTTCTACTTTTTACTCTTTCCCCCTACAAGATCTATGTTCCCAAACTCGACCCAAGTTAGTCTATGTTTAATTTTAGCTTAGCTTAAGTGACAATCCATTTTAAACATCTCCCTTGTCTTTTAGCTAACGTAGCATTAGTTAGGCTGCCAGATCTCTTACAGATCTGGAGATTTATCACATTTCTAAACCAACCTCCCTGTGGACATTCCCTTACTCACCATCTTTATAAAACTTGCTACAACAAACCCTGATTACTTACAGGTCTGTGTGAGTGTGCTCTGCCTAGTTTGATTAGTAATTTTAGACCCTCTTTTGAGGGAAGGCAAGCATTCCCAGCAAGTTTTTAGCGTCGTTGCTGGGGAGATGTGTTTAGAAATTGATAGATCTAAGTTTTGATCGTAGATCTAAAGTTTTTTATTTGATTTTACTAACTGCATTTGTAAGTTTTATTGTTTTTCAATATTTTGTGTACATTTCATCAGATTTAAGGCTTCCAGCGAGAGGAGAATTGTGCTGGAGACTGCTCTGTAGTTTGCACCCCTCTACTCCCCTGTTATTTTTTAGATCTGTTGATATTTCTCTTAGAATAGTTAGAAAGTTTTGGTTGATTGTACTTGTTGTGTTGAGGATTTGTTCTGCATTAAAAATCCGAGAGTTGTATGTTTGGTAGGAGAATGCTCCAACTTCAGATTATTCCACTAAATCCAGAGGTTGAAATACTTCTCAGATCCAGACCAACTACACTCGCATCTGTTGCAATTGACTCTGTAGAAATGGGTGAGCAACAGCAGCCTAGAACTCTTAAGGAATTTAATGCACCAGGGGTTTACAATTCCCCCTTCTGCATTTAATTCCCAGCTGCTCAGGGAAACTATGAGATAAAATCATCCATAATTCAAATGCTGCTCTCATTTCATGGCCTGACCAAGAAGGCCCATACAAGCACATTGATGAGTTCTTGGGACTATGCACTACATTTAATATCACAGGTTTGGGGGAGGAGGCTACTAGGATGAGACTCTTTCCATTTTCATTAAAGGATAGAGCCAGGACCTGGTTGTCCATGCTTCCACCCAACAACATTCAGTCCTGGAGTGATCTCCAATGTCAATTTCTGGCTAAATTCTTCCCTATGTAAAAAATTAACCAGTTGAGGAAGGGCATCATCTCATTTGCCCAAGATCCAACTGAAGATTTTCACCACGCTTAGGAGAGATTCAAGGAACACCTAACGAAATACCCCCACCATCAAATCCCTGAATGACAATTGGTTCAAAGCTTTTATCAAGGAATTGATTCTAAGAGCAGGGACATGGTAGATGCTTCCTGTGGTGGCACGTACCTCCATAAAATTGATGAGGAGGCATGGGAGTTCTTTGATGTCATTAGTGAGAACTCTATGCAAAGGGAAACCTTGGCTAAAGATCTAGACCCTCCTAGGTTGGTGAAGGAGAATACTTCAAGAGGAAAGTTATATGAAATGAGTGTGCCAAGTGATTTAGAAAGGAAAGTGGACATCCTAGCCCTGAAATTTGATAGGCTGAAGGGAGCAATACAGTCACCTGTAGCTGCTAGGGTGGAGGAGGCATGTGCCATATGCCAGTCCCCTGCTCACCCCCTTGAAGAATGCCCATCTGCTGCCCAGTTTCTTGATTTTATAACAGAGCATGTGGCTACAACTCAGTCTTATGGGTAGTAGCCTGCTGCTGGGTATCAATGGAGGAACCATCCCAATCTGAGGTGGAGACAAGATGCATACCCCAGACAGCAGCTGCAACCCCAGCAGCCCCTGCCCTATAAAAATGCTCAGCCTTATTGAGAAGGTTATGTTCCAAGGCCTCAGTATCAGTAACCCATGGCCCAACCTATAACTCCTGATGTGCAGTAGTCTGTACCTCCTATAGCTGTGAGAACACCTTCTTTCGAGGAACAAGTTTTGGCCTCACTGCAGAATTTGGGCCCCCTAACTCAAACTGTGCACTCTCACAGCCAAATCATCAAAAAGATAGAAGACCATCTTGGTCAGCTGTCTGATGCTCTGACTAGGAGAGAGGGAGGAAGATTGCCTAGCCAACCACAGGACAATCCACGAAGACAGGTTGTAGTGTGTGAAGTTTGCTCCACTTATGAGGAAGCCAAATCTGTTACAACTTTGAGAAGTGGTAGGCTAGTGGACAACCAAGTAGGCTGTGAGCCTGTGAGGAGCTTGGAGGAAGAAAATGAAGAGAATCATACAAGAACACAACAAAGGCCACTAGTGGTGGATCTGAAGGAGCAACCAGCTGAGAATAAAGAGAATATTGAGGATCCTAAAGAAAAACAAAAAATCAAAAAGAAAGAGGCCCCTGTGGATAAGGCTGCAAGTGAGGGAGCAATCCCACATTTGCCATTTCCTAAGGCACTATAAGCACCCTCCCCTTTTGATAAAGGGCAAGGAAAAATTAAGGAAATGATGGAGACTTTCAAGCAAGTAAAGATCAATCTGCCCTTACTCGATGCAATTAAACAAGTCCCAGCCTATGCCAAGTTTTTAAAAGACCTGTGCACCCATAAAAGATAGTCTAGGATACACCTATCCAAGAAGGTCTTTTCAGCAGAAAAAGTTAAGCAAGTCTTGTCTATTGTAACTCTCCCCAAACTTCAAAACCCTGGCCTCCCCACTATCCACTGCATAATTGGGGATCATACAATTGACAAAGCCTTATTAGATCTGGGAGTCAGTGTAAATGTGCTTCCATATTCAGTATATGAGAAGCAGGGCTTAGGCAAGTTAAAGCCCACACATGTGGTCCTCCAGCTAGCTGACGTATCTGAAAGGAAACCTGTGGGGATAATCGAGGATGTTTTGGTTAGAGTTAACAAATTCTTCTATCTTGCTGACTTTTTGGTGCTGGATATGGAACTAGGTAGGAGTGCCACTTCCATACCTGTAATTCTAGGCAGACCCTTTTTGGCCACAACTAATGCTTGTATTCAATGCCAGTCTGGAATCATGGAAGTGTCATTTAGAAATATGAAGGTTAAATTGAATGTGTACAACACAGCAAATCAACCTCATCCCAATAAGGACTGCTTTTATCTTGATGTAATAGATGAGGTTGTCTAGGAAAATATAAATTTGCTGCTACATGGTAAGGAATGGTTTAATGAGCTAGCTGAAGTATCGAAGGAAACAGAGGTAGAGAAGGTTCTCACCTCTGAGATTGAACATGTGAAACTTGTCTCTTCTGAATTGGCACCAGCACAACACCATCCATGGATGCCCACTTTGTTACCTCTACCACCCCCCTCTAAGGCACCCCTGTTGCCCTCCCTCATCAGTCCCCCAGAGGTGGAGTTAAAGCAACTCCCAAAATCTTTGAAATATACCTTTTTAGGAGACAATACCAAATTGCCTATGATAATATCTTCTTCCCTCACTCAGGAGCAGGAAAAGGAACTACTTTATGTACTAAAAAGGCAAAAGAAGGTAATAGGATGGACCATTGCAGACCTTGGTGGGATCAATCCTGCTGTCTGCATGCATAAAATTCATCTCGAGGAAGGATCCAAACCTTCTAAAGAGATGCAGAGAAAACTCAGCCCACACATGTAGGAGGTTGTGATGAAGGAGGTAGTCAAGCTCCTAGATGCTGGGATAATTTATCCCATCTCGGATTCACAATGGGTAGCACCTACCCAAGTAGTACCCAAGAAATCTGGCATTACAGTTGTTGAAGCAGATTCAGGTGAGTTGATCCCAACCAGACAGACCACTGGTTGGAGGGTATGCATAGATTACCGAAAACTCAATGAAAAAACCAGCAAGGATCACTTCCCACTGCCCTTCATAGACCAAATTTTGGACAAGCTGGCAGGCAAGGCCTATTATTGTTTTCTTGATGGATATTTAGGGTACAATAATATCCCTGCCACGTTCCAAAGATGCATGTATGCTATCTTCTCTGACATGATTGATAAGTTTTTAGAGATCTTTGTGGATGATTTCTTCATTTATGGAGATGATTTTAGCCAATGCCTACACCACCTCAGCTCCGTACTACAAGGTGTGAGGAGACCAACCTAGTTCTGAGTTGGGAGAAAAGTCACTTGATGGTGACTCAAGGCACTGTTCTAGGACATGTTTTCTCTCACAAAGGAATCGAGGTTGATCAAGCTAAGATCGATTTAATTGCTCATTTGCCCCCTCCGAAAACTGTCAAACAAGTTAGGTCATTTCTGGGTCATGCTGGGTTCTACAGGAGGTTCATCAAGGACTTCAGCAAAATCTCAGAACCCCTTTGTCACCTGTTATGCCAAGACGTTCCCTTTGACTTTAATGATGAATGTCGAACTGCTTTTGAACTGTTAAAGACTTGTTTGACCACAACTCCCATCCTGTAATCCCCTAATTTTTCTCTGCCATTCGAGCTGATGTGTGATGCATCAGATTTGGCCATTGGGGCAGTGTTGGGTCAAAGAAAAGATAAGGCACCTTCTGTGATAGCATATGCCAGTAAATCGATGGTTGATGCTCAATTGAATTGCACTGCAATTGAGAAAGAGCTATTAGCTATTATCCTCGCCTTATAAAAATCAGGTCTTATGTGCTAGGATAAAAAATTATTGTGTTCACTGACCACTCAACTTTGAAATACCTCTTGTCCAAAAAGGAAGCTAAAGCACGACTAATCAGATGGATTCTTCTCTTGCAAGAATTCAATTTAGAGATTAAGGATAAGAAGGGAGTCGAGAATGTGCTGGTTGATCATCTGTCAAGGATCCCAGCAACTGACACAGAAAGCTTGCCCATCAATGACACCTTCTTAGATGAGCAGCTTCTAACTGTCTAGATAAGTATGCCCTGGTTTGCCAATATTATCAATTACCTTGCTGTGGGTAGGATCCCTCCACATTGGACCAAGGATGACACAAATCTATTCTTTGCATAGGTTCAATATTACATGTGGGAGGATCCTTACCTTTTTAAACATTGTGTAGACCAGGTGATCAGACGTTGTGCACCTGAAACTAAGTTTCAAAACATCCTAACCATGTGCCATGAACAGGCTTGCAGGGGCCACTTCAGTGGTAACAAGATTGCGGCCAAGGTTCTTCAAAGTGGTTTGTACTAGCCTACCCTATTAAAAGATGCCCGGCAGCACTATAAAGCTTGTCATCGATGCCAGAAAATGGGCAATATTATAAGGAGAAATGCTATGCCTTTGCAACCTATACTCGTTGTTGAACTATTTGATATTTGGGGACTTGACTTTATGAGACCTTTTCCCCCTTTTGCTGGATACAATTTCATCCTTGTAGTTGTGGATTACGTATCCAAATGGGTAGAGGCCATAGCTACGAGGACAAATGATCACAAGGTCGTACTTCAATTTCTGAAAGACAACATCTTCTCAAGATTTGGCATTCCTAAAGCTATTATTACTGATGGGGGAAGCCACTTTTGTAATAAACCTTTTGATAAGCTGATGGAATGATACTCTGTTACCCACAGAGTAGCCACTCCCTACCACCCACAAACCAGTGGGCAAGTAGAGATTTCTAACAGGGAAATCAAACATATTCTTGAGAAAACTGTGAGAACTGACAAAAGGGATTGGTCCACCAAATTGACGGATGCCTTATGGGCTTATAGAACAGCCTATAAAACCCCCATAGGCATGTCCCCATTCAGACTAGTATATGGCAAAGCATGTCACTTGCCTGTTGAATTGCAACACAAAGCATATTGGGCCATTAAAGCAGTAAATTCAGACTTACACTCAGCTAGTATTCACAGGAAACTCCAGTTATCAAAGCTGGATGAATTGTGACTAGAAGCTTATGCAAATGCCTAGAATTACAAGGAGACGACAAAAGCCTTCCATGACAGACATTTGCTACGAAAAGAGTTCAAGCCAAATGACCAGGTATGGATGTTCAACTCCAGAATGAAATTCTTTCCAGAAAAGCTGCAATCCATATGGGATGGACCTTTCACAGTGGTACACATTTCTCCATTTTGAGCTGTCGAAGTCATGCACCCTACAGATGGAAGAATCCTTAAGGTCAATGGTCAGAGGCTGAAACTTTGCGTCAACAACATTTGTGAGCCTGAAGAGACCATTGATCTTCCGGATCCTCTAGGTTAATACCTGACTTCGATTTGTATCACATGTATTATATTTGATTTATACCTTGATTCTTTCCCATGATATTTGTTGTAATAAAATGGCCATGTGAAGATCAAGTTTCATTTCAATATCGCCCGCAGTCTAGGAATCAAGGGCACATGGTCAGAGGCCAATTAGCTGACTGGTAGCACAGCAGATGAGATGCTGGGTGGTAAGGTTAAATACCCTGCACACACAAGCCATGTTATTGAGCTCATCAAACCTCTCGATAGGTCATTTGGACCTTTCACTAAGTCAGCTACTGAGGGCAATAGGATTGGTGAGGATTTCGATAGTTGCTGAGACCTCTCGATAGGTGAGAACAACTTTGCGATGGTTCTGGACTCTTGCCTGGAACCTATCGACAGGAGTGACAAATGTACTACCTAACCTATCGAAAGGCTATTTTCACCCATCAGCATCCTAACGAAGTGAATGTTTTATCTTCCCTCCGTTCGACAGGACACCGACCTATCGTAAGCAGCCATCCCAGCCTACCGAATGCAATGTTTATTCTTTTCGACAGGACGGGTTGAACCTATCGAGAGCATTCAATTGCCAGCCCCATACTTGTGCGACTTTGATAGGAAGCCTTAACCTGTCGACATTTTACACTCATCCTATCGAAATCGCCCTTCTCACTCCTTCAATGCTTGTTGTGCACCTGTACTGCGCAGAAATTTTACCCCACGTGTACCATGTAGAACTGCCCATAGCACGGGCCTTAAACTCTGCACCCCCTGGGTTATTGCCCTACGCAGTAAATCCCCGCGCTAAATATAGGCTGCCAGTTAATGCACAATTTTGTTCCCCATGCTGATTGGTCAAATTAACCATTCATTCCTTTTCATCGATGGCAGTGATATTGAATGCTCCGCTTCATATTCCCTCATACATCCACCTTAAATAGAGGCAGATGGCTCTACTTCGGCCCATTCCTCTCCTTTCACCCTCTGCACTCCTCATAACTATGGCAGATGACCACGTTCACTCCTGCTCAACTCTACCTCTTCTGGCTGGAGCCACTACCGCCCAAGGAACCAGACTCGTTGCAATTCCTCTGGGATGAATATGAGGAGGTATAGCGAATCCTCGCTAAGGAGGAAAAGCAAAAAGACAGAAGGGACAAGAAGAGGCTGAAGACCGCGCCACCGGCTTCTCCGCCACCATACTCCTTCGCCACCCCTCCCCCTGCCCCCTGATCCTGTTCTTTTTCCTTTTCTTCCTCCCCTCCTGGCTTACAGTTCCTCTTCCACCTGATGCCGGCTGAGGATATCCCTGAACCAGGGGGAGGCTTTTTCGTTTGCCAAGGATATTTTGTCCACTTGCCTACTTTTTGCATCCTTGTGCTTGACCATTGTAATAAAATGTGCTATTTATGCTCTATTTAGCCTCTGTTAATAAACTACATTTTCTATTTTTTTCTGGTTGGCTACTTGCTTTATTTGCCCGTGGATGACTGCAAGGCTACACCCACTATGCTATAAACAGTGAGGGCACTGCTTAGTTTAGGTTTGGGGGTGTGGCATGCATGCCAATAAATTAATTAATCTCAGTACATCTAGGCTAAAAAGGAGTGTTTGGAATTAATTAGAGTAAATTCTCACCTGAATTTTTTGAAAATAGTTTGAAACTGAAATAAGCTATAGTCCAACAAACTTCATGAGGCAAATGTCAACAAGTTGTGAAAAATAATTTTGATGTATAGTAAACTTGAAATGAGAGAAAACTGTGAAGATACACCCCTAAAAATTTGATGGAAGGCCATACCCAGTGAGATTTGGGCCTGAAAATTTTTCTTTGAAGAGTGTCTTGGCAATTTCTTTTCTGCTCTAAGGACTGATGGGATCTAATTTTAATCACTAGAAGTTAGGCAATTCCAAGTTGAAACAGCTTGACAGCATTCATGACATTGAAGACATGAAGTAAGGCCATCCCTTGGACAGTTTGAGCCTAAAATGCCCCACCTTTGAACTGCCCTGGATACGCACCAGTTAAGACTTTAAAATCATAGTTTTTCTTTGATGAAAACCAGAAAATGTTGAACCCAAAACCTTTTGACCTATTTTAGTTCACCCTCAACCTGAGAAATCAGAAAATAAGAGGAGAAGTGAGGTTGGAGATGCAAGGTTCGATGTCTGGCAAAAGAAGAACGTAGAAAGCTAGTGTGATGTATAGCAGTGGCATTCCAATTTTTTATTTAAAAAAAAAAAAAAAAAAAGTGTGGAAAAAAAAGTGCAAAAAGCAAAACAAAAGAATGAGAAAGAGAAGTCACTTCATTGGACATTTTGAAAATGGAGAAAAAGCTGGCCACTTTGGCTTTAAAAATTCAAAAAGAAGATGGATTTCTGCCGAAATGAATTGAGTTGCAAATCACCTCCTTACCATTACTGATTTCTTAATTTTGAATCCCATTCACCCTTTTATTTTCTTTTACAAACCTCATCCTTAAGCCACATTACAACTGTTGGCGGATTTCTAAGTGTGTGCTTGCTTTATTGGTTGTGGTAAAAGAAATTTAAAAATCAAAGAAAGAGTAAAACAGGGGATGGAATCAGCACAAATAAGAAATCCTAGACCTGCAAGATACAGGGTCCATTGTGGCAAGTTTTGATAAGTAAGAGTTCGTCCCACAGGGAAAGGTGATTTAGAGCTCCAAGGGAGCCATCTCCCGTAGTCCCTCCAGATCGGACTACAGATCTGGCAGTCCTAAAAAGGAGGGGAGTTAAAGGTCACTTATTCTAGGTATTCTAAACTACAAAAAGGGTTGAGAGGATGGATGGACTGTGGAAAATAAATATAAAAGGGTGAGAAGTATGTTATTGAACCTAGATCAGAGGAGCTTTGTAACTCTGATTCAGATCTGATGTTATAGAAATCCTGTCCAATGGCTACATTATCACCACTGAGGAGAAAGGATCCAACCCATCTCTCTGCCATGATTCAATCCCTTAAGGTTATAACCAGTCCACTCAAATGGTCACAGACTATCCCATATGGGAACCACAATCCAGGGATGGGTCAAAACAAGTTCATCATTGTAGGCACTATTTCATCCAGGCTACCAGCTCAAGAATCCATAGGGAGCCTCAACCTCTAAAGCTCTATGTGTGGGGCTAAGGCGGTATAGGACCATGATAGCCCAGACACATAGAGCCAACATGAGATTGAGTACAACCTTCGATCTAGCTGTCCATTGCTTGAGTGAGGCTACAATGGTCCAGTCACAAGCCTACAATCTCTATAACCAGATCAGATCTAACATCTAATAGCGGATCTCTACAAATATAGGGGAGTCTGCCTCTGTACAATCTCCCACCAGGCTTCTACAAGCTCAAGTGCAAAGAAGAAGGATCCATCTTGGATCGATGGATTAGAATCACCCTAAGGCTATAACCTGTCCACTTGAATGGTCACAGACTATCCCAGAGGCCATCCTCCTCACGGAGCCTAAGATAAAATAGGAATATCGCTGCCACCACCATGATCACAAGGCTAATAGCTCAAGCTCCCATGGGGATTTCAGATCTAGTGGATCCTGTGGTGGGGCTAAGGCTGTATATGACCATGATAGCCCAGACACATAGGTCACTTGGATCTGAGTGGCCCTTAGAATCAGTCCTCCATTGCTTCGAGTCACAGCCAAAGCAATGGCGGATCACAAGGCAGCAGCCTTGCATAGTGCATCTCACATTCAAACACAAATCCCACAGAGTACACATCCTATTACAAAACTTTCATTGATCTAGTTCAAAAAGCAAACAAAGACATAGCCAGCAAGTACTGGACTATGGAGAGAAGGAAAAAGAAAAAGAAAAACTACTTATAGCTATAAAAAGAAAAGCAAAATGATCTCAGATCAAGTCTTCAAGAAATGAGATGTGTTCCCAGCTATTCCACGATTCTCCTCGATGTCCAAAACCTAAGCTAAGTATGGGTTTATATAGCAGTGGTGTGGCGGCGCATTAGAGTTAGGAAACCCTAATTTTAACATTGCCATGTGGCCGAATAGTGATTCTTGGATGCCTTGGGGCCTGTGCACAAAGATTTGAGCGTGGGAGTGCGTGCCCTAATCACTGGAAATTCCCAGAGGGGCCTCTGCTGAAGAGATGGAAGTTGAAGTTCAGAGCATCGCTAGGTAGCCATTGTTCCCCAGACTTGTCACGTGGTAGCTCGTTGCTCTTCGCGAGGATGATTTGATATTGAAGCTTCAGCTGTCGTGAGGTTACCTTGGTTTGATCTTCAGGCAGTCGCGAGGTTGAGTAGACATCAAAGCCTCAGATGTCGCGGGGTTGGAGTTCAAGCAGTCGCGAGGTAGCTGCGCGATCACTGGGTTGATCTTTGCGAGGATAGATTTGAATAGTGCGAGAACTGCGCGAGGAGTTCTCTTCTGATAATTGCATCCCGCGGCCACTGTGCGACAGCTGCGTGAGGAGTCTCCTGAAGCTCTCTCTCCTCAGTCGTTCTGAGCGAACTGTGCGAGGTTGAGAGAGGTCTGCTTTGAACTGTGTAAGACCGTGCGATGTGTTCTACTCTTTAGCTTCACGAGAGCTACGCGAATAGTTGTTGTAAAGTCTTGGGAAGCTCAGTTGGACTGCGCAAGGCTCATTCCCGGTCTAGATTCAGAGTCCATCCTTCTGAGGGACTTCTGGTGCTAAAAAGGCTCCTTAGCAGGATTCCTGGCCTTGTTTCACTGCTGATTATTGCCTACATAAAACACTTAACAAGAACTTATTAGATGGGTAAGGGTCTAATCAAAGGTTAAGTTAAGGGGTGAAAAGTGGTACTTTACGGGTCTTAACACACTCCCAAACCTAAGCTTTGCTATTACCTGAACAAAGGAAAGATTAAAAACAAGTATTGAAAACAGAAAATGCCACAGTTGTAGGGAGCGCAAATGCATTTTAGCATATGCATCAAGCCTTTTAAACCCCTAGGTGATCCCTAGTGGAGGAGTGAAGTCTCCTGAGGGTTTTTAGTGAAGTTACCAACAAACTTCAATATGAACATAATTAAATCAAGTGCAAACAATTACAAGTTAGATCTTAACAAATTCAGCTTTATTCCATAACTTACCCTTTTGAATTCAGAAGTTTCAAAACAGTCAATGTAAATAGATTAATACCTAATCCTTTTTCAAACTCATCATAACCAATCTGAAATCATCAAAAGAATTATATGTATAAAAACAATACATACTTCACCATTAATTTGAGAATCAGGTTCAAACAATGCCTAAATAAATCCAATCTCAGACCCAATTATCTCACAGGCATACTCTCACAAATGATTTCAAAGGTGTTCAGCTTTACTCAAACTCAAGAGCAATTATAGCCCTCAAATAGGACTGCAAGCATGAGTATAGGAAATTGCTTTAATTTCTGAAACCCTCTAACTCTTTTCACCATAGATTACACAGTTCCTCATCTCCACATGACAGCTCAATCAATTTTAGATTAGTAAGGTCTTTTTATTGGGTTGTAATGTGGCTTATTGGTGAGTTTTATGAAAAATAAAAGGGTAAAGAGGGATTCAAAATTGAGAAGTCAGTAAGGTAAGGAGGTAGTGCACACACCTTCTTCATCTTAGCACATCTTCATCTTCTTTGATATTTTCAGATTTGAAGTGATCAGCTTCTCATCTTCTTCCAATTTCCAAATGAAGTGATTTCTCTTTGCATTTTCTTTTATTTTGTTTTTATGTGTTTTTTTTTATATTCTTTTCTTTTGCATTTTTCTCATTTTTCCTTTTTTTTATATGTGTGCCACAATGTCAGAACTCTACAACTGAAACACTGTTCTTCTCAGATTTTCTCCCTTCTCCTTCCGCCAAATATCAAACCTTGCTCCTCTAACCTCACTTCTCCCTCCACTTCTTGAAGTCTTAGATTGAGGGTGAACTGAAATAGGTGAAGAGGTTTGGGTTTAAATTCTCTGGTTTCTATCAAACAAAACTTTGATTTTTAAGGCTCAAATGGTGTGTATCAAGGGCAGTTGAAAGGTAAGAAAATTCAAGCTCAAATTGTCCAAAGGAGGGCCTTACATCATGTCTTTAAAGTCATGAGTACTGTCAAGCTATTTCAATTTGGAGTTGCATAATTTCTAGTGAGACAAAGTAGGTTCAAGCAGTCCCTAGAGCAGAAAGATTTGCCAAATCACAATTCAAAAGAAATTTTTATAGGCCCAAATCTCACCGGGTAAGGTCTTCCTTAGGACTCTCAAGGCATGTTCTTACTTTTTCTCTCCTTAATGGTTCACTACATACTGATTATGACAACATTTCTTGATGATATCTTTCATGGGAATGATAAATTTTTCAAAATGATCCAAACATTAAACAGTCTACCATACATTCTTAAATTTTTCTTTTTCAAAATTGCTTAGTTTGGAATTATGCTAAATTTATTTTAATCCTACTAACACCATTGCACTTGGCTTAACTATCTCATAATATATATATATATATATATCTAATTTTTTTTTCAAAATTACCCTACTATACCCCCAAACCTATGAGTAACAATGTCCTCATTGTTTCAGAAATATAACAACTAAAATAGCAGGGTACAAGCAAAATAAAACTATACAAAGTATGATAAAAATGAAAACAATAGAGATATATACAAAGACACATAAAAGGAACATTTCATTAACATGTACTATAGACAAAAAAGGTACAAAGATGATAAAATGCAAAAAGAAAACTATATACAACCTGTCTACCTAGAACAACTGTATCAGAACTACATAGTCTGAACACACCCACTATCTACACCTAATCAGACTCAATATCTGAACTTAAAACAAAAGGAGGGGTCCAGGCATATTTTTCTTCAAAAGGGTTCTTGTCCTTCTCCACTGGCTCTATACGAGAAGCATCAGCTATGAATTTGATTGCAGTTGGCTTCTTATTTTTCTTTGGCTTTGGTCTAGGCTCCTTGATGAAATGTCGTTTGACTCAGTAGCTTTTAGGGCAGGATAAAGGGATAAAGTCTCTACAAGTTTAGAAAGCATGTCAGATTTTGTCATATAGATCTTGTACAGGTCATGGGAGTTGAGGACCATCTACCATAGCTTCCATTCCTCCTGTCTGTGAGCCTCCAAAACTGGGTCGATTTCCTCTTGATGGGTCTGCTGATGCAAAGTCAGGACTGCATCCACTAGAAACTTAACATCCTCCCTAACATAAGGGTGTTCTATGGCTTTGGTGAGGGATGACAAAGGTGTAAAGGTGTTGGTTCCATATGGGACAATGGCCCAAAGGTGGGGGTCATCCATGGAGGAAGGGGTGATGGGCAGCTCATGTGGTGGTAGTGGAGGTAGAATGAAGGTAAGTGGCAGCTCCTCTTCCACAGTAACTAACTCAGGTGGTGGGGTGGAAGGATAAGTAAAAGGTAGAGAGGGTAGGTCATCTTCCAAGGGGTCAATTTGGGTAGAAGAGTCCCTGATAGAAGGTGTAGTTTTTGGTTCTTCCACCTTAGCAGTGGTAACCACTACTATAGGGGATGGCTGAGGAGATGGAGGTGGGGTGGGTATAGGCATAGGTGTAGGAGTGGGGGTTGTAAGAGGTTGAATGGTTGAGGTAGATGGAATTAGGGTGGCTTGAATGGCATGTAAGCATGTGGCCATAACAGATTGGTTAGCTGTGTTGGTTTGAAGCTGGGCTAGGATGGATGTGAGATGGGAAAGGATGAGAGCAGAGGTATCTGGTAAGATTTGGGCTTGGGTAACAGGTGGAATGACTGGAATAGGATGGAAAGGTAAGGTGGAAGCATGGTGGAAAGGGATGGGATGTGGAGAATTAGGTAAAGGGTAGTACTCATGCCCAATATCTTCCACAGTGGAATCTATTAGGGATGAATACCCCTCAGTGGTGAAGTGTTCCTCCTCTAGAGTATGGATAGGTGACGTGGCGGTAGTGGGCTCAGTCTCAAAAGGTAGGGATGGTGAAGTAGAAATAATTGGGTCAGTTGATGTAGATGTGAGTGGAGCTGCTAGTTTAGGGCTTAAGGGTTCAAGGCTTGGAATGGAAGGGCTAGCTGGAGTGATTGTCGATGTAGCTTTCTTGGTTTTTATCTGGTAGGTGGTTTGTATGGGTGGTGAAGGCAAGAGTAATATTGGATCAGTGGTAGGAGGAGCTGACACAAGGGTGATGGTGGTGATGGGAGAGGGGATTGGAGCAAATCGGTCAAGGTGCCCTCAAATTCAGCCATTGGAATTCAAAATCCTCATAATGCTTCTCAATGATCACAACAATCTTCTCTTCACCACATACACAGAAAAATCCACCAAAAATATGGAACTATAATGCTGAACAATCACAAGGAAGAAGTTGAAGAAGAACTTACTCAAAAACCTAGGGCTTCTCAGAACTTGTAGTACCCTGAACCAAATCGGCCCAAACTAGGTGTAAAATGTTGGCCTTGCAAAGTTGATGCAACTGGAACAATGACAGAATAATTGGAATTGGGAGTAGGAAGATGGAGAAGAAAGAAAAACATGGAAACTTGGGCAGAGGAAGAACCAGACTTTTAGCAGAAGGTGTCGAGTGGATGAAATGACCTGTCGATAGGTTTAAAACAAGTAGAATGCTATTTCGACAAGATTGGAAAGAAGATTTCGACAGGATGAAACAACCTGTCGAATAGATAAAACCAATTGGCAATGTAAGACTCTCAGGCTGAAGGCTTCGAGAGGTTGTTCAAACCTCTCAACAGGTAATAAGCTTCAGAAATATCAATTCAAGACGTTCATGCATCCTCTTGACAGGTACACAAGCTTCCAAATTTGCAAATCGAGAGGTTCATCAAACCTCTCGACAGGTTACAAATTTTTAGAAATTAAGGCTCCGAGATATCTCTCAACCTCTCGATAGGTACTCAGAACCTGTCGAAATTATAGCAAGCACCTTCAGTACCTATCAAAATGCACCTTTAACCTCTCGACAGGTTGTTCTGTAATCTAAAATTACTTCTGATCAGTTCACTGTCTCCATTCAACAGAAATTCATTAATCCTCCTATGTTTCCATTTATTTCTCATGCCTCAGAGACCTTTCTGACCTTACCATAGCTAAGTTATTATTCTAAATGCAAAACTAAGTAAAAATTATAGATCTAATCTGACAGAAAATAGATAAAAATAGCAACACTATGACAGCTATGGTACATAATGTAAAGTGTTGACAATCATTCACACTTTGGAGGTTCTTGAAGGTGAATGGACACCTCAAGCTCTACTACATTTTCAACACAGATTTTGAGCCTTTGACCATTGACTTTCATGATCCTACCATCTTTAGGATCCATGATTTCAAGAGCTCCAGATGGGGAAACATGCATCACAATGTAGGGCCCCTCCCATCTAGATTACAACTTGCCTAGGCAAATTTTTAATTTTGAATTAAACAGTCATACCATGTTGGCTGCAACAAACTCCTTTCTCAACAAATGCTTATCATAAGAGGCTTTGACCTTTTCTTTGTAGATCCTTGCATTGGAGTTGGCTTCTAATCTCAGCTCTTCAAGTTCTGACAACTGCAACCTCCTGTGCATACCAACAGTAGTTAGATCAAAATTTTATGTCTTGATAGCCCAGAAAGCTTTATGTTCTAATTCCACTGGTAAATGGCATGTCTTGCCATACACCAACCTAAAGGGGGACATCCCTATGAGGGTCTTATAGGCAGTCCTATAAGCCGAAAGAGAATCAGTCAACTTTAGGGACCAATCCTTCCTATCTCCTCTCACAGTTTTCTCTAGAATGTGTTGGATCACTCTGTTAGAAATTTCTACCTGCCCACTGGTCTGTGGGTGGTATGGGGTGGCAACTCTGTGTGTCACATAGTACTTTCTACGTAGGTTTTCAAACTGTCTATTACAGAAATGGCTTCCCCCATCACTAATGATAGCTCTGGGGGTACCAAACCTAGAGAAAATATTGTCTTTCAAGAAATTGATGACAACGGTGTGATCATTGATTCATGTGGCTATGGCCTCAACCCATATGGACACATAGTCTATAGCCAGAAGAATAAAATTATACCCATAAGGAGGGAAGGGACCCATGAAGTCAATCCCCCAAATGTCAAATAATTCAACTACAAGAATGTGCTGTAAAGGCATGAAATTTCTTTTGGAAATACTTCCCATTTGCTGACATCTTTCACAAGCTCTGCAGTGCTGAAATGCATCTTTGAATAAAGTAGGCTAGTAGAATCCACTTTGAAGTACTTTTGTAGCAGTCTTGTTTCCACTGAAATGGCCTCCACAAGCCTGTTCATGACACATTATTAGTATGATGTGGAATTTATTCTCAGGTACACACCTTCTCACAACTTGGTCTGTTAAGTAATTAACTATATTTGCAAACCAAGGTGCACTCATGCTGACAGCAAAAAGCTGCTCATCTGGAAATGAGTCATTGACAGGCAGTCCATTAAACTCAGCGGTTAGGATCCTGGACAAGTGGTCAGCAACCACATTTTCAACCCTTTTCTTGTCTTTAATCTTAAGATCAAACTCCTGTAATAGAAAGATCCATCTGATTAATCTTGGCTTGGCATCCATTTTAGACAAAAGGTATTTAAAGGCTGAATGGCCTGTGAACACCACAATCCTAGATCCTAACACAAAACCTAAATTTTTCCAAAGCATAGACAATGGCTAACAATTCCTTCTCAGTTGTGGTGTAGTTTAACTGAGCATTAATCATTGTATTGCTTACATAATCAACCACACAAGGTACTTTGTTCTTTGTTTACCCCAAACTGTACTAATTGCAAAATCTAATGCATCACACATCAACTCAAAGGGCAAAGAATAATCAGGGGCTTGTAGGATAGGGGCAAAGGTCAAACATCCTTTCAAAAATTCAAAAGCAGTGAGACATTTATTATTGAATACAAAAGGAACCTCTTGGCATAGTAGGTGACAAAGAGGTTTTGAAATTTTACTGAAATCTTTGATGAATCTCCTATAAAAACTAGCATGCCCCAAAAAGGATCTAACCTATTTGACAGTCTTAGGTGGGGGCAAATGTGCAATCAAGTCAATTTTAGCGTAGTCTACCTCTATACCTCTGTGGGAAACATGGCCAAGGACAATGCCTTGGTTGACCATAAAATGACTCTTTTCCCAACTTAAGACCAAGTTGGTCTCTTCATATCTCTGTAGCACTAGGCTGAGATGATGTAGGCACTGGCTAAAACTATCTCCAAAGATAGAAAAATCATCCATGAATATCTCTAAAAACTGGTCAATCATTTCCAAGAAGATGGCATACACACACCTTTGAAAAGTTGCAGGGGCATTACACAATCCAAATGACATCCTCTTATAAGCAAATGTGCCAAATGGACATGTGAAAGTTTTTTTCTCCTGGTCTTGTGGATACACAGGAATTTGGTTATACCCAGAGTATCCATCAAGAAAAAAATAAGATACTTTACCAGCCAGCTTGTCTAAAATCTAGTCTATGAAGGCAAAAGAAAATGGTCTTTTCTGGTTTTTAATTGAGCTTTCTATAATCAATGCACACCCTCCAACCAGTGGTCTCCCTGGTTGGAATTAGCTCACCAGGATCTGATGTAACCACAGTGATTCCAAATTTCTTACGTACCACCTGAGTAGGTGCCACCCATTCAGAATCTGAAATGGGATAGATGACTCATGCATCTAACAATTTAACCATCTCCTTCATCACTACTTCTTGCATGTGGGGATTTAGTTTCCTCTGCATCTCCCTAGAGGGTTTGGAATCCTCTTCCAAGTGGATCTTTTGCATACAAAGAGTAGGATTGATTCCTCTAAGATCAGTAATAGTCCAACCTATTGCTCTCTTATACCTTTTCAACACACACAATAGCTCTTCTTCTTGCTCATCGGTGAGGGAAGAAGAAATTATCACAGACAACTTCTGATTTGCTCCCAAAAATGCATACTTCAAAGACGTGGGGAGCTGTTTCAGTTCCACATCAAGTGGACTTATGAGTGAAGGCAATAAAGGTGTCTTAGAAGGTGGTGGAAGAGGCAACACAACTGGTTTGCAAGGAGGATACTTTGCTGCTGTCCCCACTTCAGAATTTAAGGTTTTCACCTCTTGAATCTCAGGTGTGGGGGCCTTCTCTTCCACAATTTTACTCCAATCTTTTTCAAAAGCATCAAACATGTCATCACAATGCAGCAGCTTGGGTAATGTTTCTTCCACAAGCTCATCCAGCTCATCAATCATAAAGCAGTCCTTATTATCTAAGTGAGGCTGACTTGCTGCATTATAGACATTTAATTTCACTTTCATATTATCAAAGGACACCTCCATTACACCTGATCTACAATATATACAAGCATTGGCAGCGGCAAAGAATGGCCTACCCAAAATGACAGGAATGGAGGTAGTGCACTTGCTTCGTTCCATATCAAGAACCAGAAAATTTGTAAGTTAAGAGAACTTGTCAACCCCAACTAACACATCTTCTATCATTCCCACTAGTTTCCTTACAGATCTGTCAGTTGACTGTAATACCACATGTGTGGGCTTCAATTCTCCTAAACCTAACTTCTCATATACTGAATATGGAAGTAGGTTCACACTGGCCCCCAGATCTAATAAGGCTTTTTCAATTATGTGATCCCCAATGATGCAAGGGATTGTGGGAACTCTAGGGTCTTGGAGTTTTGTTGGGGTTGTAATGGATAACACTTGGTTCACTTTATCAGCAGAAAAGACCTTCTTGGATAGCTGTATCCTAGATTATCTTTTGTGTGTGCACAAATCTTTCAAAAACTTTGTATAGATTGGCACTTGCTTGATTGCATCAAGTAAAGGCAAGTTGATCTTCACTTGTTTAAATGTTTCCATCATTTCCTCAACTAAAGGAGAAGGTGCTTGAAGTGCACTGGGAAATGACAAATGAGGGACTAATCTCTCATTTGCTGGCTTAGCAATCTTATCAGTTTTTTTCTTATTTTTATTTTCATTTTTCTGTTGGGGTTCATCAACACTCCCTTATTTCTCATATACTGCTCTTGCTACATATCATGATGGGCTGTTCATTCTTTTCCTGCATCCTCTCAGGCTCAACACCAACCTTGTTGTCAACCAGCCTCCTACTTCTCAAAGTGGTGACAGATTTAGCTTTTTCATGTGATGAAGAAGCTTCACCCACCATATACTGCCCTTTTAGATTGTTCAAAGGCTGACTAGCCAGTCTTTCCTCTTATCTCCTAGTCAAAGTATTGGATAGCTGACCAAGGTGGTCCTCTATCTTCTTAATACTTTGGCTATGAGAGTTAACAGTTTGAGACAAAGAGCTCAGATTCTGCAATGAAACCAGAACCTGCTCCTCAAATGTGGGTGTTCTAGAGGGTGTTGGGGCTGGTGCATTTTGATGCACAAGTTGTGTCATTGGCTGGGCCATAAGATGTTGATATTGGGGCCTTGGGAAGAAATTCTACTGATAAGGATGAGCATTTCTATAGGGCATTGGTTGCTGCTATTGCTGATTTTGGAAGTTGTCTTGTCTCCACCTTAAGTTGGGGTGATTTCTCTAAGCATAACCAGCAACTGGCTGCTGTCTAAAGGACAGAGCAACATTAGCATGCTCCATAACCAAATCTGAATATTTTGCAGCAAAGGGACATTCTTCAAGGGAATAAGTGGGAGACTGGCATATCAGACATGCCTCTTCCACTTTGGCAGCCATTAGAGACTACATTGCTCCTATGAACTTATCAAGCTTCTGAGTCAAGCTATCTACCTTTATCTCCAAATCACTATAACTAGTGACCTCATACATTCTCCCTCTTGTTGTGTTCTCTTTCATCAATTTAGTTGGAGACTCAATGTCCTTAGACAGGGTCTCTTGTTGCATTGAGTTTTCTCCAATAACCTCAAACAATTCCAAAGATTCATCAGCTATTTTATGAAGGTATGTACCTCCACAAGAGGAATCCACCATATTTCTACTTTTTGAATCAATTCCTTGATAGAAACTTTGTACAAGTTGTTATTGAGAAATTTGATGATGGGGACATTGCCTTAACAACTCTTTGAAAATTTCCCAAGCCTCATGGAAGCTTTCAGTTGAGAATTGAGAAAATGATATGATGCCTTTTCTCAACTGACTTGTTCTAGTCATGGAAAAGAACTTAGCTAGGAATTAACATTGCAGGTCATTCCAAGAGTTAATACTGTTGGTTGGGAGCATAGATAACTAGGCTTTGACTTTGTCCTTTAATGAAAAAGGAAATAGCCTAAGAATGGTGGCTTCTGGCCTCAAACCAGCAATATTAAAAGTAGTATACAAAGCAAAAAATTTATCCACATGTTTTTATGGGTCCTCTTTACTCAACCCATGGAATGAAGGTAATATTTAAATTGTTGAAGACTTGATTTCATAATTTCCCTCCACAGTAGGAAATTGTATACAAAAAGGAGAATTATATGTACCAGCTGTAAAATATTATCTCAAATATCTAGGTTGTTCACCCATTTCAGCAGTCTCAGATTCAGCAGAAGTATGTGTAACTTGTCTAGACCTAAGAATCCTCTCAACTTCAAGATTTAAGGGTAAAATCTCAGGGTTGAGAGTTCTTCTTTCAAACATACACCACAAACAAACACAAAGTACAACACACAAAATCACAACACAAAGTACAACACACAAAATCACAACACAAATTTCAACAAACAAACAAACACACAAACTAATACTACAGATCTAAAAATTCACGGATCTAGAAATGTAAAAGAGGAAAGAACTGCAAACTCAAGCATAGCTTGTTCTTCTCTTTTAGCAAAATGGCTCTTCTCAGTCATAGCTCAAAATCTGTAAAAATTCAGAAAACTACAAAAACTAACAGAAGCAATTAATTAAATACTAAACAAGTACTTATCAATCTAAAATCTAAAATAAGAAAAACATAGATCTACCAATTCTAAAAATACAGATCCCTGGCAGCGGCGACAAAAACTTATTGTATAGCCTGCCTTATAATTATTAAGAAATAAAAAATAAATAAACTAGAGGAAAAATCACAGTAAAATGGAACCGAGGTAAGGCAACCAGGCCTGCAATAACCAGGGTTGTTGCAACAAGCTTTAAAGAGGTAAGTAGGGGTATGTCCACAAGAAAATGTGCTTCAAAATATAGTAAATCTCCAGATCTAGAACAGATCTGGCACTCTATCCTATCCTAATTTAAAATAATGCAAGAAAGGAAAGAGGAAAGGTTTTTAGGGGTTGTCACTTTAGTAAACTACAGAAAATTAAATTTAAATGCTAATGATCTAGAGGAATAGAAAAATAGAGTTAAAGAAATAGAGAAAAGGTTTTGGGAAATCAAATGTGGAGAATAGCAGCTTGGGATTTTGGTCTCACTGAAAATTGATTGGTCTAGCGGCAATGCAGAGGATTGATTTGTAGCTATCCTTCATCTAGCTATAAGCACAGGTGAAAGGTATAAAAATCCAATCTAAACCAGAGGATTGAATTGATCTTAAGGCTATGATCTATCCACTTCAATGGTCACAAAAAATCCTAGGAATTTCCTTCAATCCAAAGGCCTCAATTAGCACAATAACATCATTGCAGATGTTGTGGATGCATGGCTACAAGCTCAGGCATCCCCAAATACATAAATCCTATAGACATCTAATGAAACCAAATGATCTTTAGATTTAAATGAACTTTAAGATGAACAATTGATTGATTCCAAACAACTTACAATATAATGTTCTCAGATCTGCAGTCTATGCATCATTCGATCCTTATATAAACCTCTCAATTTATAGATCTACCTCACCCTAGCTGCTGCAAATAATTAGCCAACAATAGTTGGGTTAAAGAGAGAATGGAAAAGAAGGAAGAAGGATGACATTTTGGAGGGAAAAGGATGGAATTTTGGATTTCTGATTTATACTCTTTTCCTTCGCTCTCGATCTATTTCTACCATTGAAATCAGAGCTCAAGGGAATAATTATGTTATTCTAAGCTGTAGATGTGACTGATTTTGCTTCTAGAATCACCCACCAATTTGTTCGAATTGGACAAGTCCATGTGAGGTGGTTAGAGAGTTCACATTCGAGCCCATTTTTATTCTCAAAAATACCCTCAAACCAACTAAACATCCTTGAGATTCGTGCAACCAGTTACTGACTTGATGTGCATTCTCAGTTGGAACTGAGAAGATTCCAAATCGTGCTTTGAGAGGCTCAGACAACCTCTCGATAGGTTCTAAGTCTGTTTTATGCTCCATTCGACAGGTTGAATTTAGCTTTCGACAGGTTCTATTAAAGCTCGACAGGATGAATTCAATGCCTAACTGCTGTGCTAGCTTCAGGCATCCTCTCGATAGTTGGGGCAACCTCGCAAGATCCAATACAGCTCCAGGTATCCTTTCGGTAGGATGACTCCTCTGTTCGACAAGTTAAAGGCAACCTCGTAAGATTTCATGCAGCTTCAGGTATGTCTTCAACAGGTTGGCTTTAACTATTCGATAGGTTCTGGGAACCTCTCGACATGTTCATTTTCAGCCTTCTGCACTTTGCGAGGATGGCTGTTTTAGGTGACCTCTCGATAGGGTCTTTTGCATTGTTCAACAGGTTCTTCTACTGTAGTTTAAACCATTTGATAGGTTATGTAAACCTCTCGATAGCTTCATTTCTCCTCCTCATAACCTCTCGATAGGATGATATCACCTCTCGACAGCTTCCATTCAGTATCTAGACCTCTCAATAGGTTGATTTAACCTCTCGAGAGGTTATTTCCTTTGCTTCCACAACTTATACACAACTTGGGGTGCTGTCATTCATCTCTCCAGCACTCAGTGCCCTTTTGAAGGGTTCATTCTTCATCAAATATAGCTGCTGGTTTGCTCCCATGTGTACATAGTTGGACACATGCCATTGCCATAGAATTTTGAGGCATTATGGATTTGCATGATGGCTGATTGCTTGGGTTGTATGTGCACATGTTGAAGTAGCAGGTCTCTTCTTGGCATTTTTAGATGGATTTTTGCAGTATGACTGTAATTTATTACTAACTACAAAACACACTTAAGACACATGATTAGTCAACTCAAAGGTCCATCAAAGGTAAGGTTAGGAGGTGAAAATTGGTATTTTTCACTGATTAACCAGGGCCAGCGTGTTCAAGAGGTTCTCTGAGCAAAGAAATAATAGAAGAACAGTGGCAGATATACAGAATATTGCGAACACACGACCTAATGGCAATATAGCCCTGTTCAAATTCAAAGCCGCACAACCAACTCCAGTTAGAAGCGTGCCGATACAGAGACTCAAAAATTGGGCAGGAGGCAGAGATGACTCCAGAGCAGAGAAGGGCCCATTTTGACAGAGTCTTCACACCTTTAGGGTAATCATTGAATATTTTATTGCCCTTATTAATAGAAAAAGGGTTGGTCATAGCACTCCAACCACGACCTCCACCAAATCCCATCCCAAGGAACTATGACCCCAACACCCACTTTTACTTCCACCAGGGATCGGGCCACCCAACTGATCGTTGTTTCCCTTTGAATCATGCAATACAAGACTTGATAGAGGCCAGTAAAATCGTCCCTCCCACACTTCTCCAAGCCATCCAACATGCCAACATTCACCAGGTACCGCTACCCCTGCACCCACCAAGAGGGGTAGGTCCGAGACCAACTGCCAGCATGGTAGAGGAGGATGACAGGGAGTTTGATCCGTCGAATTATATCCGCACCAAGGAAGATTTCATAGCACCGCGGCAGAGAAGTCGAGAAGATAGAAGTATTGGGGTGATTGAACCCTAAAATTTAACTAATTACTTTCCAATCCCCACACCATAAGCAGAACCTTTGGATCATAGGGTATATTTCCCATCGCCAGCTCCTGTCAACTATGTCCAAATCACCCACTTTCTCCCTGTTCCAGATCCCGGGAATAACTTACAATCCTCATTAGGTCCTGCTCAGTTATGAACAAATAGATATTAATTCTGACAATAGCAGGGAAGGGGTAGTTGATTTCATCACCAGGTCAGGGAAGATCTCCAAGCTAGAGGATGCACCGGTACCAACCCCAACCAGAGGAGAGGAGAAAAAGGACACCACTGCGGCAAATACTTGAAACCCAACTCAGGAGAATGCCAACCCATATCACGGTTTGGGATATATTAATGACATCCCCACTTCATTTTCAAGCTCTGATGGGGGCATTAAAAAATGCACACGTCTCACTCCAAGTAAGCCCAGATGAGGTCGGACAGATAATCGGGTAGTTGATGGCTCCCAATGCCATCTCTTTTTTGGATGCTGATTTATCAGAGGAGGGAAATAATCATTCTAAATCCCTCAATATCATTGTAGAAGCTAGAAACATGGTAATTCCACTGGTATTAATCGATAATGGATCCACTTTAAATGTATGCTCTCTAAGAACAACTACCATGATAGGAGTAGATCTTTGTATGCTGAAATCGACAAAAACCAGTGCCAGGGGGTCTGATAACACCAGAAGAGAAATAATCAAAGAAGTTGATCTTGGGCTAGTAATCAGGCCTATGACCTTATCCATACCTTTCCAAGTCATGGACATCAAATCCTCTTTCAATCTATTGTTAGGACGCCCTTGGTTATATGAAGTTGTGGCAATACCGTCCACACTACATCAGAAGCTTAAATTTGTGTCTGGGCAGAAGATCATCACCATCATAGGTGAAGGGCATGAGGAGAAGGAGAAAGCTACCAATATTATTGAGAACCCCAAAGTATTGGAGGTGGCGCACACGACCGAGGATACAGATCTCCACAACTTTGAATACGAGGTATCGGCGGTAGTCTCAGAACTCCTAAAATGCATCACTCTGAAAATTGAAGGTAGAATGGTAGCAGCTGTGCCCATGCTCCAGAAATGAGGTTATCATAAAGGAAAGGGATTAGGACCCCGATGACAAGGATGGAAAGAGCCAGTCAAAGCCAAAGGCGGGCAGCAGGTTAGAGTTTTGTTAGGATATAAACTCATAGAAGAAGAAGTACGAGAGGCTAAGGAGAATGCCCGAACCATTGCTGCAGTAAGAGCTCGAGAATCAATTTAGAAGAAGCCCGTCCTAGGCCTCACATTCGGAACACCTTTGTGAGTTTCAGGATTGTGAAGATTGATCAGAATGGGGCAACACAATTAACCCCAAACAAACCTATAATCCCTGTCCACCCCACCAATCTCCAAATTCTTCCTCCCCATCTACAAATAGACTTAGCCACCCTGTCCCTATTTGAGGAAGAGTTTGTCATACCTGCACAATCCCCCCTATAATAAACCACCACATGGGCCCCACATACTCCCTCGTGAATCTCTTTCATGATGTTCACTGCCTCACATTCAGTTAGGCATCAGAGTAGGATATTGTTATATGACCGCTTGTACGACACTCGCCGCAGATGACGTAGTTTACCGCTAAATGTTGAATGGTCCGTCTGCCCTCTTTGGATGTTCCCTCAAGGAATGCCCAAGTTTTAAGGAAATTTTTTATATCTGAGAACCATGGTGGCTCATCATCTAACCTTGGGGGTCCCTCAATCAGGAGGCAGAAGGCTGGCTTGTTCTTATGTTCAATCATGATCGGCTTCATCACAACACCATAGGGAATTTCCACCATTGATGCCAATGTTGCCAGGGCATCGGCGAACCAATTTCTTGCTCGTGGGACATAGGAGAAAGTAATATCATCGAAGCATGTTATCAGATCTTTGAGGTGTTCATGGTATGGGATCAACTTCTCATCCTTTGTCTTCCAATCTCCATTTGTCTGGCATATGATCAACTGTGAGTCGCCAAACACCCTGAGGTGAGTTATGTTCAAGTCTAGAGCTGCTTGTAAGCCAGCTACACATGCCTCATATTCAGCCATGTTGTTAGTGCAGGGGAAGATGAGTGTGATGGAAACTGACACGTGAGACCCCTTTGGCGAGATTAGGATAGCGCTAGCTCCTTGACCTTTGGCTTTCCCCTCCATCGAAGTGCATCACCCAGGACTCCTCTGTCTCTACTCTATTATCCTCATGATATCCTCTATCATGAACCAGATGTCCTTGTCTGGGAATTCAGTCCTTAGAGGTTCATAATCGGGTAAGGGATTACCGACAAGATGATTAGCGAGCGCCTGCCCCATGATTTACTTTTGAGTGATGTGGGTGATGTCAAATTCGGATAGTAGGAGCTGCCAACCCTTAGTCCGCCCAATGAGGGCTGGCTTTTCGAACAGGTACTTTAATAGATTCATGTGTGCTAGGAGTAGAACGGCTTGGGATAGTAACTAGTGGCAGAGCTTCTATGTGGCTCACACGAGAGCCAAGCATGCTTTCTCCATATAAGAATAGCACGTCTCGTAGTCAATGAACTTCTTACCCAGGTAGTAGATGTCCTGCTCTCTTCTTTCTGTCTCATCATGCTGCCCTAAGACACATCCCATCGAAACTTTTATCGTGGAGAGATACATTAAGAGTGGTCTCCCTTGCTTCGGTGGTACTAATACTGAAGGGTTGAGAAGGTAGCCCTTGATTTTATTGAATATTGAAGATCGATGTGCAGATAGGAGTGAGTTGTGCAATGAACTGATTGATGTACTGTATCCTACCCAAGAAACCTCTGACCTCTTTTTTGGTAGACGGTGGTGGCATTTCCGTGATGGCCTTTACATTGACCGAGTCAACCTCGATACCTCTCCTGCCATGGAATTTCTGTGATGGCCTTTATATGAATCCTAGAAACTTTCCTGACATGGCATTGAATGCGCATTTCTGAGGATTCAGACGTAACCTATATTTTCTCAGCCTCTCAAACTGCTTTTAGAGGTTTATCAGATGGTCACTTCGCTCCGGTGACTTGGCGATCATGTCGTCGATGTACACCTCAATTTCTTGGTGCATCTTGTCATGGAAGAGTGTTGTCATCGCTCTTTGGTATGTTGCGCCAACATTTTTCAACCCGAAGGACATGACTCGGTAGCAGAAAGTTTTCCAAGGGGTGATAAATGTTGTCTTCTCTCAATCTACCTCCGCCATCCTGATCTGATTGTATCCGGAGAATCCGTCCATGAAGGAGAGCATCTCGTGCTTAGCAGTGTTGTCGGCCTAGATGTCAATGTGCGGTAATGGGAAGTCGTCCTTCGGGCTCACCTTGTTCATGTTTTGAAAGTCAATGCACATGTGGACCTTCCCATCCTTCTTTAGTACTGGAACAATATTGGCTAACCACTGCGGGTATTTGGAGACCATGAGAAATCTTGCATCATATTACTTAATGACCTCATCTTTCACTTTCAGCATCCACTCAAGTCAGAGTCGCCTCAATTTCAGCTTGACTGGCCTAATATCAGGGTAAAGTGGCAACTCATGCTCGACCAAATCGGTGTCCAAACCAGGCATGTCCTCGTATGACCGTGCAAAGATGTCTTGATATGATTGAAGGAAATTAATCATGCTTTTTCGTTCCTCGGATGATAGCGATGTTTCGACCTTAGTGACACTAGGAACCTCCTCGGTCCCTAGATTTACGTCCATTGTTTCTTCAACGATAGGGGTAGGACCATGCTGAAAGTCAGAAAACCGTTCAAGGAGTTCATTAGGGAGCTCCTCAGTAGGGATTTCCTCATCCAGACTCGTGACTCCTTCCTCTTCTTGTATTTTTACAGAAAAGGGGTCGATTTCATGTGGGACAAGGATTTTGATTAAGGCATCATTTTCTTTGACTTTATTTGGAATTTTAAAAAATAATATTTTTAGATTTGGTATTTTTTCTATGTTTTTGGGATTTTTGTTTTCTTCAAAAATGGGCTCTTAGCAAAGCGAGTCCATATATATACACGGTATTGCTTGCCAAGGGCTCGCATCATTTTTTATAGGTTATTTTTTTTTTAAGAAACGGGTGCCAAATTTTAGGCCACTTGGGCTTCCAGAGTTTGGGGCATAGACGCCGAATTACGTACCTGTGGTGCTGCTCCTTTACCTAGTTGGATGGAAGGGGTGGCTGATGTAATTCTTTGGAGTCAGCCTCCATTATGTTGACCATGGGTTCGTTTGAGATTTTGTCCTCAAATTTCAGTAAGGTCCTGTGGTGGTTTATTATAGGGGGGATTGTGCAGGTATGACAAACTCTTCCTCAAATAGGGACAGGGTGGCTAAGTCTATTTGTAGATGGGGAGGAAGAATTTGGAGATTGGTGGGGTGGACAGGGATTATAGGTTTGTTTGGGGTTAATTGTGTTGCCCCATTCTGATCAATCTTCACAATCCTGAAACTCACAAAGGTGTTCCGAATATGAGGCCTAGGACGGGCTTCTTCTAAATTGATTCTCGAGCTCTTACTGCAGCAATGGTTCGGGCATTCTCCTTAGCCTCTCGTACTTCTTCTTCTATGAGTTTATATCCTAACAAAACTCTAACCTGCTGCCCGCCTTTGGCTTTGACTGGCTCTTTCCATCCTTGTCATCGGGGTCCTAATCCCTTTCCTTTATGATAACCTCATTTCTGGAGCATGGGCACAACTGCTACCATTCTACCTACGATTTTCAGAGTGATGCATTTTAGGAGTTCTGAGACTACCGCCGATACCTCGTATTCAAAGTTGTGGAGATCTGTATCCTCGGTCGTGTGCGAGTTGGGTCATTGATTTCTGGTACCTAAGAAATTTGGAATCACTGTGGTTACATCAGATCCTGGTGAGCTAATTCCAACCAGGGAGACCACTGGTTGGAGGGTGTGCATTGATTATAGAAAGCTCAATTAAAAACCAGAAAAGACCATTTTCCTTTGCCTTCATAGACTAGATTTTAGACAAGCTGGCTGGTAAAGTATCTTATATTTTTCTTGATGGATACTCTGGGTATAACCAAATTCCTGTGTTTCCACAAGACCAGGAGAAAACAACTTTCACATGTCCATTTGGCACATTTGCTTATAAGAGGATGTCATTTGGATTGTGTAATGCCCCTGCAACTTTTCAAAGGTGCGTGTATGCCATCTTCTTGAAAATGATTGACCAGTTTTTAGAGATATTCATGGATGATTTTTCTATCTTTGGAGATAGTTTTAGCCAGTGCCTACATCATCTCAGCCTAGTGCTACAGAGATATGAAGAGACCAACTTGGTCTTAAGTTGGGAAAAGAGTCATTTTATGGTCAACCAAGGCATTGTCCTTGGCCATGTTTCCCACAGAGGTATAGAGGTAAACTATGCTAAATTTGACTTGATTGCACATTTGCCCCCACCCAAGACTGTCAAATAGGTTAGATCCTTTTTGGGGCATGCTAGTTTTTATAGGAGATTCATCAAAGATTTCAGTAAAATTTCAAAACCTCTTTGTCACCTACTATGCCAAGAGGTTCCTTTTGTATTCAATAATAAATGTCTCACTGGTTTTGAATTTTTGAAAGGATGTTTGACCTTTGCCCCTATCCTACAAGCCCCTGATTATTCTTTGCCCTTTGAGCTGATGTGTGATGCATTAGATTTTGCAATTAGTACAGTTTGGGGTAAACAAAGAACAAAGTACCTTGTGTGGTTGATTATGCAAGCAATACAATGATTAATGCTCAGTTAAACTACACCACAACTGAGAAGGAATTGTTAGCCATTGTCTATGCATTGGAAAAATTTAGGTTTTGTGTTAGGATCTAGGATTGTGGTGTTCACAGGCCATTCAGCCTTTAAATACCTTTTGTCTAAAATGGATGCCAAGCCAAGATTAATCAGATGGATCTTCCTATTACAGGAGTTTGATCTTAAGATTAAAGACAAGAAAAGGGTTGAAAATGTGGTTGCTGACCACTTGTCCAGGATCCTAACCGCTGAGTTAAATGGACTGTCTGTCAATGACGCATTTCCAGATGAGCAGCTTTTTGCTGTCAGCATGAGTGCACCTTGGTTTGCAAACATAGTTAATTACTTAACAGACCAAGTTGTGAGAAGGTGTGTACCTGAGAATAAATTCCACATCATACTAATAATATGTCATGAACAAGCTTGTGGTGGCCATTTCAGTGGAAACAAGACTGCTACAAAAGTACTTCAAAGTGGATTCTACTGGCCTACTTTATTCAAAGATGCATTTCAGCACTGCAGAGCTTGTTAAAGATGTCAGCAAATGGGAAGTATTTCCAAAAGAAATTTCATGCCTTTACAGCACATTCTTGTAGTTGAATTATTTGACATTTGGGGGATTGACTTCATGGGTCCCTTGTCGTAGGATCACATTTTTTCCAGGTTTGGTTTTCCCAGAGCCATTATCAGTGATGGTGGAAGCCATTTTTGTAATAGACATTTTGAAACTTTGTTGAAAAAATACTCTGTAACTCATAGAGTAGCCACTCCATATCATCCACAAACCAGTGGACAAGTGGAGATTTCCAATAGAGAAATCAAACATATTTTGGAAAAAACTGTGAAGAAGGACAAAAAAGATTGGTCCTTTAAGCTGAATGATGTATTGTGGGCATACAGGACAGCCTATAAAACCCCAATTGGTATGTCCCCATTCAGGTTGGTCTATGGCAAAGCATGCCATTTACCAGTAGAGTTAGAATATAAAGCTTTTTGGGCCATTAAAACATTGAACATGGATGTAACTACTGCTGGTAATCACAGGAAACCGCAACTTGCTGAGTTGGAGGAGCTGAGAATGGATGCATACACAAATTCAAGATTTTACAAAGAGAAAGTCAAAACTTTCCATGATAAAAATTTATTGAGAAAAGAGTTCACAGCTGGCTCTAAGGTATGGTTATTTATCTCAAAACTCAAGTTTTTCCTAGGAAAGCTGAGATCCAGATGGGAAGGGCCATACACTGTCATTCAGACAGCTCCTTCGGGAGCTATTGACATCCTAGATCCAAGTAATGGAAGAATCCTGAAAGTAAATGGTCAGAGGCTCAAACCATGCATTGAAAATACCCAGGAGCCTGTGCTGTCGATCTGTCATCACGAACCTCCAAGAATCTGATAGTAGATAACTGTACATGATGTTTTTATTTCATAGTTTTTGCTTAGTTTCTTTGTTTATGTTTTTCTTCATGATTTGTCTCTTTTCGCATGGTTTAAATATGCTCCAAGTTAAGTCGCAAAGTAATAATTCTCTTTTCGCATAGTTCAATTTACTTTTCGAAAAGACTCTGGATTTAATTTAATCGCCCAGCAAGGATTTGCTTTTCGAATAGTTGATTCTGAAGCTATTTTCTTTTCGAAAAAATATTTCTGAAGCTAGTTTCTTTTCGAAAAGATATTTCTGAAGCTATTTTCTTTTCGAAAAGATATTTCTGAAGCTAGTTTCTTTTCGAAAAGATGTTTCTGAAGCTATTAACTTTTCGAATGGTACTGATGCCATTCACAGTTGTCAAAAGGTTTATTTTGGAACTTTTCGAAAACATAAAAAGGACTTTGCGAAATTAACTCTGAGTATATTTAAACCCTTTCGAAGTAGGGGTTTCATATTCGAAAGCTTTCTGAAGAGCGACCTGTTCCGTAGAAACCCTATTTCTTTCTTTCCTTGCGCGATTTGAGAATCTTGCTACACTTTTCTTCACCTTTGTTAGATCATTTGAGTTTTCAGAGAAGGATTTTAGCTTCTAGTCTGGGGGATTTCTGCAAGCAAACAACACGTTCAATTAAAAACCCTAGATCTCAGTATTTCTCTACACATTCTCTCTGTTTATCATTTGGAAAATTTGATTTTGTGTCAGCTCTGTTGTGGGCATTTTCATACATCAATTTAGAATGGGAAAAGCGGAGAAATCGTTGGCTGCCATGTTCCCAAAATCCTCTGTTAAGAAAGTTAGCAAACCTACCCCAAAAGGAAAAACCAAAACTTCAGCCAAAAGAAAACTATCTATGGATAAAGCGGATAGGGTGGAGAAAGGGAAGAAAGTGAGACATGAAGAACCCATCCCTGCTGCTGCTAGTCCTGAGCCTGAGCTTCCTCCTCTGCCTATACATTTGGTACTGCCAAATCCATTCATTGAAGCTTAGAATCTAATTCCTGAGCTGATTGTGGACGAAACTTTTTTCGTCAACAAACCGGATTGCCTGTTATCTTTAAAATACATAAGAGATGCCTCACTAAGCAATATCCTTACCCCCTTGCCAGAGAAAATTTACCCACAAATGGTGAAGTTATGGTAACAAAACCTAATAAAGGTCACTGAAAGAGATGCTGATGTCCCTACCCTGGTTATCTTTATTGATGATTGCGATCTTACTGTCACATTTGAAGACATAGGGAATGCTTTGGGGATACCCTTCCAATTTGATCCTTCTGGTTCATTGGTTGCTCCAGAAACAGCCTCCTTTAGAGAAATGGCTGCACATTTAACCCGAGGAATTGTGGGCACTGGACAGTCTATCATGAGGAGAGACCTAGCCCCCCAATTTCTATTGGACTCCATTTTGAGGGGAAGTTTTTATGTCACCGGGAACAGCCAAGAGAGGAGAACACCAATTCTGGAGGCTCTCTTTCATTTTTCTAAGGGGCAGTTTTTCAATGCCCCTATGTTAATTTTTGAAGCCATGGCTGATATTAGTGCCAAGTTGAAAAAGGAGCAGAAATTAGCTGGCCTCCCATTTGGTAGATTGATCACGGCCCTCCTCAGAGCCAAGTTTGACATTGATAATGAGGAGCCATTTGAAGTCATTGCTCCTCACAATTTTGGGAAAAAGGCTTGGACTACAAGCCAAGCCATGTTGAGAAGAATGAGAGAGGAAGGTGAACCTGCAGCTGGTAATGAACCTGCCCCTGCAGTTCCCTTAGAACCGGTTTTGGTAGAACCTGTGGTGACCAGTTCTGTAGCTGCACCACTTCTTGAAGCAGCTCTGCCAGACCCTGTGGTGACCAGCTCTTTAGCTGCACCCATTTTTGAAGAAACTATCCTTCCCATGGTGACCAGCTCTTGGTGCACCACGTGGAAGTTGGCCTTTCACCCTCCTCCCCTATTCCAGCCCCTGCCACTTCACCTATCCAAGCTGTCCCATCTCCCATACCCTCCATTATTCCAATTATAGATTCCCCCTCTACACCAACCACTCCAACCATACTCACACCACCAATTTCTCCCACCAATGCCCATGTTTTAACTGCAGACTTTATTGCCCCATCTCCCTGTACTCCTCTGCTCCAAAGCCCCTCAAATTCACCTGCTCATTCAGCCCACACACCTGATGTATCCCATACACCTGAACCTAAGCCTTTCACTACAGAGGCTTATTCTTCCTTAATGGGATCTAATTTTGAAACCATGGGGCTTGAACCTATCCCTATACCTGACCCTCATCATTTCACTCACTTACCTACTTCTCCCTTCTGACCATTGCACCCCCACCCTCCACTTGGTTGTACAGTCCTGCTATGCCCACCTCTCCCCCACCTGCATCTATTAACCAAATACTTGCCTACCTCCAATCCATCCAAGCCCAACTCCAAATCAACACAGAAAACTAGTCTGTGACCAATGACCTGGTCCAAACCTTAGCCTCCACATCCCACACAACCACCATTACCCCTAGCACTCTGATTCCCATGCTACCCAAACTGAACCAGAGGTAGTATTGGTTGATCTGCCCACCCCCACCACTATTACCCATGCAACCCAAACTAAACCTGAAGTCCCTCTGGTTGCATTCCCTTCACCACTCCCCACTTTCTCTGAGCAAGCCACTTAGACCGACCCTGAAGTTCTCCTTCGGGACACTTCTTCTCCCCCTCCCACAGCTGGGACACCTTTGGTCCCCTACCATTCCATTCCCCTTCCCAGATTTGCCACCCTCAGAAGAGCCATGGAAGAAAATCCCTATATCTGTCGAGATGTTCTAAAGGGGTTAGCTGATTTACAAGCCTACATTCGAACCCCTTATGAAAACCAGATTCGGAAGTTAGAGTTATTTATGAAATTTGAGAGAGAGAAAATGAAGGACTTGCTGGGTCAAACATTTTAGATGGTTGAGGAGCAAGACACAGTGACCATGTTGCAAGCACAGCTTGACCAAGAAAAACTGAAGACCACTAGACATGGCAAGTACATTGGCCTCACCAAAATGATAAAATCAGAGGAATACACTGAGCTACAAAACACACTCCACGAGAAAGCTCAATCAAGTTCAGACTCCAATACTGATTCTAGTTCTGATTCTGACAGTGACTCCAGTTCTGAGCCAATTGAACCAACTTATGACACAGATTTTGACCCCAATTATTAAAGCACTTTGTACTTATCTATGGTATAAGTTTGTAATATATATTCTGGTTTTTCTTGTGAAATTAATGTGCATTTCTGTCTGTCCTCTTGTCATCATGATTTTTTTCTTGCTTATATCTCTTCTCTGCTTTGGACCAGTGTGGACCCTGCTCCCCTTTGGTTTGGGGGTATGGCAGGTATGTCAATAAAATAAGTAAGTTAATGCTTGGTGCAGCTTATGATCAGTAGAATTTTTGAAAATGATGTAATTTCACACCTGTTGTTTTGAAAAATGAGGAAGTTAAAACTTTTTAAAATTAATTTCAAGTGTAATTCTACTACTTTCATGAAGTGAATGTCAGAAAATTTCCAAAAGAAAATTGATGTTTTAGTAAACCTAAAAAGAGGGAAAACAGTGATGATATACCTCAGGAATTTGATAGAAAACCACACCCAGTGAGATTTGGACCTGTAATGTATTCTTTGGAGGTATGAATTGGCAATTTTTTCTGCTCTAGGGACTGTTTAAACCTGCTTGTTATCACTAGAAGTTACATATATCCAAGTTAAAATAGTTTGACAACAATCATGATATTAAAGACATGATGTAAGGCCTCCTTTTAGACAGTTTGAACTTCAAAAAGCCCAACCTATTGAAACTGCCCTTGATACACACCATTTGAGCTGTACAAATCTAAGATTCCTTTGAAACCTCATCCAATAACCTCATCAACTTCATTTAGCCTAACCCTCACTCTGACAAGTCAGAAGATAAAGGGAAGGAAGCTGAAGAAAGGTGAGTTGGGTAACAGTCTAGTAAAAAAATAAAATAATTGAAGGCAATGATGTATCAGCAGAAGAAATGTGGCATTCCAGTCAATGTTGCTTTGAAAAAAAAAAAAAAAAAAAGGGAGAAGGCATTTCATTGGAAGTTTGAAAAAGAAAGAGAAAAAGATGGCCACTTTGGCTCTGAAAATTCAAAGAAGAAGATGAAATTGTGCTGAATTGAAGAAGGTGTGTCTATCACCTCCTTACCTTGGCTGACTTCTCAATTTTGAACTCCATTCCACCCCTTTATTCTTGATAAATTTCACCCATAAGCCACATTACAACCCAAGTTAAAGTCCTTACTGATCAATGATGGATTGAGCTGTCACATGGAGATAAGGATTTGTGTAATCTATGGTGAAAAAAGTAGTAAATTCAGAATAAAAGCAATGCCTATGCTCCTCGCCAATCCTATTTGAGGACTATAATTGCTCTTGATGTGAAATAGTGCAACCCTCATATTTGCATGGTGAGTGAAAACCACGGTGAGAGTTGAGTTTAAAATCAAATTATTTGGGGTAACATCAAAACTGAATTCCCAAATAGAAGGCAAGCTTTTCATTAATTTTTCTTGTAAAACTTTTGACACCAATGAGTGAATGGTAAAGGAATTACGAGAATTTTAGTTTTGAACTGATGTTTTCTTAAAATCTTCTTACAACGACCAATGCAGTGTGAATAATTTGATTGGATGAAAGTTTGCTTTAACAGGCGCATTAATCTTAAGCGATTTATTGGAGAAGTTTGTGGGTACCTTCACGGAAAACCCTCAGAGACTTCACTCCTCCACTAGGGATCACCTAGGGGTTTAAAAGGCTTGTTGCATATGCTAAATGCAATCGTGTTCCCTACAAAATGGCTTTTCATTCTATTTTAAATTTTGTCTTTGCTCGGGGACTAGCAAAGCTTAGGTTTAAGTGTGTTGAGAACTGAAAATACCATTTTCACCCCTTATTAACTGGGCCTTGATAGACCCTTGAGAGAACTAAATAAGTGTTTTAAGTGTTTGTTTACGTAACAATAAAGCGGGCTTAACCTTGAAAGTAGCTCAAAAGTGCCAAAACGATGACAATCCATGCCAATCCAAAGGAAGAAAGAGCAGAACCATCCTCTCCAGCTGATGAAAGGACTGAATTGAAGAGGCAAAGACCTGGTCATAACCCAGAAAAGAAGTATGGAGCAATTCAAAGCGAGAAAAATACACTCTGAGTACTTTTGAAAGAACTCAAACTTCTGCGAAAAGAACAAAACTCGAGCTTAGCTTTGAAGAGCATCTGAACTCTTGAGCGGATGATTTACCTTTTTCGAAAGAAGAAAACTCAATCTGACAGTAACCCGGAACCTTGCGAAAAGAGCTTCAGGAGTTACAACACCTTGCGAAAAGCCCCCTAAGCTTTGCGAGAAGGTATTCTGGAGGTTCCTAGCTTTTGCAAGGGCCATTCAGTAATTTGTTTCATGCGGCCCAATGCATCTAAAAACCTAGGGACATTCCAGAGGATTCTAAGCATGAAGCGAAGGCATATTCCACCCCACGTGAGCACCCAGAGATGAAATAACTTGGCGGGAACTTCTAGAAACTCTAACAGACTTTCAAAATGCATAACAGAATTGATGCCTTTTTCACCTGATTGGCTGAACCAGATCAAGGAATTCTGATTGGCCAGAATAGATCTGGATCCTCGTGCTCGACTACCATTGGTCAATACAGATCTGAGCACTTCTGATTGGTTGATACACATCTGAGCTGGACTTAGGGAAAACTATAAATAGACGAACCATTTGCCCAATTTGGGCATCCAGATTTTGAGTTTCATTCCTATTCCCCTATTTCCAAACTAGATAGTTTGTTTGAAATCCCTGTAATAGCTTCACTTTTACTTGAAATTGAGAGCTGTGAGATATTTCTGTAATTCAAAAGAGAGTTGTATTCAAGACTACAAATCTGAGAGTTGTTTAAGTTGTGCTCTGTAATTGTAATGGTGGATTTGAAAAGGTTGCTGTAAACCGTACATTCTCAATTGGACTCATGTTAAGGGTTCCCTCTGATCTCCTTATTACATTAGACTCCTTTAGATTTACTGTTTTTCATGCAATTTCCCTTGATTCATTAATCCTGTGAGAATTAGTGTTGGTAACCTAATCTCTCACGGCATTTGTAGTGATGCTTCTTGTTTTAAACTAAGGCTTTGGATTAAAGACTATTGGATGGTCTGTGGCCATTAAAGTGGACAGACCATAGCCATAAGCCTAAGTCTAATCCTTGAGTTAGATTTATTTCTCTTACATCTGTGCTTGTAGCCAGATGAAGATCGAATCATTTCTCTGTTGATCGGCAGTCATTCTCATTGTGTTTCAAGGACCAAATCAAAGTTAAATATTACTTCTCCATTTTTTTTACAAGTTTACCTCAAACGTTCCCCCAACTCGGATCTGGATCATTTAGTTTAACTTTTACTTTTATCATTTAGTTAATGTGACAAATTCAACCTCCCATCTTATGTGCTTTCTAGATAGGATAAGAGGCCAGATCTGGTAGCTCAGATCTGGAGGTTTATCTTGCATTTTAGACAAATTCTCTGTAGACGATCTTTCACTCACTTACATTTAAAACTTGCTACAATTGGCCCTGATCTTGCAGGCTAATTCACTTCTACCTGTGCTGATATTTCTATACACTTTTTAATATTCAAGATTCATTATAATTTAGCAGTTGCAAACCTGTTTTCAAAACACACATAAATCAAGCACACTAAGAACAATAACAGGAGCCTAGGCATAGACCGGTGAATCAGAATCACATTTTTGGCACTTCTGTGCTTATAAAATTGATTTAGGTTTCTCAAGACATCAAAAGCTCTGGGTGGCTGTTAAGTAGTGAAAAATACCATTTTTCACCCCTAAACATGAGCCTTGAAAGACCCTTGAGAAGACTAAATAAGTGCTTTAGTGTTCATATTGCAGCTAACCAAAAAGACAGGTCCAAATCTGAAAACCATCTTAAAATGATCAAAAAGCCGACAACGCATGTCAAACTCAAAGAGGGAGTGAAGAAATAGCCTCAGCAATGGCTAAAAAGGTCCTAAAAGAGCAAGAAAAGACCTGAAAAGAAGAAGGATCCATTCGCAAAGAATCTCTTCAATTCGCAAAGAACCTTGAACTTTGCGAAAAGAAGAAAACACTCCTCGAATAGAAGATTTACCTCTGCGAAAAGAAGAGAAGTCCTCTGCGAAAAGAACTTCTGCTTTGCAAAAAGAACTTCTGCTTTGCGAAAAGAACTTATGCTTTGCGAAAAGAACTTCTGGAGCCAACCTACTTTGCGAAAAGACCCTTAAACTCGCATGAAATGGCATCTGGGGATTTACCACTTTGAAGGGCATTTCAAGAACTCTGACGCTACCAATGTAATTAAAAGCCCGGAGACATTAGGAAGATTCCAAGCACAAACCAAAGGCATATTCCGCCCCACGTGAAAACCCAAAGATGAAATCACTTAGCGGGAAGTTCTAGTAGCTCAAACAGACTTTGGAATGTCCATAACAGAAATGATGCTTCTAGCGCCTGATTGGCTGAACCAGAACAGAGCATTTTCACTGGCCAGAACAGAACTGGATCCCCGTGCTCAACAGCCATTGGGCAATACTGATCCGAGCACTTCGATTGGTCAATTCAAATTTATGCGAGTGATAGAGGGAAAGCTATAAATTGAGAAGACATTTGCCCAATTGGGGCATCCAGATTTTGAGTTTTCATCTCTGCTTTCCCTCCTTCCTACGGATAGTCTATCTGCCCTTTGTAATTTCTTCCTCTGTTTTTGCTTTTGAGAGTTCCGAGAGTGCTTTTGTAACTCCAAAGAGATCGGATTCAAGATCGCTAGTCCGAGGGCTTTCTAAAGCCGTGTTCAGAATTGTAAGATTGAATTTAAAGGTTCTTCAGAACTGTGTTTTCTCCATTGGATTCATGTCAAGGGTTCTTATTGATCACCTTAGTGCATTAGACTCCTTTAGATTCACTACTTTGCATGCAATTTCCCTTGATTCATTACCCGCATTTAATTAGCGTTGGTAACCTAGTTCGACAAAGACTTGCATGATGTTCATGTTCAATTGAGAATAGGTCAACAACTATTGGATGATCTGTGACCATTTAAGTGGATGATCATAACCATAAGTTTAAACCCTTCCTTAATTCAGATTTATTTCTCTTACATCTGTCGGTAGCCGATGAAGATTGAATCAACTCGCTTAGTTGATTCTCCATTAAAATTCAAAGGCGAAATCACGAAAGTTATTATTTCTCCATTTGATTTATTTTAATCACTTCCCCAACTTGAATCGGATGCTTAGTTAGTTCTTTTCTTTATTTGCTTTTAGTTAAACGTGACAAAAACCCAACACTCTCTTTTTATCTGCTTTCTAGATAATTATATAGCCAGATCTGGAGGGCTATCTCATATTTCAGACAAAATCTCTGTGGACGTTCTTTAATATACTCACTTTTAAAACTTTCTACAAATGGCCACGATCTTGCAGTGCTATTGTTAGCCCTCAATGTCTTGATATCTCTTTCATAATTTAAAATTATGTAACTTATTATTCATTAATTAGTTCTCAAAATACACATAAAAAGGCACATGTGGAGTTACAACAAGTTTTTGGCGCTGCTTGGGAATTTGTTCTAAAATAGATAAGACCTATGTTTATTTTCATTTATTTATCATCATTTATTAATTTCATGAAAGAGCTTACTAGTATGAAGGAAAGGAAAGCACGTAATTCAACGTTTGTTGTGCAAATTCCTCTCTGAGTTGTATGTTTGGTGAGAACCCTCAATCCACGAGATTCTCCCGTTAAATTCGTGAAGTTGAAAGACTCCTAAGAAACCGACATACATCACGGACATCTCTGAAATGGGAAGACCGTAGATTGTTAAGAGACTTTTGCCCTGGTGCTTATAATTCCCCATTTTGCATTCAATTTCCCACAAAGTGGAGGGAAATTATGAAATTAAGTCCTCCACCATCCAAATGTTGCCTTCATTCCATGGATTGAGTAAGGAAGACCCTTACAAACACATTGATGAATTTCGCTTTATGCACAATATTTAACATAGTGGACTTGGTCTGAGGCAACCAAGCTTAGGCTCTTTCCTTTTCATTAAAGGACAAAGCTAGAGCATGGTTATCTATGTTAGCACCAAAACATCACATCATGGAATGATTTACAATGTCAATTTTTGTCAAAATATTTCCCAATGACTAAAACCAGCCAAGCGAGACAAAGCATCATCTCTTTTCCCAAAACTCAATCAAACTTTCCATGAAGCATGGGAAAGGTTTAAAGAATCATAAGACAATGCCCTCACCATCAAATTCCTAAATGGCAGCTGGTTCAAAGCTTCTATCAAGGAACCTGATCAAAGGGCAAGAACATGGTGGATGCCTCTTGTGGAGGTACCTACTTGCAAAAACAGTTGAAGAGGTTTGGGACCTCTTTGAGGTGATTGGAGAAAATTCAACCCAGCAGAATCGTCAAGGGACACCGAGAATCCAGCTAGGATGAATAATCCCCAATTCACAAGAGGGAAAGTTTATGAAGTCAATGAGTGGAAAGGAAAGTGGATAATTTGACCACAAAATTTGATAGGTGATGGACTCATTTAAAGCTCCAAATGGGTCAAGAGTAGAGGAGGCATGTCCGATATGCAGCCCCCACTCATTCCATTGATCAATGTCCTACATCACAATTTCCATAACTCATGATGGAACAAGCTCATGCACAGATCTTATGGATGATGCAATCGAATGACTACCCATGGAGATCTCATCCTAATCTCGTGGAATCCAACAATAGCAAAGAGCAGCCAAAAATCAATTACCTTTCAAACCTCTCACCATATCGCAGAATTTTTATAATAAATCAAATTTTCAATGACCTAACCAACAACAAGCCATGCGTGATGCACGACCCCTGCCCCTCCTAGATCCCCTGACCTTTGAAGAAGCGGGTCTTGAGCTCACTTCAAAATCTTGAACTCCTGCATCGTGAACCTTCACAATGAGCATTAAAAAATTGAAGAAACGCCGGGCCAACTCTCAAATTCATTGGCTAAGAGAGAAGAGGGTAAACTACCCACCAACTTTGTGAACAATCCTAAGGGACAGTTCATGGTTGGAGAATCCTCAAATGGCCATGAGGAAATCAAAGTGTGACTACTTTGAGAAGTGGAAGAATAATAAAAACACAAAGGTAGTGAAGAGGAAAAGATGAAGAACAAGTGAACAACAATTTGGATAACAATATTTTGATTTACATCGAAAATTCAAAAAAATGAAAAAGAAAATAACAAAATTGTTGAAAAGATGAGAAGGAGAAATTTGTTCCTCATCTCCCATTTCCCCATGCAATGAAGTCGGTTCTCCTTTTGACAAAGGAAACACAAAATTGAGGAAATGATGGAGACATTCAAGCAAGTTAAAATTAATCTACCGCTTGATGCAATCAAACAGTCCACTTATGCAAAATTTCTCAAAGACGTATGCAGGCACAAAAGGCAATCTAGACTACATTTATCCAAGAAGGCCATTGCTGTGGAGAAAATCAACCAGGTGCTATGAGTTGCAACACCACCTAAGATGCAAGGCCCAGGAGACCCCACAATCGCCTGCGTCATTGGGGGGCACGCCGTTGAGAAAGCCTTGCTAGATCCGGGTGCTAGTGTCAACTCGCTTATTCCTGCCTATGAGAAGCTAGGTTTGGGAGAATTGAAACCCACTCAAGTGGTGTTACAAATGACTACACAGATCTGAAAGGAAACCTATGGGGTTGATTGAAGATGTTTTGGTAGGAGTAGACAAGTTTTTCTACCTGCTGACTTTTTGGTGTTGGACATGGAACCAACCAAAAGTACCAACGCCATCCCCTGCTATTCGGGAAGACCATTCTGCTACTGACTAATGCATGCATTCAATGCAGTGTCTGGCATCATGGAGGTGTCGTTTGGAAATATGAAAGTTAAATTGAATGTGTATAATCTTGTTACTCAACCTCAATTCTCTCGAGGAATGTTTCCATGTTGACATCATTGATGAGTGGTGGAGGAGTCTTTACAAACATTTCGCAAGGTAAAGACTCCACCACAAAATTTAAAAATGATTGGGAATCCAGAGAAAGAAGGAAAAGGAGATCAAATTCAAAGGAGTCTACTTTGTGCAAGGTCACCAACAAATCATCAAGTTCTCTCTCTTGGAGACTGCTCTCTCCTCTTCCACAAGTTACCAAGGTACCTTTGCTGCCCTCTTTTCTCACACGAATTGGAACTCAAACAGGCTCCCCAAAAATCTGAAATATGTGTTTTGGGAGATCATCAAACACTACTGTGATTATTTCTTCCTCCCTTACAAAGGAGCAAGAAGAGGAGCTGTTGGTAGTTCTAAAGCACACAAGAAAGCAATTGGTCGGACCATTGCTGATTTAGGAGGAATAAACCTAGTGTATGCATGCATAACATCCACCGGAAGAGGATGCCAAGCCTTCTAGAGAAATGCAAAGAAGGTTGAATCCTCACATGCAAGAAGTGGTAATGAAGGAAGTAGTCAAGCTGCTAGATGCGGGGGTCATTTACCCCATTTCAGATTCTGCTTAGGTAGCACCCACACAGGTGCTGCCTAAGAAATCTGGCATCACTGTTGTGGCAGGTGAATCTTTTTAACTTATGTCCCCCAGACAAACAACTGGATGGGGGGTCGGGACAGACTACAGAAAATTAAAAACCATGACAAGCAAAGACCATTTCCCCTCCCTTCATTGACCAAATCCTTGATAAACTTGCGTGCAAAGCTTACTATCGCTTCCTTGATGGGTACTCTGGTTACAACCGGATCCTCGTACCACATTGTGACCAAGAAAAGACCACCTTCACCTGCCCCTTTGGCACTTTTGCCTATAGGAGGATGCCCTTTGGTCTTTGCAATGCCCCTGCTACTTTTCAAAGATGCATGTATGCCATCTTTTCTGACATGATTGATCAGTTCATGGAGATCTTCATGGATGACTTTTCAATTTATGGAGACAGCTTTTCCCAATGCTTACACCACCTCAAGTTGGTGTTGCAAAGATGTGAAGAAACCAATTTGGTTCTAAGCTGGGAAAAGAGTCATTTTATGGTCACCCAAGGCATTGTCCTAGGACATGTGGTCTCCCATAAAGGCATAGAGGTGGACCAAGCAAATATTGATCTAATTGCACATTTGCCTCCTCCGTAATTTAAGCAAATCGTAAGTTTCTTAGGGCATGCAGGATTTTATAGGAGGTTCATCAAAGATTTGATAAAATTTCCAAGCCACTCTGTCATTTCTTGTGTCAAGATGTTCCTTTTGTGTTTACTAATGAATGCATGACAGCCTTTGAGGTCCTTAAGAAATGTCGATTTCTCCCATCTTGCGCCCCGACTATTCGGTGCCCTTTGAGCTGATGTGTGATGCGTCAGACTATGCCCTAGGAGCTGTCCTAGGCGTAGAAAGGATAAGCTTCCCCATGTCATAGCTTATGCCAGAGATCCATGATAGATGCCCAGCTCAACTACACAACAAGCGAGAAAGAGTGCTGGCCATTGTGTTTGCATTGGAAAAATTCGGTCTTATGTTTTAGGTTCACAAATTGTGGTGTTCTTGACCACTGCCCTAAAGTACCTTCCGTCTAAGAAGGATACCAAGCCCAGTTAATCAGATGGATCCTCCTATTACAGGTGAGTTTGATCTCTGATTAAGGATAAGAAAGGAGTGGAGAATGTGGTGGTGATCACTTATCCGAGAATTCTCAATCTTGAGGATGATAGCTTACCCATTAATGAATCATTTCCGATGAGCAACTTTTTGCCATCAATACCCATCCTTGGTTTGCAAACATAGTCAACTTCTTGGCTCGGATGATTCCTCAACATTGGAATCGAATGGATAAAGATCTTTTCTTCTCACAAGTTAAAAATTTCATTTGGGAAGATCCTTATCTATTCAAGAATTGTGCACTCAAGTGATCGGAAAGTGTGTCCCGGACCATGAATTCTCGGCATATTGTCAATGTGTCATGAACAGCTGTGGAGGCCATTTCGTGGCAATAAAAGTGCAAAAATTCTGCAGTGTGGTTTCTATTGGCCCACAATCTTTAAAGATGCCTTACAAGATCAGAATCTTGCAGCGCCAAAAATCGGGCAAGATTTCCAAAAGAAACTCAATGCCTCTACCAATCCTCGGTAGTTGAGTTGTTTGATGTTTGGGGCATAGATTTTATGGCCCCTTTCCCCCTTCTAATGGAAATAATTTCATCTTGGTAGCTGTGGACTATGTCTCCAAGCGGATTGTGGCCATAGCTACCAAATCCAATGATCACAAAGGGGTCTTAAGATTCCTCAAAGACCACATTCTTTCCAGATTTGGATTCCCCAGAGCCATCATCGGTGATGGGGAGCCACTTTTAATGTGACGGTTTGACTCTCTATTAAAAAGTACTCAGTCACTCACAGAGTAGCCACTCCCTATCATCCACAAACCATGGGACGGTGGAGATTTCAAATAGAGATCAAACACATTTTGGAAAAACTGTGAAGAAGGACAGAGAGGATTGGTCCTTTAAGCTTAATGATGGTTTGTGGGCATACAGAACTGCCTACAAAACTCCAATTGGAATGTCTCCTTTTAGACTGGTCTATGGCAAAGCATGTCATTTGCCAGTAGAGTTAGAATACAAAGCTTTACGGCTATTAAAACATTTAATATGGATCTAACTTCTTTGGTAATCACAGAAACTTCAACTCACCGAATTGGAAGAGCTGCGGATGGATGCTTATACAAGCTCCAGTTGTATAAGGAGAAAGTCAAATCATTTCATGATAGGAGTTTAATGAGAAAAGAGTTCATACCGGGGTCCAAGGTATGGTTATTCAACTCTAAACTTAAATTCTTTCTGGCAAATTGAGATCCGATGGGAAGGGCCATACACCTGTCATCAAGGCTGCCCCTCGGGAGTTGTGGATATCCGTGATCCCAATGACTAAGAGTCATTAAGGTAAATGGTCGAGGCTCAAGCCATGCATTGACAACATTCAGAGCTGTCGCCCATCCATCATCACGAATCTCCAAAATCTGATGGTAGAAAATTGTATATTATGTTTGTACAACATAGTTTTTCTGAATTTCTCCGCTTCGCTTTCTTTTCCTTTTCGCAAGATAGTTTAATTACACTTAAAGTTCAAATCGCAAAGCAAAAATTACTTTTCGCAAAGTCCAAAGTCTATTCGAAAAGATTACGAGCTGCAATGAGCGCTCGAAAACAAAGATGTTCTTTTGAATAGTTGATTATGATAACATTTCCTTTTGAATAGACGGTTACGAAGCTAAGTCCTGCGAAATAATCTTTGAAGCTATCTACTTGTCGAAAGGCACTTTGGCCATTCAAGTAATAAGAAGGGCTCTTTTGGAACTTTTCAAAACTTAAAGGTGCTTTGATTTTAGCTTCAAGTATATTTAGTCGTTTTGAAGTTAGCGTTGTATTTGCAACACTCTTCGCAGAGCGACGCCCACTAAAACCCTAGCTCACTCTCTTCTCCACGAGCTCCACAAGGATATCACCGCTTTTGTTCCTAATTGTTTGAGCGTTTCCATTTTCAGAGATCAAAGTCGACCGTCCCATGATCTTTACAAACAAAGCGACTTTCAAGCACAAACCCTAGATCATGGTATTTTTTCTATCCATTCTCGCTCAATTTTTTAGAAAATCTAAATCTGTTAGCAGTGTTTGGAGCATTTTTCCTCCGTCAATTAAGTATGGGAAAATCGAAAATCCTTAGCCATGTTCCCCAAATCATCAGTCCAAGAAGGCAACCAAATCGACCCCAAAAGCCAAAGGCAAAGCAAAAAACGTCTGCAAGAGAAAGCTTTCAATGGACAAGGCAGATAGGGTTGAAAAAGGAAAGAAAATACGCCATGAGGCCGCCTCAAGCCACAGTCCGAGCTGCCCCATTACCCATTCACTTAGTTTTGCCTAACCCCTTCATTGATACCCAGAAGCTCATACCTGAGCTATTGGTGGATGAAACTTTTTTCTCCTCCAAACATGATTGCCTACCATCCCTAAGATGCCTCAGGGAAGCTTCTCTCAGCACTATCCTCACCCCATTACCAGAAAAAACTTATCCAAGGATGATAAAACTGTGGTATCAAAACCTCACAAAGGTCTGAAGATGTTGCGACGTGCCAACCTTAGTCATTTTAGATAAGTGGACCTAACTGTGACAGCTGAGGACATAGGGCATGCTCTGGGGATACCTTTTCAATTCAACCCCGATGGACCTTTGGCGGCTCCTGAAGCAGCCTCTTTCAGAAACATGGCTGCCCATTTAACACAAGGCATGGTGGGTTACGGGCAATCAATAATGAGAAGAGATCTCGCAATATACGCTAATGGATTCCATACTCAGGGAGCTTTTATGTAATCGGCATACCCAAGAGAGGCGAACTCCTATCCTCAAGCCCTCTTTCACTTTTCTAAGGGCAATTTTTCAATGCCCCATGCTCATCGGAAGCAATGGCTGATGTGAGTGCCAAGGTAAAGAAGAAAGCAGAAATTGCTGGCCTCCCTTTGGAAGACTAATTTCAGCCCTCTTAGGAGCCAAGTTTGACATTAATAGGAAGAGCCCTTTGAGGTACTCCTCACAACTTTGGCAAGAAAGCACGGACCACAAGTCGGCCATGTTAAGAAGAATGAGGGAAGTAGGAGAACCAGCCCATGCCCCGCCTGCACTGCCCCTATTGCTGCCCCTCACGAACCCATAGCACTGAGCCAGAGCTAGTTCTTCTTCTTGAGAGCATGACAGAGAACCAAGCCACGAAAGTGTGGGTGGGCATCTTTGCAGTGTGGAAATTGTGTGGAGCCTCAACCAGCCCCCCGAGCCTCAGGCCCCCTACCGGTTTACAAGCCCAACTCCTTGTGGTGACCAGCTCTTTAGTTGCACCACTTGCGACTTAGTCCACACCCTGAGGTAGCTCTTGTTGCACCTCCTCTGACCACAGATGGCCCGGTTCCCTATTCCTCCACACCTCCCCATCCCAGTGGTTCATCATCCACACCTTCCATCATTCCTATTTTGGACACCCCTACCACACCAACCACCCTACTATCCCAACACCACCCATCTCCCCAACAATAACCAGTCCTAGAGGAATTAGCCACCCCAATCCTTGCTCCATCCCCTTCCACCCCTCCGCCCAACGCTCCTCACACTCCCACACCCTTGACATACACGAGGTATCCCAGGACCTCTGAACCCCAACCTTTCCCCAGAGGCTTATTCACCCCTATTTGAAACCATGAAACTAGACCCCACCCCTATACCTGCTCCTCCCCCTTTCACCCATTTCCCCACCTCCCCTTTCACACCCATTACCCCCCATCCCTCCACCTCACTAATCCCAATCCCCTCTAGGCTAATCTCCCCCCCCCCCCCTCCCTTCCCCCAGATCCTCCCCCACCTCCAAAATATCCCACCCCCGGTCCTAACAAATGCATAATCAATCACACATTGAGCTCATCCATCGTCGCCCCATTACCACCTACCCCCATTACCCCTCGCTCTCCATTTTGCCTCACAGCAACCCAAAGCAGACCTGTAAGTCCTAGTGCTTCCCTCCACTACCACCCAGCTAACCAAACAGACCCCTTCACCACCCCCTGCTTTTCGACTTAGCCATTCTAACTGACCCTACTGACCCTCTCTTAACCGCCCCCCCCCCCCCCCCCGGACCCCCTTTAGTCCCCTACCACTCCATCCCCCTCCCTAGATATGCCACCCTCTCCCAGGCCATGATAGAAAATCCCTACATCCGTAGGGATGTGCAGAAGGGGCTGGCTGATTTGGAGGCCTACATCCGAACCCCTTATGAGGCCAAAATCAAAAAATTAGAGCATTTCATGCAATTTGTGAGAGAGAAGATGAGGGATCTGGTGGGACGAACATTCCAATTGGTCAAAAGGCGGCAAAGCTAGGTGGCTATGCTCCAAGCTCGATTAGCTCAAGAAACGGAAGAAAACCACCGGCTGACCAAACACCTTGGCCTCACGGAAAGATCAAGTCAAGAGTACACTGAACTCCAGAACTCCATTCCTGAGAAACCAAAATCCAGTTCTGATTCCAACACTGATTCTAGTTCGGATTCTGACAGTGACTCTAGTTCAGAGCCCATAGAACCCATCTATGATACTGACTTTGATCCTAGTTATTAAAAGTCTGCATCTACTGTGTCTCAAATACAATGTATAAATCTTTTGTTTTTTGTATCATTCGGTCCAATTCTGTCATTTGTTTTCTTTCTTATTCCATTTTTCTCTGTTAATTGTTCTGTTTTCTGTTATTTTGCAATTTTTTCTGTTATAGCTGTGCTCCCCTACTTCAGAAACAAACAAAAATAAACCCTCACCCTTACTCCCTTTCCCCCTCTTTTCTTTTATTTTACGTAAAATTTCGTTCATACAATTTGCTTTGTAATTCTCCATGCTATTATTTTTTCTCTGTTTTCCCTAATAAGCGTGGACTATACCACCACCTTTGAACCAAAGTGAGGACCTTTGCTCCTCATAGGTTTGGGGTGTGGCATGTGTCTGCCAAGGAATAGTTAACCTAAGGACAACAGAATCACCTAAATGTCGAAATGAATTATTTTACTTAAGAATCATGACAATGTGGAAATTTTAAAATTTTCTTTGCAAGAATTTAGACATACTAAACCTTGCGATATTCTACATTTCCATGATAATTACACCATAAAAACATACTGGTATCAAAGACATAGTAAGTCAAAAGGAAGAGAAAAAGGTAAAGATATACTTAAAAGCTCAAGGAAAAACCATAACCGGTGAGAATTGAGCCCATATATTTTCCATCTCCGTTGAAGAGTGACTGAGGCAATTTTTTCGATTCAAAGGATTGGTGAGGCATTAGATCCACTAGAAGTTAGGAAACTCCAAATTAAAACAAGTAACGGACTCATGAAACCGAGGAAAAGATCAAGGCCTTATTTGGACAAACTTGAACCTAACAGAACCAACCAAGAAAAATCTGCCCTGTTTGTACCCCATTTGAGCTATAAATCCTACAATTCTTCATCAAAAATACCCAAAAGTACTTTTTGAACCTATGGAACCAATTCAGCCTTCCCTCACTCGAGATTTCAGAGGTAAAGGAGAAAGAATCAAGATGGACCATTTCGGGCAACATCAAGAAAAGAAGAGAAAATATCTCAAAAACAGGCAATATGGTGGAGAAAGAAGAGACAAACAATGTGAAAAGTTGCAAGCAAAAAGGCAAAAAGGGACCTTATAATGCAAGATCAAAGAAAGAACTGATCACCGTGAATGTGAGAATCTCGAAAGAAGAAGAAAGAAGCTAAACTCAAAAGGTGGAGTCATGAACCATCTCCTGCACTTCCGAGTTCTCAAATTCAAACCTCTTCAAATTGCCTTTCCTTGAAACTTCACTCCATAAGCCATACAAACAAACCTAGATTAAAAGCCCTTGTGATCCAAAGTTGAGTGAGCTGTCATGTGGAGATGAGAAGTGACCCAATCTATGGTGAGGAGATGTCAATGATGCCATTGCCTAAGAATCATGCCTATGCTCATGCTTACAGATCCATTTGGGAGATGTAACGCTCTTGAGCTTGAGTGAAAATGAACCCTCAACAAAAACAACGATGAGAGTATACCACGGTGAGTGTTTGGGTTGGAACTTGAGCACCTTAAGTATGACTTATAACCTAATTTTTATCCATAGGATGAGCTTCATGGCACATTTGTATGATTTTCTATGATTTGTTCACAGTTGGAAATATTGAAACATTCATGAGGTTTATAAATGTTTAAATTCCACAAACAATAATCAAATTTTCTGTTTCATCATTGATTCAAGAGTAACTAACCTGCTCCTTGATTGCTCATTTGATAATATTGCCGATGTTAACTGTTTCATGGAGAAGTTTGTGGGTACCTTCGAAAACCCTCAGACTTCACTCCTCCTCTAGGGATCACCTAGGGGTTTAAAAGGCTTGTTGCATATGCTAAATGCACTGCTTCCTACAAAAGTGGCTCTTTATTTTGCTTTTACGTTTCTTTGCTCGACTAGCAAAGCTTAGGTTTGGTGTGTTAAGTAGTGAAAAATACCATTTTCACCCCTAAACATGAGCCTTGAAAGACCCTTGAGAAGACTAAATAAGTGCTTTAGTGTTCATATTGCGACTAACCAAAAAGATGTGTCCAAATCGAAAACCATCTTAAAATGATCAAAAAGCCGACAACGCATGTCAAACTCAAAGAGGAGTGAAGAAATAGCCTCAAAGAATGGCTAAAAAGGTCCTAAAAGAGCAAGAAAAGACTGAAAGAAGAAGGATCCATTCGAAGAATCTCTTCAATTCGCAAGAAGAACCTTGAACTTTTAAAAGAAGAAAACACTCCTCGAATAGAAGATTTACCTCTGCGAAAAGAAGAGAAGTCCTCTCGAAAAGAACTTCGCTTTGCAAAAGAACTTCGCTTTGCGAAAAGAACTTATGCTTTGCGAAAAGAACTTCGAGCCAACCTACTTTGAAAAGACCCTTAAACTCTAAATGGCATCTTTGAGGATTTGACCACTTTGAAGGGCATTTCAAGAACTCTGCACGCGCCAATGTAATTAAAAGCCGAGACATTAGGAAGATTCCAAGCACAAACCAAAGGCATATTCCATGCGTGAAAACCCAAAGATGAAATCACTTGGCGGGAACTTCTAGAAGCTCAAACAAACTTTTGAATTCCGTAATGAATTGATGCTTCTAACGCTGATTGGCTGAACCAGATCAGAGCATTTTCATTGGCCAGAACAGATCTGGATCCCCGTGCTCAACAGCCATTGGGCAATACAGATCTGAGCACTTCTGATTGGTCAATTCAGCCTTGTGCAGGATAGAGGGAAAGCTATAAATTGAGAAGACATTTGCCCAATTGGGGCATCCAGATTTTGAGTTTTCATCTCTGTTTCCCTCCTTCCGGTCAGATAGTCTATCTGTACCCCTTGTAATTTCTTCCTCTGTTTTGCTTATGAGAGTTGCTGACAGAGCTTTTGTAACTCCAAAGAGATCAGATTCAAGACTGCTAGTCTGAGGGCTTTCTAAAGCCGTGCTCTGTAATTGTAAGATTGAATTTAAAAGGTTGCTGTAAACTGTGTTTTCTCCATTGGATTCATGTCAAGGGTTCTTATTGATCACCTTAGTGCATTAGACTCCTTTAGATTCACTACTTTGCATGCAATTTCCCTTGATTCATTACCCCTGTACGAATTAGCGTTGGTAACCTAGTTCTGACAGCACTTGCAGTGATGTTCATGTTCTGAATTGAGAATAGGTCAACAACTATTGGATGATCTGTGACCATTTAAGTGGACAGATCATAACCATAAGTTTAAACCCCTTCCTTAATTCAGATTTATTTCTCTTACATCTGTGCTGGTAGCCAGATGAAGATTGAATCAACTCTGTTTAGTTGCAGATTCTCCATTAAAATTCAAAGGCGAAATCACAGAAAGTTATTATTTCTCCATTTGATTTATTTTAATCACTTCCCCAACTTGAATCTGGATCAGTTAGTTAGTTCTTTTCTTTATTTGCTTTTAGTTAAACGTGACAAAAACCCAACACTCTCTTTTTATCTGCTTTCTAGATAATTATAGAGCCAGATCTGGTAGCACAGATCTGGAGGTCTATCTCATATTTCAGACAAATTCTCTGTGGACGATCTTTAATATACTCACTTTTAAAACTTACTACAATTGGCCCTGATCTTGCAGGCTATTGTTAGCCCTCAATGTGCTGATATCTCTTTCATAATTTAAAATTATGTAACTTATTATTCATTAATTCGTTCTCAAAATACACATAAAAAAGGCACATGTGGAGTTACAACAGTGGCGACTCTATATATTTTTCACGAGTGCGCATCATCGCGAAGGGATAGTAAAAAATCCCACAATTGCACAGCATGTCATCTCTCAGTGGAGTTTAAGCACAAGGCCTTTTGGGCCATCAAAAGTTTGAACATGGACCTAACTTCTATTGGTGCAAATAGGAAATTGTAGGTTTCTGAGCTGAAAGAATTAAGGCTGGATGCTTATTCAAATTCCATAATTTACAAGGAGAAAGCCAAGGCCTCCTTTGCCAAGAACCTTTTGAGGAAGGACTTTGCTAATGAAGCCAAGGTATTGCTTTTCAACTTAAAACTTAAGTTCTTTCCAGCAAATTAAGATCCAGATGGGATGAACCATTAACTATAATCCATGCATTACCATCTGGGGCTGTGGAGATCATGGACCCCACTTTTGGTAGGGTCATGAAAGTAAATGGTCAGAGGCTCAAACATTGTGTGGAAAATACTATAGAGTCCTTTGAAACCATGGACTTTTAGGAACCACCCAATGCTGAGTGATCTCCAGCCTTGGACACTGTGTAATATAGTTGTTTTTGTTGTTTTCAATTCTATCATTTACTGTATTTTGTGATCCGTGAATCTTGATCTCTGTGCATAATTCTGGCTTGTTGTGGTGTAAGGCTGTGTTTAACATAGTAATCCATTTTTTTAAGGAATGAGAAATGTGCATGTACAACATGGTGGTCGGCTAATTTTATGTATTAAAATTATGTTAAATTCAAGTCTTAACCTATTGCAAATGCACAATAGAAATCATAGTACTAGCATAGGATCGTTCCCACAAGGAAGTTTGTCTATCTATTTACTTCTTATTTATATCTTCTATTTAAATCTTTATTTTAAAAACTTCTATTTATCTTTAAGATCTAATTTACTGGAGAAATATGAATAAAATAATTTGTTTTAATCTAAAGTGAATAAAATAAATCTAAATCCTCCTTCAGATTGAGGTCGTCAATCCCAATCTTCAGCTATCGGATATTTATGAATTTAAATAATACCGATACACCATATCTCAAGTTTCTTAGCATTGGTCATCAATCAATTCTAAGATCCTATCAATACAGATTTAATCCAATCAACAACTTCCTAAATTCTGGGCGTCAATCAAACCTTGAAAAACTGAAGATGAAAAGGTAAAAAATTGTTACACTAATCTGCAAATTCTAACCTGAGTCATGAATACAAAATAAAATTTGGAGATGTTTACAAAGCTGTGAATTGCATAAAGTAAAATCTAAACTAAAAAGTAAAGTAAAATATATCCTTCACCCCTCAGCTGCAGTCGTTAATTGCTCCTGCGAAACTACAAATATCAACTCTAATCTTCAGCACTCAATTGCAGTCATCAATTGCTCTTGAGAAACCTTGGATATCTAATCTATTCTAAGTATTTTACACTATTGATCGAAAGAAAATCCAATCTGAGGCATCAATTGATGCTGAAATTCTTCGATGACTATTCCTACACCAAGCTCTCTTATTTATAGATCATAAGGACTCAGTTTACAAGTTCTAAATCTAACAAAGAAGTAAAAACTATCCTAATATAACTCTACTTCTAATTTCATCTTTTCTTTGCTTTCTTTAGTTGATGCACTTCTAGAAGGTTCTTTATTCTTCAGCAGCAGAGTCCTTCAGAGTAAATCTTCATCAAGCTTCTCAGATCCGTGATCAGCTGAACTTGTAATTCTAGGAGTCTTCTAATTCTGTTCATGGTGGTGATAGGTCTCACGTGATCAGCAGCAATAATAGTAAATAGGAAAGCTTCTTTTTTTTAGAAATCGTAGATACTTCTATTATAGCTTCTTTGGAAAATCGTAAATCATGATTTTCTCTGATTTCATTGCTTTCATACTAGACGATTTTTTGTTCACGATTAATTACCTTTCTCTTCTGTATCATCTTTACTCTTTTGTCTCTTATGACGAATCAACTTTTAAGGAATCGTAAAATTACGATTTCTTATTTCTTTCTTTCTTCTTTTTACTTCAGCAGTAGCGTAAAATAATTAAATACGATTTCTCAGCTTTCTTGTATTGGCGAATCATCTTTACACACTCAATCGTCATGCTTACTGCTATTTGAGTTCGCTTTGATGAATATTAACACTTAGGCTCTCTTTTACTGTTTATCTTTAATAACTGCACATCAACAACTTATTAATAGCAAACTAAAGCCTAACATCACTAAGTTTAGGGTGATGAAATCGTAAATTATGTGACTGATCACACCCCCAAACTTATGTTTTGTTAGTCCCTAGCAAACAAGGAAAATTAAACTATTCTAAAACTAAAAATATAAATGCCACTTTCGTGGGGAGCACGATTTCATTTAGCGAATGCGACAAGGCTTTAAACCCCTAGGTGATCCCTAGTGGAGGAGTTGTAGTCTCCTGAAAGTTTTCAGTGAAGTTACCTACAAACTTTTAATATTTTTGGGTTTTTTAAAATATTTTTCAAAACTAAATATTCAAAATATAGATTTTTATATACTAATTACTCAGTCAATCATTAGATGTTCATTATTTTTCAAAATTTTTTAAATCTTTTATCCTTAGCATGCTATGAAAAGTTTATTTTTATAGATTTTTCTAAACTATAGTTTTTAGAAAATATTTTCATCCAAACTCTCACTTATTGGCATACTCTAAAAAATAATCAAACTTTTCGATTCTTATAATATTGTAGATATATATACAAATTTCATCGAACAATTAACTATGAAGATAAATCTCATGGAAAGGATAATCAGTTCTGTTCATATAAATTTTCCATTTATTCATAGTATCTATTATATATATCTCTTCTAGACTCATATTCTTGCAAATCGTAAAATACAAAGGTCTTTCCTTTGGCTTGTAATGGGGCTTTGGGTTTTCAGAAGGTTTCAAAGTAAAAGGTAGAGAGCATTCAAAATTATTTCTGAGAATTTCGCTCTTCCTTCTGTTCTTATTCTATATTTTTTAGCTTCAGTAAGTATCCTTATTTTGGATAACTTCTTCGCATTTCTTTTCTAGTATAAATCTCATTTTTCTTTTCAGGTTGGAAGCTTTTTGCTTCTCTTATTTTTTTTCATGGAATCAACTTTTTACGATTTCTTCTATTTCTTTTCCCAGATTTTCATACGATTGTATTTCTTCTTACTTGTACCCTTTTCAGCAAATCCTTTATCTGTTACGCATGTAATCCTTTCACTCCTTCATCTTTTGCATTCCAAACTCTAAGAAATTTTAAGGGTTAAGGATAGAAAGTTTAGGGTAGTACATATGATTAAACGTTTATAAAATTTTGGTACAAAGAAATTTAGTTTTAGGCTTCGAATATGGGTTCAAAGGGTAAAATATTTTGGAATTTTTAGCTTTCTTAGCTCTGGTTTAATAAAAGATGGCCTTTGGTCATTTTCTCGAATTACTAATATGGATGTCTTATTGCTTTAATATATTTAATAGACAGTTCTAAACAAATAAATCATTATATTTGCAAAATATCTTAATTCTAAGTTTAACATTATGAGATTTCAAATAATAGAGAAGATCAAGGAAAATTTAGCATGAAAAAAATAGTCTCTCTTTCTCAAAATAAAAGAGGAAATAGGCTCTATAGCTCACTGATTATATGATTTTGAAACTATAATCTAAAATATTTGCAGTTCAAATCAATCGTATAGTTTCAAACATTCACCTGATACAGTATTCTAGAGATGCTTTACTTTGAATTATAACTATTTTTATTTTGATTTTTGAACTACTACTATGATGGGTTGCTAAGAATTTCGAATTTTCATATTTTTTTCTATCATAATTCTCATATAATGAGTAACTTTCTTAAAAAAAAAAAACTCTAAAGAAAAAAACTATACTAATATATTATATTTTCAAAATTGATATGTATCCCCCCCCAACTTAATTAAGATAATATCCTCATTGTGCAAAACAGGGGACACACAGGAAAAATATTATCTTATTTTACTATTGGGTTAGTTATTGGGTTTATAATCTATAAAAAAGAATAAAAAATCTTCCCCCAAACCTGGGAGAAAAATACTGCCGATTTTATAGAACCTAAAAAAATGATTAGAAACAACAAATATAACAAAAGAACTATTTATATATATGAACTACTTATAGAAATATAGAAAGAAAACTAATTATATCGAAAGAAATTCATAGGAAAAATTTAGACGTACACTAACTAAGACACTGACATCAGCGTCCGAGATAAGGTTTCATCTTTGATAAAGATCGGTCCTTGACTTCAAAAATGTTGTCGCCCAAAACAAAAAGGTAGGGTCACGCCCTAGAAGTGGGTGCATCCAACAAAAAAGGGGAAAGGATGGTTAAGAAGACTTAGGAGGTGGCAGTGGAGGATGAGGTGTATGAGGTGGGGGATGGATGGTATCATCAATCCGGGCTTGGATGGAGAAGGGGGCGAAGAGAGCTATGATTTCACTGATTAGCCGGCCTCGTTCTTCTAATATTGTCATGATCTTGTCCTCATGTTGTTGTATGAGGCAGGAAAAAGCCTCTGCGAATTTAGACCAATTTCATGGATTCGCCATTGTGAATATGTTGAAGATGAATGAAGGATGTAAATGGAATGGAATGAAGGTACTGGAGATGTAGGTATGTATTTAAGGATTCTGGAATGTAAATAGTTACTATTAATGGAAGTTATGGCTGGCGTTGCGGAGTGCAACTGGTTGGTATATCCATTAATGGTAAAAGACGTGTCTGTGCCACATGAATTGTGGCGACGCCATTGCTATCGAAAGTTGTGCCCATACGATAGCTAGGTACTCAGTTAAATTCACGCTTGCATCAATTAATCGTAATCGCTACGATTGGACTCTATACTCACGAGAAATCGCAAATCCATATGCTCCAAGTGATTAAAAGCAATGAAAAAAGTCTTTATGATTCAATGATATTGTATAAATCGTAAAAAAGTTATTTCAAACATACTTATGTACATATGCTGCACGTGTTTGCTGCGGGTGAGTCGGTAGCTCGACAAATTCAGAAGGAATTAAATGACGATCAAGGGGAGTTGATGTTCCTCCCATAAAAGTATTTCCTCCTGAGGTGCTAACTGGCCATGAGGAAGAAGAATTACTCTCTCTCGAGTTAATCAGAATGGTTAATTGCTCAACCTGAGTTTCTAACCGTGTAATGGATTTCAGGAGATTATTGAGTAGCTACATTTGAATCCAGCCATGTTGCTGCCAGCTTTCAGCTAATTGCGACAGGGCTTCCTCAGCGTCAGTATGGTCTTGGGTCTGTGTGGGGAAAAATACAGGAGAGTGCTAAGGAACTTTCTGAGTTAGGCCGTAGTTAGGTTCACAGGCTTCTCCTTGTTGAGATGTTGGGCATGATTTTATATCCACCAGAGATTGAATTTTTGTCTTCCAAAGTTTTAATTTTGGAAGGCAATTCATCATTGACTTTAATTTGTATAGTCCTCTCTGCCTAAGAAGTATACTCCTTAAGGTATTTGATTCAATCTCACCCGGTGCTTGGCATTGCACTGGGTCCTCGCTAAAGTTCTCAAAGAGTTCTCATGCAGTCTCAGCAGACAAAGTACGAAACTTCCCCCCACAGGCAACATCAACTATGTGTCGGGTTTTGTCATTCAGACCTTCATAAAAAGTGAGGACTATTTTCCAACGGGTGAATTCATGATGAGGACAGCTATATAAGAGATCGTTGAGGCGCGTCCACCCCTCATGAAGAGATTCATCCGGAGATCGTTGGAAAGTTCTAATAAGATACCAGATTTGATTCGTTCTGTGTATTGGAAAGTATTCCATGAGAAATCCTTGTCCCAAGTCCTACCAATTGGCGAACGAATTTTGAGGTAAAGAATGTATCCATTGCTTTGCCTCATCTCTAAGAGAATATGAAAATATCCTTAGACGAAGAGATGTTTCTGGCAAATTTTGTATTCGGATAAGGTTGCACACTTCTATAAACTGTCTTAAATGTGAATAAGGATTTTCATCCTATAGCCCATGAAATATTGGAAGTGTTTGAAATACTTTGGGCATAATTTTAAAAGTCTCATTACCGGTCATAGGGGTTAACTGTATATATGAGGGTAGTGTAAGTGGTGTCCGTGCATAATATTCCCCCATGGTCTTAGTCATGTTCTGACCGCTGCCAGTTATAATGAATTGTTATAATAACAGCATAGTTTGGTTAGAACAGTATTTGTATTTATTTTTGTTTTCAATATTTTCTATTTTTTATTTTAGCAAGCAGGGAGAGAAACAAATATGAGCTTTTAAATTTCTGGGGCCCGTAGAAGTGTTGAAAGTTTGATCCGTTACTCTGAATAAACCTATAAAAGATTAAAAAGAGACCAAAGAAAAATAAAAATATATAGAAATATAAAAAGAGAAAGATAAATATTGGTTTCTAAAAGAATAAAAATATTAGATAAAAATAGAAATAAAGATAAATTCCGCTTCCCCAGCAGCAGCGCCAAAAACTCGGTTGGCATATTTTATATATTAAAATTATGTTAAATTCAAGTCTTAACCCATTGCAAGTGCACAATGGAAATCATAGTACTAGCGTAGGATCGTTCTCATGAGGAAGTTTGTCTATCTAATTACTTCTTATAATTCATCGGAGAAAAATGAATACAAGAATTTATTTTAATCTAAAGTGCATAAAATAAATCTAAATCCTCCTTCAGAATGAGGTCGTCAATCCCAATCTTCAGCTATCAGATATTTACGAATTTAAATAATACCGTTACACCATATCTCTAGTTTCTTAGCATTGGTCGTCAATCAAGTCTAAGATCCTATCAATACAGATTTAATCTCATCAATAACTTCCTAAAATCTGAGTGTCAATCAAACTATAGAAAATTGAAGATGGAAAAGTAAAAAATCGTTACACTAATTTGCCAATTCAAACCTGAGTCGTCAATTCAAATTAAAACTTGGAGATGTTTACAAAGCTGTAAATTGCATAAAATAAAATGTAAACAAAAAAGCAAAGTAAAATATATCCTTCACCCCTCAGCTGTAGTCGTCAATTGCTCCTGAGAAACTATAGATATCTACTCTAATCTTCAGCCCTCAATTGTAGTCGTCAATTGCTCTTGAGAAACCTTAGATATCTAATCTATTCTAACTATTTTATACTACTGATCGAAAGGAAATCCAACCTTAGGCGTCAATTGATGCTGAAATTCTTCGATGATTATTCCTACACCAAGCTCTCTTATTTATAGATCATAAGGAGTTAGTTTACAAGTTCTAAATCTAAGAAAAGAAGTAAAAACTATCCTAATATAGCTCTACTTCTAATTTAATCTTTTCCTTGCTTTCTTTAGTTTATGCGCTTCTGGAAGGTTCTTTATTCTTCAGCAGCAGAGTCCTTCGGAGTATATCTTCATCAATCTTTTCAGATCCGTGATCAACTAAACTTCCAATTCTAGGAGTCTTCTAATTTTGTTCATGGTGGTGATAGTTCTCACGTGATCAATAGCAATAACAGTAAATAGGAATGCTTCTTTTTTTTGGAAATCGTAGATAACAATTTCTTCTATTATAGCTTCTTTGGAAACTTATAAATCACGATTTTCTCTTATTTCATTGCTTTCATACAAGATAATTTTCTATTCACAATTCATTGCCTTTCTCTTCTGTATCGTCTTTACTCTTTTGTCGCTTCTAAAGAATCGTCTTTTTAAAGAATCGTAAAATTATGATTTCTTATTTCTTTCTTTCTTCTTTTTACTTCAGCAGTAGTGCAAAATCCTTAAATATGATTTCTCAGCTTTCTTGTATTGGCGAATCATCTTTACACGATCAATCATCATTCCTACTGCTATTTGAGTTCGCTTTGATGAATATAACACTTAGGCTCTCTTTTACTATTTGTCTTTAATATCTACACATCAATAACTTATTAGTAGCAAACTAAAGCCTAGCATCACTAAGTTAAGGGTGATAAAATGGTAAATTATGTGACTAATTTCATGGCAGTGAGCCTGACAACACCAGTGTGAAAATCCTCAGATTCTAGCCTTCTCGAGAGGATCAGGCATCCTCGCGAGGCATTGCCAAGGCATATTTTGCTTTCTCCAGAGGCTCTAGTATCCTCTCGATTCACATTTATTGAAGAACAGATTGCCTCGACTGGCTCTAATGTATAAAACGCATCTGCTCGAGATCCTCTCGAGCAGAAACACCTGAAGCTCAGCTTATCGAGGCTTGGACTTTCAGCCAGTATACCTGTCGAGTAGTTAAAATTCACTGCTCGATAGGCTGATTTCAAGATAACTCATCTGCTCGGGAGCCTCCCGAGTTCCATATTCTGAGAAATCAGCCTCTTGAGGCTCGGGTTTACATATTTTTAAACCCCTTGATAGTTCATTCTATCAGAACATTCTCTGTCCAAAGCACTCGAGCACAAACCCAAGCCGGACTTTTCATCTTCCTTCTTCACAGCCATTTTTGCTCCATCTTTACACCCTGCTTTTCCACTTTGATAAGCAACACAGATTGAGTATTTTGTACCTGGCAAAGTGTGATTTGGTCCACTATGCATCTCCCTTTGCAGAACCCTAGTTTTTGGGGTAATTTTACAAACTCTTCTCAATTGTTCAATTGCAAGACATTCTTTTTACTGGGTTAAGTTAGTTTTTGGGAGGATTATTTAGTAGGTTGTTTCCTTGGAGTTGGGGAAATCTAGGGCTTAATTTTGAGTGACTAAACTTAGGGTTTTAATGGCTGAAAATTCAGAATTTGGAGAAACCTTGCAGGGGCTGTTGAGCCCTGGCCAAACTAATCCTCCCACTCCCGCCAGGATATCTAAGAGGATTGCTGCAGCCTCCACCCTTGAAACCCTAGAACCTCCACTTGAAAATCCTAAGAAGAGGGTTGCTCCTAAGAAAAGGGCAAGGACTGCCACCAAAGACCCGAAAGCCGTCTAGCCCAAGAAGCAAAAATAACAGGAGGAAGCCACCTCATATTCTGATCCACTGACCACACCCAATGAATTTGTTACTGCCCTAGGTTTGGAGCTTGAAATTGCCTATGATAAGGCATTTTTCAAAAAGGAAGCCTTGGTTGTTGAAGCCACGAAAGTTTGGCCAAGGCTTCCCTTGATACCCTATTGATGCCTTTAGAGGAGTTGATGTACCTTAGGCTAGTCAAGCTTTGGTACCAAAATAATAGACTCAAGGAGTCTGGGGGTGGACCTAACAAAGAAGACCCTGTGCTAGTCATTCTACAAGATGTTTTGTAATAGTTGTGGACACAACAGATATTGCAAAGGCTCTGGGCATTCCAGCTCCCTATGACCCAACTTCAAATTTGGGGGCACCACTTAATGCCTCCATCTTAGAGAATGCAAAGAAGCTGACCAATGGAAAGAAAGCCTCTGAGACTCATTCATGAGGAGTGACTTCAGCCCCAGTTTGCTCTTCATGGATAGTGTTCTCAGGAAGAACATATTTGTAGCTAGGCACCAACAGGAGAAGAGGCACGCCATTGCAGATGACCTGTACTCCTTCTACCAAGGGCATTGCTTCAATGCTGCCCAACTAATTTTTGAGGGGATGAAGGACACCCACATTAAAGTCCAAAAGAATCAAAAGCCACATGAACTCCCCTACAGCAGGCTGATCACAACTCTGCTCAAACAAGGAGATTATGTATGGAAGATGGGGGAGCCAACTAAGAAATTACCCCTAGTAGTGTTTGGGAAGAAGCTATGGACCATCAGCATGACTTTGAAGGGGAAAAAGAAGAAAGTAACTGAGAAGCCACCAGCAGCTCTCCCTGAAGAAGACTCAACAGCTGCCATCCCTACAGCTCCCTCTGCTGACATCTCAGCCACATTACCCACAACAGTTACAGCAGGAGCCCCAGTACCATCATCTCCACTTCCTACTACCATGCCAACCATTCCATCCATACCAGCATCTTCACTTCCTACTACCATGCCTACCATTCCATCCATACCACCACCCTCCACCACCACTACCATCCAAGTGCCAGCTCCAACTCAAACCATCTTCCCATTTAACCTACCCACTCCAACCATCAAAAGAAAATACTAAAAGAAAACCCATCAACCAACCACAACAACCACTGAACCTACCCTATCCATTACCATACCTACACCCATTCCAAGCCCAGAATCCACTACTATATCAAGCCCCACACCAAACCCACCAGCACCATTCACCTATGATATCAGTGAACCAATGCTCACTAACATTGTACCACCCATCCCCACTAACACCTATGAACCCATTAACCCAATTACCTCTCCTACCCATTCCCTCCCACCTACATGTACCCATAACCAAGAACAGTTTACCACTAAGGGATACTCAACCATGATAGACTCTATTTTGGAGGATATCGAGCATGAGTACACACCCCTCCTAGACTCCCCACAGCCGTACCATTTCAACCATGCCCCTACTTCTCCTTTCCAATCAATCCCACCCACCCATCCTATAACCCCAGTCATACCAGATCCCTTCTCCCAAATAATTTCTCTCCTTACCTCTCTCCAAACCCAACTCTATACCAATACTGAAAACCAAGCCTTCATACAAAACAACCTACAATCCATCCAGACAGCCCTTCAAACCTTTATCCCAACACCCCAACCACCTACACCTACACCTACCCCTCCTACATATCAGCCTTCAACTTTAGTGGCAACAGCCGATGCTACCACACAGACCAATTTTGAAATGAAGAGCTTGCCCTAATCCCATTTACCTCCACCTCAACCTTCACCCTGACTAAACCCCCTTAGGAGGAGCTGGCAATTATCCTTCCATCTAGCCCACCATCATCTCTAAACATAGGTATTGAGCTACCTGTTATCTCTGAGCCTCTAGATGACCCTTCTAATTGGGCCATTGTACATGTTGAAGCCATCCCCATACCCATTTTTTACACCCTCAGCAAGTCTATGAATGCCAATCCATATGTGCAGAGGGATGTACATATAGTTGTGGAGTCTGTCAATGAAATGGTCCTGCAGGTGTTAAGCCCTGAAAAATACTATTTTCACCTCTTAACCTAGCCTTTACTACTCCTTGGAGCCATTCAATAATCCTCTTTTGAGTTTGTTTTGTAGTTAAGAATAAATTTGTAGCTTAGTACAACAGTCATGTTTTGGAGGCCAAGAAGAGAGAGATTTAAAGCCAAGGGCTACAGCTGATGGAAGAACAGAGGATACTCTAGTGTGGTACACACCATGGTGACTATTTTGGCTGCTGAGGTGGGCCCTAGAAGTTAGATGGATGAAAGAAATATGGGCCAAGCCGAGAACACTGCTGCAGCAACATGTGCACTGTAGCAGAGAAGAGAAATGTCAAACTCACATAGCCCTCGCACAATTCAATTTAGCCTGAAAAGCCCCCTCGCACAGCTCTCACTTAGCTCAAGCCCACAACAATAAAAGACCTCGCACAGTGTATTATAGTAGACTCAAAACTTGCACACATCACGCGCAACTCAAGAGGAGAGAGAGCCCCAAAAAATATTCTCGCGAAGCTCTCGCGTAGATCTCATGCGCTTCAAAGAGAAAGCCAGCCACAGGAGATGTGCATTCCATCCTAGAGATCAACCCCGCGCAACTCAAAAGATCCTCGCGATAGCCATTCTTATAGCTTAATTGAATTTGTAAGTTTCCTTTTTATCAGTGCAATGCCATTCTTATAGCTTAATCAAATTTGTATATTTTCTATGTTTTGCACATGAACATCTATGGATTTGATGCACCCATGGCTTCTTAAGCTTGTACCCCTGTAACCATGGTGGCAATAGCAGTTATCCTATTCTATTTCATCATCTATGAGGAAGATAACCTCTAGGATAGCCTGTGACCATTTAAGTGGATAGACTGTAGCCCTCAGGCTCATCTAAATCACAGATCTGTGATAGATTCTTCTTCTATGCACTTGGGCTTATAGCCAAGTGAGATAGTTGAGGATCCAAACTCTCCTTTGTGTTGCAATGCCATTTTTAGATTTTAGATATGATATTTTTTAGAGATTATAGACTTGTGAGCTAGGTCATTGCATGCCTTTTATTGCAATGACTAGCTGAGTCTAACTCCCCATTCAACCTTGGATTATCTGTTGTTTCCACTAGATTTTCAAGGGTTGTTTACTCCTATGAATGTATGAGCTTGTAGCCTTGCGAACATAGTGTCTGCAATGGTATTCATGATCTGATTTAATTCATTGGTTAGAGGACATCCCTAGGATATTCTGTGACAATTTAAGTGGACAGGCTATAGCCTTAAGAGAGCAGTCTAATTCATAGGGGTTGATTTGGATTCCTCTACCTTGCAGATGTGCTTATAGCCATCTAAAGGATCACTACAGAGTCACCACTAGATCGGAGTTGCACAATTGACTTAATCTTAGCTACATACTTCTCATCATTTTACCTTTATTTTACCACACCATCAACACCTTCTTTAAAACCCTTTCTATAGTATAGGACTGCAATTTTTTTCTTAGTTTTAGTTTTAGTTGTGACAACCCCAAAAGCTCCCATTCTTTAGGATTGCCAGATCTGTAGTCAGATCTGGAGGCCTACTAAATGGCCCTTGTGGATCTAGATCATCACTCCTTGTGGGAAAAACTCTTACCTTCAAAACTAGCTGCAACAGGCCATGGATCTTGTAGGACTGTGCTTTGTGTTTTACTCCATCTCATTCACCTTTATTTCTTGTCAGATTTTTAGCCATCCATTTTATAACAAAAATTCTGTCAACATAGTTTAAACCAACAAGTTTTTGGCGCCGCTGCCGGGGAGGTCTTTGATCTAATTAGTAGACCTGAGTGTATTTTTTTGTGTACTATATTCATTTGTAGCAGTGCCTATTTTTGAATAAAAGTACTACTGATTTTGTATTGGCTTTTGCAGAACTGGAGAATAGCAAAAGGGAAAAGCTAGAACTGCAGCTGCAGCTTTGCTACCTTTAGTTTGCATTTCTTTCCCCCTAAATCTCAGTTTTATTTCTACTGCATTGATTTTCAATAGCTCAGTAGTACTTAGTAGTAGTTTCTTTTTGGTTGTAAATTCTTTAAGTGCGCCGTCTGTGTTGTTCTTTACTTGCTGCTGTGTGTGTGCATGCTGGGTAGGAGGTCCCTTAACCCTGACTTAGAACCTCCAAATCCTGAGATAGAGAGGGCATTTAAACCTAGGAACACCACACAAGCCCCTGCTGTGGATACTAAGCTAGTGGTAGAGATGGGTGAGCAATAGAGAATATTGAAGGAATTCAATGCACTAGGGGTATATAACTCCCCTTTCTGCAATAAATTCCCTACTATTCAAGGAACTTATGAGATTAAATCATCCATCATTCAAATGCTACCATCATTTCATGGGCTAAGAAGACCCATATAAGCACATTGATGAGTTCTTGGCTTTGCGCACCACATTCAATATTACTGGCTTGGGAGAGGAAGCCACCAAACTGAGGATCTTTCCTTTTTCATTAAAGGATAGAGCCAGAACTTGGCTTTCCATGCTCCCAGCAAACAACATACAATCATGGAATGATCTCCAATGCCAATTTTTGGCTAAATTTTTTCCAATGTCTAAAACTAGCTAGTTGAGGCAGAGTATAATTTTCTTTTCTCAATTCCCAACTGAGGATTTCCATCAAGCTTAGGAAAGGTTTAAGGAGTTTTTTTAAATAATGTCTCCACCACCAAATTCCTGAGTGGCAGCTTGTCCAGAGCTTCTACCAAGGAATTGATTCCAAGAGCAGGTACATGGTGTATGCCTCATGTGGGGGTACTTACCTCCACAAGACTGCTGATGAGGCTTGGGAGCTTTTTGATGTTATCAGTGAAAATTCCATGCTGTAGGAGACTCTGTCGAAAAATGACATTAACACTCCTGCTAAGATGCAGAAAGAAGTCATCTCTAAAGGAAGGATGTATGAAGTCAGTGTGCCCAATGATTTGGAAAGGAAGGGGGACAACTTGAGCCTAAAATTTGATAAAGTAATGAATATGATGCAGCCTAGACTGACTACACGGGTGGAAGCGGTATGTTTAATATGCCAGTCTCCCACACATTCACTTGAGGAATGCCCATTAGCTAGTCAATATCCTAAATTAGTCGTGGAACATGCCAATGTTGCCCAGTCATATGGGCAACAACTTGCTGAGTATCAATGGAGAAACCACCCCAATTTGAGGTGGAGACATGACACATATCAGCAACCCTAGCAGCAGCAGTTGGCATTACCTTATAGACCACAACCATAGTATCAGCAGGGCTATGCACCAAGACAAGCCTTCCACCAATCAGCTCCACAACCTAACCAATTGACATTGCCACCATCTCAGCCTAGAGCCCCCTGCTTTGAAGAACATGTTTTATCATCACTGCAAAACCTAGGTTCTCTCTCACAGACTGTGAACTCTCACAGTCAAAGCATAAAAAAGATAGAGGACAAGTTACGCCAAATTTCAAATGCATTGACCAGACGAGAGGAGGGCAGGCTACCCTATCAACCCCTAGCCAACCCTAAGGGTTAATTTATGATTGGTGAGGGCTCCTCAACTCATGAGGAGGCTAAGGTAGTTACTACCCTAAGGAGTGGTAGGGTGGTTGATAATCAAATGGGCAGGGAGGCAAAGGAGAACAATGAGAGTGATAAAGAGAGGAATGTCAGTGTAGAAGAGGAGAAGAACTCATCTCCTGACGCTGAGTAGCAAGAGGATAATAATGGGTCTGTTGTTGAGCCCCAACAAGAAGAAATTAATGAAGAAAAAAGAAAAAAATAAAAATTTGATCATAAAATAGCTAGGCATGCAGCCGAGGTACCAACAGTACCACAACTGCCATTTTCTCATGCATTAAAAAGCCCTTCCCCTTTTGATAAAGGGCATGCTAAAATTGAGGGAATGAAGGAGACCTTCAAGCAAGTTAAGATCAATTTATCTCTGCTTGATGCCATCAATCAAGTCCCAGTCTATGCTAAGTTTCTCAAAGCCGTTTGTACGGAACACAAGAAGGATAGGGTTCATTTATCTAAAAAGGTTTTTACAGTTGAGAATGTCCAGTCTGTATTGTCTATCTCCACACCAACAAAATTACAGGACCTAGGGGTACCTACTATCTCCTGCATCATTGGTGAACATACTATAGGCAAAGCACTTCTAGACTTGGGAGCCAGTGTCAACCTACTGCCATACTCCGTGTATGAACAACTAGGTTTGGGGGAACTGAAACCAACATCTGTTGTGCTTTAGTTGGCTGATAGGTCTAAGAGAAGGCCTATGGGAATGGTAGCAGATGTGTTGGTTGGAGTAGATAAATTCTTTTACCCTGTTGATTTTCTTGTTTTGGATATGGAACCTTCAAAAAGTAGCACCTTCATTCCTGTCATTTTGGGCAGGCCATTTCTGGCCACAACCAATGCCTGTATATAATGCAGATTAGGGATAATGGAGGTGACCTATAGGAATATGAAGGTCAAGTTAAATGTGTACAGTGCTGCCAAGCAACCTCAATTGGACAATGAGGACTGCTTTACAATAGATGTACTGGATGACCTAGTGGAGGAAAATGTATCCAATTTGCTGGATTGGGATATAATTGGTGAGGGGTTTGAACATATTTGGACTAAGGCTCATGAGGTGGAGGCCCCAATTTACCTGGTTGAAGACCGCAAGACATCAAAGTCTTTAGGGGGCCTAGTGCATCATTCCACATATAAATCCAAATTGCTGCCCCTGCCTCAGCCATCAAAGTTACCTTTGCTACCTTCTCTTCTCAGTCCACTAGATTTGGAGCTGAAACAGCTCCCCAGCACTCTCAAATATGCATTCTTGGGGCAAGATAAAAAACAGCCTGTGATTATTTCATCTTCCCTCAGTAAGGAGCAGGAAGAGAAACTGATTGGTGTGCTCAAGATGCATAAGAAGGCAAATGGATGGACTATTGCTGATCTGGGGGGGAATTAACCCAGCTCTGTGTATGCAAAAATTTCATCTAGAAGAGGGTTCCAACCCTCTAGGGAGATGCAAAGGAAGTTAAATCCTCATATGCAGGAGGTGGTGATGAAGGAAGTAACAAAACTACTTGTTGTAGGAGTAATATACCCAATTTTTGACTCTGAATGGGTGTCACCTACACAGGTGGTGCCTAAGAAGTCTGGCATCACTGTAGTGCCCAATGAGTCTGGAGAATTAATGCCAACCAGGGAGACCACTGGTTGCAGGGTCTGTATTGACTACAGAAAACTGAACTCCAACACTAGGAAGGACCATTTCCCACTGCCCTTTATTGACCAGATTCTGGATAAGTTAGCAGGCAAAACTTACTATTGCTTTCTTGATAAATACTCTGGTTACAACTAGATCCTTGTGTATCCACAAGATCAGGAGAAAAAAAATTTTACTTGTCCCTTTGGCACCTTTGCTAACCAAAGGATGCCTTTTAGACTGTGTAATGCTCCTGCTACTTTCCAGAGATGCATGTTTGCAATTTTTTTTTATATGTTAGACAGGTGTTTAGAGATTTTTATGAATGATTTTTCTGTATATGGTGATGATTTTGATCAGTGTTTGCATCATCTATCCCTTGTGCTTCAGAGATGTGAGGAAACCAACCTAGTGTTGAGCTGGGAAAAGAGCAATTTCATAGTTACCCATGGAATTGTTCTTGGTCATGTGATTTCTAATAAAGGAATTAAGGTGGATACGGTAAAAATTGACCTGATCTCACATTTGCCTCCTCCAAAAACTGTCAAACAAGTGAGATCTTTCCTTGGGCGTGCTGGTTTCTACAGAAGGTTCATCAAGGGTTTTTTAAAATTTTCTAACCCTCTGTGCCACCTGCTGTGTCAGGATGTGCCTTTTATATTTACTGTTGAGTGCTTGATTGCCTTTAAGGATCTAAAAAATTGCTTGACTTCTGCCCCTATCATCCAAGCCCCAGATTACTCCCTTCCCTTTGAGCTTATGTGTGATACTTCGGATTTTGCAATTTGTGCAATTTTGGGGCAGAGGAAAGATAAATTACCCAGTATAATTTATTATGCCAGCAAGACATTGATTGATGCTCAGTTGAACTATACCACCACTGACAAAGAGCTTTTGACAGTTGTCTTTACCTTGGAAAAAATTTAGACCTTATGTTTTAGGGTCTAAAATTATTATTTTCACTAATCACTCAGCCCTAACGTACCTGTTGGGTAAAAAAGAAGCCAAGCCTAGGTTGATCAGTTGGATCCTCCAGTTACAGGAGTTTGATCTAGAGGTCAAGGATAAAAAGGGTGTGGAAAATGTGGTTGCAGGTCACTTGTCTAGAATTTTAATTACTGACTATGCAAACATACCTGTGAATGATTATTTCCTGGATGAGAAACTTTTTGCCATCACTGTGAGTCCCTGGTTAACAAATATTGTAGACTATCTTACTGCAGGAAGGATTCCCCCATATTGGTCCAAGATGGACAAAGATGTGTTTTTCTCTCAGGCCAAATATTTTCTTTCGGAGGATCCATACCTTTACAAGTGTTATGCAGATCAAATTGTTAGGAGGTGTGTTCCTGAAAATGAATTCCACAACGTTCTTTCAATGTGCCATGAGAAGGCCTATGGAGGTCATTTTGGGGGAAGAAAAATTACTGCCAAGGTGCTTTAAAGTGAATTCTATTGGCCATCCTTGTTTAAGGATGAAATGGAGCATTGCAAGGCCTGCCAAAGATGTCAACGAATGGGGGGCATATCCAAAAGAGATTTAATGCCATTGCACCCCATCCTTGTGGTAGAACTGTTTGATTTATGGGGAATAGACTTCATGGGCCCATTTCCTCCTTCCTATGGGTTTAATTTGACTCTTGTGGCTGTGGACTATGTGTCCAAATTGGTAGAAGACATTGCCATAAGAACCAATGACCACACAGTTGTCCTTAGATTTTTGAAGGATAATAACTTTTCTAGATTTGGCACCCCTAGAGCCATCATTAGTAATGGGGGGAGTCATTTCTGTAACAGGTACTTTGAGAGACTACTCAAGAAGTACTCTGTTACAGATAGAGTGGCTACTCCATACCACCGACAGACTAGTGGGAAAGTGGAGATCTCTAACAGAGAAATCAAGCACATTTTAGGGAAAACTGTGATGACTGATAGGAGGGACTAGTCCCTGAAGCTGCAGGATGCTCTGTTGGCTTATAGGGCTGCCTATAAGACTCCTATTGGAATGTCTCCTTTTAGACTAGTTTATGGAAACGTTTGTCATCTACCAGTGGAGTTAGAACATAGGGCCTACTGGGCTATTAAAACACTAAATTTTAATCTAACTACTACTGGTTCACACAAGAAATTGCAGCTGGCTGAGCTAGAGGAGCTTAGATTGGAGTCCTATGCAAATTCAAGAATTTACAAAGACAAAGCCAAGGCTTTCTTTGATAAAAGCCTGCTGAGAAAGGACTTTGAGGCTGGTGCCAAGGTATGGCTGTTCAACTCCAAACTGAAATTCTTCTTAGGGTAGTTAAGATCCAGATGGGATGGCCCTTTTGTTGTAACTCATGCATCCCCATTTGGGGCTGTGGAGATAATGGACCCCACTTCTAGGAAAATCATGAAGGTGTATGGTCAGAGACTCAAGTTATGTGTGCAAAATTCCATGGAGTCCTTTGCAATCATGTAACTTCAAGAACTTCCCACTCATGAGTGATCCACAGTCATGTACACTTTGTAAAATAACTATTTTATGTGTTTTTAAAATTCTGTCATTTGCTATTTTTGGTTTGTTTTTTATGTGCTGCTTTAAGTTTGTGTGATTGTGTAAGTGCTTAGAAAGTATAAATTTAGTTTTGTGAGTCATCATGTCTACTGTGGTTTCTGCATGTAATCTGCATGCCTGGGTGAACTTTGTAAAATTAGTTTTTTCTGCATTATGCTAAATCTGTTTTTAAGCCATAAGTAGTTTGAACTGTGGGATAATTTGATGTTGTAATTCATGAACTGCTGATGTGATGTGCCTGAATTGTTGGTGTGCATGTATCATAAATTGAGCTTGTGTCAATTTTGCTGAGGTGTAAAAGAGTTGTGATAGATAACTGTGTGCTGATGCACATGGCAGTGGGCATGGCTGCTCCTGTATAATATTTTTTTTTTATGCATATAGCAGTTCGCGAGGCTCACTTCCTTGTGATTCATCTTCGTGAGAGCCTCACGAACCTCTCATTTTTCACCACTAAGTCCTGTCGTGCAGATCATAACGAATTGTAAGAGCTTTGATTTCACGCAGTTTTGAGCTCGTGAGGCTCATTTTCTTTCTAATTCACCTTCGCGAGAGCCTCGTGAGGACCTACTTTTCATGTGTTTAGACTATCGCCTAGATCAATTTGAACTGTGTGACATTCACTTCAACCTGCTAGCCCTTGCGAGGATAGTTTGCAGTTAAATAGTCTTCACGAGGATCTCCGTGCGATCTTCACGAAGCTCGGGTTCTGAGCATTAAAACCCTTGCCAAGCTCTTTTACTTCAACTTCTACCAGCTCTCGCAAACTCCTTACTTACCAGACCAGCCATTTCTCCTCTCCACAACCAGTGTTGCTCCACCACCCATCTTGTAACCCTTGCATTTTGATCAGCATATGAAACTGAACACTTTGCACCTAGCAAAGTGTCGATTGCTCCACTGTGAAGCTGCAAATTCGAAACCCTAGAGGTTTGGGGGTAAGTTGCCTATTTTCTTCAACAGGTTGTCATTGGTTTGTTGTATCTGAATTTTTTACTGTGCTTGGGAAAGAATTTTTACTGAGAAATCGTACGAGAGCTGTCAGAGGCCTAGGGTACCCAATTTGAGTAGAAAATCTAAGGTTTTGGACAAATGACTGACAAAGCCCCATTTGTGGAAAACCTACTTGCCATGTTGAACCCCCCACCTACTGACCTCCTCAGAGCAACAAGAAAATTAGTGAGGATTGCTTAGGCATCCACTGTGGAGGGCACTGATGCCCCTGTACCCCCATCTCAAAACCCTAAGAAGAAGGCTGCCCTAAAGATGAGGGTAAGGACTGCCACTCTGAGCCCTAAAAAGTCTAAGAAAAAGAAGAAGGGCAAGGAGGTTGTCCCTGAAGTTAATCCCTTGACAAGTCCTAGTGATTTTATGGTTGCCATTAAATTAGAGCCCGAGACTGCCTTTGATAAGACATTTTTTTAGAAGGAGCCCTTGACTGCCCCACCTAAAGAATTTCTGACCACGGCCTCCTTGGTATCTCTGCTTTCCTAGGTTAGTCCAGCCATTCTATCAGAACATCAGGGTTAGGAAAGATAAGGATGAAAACCCTGTGTTGCTAATCCTAGTAGATTATTTTGAAATGTTAGTGGATCCATCTGTGATAACCCAAGTCCTAGGGATACCAGCTACCTACAACCCAGAGTGTACCTTGGGAGCACCTCTAACTGCCGCCATTGCTATCATTGTTGAGAAGATAACACAAGGGAAGAAGGCTTCTAGAGACTCCATCAGGAGGAGAGACTTGGAGCCCAATCTACTTTTCATGGATCATGTTCTAAGAAAGAACATCTATGCGACTGGGCACCAACAGGAGAGAAGGGCACCCATAGCTAATGCCATCTATAGCTTCTCTAGGGGGCATTGCTTTGATGCTGCCCGGCTGATCTTTGATGGAATGATGGACATTCATCTGAAGATGTAAAAGAAGCAGAAGCCCCATGCACTACCATATAGCAGACTTATCACAGCACTGCTAAAAAAAGGGGGTTATCAGTTGCAGATGGGGGAGGAGACAGAGACACTGCCACCTATTCAGTTTGGAAAGAAGCTTTGGGGGACTAGTCTAACAATGGTGAAGAAAAAGAAAGATCAGAAGGCTGAGGCAGCCCCCACCATCTAAGAAGCACAAGTAGCAGTTGCTGCTACACCAGATGCTCCTACTGCTACCAGCTCAGCCATCCCACACACCACCACTCAACCTTCCATCATCACCACCAACCCAATGCCTGTTCCTCCTCCACCCACATTTCCATCCCCTAGATCTTCCACAATCCCCATCCCCACCATTTCTTCATCAGCCCCTTCCAAAAAAACCACCCCTATCCTTGTGCCCAACCTCAGTCAATCCACATTTTCTTTCACTTTACCCACTCCCACAATTATAAGAACATACGCAAAGAAACCCTCTTAACCATCCAAAGCAACAACCACATCCCAACCCACTACCACACCTGAGCCTACTCCTAGTTCTATACCCATCACCTTACCCCAAACCACCTACACACCAGACCTCACACCACAACCTATTCCAAGCCCTGACCCCATTCCATTAACCTGACCTATACCAACCTTTGAACTCATAGACATTGAGCCAACCATAATCAGTGATCACGTTGAACCTAACCCTAGTGCCTCACTTGACCATTTTTTCCTCCCTTGACCATTCCATTCCAATTTCCCCCACCCATGATCATGACCACCTCATATCTAAGGGGCACATTGCCATGATGGACTCCATTATGGAGGAAATCAGGTATGAGTACGCACCTCTTCCTGATTCACCACAGTATACCCATTTCACCCCTGCCCCAACTTCCTAACAACCTACACACTTTAACCATGCCCCATCTTCCCCTTTCAAACCAATTTCAACCTCCCAGCCATCAACCTCAGCCATCCCAGATCCTTTACCTCAAATACTTACCCTCCTAACCTCACTTCAAACCCAACTATTACCCAACACCTAAAACAAGGCCACACTCCAAACTAGCCTACAATTCATCCATTCAACCTTACATTCCTCTACCCCCTCAAGCTAGCTACCATCATCTTCACCCAGACCTGATCCTGTTCCCCCTACCTCACCTCAGCCACTACCTTTTGTGCTGACAGTAGCTGCTGCCACACATACCCACATTGAGCCTGTGTAGTTGCCCCTTATTCAACCCCCCTGGCCTCTACCTCCAAACAAACCCATTTTGAGGTAGAGGAACTACCCCTCCTTCTCCCTGCCTTTACCTCTGCATTTACACAAATTGTAGAAGAGGAACTATCTAGCCTACCCACATTTACATTTACTTTTACCCAGACAGACCCTGAGCCTCAGAAGATGGTTCCTATCCCACCGACCTTCACCTTTATCCACACTCAGACTGAGCCCAGTGAGGAGGAACTGACACCCACCCTTCCACCTCCATCATCCTTCCCATTATCATCAGCCACTCCTTCCCATAGATTACTGAAAGGGCCATTATTCTTACTTTCTCAAATCCAATGCCCCCATTTTTCACCCTCAAAAGAGAAATGGATGAAAACCCTTACATCAGGAGGGATGTCATTAGAGGGATGGATGAGCTCAACACAAGGGTAAAGCAGCCATTAGTAGCTGAGATTGTTCAGCTGTAGCTAGACCATAGAGTTGAAAAGAGGCAACTAGAGCAAGCTATGCTGCAAGCCCTAAAATTATACCAACTGTACAAGGAAAAGGTAGAATGGTTGGTAAAGGCTACAGACACCCTCCAAGCAATAATCTCGGTCATGAAGCCAACCTCAGCAATAGCAGTGCCAATCAAGGAGCCTTCTCGACAATAGGACAGCAACAAGCCCATGAAGCCAACATGCCAAAAGAACCAAGGCTGCTGCTGCCAGTGTTGACACTGTAAAGAAAGAGAAGAACAAATATTAAGAAAAATATAACTGACAATCTGATTTTGTCTTGAGCTCCGACCTAGATACAAATTAGTTTAGGTTGTAGTGTTGTCAGTTGTACTTAGAGGCTGTAATTATTTTTTGTCTAGGTAGCTTTTTGTAATTTCATTGTTGTGCTTTACTACACTTTGTTGTCTGTTTGTTTTGTAACTGTTGTATTTAGTTCTTGTAAATGGAAATTTCTTTTTCTTGTGTGTCTTACTTGCTTTGCTATCACATTTATAATTTATGTGCAAGTTAGTTTCATGTTTTGTACTGATAATTTTAAATTGTATCCTGCTACCCCTAATGTCTTATTCTTTGCTACAGTGGGGACACTGTTCCTTATAGGTTTGGGGGTATGGTAGGGTAAGCCAATGATGTAGTTAACCTAAGTACAACAACTTTGATTAAGTGTGTAATAAATAGAGTGGAACCCACCTAAACAATGTGAAAATGAGGAAATTTAAAACTGATGTAGACTGTTGAAAATTGAGTTCCATTAGAAAACTAAACACTTCCATGAGGTGAGAATAAAGAGAAACCTTTCACAATCAGAACTTAGTGAACCAGTAAGGAGAGAATAAGGTGAAAGCATTCCTATGAGTTCAATTAAAGACCATATCCAGTGAACTTTGAGCCTGTAAAATATTTTTTTAGGAGTGTCTTTGGAAACTTTTCTGCTCTAAGGGTTGACAGATTCAACCTCTTTGCACTAGAAGTTAGGCACCCCAAGTTGAAACTGTTTGACAGTAATCATGACACTAAGGAGATGATCAAGGCCTTCATTTGGTTAGTTTGAGCCTAAAGTACCAACCCATTGAAGCTATCCTTTTACATACATCCTTTGAGCCTTAAATTCAATTTTATCTGTAAGATACACCAGAGTACTTGTACCTAAACCTGTAGACCTAATTAACCTTACCCTCACTCTAAGAATTTAGAAGGTAAAGGAGAAGGAGATGAAGGTAGATAAGTTGGGTTCAACATTTGGTGAATGAAGGAGAGAAGTAACATGTGGATAGCAATTTATCTGTGGGATAGTATGGTATTTCATAAAAATAAAAATAAATAAAAAAAGAAAAAGAAAAAAAGAAAAATAAAAAAGAAACAAATAAAAAGAGAAGTCAAAAGGATAGCTTCATCTGAAAATTGAAAGGAAGAAGAGACACTAGCCACTTTGAATTTGAAAAATGTCTATGAAGATGAAGTATGATAAATTCAAGAAGGTGAAGTCATGAATCACCTCCTTACCTTGCTGATTTCTCTGTTTGAATCCCCTTTATCCCTTCCATTCTTTTCAAACCTCAACCATAAGCCACATTACAACCCTTGTAAAAGACCTTCTTGATCCTAAGTAAAGTGAGTTGTCATGTGGAGATAAAGGAATGTTTGATTTATGGTGAGAAGTGCTTAATGATGTCAGAAATGAGCAGCAACTGCCTATGCTCATGCTTTCAGACCCATTTGGGGTTTGTAACTACTCTTGAGCTTGGGTGAACTGAAACACCTTTTAAATTCATTTGTGAGAGGAAACCCTGGTGAGCATTGGGTTTGAGATTGAACTTGTTGGGTATTGTTTGAACCTAATTTTGGAATCATTGGTAAGCTTAGTACTAGTTTGTACACGGTGTTTCTTGTTGTCAGTTGATTGGTTTGATAAGTATACATGCATGATTTAGGTGTTAATTGTTGGCATTCAATGTCTTGAAACTCCTCAAATTTGAAAGATCAAAAGTGGACAGATACTCTATTGTTGAAAATTGATTTGATCATGTTTGCACTTTATTTAAATATTATTCATTGAGAAGTTTGTGGGTATCTTCCCTCAGGAGACTTCACTCCTCCACTAGGGATCACCTTGGAGTTTAAAAGGATAAATGTATAAGCTAAATACATCTGTGCTCCCTACGAAAGTGGCATTTAAATTTTTAGAGTAGTTATTTAAATTTTACATTGCTCGAGGACTAGCAAAGATTAGGTTTGAGGGTATGTTAAGATTGAAAAATACCATTTTTCACCTCTAAACCTAGCCTTTACTACTCCTTGGAGCCATTTAATAATCCTCTTTTGAGTTTGTTTTATAGTTAAAAATAAATTTGTAGCTTCATACAACAGTCATGTTTTGGAGGCCAAGAAGAGAGAGATTAAAGCCAAGGGCTGCAGTTGATGGAAGAACAAAGGATACACCAGGGTGGTACACACCATGGTGACTAATTTCGATGCTAAGGTGGGCCCTAGAAGCCAGATGGATGAAAGAAAGATGGGCTAAGCAGAGAACACTGCTGCAGTAGCATGTGCACTGTAGCAGAGATGAGAAATGTCAAACTCGCGCAACCCACACCTAGTTCAATTTGGCCTGAAAAGCCCCCTCGCGCAGCTCTTGCTTAGCTCAAGCCCACAATAGTAAATGAGCTCGCATAGATCTCATGTAGTGCACTACAACAGACTCAAATCTCGCACATGTCTCACGCAGCTTAAGAGGAGAGAGAGCCTTAGAAAATATTCTCTCGAAGCTCTCACACAGATCCCATGCATTTCAAAGAGAAAGCCAGCCACGTGAGATGTGCATTCGATCCTGGCGATCAACCCCGAAGAACTCAAAAGATCCTTGCGACAGCCTAGCGAGATGCAATTCAGCCCAGCGAGGTCCTCGCGACTTGATCCACCTAGAGAACCATTTGCGCGAGCTCTGCTACTCAATACAAAAGGGACCTCACGAGGCTCATTCAATTGCAAGTACATCCACATGGCAGCTTCATGAGAGGCCAAAATGCAGCACTCATCCACGCAAAGCTTGGGATCCCCACTTCTCAGTCCATACACAGGGACACTTTGGGAATTTCCCCACTTCTAGGGCACACATCTCGAGGTTCTAACCCATTTCCCACTTCCCGAGCCATCCAAGGGTCACAATTGGGCCACGTCTTCAAGCAACAATTAGGGTTTTTCTCTTCTATGCTCCTATTGGCCAAGGTAGTGAGAGACTTTATATTTAAGCTATAATGTTTTAGAAGATATCCATCTGATCTTTAACCTAAATTGGCTATGAGCTCGAGAGTGTTTAGGTAATTAAGGTCGAGGTTAGATCATCTATTTTTCTTTTCTTCTTCCTTAGCTCAGCATTTGCTGGCTAACATCTTTTGTAAGTAGATAGTTTATTTTAGTTTGCAATGGGTTTTGAACGAACTTGGGGGTTGATTTGAGCTTCTGCACTGGCTATTACTTTGAAGGCAGACATTGTAAGTTTCATTTTTATCAATGCAATGCCATTCTTATAGCTTAATCGAATTTTTATATTTTCTATGTTTTGCACATGAACTTCTATGGATTTGATGCACCCATGGCTGCTTGAGCTTGTAGCCCTGTAACCATAGTTGCCGCAGTAGTTATCCTGTTCTATTTCATCATTTGTGAGGAAGATAACTTCTTGGATAGCCTATGATCATTTAAGTGGATAGACTATAGCCCTAAGGCTGGTCTAAATCATAGATCAGAGATAGATTCTTCTTCTCTGTACTTGGGCTAGTAGCCAAGTGAGAGATAGTTGCAGATCCAAACTCTCCTTTGTGTTGTAATGACATTTTTAGATTTTACATCTAATATTCTATAGAGATTACAGACTTGTGAGCTAGGTCATTGCAGGCCTTTTGTAGCAATGACCAGTTGAGTCTAAGAACCCATTCAACCTCTAATTATCTGTGGTTTCCACTAAAATTTCAAGGGTTGTTTGCTCCTATCAATGACAAGGTGCGGAAGAGGCAAGCTTTTGCTAAAGGAGGTGGCCTACCTTTTTGCAGACTCATCACATGTCTGCTTAGGACTGGGATATATAGGATTAAGGAATCTGAACCGATGGAGAAGCTCACCTTTAAATTGTATGGTAAGCGAGAATGGTCAACCAGCCTCACATTGATTAAGAAAGGTCAACCAGTTGAAGGGGAGGTGGCTGAGAAGACAACCACTTCCGTGGCAGCAGAGACTCCTGCAGAGATACCCTTAGCCACCCCCCCACCCACCATACCTGTCCCACTGCCCACACCTCCACCCACTTTGCTTTTTCCATTTGTATCAGTCCCTCCTCAACCAGACATTCCGCCATCCACCTCTGAACCTGTTTTACCTCCACCCACCTCTTAGGTCCTCCACCCTGACATCCTAGAACCTCCCACATTATCCGAATTTACCCCTACCATCCCTCCTCCACCCAGTACCCAACCCATTTCTACTTCTCCCCCATCTCCAACCCCTCTGCATCCACAGGGTGTGGACCTGTTCACCACTTCTGGGTTCACAGCCCTCATTACCTCAATTGTGGAGGATGTCGCTCATGAGTACACTCCACTTCCTGACTCCCCACACCCCACTCCTCCTCACTTTCACCATGCACCATCCTCTCCCTTCCAACATGTCCATGCACCAGCCCCTTCAACTCCCACCAGGCCAGACACCCTCACTCAAATCCTTTCCATCATCCAATCCAATCCATTCAATCCCAATTAGCCATCAACACCGACACCCAAACACTGATGATTTCATGTCTCCAATCAATTCAATCCACCTTATCCCATCCTCTTCCGCTCCTCAACCCCCTCACCTATCCCCCCCTGTTTCACCAATACCCACACCACACCACGCCGCTGCTTAGCCTGAGGAAGTAGCCGTATCCGCTCCCCCTATACTTTCCTCCCCACAGGCCACTTTACCCTCATCCCCAGATTTATTGGCCTCCCCAACAGCTAAATCCCCTGTTCCCTTCGCCACCCCCCGCACCTATTTTCCAGGACGCCTCCACCCAAATTGATCCATGGGAGGATCTGCTTCTTTCCAGCCCCTCTACATCCACTACACCCTTGTCCTTGCCTATTGTCCTTCGCCAATCCATGTACATACCCCCTTACCTTACCCTCTTGTATGCAATGTGGGATAACCCTTACATCCATAGGGATGTCTTGAGAGGTATGGCTGTAATTCGAGCCTCCATTGAAGCCCCTTATGAGGAGAGGATTGCCAACATCGAATTGGAACATCGAATTAAACTTCGTGATATCTCTCAAGGGTGGTCTAAAATCCTGACTCGTTATGACTCAGCAAAACACGTCGCAGCGGCTGAGAGTCTCATTGCCAGATATGAGAAGAAGAATTCTGAGCTTCTCAAGAAAAAGTTAGCAAATGATCAAGAGATCCTCAAGGCCACAAAAGAACTATTTGATGCCAACCTGCTCTATGCTGCCAAACAGATTGACATACTGGAGAAAAAGGTTACTTCCCTTACCTCTCAGCCATTCCAACTCACCCCTCTTGCCATCGTCCCTCCTCCAGCACCTCCTGCCTCGCAACCCTCCCCCCCCCTTCAACTCAACCTCCTCCAACCCCCCCTGTGGATGTGCACCCTCCTCCTGCCCAGGAACCCCCCCCCCACTGAAACTACCCCTCAAAAACCTAAAAGGGCTCCCCCCAAGAAGAAAGCCACTTCCAAACAACCTGCCTCCTCTGCTGCTCCTGCCAAGAAAGGGAAGGGGCCTGTTGCCCAGTCTAAAACAACCTCTTCCACCCAGCCCCCTACCCAACCTGCTGCCCCTTACATCTTAATCATAAAGGCCGAACAAAGGAAGACTGCTGTAGCTCTTGGTTTGGATCCCACTGCCTTTTTTCCTTCTGATTCCGATTTCGATTCCGATTTTGCTATTGCTATCGATCCCAAAGGAAAACAGCCTGCTGCCCAGTCTGAAGAGGCACCAAAGAAACCACAATCGAGGGCTAAATCTAAAGGCAAAGCTCCCTTATCCAAGGATGAGCTGAAAAACTTGGCTGACCTCTACGATTGGCCAGATGACACCTGCAAATAGCTATGGCATCTTGTTGTTTTAGTTTCTTCTCCTTCTGTCATGTACATATTTGGCATTATAATACATTTTGTCTTCATGTAGATTTTCTATATATATATTTTTTTCCCCCATACCTCCACTTAATTTCATGCTGCTCATAGTGGGGACACTGTTTAGTTTAGGTTTGGGGGCATGGCATGGATGCCAATAAACTAGTTAATTGTAGTACAACCAAGTTGAAAAGGAATAATTGAAAAGAGAATGAATTCACCGCATATTTGTTGTTAAGAAAACAAAAAAACCATTTGCAACTGAAGCAAGTTGAATTTTTAACATTTTTCATGAAGCAAATGTCAAGAACAACATCTTCGTCAAATACACGGCATGCCTCATTTAAGACTGGCAATGTCTCAAAGTCTCCAATAGCATCGCTTCAACAGCACGGAATCTTGGCTTCAACAGCAAAGTCTCAAACAACATCTCTAGTCCACTTCCAATTCTTCCAAAATAAATAAAACTACAGCAATCCATAAATCCGTTTAAAGGGGTAGAGAAGTCCCAAACAATCTGATCCTCGTTCCAAGAGATGAAATCATCTCTTTGCATAGCTTACCCTAGGGCTCCCATTGGGGGTTATGCTGAGTTGGTACAATTGGACCCCAATTGGTGAGCATTAATCTTGATAGTCCATGTGTAACAAATGCAGTCACCTATCATAAATAATTGATGTGTGATTCTCGTTAAAATTAATATAGCACCTAACAAATGCATAGGACGTCAGATTAGTCTAAAATTAACATGCCCACCTAACAAATTAATATAGCACTTCTATCATTGAAATTAATATGCCCAATGACTGGGCTGAGGCCGATTGTTGACTTTACAATTAAAAGCGAATTGATAAACTTGCTGACAGTATGGTTAACAAATGCATTACAACCTGAAAGAACCATCTATGGATAAAAGTTACAGCTTACCAGCTCATAGAGGCTAAAACCCAATGAAATACAAATCTATTATAAACAAACAGAGTTACATTTAATGAATAAACCATAAGGACAAAACAAAAAAATTAATCGCACACATCCTTGTTCCAAATTATCCAATAGATCGGTAAGTCTTAATACGGTATTCCACTACATCCATTGATCCCAAACACAAAGTTCAAAAGTCATGCTAATATCCCAAAAAATAATTTTCATCTCCATAAAAAATAATATCCACTTTGAAAAAACAACCAAATAAAACATGCATATCTCACAAAGTAATATCATGAATGATAGCCCTAAAATCAACTTGAAATGACATAGTTGCAACAACGGCAAGGCAAAAATCTGCATAAAATAGGTCTTTGCGAGCAGCTCCTTCGAAGGATCTCAGCAATTATAAATTTGTTGTATTTAAAGTCCGTAGAAGGACTGGCATTACAACTCAGACTAGTATTGCATCCCACCTACAGGACAAGCCAAAAAGAGAATGATAAAAAGAATATTAGAGATACAACATGGTAAAATCAATTGTTTATAAAAATATAATAACATAACCAAAAATACATGGCAAAGGATACAATTGATGCATTATACCTGCCTCATTAGATCTTGAATAGTTGCTCTATACTCTCTACTCTCCCTTTCTCAAATTTTCTCTCTTTCCTCATAGAGTTGCATTCTCTAATTCAATGCAACGATCTCATCATTGGATGACGCCGAGCATGACCTATTGCAATTGGAAGTTGACCTACACAAACTAGTGCGGGTTGGTCCCAATCCATAGCTCCGTACACGGCCACGTTTGTCTTTTCCAAAAAACTTTGAGATTGCATCATTTGGACCGTCTGAAATTTTGTTAGTATCCTTACTTAAAATGTTATCTAACTCGATTTGTAATCATGTACATTGTTGTTTTCATAATTTTAAATATAACTCATTCAATTTAAGTATATATATCATTAATACTTACCATCTTCTCTGCCACTTTGTTATTTGCCGGTGCACCATCTTTATGCTTGTGAGTTATAACAAAATGTTCTGCTCTCGTAGGTGATTTTTGTGACTCACTCTTAGCTCACTATAGAACAGAGTTGAAGGAAATCATAATCATTAATGACGAGATATACACAAATGTGAAAAAGACATAATAGTGAAACACTTACCTCTTCATCACAGATTCATGCGAAACATTTTGATCCAGTTGTATGAGGTAAGCTCTATTTAGAGCGATTTATTTTATTCCTTTGACTTCTTTGCTATATTGCACTAATTATTTATTATTCAATAGTTTATAAATAAGTCAAATATTTTTTTCAAAGACTATATAGACGACAAAATACCTTTCTTTCTTTCGAATTTCAAAAGTGGATGAGAACGTCCCATTGGTCCTTAACAACTTCTTTAGGGCACTCACTAATTCGTTCCTCATCAGTTGAATGTTTTATGAAGTGCTTTGCCTTCAAGTAACATTTATAATCTCTCCACTTCTTTGCAATAGATTTCATTACAAAATCTCGAAGTCTCTCATCAATATCGAATTTCTCCTATAATACAAAAATATTTATATAGTTGATATAGATAGTTGCTATGATGGAGATAAGTTGGGAACAGAAAAAAAAAGCCATTACTAGAATTGCATTCCACGATAGCTCTTTTCCTTTAGCATTGACATTATCCCAAGACGGTGAATCGAGGGGTAACTTTTGCCCGACTCTAGCCATTATGCGACAATAATTTGTTAATTTGCTAGCGTGTTTCCCAATCACTTGGCCTTTATGATTGACACCAACTTTTAATTTTTCTCCCTCTCCCAATCCTCTTAGGTAGAGGCACCTTATTCGACCACGTCCCTTCCTTTTTGGGGTTGAGTCACCCTCCCTAGATGCTTCTTGAGTAGGAGCCATCTGAAAAATATATATTAAAGAATTGGTAGGAACATGTAACTTACAAAGAACTATTCAAATGTTAGTTATTGAAAAAATTATATTTATTCAATATATATGTATATATATTAAAAAAAATAAGTCGAGTAACACTAAAGTAGAACCTATAAAAAACTCAAGTAGCACCCACAATAATCATGTTATAGCATCTGGAATAATTAAAAACAATTTAAAAAAATCTTGGAACTCAGAAACAACCCAGGTCATTTACAACAATTACACACTTCCATCCGTTTCAACATCATCATCTGATTCTGAAGGAGCTTATTGCACAACTAGTGGGATCAGGTTAGGTGCCTCAACAGTTGCACCTTCCACACCTTCTCTCGCCCAATTAACAAAATCATTATCATCTATATCAGTGTAGTTAATTGAATATTGGTCCCCATATGGCATGCTATCCAATAATGAATCATCTACCTCACCCATATCATATACGCCCCTCTGTTTATTTTTTCCCAACAACATGCCAATTTCATTCAATGGGATCTGGAACATAAAAAACTTGGTTGGCTTGAGATGCCAAGACATATGGTTCATCTTACACTTGTTCGATTTATAAGTGTGAATCCCAACTCATCAGTCTTCACTCATTTACCTTGTTCCCTTATTTCAACCCAGCCTCACTTGAACAAAACAAATTTGAGACCCTCAGGATATGCCAACTCAATTATATCCGTTAAACGACCATAATATGTTATTTCTCCTGCAACGGGGGCTTTTGTCTTTTGCACTTGCATAACTCATAGAAGTTGCTGAGATTGCGACACAACTATTTTGGGTTTTAGCCCTCTTCTCCTTATCGAAGATTCAACATTTATATCCATTAATCGTGTAGGCACTTAGTCTATTTGCTATAGAAAACAGACATTGGGCGAGCAAATAAATTTCATCTGATAACTCATTGGATGAACCTTGTAACATATCAACCTATTTAAAATAAGCAACATGGTTAAACACTCCTCAATATTTTCAAAAATAGTGAATGAATTTAGTTATCAATTATCGTAGCTTACATGTTCCTCAAACCAATCAGTGAACTGTTCGTTGTGCATTTTATGCAACTCATGTACACTTTCCCAACAATGCTTCATCTTAAGCACTCGGTTGTGTTTTTTGCATAAAACAAGAGATAATGCATAAATACATCATTCTGTGAATAATTTTGAATATAATTTTACAAACTTAAAAGTTCTTACGTTAGGTAACTAGCGACCCTGAACAGCACATAGCGATGTGCTTGCCTCCTTTCAATCTCGGTGAGTATGACAGGTATGCCACACATAATTTCACGTTATTCATTATTTCTCAAAGGATGATTTAGCCTTGTCTCAACATTGAACAAGTATCGCAAGAAACATGTGAGACATTCTTCTACGAGATATCCTTCTGCAATGGACCCCTCAGGTTGAGCCCTATTACGCACATATGACTTCAACGTATACATGTATCTATGCGTGAACAAATGAGAAAAACATAAGTGAAATCACATACAGACATATTATAAATACTTCTAAAAAAATTTATGACACACCTTTCAATTGGATACATGCACCAATAATTTACAGGTCCCTCCAACACTGCTTCTGATGCCAAATGGATGGGCAAGTGTTCCATAGCGTCAAAGAATGATGGGGGGAAGATACGCTCAAAGTTACAAAGAGTGACTACAATCCGATTCTCAAGACTTACCAAATCCTCACTCCAACAAGCTTCGGAGCACAATTCATGAAAGAAATTGCTCAATTCCATTAATGTGATAGCTACATGCTTGGGTAAGGTCTTTTGAATAGCTAGAGGAAAAAATTGTTGCAATATAACATGACAATCGTCACTTTTAAGGCCAAATATCATCCACCCACTAACATTGACGCGCCTTGCAATATTAGACAACTACCGTCTGATATCTTCAAACTTTTTAACACAGTGCAAAACATCTCTTTTTCACTTTTATCCATAGAGTAGTATGCAGATGGTAGATAAGCTTTTTTTTATATTAGAACTTGCGGGTGAAGATCTTTTCTAATGTTCATATATGCCAAGTCTTGACGTGCCTTTAAATTATCTTTGATTTTTCCTTCAATATTCAACAAAGTTCCAAGCAAATTATCACACACATTCTTCTCAATGTGCATCACATCTAGATTGTGCCTAATTATATTGTGCTCCCAGTATGGTAACTCAAAAAATATACTTTTCTTCTTCTAGTTATATGGCATGATATTATTATCTGTGGCTCTTGATCATTTCTTCAAAGGTTGCTTTCCAAATATATGTGTATTGTTCTTTAACTGAATTAACACATCCAACCCAGATAATAAAATTGGAACTCGTCTAACCTCCACGATACCATCAAAAGAATCATTTTACTTTCAAAATCGATGATCTGAGGGTAAGAAGCGACGATGACCCATGTAACAATTTTTCCTACTATGCATCAAGTATTGATTACATGTTTCTTTATGGCATAAAAGACATGCCAACTTCCCTTTTGTACTCCAACCTATTAACATAGCATAGCCTGGGAAGTCACTAATGATCTAGAATAATCCCGCACGCAATTGAAATATCTCATTCCGCGATGCATCATATGTCTCCACCCTAAATTTCCATAATTCTTTAAATTCTTCTATTAGAGGCCTCAAGTAAACGTCAATGTCATTTTCGGGCCTATTAATCACTGATTTATACAATTTTATACCCCTTAAACCTAGATTTTGTTAGAGCTTAGAGTGTATAATAATTGCTTTTTAATATTATTTTGCAGTTAGGCAATAATATATAGTCATCCATAAAAAAGGTGCCAAGAGAAGGATTTAAAGCCAAGATAGCTATTGTTGTTGGAATAAACAGCAGAAAGAGCTTTCAAGAGAAAATTTCTAGCAGTGTGAACAACTATATACTTGGGCAAATGAGAGCTTCAAAGATACAAAACATAGTAGTCCAAGCGTTCAGTTGTGTGCACATGCATTTTCACCATCTTAAAAGCATGCAACTGCACACTATAGGTAGCTGCATCACAGCCACAATGATATTGACTGGAGTAGCTCAGAGGTTCAACAATAAATGGGAGCTGTGTGCACACTTATGAGGTTCACCATATTCAACAGCCACAACAAACTACAACTCTTTAATGTTGCAGTAGAGAAATAAATCAGCACTACACTTGCTGATATAGAAGTCAACTCAAGAACCTCAAATCTTCAATGTTGACCTTCCACTGGAGTTACAGCTCCATACAGACTTGTAGTAGAAGAACCCGAGTAGACCCTGCACTTATATTTACCAACTCAAGATGCAGGCCTGCTACCATTAAAAGCTCACGAGCTGCACCTTGATGCACTAAGAGCCAGTTGGAACTAAAAGCAGTGCTGCAATGTATTGAAGAAAGTGCTGAACCAACCTCTCGAGTGGACCTTGCAGCTGCAGCCATCCTATCAAGCACTCCAGCCCCTAAACCTCTCGAGTAGCACTTGCCTTTAGACCTATCGAGATCCACTCCAACCTGTCGAATTGAAGGTGTTAACCTTTAGTACCTATCGAGCAGAACCCTTCATCCTCTTGAAGCAAGTGCAGCCTACCAAGCAACCTGCAGAAGGCATAAAGGCAACAGCTGGGCTATAACCTGTCGAAGAGATCAGTGCAGCAGCAACCCCTCGAGTTCTACACTCATTGAACTTGTAGACTTAGAGCTTGCAGCTTCAACAATCCCATCGAGCAGTTCAGCTTCCCAAAACAAATGCACTCCAACCTGTCGACTTAATGCAATCCAACTTATCGAGGTGCACCTATCATCCTGTCAACCAGCAGCTCCCATCCTCTCAACCTCTCGAATGGATGAGCTTTACCTTCAGCCATCCTATCAAGTAGATAATGCACACTTCAGCCATTACCCTCATCCTCCCTCTCGAAGTCTTCATCCTCTCGAGATAATCTTCTCCACCTCACATGAGGACTGTTGAAGCTATAGATTTTAATCTTCAACAGCCTATACATCTTTAAGCTGATCCAACTCAGGCTCCATCAAGTCTAAAATGTGAGGACTATATTTGGGAATAGCTGCTGCTAGAGTATTTTGGGTTTCATAAGCAAATATCAAATGGACAGCAGGGGCATTTTTGAGAATTCCAAAGCACAAAAGATCTTTGCACATGTGCAAAAACTATTTTGGAGAAATGCTTGGCAGGAAGCAAGCCATTTCAGCTGTGTATAACTGAATGGATCTCTCACTTCTCTCTGATTGGCTTGAATGCTAAGCACATGGATTAGCATAAACTGAAATTAATTCCTCTCCTCTGATTGGCTGCAACTCAAAGCACATGGATCATTACATATGTATAAATAAGCATCCTTGCTACTGTAATTCTTTAGCAATGAAACCAAGGAATAGCTTTAGTTCTCCTTGATTCATTTAGGTTCTATTTTAGGTTTTATTTTTCCTTTTTCTCTTCTCGCTTCTCTCCCTAATCCAGCCTGTTGGATTAGATCTAAGTAGCAGCTCAGATATGTTTATAATTGTAATATCGGAATGAAGATGTGTGGATTGATGCACAGACTACAGATCTGAGAACAAGGTTATTGTAAGTTGTTTGATTCAATAAATTATTGATTTTAGAGTTTAATTAAATCTAAAGATCCTATGGCTCCATTAGATGTCGATAAGGTTCATGTATTTGGGAATAGCCCATTCAGTTTACCAGTAGATCTATTGATTGCTATCTAATTTTCCTTTGTTTAATATCCCTGTGGGTGCCTGAGCTTGTAGCCTTGCATCAATAACATTTGTAGTGATTTTAAGGTTTCAATTTGAACCTTTGGATTGGATAAAGTCTATAGGATGATCTGTGACCATTCAAGTGGACAGATCATACCCTAAAGATCAGTTCCAGCTTTTGGTTTAATTTGAATTCTTCTACCTTACACTGGAGCTTGTAGCCAAGTGAAGGACAACTGCAAATTCACATGCCTTGATATGTTTTGCAATAAGAATCAGTCCCTAGTGGTCTATTTCTCCGCATTTTATATTCTATTTTACCATTCATCTCCCTCAATCTTTTAAATCTAGTTTTATATTTCTGTTTTGTAAATTAGATCTAGTGACACCCGAAAAACTCTCTTTCTTCTTAGATTAGGCTAGAATTGTCAGATTTGTAGCAGATATGGAGGTCTACAATACTGCTTTTAGGTTTTAGATCACTACTCCATGTGGGACAGACTCTTACTTATTAAAAGTTGCCATAAAAGGACCCTGTATCTTGTAGGTCAGAAATATTTTAGATGTGCTAAATCCATCTCTTTCACCTTCTATTTTATTTTGATTTTAATTCTGCAAACACAATAATCAGCACCTGAAATATTTACAATAGGGACTGTAGGACCTAGTATAAGCAATGACAGTATCATGTGTGGTTGCTTCATGCACAACCATGGTGGTAAGTTATATGGAATGAGAATTGCAGGCCATGTACTGCGCAAAATACTCATCATCCTAAATGGGTTGAAGCCATCGCTCGCTAGACCAAGTCTAACACTGCGAGGTCTGATGGAAAGGCATGATTAAGAGTATCAAAATGTTTCCATGTTGGAGAACCTGCTGGATGCCTTAGAATTCCATCTTTAGTGTGACCCTCATCATGCCATCTCATGTCTGATGCAATTTTTGATGACATGTATAATCGTTGTAGTCGCAGTTTCAGAGGAAAATGATGTAAAATCTTTGCAAGACTCTTCTTTTTATCACATTTTGAATGACCCTCTGGAGATTTCCATCGTGAAGTGCCACACCCATCACAAGATTTTTTATCGATAGACTCTTTCCAATATAACATACAATCATTTGGGCATGCAACAATTTTATTATAGTTTAAACCCAAGTCAGAAATCATCTTCTTGGTAAGCACGAAACTACTTGGCAATGTCGAACCTTCAGGAAGCACCTCTCTTAGCAAGTCAAGTACCATAGTAAATGACTTGTTGCTCCATCCACCAAGACATTTAATATGCCATAACCTAGCAATAAATGATAATTTCGTGTGTGATTTACACCCTGGGTATGAATCTTGTTCAGCATCTTATACTAGTTTGTAGAATTTAGCGGCACTAGAGTTGGGTAGTTCATTTTCTCCCTCCGCAAAATCCTTTGAAGGTACTTCTAGATTTCTAACTCCAAATGCATCATGCAACATACCAATCATATCATCAACCATATCATCATCAGTCACGGTGTTGTCTACCGCATTATGCCTTGTCAAACTTGCATTAGGTACATCCTCCCCATGAAAATACCACGTGGTATAGTTTCGATCAATTCCATTGCACACCAAATGATCAAAAATTATTTTTATATTTTGATGCAGAACATTATAGCAATTAACACATGAACATTTCATCATCCCATTTGAACCTGCTCCTCGGGCTATGGCTAGATCAATGAATTCCTGAACACCTTTAATGTACTCTAGAGAAACCCTATTTCATAAATATAAAAAATCATGTTTGCATGTGATCAAAGCTCTTCCTCATCAATAATGGTGCTCTAGTTAAAATCATTACAATAAAAGGATACCTATCTTTCCGGATCCAACTCCTATCCATCATTTGAATGGTTAGATTTAGTTTCCCCAACATTTTCGTCAAATATTATGAAAAATAAGGTACATAAATCAGTAATAGGGAGACTAAAGTAATAACGTTTTCGCCAAAATCCGAATCAACCTGGTTGGACATGACTATCGCCCTTAGAATAAATTAATAGTGATATCCTTTATAAGTAAAAAATATCAAAAGTAGGATATCTTATACTATTTATGATTAATAATTTACCCCAAATCATGATCAAAGTTCTACCATTCTGATCATCATGTAGGGCAACTTATTTAACTCATGAACGGAGTTGCGCTACATGATGATCACATAGGGATTGCATAGAATGCTCATGTGCATTGTACTTGTGTAATATACCTTTATCCAATATCATTGCAATTGAAGAGTGAATGGGAGAAAAAAAATTTCCCACTTTAAGAGAAGCTGTCTGTAGAGTTGTAATGAGTGAAGAATTGTTCTTGTTACTCTTTTCCTTTGAAAGCTAGCCATATTAGAACATTTTGTGTAAATGAATAAATAAACGAGGGTCCTCCACTAATTCCTTTGTCGGGGATATTATTGCCGAAAACCAAAATTTTTTTGCCGGCAGTTTCGATCCGCCGGTAGCCGTAATTTCTTCGTCGGCGGTTTGGGATCGCCGCGGATATTTTAAAAAAAAATTTTGCCGGCAGCTCAGGTCCGCCGACAATGTTAGCTAATAACTTGGTAGGAGTTTGTACAAGGTAGATGGACCGTGCGCTACTGTTGGTTTGCAGTCTAATCTCAGACTCTGTGCACTAAATAACCCCATAAAACCTTGGGATCTCTGTCGATTTCTAATATGTGACCCTATAGATGGACTGAGATTGGTCAATATACTGTGTGCCACTGCTGGTTTGCAGTCTAATCTCAGACTCTGTGCACTAAATAACCCGTAAACCTTGGGATCTGTGCCGATTTCTAATATGTGACCTGTAGATGGACTGAGATTGGTCTGTATACCGTGTGCTACGGCTGGTTCGCAATCTAATCTCAGACTTTGTGCACTAAATAACCCATAAACCTTGGGATCTCTGCAGATTTCTAATAGGGGTGTCCTGTAATAACAAAAAATTAAAATTGTAGTATGAACTAAGGACTAAGGAGCATGGACAACAACACGTGAATGGGTATCATGCTTAGTTGAATCCACAAACTGTAATTTTAACAACTAATATTGAAGCTCATTTGTTGGTCAGTGTCAATCGTAGTCTAAAATCTCAATTTTCTGGTATGGATCATCCAACTCTAAAACTAGTACATATTGTCTGATATGTACCAGGTCAAGACGACATATTGGTATGTATCGTGCGATACTTCACCAATATATATATATATATATATATATATATATATGTAATACACTAGAATAACACATTCAAAGTATTGACCTCTAAACTGATATCATTTTCATCCGAAATTTTGAACCATTGTTTGCATCCACTTAGTATATTCTTTTTATGATATATGCTCCACTGATGAACAATCATTTGGATTGTTTATACTGATCATATATATGTGCCAACTCAACATTAAAGTTATAAAATTAAACACATATTTTAATGGTATGAGATCGTTTACCCGTTATATCTCGTATGAAGCCATTATCACTGAGAATATTGGATATCATGATTTCAGAGATATAAAAAGCATGGTTAAAATAGGGTAAGGTAAGAATCTGTAGCCAATAAAAATATATTTAATTTGGTATCAAATGCATGAAAAGAAGAGAGTAGAATTTTGGGCTTGGCCGATGGCTTAAGTTCGTTTGCCCCTAAATAGTTTCCGCTAAAAGCCACAAATTTTGTAGTGTGTGTTTGCTCACTTATTATTGGACAAAATTCCTAGTCAGTTGCTGTTGCATATTTGCATCTAACTGAATTGATATCAAATTGATCTAATGTATATCTATAATAGTTTAGGTTGTTAACTTATTGCCCCAAATTAGAACCTCATGTTATCACATAAGTGATCATCTGAGAGGAATTGGGTTACAATTTAGTTACTTATATTTATATTTTTTAAGTGAAAACAATGGCTAAATAGCCCTAATACATGAAGCAGATTAACAAGATGAATCTGGTTTTTATCCCGAGAGCTAGATGAATTGTGGTCATTAAAAATGCAGGGTGATGTTGGGATTTTTGGTGGAAATTAGTGGACATTGGAGCTTGGTCATTTCGGTAAGCATGAATTATCCGAAGGGAATCCAATATGTATGTAATCGTGAGGGCTAAGAAACAGCTGACCTAAAAGTTAAAAAAAAAAAACACACACCATAGAGATCCTAGATATCGCCATCCAGTAAAGTATATTTAAAGAGCTACCCTTATTCGTACGTATATCTAGGTATCATAATAATAAGGGAATTCAGAGATGACTACAAGTGCATGTGTACAAATATAGATTCAGTAGTGAAGATTCATTAAAAAAATGAAAATTAAAGGAATAGAAGCTGGCTCAACAAGCAGCTGGCCTAAGAGGAAAAGAAGAAAAGAACATAGAAACCAGCCTATCTTATGTAGACCACATACCACAATGCCCAGAACAGGCAAAAATAAATGGAAGAAGATTGACTAAACTGGGCAGCTGAGGAAAGTAGATAAAGACCTACTGTTATCTCTTAATATCTCTGGTTTATTGTGGCACAACACAGCTCAACAGTTGGAGTAAATCACAGAAAATGAATGACAGGAAAACTGGTAGTCAATGAATTTACTAATTACTATAGAAGCTATAGCTGCAAAAGAAATTTCAGAATGCACAAATTTTCCTCAATCATATTCATCGCTATCTCTTTCTGTTTAGAGCTCTCAAGCAGAAAGAATATACCGAGAAAAGAAGCCCGACAAACTCATCTAAGGCTTAAAGAGTCTTAAGCAAGAAGCGGACTTGATTTTGTAAAAGTGATTCTCTGTATTTCGACGATGTCCACAAAATAAAAATTAACCAGAATATATGTCTTCCAAATATTCTAAAACACCCTATATAAACATACTACAACTCCAACCTATTACAGTTAGACTCCTACTAAACTTGGGCTCCGAGTACAACAAATTAAAAACTAATATATCCTCTAGTTTGTAGGATCTAAGACCCCAATGGAGTTCTCAACTGGATTCAAGTGACAACTTTAAGTGATAATATGATATTCAGTCACCAAAACATAGTCTCAAAAATCAAAATAATCTCACATCATCACTTTATCACATAAGAGCATCATTCAACTCTAGTTTCGCCCCCATTTAACCACAGTTCTATCTCTAGTTATGATCCATCAACAGCTCATGAACAACCTATTCTATCCCCCCCCCCCTTTATGCATTGCCTCACTAATGATCAGCTACATCTTAGATGGGCCATTTTGCTTTTCAAGCTTGAGCTCCTTTCTTTCTTTATTTTCTATTGGTTGCACATCTTCCATTAGGATAAGCTATGATAGTAATGGATCCCAATGTCCCTATCTTTATTATTAAGATTGGTTAATGTCTTTAGGTGTTCAAAACTTTATTTCCTTTGTGGAAATATACAAAGAACGAAGGCTGGAGAAGGCCTGAAACTCATTCTATGCCGAAATCAAAATGGTGCTCTTAAACAACATAAAAAAGGATTGAATAAGACCATAACAATAAAAATAAGCATTGGTGGGGAAGGACAGAAACTCATTGTATGATAAACTGTGCTCTTAATCAATATAAAAAAGGAATGAATATAGGCTATATTCATCATCTTGAATGAAGCAAACCTATGAAAAATTGTTCCAAAAGATACCATCCAAAAGATATAAATCAACCAAAGCAATAAAAAGTTATTGAAATAAACAAAAAAAGAACACAAAATAAACAAAAAAACATATAAAATCACAGAAAAATAATTAGTGAGAATAAAATAAGACCGATCTCACCATAAACTCAATGAACTAGCAGCGATCAAATGGCAACGAATCTTGCCATAAAACTCAAAAAATCAACCTACAAATAGAACCGATAAAAAAATACTTCACAGAATCGATAAAAAAAATAGTTCATAGAACTTACCAACCCCTCTCTCCAGCAGAAAAGGGAAAAACCAACCTACGAAAAAGACAATAACATAAATTTGTATCAAATCAGATTTAAAAAAAAAAATCAAAGAATTAAATTTAAAACTAAAACCCTAACTCAAGAACACAAACTCATTACCTAGAAGGTGAGTCTTCTCCTTTGTTCTTCGATTAGGTTAACCAACTCGCTACAGATTTCTAGTGGAGGAGAGATCAAAGTCTTGGATAGTAGCCGTGCGGGTTAAAGCTTTCTGATCCACCAAGCAGAGGCAATAGAGAGGATATCATGTGGAGATTCAAATTTCTCCACACAATTTAGAGCAGAAGCGATGGTGAGTGATTGTGGAAGAAGAAGAAACATCGATCGTGACAATATTAGAGCGATTGGGGAAGAGAGCGATTGGGGGAGAAGAGGAAACGTTGTTAGAATATTATAGTAGAGGCAATGGAGATCAAGAAGGGGGAAGAAGAGGAGAGCGATTGGGGAGGAAAGCCATTGGGAAAGAAGGGGGGAGAAGAGGAAACCTCAGAGAGTATTAGGTAGGTTAGCTTTCTTATGTTAAGAAGTTCATTTCCTTTTACATATAAAACTAAAATAGAACTTAAAAAATAAATATGATTTAAAAGTGATTTAGCATATAACCGATGGCGCCAATATGTGCATGCAAAATTTTGGGCTTTGCCGATGACTTACGTTGGTTTGCCACTAAATGGTTGCCACTAAAAGCCACAAATTTTATAGTGTGCAGGCTTGTTAAGGCGATGAGCAGACCAACATATCTTATTAGATCTTACATAACACTGGGCTCCCAAAAATCGTGAACCAAAATTTCTTCTCACATTAAAATTTTTTTCATTAAGCTTACATTGGATTTTGAGTCCATTATACTAAATGACAAGAAAGAAAGGTACTGGAATGTCTTTATAAATAATTAATGCATACCTGACATTGTCAAGATGGTCATCCACATCGTCATCCTCATAAACTGTAATGTCTACTGGTGCATCAAAGTCCACCGAGGTAGTGTAATCCATATCTTCTCCTGCAGCTGATAGTTTTTCGTGGAATGAGTTTACTCAGTCACATAAGCTCAGTGGCTTGCACAGCTGATCCACCATAATCTTCCTAGGTGATCGTGGGTGCAACCTTGTGAGTTGAAGTGAATCCTTTATATTTTCACAATTTTACATTTAAATAACATAATAAGTTGAAAGAATATAATAGATTTTAGTGCATATGATGCTTTTAATACTTATCATTTTTTTTACTTGTCTTGTCAACTTAACTTACATGGTATTTCATAAATCTTATTATAGCTCCATACACCTACATAATGTACTTCACATCATACTTATTTTACGTAAATGACCTATGATCGACATTAAAAGTTGTATAATTTAGACCCAAATCTCGGCACTGTTAGGCCCCATTTAATTACTAATTTTTACATTTAGTACAAGATTGAATATAACAGGTTTTGAAGGCCATAAAGTGAAAATATAGTTAAAAGAGTAAAGTTAAGGAGTTTTGAGGTTATGGCAAGAACCAACCAAAATAGTGGAGAGAAAGGAGAGTGCCAAAATTTTGACATAGATCTACTGGAGCTAAGGCATATACCATTGGAAAGAATACTTTTAGAGCTTTCAAACAAGCTAATAATCGTTAGATTCTGAGTTATATATAAAAAGTTATGGTCAAATGAAGAACACAGGGAAAGTGCAGAATTTGGCGTTTCGACAAGTCGAAAATGGATTTCAACTGGTCGAGTCTGGGATTTCCAAAACGTAAATTGGGACCACCCCAGCTCTTTATAGCTTTATAAATCTAATTTGTGACTGGTCGAAATGTCCATTTCGACCAGTCAAACCAGACAACAGAGAGGACTTTTCTTATACAAGTAAATTCGACTAGTCAATCTCCATTCTTGATCGATCGAAGTCAGGATTTTCTGCAGATTATCAAACGCACAAATTTGGTTTCTTGCTGATTTTTTGGCACAAACAGTTTGGATTCTTCCTAAAATCAAGACTCCAAGATCCTCTACCTTCCGAATTTAGATTAGATTTGTTCTAGGGTTTGTTTCCTAGTAGAAATCAATGTTCTAGGGCCTTATACATTCATAAATAAGGGCCCTAGGTTAAGAATAAAATAGCTTTCAGACGTAGTACTTTTTTCTCGTAGTTTAGGTTTAGAATCCAGATCTGTGAGAGTTTGTGAGATTGAGGGTTTTGTAATCATCGTTCCTTGATCGATTCAGTGATGATGAAGATCATAGCAATGATGCGCGGCTAAAACATCTCGAAGCTTGGGATCTCTTGTACGATCAAAGATAAATAAATAATTTATTTTTTGTTTCTATTTTATTTTTTAATTCTATTTTATTGATACGATTACATGTTCGAGATTTCGAGAGTCATCGAGAAAGAGCGATTGTAAATGTTTAATTCTATTTAGTTTAATCTCAGTGGCCTTGTAGGGATTGTGATTGGATTAGATAGGATATTCACCGACGAACTAGACCTTGTAGGGTAGTTTTAGTTGGTTCGTGAAATGATGTCTTGATGTTTAGATTTATCTAACTCATGATTAGATTTATCTAAGTCATATACGAAGCCCTAGAGCTTGTAACATAGAGTGGGGGGTACCCGAAATTTAGAATATAGTAGAAATAAGATGCGAGTTAGTTATGAATCTGATATCCAAGGGAGATCCCATGCTTGTCTCTCAGTATTTTCCAAATCTATTTTCTTTGCTAGAAAAATTAAAATTTTACTCTTATAAAACCCCCTTTCTAGTGCGGCTTTAATTTAAAATAAATGACTAATCTTTGTGGTTCGACTCCCTTGTACTCGCCCAAGTACATTCGAAGTTGTGCACTTGCGAGGTTTTGAAATAAAGCAATTAATACTAGGGCCACTGCTCGAGCCTACCACGCGAGGTTCACGTGTAGATAATCACCTAACCTCCATATCATATCATATCGTAAACCACCATCAAGCCCGATGAGGTAGCGCACATAAAAATTAGTGTCCCCTTATGTCGATACACTAACGTATCATGTTGTCCTCAAGACCCGTCTTGGTTGCAGATGTTGTACCCTTACGGTGGCTCGTAAGGTATGATACGTATAGAACTTAATTTCATATTCAACTGGCCTTTACAGTGTATCTTATTGTATCTGTATCTTATCTTATCTTACTTACACTTTTTTATCATATTATTTTCATACAACTTAAATTAGAGTGAGCTATGATGCGATAAACTTCACGAAACTATGCTTTCCAAGGGACGGGTTCCGTAGTAATATGGATGTACTTTCTGTGGCAGCTCATACTCCCATAGAGATATTACATCTGTATATGAATGCTTAAATTTCAAGTTTCACGTGACCGTGAAAAAAACCCCACCATGACGAAGACTTAAAAGTCGAGTGTCGTATCTTATTTTTTAACTTATCATGCGCATGTTTATCGTATTTCTATGATATGGAAGTAACACAGTGTCTATCTTATATAACCCCAATAACATATTTTGACAATTGAAGCTTAATCATAAAAAGAATTTATTCTATTAATAAGTCACATAATGGTCAAACAAGTAATGTACCAGAACAAAAAGGTTAATAAACACAAATTAGTTTTAAATTGTAATGAAAATCAAACTTTGACTCATAATATTAGAGGGAGACCTGAGGTCTTAACAAAGCAAGAAAGTGAGTTAGAGTCACCTAGGTACACTCTACTTTCCGGTAAAGGAGAGAGTGATACAAAGAGGCCACATGTAAACCAATACATAACCCTATGATGTGTGTCACAACTTGATTATAAACTATTCTCATTTGATCGACCTGATGAAAACGAGCAAGTCATTTACCTGATTCCGATAAGATTTAGTCTCGGTATTACTGAATTACTTATAGACCATCAAATATTTGATACATGCATTCTAAGGTGAACTTAATTGAGTTTAGAACAATCTAATCCTACTGATATTATCAATATAATGGGTATTCAAGTTTTCCATAATTTTTACTATTAAGTTGATCATTTAGACCATTAACTGAACGATCACTCATTCCTAATCGAGATCATGCCATCGTATGATCATCGGCATACCACATGCTTCATAGCATGGATAGATAAAACATCAAATGATTCCATTAAGACATAGATGGTGGGTGGGGCCCATCCTTGAAGACTGGTCCGTGGTCTCTCAAAACGCACGTTTAGCTACGTTGGATATATGAGCCCATTTAGGGTCCATAGACTAGACGGGCCAACAAGACCTATGATCCTTTGTGATGATTGGGGGTCTTGAAGGACCCATGTGTTGATGGACTATCCATGTATACGTGATGATTCAAATTTTACCTAACAAGTCATAAACCCAAAATTTACTAATGGCACCTAATGACCATGAATCTTGCATTTTGTGAATCTTGTGATCCGTGAAGATTTTAAATCTGAAATTTTTCGTGGACCTAAATCAGTGAAAAAGAAGACTTTTTCACATACTAAGCTTTTGTCAAATGTGGAAAAATTCACATGAAATGATGCCCTAAGTCATCTATAATAAGAAGGGTTCACGTGTGAATTTAGGCAACTATTCTAAGCCATCGGATTTCATCAGGAGCGATCAGGCCTAGCGACGTTAAAATTTTCCAAACATTAGGATGAATGTGTTTGGCTCATACATTGGTTTGACCAAAAACCGGTCAAATAGGGTGTCAAAGAGACCAATTGTACATGAGCTCAAATCCCTTAGGTTTCCATTGATTTTCATGCTTTGAAAAGCATGTTGAAAAATATGATGAGATTATTTTGATCTGACGGACCATATTAAGTTTCTGTCAAATCATTATAAACCTAGCCAAGAGGGCTGGTTCGGACCGGTTTCCAAGAATCAAGGATCAAAGATGACCCTAACACAAATTCCATGTGATACCGCGAGCTGTTGTCCTAGTGTACATGTAGGTTTTTGTCAATTTTCTCTTGGCACACAGTCTAGATTTAAACTTCATCAAGGGTATCTAACCATCCAATTCATAGATGGTCAGGTGATCAAAAGTATACACTGCGGGGCTCGGACCAGAGGTCCATAGTTTGGGTGCACTAAGAGGTCAAGTTGGACCCCCTAGGCTAGGTTCTCATAGTTGCAGAAGGGCTGAAGCCCATATATGTCATAGTATTTCTGATTTTTAAACATTAGATCTAAAATAAATTAAAACTATGAGAGGGATTGTAAAACAATAAATCAACAAAGGGTACAATATTAACGGTGTCTTCCCTTTGGCCAAGGCTGGTCTAATTTGAATCATGGAGATCGATCGGGTCAAATTGAGCCGTTCACTTTGATTGTACCAAAAAAGGAAGGCTGAAGCCCATTGTCCAAAAGTAGTTGGCTGCTATTGTTTCTTCATGAATTAACTAAATTGAACATGATTGAAAACGTGTAATGAATAGATTAAAGTAGATAAGAGGGCACCCACATGATTGTTGTTGTCGGTGTTTGGCGTGGTTTCGGCCCGATGAGCGAGACCGAAATGTTTGCGGCATAATAGAATCGACACGGTCCATTCTCTGCTACGACAATAGATCCCCCTTCTTTCTTCCTCAACTACATTCAAATAAAAAACACCCGCAACCGATAAGATCAACTTTTGGAGGTCGAATAGATTACGTTCTGTCTCATGTAATTAACCATGAGGTGTGGTTGGGATGGATGATGGCTGCCTGATTCTTCTTCTACTACTTCATGCTCATGAATTCCTACTTGCTTGGCATCACAGATATGGAACGAGCGAGGGTTATGGTTTGTTTAATATTAGATTCGATGGGTTGAGTCGTTGTTGTTGTGAGTACCAATAATGTGCTCATGTATACACCAAAGAGGGGGAGATATTGATGGGGGTGGTGGAAGCTGCAATAACTATTGTTGCTGTTTTGTGAAAAGAGGAGGTGAAAGGTAGCTCCAAGGATTTGATAGAGAGAAAAAGAGAATACGATCGGTGGACTGCTTGGCTATGGAGATGTTGGAACGCGAGAGAAACTACCAAGTACTTTGACCTTTGGGTTTTCTCAAGAAGAACTAGGGTTTATATTGAGAGGTTGATGGTGAGATATTGGTGGGGTAGAATGGGCGGCTGAGAAGCATGGCAACCCGAGTGTTGGGATTTGCATGCCATAGAGTTTTAAGAGAGAGAGAGAGAGAGAGAGAGAAATCTTGAGAGAAAGAGTCCAAAAGGACTCTTCCTGCTATATAGGGTGAAGACATTAGGGAAAGAGAAAAAAAAAAAGGAAGGGAATTCGTATCGCACCCGAATTCCTATAACCATTAATTTTTTTTTTTATTGCAAGAGAGAAAAGTCTCTTTGTTTCTCTTTTACACACATGTTGGGTATGTGTGCATCTAAGCACCCATATACTTTCCCATATACTTCTTTTGGTATGGTGTGCCACTTGGTGCATTCCCATAAATCTGGAATTCCCCTTTTGGGAGTCACATCCATCGAGGAAGTCGCCCATGTCCAATTCAGGTGTAATCTATTGGCACTCGAATTTTGTCCTGCAAATAGTATTTTATTACTTTTGTTTCAGGTCGATGGGCTGGGGTTGGATCCGAATTTGGGCTCGAAGGTTCGGATCATGCACGGGTGTGTATCCACACAATAGGGATCATCTAGGTATGATCCATGGTCGGGTTTGGGCTTTGGCTAGGTTCGGTCTCGAGATTTGAGTCATGTGCTACGCGCACACTAGCACACACATACCTGCCCTATATAAGTGATTCACCTTGGGATTGTGTTGGCTGCATGCATCCTACAAGAAAATAGTGGTCCCGAGGCCACGTCATACCGGTCCAAGGTTTGACCAAGGTCAAACTAGTCAAAACAGTCGCGTTTTCATCAATTGTCATCGATTCAACGTTTGCTAAAATCTGGGTCGTTACAAGATCTCATGCCATGTGGCATGTGATCAACCAAACAACACCCATTTTGCTTGGTACACCCATGAGGCATGGGATTTATGAAGTTTTTTTTTTATTTATACTTTTTTGCCCTTCAAATCATGAGTCAAACATAAGGTAACACCCACCTATTCAAGTGTATTATGTTTTTCCCAAATTTGACCATTTTTTTTAATGGTGGATAAGTATCGAATTTTGCTCAAATTATTTGGGTGGGACCTGATCAATCATTCCCAAGTTGTTGTCAAATCTATTCTTTAAATTGAGTGCCACGTGGCATCCAACGGGCTCATAGCAAGCGCCAAAACGCTACCATCATTGGCAATGTTTGGGCCCTCTTTTTTTATTTAAAATAATTTTTACTCCAATGCATACCGTTAAAATTGACAACATTGGTGTTGCTTGCTAATTATAATTGGGAATGACTATTCTCACCTGTTTTAAGACTAAGTACCACAAAGTTTTCATGGACGAAAACCATTGACTGATTTGAAGTAAGACGATGGAGATTTTTTTTGTTCTAATTTTCACCCTGATCGATCTTAAGATCATGGCGCGCCTATCAGAAGGTCAGATGTTGATTTCACATAGCTCACATCAGCAAAAGTGACCTAGATCATGGGAAAAGGAGTTGATATTCACTTTTAGGGACGTGTGCCATGTGGAATTAACATCTGACGGTCTGATAGGCGCTCCATATTCTTAACATCTTGTGGAGGAAATACTAGAACAAAAATAATCTCCATCATCTAATTCAAATCAGTCAATGGTTTTTGTTCGCAAAAAATTGTGATTCTTACTCCGAAAACGGGTGAGAATAGCAGTACCCCTTATAATTTACTAGTAAAAAACACATGCAATGTGTGAGGGAGAGAGGTAAATAGATTTCTAGGATTACATGAACGTAAAGCATATTTTCCTATCTATTCAGCTATCTTAATAATATCTTAATAAGCAACTAAAGGGCATCTCAGTCATTTAAAAAAAATGTCCCTATAATATTTGGCTTTGTTGCAGTGCAATAGTAAAGATAGGGAACCATAACATATGAAGCCTCGATAAAGACTTAGGGCTCATTCAGGTATTTTCTTATTTTTCCCTGAAAATCTCAGATTCTTGAAAACTCAGAATCCTGTCGATTCTTAGATGACTCAGATTCCTTACTTTTCTTAGAAATGGTCATAATCCTTTGTTCTTATGTTCATCTTAGAAAAGCTTAGAATTGGTTTGATGGGTAGTGTGACAACCCGGATTTCCTACCTTGATAACCCATGTCATCAGATCGCCGATGCTGATGATCCCTGAACTGAACAAATAGTATGTCCACTCATACAGTGGAATTTAAGCTGCTATCTCTTACGAAGCAAATGAAGTCATCATATATGGAAAAAAAAATCCCCAATTCTATATATAGCAAGACAAAATGGCGGTTCTATCCTTATGCATAACGTAAGTCTAACAGAACTGAAACGAACCACTGGTGATGACCAACCATCACCAAAATAGTGGTCCACAACATTAAATACATTTCATGAATCCATTGTTCTAAACTAATCTTAAAGGCTGGAAGTACCAATCCTTAAACAAAATCTCAATTTGTAAAAAGGACACTCTAAATCTCCTAAGAGAAGTAATCCTCTAGCTGAAGATCAGATTCCTCCTCTGAAATATAATCTGGATCTTCCTCTCGGCTAGACTCCTCAATCTCTAGATCCACATCTGTACTTGTGACATATAGTCGAAGGGTGAGCTAACAGTCTAAGTTCAATAGGGGGAATATCAATAGCATGCATAACATATTTCAAACCATAGATCTTATGACTGAATTCAAAGCACATTCTTATAAAAACTGAACTTTTAGATGTTTGATTCAAAACTAAACAAAATTCAAGTTACACATTTGTGATTGGTTTCGTAGTTTCCATGTTCTTGCTTAATTCGGTTGTACATGTTTCTTGGGCTTCAAAGTAAATTAAAACTATAACTTAACTATTCTCCCAAGCATATATAGCATTGGGAGCCACATAAATACCGATGGGAATCCCCAAACCACCGATGTTTAAATAACAATTGCGCAAGAATGCCAAGCCCCTGAGCTAAGTTAACAGGGTCACTTGTGCCGGAGTGCCGAAGTGCCAAGCCCCTGAGCTATGTTAGCAGGGTCACTTGTGCCTCATGTTGACCATTAGGCAGTCTAAATGTACGGATATCCTACCATACCAGTACACAAGGGGGATTTGTTTCACGTGAACCTTAAGTCATTGTGCAGATCCTAACATACAGTTTATCATCGTGAATTATCCTTAATTTATAGCTGGTTTCGGAGTTTCACACACTTGTTTCTCATGTTCACATACACGCTTATCACATTCACACACACACACTTGTTTGTAATACTTAGCACATTCATACACATGCTTATCACGTTCATACACATTGCTTATAACGTTTATCATGTTCACGCACACTTATCATATTCACCTGCACGCTTATCATGATCACACACACACGTGCTTATCACACACAAACGTGCTTATCACACACAGACATGCTTATCATGATCACATTATTTATTCATCTCATATTAAATGACATATTATTGAATTTTCCCTACCTCCCATCTTACAAAGCACGCACTTCACGTAACACGAGACGAAACTCCACTCGTACACATCAGATCTATGACCTACATTTCAAGGTATCCAAAGGTGACTAACTAATTCTTAAATGATCATACTAATCCAATTTTCATAGAAAAATCCCAAAAATATCCAAAATACCCCAAACTGGCTCAGTAGTGCGCACGAGTTCCAAGGTCGCACGAGCGAGTCACATGGCACACCACAGTCGTGTGAGCCCGCTCGAGCGACTATGCTCTCTCCCAATTCCTCACTAAAGGTACTTGAGACAGTCGCGTGAGAAGCTAAAGTCGCATGAGCGACATCACCAGGTACTCCACAGTTGTGTGACCTTGCTTGAGTGACTGTGTTCTTCTCTCTTTTTCTTTAAATCCTGATATTGCTCAGTCACGCGCGCAAGTTTCAAGTCGCGCGAGTGACTCACATGGCACATCCACAGTCGTGCGAATGACTATACAAGCCATCATTTCATGCCTAATCTGAGGCCTATCTCGTGCAGGAAACTTAATGTTGCGCGGGCAACCCTCAAGGTCGTGCGAGCGACTTTCAGGATTTTGGGGTTTTTCCTCAAAATCTGATTTTCTTTCCTTTTCCCATTTCAGTTAACTTTTATCCACATTAATTACAACACATTTTGGGGCCTTAGTTGCCTTCATTTATCACTACCTAATCACATTTAATACACACAATCCACAAGATCTTACCTCATTTATTTCGGGGATTTAACGATCGAATGAATGCATCTATCGAAACTTCTTCCACACGAATTAGAAGGGTTTGAGATCCACCTTCTCGCACCTGTGTCACAACTTGCATGAAGACAACTACCCCTCTAGTGCACACTAACAACCTCGATTTCCCTTGTGAAGACGGGCAGGACTCGGGGCTCTCTTCAAAAGGGTTTCTAATTAGAGGTTTTCATAGAACTTGGCTTTCTCCCTCCCCTACTCGCAAATTCCAACCACATGAGTTCGATGACCCCTTGGGGTACTCCAAGTTCAAGGAAGAAGGTTGAGAGGGAGATCAACAATCCAAGCTAGAGGTAAGGTTCTCTTTCTTCTCCAAGCTCTCACTCGCTCTCTCAATGGAAAAGAAGCAAATGGCTTCCTTGAGAAGCCATCTAGCACTTAAGTCCTTGGTTTGCTTCCATGTGAATCACACACACACACTCATGGTGTTTGTCCCTAGGCTTGGTTCTCATGTGAACCAAACACACTTTATTTAGGTGTTTGTTCATTCTCACATGTTCATTGACCGTCACACCCACATAGTGATGTCGTCAAAACTGGAACGGTACAGTGCACAACATTGACACATGTACCTAATTGACTTACATGGTTTCCTAAAATTTGCGATCTTACATTCTCCCCCCTTATAAAATTTTCATCGTCGAAAATTGATCACCATCGCATATGTTTACCTGTAATATACTCGCATAAGCATGACATACCGCACACAACTATCACAGGAACACATATAGGCACACGTACATATCCCTTCGCATTTATATGTACCACACACATCATCACAATCACATAGCTTGGAATTAGTCATAGCTAATTCCAACATTGTACCTACAACATGTTATCCACAACTACTTTATTCTACAAGACTCACAAATACTCACACTACCCATTTAGGGATTCATTCCGTAAAGCACAAGAATATTCATAATTAACTAACTGTCATTATACATATTTAGAATTCCTTACACAATGCCTAATCAAAACTAAAGCATCTAACATCTCATAGACCATGCAAATCAGATATATTTCCTTAGGGCCATAATAATCACATGTGCGCAACCATGCACCATAGTGGTAGAACTTTAAATTTCAAACATATTTACTTCTCAAAATGTATCCAACAAAAGTTTAAGTTTTCCACTCATGGTTTTGAGAATTAATATCCAAAATTTACAGTATTACTAATTAAAAGAAAAAAATCTCATAACTATAGCCCCTCAGCTAGTCCTCATCACCTCCCTGCTGCTCCTCTTCATCACCACCCTCTCCACCGGCTCCGAAACTAGTGGGATCTGGTACATACGCTCTCGCTGCAGCCATGAGCTGGAGGTAATCTTATGGGTACATGTACAACATGGCGTAGCTCAACATGGCCTCATGGTAGTAATATTGGAGCGTGAGCTGGGCGCTTTGTTGCTCGATACGGCCAAGTTGCAAGTTTTGTAAGTCCATGCGCCTATATAGCTCTGTCGCGAAATCAACGCCACCGTATGGAGAAATTGGTGGTTGAACTGGAACTTGGCATAGTGGTGGCACTGTGTACTGAGCTGCTGGGTCAGGCTCCACATGGGGTTGTTGGGGTGGTTGCTGTTGTGATTGTTACGCCTACTGCATGAGTTATTTGGTTTGGTGGTGCTTCACGCTCACCTTTAAACTGGTGAGACTAACTTCAAAATCCTCATACCTGAAGTGTTGGGTGTTGCCAGACATTCGGGTTTCGGTTTGCGAAAGCTGGTACCCCCCATCTTCTTGTTCATCAATGTACTGCTCGATCATTCGTGAGATCAATCGAGCATATGGTAGCCATTTCAGGGGTACCTTGACACAACTTTGCCACACATTGTTACGGGCATACACCATTCCTTCACTCACAATCATGGGTGTTGAGAACCACTTCCCTTGGAAAGCTGAAAATAGTGCTTCGAGCAAAGGGTCCCTTCTTTCCTGCTCATGCCCCAAGGGAAATAGATTCTTTCGGAGTATTATGTGGAGTGGCCACATATAGCTGGGTAACTGGGCTCGTATGACTGACAAACCTGATCGGCTTTGTCTGTTGGTCATTCCGGTGATGTCGCCCTTAAATGGTACCTTTCCAGGGTTTGGGGGTTGTAACGTCCCACCATCCGGATGCCTTGATGGGCATCCCATAGGAGTAGAGATGTCGCTTAAATCAAAATGAAATTCATGACCATCTATGTCGGTCACCAATTCCGTCTGGTCTTCACTCATTCTCAGACGTTGGTAAAATAAGTGTACGAGCCTAGTATAGAAGTGGTTATGAAATGGCTTAAGAAGTGGTTCAATGCCAGCGGCTGTCAAGTATGCGAGGGTTCACTGGGAGGCATCTTGTCCTTCGAATAAATTTTTGTCGATTGACCATTCAACGTCAATTTTTTCGAATCCCACCACTCTGTGGGTTGTTCTCTCACCATTGGTGGTGGAAGTGTCTTCGGACATTTTGACGGTGGGGGTTTTGATGCGAACTTTTTCTTGGGACCCATTTTATCCGATTTCGAAATAAAATGAATGGAAATTGAATGGGAAATGTAGGTCTTACCCTTTCGCGTGGAGAAAATGAAAGGAAATCTCCTTGTTGGTCGTAGGTGTGGTTGGATTTGAGCGATTACAAGGCGATTCGGAGAGATTTTGGTGTAGGTGCATGGAAAGGGAAAAACCCTAGCTTTCAAAAGTCCTTTTCACACCCAAAAATGAAGAGAAAATTACCTGTAGGCCTTATATAGTCTGATAGTCGCGCGAGCGACTAATAAGTGGAAATAGTGTCGAAGCAGTCGCGCGAGCAACTGTGCTGTCCAGTTTTCTCGCGTGGCTTTTTGAAGCAGTCGCACGAGCGACTTTTAAATTCCCGTGCGTGAGTTAAACAATTTCTTTGGATTTGGACTATTTTCTGATCTAGTTCCTTCTACCATCCTTCGCAGATCTCTTTTGACTTCTTTTACATGTTTTCCTTGAGTTTACGATGTACATACATCTACTTCTTTAGATGTAGCATGACACAAACCTCTTTAAATTAGTTGGCAATGATAAACTTTGATTTAGTGGCTCATACGCAGATCTTTTCATATAATGTTAATCATCATACAGCCACATTCCTTATCTTATCAGGCATTAAATTTATCTAGCGGTCACAAAATTATTCATCTTCATTCAAAATTGACAACATTCATTACAATAAAATTTATGCGAAGAGCTGTAGATACGCATCGCGTATGTCCGACTTGTGTTCCCATGTAGTTTCTTCCGGCGAATGATTTTTTTATCTGACAAGTACTAATGGGAAGCATTTAGTATGCAACACTTGCTCCTTCTTGTTGAGAATTTGCACTAGGTCTTCTCTAATGGTCAGATCTTCCTAGATTTTGATCGGTTTCTCACCAAAAACATGAGTAGGGTCCTTTACATACTTCCTTAGCATAAATACATGAAACACATTGTGTACTCTAGTGAGTTGTGGAGGTAGAGCAATCCGGTACGCTGTTTCACCAACTCGACCCAAAATGTCGAACAGTCCTATGTAGCATGGGCTAAGTTTTCCACGCTTTCAAAAATGCATTACACCTTTCATAGGTGAAATATTGACGAGCACATGGTCTCCAACTTGAAAGTCTACACTTGTCCTCTTCAAATCGATGTAACTCTTCTGTCGACTCTGTGCAACCTTTAACCTTTCTTGAATCCAACGTACAACTTTCATGGCATCTTCGAGAATTTTAGAACCCAAAATGAATTTCTCTCCTATTTCCTCCCAATTGAGCGAAGATCGAGATCTTCGCCCATATAATGTTTCGAAGGGAGCCATACCAATACTTGTCTATATTGGTATGCACTTTTTCTAGGTTCCTTTCGGTTCTCGGAATAAGTGGCCCAATTCAATCCGAGTGGATCTAGCTAAGGGTGATGGAGTAATAAACTAAGAAATATTAAATTGGTGAAATTAAAGAGGCAAATATTAAATGAAGAATACCTGGATTGATGCGATCGCCAGCTACAGATATTTGTCGACGCTGCAACACGTCACTGATCACTCTTTAAGAAGAGCGAGGGCTTACAGGTCAAACTCTTTTACTGAACGTCAGCCGACCAACTTCAATAGCTATGGGTTGCCTTGGGGTTTAGCTAGTTTGGTTTCCTAATCTTGCTCTAAGTTTAATTGATTTTGTCTTCTGATTCTTCTCTGAGTCTAACTGATTGGGGGTCTCTTAGTGTTACTCTAACTCTAGCTTACTGAGTTTCCTACGGCTACTCTAACTCAAATTAATTTAGTTTCCTAATACCATTTTAACTAAAAAAGGGGGTTGTGGCCCGTTATGCTAATGATGATCGGCCTTGTTCCTGGGTACCCTCCGTAAGCTCCCTTGGAAAAATCGGTTGGCTAAGAATTATTTTATGAATACTAGAAATTATGAATTTAATTAAAAAATTAGGAGAGAATTAAGAACTAGAATTTAGACTCAATAACTAAGGATTTAAGATTTAAAAAGGGCTAAAATTTAAGATTAAGAACTAAAACTGGAACTAAGATTCAGAACTAAAACTAGAAAGAGAACTAGAATTTTAGAATTAGAATTAAGAACTGGAATTTAGAACTAGAACTAGATTTTTCTAAAAGGAAGAAGTTCAGAAGAGAGAATTGTGTAGAGTGGCTAGGGGTAGGGGTCTATTTATAGGCTTTTACTAGAAATCCTAGTGTAACTCTAATTCCTAAGTCAAATAACGGAAATATCCTAATTCTTAATCCAAGTGTAACTCTAATTCCAAATTCTTCTAAAATAATAAAATAAAGTCCTAAAGCAATAAGGAAACTAATCCTATTTCTAATAAAAGAAATGAATCATATTTTCTAAAATAAGACAGTAAAGAGACTAATCCTAATTCGATTAGGAGTCTTGAAATTCATCACATTTTGTGTAACTTCTGAAAATTGACCATAACTTCTTCAATACTTGTCGGAATTGTGCTTTTTTTGGTACGTTGGAAAGCTACTTCGATAAACTTTCAAATGTGACTAATTTTACATCAATCCAACTTTGTTTGATGTTTCAAAATAGGCCAAACATAAAAGTGATAGGATTGACAATTGGGAAAGGATGGGGAGACCTATTTGGCTCCAAGCTAGGCTCTTCCTTCTTTAATTCTACTTCGAGAGTCAAGACTAATGGGCTAGTACCTCTAGCTTGACTATCTGGGGCTCCGAGAGAAGAGTATGCGATTCTACGAGTCTAGAAGCTAGCTCGATACCTTTTGGGAAGCCCCAGAGGGAACCTCAAATTTTCTAAAAAAGAGAAGCTTGAGGGAAAGAAGAATAGAATAGTAAATTATTTTTATGGCTAAGGATAATTTTGAAAGGATTGAGTTTGGATTGATGATTAAAGGCCTAAGGATTAAAAATCGAGAATTTGAAACTTTAAGGATTTAGGGATCAGGAACTAAGAACTGAGATCTAGAACTTAAGAATTAAGAACTAGAACTAAGAACTAGAATAAAAATTAGGGACTAGGATGAAAATTAAGAACTAGAATCAAAATTAAGAATTAGAACCTAGAAGCTAAGAACTATAACCTAAAAATTAAGAACTGGAAACAAGAAATTAAAAGCTAGAGACTAGAACCTAAAAGATTACCTGAAGCCGAGCACTTCTTCCTCCCTGCTGCAGAGAGAACTTTGAAGCTCCTAAGAAGGCCTAAGCTCGGAAGGAGAGAGATTTCTATCAAACTTGGTGTTGTAGACTAAGGTAAGAGGGTCCTTTTATAGGTATCAGTGTAATTCTGTGCCCTTGGGCAGGTGCGTGATTGGTCGATCGGATTCAATTGTGCTCCCTGTCCAACATGTGTAATTGCATTACGTGCCCTGTTCGGAGCGTTTAATCCAGTTTGAGTTGGTCGCGGACTCAATGAGTGACCAGTTGATTGGCTCAGCTGGGTATCCTAGTTCCAACTCACTTAGAACTAATTGTGCGTCCAGTTCAAAATGTGCAATCCAATTAAGCACCTACTCGTGTGCGCTTGATTGAGGAATTTGGGTGGTCTAATGATTTAAAGACCAGGTCCAACTGGGGACCAATTGCACGCTGGTGGTGGAGCATGCAAGTGATTGCGCGCCTTGTGGGAGGCATGTAATCAGGTTTTATGGTGGTCTGTGGGAGGTGGAAGTCGGGTCCAAGTTGGATCAATTGAGCACCAGTGGTTGGGAGTGCAATCGGATTACGCGACTTATATAGGGCACGCAAACAAGTCTAAAGGCAGTCCACAGGAAGAACGAGCCTGGTCCAAGTGGGACCAATCGCATTCATGTATCCATGCATGCAATCAAATTGCGTGCTTCTGTGAGGGCATGGAATTCTGAGTCTTCTAAGGTCGAGTCGGGTTCGAGCTGCAAAGCTATTGTTTCAGCCTGGGTCTCAACCATATACTATTATTTTAGTATGTGGTCCCCGTAATTTGGTTTTAAGGTCTTCGAAGAAGGTCAGTCCTTCTCTGAAGATCATAGGCAAGGTCAAAGGTTTATTGAACGGGTTTGTATACTCCAGAGGGAAAAATTGGGGTGTCTACAGATGCCCCTCTTTGACGTGTTCTTGTGTAATAATTATGCATCGAAGAAGTAGACACCCTTCTTTCGAGGTGCCTTTTCATTTCTTTTGAAAATCACAAGTGTGAATTGGGGTGCTGACATAAACTGCTTGACTTTCTTATCTATGAGTGTAAGCTAAAAGGGAGCATTTGGGGGCCCAGTGGTAGCTGTCGAGAGGCATATTCCCAACCTCGGGTGCAAGTGACATCCCGTCGAATGTCGCGAGCTGCTATAAGTGGCAGTCAGATAGAGGAAAATCATCATATCTTGATCCGTGGGTGAAGTGGCATCCCGTCGAATGTCGTGACCTACTACAACGGGCAGTGAGACAGAGGGGAATTTACGCAATCGAGGTACCAAGGGGCATCATACGAATGTCCAGAGATAAGGTCAAGTGACCAGATAATATGATGTAATTTGATGGCGAAGGCTTTCGCAAGTCATGTCAGACCGGACGCATCATTGCTCACACTAATGGCGTGTCAGGCGTCCTTTTCTAGTGGACATTTGTAATTTCTCAAAGTTGAGCATACTTGGTGTTTAATTTTTCAGGGGAAAGAACGGATTGGAGTGGTGAGAAGTAAATTTTTATAGACAGCGGTATTTTTGAAAATTTGGGGGTTTTAACTTAAGATCAATTTGGTGGTAAAATGATAAAAAATGTGGCTTCCGACACGTCGCTGAGCAGATCCACCGGAGCAGGATTTGTGGACCCGACCATTTATGTGGTTATCAAGGCGACACTTGGTATGCCGAATACTCCGTCTAACCTTCCCTGTGAATACTGATGATTGTCTCTTATGGGAGGATTAAGTGAATCATGAGTATGTAGAGATAGGTTTTGAAAATATTTGACTTAATATTAGCTAATTATATTTTACAAGGAATATCGAGTGGAAAGAAAGGGATGATACTTGCCTGGTTTTTTACACGATGGGATGCTCGAATCGTCTGATGAGATGTTTGCGATGGGACTTGATATTTGTTGGGTGCAATGGGACATTTGGTTGAGTGCGTGATGGGACGAGGGGGAGTGATTCTGATCGCGGTAGGACATTATTTGTGGTAGCACATCAGGGGGTGATTTGGTCGTGATGGGACTATGGGGAGATGTCCTCAACCTTGATTGGTTTGTGATGGGTCAAGGTGATTATGTAAGTGTCTTATTGCAATAGGACATGTTGTCTTGCATGTTTGTTTTATTTAAGATTTTTGTTGAGGGCATATGTTTGTTTTGTTAAGATGTGTGTTTCGTTCGAGGTGTGTATCATGTATCTTGTTTGTTTTATTTTGGATGTTTTCGGTCCCATGGCAGAAAAGTAAGAAAAAAACTGAAAAAAAATGCCCCAGTTTGGGGTGTCGGTCTTGTGACCTGATTATCACTGCCAAGGTGTTAGCGCTCTTAAAAAAATGCCCCAGTGTCAAGTGACGGTAGGACTCTTATCAGCCTCTCAGATATCCTGGAGTTCGTTATTATTGATCCCATATCGAGAAGTAGTGTGATTATTTCGGCCACATGCTAGGCTCAATTTTGTGAGTGCTAAATGAGCATCATGTATGGTAGTTTTTTAGCGAGGTTGCAATGAATGATAGGTAATGTGTGATTACATCACATGCCATTTGAGAGTTTTTAATTTTATTTTGAAGAGATTTGGGAAATCATTTGACTCATTGTCCAATAGAGAAATAAAGGGGTGAAGAAGAGATAAGGTTTATTGATATGAGGGGAGCTTCTTATTTAACCGATTTTTGAAATAGTAGTCAACTACTTTCTTCTTAGGTGGGTAATGCAATGCCATAATTGAGCTCTCCATTATAATTTAGCGCATCAAAGTCTCAAACTCTATGGTTAGCAGGAGTTTTGTCCTCCTTCGACCACCATACGATGATATCTAGTACTGTGAAGATGTCAGAGATGCCCTCGCGACTTGCTTATACTTTCCTAATAAGAATACCAGGAAGGCCCTCACAATTTGTTTATGCTTCCCTGAATTCATTGACTGTTCATTCATTGTATTACTCTCGCTCGGTTGTGCTTCTTTTCTGTATATTTTTTTTAACAACCTGCTACCGCAAGAATTATGAGGTTTGATGAAACCTTACACTTTCATTTTTTCTGCTCTAACATTGACTCTAATGGCTGAAGAGGGTGTATGAGAATCTAGAGTTTCCTACATTTTAAAAAGGTTTCATGATTCACTGGTCCTTTCGATCAACTTGCCCGAATAGAAGGGTGGTTAATGAGTCATATGATTTTCAAAATAGTTCAAAAGAATAATAACCTATGACTGGTGCATGCCTTGTGATGACTATGAGGATGATAGATGTATGAACATGCCTGTTTAGGCTATGAGACATGATGATCATTAAGTTGTGATTCCAAGGGTTAGAAAGTCTTTCCCTTGTAGCTATTTTTTGGGCATGTTGCCAAAATAGTGAAAGTACTTCCCATGTGGGGTTTTGATTTTCGACAGGCGAGGCAGTTGTGTAGGCATTGTTTTCTTAGCACTAGCTCCTCGACTTCGCATTCTCGGTCGAGTAAGAGTTATATGTCAGAGATATTGTTGGACAGATGATATATGTATATATATTTTTTTATTTTGTATATTTTTATATTATTTTTTTATTATTATCATGTTATGGTACAACAGCAGTTCCTTAAGTAGGGGACTGACTCAGGAAGTCCGCTTGGTGGGACATGTTGGAAGGTCGAAGTGATCGTTCGATTAGATAATATTGTTTCGGGGACCTCGATCCCTTTCCATCTGATTGATAAGGGATGAGAGAGATGTCATGTTTGGGTTTGTGGTTTGGATGATGTGAGATTTGTCGAAATAGATGTAGTGTCTTTTAACTTCTTCTTTTCATAAATCTTTTAATGTTGGAGCCTCCTTATCGGGAGGGATCTTCTTTAGTTTTTTGAGGGGGCGAGTGTTGGCTTACTGTTGTTTGTGTTCTTTATTATAAAAAATGGTCAAAAGATGACAAAAATAAAGAAGGGTAAAAATAAAATAAAAGGGAATAAAAATGGAATAGAACACAAACACCACCTGCAAGACACAGGGCTGTTGCAACAAGTTTTAAATGAAGTGAGGGTTGTCCCACAAGGAGTTATGAATCTAAAAATAGTAAATCTCTAGATCTGCTACAGATCTGGCAACTCTAAACCTAGTCTATTTTAGCTAATAAACAGGGTAGAGAGAGGGTGCTTTTGGGGCGTCACTAACTAACTGAAAACAGAAATAAAAATAAGATCTAAAATAAAAGAAAGGGGTTAAACAAGAGTGAAGATTGGTTGGTAAAATAAAGAGAAATTGTAGAAGTAGTTAGGGACTAGTTTTCATTTCAAAAAGCATTGCAAAGCATAGTAAGAGTTGGATCAGCAATAGTCCCTCATTTGACTACAAGCACAAATCCAAGGTAGAACAATCCAACTCAACCCTGAGATATGGGCTAGTCTTAGGGCTATAGCCTATCCACTCAAATGGTCACAGGCTATCCGAGGGATATAATCCAGTCATAGGGGTTAGAGCTAGAACAATAAAATCACTGCAGACACTATGTCTGCAAGGCTACAAGCTCATGCATCCATAGATGCATAAAATCCATAAAGATCTTAATAAAAGTCACAAGAAATTACAAATTCAATGAAACAATAAAACCAACTTTTCATTGCCAAATGGAACTTACAATGATTTTATCCTCAAGTCTGCAGTCTCTGCAAGACTCTTGTTCTCCACAATGTTAATACAAATCCCTTTATAATGAAAACTAACCCTATGTACTACAAAGACTTAGCCAGACTGCAGATAGCTAAGGAAAGAAGAAAAATAAAAAGGAAAAAGATAAACTAAACCTTAAAAATAACCTAAACCCTAAAAGTGAGCTCAGGCCTCTTAGGCTTCCTGGCTGCTTTTACAAGTATTTTTCTTCGCTTTTTATACTCCCAAAAAGAACTTTATGCTTTAGCCAATCAGAGAGAAAATCAAAACAATTAGGATCTGCTGTCATGGCTTAATTTCCACCATGTATTGCCCCAAGGTGGTCTTACACACTTTGACAGGTGTCCTACTTGTTACAGCAGTTCCAAAAAAGCCCCTAAAGTTCAAGAATAGTTGTTGGGTCCCGAGCTTCAAGAGGATGGCATACTTCTGAAGGCTGCTCGATTGGCTTGAGTGCTGAAGTCTTGATCTGCTCGACAGCTGCTCGAGTGGATGGCTCCTAAAGGATATTCAGATGGATAGTTCTGAAGGTTTGTCGAGAGGATGAAGCCTCATAACTTTTGACTGCTTAACACCTCTCTACAGCTGCTCAATAGGATGGAGTCTAAAGGTTGTCTGCTAGAGAGGACTAACTGCTGCAACCATTATGTGCTCGAAGCTGCTCAGCAGGTTGTTGCTACAGACTTATAAACTGCTCGAGTGTGCTTGAGAGCTACTCGAGAAGAAGATCTAGACGTGTGGTGTGCTCGAGATAACTCAAGAGGCTAGAATTGAGGGTTTTAGATCTGCTCGAGGCTACTTGAGCTGAGATTTCTGCTTCTCAGCTGGTTTGTCTAGTCTCTTGCAGCACTCCCTCATTTATGGGCCCCAATTTTCTCTTAAGATAGAACTTCTAGGGGTCAAAGGCATGCAGAACAGACCTTTGGGTGGGGACCATCAAGGTTTTGATCTCTGTGTTTCCATCAGCTCCAATGCTTGACTCTACTCTTCTCTTCTCGGCACTTATTACAGGGGTTTTTGTACTATTTTGTATATTATTGCTAACTACAAAATTACAACTAAAAATAAATTATTAAATAGCTCTAAGGTCTAGTAAGGGCTAGGTTAAGAGGTGGAAAGTAGCATAATTCAGTGATCAACACACCCCCAAACCTAATCTTTGCTAGTCCTTGAGCAAAGAGAGAATTAAATTATTATTATAAAAATTAAATGCAACTTTCGTAGCGAGCACGGATGCATTTAGCCTATGCATCAAGCCTTTTAAACCCCTAGGTGATCCCTTGTGGAGAAGTAAAGTCTCCTGAGGGTTTTCAGTGAACATACCCACAAACTTTGCAATAAAATAATTAAGTTCAGTGCAGCATATGACAAATCAGATTTCAACGAATAAAGGTTCATTCCACACTCTATTCTTCTTGTTTCAAATTTAGAGGAATTAAAATAGCAATGCAGCCAGTTAAATCATAATGAATTTCTATCACAGCCAGTCAACTTACTTCAAGAGTATAGTGTGTGGGAATCAGTGCTAAGCTCACCAATAAATCAAGAATCAGGTTCAAATAATGCCCTAATGAATTTAATTTCAGACCCAATACTCACCAGGGCTATCACTCAAGAATGAAATTCCACGGTGTATCACTTTTACTACCACTCAAGAGCAATTACATACCTCAAATAGGCCTGCAAGCATGAGCATAGGCATTGCTGCTAATTCATGGCATCCTCATGTTCTTTCCACCACAGATTACACATCCCCTTATCTCCAAAAAATATATCACTTCACTTTGGATCAATAAGTGTTGGGCTATTTCAGATGCTTGCTGCTAACTTTATTTGAAAATAGTAATAAGAATATGTTAGTAAAAATAAATCAAAGGTGGATTGAAAAATACAAAACAGTAAGTCTAAAAATACACACAGACCTACAAGATATAGGGCTATTGTAGTATGTTTTAATAAGAGTTTTTCCCACAGTGAGTGATGATCTGAAACCTCGAGGGTTGTATAGTAGTCTCCAGATCTAGCAACAGATTTGGCAATTCTAACAGAAAGGGTGTTTAAGTGTCACTAAGCTATACTAAAAAGTAAGAAAAAAAGGAATATAGTATAGCTAAAGAAAGGAATAAAGAAGGATGATGATGTATGTGATAAAATAAAGATAAAATATGGAGAAGTAAACAGCTAGGGAAAAATCAGTTATGCAACTCAGTGTTAGTCATGAATCTGCAACAATCCTTATTGAAGTGCTATCAATAACCTCAGCAAGGTAGAAGAATCCAACTTAACCAATGTCATTTCGGGTGCTCTTAAGGCTATAGTTTGTCCACTCAAATGGCCACAGTCAATCTAATAGATTCTCTCAAATCCCATTGATTGAGTCAGAAAAGTTAACCTTATCCAAAGGAGTGGGCTGATCAAACCTAATTCAATGAATCAAATCAGGCAATGAATACCATTTCAGATACTATGTTTGCTATGCTACAAGTTCCCCAGATCTGTGTACAAATCTGACAGACATTCATAGGAGTATTAAACCTAGGAAGATCAAATGGCAATCAAAAGATCTAAAGGTTTAGTGAATGGGTAATTCCCAAAAACACAAATCTGATCGAGAATCTAATGGAATCAAAAGATCTATAGATTTAAATGGACTTTAAATCAACAATTTATTGCTTAAAATCTTATGCGTGTGTTAAAGGCCATCTGCATAATGCTTGGACACATAGGAAAAGTAATAGGTTGAATAAAGATTTAAACACAGCTGATCATTGGCACAAAAGGCTTGCAATGACTCAGCGCTCAAGTCTGTAATCTCTACAACAACTTAGATCTATACACTGATAATGGTGATGTAAAATAGGGTATATTTGGCTCTACACAATCTCTCACTAGGCTACAAGCTCAAGTGCAGAGAAAAAGACTCCATCTCAGATCGATGACCAAGATTGCCCTAGGGCTATAGTCTGTCAACTCTAATGGTCACAGGCTATCTACAAGGTCTCCCTTACCCACAAATGATGAGATAGAACATGTAAACTACTGCTGCCATCATGGTCTCAAGGCTACAAGCTCAAGCTCCCATCGCCTTTCAACAAGCTCAAATCCTAAGGGCATGCTACAGCATGAACAAAACTGTAGGCAAATAGGAAAATAATAGATTGAATAAATATTAAAACAATCATTGCATTGATTGAAATGAAACTTATAATGTTCTACCCTCAAGGCAGCAGTCGGTGCAAACCCCAAATCAGCTCACTCTATATCATACAAAACCGATTGCAAAATATGAAATAAAACTATCACAAAGAACCTAGCCCAGCATTGTTGTTGTGCTAAGGCAAGAGGAAAATGGAAAAGGGGAAAAGGAACTAAAACCCTAAATGAGCTTAGGAAACCCTAGCTCAGATCTCAGGCTATTCTTGGATCGAAACCCTAATCCTAGGTGATCACAGGTTAACCCTGGATACCTTTACAAAATAGGAGGTTGTTCTATTTATAAGTAATCTTTGAACTTTGGTGTGCCCTAGAAGCAAGGGTGAGGATGTGTGGAGTTGATTAAGTGGCCCATCTGTGACCATTGGCTGCCTTGGGATGCATGGAATAGATGGGTACCTCGAGAGGTGTGCCCCAATATGTGTGAAATGCCTAAATAGTCCCTAAAGTGGACTAAGAGGTTGAGAGCCCGAGCTTCGCGAGGTTTAAATGCTTCAGGAGTCACAGCTTGCTAGGCTCTCACTGAGCTGGAATGTGCTTCATTTGTAGCTAGTTTGGTTGAAGCCTCATCTCGCGAGGTTCATGTTTGTGTGCAACTTAATATAGCTCGCGTAGATGGCTTCAGGCTAAATCCTCGCTGTGTTCTCGCTGGGCTGAAGTGAGAGCTCACTGAGACCACTTAGAAGCTCGCGAGGTTGATAGTGTGTAGCTTTAATGTGCTCGCTAAGCTCAAATGGTATCTCACGCAGCTGGATTAGAAGTTGAAGCCGAGCTCGTGAGGTTGAATTGAAGCGTGCAGGGACTGCTTTTGAAGTATGCGAGAGCTGCTCGACGTGCCTTCTAAAGCCTGCATCCTTGCGAGAACTGAGCGACAAGTTATACTACTACAGGTTTGGACCTTACGACAGCTGCGAGAGGCATCTTCTGAGTAAATTGAACCTCACAATAGCACCGTGAGGTAGCTCTGTGGCTCTCTGCTACTGTGCACTTTCTGCTGAAGCAGCATCCTTCACTTGAGTCCAGCAACCTTTCATCTTTTAGGCTTCTAGGGTCCACTTTGGAATGCAATATGGTCACCATGGTGTGTGTCACCATGGTGCATTCTCTGGTTTTGCGTAAGCTCCACAGATTGGCATCAAATTCACTCTTCTTGGCTTGAAAAAGCATGGATTGTACATTAAGCTCTTATTTCCTATTTTCTACAAGCATACAACTAAAAACATATTATTTATATGCTCAAAGGTCCATCAAAGGCTAGGTTGAGGGGTGAAAAATGGTATTTTTTAGTGCTCAACACACCTCCAAGCCTAATCTTTCCTAGTCCTCGAGCAAAGGCAAAATTAAAAATAACAAAAAATGTCACTTTCGTAGGGAGCACAGATGCATTTAGCATATGCACCAAGCCTTTTAAACCCCTAGGTGATCCCTAGTGGAGGAGTAAAGTCTCCTAGGGTTTTTCAGTGCAGATACCCACAAACTTCACCTATGACACAGTTAAAGACAATGCAGTCAATGTCAAAACAGATTTTAATCAATAAAGTTTCAATCTACACCCATTCTTTAAAATCCAAGGGAAATTACAGCAGTAATGTAGTCATTTAAAACTAAAAACCAACATGTATATGCATCACCAATATTCAATTCACATTAGAATGTGCATAGACCAGCACTATGCTTGCCTTTGATTCAAAATTCAGGTGTAGATACAACCCCAATGAAATAAAAATTCAGACCCAATCCTTACTAGGGCTATCTCTCAACAATGATAATCCAAGGGTGTTCACATTCTCAACAGCTCAAGATCAGTCACAGTCCCCAAATGGGACTGCAAGCATGAGCATGGGCATTGCATCTAAGTTCTGACTTCCTCAATGATTATCACCATAGATTAGACAACTCATCTCCACATGACAACTCATTTCGCTTTGGATCACTAAGGTCTTTTTGAATGGGATGTAATGTGGCTTATGGGTGAGAGATATAAAGAATGAAGGGGTAAAATAGAATTGAAATTGAGAAATCAGCAAGGTAAGGAGTGATTCATGGCTTCACCACTTTCATTTCAGCACAACTTTATCTTACTTGATATATTTCAGAATCAAAATGGCCACCTTCTCCTCTTCTTTTCAATTTTTAGATGTTGTTCTTCTCTAGATATCTCTTTCTTTTTCTCTTTTTATTGTTTTTATACTTTTATGATTTTTATGATGAACTGCCACACAAATACCATGGATACCCTATTATTCATAAGTTGCTTTTCTTCTCTTTCCACCAAATGTAGGTTCACTCTCTCTATCTTCAACTCCTTCTCCTTTACCTTCCGAATTCTCAGAGTGAGGGTAAGGTTGAATTAGGTCATGAGGTTAAGGTGCAAGTACTCCGGTGTTTGTTGAAGCAAAATAGGATTTTCAAAGCTCAAAGAGTGTAAGCAAAGGGCAGTTGAATAGGTGGGAAACTGTAAGCTCAAACTATCCAAATGAAGGCCTTGGGTCATTTCCTTAGTGTCATGAGTGTTGTCAACCAGTTTTTATTTGAAAGTGTCTAACTTCTTGTGAAAGGTGTTGAGTCAATCAAACCTTAGAGCATAAAAGAAAAAAAAATGCCAAAAACACTTTTCAAAAGGAATTTGATAAGCCCAAATCTCATTGTGTATGGTCCTCACATTAACCCATGGGGTGCACTTCTACCTTTTTCTCACCTCTCCAGTTCACTAAGTACCAATCTGAAAAAAAAAAATTTGTTGATGTTAGCTTGATGGTGGTGCAAATTTTTCAAAGAATTTTAGTTTTAAAAATTTGCAAAATTTTAAATTTTCCATAAATTTCCTCATTCTCACAAGTTAGGTGGGAATTAACTCTATTCATCTCAATTTTCCTCACATTGCTTCACTAAGGTTAACTATTTTATTGGCAGGTCTACTCTGCCACACCCCCAAACCTAAGTTAAATAGTGTCCTCACTATTTCATGCAACATGTATAGGGGCAGCATGGTTGGCAAAAGAAAAATACACTAACCTGTAATAGAAAACAAAGAGGAAACTAAGCAAAAAGGCGACAAAAAATTAAGCTAAGAAGGAGAAAAAGAAAATATATGTTGCAGAAATGACAGTAAAAACCGCAGGTATATAAAAACATAACCTATGCTAAACACTTAAAATAATAAAATCCTACATACAATTTCCTACACATGATTTGTGTATGAATCTAAATGGATGGTAGAGAATTTTTCAACATGAAAAACACACTTTTAAAAGCAGGATTCATAAAAAATGATCAGATCACACTACACTAGCTAGACAGAATTTTAAAACACTAAAAATGGCTATGTCACATATGGTACACAGTGTGAGATCAGCTATCAATGGCAGGTCTTACCATTAACCCTCATGACTCTTCCCAACATTAAGGCTCATGATCTACACAGTCTAGATGGGGGTATGTGCATGACAGAAAATTAAGACAACCAATTTGGAACTCAACTAAACTGGAGAGAACTGTAATATAAAAATGAAAGGCCATACCTTTGCATTTGTAACAAACCTGAGGTCCTCCAGCTCAGAACTGTATAGTTGCATGAGAGATGCAGAGAGCTGCTCTAGCTCCAGCCCCACATCAAGTGGAAATCACTTAAAAGGCAGCAAAGGTGCCTTAATTAGTTGAGGCCAGTTGTCCAAGTGAAGTCGTGCACTCACCCGACTAACAAGCCCAAAATAGTACTTTGCAGCACATAGGTGAGGGCCTCCTCAGTCCATACTTCGAAAAATTCAACAAATACCTCAACCCAAGTCTAGCAGGTTGGGCAAGGACTCATCCACTATCTCACCAATGTCTACAATTGTTTAATCAAATCTCATTTCCTCCATCATATCCTTCCCCTTATAAGAAGGAGAAGGACCTTTAAAAATTTTAGGAAATGGCTGCTGGTCCTTTATCTGCTGACACATCATTTTTTTTTCTTTTTTAGATTACAACTGTACTTTATTCAAACATTACAAAGACACCGAAAATCTAAAACAGGGATAAATGAAGAAATTTTTTAAAAATCACACCAAAAACTAAAGCCGACATTTATTCAAACACTACATCTATAAAGAATATAGCTCAATAAAAATACAGATTACTATACTAGATCAAAACTCCTCGGCAGCGGTGCCAAAAACTTGTTGGGGTATTTCAGATGCTTGCTGCTAACTTTATTTGAAAACAGTGATAAAAATATGTTAGTAAAAATAAATCAAAGGTGGATTGAAAAATACAAAATAGCAAGTCTAAAAATACACACAGACCTGCAAGATACAGGGCTATTATAGCAAGTTTTAATAAGTAAGAGTTTGTCCCACAAGGAGTGATGATCTGAAACCACGAGGGTTATATAGTACTCTCCAGATCTAGCTACAGATCTGGCAATTCTAACAGAAAGGGTGCTTAAGTGTCACTAAGCTATACTAAAAACTAAGAAAAATAGGAATAAATTACAACTACAGAAAGGAATAAAGAAGGATGATAATTTGTGTGATAAAATAAAGATAAAATATGCAGAAGTAAATAGCTAGGGAAAAATCAGTTATGCAACTCAGTGTTAGTCATGAATCTGTAGCAATCCTTACTGAAGTGCTATCAATAACCTCAACAAGGTAGAAGAATCCAACGTAACCCATGCCATTTGGGGTGCTCTTAAGGCTATAGTCTGTTCACTCAAATGGCCACAGTCTATCCAATAGAGTCTATCAAATCCCATTGATTGAGTCAGAAAAGCTAACCTAATCCAAAGGAGTTGGCTAATCAAACCTAATCCAACGAATCAAATCAGGCCATGAATACCATTGCAGACACTATGTTTGCCAGGATACAAGCTCCCTAGATCTGCGTATAGATCTGGCAGACATTCATAGGAGTATTAAACCTAGGATGATCAGATGGCAATCAAAAGATTTAAAGGGTAAGTGAATGGGTAATTCCCAAAAACACAAATCCGATCGAGAATCTAATGGAACCAAAAGATCTATAGATTTAAATAGACTTTAAATCAACAATTTATTGCTTAAAATCCTATGTGTGTGTCAAAGGCCATCTTCACAATGGTTGGACACATAGGGAAAAGCAACAGGTTGAATAAGGATTTAAACATAGCTGATCATTACTACGAAAGGCCTGTGATGACTTAGTCCTCAAGTCTGCAATCTCTACAACAACTCAGATCTACACATTGATAATGGTGAAGCCAAATAGGGTTGGTTTGACTCAGCACAATCTCTCACTAGGCCTCAAGTGCAAAGAGAGAATCCATCTCAGATCTGTGACCAAAATTGCCCTAGGGATATAGTCTGTCCTCTCTAATGGACACAGGCTATCTACAATGGCTCCCTTACTCACAAATAATGAGATTGAATATGTAAACTACTACTGCCACCATGGTCCCAGGGCTACAAGCGAATGCTCCCATGGGCCTGTCAATAAGCTCAAATCCTAAATGCATGCTACAGGCTGAACAAAACTGCAGGCAAATAGGAAAATAACAGATTGAATAAACATTACAATAGGCATTGCATTGATTGAAATGAAACTTATAAAGTTCTGCCCTCAAGGCAGTAGCCTGTGCAACCCCCAATTAGCTCACTCTATTTCATATAAAATCTATTGCAAAATATGAAATAAAACTAACTATTACAAAGAACCTAGCCTAGCATTGCTGTTGTGCTAAGGTAAGAGGAAAATGGAAAAAGGGAAAAGGAACTAAAACCCTAAATGGGCATAGGAAACCCTAGCTCAGATCTCAGGCTATTCCTGGATCGAAACCCTAATCCTAGGTGATCAAAGGTTAACCCTGGATACCTTTACAAAACAGGAGGTTGTTCTATTTATAAGTAATCCTTGAACTTTGGTGTGCCCTAAAAGCAAGGGTGAGGATGTATGGAGTTGATTAAGTGGCCTATTTGTGAGACTTGGCTACCTTGGGATGCGTGGAATAGATGGGCACCTCAAGAGGTGTGCCCTAATACGTGTGAAATGCCCAAATAGTCCCTGTAGTGGACTAAGAAGTTGAGAGCCTGAGCTTTACGAGGTTTAAATGCTTCAGGAGTTACAGCTCACTAGGCTCTCACTGAGCTAGAATATGCTTCATTTGTAGCTTGTTGGGTTGAAGCCTCATCTCACGAGGTTCCTTTTTGTGTGCAACTTAATACAGCTCGTGCATATGGCTTTAGGCTAAATCCTCGCTGGGTTCTTGCTGAGCTGAAGTGAGAGCTTGTTGGGACCACTTAGAAGCTTGCGAGGTTGATAGTGTGTAGCTTTAATGTGCTCACTAAGCTCAAATGGTATCTCACGCGGCTGGATTAGAAGTTGAAGATGAGCTTGCGAGGTTGAATTGAAGCGTCTTGAGGGACTGCCTGAGTGCTCGAGAGTCAGGCGACATGCCTGCCAAGCCTGCATCCTTACGAGAATGCACACCAGCTATACTCAGAGGTTTGGACCTGCATAGCATGCTGAGGTAGCTCTTTGTCTCTCTGCTGCTGTGCACCTTCTGCTGAAGTAGCCTCCTTCAGTTGGTTCCACAGCTGAGATTTTACAATGAAGACAAAACCTGCTGATAGGGTATTTTAGATGCTTGCTGCAAACTTCATTTGAAACAACTAATAAGAATATGTTAGTACAAATAAATCAAAGGTGGATTGAAAAACACAAAACAGAAAGTCTAAAAATACACACAGACCTGCAAGATACAGGGCCTGTTTTAGCAAGTTTTGATAAGCAAGAGTTTGTCCCACAGGGAGTATTGATCTGAACCACAAGGGTTGTATAGTAGTCTCCAGATCTAACTGCAGATCTGGCAGTCCTAAAGGAAGGGTGTTTAGGTGTCACTAAGCTATACTAAAAACTAGGAAAAGACAAGAATAAACTACAACTGAAGAAAGGGATAAAGAAGGATGATGATGTGTGTTAAAATAGAAGTAAAAGGTGAGAAGTAAGCATGTTAGTTTAAAGGTTTATTAAGTTATGTAACTCAAATTTAGGTCTCTCTCTGCAGGAAGTCCTTACCGAAGTGCTATAACTAACCTCAATAAGGTGGAAATATCCAACTTAACCCATGCCATTTGGGGTGCTCTTAAGGCTATATTCTATCCACTCAAATGGCCACAGTCTATCCTATAGAGTCTGTCAAATCCCATTGATCAAGCCAGAAGTTTCTAATCTATTCCAGAGGAGTAAGCTGATCAAACCCCATCCAATGGATCAAATCAGGCCATGAATACCATTGCAGACACTATGTTTGCCAGGCTACAAGCTCCCCAATTCTGCACACAGATCTGGCTGACATTCATAGGAGTTCCAACCCATAAAGCCCTATGTGTTTTGTCAAGGCCAATGGCACATTGATGCCCACACAAAGGACCAGCAATAGGTTGAATAAGGATCTAAGCACAACTGATCATTGCTATAAAAGGCCTGTAATGACTCAGCCTCCCAGTGCACAATGACTACAGAGAAGCCATATCTAACATCTAATAGTGGTCAAGTAAAACAGAGGGGAGTCTATTCCTGCACAATCTCTCACTAAGCTACAAGTCCAAGTGAAGAGAAGAAGAATCCATCTAAGATCTGTGATGAAGTTTGCTCTAGGGCTATAGTCTGCCCACTCAAATGGTCACAGGCTATCCACAGAGGCTCCCTTACCAAAAAATACTAAAAATAGAACATGAAAACTACTGACTGCTACCATGGTGCTAGGGCATCACGCTCAAGCTTCCATGGGCCTTTCAATAAGCTCAAATCCTAAATGTATGTTATAGCCTGAGTAGAACTACGAATATATAAGAAAATAACAAATTGAGTAAGCTTTCAAATAAAGATTTCATTGATTTGGTGTCATTAATAATAAAATCCCTCAAGGCAACAACCTTGTGCACAACAGCTCAACACCAAGTCCTAATGTTTACTGACCTATTACAAAATTGAAATAAAACTATACGTAAATGCTTACAAAAGTTTTAGCCAGCAAGTGCTGAGATAAGAGAGAAGAAAAAAAGTGGAAAAAGAGGTGATAAAACCCTAACCCTAACCCTAAGTGATCAGAGGCTAACCCTGGATCAAAACCCTAGATGAACACAGGCTATTCCTGGTTCAGATCTCAGGTTATTCCTAGATAGTTTACAAATGTAGATAATAGTCCTTTATATAAGCAACCCTCGAAACCCTAATATGCAATAGCCAATCAGATTTGAGAAGGTTTGGAGTTGATTTCGTGGCCCATCAGTGGCCCTTGGATTCTTTGGGAAGTGTGGGACTTTGGGATGCGTGCCCTAGAGGGTGTGAAATATCCAAAATATTCTTAGGTGCTGAAATAGGTTGCTGAAATTCATGCCTCACGTAGATAACAACTTTAGGTATGCATCTCACTGAGTTGAAGCTTCAGAAATTTGATCTCGTTGAGTTCTTGCTGGGCTGAAGCTTCAGAAATTAAATCTCGCAGGGTTGAAATGCTTCAGGAGCTAAATCTTCGCTGAGGTCTCGCTAGGCTGAAGCTTTAGAAATTAAATCTCGCTGGGTTGAAATGCTTTAGGGGCTTAAATCTCGCTGAGCTGAAATACAGCATATATCAGCAACTTAAATCTCGTTGGGATGAAATACAGTATTTTCAACACTGCACCTGTTCGAAAGAATGCCTCAACAGCAGAACAACTCAAATGCCTATATTTTTCAGCTCTACACCACTCAAATTCGAGTCCGCAGCCCATGGGGGTTTAGTTGAAGTACTCGAGAGGTGCACCACAACTACCCGAGTGCGCACAACAGCTGTTCGACAAAATGCTTTCAGCCTATACACTGATCCAATGTGCTAAATATGCAAGTTTACAGCTCATTTTCTTCAATGCAGCTACTTTGTGGATTGAATGAAGGCTGCAGTGCTGCCGCTATCATGTGTCTGAAATATATATAACAACCCGATTGGATGGTGTAGCAGCACATAAAGTTCATTTTGAAAGTGCTCAAGTGCTGTTGAGTTCAAGTATAGGCTGTTGCTCCAACTATGTGGCTTTAAATCCTCATCATTACAGCTTTGGACTTTAGTTAGTGCAGCAGTAAGAGTATGCCCAACATTAGTGTGCAACTTTATTGGATATTGCCATAGCTTTGCTGCTCAAAAGGATGAAGGCTTTGGCTGCTCCAAAGGATTAAAGTGCTGCTTTCTAGGCTCATTAGGTTCAGCTCGCTTAGTTCACTTTGCAGCAGCTTCAGGTCGCGCAGCTCACATGCACCTCGATGGGCCCAAACATCAGCTCGCTAGGATGGAATTCAGCAGCATTCAAGCTGGTCGCTAGGCTCCAATGCAGTAAAAGGTTAGGTTCTAATGTGAACCTCGCGAGATGATAAACTGTAGCTTCAAATTACAGCAGCTCACGTAGTTCAAGGCATATGCAGGAGAAGTTTTCAACTATTGTGTCCGACATACACACTGCCACATTGCAGCAGTTCACCTTAATTCCTTGCAGCAACTCTCCTCTCTACTTGGGCTTCACCTCATACCCTCAACAGGCCTTCTAGGGCCTCGAAGAATGACAAGATTATCCCGATGGTGTGAACCACCATGGTGCATTCCCAATAAATTCTTCAGCTCCACAACCTGGCATAAAAATCCTCTTTTTTGGCTTGAAATATGATGGATTGCATCATTAAACTATAAATTCCTGTTATCTACAACACACACTTAAAACACTTTATTAATCCACTTAGAGGTCCATCAAAGGCCGGGTTAAGGGGTAAAAAGTGGTACTTTTCAGAGCTTAACACACCCCCAAACCTAATATTTGCTAGTCCTCGAGCAAAGAAAAAATTAAAACAGTTATTAAAAATAGGAAATGCCACTTTCGTATGGAGCACAGATACATTTAGCATATGTACCAAGCCTTTTCAACCCCTAGGTGATCGCTAGGGGAGGAGTGATGTCTCTTGAGGATTTTCAATGAAGATACTCACAAACTTCACCATTAAAACAGTTAAAAATAGTGCAGTCAATGACAAAACAAATTTCAATGAATAATGCATCAGTCCACACCTATTCTTTAAAATTTAGGGAAATTATAGCAGTAATGTAGCCATTTAAAACTCAAAATCAGCAAGTATTTGCATCACCACCAATCATTTTATATCAGAGATTCAATGTGCAAAAACTAGTATCAAGCTTGCCTTAAATTCAAAAATAAGGTTGGATACAATCCTAATGAAGTTAAAATTCAGACCCAATTCTCACCAAGGCTATCTCTCAACATTGACAATCTAAGGGTGTTCACATTCAAAGCAGCTCAAGAGCAGTTACAGCCCCCAAATGGGCCTGCAAGCATGAGCATAGGCAAAGCTTCTAATTTCTGACATCCTCATGACTTTTCACCATAGATTGGACACTCCCTCATCTCCACATGACAGCTCATTTCACATTGGATCTATAAGGTCTTTTTGAATGGGTTGTAATGTGGCTTATGGGTGAGGGATATAAAGAATGAAGGGGTAAAAAGGGAATCAAAATTGAGAAATCAGTAAGGTAAGGAGTGATTAATGACTTCACTACCTTCATTTCAGCACAACTTCATCTTACTGGATATATTTCAGAATCAAAGTGGCTAGTTTCTCCCCTTCTTCTCAATTTTTTGAAGATATTCTTCTCCAAACATCTCATTTTTTTATTCTTTTTTATTATTATTTTTTTATATTTTTATGATTTTTATGATGAACTGCCACACAAATACCACTGATACACTGCTGTTCATAAGTTGTTTTTCTTCTCCTTCCACCAACTGTTGGACCGTTCTCACTATCTTTAACTCCTTCTCCTTTACCTTCTGAATTCTCAGAGTGAGGGTGAGCTTGAATCAGGTCATGAGGTTAAGGTGCAAGCACTCCAGTGTTTGTTGAAGAAAAATTGGATTTTTAAGGCTCAAATAGTGTATGCAAAAGGGCAGCTTTAAAAGGTTGGATTTTTAGGCTCAAACTGTCCAAATGAAGGTTTTGGATCATTTCCTTAGTGTCATGAGTGCTGTCAATCAGTTTGGATTTGGAGGTGCCTAACTTCTAGTGAAAAAGTCTTGACTCAATCAGTCCTTAGAGCAGAAAAAATTGCAAAAACACTCTTCAAAAGAAAATGATGGGCCCAAATCTCATTAGGTATGGCCCCCAAATTAACCCATGGGGTGTATTTTCACCTTTTTCTCTCCTCTTAGGTTCACTAAGTACTAACTAAAATTTTTTCTTATGTTAGCTTCATGGTGGTGCAAAGATTTTAAAATTTTTAGTTTCAAAATGTCTGCAAAAACTTTTAATTTCCACAAATTTCCTCATTCTACCAAGTTAGGTGCGAATTAACTCTATTCATCTCAGTTTTCCTCACACTGCTGTACTAAAATTAATTATACTAATGGCAGACCTATCCTGCCACACCCCCAAACCTAAGTTAAACAGTGTCCTCACTGTTTCATGCAACATGTATAGGGGCAGCAGGGTTGGCAAAAGAAAGATACACTAACCTATAATAGAAAACAGAGAGGAAACTAAGCAAAAAGACGGCAAAAAATTAAGCTAAGAAGAAGAAAATAAAATATCTAGAAAATGACAACTAAGAAAATAAAACAACTACACACAGTCCTAAAAATAGCAAGTATACACAAAACTAAACACCTAAAAATTAAAACTATCTAAAACTGATCTGAGTATGAATCTATATGATGGCAAAGAGATATTAGCATGAATAGCACACATTAAAAAAGTAGGATTCATATAGAAATCAAATAACGCTACACTATATAGACAGAATTTTCAAATACTAAAAACAGATATGTTACATATGGTAGACATTGTTGGATCAGCTATCAGTGGAAGGACTTGAAAGTGAATGATTTTAGCAGGCTCAACAGATTTTTTAACACAGATTTGTAACCTCTAATCATTAACCCTGATGACACTTCTTACATTAAGGCTCATGATCTCAACAGTCTAGATGGGGGTATATGCATGACAGAAAATTAAGACAACCCATCTGAAACTCAGCTAAACTTGAAAGAACTATAATATAAAAATGAAAGGCCATACCTTTGCATTCGCAATAAACTTGCGGTCCTCTAGCTCAGCAGCGTATAGATGCATGAGAGATGCAGAGAGCAGCTCTAGCTCCACATCAAGTGGAAAATCACTTAAAAGGCAGCAAAGGTGCCTTAGATGGTTTGAGGGCAATTTTTCAAGTGAAGTGGTGCACTCACTCCACTGAGAAGCCCAAAATAGCACTTTTCAGAACATAGGTGGGGTCCCCCTTAGTCCATACTTCAAAATTTTCAGCATATACCTCAGCCCAAATCCAACAAATTGGGCAAGGTCTCATCCACTATCTCACCAATGACTGCAACTTCTTAACAAATCTCATTTTCTCCATCATATCCTTCCCCTTATAAAAGGGATAAGGACCTTTAAAAATTTGAGGAAATGACAGATGAGGTACTGTTGGTCCTCATCTGCTAACACATCATTTATTATTATTTTTTTTTTTTAAATTTTTAAATTTTTTTTTTATTTTTAGATTACAATTGTACTTTATTCAAACATTACAAAAACAAAAAATCTAAAACAGAAAATGAAGAAAATTTTCAAAAATCACACAAAAACTAAAGTCGGCATTTATTCAAACACTACTATAAAGAATATAGCTCAACAAAAACACAAATTACTATACTAAATCAAAACTCCCCGACAGCGGTGCCAAAAACTTGATAGGGTATTTTAGATGCTTGCTGCTAACTTTATTTGAAATAAATGATAAGAATGTGTTAGTAAAAATAAATCAAAGGTGGATTGAAAAACACAAAATAGCAAGTCTAAAAATACACACAGACCTGTAAGATACAGGCCCTGTTGTAGCATGTTTTGATAAGTAAGAGTTTATTCCATAGGTAGTATTGATCTGAACCACAAGGGTTGTATAGTAGTCTCCAGATCTAACTACAGATCTGGCAGTCCTAAAGGAAGGGTGTTTAGGTGCCACTAAGCTATAATAAAAACTAGGAAACGACAAGAATAAACTATAGCTAAGGAAAGGGATAATGAAGGATGATGATGTGTGTTAAAATAGAAGTAAAAGGTGAGAAGTAAGCAGCTTACGTCAAAGGTTTATTTAGTTATGCAACTCAGATTTAGGTCTCTCTCTGCAGCAAGTTCTTGCCGAAGTGATATTACTAACCTTGATATTACTAACCTCAACAAGGTGGAAATATCAAACTTAACCAATGCCATTTGGGGTGCTCTTAAGGCTATAGTCTTTCCACTCAAATGATCACAATCTATCCTATAGAGTTTGTGAAATCTCATTGATCAAGCCAGAAGTTGCTAATCTAATCCATAGGAGTAAGCTAATCATACCTTATGCAATGGATCAAATCAAGCCATGAATACTATTGCAGACACTAGGTTTGCCAGGCTACAAGCTCCCCAGTTCTGTGCATAGCTCTGGCTGACATTCATAGGAGTTCCAACCTATAAAGCCCTATATGTATTGTCAAGGCCTGCGACATATTGATGCCCACACAAAGGACTAGCAACAGGTTGAATAAGGATCTAAGCACAATTGATCATTGCTACAAAAGGCATGCAATGACTCAGCCTCCCAATCCGCAATCACTACAGAGAAGCTAGATCTAACATTTGATAGCGGTAAAGTAAAATAGAGGGGATATGTTCCTGCACAATCTCTCACTAAGCTACAAGTCTAAGTGTAGAGAAGAAGAATCCATCTCAGATCTGTGGCCAAGTTTGCCCTAGGGCTATAGTATGTCCACTCAAATAGTCACAGGCTATCCACAGAGGCTCCCTTACCTACAAATACTAAGAACTGAACATGAAAACTATTGATTGCCACCATGATCCCAGGGCATCACGCTCAAGCTTCCATGAGCCTTTCAATAAGCTTAAATCCAAAATGTATGCTATAGCCTGAATAGAACAACGGATAAATAGGAAAATAACAGATTGAGTAAGCTTTCAAACAAAGATTCCATTGATCTGGTGTCATTAACAATGAAATCCCTCAAGGCAACAGCCTTGTGCACAATAGCTCAACACCAAGTCCCAATGTTTACTGACCTATTACAAAACTGAAATAAAATTATACCTAAATGCTTACCAAAGGTTTAGCCAGCAAGTGCTGACCTAAGAGAGAAGAAAAAAAATAGAAAAAGAGGTGATAAAACCATAACCCTAACCCTAAGTGATCACAGGCTAACCCTAGATCGAAACCCTAGATGAACACAGGCTATTCCTAGTTCAGATCTCAGGCTATTCCTGGATAGTTTACAAATGTAGATAATAGTCCTTTATATAAGCAACCCTCGAAACCCAAATATGCATTATCCAATCAGATTTGAGATGGTTTGGAGTTGATTTCATGGCCCATCAGTGGCCCTTGGATTCTTTGGGAAGTGTGGGATGTTGGGATGCATGCCCTAGAAGGTGTGAAATATCCAATATATCCTTGGGTGCTGAAATAGGCTGTGGAATTCATGCCTCGCGTAGATGATAGCTTCAGGTATGTATCTCGTTGAGTTAAAGCTTTAGAAGTTTGATCTCGTTGAGTTATCGTTGGGCTGAAGCTTCAAAAATTAAATCTCGCTGGGTTGAAATACTTCAGGAGCTAAATCTTCATTGAGTTCTCGCTAGGCTGAATCTTCACAAATTAAATCTCGCTAGGTTGAAATACTTCAGGAGCTTAAATCTTACTGAGTTAAAATACAACATATTTCAACAACTTAAATCTCGCTAGGCTGAAATATAGCATTTTTCAGCACTGCACCTATTCGACAAAATGCCTCAACAGCAGAACAACTCAAATGCCTATATTTTTCAGCTCTACACCACTTGACACCGAGTCTGCAGCCCGTGTGGGTTTAGTTGAAGTACTCGAGAGGTGCACCACATCTGCTCGAGTGCACACAATAGTTGTTTGAAAAAATGCTTTCAGCCTATACACTGCTCCAATGTGCTAAATATGCAAGTTTACAGTTCATGTTCTTCAATGCAGCTGCTTTGTGGATTGAATGTAGGTTGCAGTGCTGCCGCTATCATGTGTCTAAAATATATATAACAACCTAATTGGATGGTGTAGCAGCATATAAAATTCATTTTGAATGTGCTCAAGTGTTGTTGACTTCAAGTATAGGCTGCTGCCATTGAAGAAATGCTGCTCTAGCTATGTGGCTTTAAATCCTCATCATTGCAGCTTTGGACTTCAATTACTGTAGCAGCAAGAGTGTGCCCAACATTGGTGTGCAGCTTTACTGGATATTGCCACAGCTTTGTAGGTCAAGCGGATGAAGGCTTTGGCTGCTCCAAAGGATTAAAGTGTTGCATGTTAGGGTCATTGGGTGCAGCTCGCTTAGTTCACTTTGCAGCAACTTCAGGTAGCACATCTCACATTCACCTCGCTGGGCTTAAAACATCAGCTCGCTAGGATGGAATTCAGCAGCATTGAAGGTGCTCGCTAGGCTCCAATGTAGCAAAAGGTCAGGTTCTAATGTGAACGTCGCGAGATGATAGACTGCAGCTTCAAATTACAGCAGCTCGCATAGTTCAAGGCATATGCAGGAGAAGTTTTTAACTATTGTGTCTGACATACACACTGCTACATTACAGTAGCTCTCCTTAATTCCTTGCAGCAACTCTCCTCTCTACTTGGGCTTCACCTCATACCCTCAACAGGCCTTCTAGGGCCTTGAAGAATGACAAGATTATCTCGATGGTGTGAACCACCATGGTGCATTCCCAATAAATTCTTCAGCTCCACAACCTAGCATAAAAATCCTCCTTTTTGGCTTGAAATATGATGGATTGTATCATTAAGCTATAAATTCCTGTTATCTACAACGCACACGTAAAACACATTATTAATCCACTTAGAGGTCCATCAAAGGCCGGGTTAAGGGGTGAAAAGTGATACTTTTCAGAGCTTAACACCTGCTCCTCAAAGGAGGGATGTCGTCCTCCCGCCACCATACGATGATATTGATTGGCTTACTTATGTGTGTATCTAATTAAGTCTTAACCTATTGCAAGCGCACAGTAGAAATTGTAGAGCTAGTATAGGATCATTCCCACGAAGAATTATTTATCTTATCTATATTTTCATTTCTATTTCAAAGTTTATATTTATCTTCTAAGGTCCTAAACTACTGGTGAAATATGAATAAAGAATCGTTTCTTAAATTAAAGTGTAAAAAATAAATCCTAATCCTCCTTCAGATTGAGGTCGTCAATCCCAACCTTCAATCATTCGATATTTGTAAAAATAAACAGTACCGTTACACCGTATTACAGTCTTTTAGAATTGAGACGTCAATCAAAAACTAAAATTCTTTAATACAGATTTAATCTAATCAATAATTTCCTAAAATCTAGGCATCAATAAAATTCGAGAAAATGAAGATGGAAAAGTAAAAACCGTTACACTAATCTACAAATTCTAACCTGAGTCATCAATTCAAATCAAAATTTGAAGATGTTTACAAAGCAGTAAATAAAGTAAATAAAATCTAAACTGAAAAGCAAAATAAATATATCTTTCACCCTCAGTCGCAGTCGTCAATTGCTTATGAGAAAATAGGATATCACTAATCTTCAGCACCCAATAATCGTCGTCAATTGTTCTTGAGAAACCACTGATAAGTAATCTATAAAGCAATAAAAATATACTCTAATTATCAAAAGAAAACCCAACTTCAGTCGTCAATTGATGCTAAGAATTTCTTTCATGGTTTATTCCTACACCGGGCGCTTTTATTTATAGATTATAAGGAGTCAGTTTACAAAGTTCTAATTTTAATTAAAGAAACTACTAAAGTAAAAGTATCCTAATATAACTCTAATTCCTAATTTTATTCTTCCTTGCTTTCAAACCGTAGATGTGCTTCTAGAATGTTCTCTGATTTTTAGTAATAGAGTCCTTTTAAGAGTATTCTTCATCAATCTCTTAGATCCATGGTTGGTCAAACTTCTAATTGTAAAAGACTTCTAACAAATTTGCATGCCGGTGTATCTTCTCTCATTCAACAATAGTGGAAACTTTTTATTTTTGAGAAATCATAAATTATGATTTCTTCTTTCTATTCTTTCTAGAAAATCGTAAATCACAATTTTCTAATTTCAGTATGCTTCCAGCTAACGATTCTTCAGTACGATTCTTCGCTTTCTCTTGTATTGTTTTTACTTAATATGGCTTTTCTTTAGAGAAAAGTAAATTACGATTTTTCTCCTCATAGGATATTGTTCGGCACAATCGTAAAACACGATTCTTCATTTTTTTTTTGGCAAAGATTTGTCTTTTACGCTAAATCGTCTTTTTACTACTTTTTGAGTTCATTTTGATAAAGATTAACACTTTAGCTCTAGTTTGTTATTTTTCCTTAATATCTGCACATCGTTAACTTGTTAGTAGCAATTAAGTCCTAAAATCACTAAGTTAAGGGTGATAAAATAATAAATTATGTGACCGATCACACCCCCAAACTTATATTTTGCTAGTCCGTAGCAAACAAGGAAACATAAAATATCTAAAACTATAAATTTAAATGCCAGTTTCGTAGGGAGCACGATTGCATTTAGTAGGTGCAACAAGCCTTTAAACCCCTAGGTGATCCCTAGTGGAGGAGTTATAGTTTCCTGAAGGCTTTCGGTGAAGTTACCAACAAACTTCAAAATATATTTTTGTATTTTTCAAAAATTTTCAAAATATTTTTCATAAATTAATCATCATATGTTTGGTATGATTTTAAAAAATTATAAATCTTTCACCTTTACTTTCCATCCCAGTAATTATCTTTGATTAGAACTCAACAATTTTAATTCTATATAGTGTGGGCTGTGTGCGTATCAGTAAAAAGTTTATTCATCATAGATTTTTCTAAACTGTAGATTTAGAAAATATTTTCATCCAAACCCTCACTATTGACATACTCTCAAAAGGATATATAAATTTTGGGTTCTCACATATGATATGTACATGATAAATTCAAAGGACAATAAGAAGGTAAATCTCATGGAATGGATAATCAATTCTGATTATATGCCTTTTCGTTCATTCATAGTATCTATTTCATACATCTCTACTAGACTCATACTTTTGTGAATCGTAAATCACAAAGGTCATTCATTTGGCTTGAAATGGGGCTTTGGGTTAAAAGGGTTTGAAACAAAGGTAGATAGTGTTCTAAAGTTTCTGGGAATTTAGTTCTTCCTTCTCTATCTTTTTTCCTTCTTTTCTATTTCAGTAAGTATCCAAAAAGTTGGATGACTTCATCCCATTTTTCTTTTATTTTTTTGTGTAAATCCCATTTTCATAGAATTGTATTTTTTGATTTCTCTCTTAAAACACTTTTAAATCGTCTTTTTATGATTTTTCTCTTCTTTTTTTATATTTTTCATACGATTGTATTTCTTCTCAGTTGTATCCGTTTCAGCAGATCCCTTATCTGTTAAGCGTATATTCTTTTCACTCCCTCTTCTTCCCTTCTTTTATATTCTAAACTCTCAGAAATTATAAGGATTAAAGGTAGAAACCTTGTGGTAGTACATATGGTTAAAGGTTTATAAAATTTTGGTATAAAGAAATTTGGTTTTAGGCTTCTAATATGGGTTCAAAGGATAAAATCTGTTATGGGATTTTAACTTTTTTGCTCTAGTGTAACAAAAGATGGCCTTTGATCATTTTCACGATTTACTAGTATAGATGTCTTCTTGTCTTGATGTGTTTGACAAATAGTTCTAAAGAAATAAATCATCATAATCACATAATATCTTTATTCTAAGTTCAGCAATATGAGATTTTTCAGTAAAAGTTTAAGGAAATTTTAAGCTTGAAAATAAAAGTAGTCTCTCTCAGAATATAAAGAGGATGTATTAGCTCAAGATCTCACTGGTTTAATAATTTTGAAACTATAATCAAAATTTTGCAGTTTAAATTAATCGTATAGTTTCAAACATTCAATAGATACAGTGTTCAAAGGTGCTATTCATGAATTGCAACTGCTTTATTTTGATTGTTGAACTTTTGCTATGATGGATTGTAAAGTTTAATACATTCATAATTTTTTTTTGTCATACTTTACAGATATTGATTAACTCTAGATGAAAATTACTATTTTTCTAACTAAAAGCGAAGAAATTTTTTTTTCTCATAATAAAAGCAAATAAAAACTATTACTTACTAATATATACAGATTTGTATATCCCCCCAAACTTAAATAGGAAAATGCCCTCATTGTGCAAAACAGGGGATATAGCGAAAATTTAACAAAATTATCATACCTGTGAGGTTTATGAAGTACTGTAAATTTTACTCACTCGAAAATGGTGGATATGGTACAAGGGTTGTTGTAGGTAGTGTTGGTGCGGCAAGGCTAGTAATGAATAAGAGCTACTTATCTGTTCTTTCGTAGAGTCGAACAAAATTATTGTCGAACAGTCCTGTTCTGATTGTGGGCTCCATTGTAATCCTAAACCTATGGTTTCGGTTATTGCTGCCACACTTGTTGTTCCCTCAACTGACCCTCAATTGGTTCTTTCTTTTTCAATTTTTTCTCCTGCATTGCGATCATAGAAGATTTCAATTCTATTTCATCTTTCAACTTTTTGGCTTTAGTGCGTAGTCCTGTTACTGTCTTCCAGAACTTGCTTGTCATTGAATCAATTTTTTCTTTCTGTTCTGCACAAGTTAGGACTAATGAATCCTTGTCATCCTTAAGCTTCCATACTTTTCCTTCAGTCACTATTAGCATGTTATTTTTCTCATGTAATTAAGCTCTTAAAAACTCCTTAGCCTCCTTGTGAGATTTTTCTCTTGTAGTTTCTCTAAAATCTGGGTCTTCCATGAACTGCCGAACCTGTTCCATCAAATTTGCTAATTTCTCTTCATACTCCTTTTCTCCTACCAAATTTACTAATTTCTCTTCATCCCTAGAAACGGCGCCAAAAACTTGATTGACTTACTTATGTGTGTATCTAATTAAGTCTTAACCTATTGCAAGCGCACAATGAAAATTGTAGAGCTAGTATAGGATCATTCCCAAGAAGAAGTATTTATCTTATCTTTGTTTCTATTTCTATTTTGAAGTTTATATTTATCTTTTAATGTCCTAAACTACAGGAGAAATATGAATAAAGAATCGTTTCTTAATCTAAAGCGCATAAAATATATCCTAATCCTCCTTCAGATTGAGGTCGTCAATCCCAATCTTCAGCTATCGGATATTTATAAAATTAAATAGTACCATTACATCGTATTGTTGTCTCCTAGAATTTGGGCATTAATATAAAACTAAAAATCTTTAATACAGATTTAATCTATTCAACAATTTCCTAAAATCTGAGCATCAATCAAATTCGAGAAAATTAAAGATGAAAAAGTAAATAAAAAACCATTACACTAATCTGTAAATTCTAACCTGTGTCGTCAATTCAAATCAAAATTCGAAGATATTTACAAAGCAGGAAATAAAAGAAAATAAAATCTAAACTAGAAAGAAAAATAAATATCTCTTTCACCCCTCAGCTGCAGTCGTCAATTACTTCTGAGAAACTAGGATATGTACACTATGCTTCAGCACCCAATAGAAGTCGTCAATTGCTCTTGAGTAACCTCTTATATCTAACTACAAAACAATAAAAATCTACTCTAATGATCAAAAGAAAATCCAACCTCAGTCATCAATAGATGCTGAGAATTTCTTTGATAGTTTATTCCTACACCGGGCTCTCTTTTTTATAGATCATAAGGAATCGGTTAACAAAGTTCTAATTTTAATAAAAGAAACTACTAAAGTAAAAGTATCCTAATATAATTCTAATTCCTAATTTTATTCTTCCTTGCTTTCAAACCATAGATGTGCTTCTAGAGTGTTCTCTAATTTTCAGTAGTAGAGTCCTTTTAAGAGTATTCTTCGTCAATCTCTCAGATCCATAGTTGGTCAAACTTCTAATTGTAAAAGGCTTCTAAAAATATGCAAGGTGGTGTATCTTCTCTCATTCAGCAGTAGTGGAAAGCTTCTATTTTGGAGAAATCATAAATTATGATTTCTTCTTTTTATTCTTTCTGAAAAATCGTAAATCACGATTTTCTATTTTCAGTAGGCTTTCAGCAAATGATTCTTTATTACGATTCTTCGCTTTCTCTTGTATTGTCTTTACTTAATACGACTTTTCTTTAGAGAATCGTAAATTATGATTTCTCTCTTCTCAGGATATTATTCCGCACAATCGTAAAGCATGATTCTTCATTTCTTTTTAGGCGAAGATTTATCTTTTACGCTCAATCATCTTTTTACTGCTTTTTGAGTTCATTTTGACAAAGATTAACACTTTAACTCTATTTTTCAATTTTTCCTGAATATTTGTACATCGTTAACTTATTAGTAGCAAACTAAGTCCTAGCATCATTAAGTTAAGGGTGATAAAATGATAAATTTTGTGACTGATTACACTCCTAAACTTACATTTTGCTAGTCCCTAGCAAATAAGGAAACATAAAATATCTAAAATTAGGAATGTAAATGCCACTTTCATAGGAGCACAATTGCATTTAGCAGATGCAACAACCCTAGGTGATCCCTAGTGGAGGAGTTATAGTCTCCTAAAGGTTTTCTGTGAAGTTACTTACAAACTTCAAAATATATTTTTATATTTTTTAGGAATTTTCAAAATATTTTTCAAAAATTAATCATCTTATATTTGGTATGATTTTCAAAAATTCCAAATCTTTCACCTTTACTTTCCATCATAGTAATTATCCTTGATCAGAACTTAACAATTTTAATTCTATACAGCGTGGAGTGTCTGTGTATCAGTAAAAGGTTTATTCATCATAGATTTTTTTAAATTACAGATTTAGAATATATTTTCATCCAAACTCTCACTATTGGCATACTCTTAAAAGGATATCAAAATTTTGGGTTCTCCCATATGATATGTACATGATAAATTCAAATGATAATAAGAAGGTAAATCTCATGGAATGGATAATCAATTCTGATCATATGACTTTTCGTTCATTTATAGTATCTATTTCATGCATCTCTCCTAGACTCATTCTTTGCAAATCATAAATCACAAAGGTCTTTCATTCGACTTGTAATAGGTTTCAAAGAAAGGAAGATAAGTCTCAAATGTTTATGAGAATTTAGTTCTTCCTTCTTTATCTTCTCTCCTTCTTTTCTCCTTCCCATGCTTGCTGGTAATCTCGATGCCTCCTATTCTATTCTTGGAGTTGCACAACCTGGTCTTAGAGTGCTATAGTAGGCTCTTGGACTTTTTTGGTTGTTTCGGCCGTCCATTGTGCATGATGTTCTCTTACGACCTTTCATTTTAGATTTGCTATCAACTCCTGACGTTTTAGTGTATTAGGCATAATATCTCGGACTCTATTTTTTAACATCTGGATTTCTTCTATCATCCTTCTCACAACACCTGGTAATTGGGCATTAGTAATTTGCCATTGCTCTACTACTTTTAATATTCTGTTTAGGTCAGATTGTTCAATCATTGGAACTACTGAAGTAGTTCCTGGAGGAGACATTTCCTGATGTAATAACATAGAGAAGCTCTCCCTCATGGCTTCGAGATGTAGTACTGTACCTACAGCTTGGGATATCTGAGTCTGCTCTGGTGCTGGGATTGTAGGTATTGTAATGTTGGTTATAGGATCAACAGGGAGGGGGACTTCAGCTCCCTGACTTGCTCCTATTGCTTGAGACACAGGAGGTTGAATTGATATCATTTCTAGTGGGGCGATTGGTTGAAGACTAGCAGGGACTTGGCTAGAAGTAGCCATTTCAACATCTTGTTGTTCTACTGGTGCAAGAATTCCCTCTGCTACTACGCTAATTAGATTCATCAGTTCTGCTTTGGTGGAAGTTGGTTCAATTTTATGGAGCACAGTAGGCCCCGTTGGTGAATCCAGAGCTGAGTCATATAGACTAGCTTGATCCGTGGCAGGTTCAAGTGCTATCGGTAGTTATTGCTCAGCTGCTTTCTCTGATACTTGAGAGATAATTTATGTGCTCTCATGAGGTTGAATAAAAGTACTCACTAGCTCTTATGTAGTTACTTCTTGTTGGACGAAAATACCAATTAAGAGCCTTGCAGTGGGCTCTTATTGTTCTTCGAGAACTTGGGTGGTTTCCAATGTAGATGGGACCTCCTCCGTCTGTACTGAAATAGGAACTTTCTTTTTGTTTGTGGCACATAAAGTTCTCCGATAAGCCTTAACTATGAAGCTCTCGTCACTTCTCGGTAGGGATTTCTCTTTTGGATCAATTTTATATCTCATATTCATCAACAAATTCGTAATCAAACCTCCAAAGGGAAGACCTAGTTTGTTTGATTGATATTTCTTTAGATTCAATTTCTCTCTCTCGGTGTTCATTACCTTCAAAAGGTAAGAAGGGACATCAAACCAGTAGTGATTAGCCATAAGATATAAGGCTTTCATAAAATGGGCTCTTCGTTGAGTTCCGTGGCCCGTAGGATGGATGGTCTTGTGAATTAAAACATCGGGGAAATGAAGGGATAAATACGGTCTTCCAAATCCTTTCACAAGAAAAATAATTTGTGTTTTGGGGGCTTGCCTAGTATTTCTGTGGCCATTTGAACAAAATCCACAAGGGTCTCTGGTGGTTCTCTAAGCATATTTGCTTCCGGCGTGTCAATGGACACTTTAGGTCTTTCTAAGGGTGCACTCATCACTCCCTCAACCATTGCTTTTGTTATTAAAATTGGGACCCATCAATGGTTGTGGACAAAATTGGTAGTGAACCGTTGCTGCTATTAACCATATTAGTATAAAATAGTTTTACTAGCCTCGGGTAGACTTGTGTAACTTTGGGCTCTAAAAAGTAGTGGAGCCCTGCATCCCGAAAATATTTTATAGCTCCTCTACTAATTTCAAAATGATACCAAAAAGCCACATCTACAGCAACCTTGGATCCCACCAGATGGTGTTTAGTTGAATCTGGGACCCGATCCAATGTTCTTTCAGAGAACATTGGCTTTTTGCCTTTATCAATACTTATGCCCCTTTTAGGGGCAGCTATTGCTTCAGTTACTTCTACCTCAGGTGTTCCTTGAGTGACCACTTGAGGTCTTTGCCTTCTTTATTGGTGGGGCTGCTACTTATGATTTAGCTCTTTGGGCAGCAACCCTTTTTAAAAGTTGTTTAATTAGAGAAGAGTCTGAACTGTTACCTTCCACTTCTCCATCTCCTCCCGCTCAGTTTTTGATTGTCTCCGGCATTCTACATTTCTTTTTCTCCAAGTTGTAAAAAATTGCTCAATCAATCACAACTTGCATGTATAAAATTGAAATAAATTTCAGAGAATCTCCTATTGAAAAATTACCTTGTTGTCGAATAATTACCAAACCCTAATTTTCAATTATTTTGTCAAAACTCGAGTAGGGTTTTAAAATCAACCCAAAAATGCAAGGGAACAAAAATGATTGAGTTTTTGATCAAGGAGATTTATTTATTTATTTATATATATATTTTAAACTGAAGGGAATGGATGGAAACAAAAATGGAAAGTTCGATAATGGGGTCGACGTATCCTCTCCCGGATATATAGGCCCTATCTTCGTGGTGACCTGCTGACAAGTAATGAAATTAGCCATGCCTTTGCCCAATCTTTGAGAGAGAAAGGGAGCAGTCGTAGCTTAAAGGCCTCACTATTGGTGTTGGGTGTATGGAACATGGTACAAATTTCTATGAAATCCATAAGGTGTTGATAGGGGTCTTCGCTCTCAAGCCCATGAAAGGTTGGTAACAACTAGAATACGTGGGACTTGACTTCGGCATTTTAGCCTGCCGCTACCTCTGGTATCACTATACAAGAGGGATCGGTCAAGGCAACTGGGCTGAAGTGTGCTTGAATTGAACGGTCGTTAGCCATGGTTGGAAACTCTTTGCCAAAAGTTCTATTTAGTGCTAGATTATGTAGGAGAGTTAGTTCAATTTCTGGATCACGCTCAAAGAAGTCTCAGCTTTGAGATCGAGTATGATGCATGCACCAGAAACAAAAATAGTTTCTGATTTTTAACTTTTTCAGATTTTTCTTTTCCAAAGCAGGGAGAGAAAATAAATATGATCTTCAAGCTTTGCTAATCAGGGGAAGGTGAGATTCTGAGTTGTCGCTCCGAATAAACCTGCGAAAGATTAAGAAGTGATCAAAGAAAGTTGAAAATTTAAAGAAATATAAAAAGAGAAAGATAAATATTTATTTCAAAACCAAAATATAAATAAAAAGATAAATCACCTCTCTGGCAACGGCGCCAAAAACTTGATTGGCTTACTTATGTGTGTATCTAATTCAAGTCTTAACCTATTGCAAACGCACAATAGAAATTGTAGAGCTAGTATAGGATCGTTCCCATGAAGAAGTATTTATCTTATCTTTATTTTTATTTCTATTTCAAAGTTTGTATTTATCTTTTAAGGTCTTAAACTACTGGAGAAATATCAATAAAGAATGGTTTCTTAATCTAAACTGCATAAAATAAATACTAATCCTCCTTTAGATTGAGGTCGTCAATCCCAATCTTCAGCTATCAGATATTTATAAAAATAAATAATATCGTTATACCGTATAGCAGTCTTCTAGAATTTGGGTGTCAATCAAAAACTAAAATTCTTCAACACAGATTTAATCTAATCAACAATTTCCTAAAATCTGGGTGTCACTAAATTTGAGAAAATTAAAGATGGAAAAGTAAAAACTGTTACACTAATCTGCAAATTCCAACCTGAATCATCAATTCAAATCAAAAAATAAAATCTAAACTAGAAAGTAAAATAAATATATCTTTCACCCCTCAGATGTAGTTGTCAATTGCTTATGAGAAACTAGGATATCTATTAAGACCTGAAAAGTACCACTTTTCACCCCTTAACTTAATCTCTGTTAGACCCTTAATCATTTAATAAATGTGTTTTAAGTCTGTTCTGTAGGAAATAAGCAGCAGCTGCAAAGAAACCCCAAACCATGCCAAAAAGCCTACTGTTGCCCTAGAAGCCCCTCAGAAGAATGAAGGTTGAACCCAGACAGAGAATTGGCTACAGCATAGGCACAACAAAGCAGAAACAAACTAAGAAGAATGCCTCGTGCAGATGTCGCAGGGCTCAATTGAACCAGAAAGAATGCGTCGCGCAGTTGTCATCGACTTCTGAAAGGAGTAAAAAGCATACTTCACGCGCACCGTTCGTGCACAGATGGATGTTAGCAGGGAGTAAAAAGCTTATTTCGTGCGGTTCTCGTGAGGTTCAGTCTTAAGCGCTCGCAAAGCACTCGCGCAGTCTTGCGCAACTCAAGAGATGAGTCTTCAACCTTCGCGTGATTCACTGAATAGAGAAAGCTCCAGGCACTCCAGTGCGCGACTGTTGCGCAGTGGCCGTGGGATACAAACCTTTAAGGAAATGCTCGCGCGATCCATAGGCCTATGAACAGTGCTTCTTTACGAGGATCCCCGTGAGATTCACCAAGGGACGAACCGCGCGTGCATTTCCTGCGCCATTCAAAAGGAAAGAGCAATCTCGCGACAGCCAGAAATATCCCACGATGACCAAAGTCCACTCAAACCCGCAACGCCAATTTGACCACACGGCAAGATCTAGAAATCTTTTCTATCTCGCGAGGATCGGGCTCTTAACTTCTCCCCACTTCTGTAGGGGCAATCTGGGAACTTCTCGTAATTAAGGCACACACTCTAATGCTCTAATCTCTGTGCACATGCCCTGAGGCATCCAAGGGACAGGAATGGGCCGCAATTACATTAAAAAATTAAGGTTTTCCTAACCCTAATTTTTGGAGAGCCGACTGGTATATAAGCCAAAACCTAGCTTAGGTTTAGAAAAAAAAAACCTTTTGGGACTTGACTTCTATATTCCTTCTTCTTGAAACCGACTGTAGAATTACAGTAGGCTAAGGATAGGGTTTAGGAGTTTTCTTTTTTCTCTTTCCTTCTCTCCATAGTCCAGCACTTGCTGGCTATGCCTTTGTATGATTATTTTGTATAGTTTTAATAGAGTTTTGTAATAGGATCTATTGCATATATGGGATTAGTGTTTTGTGAGTTGTTCTGTGCAAGGTTGTTGCCTTGAGATCCTCCATTGCTAAGTTGTATCGTAAGCAATGAAGGATTGTCTTTAAGGCTTTACTTAGATCCAAGTGACCTGTGTGTCCAGGTTAGGCACATTGCAGGCCTAGCCCCACCACATGACCCACTAAATCTGAATCCCCATGGGAGCTTGAGCTGGTAGCCTTATGAACATGGTGGCGGCAGCAATGTTGTTTTGACTTAGACCTCTGTGAGGAGTATAGCCTCTGTTGATAGTCTGTGACCATTCAAGTGGATAGATTATAGCCCTAGGGTGAGGCCAATCCACAAAACTAAGACAAATTCTTCTTCTCTGCACTTGTGCTTATAGCCTTGTGAGAGATTGTGTAGAGACAGACTCCCCTGTATGTGTGTAGACCCACCATCAGATGGCAGATCTGGTCTGGCTGTAGAGATTGTAGGCTTGTGACTGAATCATTGCTATCTTTCTAAAGCAGTGAACAACTAAGCTTAAAGGCTAGTACTCAAACTCTTGCTGGTTCTGTGTACCCAGGCTAGTGCACGTTGTAGGCCTAGCCCCACATAGAGCTTTAGAGGTTGAGGTTCCTGTAGATTCTTGAGCTTGTAGCCTGGATGAAGTGCCTACAATGATAAAGTTATTCTAACCCATCTCTGGATTGTGGTTCCCCTATTGGATAGTCTGTGACCATTCAAGTGGACAGGTTATAGCCATAAGGGATTGGTTCATGGAACAAGAGTGAGTTGAATCCTTTCTCCTCTTTGGTGATGATGTAGCCATTGGACAGAATTTCTATAGCAGCAGATCTGAGTCTGAGTTATAAGACCCATCAGATCTGTACCTAATAGCATACTTCTCACCCTTTTATATTTATTTTCTCACACTCCAACACTCTTCTCAACCCTTTCTATAGTTTAGGCATTAAGTTACCTCAGGATTTAGACTATAGTGACCATAAATCCCCTTCCATTTAGGATTGCCAGATCTGTGGCCAGATCTGGAGGGTCTACTAAAGATTGCTCCCTTGGAGCTTTAGATCAACTTTCCCTGTGGGACAAACTCTTACTTATCAAAAGTTGCTTCAATAGGCCCTGTATCTTGCAGGACTGTGTATTTAGGCTTGCTGCTCTTCAATTCATCTTTGATTTTCACTAACCCAATTCTCATCACCATCTCCAATAAAGTTAGTAGCAAGCACTTAAAATACCTCAACAAGTTTTTGGCGCCACTGCCGGGAAACCTTGATCTATTAGTAGACCCTAGATTTTTGTATTGTTTATTCTTTGGTAGCTGTACTTGTGAATAATTGATACTACTGATTTACACTTGGCATTTTTCTTGCAAATCTGGACAGCAGCAAAGAAGGAAAGTAGAACTGCACTGGGAGTCTAGCTACCTCTATTTGTACTTTTCTAACCCTCAAAACTCAGTCTATTTCTCCTTTGAAAATTCCATAGCAGTTGATTAGGATAGTTGTAATTTTGTTAAGTACAATGTGTCTGCGAGTAGTCTTCCCTGCTGTTGGTGTGTGTGCATGTTAGGAAGGAGATCCCTCAGTCTTACATTAGAGCCTCCTAACCCTGAGATAGAAAGGGATAGAAGACCAAGAAGGCACAGACACACCACAGTCGAGCCCCCTATTGAAATTGAGAAAACAGTTATGGGTGAAGAGTAACCCAAAACATTGAAGGAATTGAATGCTCCTGATGATTATCATTCTCCATTTAGCATTCAATTCCCAAATGTTCAGGGAAACTATGAGATTAAAACCTCCATCATACAAATGCTTCCCTCTTTCCATGGGCATAGCAAGGAAGACCCTTACAAGCACATTGACTAATTCTTGGCCCTATACACCGCATTCTCCATTGTTGGTTTGGGACCCGAAGCCACTAGGCTAAGGCTCTTTCCTTTCTCCCTAAAGGACAGGGCCAACACCTGGTTGTCTACTCTCCCAAACAATAGTATCACTACTTGGAAGGACCTCCAGACAATATTTCTGAGCAAATTATTCCCAAAGACCAAAACCAACCAGTTGAGGAAAGGCATACTTGCTTTTGCCCAATCCCCAACTGAGGATTTTAACCAATCTTGGGATAGATTTAAGGAGATGCTCAAACTATGTCCTCACCACAAGATCCCTGACTGGTAGCTTGTCCAGAGCTTCTATAATGGGATTGATGAGAAAAGTAGAGACATGGTAGATGCCTTTTGTGGTGGAACATACATGCATAAAACAACTGATGAGGCATGAGACTTTTTCGAGGTTATCAGTGAAAATGCTTTCCAGAAGATGTCCTCATCTAAAACTGTCCAAGAGCCTTCTCCTATGCTGGGGCTTGCTGAAACTTCTAAAGAAAAGATGTATAAAGTTAGGGGAAATGATGACCTGAGAATGCAGATGGCCAATCTTTCGGATAAGTTCAATAAACTTTTAACTGTGGTGCAGCCCCGAATGGCTGCACAAGTGATGGAGGCATGTCTGATATGCCAATCTCCACAACACACAGAAGAAGAGTGCCCATCAGCAGGGAAATACCTTGAGTATGTGCTGGAACAGGCTACTGCTGCCCAATCATTTGGGCAGCAACAATCTGGTGGCTACAACAAACAACCATATGCATACCAGCACCAAAATCCTGGTTACCAATGGAGAGACCACTCAAATTTGAGGTGGAGGTAAGACAATTATATGCAGCCACAACAGATGTTGGCCTTACCTCAAAGGCCACAGCAGCAGTTTAACCAAGGATATGCCCCAAGGTCAAATTTCCAACATCAACGGTAGCCCCAGTAGTAAAATCAGTTGGTAGTTCCCCCTCCTCAGCCCCGAAGTGCTTCTTTCGAGGATCAGGTTTTGACCCAATTTGAAAGCCTTGGTCCCTTGAATCAGACTGTGACTTCTCACAGTCAAAGCATAAAGAAAATAGAAGTGCAGCTTGGCCAAATAGCCAATGCCTTCGCCAAAAGAGAAGAGGGCAGGTTGCCAATCCAGCCAGTAGCCAATCCTAAGGGCCAATATTCGATTGGAGAAGGCTCCTCAAATTTTGAGGGGGCTAATGCCATCATAGCCCTAAGGTCTGGTAGGCTGGTAGACAACCAGGTGGGAAAGGAACAAGGAGAGATCATTCTCAAAGAATTGTCGAGTGAAAGTGATAAGGACTTTGTTAGAACACAGAATCAAGAATTGCCTGCTACCCTTCAACAAGGGAAAAATAAAGAGGCTGTAGTTTAGCCTCAGAAGGAAATAAAAGAAGAAAAAAGAAAAAAACAAAAGTTCAGTCATAGGCTTGCAGCTGAGGAACCAGCAGTCCCTCAGCTGCCATTTCCTCAAGCTTTGAGTGGCCCTACCCCTTTTGATAAGGGGAATGCACAGATAGAGGAAATGATGGAGACCTTTAAGTAGGTAAAAATCAATTTACCCCTTCTTGATTCTATCCGATAGGTCCCAGCCTATGCAAAATTTTTGAAAGACCTTTGTACTCATAAAAGGAAAGCCAGAGGCCATTTGTCCAAAAAGGACTTTGCAACTGATACAGTTAATTATGTATTAAGCATGACAATGCCTGAGAAGTTGCAAGACCCAGGGATACCCACTATTCCCTGTATAATTGGCGACCACACAATTGGAAGGGCCCTTCTAGACCTTGGAGCCAGTGTTAACCTGCTGCCATACAGTGTGTATCAGCGCTAGGTTTAGGGGAGCTTAAACCCACCCCCATTGTGCTATTGATGGCTGATAGGTCTGAGAGGAGACCCATGGGAGCGGTTGAGGATGTCTTGGTGGGGGTAGATAAGTTCTTCTACCCTGCAGACTTCCTTGTTCTGGACATGGGTTGCAACAAGAGTACATCCCCGATACCTGTTATTCTGGGCAGACCATTCTTGGCCACTGCCAATGCATGCATTTAATGCAGGTCTGGAATCATGGAGGTAACTTTCGGACATATGAAAGTTGAGCTTAATGTGTACAACAATGCAAAGTACCCTCAGCTGGACAACGAGGAATGCTTTGCAGTGGATGTACTAGAAGTTGTTGAAGAAGAACTGCCCACTCTGCTGGAGTGGGGCAACATTTTAACAAATTTAACTGAAGTTTGGAACATGGTAGAAGAAGGAAACCCAACTTTAATGCCATAAGACATGTCCCCATTGAAGTCTTCTATGGGCTTAGTGCAGCATTCCAAGTGGAAACCTATATTGTTGCCCCTTCCTCAAACTAACAAAGCACTAATCCTGCCATCCATCCAACAAGCCCCTAAACTGGAGCTCAAGAAGCTTCTAGAGACATTGAAATATGCTTTCCTTGAGAAAGATGAAAAACTTCCTGTAATTATCTCCTCTTCTCTTACCAGTGAGTAAGAGGAGGAATTGCTAACAGTTTGAGGAAGCACAAGAAGGTAATTGGCTAGACCATTGCTGATCATAAAGGGATTGATGCATCAATCTGTATGCATAGGATCCATCTAGAGGAGGGCTCAACACCCTCTAGGGAAATGCAAAGAAAACTGAATCCTCACATGCAGGAGGTGGCCCGAAAAGAAATCACCAAATTATTGGATGCTGGGGTAATTTACCCCATTTCTGATTCTGAATGGGTGGCACATATTCAGGTGGTGACCAAGAAGTCTGGGATAACAGTGATAACAAGTGAGTTTGGAGAGCTGAGACTAGCCAGGGAGACCACTGGCTGGAGAGTTTGCATCGATTATCGAAAGCTCAACTCCAAAACCTGAAAAGACCACTTCCCTCTCCCCTTTATTGATCAAATTTTGGACAAGTTGGCTGAAAAGCTTTTTACTATTTTCTTGATGGGTGCTCAGGGTACAACCAGATCCCTGCGTACCCTCTTGATCAACAGAAAACTATATTTACTTGCCCTTTTGGTACCTTTGCTTACAGAAGGATGCCTTTTGGGCTGTGTAATGCCCCAGCCACCTTTCAGAGGTGTATGTATGCCATATTTTCTGATAAGATAGATAAATTCTTGGAAGTTTTTATGGATGATTTTTCGATTTATGGGGATAGCTTTGACCAATATCTACAACACCTCCACCTGGTCTTACAAAGATGTGAGGAGACCAATTTGGTCTTAAGTTGGGAAAAGAGGCACTTCATGGTAACACAAGGTATTGTGTTGGGCCATGTAGTCTCTAAAGATGGAATTGAGGTAGACAAGGTCAAAGTTGACCTCATTGGAAATTTGCCCCCTCCAAGAACAGTCAAGCAAATCAAATCTTTCCTTGGACATGCTGGATTCTACAGGAGGTTCATCACAGACTTCAACAAAATTGCTAAACCATTGTGCCACCTGCTCTGCCAGGATGTGCCCTTTGACTTTTCTGCTGAATGTCTAGAGGATTTTGAAAGTTTAAAAATTTGCCTCACCTCTGCCCCTGTACTCCAAACACCTGACTATACCCTACCCTTTGGGTTGATGTGTGATGCTTCCGACTTGGCAATAGGTGCTGTCTTGGGCCAGAGAAAAGATAAGCTGCCTGTGGTCATTGCCTATCTTAGCAAATCACTTGCTGAAACTCAGCTGAATTACACAAAAACTGAGAAAGAGCTTCTGGTAGTGGTTTTTACTGTGGACAAGTTTAGACCTTACCTACTTGGGTCTAAAACTGTAATCTTCACTGACCACTCAGCCTTGAAGTACCTATTGTCCAAGAAGGATGCAAAGCCCAAGTTGATTAGATGGATACTCCTGTTGCAGGAGTTTGACATCGAAATCAAGGACAAAAAGGGTGTAAAAAATGTGGTGGCTGACCACTTATCCAGAATTATGTTGGAGAAAGGTGTTGATGACCTTGCGACAAATGATGTCTTCCCGGATGAGCAACTGTTTGCCATCCAGTCCTTAGTTCCTTGGTATGCACATATTGTCAATTATCTAGTTATAGGCAAGATTCCTGCCCATTAGACAAAAATGGACAAAGACCTGTTTTTCTCATAGGTCAAATTCTTTTTTCTGGGAAGAACCTTGCTTATACAAGTATTGTGCAGACCAAATCATTTAGAAATATGTTCCAGAAAGTGATGTCCCCAGTATTCTGGCCATGTGCCATGAAAATGCCTGTAGGGGTCACTTTAGTGGAAGAAAAATAGCTGACAAAGTCTTGCAGTGTGGGTTCTATTGGCCTTCTCTTTTCAGAGATGCCAATACACACTGCAGGACCTGTGAAATATGCCAGAAATTAGGAGGGATGTCCAAAAGAAACTCAATGCCTTTACAACCCATCCTTCTTGTGGAACTGTTTGATGTGTGGGGTATTCACTTTATGGGCCCCTTTCCTCCTTCAAATGGTTTTCATTTCTTCTTAGTGGTAGTGGATTACGTTTTCAAATGGGTAAAAGCCATTGCCACAAGAACTAATGATAATCAGGTTGTCCTCAAGTTTATAAAGCAAAATATCTTCTTGAGATTTGGCACCCCTAGAGCCATTATCAGTGATGGGGGTAGCCATTTCTGCAACAGAAATTTTAAGAGCTTGCTCAAGAAATATTCTGTCACCCATAGGATTGCTACTCCCTACCACCCACAAACTAGTGGGCAAGTTGAAATTTCAAATAGGGAGATCAAGAATATCACATCCTTGAGAAGACTGTGAGGACTGATAGGAAAGATTGGGCTGATAAGCTTAATGATGCACTGTGGGCTTATAGGACTGCCTATAAGACTCCCATTGGAATGTCCCCAATCAGACTGGTTTATGGCAAGGCTTGTTATCTCCCAGTCGAGTTAGAACACAGGGCCTATTGGGCCATTAAACATTTAAATCTAGACCTAACTTCTGCTGGTCATCACAGGTTGTTGCAGCTGTCAGAATTGGAAGAACTACGGATGGATGTGTATGCCAATGCCAGGATCTACAAGGAAAGGTCCAAAGCTTTTTTTGACAAGGGGCTGTTGAGAAAGAGTTTCATAGTTGGTGATAAGGTTTGGTTGTTTAATTCCAAACTTTAATTTTTTCCTGACAAATTGAAATCCAGATGGGAAGGTCCCTACATTGTCAGGCATGTTTCCCCATCTGGTGTTGTGGAAATCAAGGATCCTAAGTCTGGGAGAACCTTGAAGGTGAATGGTCAGAGGCTTAAGCCTTGTTTTGAAAAACCTTTCAAACCCATGGACACCATTCACTTTCAAGGGGATCCTTCTTTACACTGATCCACAAGTGTGTCATTACTGTATCATATGTACTTTGAATTTGGTAGATTTATCTTGCTTTATTTTGTTCAAATTCTCTAGGAATTGTTAGCGGTCGCATCTGAATCTGGACTTGTCTGGTTTGAACTTTTTATGCTTGGTTTGATGCTTAATGTTCTTTAATTAATAGTTTGTGTTTGAATGCATAATGTGGGAGGTTGATTTTTATTGTCCTTGCTTGAATGGTTGATTTTTAATGTGTCTAGAGGTACCCATGGTGAGAGTCATGCCTAGGATCCAACCACAGCACACTGGAAATGGCAAAACAGAGAGCACATGCTCTCTGTTTTATATTTTGTTGTCGCTGGATCCAAAAGAAAGCCTGGGAGACTCTCGTGCAATACAAACAGCATACTCCATCAGCTGCCGCGAGATTCTAAGGCTGTCACGAGGTTAAAAAGGAAGCCTAAGAGACACTCACACAGTTCACATGGAAACATTCAATAGCTGTCACGAGATTCAAGTGCGCCTAAGAGCCTCTCGCGCGATCCACATAGAGCTATTCATTAGTTATCGCGAGATTCAAAGGCTATCGCGAGGTTCAGCTAGAAGCCTGGGAAACTCTCACGCAATACAAAGAGCATACTTCATTAGCTGTCGCGAGATTCTAAGGCTATCGCGAGATTCAAAGTGAACCATAATGTTTTTCGCGCAATCCAAATGGAGACCTAGGAGCCGCACGCACAATTCACATGAATTCTTCACATACTGTCGCGCGCTCTAAGGTCAACCTGGAAGATTATCACGCAGTCCAAAATTGAATAAGACCTTCGCTAGGTTCATTTCCAATCCCGCGACCAGATGTTCCAAAGCGCACCGAGCTTCGTGATAAGTATTTTAACCCTGCGCTTGTCTCCCTTTCCAGTATTCTCTTCCTTCTTCACTCTATGAAACCCTAGCTTCTGGCACTCTTCCCCCTCTCTCCTCCAGCGTCAATCCTATAGCTCATCATTCACTCCACGAATCTACAAAGTTGTTCCTAACATCACCCCCATCTATTGCCCTCTGCTCAAAGATCTTGCGGTGCCCGGTGCGTCAGATAGAACCAAACCCTAGGATTTTAGGGTAAGCACTTAGATCTCAGTCTCCATTTCTCATATTCGAAGGTAGGATTTGTAATGGCCCCCAAGAGTGCACCAAAGAAGTGGAGCAAGGATAAGGCCCCTGTTGAGACCACCCCTAAGAAGGCCAAGACGTCAAAGGCACCTAAAAAAGGGAAGGAAGTGGTTAAGGAGGCAGAGGAGCCAGCCCCTAAGTTTTCTACTCCTTCAGAGCTCATGGCTTCGATCCCATTGGAGCCTAAAACAGTTTTTGACCTGCCATTCTTTGAGAAGGAGCCTCTCTCTGCCCCTGCCGTGCAGTTTATGAGCAAAGCGAGCCTGATACCCTTGATGAGAGGAATTCCAGCAATAGCCTACCCTAGGCTAGTGCAACTGTTTTATCAGCACATCAGGGTAAAAAAGGACAAGGATGGACAAGTTTGCTTGCTGGTGCTGATTGACAATTTTGAGATGTTAGTGAGTCCCAAGGTGATTGCTAAGTTTTGGGCATCCCAGCAGCATTCGACCCTAGCTGTGGATATGGCCCCCCTGAGCGCTTCCATTGATACAATTGTAAGAGCTTTGACCAGAGGATTAAAGGCCTCACGGGATTCGATTAGAAGGAGAGAATAGGCACCTGAACTCCTCTTCATTCACCAAGTCTTGCAAAAAAACATTTACTGCTCAGGACATCAGCAGGAGAGGAGAACTCCCATTGCAGACACAGTCTATTCTTTCTCTCTAGGCCATGGCTTCCATGCAGCCAGACTAATCTTTGAGGAAATGAAGGATCTGGTGGAGAAATTAGGGACGGACAAGAAGCCTCACACTCTCTCCTATGCCAGAGTCATTACCTTGCTGCTAATCAAGGGGGGGTACAAGATAGAAAAAATTGAGCAGACCACCACCCTTGCCCCTACTACTTTTGCCAAGAGGCAATGGGGAATCAGCAGGAGCCTAATGGAGGCCCAGAAGAAGAAGAAAGTTGAAGCTCAGGCCCTTCCCAAACAAACAGAAGAGGCAGCTGGAACAAGATCAACCCCTGCTACAAAGGAGGTGCTCCCAGAGCTTGTTACCACCACTGCTGCAGCAGCCCCCATTCCCCCTCCACCTTTTCCTCCTGCATCCACTACCCCTCTTCCATCTATCTCTCACCCTCCTCTGTTTCCATTATCCATGCCCACTCCCCCTTCACCTGTGATTGGTATATGGGAGGACTCCCCATCCCTTACCCTACCTCAGTACACAGTCCCAATACCCCATCAGCTTCACATAAACCTGACAGCCCTCCACTCATTTCCTACAGAAAATAAAAAACCACTGAGACAACCCCCACCATCTCCCAGACACCACCCTCAATCCCTTTCATCCACAGTGACACTCCTCACCTTGAAGAAACCACCACCCCAGCCATACCTACTACATCCCCACTCACAGACATTGACTTAACCCTTAACACAACCATAGGATTTCAAGCCTTTATGGCTACCTTCCTTGACACAATGCCAACCCACTACACCCCCCTCCCAGATTCCCCAACTACATCACACCATCACTCACCAGAACCCCAATCCCCCCCTCTTTCCACTTTCCATCATGCCCCTTCCTCACCTTTTCAACCAGTGCCCTCTTCTATACAACCCCAACCTCCCAGCCCCAACACACTGATACTTATCCTATCCCTTATCCAAGACATCCAATCCCAATTATCCACCACTACACACACACAGGACTAGATGTAGATTGAACTCACATCCATTCAATCCACCCTTTAAACATTAACCAACCCACCCATCCCTCAACAATCCCCTACAACCCCCCTGGTCCTTTCCACTGACAAAGAGACCCAGACAGACTTTAGCCTTGACTCCCAACCCCCCCCAACCACCAGCAATCCCTTTAATCCCCACGACCCCACCATTCTCTTTCATCCCTTTCACCATTCCCATTTCTCCCCCCCCATCACCCCCTGCCCCTACTGAGCCTACACCATTTTCCTTTCCCCCTATACCCTCCATCCCTCCTCTTATCCTACCCCCTCCAATATTCAGACAAACATACACAAACAGACCCAGAACCTATCCCCCTCCCCCCACAACTAGACTTACCCACTGTTATCCCCCCCTCCCTCCCAGGACCAATCACTGTTTGCTCCTTTCACTTCATCACTGCCCATCGCACCCAAACATTTCTTTTACATCCCTCCCTACCTCACCATCCTCCATGCCATGAGGGACAATCCCTATCTTTGGAAGGATGTCCTGAGGGGCATGGCCAAACTTCGCCAGTCCATTGAGACTCCCCTGCTGCAGCAGATTGATGAAATGAAGGAGGCCCACAGAAAACAACTATTGGGCATCTCCTTGGGGTGGACAAATATTCTGGAGGCCTATCAGAAGGCCAAATCTACAACTACTTATAATGAGCTGAATTTGGAGCTGGAAAAAGCAAATGCTGCTACAGAGAAGGCGCGGGCCAGACTATTTAAAAAGAGGCTCAACAATGCCCAGGAGATCTTCAAAATCCAAAAGGACATCCATGAGACTTACCTCCTCAAAAACAAAATCTAGATAGCCTCACTGGAATCTGCCTTAGCTGCTGCCAGAAATGCAGCTCAACAGCCCACCCCCCTCTCTGTTCGCATGTCAGACCCAGAGCCTAAAGCTACTCTAGCTCCAGCTGCCTAGTCTGAGGAGGCACAACCAAAGATCAAGCCAGAGAAAGGGAAGGCCCCTGCTGCCCCTCGTTCATCAACTCCTACAGAGCAACCTTCACCTACCAAGGCCTCTGCTGCACCTCCAAAAGAGCAAACTTATCCTAAACGGAGGAAAGTCACTGCTAAGAGGACTGCTTCCACAGCAGCCTCTATAAAAATTGGCAAATACCCAGCTGCCCAATCTGATGAGGCACAACCTCCTAGCTAGCCTGAGTCCAAAGCAAAAGAGAAATCCCCAGTGGTCCCCACTGAGGAAAGCAAAGGCAAATCCCCTGTGACCCCCCTACAAAAAGAAAAGGAAAAGCCCCTCAAGAACCCAAATAACCCAAAATACTCAAGCAACAAAAAATAAGGGTGAGAGCAGCAAAAGCTCCAACCATGAGGAAAACCCTAGCCGAAACAAGAAAGTCCAAGCAAGCCAAGAAGAAAAAGGACAAAGCTGCCCTTAGGGACCATGCTTAAAAGTTGGGCTGGAATTTCTTTACAGATTCTGATTCAGATTCTTCTTATTCTTAGATTAGATTGTACTTAGGTTTTTCTTTTTCTCCCCTTCTAATCTTCTACTTGTAATTCCAATTGTACATATTTTTCTAATTAATATAATTTTTCATTTTTTTTATACATTAATCTGTTCTGTGTGCTTGTTTAAGTTTTTTATATTTTAATCTTCATTTTGTTTAATTTTATCATGGGAGATGTATTTAGGGTGGCTATGATCATTTCAAATAGGAATCAATGTGACTGTTGACTTCAATCATAGGATTAAAATGGTTTCATTTTCATATTCATGCGCCCAGTTTGAGCTTCCTCATGAGTCCTTACATCACAAGCAGCAAAATGTCACACCTTCCACTGCAGCTATGCCACGGGATCCTTAATTACAAAGGTTAAATTTAGACCATCATTTACTGTTCACTCACTTTTCCCATAATCAGTTGTGCGCTTTATCATTCCCCAAACATTCATAATTTATTGCCAAGCTTGGAAAGGGACAAAACTTTCAATATGCCGATTCATTTTCCACCGTCGAAGTCTTTTAAATAGGCCATTAGTTCCTTTTCATCTCATCCTTCCTCTTCTAACCCTAGCTATCCGGCCCTCCTCACAACCATGGCAGATGACAAACCCAATGAGTTACCTAAGAAATTTTACCCTATGTGGTTGGACCCCCCTCCGCCTAAGGAGCCGGACCCATTACAATTTTTGTGGGTTGAGTATGAAGAAGTCCAGCGGATCCTGGCAAAGGAGGAGAAGAAAAAGGAGAAGAGAGAGAAAAAGAAGAAAAAAATTGAACAACCTGCATCTCCCCCACCATCTTCCTCAAACCCTCCCCCACCGACTCCCCCTTGATCCTTCTCTCCCCCCCCATTTTTTCTTTTCTTTTTACATCTTTTTGAAGAAGATGTAAAAAGATACTTTCTTTTTATTTTAATGAAAGTTTCTTTTAGTTCTATACTGTTCAGTTAGCACTTTTTTTATTTTTGTTTCTCTATCTTACTCTGTGTTTATTTGTTCTGAATGGACTCTACTGCATTTTCTCACCTTTGATCTAGTGAGGACAGTGCTTCTCATGGTTTGGGGGTGTGGCAGGATAGGCCTGCCAATAGAATAGTTAATTTTATTGCAGTAATGGTGGTATAATTGGGATGAATAAAGTCAATTTCCACTTAACTTGATACAATGAGGAAACTTGTAAAAAATTAAAATATTTTTGCAGACTTTTCAAAACTGAAAAAGTTAAAATCTTGACACCACCATGAAGCTAATATCAGAAAAATTTTTAGTTAATACTCAGTGAACCTAAGAGGAGAGAAACAGACGAAAATTAACCCCATGGGTTAAATTTGATGACCATACCTAGTGAGATTTGGGCCCATCATTTTCTTTTGAAGAGTGTTTTTTGGTATTATTTCTGCTCTGAGGACTGATTGAATCAAGGCTTTTTCACTAGAAGTTGTGCACCTCCAAATCAAAACTAATTGACAACACTCATGATACAAAGGAAATGATCCAAGGCCCTCATTTGGACAGTTTGAGCCTGAAAATCCAACCTTTTAAAATCTGCCCTTTTGCATAACCAGTTGAGCCTTAAAATCATACTTTCCATTCACAAACACCATAATACTTGCACCTTAACCTAATGACCTGATTCAACCTCACCCTCACTCTGAGAATTCAGAAGGTAAAGGAGAAGGAGTTAAAGATACTGAAAATGGTCCAACATTCTGTGGAAGGTGAAGAAAAGCAACTTGTGAACAACAGTGTATCAATGGCAGTTGTGTGGCAGTTCATCATAAAAATTTTTTTTTTTTTACAAAAATATCATAAAAAAGAATGAATAAAAAACAAAAAGAGAAAAAAAAAGAGAAGTCTAGAGAAGAACATCATCTGAAAATTGAAAAGAAGAGCAGAAGCTTGCCACTTTGATTCTGAAATATATCAAGTAAGATGAAGTTTTGCTGAAATGAAGGTTGTGAAGTCATGAATCACTCCTTACCTTGCTGATTTCTTAATTTGGATTCCCTTTTTACCCCTTGATTCTTTACATTTCTCACCCTGAAGCCACATTACAACCTATTCAAAAAGACCTTGTGGATCCAAAGTAAAATGAGCTGTCATGTGGAGATGAGGAGTGGTCCAATCTACGGTGAAAATTTATGAGGATATCAGAAATTGAAAGCTTTGCCTATGCTCATGCTTGCAGGCCCATTTGGAGTCTGTAACTGCTCTTGAGCTATTGTGAATGCGAACACCCTCAGATTGTTAATATTGAGAGATAGCCCTAGTGAGAATTGGGTCTAAATTTTGACTTCATTGGAGTTGTATCCAACCTGAATTTTGAATTTAAGGCAAGCTGCATATTGAATTGGACACATTGAATTTCTAATATAAAATGGATGGTGGTGATGCAAACACATGTTAACATTTAAGTTTTAAATGGCCTGAAACACTACTGCAGTTTCCTCTAAGTGTTAAAGAATGGGTGTGGAATGAAGCTCTATACATTTAAATTTGCGTTGTCATCAACTGCACTATAATTAACTGTTCTAATGGTGAAATTTGTGGGTGTCTTCACTGAAAACCCTCAGGAGACTTCACTCCTCCACTAGGGATCACCTAGGGGTTTAAAAGGCTTGGTACATATGCTAAGTGTACCCGTGATCCCTACGAAAGTGGGACTTAATTAGTTACAGCTTTGCTAAGGGACTAGCAAAGATTAGGTTCGGGGGTGTGTAAAAACCTGAAAAGTACCACTTTTCACCCCTTAACTTAATCTCTGTTAGACCCTTAATCATTTAATAAATGTGTTTTAAGTCTGTTCTATAGGTAATAAGTAGCAGCTAGAAATAAACCCCTAACCATGCCAAGAAGCCTACTGTTACCCCAGAAGCCCCTCAAAAGAATGAAGGTTGAACCTAGACAGAGAATTGGCTGCAGCATAGGCACAACAAAGCAGAAATAAACCAAGAAGAAAACCTTGCGCAGATGTCGCAAGGCTCAATTGAACAAGAAAGAATGCGTCGCGCAGTTGTCGGTGATTTCTGAAGGGAGTAAAAGCATACTTCGCGCGCACCGTTCACGCACAGATGGATGTTAGCAGGGAGTAAAAAGCATACTTCGCACGGTTCTCGCGAGGTTCAGTCTTAAGCGCTCGCGAAGCACTCGCGTAGTCTCGCGCAACTCAAGAGATGAGTCTTCAACCTTCGCGCGATTCACTGAATAGAGAGAGCTCCAGGCACTCCAGCGCGTGGCTGTCGCGCAGTGGCCGCGGGATACAAACCTTCAAGGAAATCACCCAGAAGGCTACAAGCTAATCTAGTCATAGGGGTTAGAGCTAGAACAAGAAAATCACTGCAGACACTATCTCTATAAGGCTACAAGCTCATCCACCCATAGGTGCGTAAAATCCATAAAGATCTTAACAAAAGTCACAAGAAATTACATATTAAATGAAATAGTAAAACCAGCTTTCCATTGCCAAATGGAACTTACAATGATTTTTCCCTCAATTCTGCTATCTCTGCAAGAATCCATTTCTTCACAATGCGAATACAAATACCTTTACAATGATAAGTAACCCTATCTGCTACAAAGATTTAGCCAGACTGCAGATAGCTAAGGAAAGAAGAAAAATAAAAAGGAAAAAGATAAACTAAACCCTAAAAATAACCTAAACCCTAAAAGTGAGCTAAGGCCTCTCGGCTTTCCTGGCTGTTGTTACAGCTATTTTTCTTTTCTTTTTATACACACCCAAAAAGCACTTTATGCTTTGGCCAATCAGAGAGAAAGAAAATCAAAACAATTAGGATTTACTGTCGTGGCTTATGTTCAGCCATGTATTGCCCTCAGGTTGCCTCAAACACTTGAACAGGCGTCCATGTGTTATAGCAGTTCCAAAAATGTCCCTGAAGTCCATAAATAGTTGCTAGGTCCTGAGCTTTGAAAGGATGGCATACTTCTGAAGGTTGCTCGATAGGCCGGAGTGCTGAAGTCTTGATCTTGTCGACAACTGCTCAAGTGGATGGCTCCTAAAGGATATTCTGATGTATAGTTTTGAAGGTTTCTCGAGAGGATGAAGCCTGGTAGCTTTTGACTGCTCGACACCTCTTTACACCTGCTGGAGAGGATGGAGTCTGAAGGCTGTCTGCTTGAGAGGACTAACTTGCTGTAGCCATTAGGTGCTCGAATCTGCTCGGCAGGATGCTGCGGTAAAATTCTAAACTGCTTGAATGTGCTCGAGAGCTACTCGAGTAGAAGATCTGGAGGTGTGGTGTGCTCGAGACAACTCGAGAGGCTTGATCTGAGGGTTTCAGATCTGCTCGAGACAGCTCGAGCTAAGGTTTCTGCTTCTCAGTTGGTTTGTCTAGTTTGTCGAAAGACTCTTATTTTTATGGGCCCCACATTTCTCTCAGTGCAGAACTTCTAAGGGTCAAAGGCATGATAAACAACCCTTTGGGTGGGGACCATCAAGGTTTTGATCTCTGTGTTTTCATCAGCTCCAATGCTTGACTCTAATCTTCTCTTCTTGGCACTTATTACATTGGTTGCTACACTATTTTGCATATTATTGCTAACTACAAAATCACAACTAAAAATCAATTATTTAATAGCGCTAAGGGCTAGTAAGGGCTAGGTTAGGAGGTGGAAAGTGGAATAATTTAGTGATCAACAGCGAGGCCTCTCATAGAGTTTTTCAGGGTTACATGCGGGCTATTGAAAAGTTATTTGTGGGTGAAGTTGGAGCAAAATGAATTGGGAGGGAAGTTGGTGTGATAAAGGTAATGAGAGGATAAGGCAAAGGTAGAGTAAGAGGAGGAGACGTGAAGGTGTAGGCCAAGGTGGACCTTTCCTTTGTGTGGGGCGATTCAATTTTGTTTGATTATGCTTGTTTTTTTTAATGTGTGCTTTGTGTTTGTTGTGAGGTTGCTTTGGAGTTTTGTTTATAATTTTTCGGGGATGCTTAGCATTGAATTTTTAATGTAGCGGTTTTGTTGCCGGTTGGGGCTCCGTGAGAGTCTTGATCGTGAGGTCTATGGGGATTTGGATCTGGTGATTAGAAGCAATTTTAGTTGTGATGTCAATTTCTCGTTGTGGTGAGATTTGGGGATCATGTGATATGTTGATCTGAATGTTGATTAGGATCGTAAGATCTAAGCTTGGTTTGTTCTCGAGAGTGGGAGGAATGATTAGTTTATCAATAGGTTTAGTAGGTGGCTCGAAGGCGAGTGGAGTTGGAGTTGTAGGGATGGGTTCAATGATAGGTTCAGATTTAGTGATAGGTTTAGTTTTGGCAATGGGTTCGTGTTTGATGAGGGGTTCAAGTTTGATGATAGGTTCGAGTCCGATGATGGGTTTAGATTCGAGGATAGGTTTAGATCCGTTGATAGTTTGAGGTTCGATGACAGGTTTGTATTCGGTGAGCAATTTAGGTTTGACGGTAGGTTGAAGTTCGATGATCGGTCTGATGATAAGTTTAAGTTTGATGATTTATTTGAGTTTGATGATAGGCTTAGATTTAGTGATAGGTTTATGTTCGATGGTGGATTTAGGTTTTATTGATAATGTCGGGTTTGATAACAGGTTTAGGTCTAATGATAGGTTTAGACACAAGTTTATGTTCGATAGTAGATTAAGGTTTGGTGACAATGTTGGGTTTGATAATAGGTTTAGGTTTGATGATAGGTTTGAATTCGATGATAGGTTTAGTTTTGATAATAGGTTTGGGTTTGGGGCTCAGTTTCATGGTAGGTGAGGTGATAAGTTCGGTGGTGAGTTCAGGTTTTAAGACGGGTGTAGAGATTGATTTGTGAGTTGGTTTTGAGATCGGTTCAACAGTTGATATTGTGATGAGTGAAATGGATGGTTCGGAGATATGTTTGGTGACAGAGCCAAATTCGGGGTTTCGTTTTGAAGTTGGTGAGGTGACGAGTTCGGTAGTGACTTTAGGTTTTGAAATGGGTTTCGGTTTAAGAGCGGGTTCCAAGGTAGGTGGGGTGAAGTGTTTGTTGTTGAGTTGATGTTTTAAAGTAGGTGTAGGGATTGATTCAGGAACTGGTTTTGAGATTGGTGGGGCAATGTGTTTGACAATGTGTTAGGGTTTGGGGGTTAGATTCAGAGTTGGTTCAATTAGGGGTTTTGATTGGATTACGGGTTCATGTTCACGATGTATCTTTGTTATTGGTTTCAGTGGAGTTGGTTTCAGTGTCGACTGAGGTAGTGTAGGGATTGGTATGCTTGTCGGTGGGTTGTCGAGTTATAGGGTAGGTTGAGTCGGTTCAGAGATGAGTGTGTTAAGCTTGGCGATGAGTTTGGTGATGGGTTGAGTTAGTTTAGGGGTGGATTCGGTGATAATTTGGATTTTAGTGATCTTGGAGACTGGTTCATGGCGGAAGGTAATTTCACATTTACAGGTATGTGGGATAGGGTTAGTTGGTTGTGAGTGAATGGTATGGACTTGTCCGATGCAGGTTCAATTCTACAGATCAGACTAGCTGGGTGGAATGGGGCAGGAGTGAATGAGTGTACGACATCGTATGTGAGTCAAAGGATTGATGGAGTTTGTTCAAGTAAAGGGTTGTAGCAAGTGATATTGTTAGGATGTTGGTCTTGATTCTTGTTAGGACATAGAGATTTGTTATGGTTAGGGTATAGGTTTGTGTACAAGTTTTGGGCTTGGTCATATGGGTGGTATGGTTGAGGGTTTGTTTGATTCTGTCCTTGGTTTGTGTTGATTTTTTCGGGGCTCAGAGTCTTGTTTAGGGTCTTTGTCTCAGGGTCATTGGAGGAGGATTTGTTGGATGTTAATGTATAGAGACCAAGGTCCACATTTTTCAAGTGATGCTCTATGCGTAAAGCACATTGATAAAGGCTTGCGTAGTCATGAGTCAGTTAAGATAAGAGTTCTTCGAAGGGGTTCTCGGGTATTCATGATCACAATCTCTATCGCATCATTTTCATTTATTTGATTCCCTGTTCGGGCAGTGAGCCTCCTCCAGCGGTTAGCGAACGTCGTAAAGTGTTCGTCGGCTTCTTGTCTTGTCTGCATCAAGTCAACGAGACTAATTTCTTCATGAGTGAGGTGTGGTATTGGTCTAAGAATCTATCAGCTTAGTCTTCGAATGTCTTGATTTTGGCTAGAGGTAAGGCAGCGAACCAGTCAAGGGCTTCTCCTTCTAGCAATCTCTGAAAGTAGTGGATTAGGAGCCCATGATTCGTTCGAATCGGTAGGCAGTCGTTATAGAACAGGACCAAGTGGTGCTTTGGGTTTCCCGTACTGTTATATTTGTTGAATTTGGGTGGTTTGAACCCAGCGGGCATAGTGAAGTTGAGGTCTCGACAGAATTTGTCGAATCCAAAGGTGTGCCTAGAGCGTTCTCTGTTAGCCATGTAATTGTCTAGAAGTCGATGGAGGTAGTGCATATTTATGGTGGTCTCCTGTTTAGGTGTCTTGGGCTGTCTTCGGTGATTGTTGTTGTAGGAGGTGTGAAGGGTGTGTGTGTCATGTGTCGGGAGAGTCGACATCTTTTTCTCTTGTCTGCTTCTCGAAGTAACTTGTCTTTGATCCATCAGCTTCTGATCCAATTGCAACTTCGTATAGCTCAGCCAAGAATTGTCGTAGGTCATCAACTTCTTCTCCTCCCTTCACTTACTGGCAGTGCGGTCCAAAATTTGGGTGGTAGTGTATCTTTGCCCGCTATCATCTCTGTTGCTGCTGTTGTGATTTGTATTCTGTGGAGCAAGTGAGTATTTTTTGCTCTCACTAACCATGTTTACCCGAGCAAGACATTGGGCTGTTCGTGGAGATGGCCTAACGTTATACTCGGGGTTGCTATGAGAGACCCATGAGGGTGGGTCGATATTATTAAAGTTTGACATTTTAAAATAGTTTTATTTTTTATTATTTATTTATTTTTATTATTATATTATATATATATTTTTTGAAAAGCTAGGTATAAAGTATGTAAAAAGTAATAGAATAAAGCGGAAATAAAAACCAAAATTAAATAAAGAGAAAAAAATAAAAACTAAATTAATTAAATCAGGGCAATCCTAGCAAAAATTATCCCATCGCGATCGTCAGTCTGTTGATATGCGCTTTTTCTAGGTTCCTTTCGGTTCCCGGAATAAGTAGTCCAATTCGGTTCGAGTAGATTCTGGCTAAGGACGATGGAGTAATAAACTAAGAAATATTAAAATGCTGAAATTAAAGAGACAAATCTTAAATGAAGGATACCCGGATTGATGCGATCGCCAGCTGCAAATATTTATTGATGCTGCAACACGTCACTGATCACGCTTTAAGAAGAGCGGGGGCTTGCAGGTTGACTCCTTTACTGAATGTCGGCCGACCAACTTCAGCAGCTATGGGTTGCCTTGGGGTTTATCTAGTTTGGGTTCCTGTTCCTGCTCTAAGTTTAATTGATTTTGTCTTCTGATTCTTCTCTGAGTCTGGTTCCTACTGTTACTCTAACTCTAACTGAGTGAGTTTCCTACGGCTACTCTAACTCTAATTAATTTAGTTTCCTAATATCATTATAACTAAAAAAGGGGGTTGTGGCCCGTTATGCTAAGGAGGATTGGCCCCGTTCCCGGGTACCCTCTATAAGCTCCCTTGGGCAAATCGGTTGGCTAAGGATTATTTTGTGAATAGTAGAAATTATTAATTTAATTAAAAATTTAGGAGAGAATTAAGAACTAGAATTTAGATTCAATAACTAAGGATTTAAGATTAAAAATAACCTAGAATTTAAGATTAAGAACTTGAACTGGGATTAAGAACTAGAATTAAGAACTAAAACTGGATCTATGATTAAGAACTAAAACTAGAAAGAGAACTAGAATTTTAGAACTGGAATTTAGAATTGGAATTTAGAACTAGAACTAGAAACTGGAACTAGAATTTGCTAAAAGGTAGAAGCTCAGAAGAGAGAATTGTGTAGAGTGGCTAGGGGTAGGTTTCTATTTGTAGGCTTTTACTAGAAATCCTAGTGTAACTGTAATTTCTAATTCAAATAAAGGAAATATCCTAATTCTTAATCCTAGTGTAACTCTAATTCCTAATTCTTCTAAAATAATAAAATAAATTTCAAAAGAAATAAGGAAACTAATCCTATTTCTAATTAAAGAAATGAATCCTATTTTCTAAAATAAGATAATAAAGAGACTAAACCTAATTCGATTAGGAGTCTTAAAATTCGTCACTTTTTGTGCAGCTTCCGAAAACTGACATAACTTCTTCAATACTTGTCAGAATTGCATGTTTTTTGGCATGTTGGAAAGCTACTTTGATAAGCTTTCAAATGTAACTAATTTCATATCAATCCAACTTTATTTGATATTTTAAAATAGGCCAAACATAAAAGTAACAGGATTGACAATTGGGAAAGGTTAGGGAGACCTATTTGGCTCTAAGCTAGGCTCTTCCTTCTTTAATACTACTTTGAGAATCAAGAATAACGGACTAGTGCCACTAGCTTGACTACCTGGGGCTCCCAGAGATGTGTCAGTGATTCTATGAGTCTAGAAGGCAGCTCGATCCTTTTTGGAAATCCCCAGAGAGAACCTCGAATTTTCTCAAAGAGAGAAGCTTGAGGAAAAGAAGAACAAAATGGTAAATTATTTTTATGGCTAAGGATAATTTTGAAAAGACTGAGTTTGGATTAATGATTAAAGGCCTAAGGATTAAAAAGTAAGAATTTGAGACTTTAAGGATTTAGGGATCAGGAACTAAGAACTGAAATCTAGAACTTAAGAATTAAGAACAAGAACTAAGAACTGGAATCAGAAGTAAAAAGTAGAATAAAAATTAGAGACTAGGGCGAACATTAAGAACTAGAATCAAAATTAAGAATTAGAACCTAGAAGCTAAGAACTAGAACCTAAAAATTAAGAACTAGAAACTAGAAATTAAAAGCTAGAGACTAGAACCTAAAAGATTACCTGAAGCCGAGTGCTTCTTCCTCCCTGCTGTAGAGAGAACTTTGAAACTCCTAGGCAGGCCTAAGCTTGAAAGGAGATAGATTACTATGAAAATTTGTATTGTTGACCGAGGTAAGGGGGTTCTTTTATAGGTATCAGGGAAATTCCACGCCCTTGGGCAGGTGAGCAATTGGTCAGTCGGATTCAATTGCGCACCTTGTCTAGTGCAGGTAATTGGATTGCATGCCTTGTCCGGGGTGCTTAATCCAATTTGAGTTAGTCGCGGACTCAGGGAGTGACTGATTGACTGGCTTAGCCGAGTATCCGAGTTCCAACTCACTTTGAACTAATTGTGCATCTAGTTTGAAACGTGCAATCAAATTAAGCGCCTGCTTGTGTGTGCTTGATTGGGAAATTTGGGTGGTCTAAGGATTTAGAGACCAAGTCCAACTGGGGACCAATTCCGCATTGGTGGTGGAACGTGCTAGCAATTGTGTGCCCTGTGTGAGGTGTGTAAATGGGTCTTACGGTGGTCCGTGGGAGGTGGAAGTCGGGTTCAAGTGGGACCCATTGCGTGCCAGTGGTTCGGCGTGCAATTGGATTGCGTGGCTTATGTAGGGCGTGTAATCAGGTCCAAAGGCGGTCCACAGGAAGAACGAGTCTGATCCAAGTGGGACTAGTTGCACGCATCTATCCATGAGTGCAATCGAATTACGCACCTCTGTGAGGGCATGAAATTCGAGGTCTTCTCGAGTGGGGTCGAGTTTGAGCCACAGAGAAATTGTCTCAGCCTGGGTCTCAACCATATACTATTATTTTAGTACGTGGTCCCCGTATTTAGGATTTTAAGGTCTTCGGAGAAGGTCAGTCCATCTATGGAGATCGTACGCAAGGTAAAAGGTTGAACGAACAAGTTTGTATAGGCAAAATTGGTGTTTATAGTCTGGTAACTGTTATTATACACAAACTTGATCAGGGGTAGATGTTGATCCCATGATCCTTGAAAGTCAAACATACAAGCTCGGATAATGCCTCCATACAGATAATGCCTCCATATCTTCAATGCGAAGATTACTGCTGCAAGTTTAAGGTTAGTGTGGGGTAATTCTTTTCATGATCCTTGAGTTGTCTTGAACCATAGGCTATACCTTTCTAATTCTGGTTAATCACACAACCTAACCCGCTATGTGAAGCATCACTAAACACGACAAAACCTCTACTGTCCGATGGAATGGCAAGTATTGGTGCAGAGGTAAGTCTCTTCTTAAGCTCCTAGAAGCTGTTCTCACACAACTCGGACCATTTAGACTTTGCATTCTTCCTTGTAAGCTGTATAAGCAGACCGAGAGCTTGGAAAAACCTTCTACAAACTGTCAGTAGTAGCCAGCCAAACCTAGAAAACTGTGATGCAACTTCTTACTTCTGTAACCATCTTTGGTTGTTCCCATTGTACAACGGTTTCTATCTTTGTTGGATCAACTGTGATGCCTGTTTCAGAGACAATATGTCCCACGAAGCTCACTTGTTCTAACTAGAACTCACAGTTGCTAATCTTCACATATAGTTGGTGTTCTCATAATATCTGTTGAGTAATCTGTATGTGTTGTTCATGCTCTTCCACTGTCTTCGAGTAGATGAGGATGTCATCTACAAATACTACCACACATGTATCAAGATGTGGTTTAAACACCCTATTCATGAGATCCATAAAAGAAGCTAGCATATTAGTTAAGCCGAAAGGCATCACTAAGAATTCATAATGCCCAAATTTGGTTCTGAATGCCATCTTTTGAATATCTCTAGCCTTGACTTTTAACTGATGGTACTGAATCTCAAGTCAATCTTGGAAAAGAACCTTGCTCCTTGTAATTGATCAAAGAGATAATCGATCCTTGGAAGCAGATAACGGTTCTTGATCGTCAATTTGTTCAACTGACAATAGTCGATGCACAGCCTTATCGACCCATCCTTCTTGTTGACAAATAAGACTAGTGCTCCCCAAGGAGAAACACTTGGTCTTATGAATCCTTTGTCTAAGAGTTCTTGTAACTGGTCTTTCAACTCCTCCAATTCAACTGGAGCCAACTGATAAGGTGCTTTAGATATTGGCTCCGTACCTGAGGCTAAGTCAATTGTAAACTTCACTTCTCGATCTGGTGTTAACCGTGGTAGTTCTTCATGAAACACATCCAAAAACTCACAAACAACTAAAATATCGGAGATATAATTCTTCTTGTCCTGTTGTTCTTTCAAAAATGCGAGGTAGCCACTACACCCATTTCTCATCATATGTTCGGCTCGTATTGCAAAGATAAACAGTGTGACATTAGCCTTATCACCACTAATTCAGAATGTCTTTTCTTTCAGAGGGCGAAGAGTAACTACTTTTCGTAGGCAATCAACACTTGCATGGTAAGCGGATAGCCAGTCCATGCCAAGGGTTACATCGAATTCATGCATATCTAATAAAATGAGATCTACCACCGTCTCGCAATCTTCAGCTAGAACAACAATTGATTGGCAGAACATATCTATGTTCACTGAACTTCCCGTAGGAATTGACACGATCAGAATAAAATCCAATGTGAAGTAATTCCTAACTCTTTCACAAACTGTGAAGTCACAAAGGAGTTTGCCGAACTCGGGTCTATTAACACCTGTGCTCCGTGTTTACTAGTGTTGTCACATTGATGCATAAGTAGTGTACCTAATTGTCAGACATTGAAGTCTACTGAGAGTGTATACGGTGTGTTTTGTGATGCTCATGAATTGAAATTGATTGTTAATTTCCAATGATGATAATTGCTGATGAAATTCAAATGAGAAATGAATAATTTAACCGAGTTATACCTTGGATGACGTCGTTGGATGTCTGAGCATCCAGGGCATTGACAGCATATGCACCACCTTGAATGATAGGCCTCACGGATCGTGTAGGCCTATGTGTGGCAGTTGATGACATTCCTTCTTTTCTCACTTCAGGGCAATCTTTGATTATGTGCCCCATCTTACCACACTTAAAACACGCTCCCATACCACGCCTACACTTTGATGTCTTGTACGATTTTCCACAAAGTGCACATGTTTCACCTGGCGTAAACGATGTCATTTGTGAAAATCCCTGAGTAACTGAAGCTCCTGACGTGAAAGTAGAACCAAGCGAACGATAAAATCTTGTAGGTGGAGGCAAAGGCGGTTTCGAATAACTCATCTGATTTGGTTGCCTTAACGTCTGTACTACAAACCTCGGCTTCTTATTTGGTAGTTCATAGTTATTTGACCTCCCTTGATTTGCCTTTCCTCTATTTTGTTGGTCCCTTCTCTTGTACATATCTTTAATATCTTCTTCAGCAAGAAGGGCCTTGCCCATTGCTCTTGCATAAGTTTCCAACTCAAAAATCGAGACCCTATCGTGAATGTTCGGCTTTAAGCCGCGTTGAAACTTTTTATCTTTCATTATATCAGTGGCCACATGCTCTGGAGCAAACCTTGAGAGCCTCATTGCAATTGGATGAACTTCACTTCTATTTGGTTCCTTACCACTTTAAGAAAATATTGTTTATTGAACTCCTCGGCAAACTCTTCCAATGTCCACAAGGCATTCAGATTTTCTTGTTCTCTTGTCCTTGATATCGATTTCCACTATGGATCGGCCTCTCTGTCCAACTTGAAAATAGCCCATCTAACCTTCTCATCTTTAGTGCATGGAAGTCCACTGAATATTGTTTCCATTTCGTTGAGCCACTTCTCAACTTCCATTGGATTGACCTGTCTTCAAAAACTTGGAGGATGCATGCTCCCGAATTCTATGAATGCTGAAGGTGCAGGTGGAGGTTGGTGATTGTTAACATTGTTTACAACCATTAGCTCAGTTTGCTATGCCATTGCATTGGCCACAGTCTCCATGGCTTGTGCCATTCTTTCCCTTTCATCTCTTCCTTGAATTTCCTCCTCTGGAGGATTTCTCTCACCAATTGAGATTCTATTCAGACCCGTGGTGATCCCTTCACCACTCCTAGTATTTTGGACACAACCACCTCTCGGTCTACCTCTAGCTGACATCTCAACCTAATAACATGAAATAAAAGTTTCATTAATAGAAGGTCCCTATACTCTGACAAAATCTTAAACTAGGAGTCCAAGTCTAGGTCTTGTCTGAAAATTTTAAAGCCATATACTTTCATACTAACTGTGGCAGCCCGAATTTCCTACCTTGAAAATCTATGCCATCAGATCGCCGATGTTGACGATCCCTGAAATGAACACATAGTATGTCCACTTACGTAGTGGAATTTAAGTTCCTATCTCTACGAAGCAGATAGAGTCATCATATATGGCAAAAGAAAATCTCCAATTCTATATATATAGCAAGACAAAATGATAGTTTTGTCCTTATGCATAACATAAGTCTGATAGAGCCGAAACGAACCACTGGTGATAACCAACCACCACCAAAACAGTGGCTCACAACATTAATTATATTTCATGAATTCATTGTTCTAAACTAATCTTTAAGGCTTGACATACCAAGCCTTAAACAAAATCTCAATCTGTCAAAAAGACGCTCTAAATCCCTAAGGGAAGTAATCCTCTTGTAGAAGATCAGATTCCTCCTCTGGAATATGATCTGGATCTCCCTCTCCGCCAAACTCCTCAATCCCTTGATCCACATCTATACCTGTGACGTATAGTCGAAGGGTGAGCTAACAGTCTAAGATCAATAGGGGGGATATCCATAGCATGCAAAACATATTTCAAAGCATAGATTTTATGATTGAATTCAAAACACATTCTTACAAAAACTGAACTTTTAGATGTTTGATTCAAAACTAAACAGATATCAAGTTACACATTCTTGATTGGTTTTGTAATTTCCATGTTCTTGCTTAATTCAGTTTTACATGCTTCTTGGTCTTCAAAGTGACTTAAAACCATAACTTAACTAATATCCCAAGCATATATACCATTGGGAGCCACATAAATACTGATGGGAATCCCTGAACCACCATCATTCAATGAACAATTATACAAGAATGACAAGCCCCTGAGCTAAGTTAATAGGGATCACTTGAGCCGGACTGCCAAACCCCTGAGTTGTGTTAGCAGGGTCACTTGTCTTCATGTTGACCGTTCGCCGGTCTAAATGTACGGACATCCCGCCGTACCAGTGCAGGATGGGGACTCGTTTCACATGAACCTTAAATCATTGTGCAGATTCTAACATATATTTTATCATCGTGAATTATCCTTAATTTATAGCTAGTTTCGGAGTTTCACACACTTGTTTGTCATGTTTATGTACACGCTTATCATGTTCACACACTATTGTTGTTCTGAGTGTGCATTATTTTTTTGTGTTTTGAAAACATACTTGCAAATGATGCATTGTACTGAATATTAAAAAGAGTAAAGAAATATCAGCACAGATAGAAGTGAATTAGCCTGCAAGATTAGGGCCAATTGTAGCAAGTTTTAAATGTAAGTGAGTAAAAGATCGTCTACAGAGAATTTATCTAAAATGCAAGATAAACCTCCAGATCTGAGCTACCAGATCTGGCCTCTTATCCTATCTAGAAAGCACATAAGATGGGAAGTGGAATTTGTCACATTAACTAAATGATAAAAGTAAAAGTTAAACTAAATGATCCAGATCCGAGTTGGGGGAACGTTTGAGGTAAACTTGTAAAAAAAAATGGAGAAGTAATATATAAACTTTGATTTGGTCCTTGAAACACAATGAGAATGACTGCCGATCAACAGAGAAATGATTCAATCTTCATCTGGCTACAAGCACAGATGTAAGAGAAATAAATCTAACTCAAGGATTAGACTTAGGCTTATGGCTATGGTCTGTCCACTTTAATGGCCACAGACCATCCAATAGTCTTTAATCCAAAGCCTTAGTTTAGAACAAGAAGCATCACTACAAATGCCGTGAGAGATTAGGTTACAAACACTAATTCTCACAGGATTAATGAATCAAGGGAAATTGCATGAAAAACAGTAAATCTAAAGGAGTCTAATGCAATAAGGAGATCAGAGGGAACCCTTAACATGAGTCCAATTGAGAATGTATGGTTTACAGCAACCTTTTCAAATCCACCATTACAATTACAGAGCACAGCTTAAACAGCTCTCAGATTTGTAGTCTTGAATACAACTCTCTTTTGAATGACAGAAATATCTCACAGCTCTCAATTGCAAGTAAAAGTGAAGCTATTATAAGGATTTCAGACAAACTATCTGGTTTGGAAATGGGGGAATAAGAATGAAACTCAAAATCTGGATGCCCAAATTGGGCAAATGGTTCGTCTATTTATAGTTTTCCCTAAGTCCAGCTCAGATGTGTATCAACCAATCAGAAGTGCTCAGATCTGTATTGACCAATGGTAGTCGAGCACGAGGATCCAGATCTGTTCTGGCCAATCAGAATTCCTTGATCTGGTTCAGCCAATCAGGTGAAAAAAACATCAATTCTGTTATGCATTTTAAAAGTCTGATAGAGTTTTTTGAAGTTCTCGCCAAGTTATTTCATCTCTGGGTGCTCACGTGGGGTGGAATATGCCTTTGCTTCATGCTTAGAATCCTCTGGAATGTCCCTAGGTTTTAAATGCATTGGGACACGTGAAACAGATTACTGAATTGCCCTTGCAACAGCTGGGAATCTCCAGAATACCTTTTCGCATAGCTTAGGGGACTTTTCGCAAGGTGTTGTAACTCCTGAAGCTCTTTTCGCAATGTTCGGTTCCATTGAATTGAGTTTTCTTCTTTTCGAAAGGTCAATCATCTCTTCAAGAGTTCGTGCTCTTCGAAGCTAAGCTGAGTTTTAGTTCTTTTCACGAGTTCGTGTTCTTTATGAAGCTTTAGGTTCTTTGAAAAGTACTGTAGTGCATTTTCTGCTCAATTGCTCCATACTTCTTTTCTGGGTTGAGACCAGGTCTTTGCCTCTTCAATTCAGACCTTTTAACAGCTAGTGAGGTTGTCTCTTCTCTTTCTTCCTTTGGATTGACATGGATTGTCATCTTTTTGGCACTTTTAAGCTGCTTTTATGGTTAAGCCTATCTTTATTGTTAGCTGCAACACGAGCACTTAAAACACTTATTTAGTTCTCTCAAAGGTCTATCAAGACTCAAGTTAAGGGGTGAAAAATGGTATTTTTCAGTTCTCAACACACCCCCAAACCTAAGCTTTGCTAGTCCCTGAGCAAAGACAAAATTAAAAACAAAGTAAGAAGCCACTTTTGTAGGGAGCATAGTTGCATTTAGCATATGCAACAAGCCTTTTAAACCCCTAGGTGATCCCTAGTGGAGGAGTGAAGTCTCCTGAGGGTTTTCAGTGAAGGTACCCACAAACTTCTTCAATAAATCAGTTAAGATCATTGCAGTTTTGTTACAGCAAACTTTCCTCGAATCTGATTATTCACACCTGCATCAGTCATGTTGTAAGAAGATTTTCAAGAAAAACATCAGTTCAAAACTAAAATTCTACTGTAATTCTTGTTACTACTCAGTCAATTTATGTCAAAGGTTATTTACAAGAAAAATTAATGAACAGCTTGCCTTCTATTTAGGAATCCAATTTCGATGTTACCCCAATGAGTTGATTTCAAACCCAACTCTCACCAGGATTTTCTCTCATATGCAAGGAAGAGGGTTGTACTATTTCACACGGCTCAAGAGCAGTTACAGCCCTCAAATAGGACTGTAAGCATGAGCATAGGCATTACTTTTAGTTCGAAATTCACTGCTCTTTTCACCATAGATTACACAAATTCTTATCTCCATGTGATAGCTCAATCCATCATTGATCAGTAAGGACTTTACTGGGGTTGTAATGTGGCTTATGGGTGAAATTTCTCCAGAATAAAGGGGTGGAATGGTGTTCAAATTTGAGAAGTCAGTCAAGGTAAGGAGGTGATATACAAACCTTCTTTACTTCAGCATATTTTCATTTTCTTCTTTGAATTTCCAGAGCCAAAGTGGCCATCTTTTTCTCTTTCTTTTTCAAACTTCCAATGAAATGCCTTCTCTCTTTTTGTTTTGCTCAAATATATATATATTTTTTTTCAAATTAGCATTGACTGGAATGCCACATTTCCTCTGCTGTTACATCATTGCCTTCAACTTGTACCTTCTTTTGTTATCAAATTGTTACTCAATTCTCCTTTCTTCAGCTTCCTTCCCTTTATCTTCTGACTTCTCGGAGTGAGGGTTAGGCTAAATGAAGTTGATGAGGTTATTGGATGAGGTTTCAAAGGAATCTTAGATTTGTACAGCTAAAATGGTGTGTATCAAGGGCAGTTTCAACAGGTGGGGTTTTGTAAGGTTCAAACTGTCCAAAAGGAGGCCTTACATCATCTCTTTAATATCACGAGTGCTATCAAATTATTTCAATTTGGATATGTGTAACTTCTAGTGCAAGTAAGCAGATTCAATCAGTCCCAAAAGCAGAAAAAATTGCCAATTCATACCTCCAAAGAATACATTTCAGGCCCAAACCTCACTAGGTGTGGTTTTTTTATCAAATTCCTGAGGTGTATCCTCACTGTTTTCCTTCTCTTTAGGTTTACTAAAACATCAATTTTCTTTTGGAAATTTCCTGACATTCACTTCATGAAAGTATTAGAATTACACTAGAAATTAATTTCAAAAGGTTTTTACTTCTTCATATATATATATATATTTTTTTTTTTTTTTTTTTCTCAAAATAGCAGGTGTGAAATTACTTTATTTTCAAAAATTCCATTGATCATAAGTTGTACTGATGTTAACTCAATTATTGATTATTGACATTTCTGTCACACCCCCAAACCAAAGGGTAGCAGGGTCCACACTGGTCCAAAGCAGAGAAGAGATATAAGCAAGAAAAAAATCATGATGACAAGAGGACAGATAGAAATGCACATTAATTTCACTAGAAAAACTAGAATTTATATTACAAACTTATACCACAGATAAGTACAAAGTGCTTTAATAACTGGGGTCAAAATCTGTGTCATAAGTTGGTTCAATTGGCTCAGAACTGGAGTCACTGTCAGAATCAGAACTAGAATCAGTATTGGAGTTTGAACTTGATTGAGCTTTCCCTTGGATTGTGTTTTGCAGCTCACTGTATTCCTCTGATTTGATCTTTTTGGTGAGGCCAATGTACTTGCCAAGTCTAGTGGTCTTCAGTTTTTCATGGTCAAGCTGTGCTTGAAACATGGTCACCATGTGCTGCTCACTCCGAACCATCTGAAAGGTTTGACCCAGCAAGTCCTTCATTTTCTCTCTCTCAAATTTCATAAATAACTCCAATTTCCGAATCTGGTTTTCATAAGGGGTTCGAATGTAGACTTGTAAATCAGCTAACCCCTTTAGAACATCTCTACAGATATAAGGATTTTCTTCCATGGCTCTTCTAAGAGTGGCAAATCTGGGAAGGGGAATGGAATGGTAGGGGACCAAAGGTGTCCCAGCTGTGGGAGGGGGAGAAGAAGTGTCTAGAAGGAGGACTTCAGGGTCGATCTGAGTGGCTTGCTCAGAGAAAGTGAGGAGTGGTGAAGGGGATGCAACCAAAGGGACCTCTGGTTCAGTTTGGGTAGCGTGGGCAGTAGTGGTGGGGGTGGGCAGATCAACCAATACAACCTCTTGTTCAGTTTGGGTAGCATGGGAATCAACAGTAGGTACAGGGGTAATGGTGGTTGTGTGGGATGTGGAGGCTAAGGTTTGGAGAAGGCCATTGGTCACAGACTGGTTTTCTGTGTTGAGTTGTAGTTGGGCTTAGATGGATTGGAGGTAGGCAAGTATTTGGTTAATAGATGTAGGTGGGGGAGAGGTGGGCATAGCAGGGACTGGTACAATTGAAGTGGAGGGTGGAGGTGCAATGGCTGTAAAGGGAGAAGTAGGTAAGTGAGTGAAATGATGAGGGTCAGGTATAGGGATAGGTTAAAGCCCCACAGTTTCAAAAATAGAGCCCATTAAGGAGGAATAAGCCTCTGTAGTGAAAGGCTCGTTCGTGTGTATGGGATACTTGTGTGTGGGCCGACCGAGCAGTGAATTTGAGGGGCTTTGGAGCAGAGGAGTGCAAGGAGATTGGGCAATAAAGTCTGCAGCCAAAACATGGGCATTGGTGGGAGAAATTGGTGGTGTGAGTATGGTTGGAGTGGTTGGTGTAGAGGGGGAATCTATAATTGGAATAATGGAGGGTATGGGAGATGGGACAGCTGGGATAGGTGAAGTGGCAGGGGCTGGACTAGGGGAGGAGGATGAAAGGCCAACTTCCTCAAGAATTGGTGCAGCTGAAGAGCTGGTCACCATGGGAAGGATAGTGCTGGTCACCAGCTGAAGAGCTGGTCACCAGCTGAAGAGTTTTGGTACCATAACTTCACCATTCGCGGGTAAATTTTTTCTGGCAAGGGGGTAAGGATATTGCTTAGTGAGGCATCTCTTATGTATCTTAAAGATAACAGGCAATCCGGTTTGTTGAAGAAAAATGTTTTGTCCACAATTAGCTCAGGAATTAGCTTCTGAGCTTCAATGAATGGATTTGGCAGTACCAAATGTATAGGCAGAGGAGGAAGCTTAGGCTCAGGACTAGCAGCAGCAGGGATGGGTTCCTCATGTCTCACTTTCTTCCCTTTCTCCACCCTATCCGCTTTATCCATAGATAGTTTTCTTTTGGCTAAAGTTTTGGTTTTTCCTTTTGGGGTAGGTTTGCTAACTTTCTTACCAGAGGATTTTGGGAACATGGCAGCCAACGATTTCTCTGCTTTTCCCATTCTAAATTGATGTATGAAAATGCCCACAACAGATGCTGACACAAAATCAAATTTTCCAAATGATAAATAGAGAGAATGTATAGAGAAATACCGAGATCTAGGGTTTTTGATTGAACGTGTTGTTTCCTTGCAGAAATCCCCCAGACTAGAAGCTAAAATCCTTCTCTGAAAACTCAAATGATCAAACAAAGGTGAAGAAAAGTGTAGCAAGATTCTCAAGTCGCGCAAGGAAAGAAAGAAATAGGGTTTCTGTGGAACAGGTCGCTCTTCAGAAAGCTTTCGAATATGAAACCCTTACTTCGAAAGGGTTTAAATATACTCAAAGTTAATTTCGCAAAGTCCTTTTTAAGTTTTCGAAAAGTTCCAAAATAGACCTTTTGACAACTGCAAATGGCATCAGTACCATTCGAAAAGTTAATAGCTTCAGAAATATCTTTTCAAAAAGAAAATAGCTTCAGAACCAACTATTCGAAAAGCAAATAGCTTCAGAAATATCTTTTCGAAAAGAAAGTAGCTTCAGAACCAACTATTCGAAAAGCAAATCCTTGCTTTCGAGCAGTTCGTTACAAATCCAGAGTCTTTTCGAAAAGTAAATTGAACTTTGCGAAAAGATAATTATTACTTTACGACCTAACTTGGAGCATATTTAAACCATGCGAAAAGACACAAATCAAGAATAAAAACAGAAACAAAGAAACTAAGCAAAAACTATGAAATAAAAACATAATGTATAGTTATCTACCATCAGATTTTTGGAGGTTCGTGATGACAGATGGGCAGCACAGGCTCCTAGGTATTTTCAATGCATGGTTTGAGCCTCTGACCATTTACTTTCAAGATTCTTCCATTACTTGGATCAAGGATGTCAACAGCTCCCGAAGGAGCTGCCTGAATGACAGTGTATGGCCCTTCCCATCTAGATCTCAGCTTTCCAGGAAAAAATTTGAGTTTTGAGTTAAATAACCATACCTTAGAGCCAGCTGTGAACTCTTTTCTCAATAAATTTTTATCATGGAAAGTTTTGACTTTTTCTTTGTAAAATCATGAATTTGTGTATGCATCCATTCTCAGCTCCTCCAACTCAAAGAAGTTGCGCTCGTGATCACCAGCAGTAGTTAGATCCATGTTCAATGTTTTAATGGCCCAAAAAGCTTTATATTCTAACTCAACTGGTAAATGGCATGCTTTGCCATAGACCAACCTGAATGGGGACATGCCAATTGGGGTTTTATAGGCTGTCCTGTATGCCCACAATGCATCATTCAGCTTAAAGGACCAATCCTTTCTGTCCTTCTTCACAGTCTTTTCTAGAATATGTTTGATTTCTCTATTGGAAATCTCCACTTGTCCATTGGTTTGTGGATGATATGGAGTGGCTACTCTATGAGTCACAGAGTATTTTTTCAATAAAGTTTCAAAATGTTTATTACAAAAATGGCTTCCCCCATCACTGATAATGGCTCTGGGAAAAGCAAACCTAGAAAAAATGTGATCCTTAAGAAATTTAAGAACTGCTTTGTGATCGTTTGTTTTAGTGGCTGTGGCTTCAATCCATTTGGATGCATAATCCACAGCTACTAAAATGAAATTATTCCCATTGGAAGGAGGAAAGGGACCCATGAAGTCTATCCCCCAAACATCAAACAACTCAACTACCAAAATAGGCTGTAAACGCATTGAATTTCTCTTGGAAATGATGCCCAATTTCTGACAGTTTTGGCAAGACTTACAATGCTGTAGAGCATCTTTGAAAAGTGTAGGCCAATAAAATCTGCACTGTAAAACCTTTGCAGCAGTTTTGTTTCCACTAAAATGACCTCCACAGGCCTGTTCATGACACATAGAAAGTATTCTATGAAATTCTTGGTCAGGGACACATTTTCTTATTATTTGGTCTGCACAACTCTTAAACAGACGAGGATCTTCCCAGATGAAATGTTTAACCTTTGCGAAGAAAAGATCTTTATCCATTTTATTCCACTGTTGAGGAATTCTTCCCGTAGCCAAAAAGTTGACTATGTTTGCAAACTAAGGAGTGTGTACACTAATGGCAAAAAGTTGCTCATCAGGGAAAGATTCATTGATAGGCAACCTATCAATCTCAACAGTTAAAATTCTAGACAGGTGATCAGCCACTACATTCACCACCCCCTTTTTATCTTTGATCTGTAAATCAAATTCCTGTAATAGGAGAATCCACCTGATTAATCTTGGTTTGGTGTCCTTCTTAGACAGAAGGTATTTCAAAGCAGAGTGGTCAGTGAACAACACTATTTGTGAACCCAAGACATATGACCTGAATTTCTCTAAAGCAAAAACAATTGCAAGCAGCTCTTTATCAGTTGTTGTGTAAGTGAGCTGTGCATCAATCATTGATCTACTAGCATAAGCTATGACATGAGATAGCTTTTCCTTTCTCTGTCCAAGGACAGCTCCCAAAGCATAATCTGATGCATCACACATCAGTTCAAAAGGTAGTGAATAATCTGGAGACTGCAATATTGGAGCTGAAATCAAACAGTTTTTTAAAAATTCAAAAGCCTTCATGCATTCATTATTGAAAACAGAAGGGACATCTTGGCACAACAAATGACAAAGAGGTTCAGTTATTTTACTGAAGTCCTTAATGAACCTTCTGTAAAATCCAGCATGTCCCAGAAAACTTCTAATTTGTTTAACGGTTTTGGGAGGTGGTAAATGTGCAATTAAATTAATTTTTGCTTTGTCCACCTCAATGCCCTTGTGAGAAACAACATGGCCAAGGAGAATGCCTTGGGTGACCATGAAATGGCTCTTTTCCCAGCTCAAAACTAGATTGGTTTCTTCACATCTCTGTAATACCAATTTGAGATGATGTAAACACTGGGAAAAACTGTCTCCGTAGATTGAAAAATCATCCATAAAAATCTCCATAAATTGGTCAATCATATCAGAGAAAATGGAATACATGCATCTTTGAAAGGTAGCAGGAGCATTACAAAGGCCAAAAGGCATTCTCCTATAGGCAAAAGTGCCAAAAGGGCAAGTGAATGTGGTCTTTTCCTGATCTTGTGGGTACACAGGAATCTGGTTGTAACCTGAGTAACCATCAAGAAAATAGTAATAAGCTTTTCCTGCTAGCTTATCTAAAATCTGATCAATGAATGGGAGGGGTAAATGGTCTTTTCTGGTCATTGCATTTAATTTTCTGTAATCAATACAGACTCTCCACCCAGTTGTTTGTCTGGTTAACATAAGCTCACCAGAGTCTAAGGTTACAACAGTGATCCCAGATTTCTTAGGTACCACCTGTGTAGGTGCCACCCAAGCTGAATCTGAAATGGGGTAAATGACCCCTGCATCCAACAACTTAACAACCTCTTTCATGGCCACTTCTTGCATATGTGGGTTCAGCCTCCTTTGCATTTCCCTAGAAGGCTTTGCATCTTCTTCCAAATGGATTTTATGCATGCAAACAGCTGGACTGATTCCTTCCAAATCAGCAGTAGTCCAACAAATTGCCCTTCTATGTTCTTTCAAAACAACCAACAGTTCTTCCTCTTGCTCTTTTGTGAGGGAGGAAGAAATAATTGCAGGCAATGATTTATGATTTCCTAAAAACACATATTTCAAATTTTCTGGCAGCTGCTTTAGTTCTAAATCAGGTGGGCTGAGAAAAGAAGGTAACAAAGGTACCTTATCTGTTTGTGGAAGGGGGATAGTAGCAGGTTTTCAAGAAGAGAAATTTGCTGATTGATTATGAGTTCCTTGCACAACATTTATTTCCTCAGAATTTGAGATATAAACTATTTCTTCCTCAGAATTTCCCCAAGCATTTTTTACATCTGTGGTGAAATCTTCACACTGCAGAAACTGTTGTAAAGTCCCTTCTACCAGTTCATCCAATAGATCAACATGAAAACATTCTTCAGAGCTGAATTGAGGCTGTGTGACTGTATTATAAATATTTAATTTTACCTTCATGTTTTCAAAAGAGACTTCCATAATACTAGACCTGCATTGAATGCAAGCATTTGCTGTAGCCAGGAATGGTCTTCCCAAAATGACAGGGATGGAAGTTTTGCTTTTGGTAGGTTCCATGTCCAAAACTAGAAAATCAGCAGGATAGAAAAATTTATCTACTCCCACCAATACATCTTCAATCATCCCAACTGGCTTCCTTTCAGATCTGTCTGCTAGTTGTAACACCACATGAGTGGGTTTTAATTCTCCCAAACCTAGTTTCTCATATACAAAATATGGAAGTAGGTTAACACTAGCACCCAAATCTAATAAAGCCTTTTCAATGGTATGTTCCCCAATAATGCAAGGGATTGTGGGGATTCCAGGATCTTGAAGTTTAGGAGGTGTGGCAATGGATAACACCTGATTAATTCTTTCCACAGCAAAGACCTTCTTGGATAATCAGATCCTAGATCGTCTTTGTGAGTGCAAATAACTTTCAAATTTTGCATATGGAATTTGTTTGAATGCCTCAAGCAAAGGTAGATTTATCTTGACTTGCTTGAAAGTCTCCATCATTTCATCTATTTTTGTGTTCCCTTTATCAAAAGGGGATACAGATTTCATTGCATGAGGAAATGGTAAATGAGGAACTAGTCCTTCATCTACAGCTTTGGAAGCATTTTCAGAAACTTTTTGGATTTTTTGTTTTTCATTTGTTTGATTTTTCTGAGGTCCATCAGCACCCCCACTGCTATCATTATGCTGCTCTTGCTGCATATCTTTATCATTTTCCTCATTTTTTTCTTCTTCAGTACCCACTTTGTTATTTATAATTCTTCCACTTCTCAAAGTGGTGACAGTTTTTACTTCTTCATGTGAATTAGAAGCTTCTCCAACCATGAACTGTCCTTTGGGATTGTTCAAAGGTTGGCTGGGTAACTTTCCTTCCTCTCTTTTGGCCAAAGTATTTGAAAGCTGTCCCAATGTTTCTTCAATCTTCTTTATGCTCTGTGAAAATTCACAGTCTGAGTTAAAGATCCTAAATTCGAGTGAATTTAGGACTTGATCTTCAAAACAAGGGGACTCGTAGGGTTTGAATCGCAAAGGTTTATGTTGTTGTGGAATGGGTCCGAAAATTTTGTTTGGCATAAAAATTCACGATAAGGTTGTGCAGTTTTGAAAGGCATTTGGTTCTTTGGTTGTCACTGCTGTTGTGATTGATAATTCCCTTGGTTCCACCTCAAATTGGGGTGTCCTCTCCATGGATATTCATTTGACTGCATCTGTCCAAATGATTGAGCAGCATGAGCTTGTTCCACCATTAAATCTGGGAATTGTGGTGCAGCAGGACATTGGTCAATTGAATGAGTAGGGGACTGGCATATCAGACATGCCTCCTCTACTCTTGCAACATTTGGATTTTTAAGTGAGTCCATCAATCTATCAAACTTTGTGGTTAAATTGTCCATCTTTCTTTCCAACTCATTGTTGTTTCTTCTTAGTGTGCTTGATTTATGTGTGTTTTGAAAACAGATTTATAGCTGCTAAATTACAGTGGCTCTAGACTATATAAAAAAAATAAAGAAATATCAGCACAGTTAGAAGAGAATTAGCCTGCAAGATCGGGACCAATTGTAGCAAGTTTTAAAAGTAAGTGAGTGAAAGATCGTCCACAGAGAATTTGTCTAAAATGTAAGATAAACCTTCAGATCTGAGCTACCAGATCTGGCTTCTTATCCTATCTAGAAAACTGATAAGATGGGAGGTTTGAATTTGTCACGTTTAACTAACTAAAAACAAAGAAAAATTTCAACTAAATGATCCAGATCTGAGTTGGGGGAATGATTGAAACAAAGATGGAGAAGTAATATCTAAATCTGATTTGGTCTTTGAAATCTAATGAGAATAACTGCAGCTCAACAGAGGTGATCCAATCTTCATCTGGCTACAAGCACAGATGTAAGAGAGATAAATCTAATTCAAGGATTAGACTTACACTTATGGCTATGGTCTGTCCACTTTAATGGCCACAAACCATCCAATAGTCTTTAATCCAAATCCTCAATTCAAAACAAGAAACATCACTACAAATGTTGTAAGAGACTAGGTTACAAACACTAACTCTCACAGGATTAATGAATCAAGGGAAATTGCATGCAAAATAATGAATCTAAAGGAGTCTAATGTACTGAGGAGATCAGAGGGAACCCTTGACATGAGTCCAATGGAGAATGCATAGTTTACAGTAACCTTTTAAAATTCATCCTTACAATTTACAGAGCAAGTACACTTAAACTCTCCTTTGAGTTACAGTTGTATCTCACAACTCTCAAATGCAAGTACAAAGTAGGCTATTACAAGGATTGCAGACAAGCTGTCTGGCTGGGAAATGGGGGATTAGAAATGAAACTCAAAATTTGGATGCCCCAATTGGGCAAATGCTTCGTCTATTTATAGCTTTCCCCAGGTCCAGCTCAGATGTGTATTAACCAATCAGAGGTTCTCAGATCTGTATTGACCAATGGCAGTTGAGCACGGGGATCCAGATCTGCCGCCAATCGAAATTCCTCGATCCGTTCACCAATCAGTGAAAAAGGCATCAATTTATTATGCATTTTGAAAGTTTGTTAGAGTTTCTAGAAGTTCCCAAGTTATTCCTCTCTAGGTTCTCACTTGGGGTGGAATATTCGCTTCATGCTTAGAACCTCTCGAATGTCCCTAGGTTTTAAAATGCATTGGGGACGTGTGCAACAGACATCGAATTGCCCTTGTTAAAGCCGAATCTCCGTAATGCCTCTTCGCAGCCTTAGGGCCTTTTCGCAAAGTGTTGTGACTCAAGCTCTTTTCGCAGGTTCGTTCTATTCAATTGTATTTTCTTCTTTTCGCAAAGTTCAATCCTCTCTTGAGCAGCTTCGGATGCTCTTTGAATGCTTACCGAGTTTATTCCTTTTCGCAGAAGTTTCGTGTTCTTTGCTAAAAGTATGTGTTCTTCTTAAAATGGACTCTGTAGTGCATTTTTCTATTCGAATTGTTCCATACTTCTCTTCCAGGTCTTTGCTTCATCTATTCAGACCTTTCAACAGCTGATGAGGTTGTTTCTTCACTTTCTTCCTTTGGATTGACATGGATTGTCATCTTATTGGCACTTTTAAGCTGCTTTTATGGTTAAGCCTGTCTTTATTGTTAGCTGCAACATAAGCACTTAAAACACTTATTTAGTTCTCTCAAAGGTCTATCAAGACTCAAGTTCAGGGGTGAAAAATGGTACTTTTCACTTGTCAACACTCATTCACCTCATAAATCTTCCCTTTGGTGGGTTGCTGATTGTTCAACCTAGCAGGATTTTCAATATCTCTTGACAGAGATTCCTGTTGAGTTGAGTTTTTACCAATTACTTTAAATAAGTCCCAAACCTCCTCAACTATTTTTTGCAAGTAAGTGCCTACACAGGAGGCATCCACCATATTTTTGCCTTTTTGATCAATTCCTTGATAGAAGCTTTGAACCAGCTACCATCTGGGAATTTGATGATGAGGACATTACCTTAAAAGTTCCTTAAATCGTTCCCATGCTTCATGGAAAGTTTCAGTTCAGTTTTGTGAGAAAGAAATGATACTTTGTCTCAATTGACTTGTTTTAGACATTGAGAAATATTTGGCTAAAAATTGACACTGCAAATCATTCCAAGAAGTCATACTATTTGGTGCTAACATAGATAACCATGCTCTAGCTTTATCCTTTAATGAAAAAGGAAAGAGCCTAAGCTTGGTTGCTTCTGAACCAAGTCCAGCTATGTTGAATGTGGTGCAAAGAGCCAAGAATTCATCCACATGTTTGTATGGATTTTCCTTACTCAACCCACGGAAGGAAGGAAGCATTTGGATAGTCGATGATTTGATCTCATAATTTCCTTCAACAGTAGGAAATTGAATGCAAAAGGGAGAATTATAAGCACCAGGTGCAAAGTAATCCCTCAAAAGTCGAGGTTCTTCACCCATAGTAGCAGAATTCTGTGTTGTTTGTTTGGTTCGTAGTAGCCTTTCAACCTCTAAATTCAGTGGGACAATCTCAGGGCTGAGAGTCCTCATACCAAACATACAACTCAGAACAAAAAATCTAATTATTCACAGCAAACCTTCAGAATTCCTTTTTAAGTAGTTTCCCTTCTTCAAAAATTGGACATGAATAACTGCACAGGTATAAACAATAGAATAGTTTAGTAATGATATAAAAAAAATAAAAGTAAAAACTTAGGTCTACCTATTTTAGAAAAAATTCCCCGGCAACGGCGCCAAAAACTTGTTGTTGTTCTGAGTGTGCATGATTTATTTGTGTTTTGAAAACATACTTGCAAATGATGCATTGTACTGAATATTAAAAAGAGTAAAGAAATATCAGCATAGATAGAAGTGAATTAGCCTGCAAGATCAGGACCAATTGTAGCAAGTTTTAAATGTAAGTGAGTAAAAGATCGTCCACAGAGAATTTGTCTAAAATGCAAGATAACCTCCAGATCTGAGCTACTAGATCTGCCCTCTTATCCTATCTAGAAAGCACATAAGATGGGAGGTTGAATTTGTCACATTAACTAAATGATAAAAGTAAAAGTTAAACTAAATGATCCAGATCCGAGTTGGGGGAACATTTGAGGTAAACTTGTAAAAAGAAATGGAGAAGTAATATCTAACTTTAATTTGGTCCTTGAAACACAATGAGAATGACTGCCGATCAACAAAGAAATGATTCAATCTTCATCTGGCTACAAGCACTGATGTAAGAGAAATAAATCTAACTCAAGGATTAGACTTAGGCTTATGGCTATGGTCTGTCCACTTTAATGGCCACAGACCATCCAATAGTCTTTAATCCAAAGCCTTAGTTTAGAACAAGAAGCATCACTACAAATGCCGTGAGAGATTAGGTTACAAACACTAATTCTCACAGGATTAATGAATTAAGGGAAATTGCATGAAAAACAGTAAATCTAAAGGAGTCTAATGCAATAAGGAGATCAGAGGGAACCCTTAACATGAGTCCAATTGAGAATGTACGGTTTACAGCAACCTTTTCAAATCCACCATTACAATTATAGAGCACAGCTTAAAAAGCTCTCAGATTTGTAGTCTTGAATACAACTCTCTTTTGAATTACAGAAATATCTCACAACTCTCAATTGCAAGTAAAAGTGAAGCTATTACAGGGATTTCAGACAAACTATCTGGTTTGGAAATGGGGGAATAGGAATGAAACTCAAAATCTGGATGCCCAAATTGGGCAAATGGTTCGTCTATTTATAGTTTTCCCTAAGTCCAGCTCAGATGTGTATCAACCAATCAGAAGTCTCAGATCTGTATTGACCAATGGTAGTCGAGCACGAGGATCCAGATCTGTTCTGGCCAATCAGAATTCTTCGATCTGGTTCAGCCAATCAGGTGAAAAAAACATCAATTCTGTTATGCCTTTTGAAAGTCTGATAGAGTTTCTAGAAGTTCCTGCCAAGTTATTTCATCTCTGGGTGCTCACGTGGGGTGGAATATGCCTTCGCTTCATGCTTAGAATCCTCTGGAATGTCCCTAGGTTTTAAATGCATTGGGACGTGTGAAATAGATTACTGAATTGCCCTTGCAAAAGCTGGGAATCTCCAGAATACCTTTTCGCATAGCTTAGGGGACTTTTCGCAAGGAGTTGTAACTCCTGAAGCTCTTTTCGCAATGTTCTGGTTCTGTTCGAATTGAGTTTTCTTCTTTTCGAAAAGGTCAATCATCTCTTCGAAGAGTTCAGGTGCTCTTCGAAAGCTAAGCCTGGATTTTTAGCTCTTTTCGCAGAGTTCAGGTTCTTTGCGAACATTTTACGTTCTTTGCGAAAAGTACTCTGTAGTGCATTTTTCTGTTCGAATTGCTCCATACTTCTTTTCTGGGTTGAGACCAGGTCTTTGCCTCTTCAATTCAGACCTTTTAACAGCTAGTGAGGTTGTCTCTTCTCTTTCTTCCTTTAGATTGACATGGATTGTCATGTTTTTGGCACTTTTAAGCTGCTTTTATGGTTAAGCCTATCTTTATTGTTAGCTGCAACACAAGCACTTAAAACACTTATTTAGTTCTCACAAAGGTCTATCAAGACTCAAGTTAAGGGGTGAAAAATGGTATTTTTCAGTTCTCAACACACACACACACACATTGCCTATCACATTTATCGTGTTCACGCACACTTATCATATTCAGCCGTGCACTTATTATGATCACACACACACGTGCTTATCAGACGCACATGCTTATCATGATCACACGCACACATGCTTATCATGATTACATTATCTACACATCTCATATCAAATGACATATTATTGAATTTCTCCTACCTCCCATCTTACAAAGCATGCACTTCACGTAACATGAGGTGAAACTCCACTCGTACACATCGGATCTATGGCCTACATTTCAAAGTATCCAAAGGTGACTAACTAATTCTTAAAGGATCATACTAATTGAATTTTCAGAGAAAAATTCCAAAAATATCCAAAATAGCCCAAACTGGCTTAGTTGCATGCACAAGTTCCAAGGTCCCACGAGCGAGTCACATGGCACACCACAGTCGCGCGAGCCCGCTCGAGTGACTATGCTCTATCTCAATTCCTCACTAAAGCTGCTTGAGATAGTCAAGCGTGTGAAGCTAAAGTCGTGCGAGCGACATCACCAGGCACTCCACAGTCGCTCAAGCGACTCTGTTCTTCTCTTTTTTTCTTTAATCCTGACATTACTCAATCACACAAGCAACTCACATGGCACATCCCCAGTCGTGTGAGCGACTGTTAAAGCCCTCACTTCATGCCTAATCTGAGGCCTATCTCGCGCGAGCAACTTAATGTTGCACAAGCGAGTCTTAAAGTCGCACGAGTGACCATTGGGATTTCAGTGATTCTCAAAATCTGATTTTCTTTCCTTTTCCCCTTTCACTTAACTTTATCCACGTTAATTGCAACACATTTTCGGGCCTTAATTGCCTTCATTTATCAATACGTAATCACATTTAATACACACAAGCCACAAGATCTTACCTAATTTATTTCACGGATTTAATGATCGAATGGATGCATCTATCCAAACTACTTCCACATGAATTGGAAGGGTTTGAGATCCACCTTCTCGCACCTGTGTCACGATGTGCACGAAGACAACTACCCCTCTAGGGCACACCAACAACCTCGATTTCCCTTGCGAAGATGGGCATGACTTGGGGCTCTCTTCAAAAGGGCTTCTAATGAGAGGTTTTCATAGAACTTGGCTTTCTCCCTCCCCTACTCGCGAATTCCAACCATGCAAGTTCGATGACCCCTTAGGGTATTCCAAGTTCAAGGAAGAAGGTTAAGAGGGAGATCAACAATCCATGCTAGAGGTAAGGTTCTCTTTCTTCTCCATGCTCTCACTGTCTCTCTTTCAATGGAAAAGAAGCAAATGGCTTCCTTGAGAAGCCATCTAGCGCTTAAGTCCTTGGTTTGCTTCCACGTGAAGCACACACTCACACTCATGGTGCTTGTCCCTAGGTTTGGTTCTCATGTTAACCCAACATACTTTACTTAGGTGTTCATTCATTCTCACATGTTCATTGACCATCACACCCACATAATGATGTCGTCAAAACTGGAACGGTAGAGTGCACAACACCGACACGTGTACCTAGTTGACTTACACTATTTCCTAAACTTGGGGATATTACAGGTGGTTATGCTACGACCGTAGAAATGTTACCTAATCATATGTTTAGTGATGTGCTGGACTTCGCTCAAATTTTATGAGAAAACAATCTATGCAAGGCTGAACATATTAGACAGAGCTTTTTCCAATTCCAATTTAATGGAAAATAGTTTATAAGTGATATATAACAATCAATGGTATGGTGGAAAGAAGAGGATTATGATTGTAATTAGAGCATAAAATATCACATAGGACATATATATATATATATATATATTAAGAAGGACAAAATACATATCGATTAAGCTAGTATGGCAAAATTGACTTAATTTAAAATATCTCCAAACTAAACTAGATACAAAAAAATAAAAACATATACATATCGATTATCCTGTTTCAACAAAATTGGGGTAATTCAAATTTCCTCAAAGAATGACTACGAGGTAGCATCATCCTCGCCGTCATCCACCGAAGAGTAGGAGGATGTGGCAGTACATCATGACGAGCCCGTGACACCATTCAAGTTGTCAAACATATCTCGATGATGAAGAAGAAGCTGATAAATCAAAGATGAGTCTCCAGAGTCAGATGGGACATAGAAGGGATGATGTCGTACACTCGGCGGTTGTCGTGCTAGTGGAGCCGAAAATCCTAGATGGTACAGAGGGAGGCCGAGGGTTGGACAGGCTCGTGCTTGTCTGATGTGGCCCTGAAGTGGTGGGAGGAGAGCAACTCGAACGACAGGTGGTGCTTGAACCCTGAAGAGTTGGGGGGGGGGCTCGAACCAGTGGAGGTGGCTAGGCCCAAACAGGTGGTGAGGCGAGTGCTCGAGAGCTGAGTTCGGGCGGGACCATGACTGACATCTACTGGTGTGCCTGCGGCGGATCCAATCAATGATCTGAATATGATGCCTCGAAGCTGGCATAAACTAGGAAGAGCTCAGACTTGTGGAAGTTGAGGACGAGCTTGGTATACCTTTTATTACTGCACTTTGGATAAACACATCTAATACGTCAAAACTTAATTAAAGAGACTATTGATATTTAACAAAAAACTCACATTAACTTGCATACATAGATAAACATTATTGGTAGAAGAACTACAATAACTATATGTGCAAACATTCCACACTTACAAACTAATGCACACCAACATCCAGTTTCCTATGTATAACTCTATCCATGACTTGCGATTGTTGGGTCATATGAGGAATGTGAGGATAACCGGGTACGTTATGTGAGGGATCATTTAGATGTTCTCGTAATGCATTTAGTGCTTCTTCGTATAAATGAAATGGGCGATGGTAAGCCCTGAGAACCATGCCACTTGTCTCAAGCATTCCTCCCAAGTTCGATATAAACCTGGTCTCCTACCTGTGAAGGCGATGTAAAATTTATCCATTCTAGCTGCGAAATTCTTCCTGAATATTAACTTCTTCTAGTTGTTCATAAGGGTAATGCAAATGATAGAAGTAAATATTTATCAACAAAAAGGATATGTATTTTACAAAATAAGTCAACGTTATCGTGCCTCCCACATTGAGTTTGTTATATTTTCACGGAAAGCGACCATCCATTCATGATTGGCTGGGGTCTGAGTCCAATGAAAGTATTGTCTAATTCTTCTACGAAATCATCAGAGGGTGTTACTAGGCATTCCTCTGTCCATTTGTCAAAGAATGAATCGTCCCTATCATACACCCTTACATAATTGTAAAAAATACAACATGCAGTGACTACCTTCAATTCCGTGACTATAGGAAACCTCGTAGGGGATTTGAGTATTGGGAACCATTGTTTCAGTAGCACAAAGGTGCGTTCGACAATGTGGCGCAGAGATGCATGTCCCTCGTTGAAGAGTTTGTGAGGAGTGATGGGGGGATTAGAGCTATTAAACTCTTAAAGATGGTACCTTACGCCACGATACGGAGCTAGAAAACCCCACATATTGGAATAACCTCCATCAACAAGGTAATACTTGCCAAGTGGCACTTCAAGGCGATTCCGGGGCCTAGATAATGCTCTAGTAAGTACTTTTGAGTCGAGACTTGAGCCCTCCCATATAGGGAGTACATACTGGAAAAGCATGTCAGAGCCGACACTACATAAAAAAATTTATGATGTTGAGTTGTGGCAATTACGATATCATCGGGAGTCCCTCTTAGGTACAATAACGTCAATATGTGTACCGTCTATAGCTCTCACAACATTCTTGAACCAATGATTGACCCATGGTTTGTGCATTATCTCAAGGGGCGTTGTACCCTTGGGTTGGTTTACCATCTCCTCATCTGGGTAAAAAATGGTATCAAGTATGCTATTAAAGGAGAGGCTAATTGTAGAACACGAGCACTGAAATCTATCTAGCACGATCCTATTTTTTTGATTTTGTGCTACCGAGTATAGAAAAATTGTCATGCTCTTCTCGACGCTCATTCTCTTGGAATCATGTAGTAGACCCCTTGACCTTAGGCCAGTGCACAAGGTTCTAAATGTAGGTGTGCGCATGCGAAAGAGATCATACGCACTGTCAGGATGGTCGTTGCATATAAGGGACCAGTGAGTATGAAATTGTGAGGTCGCCGTCTTTTGGGATGTAGCATCAAATAGTATAATGTCGTAGTTATGACGAAACCCCGATGTCAACATGATGATTAGATCGTCATTGGATAGAGTGGGGTGTGCCATTAAAGCTAAATATGACAATGAACAAATTGAATTAGATATAGTTAATTTATTTATCATTGTGACATAATTTAATAACATTTGGCCTCTAAGGTGGCCACTACCTCCCAAGCAATGTAAAAAGGTACACCTGCTGATGACTTGGCTGCATGGCTAGGACTATGTTAGGACTATGTCTACCAACCAATCGGGAACTAGTTTGTTCCACATAGTTCGATAAACATAGATTTGTCTATAAAGTGGTTTGACTTTATTTCTTCCAAAACCTCCATAAATCTATCATATTGGCTGGTAGGCCCTTGGTGCTGAGTTACGAGGGAGTCAAGAGATGCTTGAAACTCAGCCAAGCAATCAGGAAGACCTTCAAGGAGGTTGAAACTCTTTATTTTCCTATCAGACCCAATGTTAGACTCCCGAGTTGGGCGGGTTTGACTGGTACGCATTGGACCACTCTCCACCTTCAAGGGAGACTGTGCTTTGCTTGGTCCATCTTGTTAGGGGGCCTCAAAATTTCAAACATTAGGTGGTATGAGTCACCACTATCATCACCACCTAGAGGAACAATAAATTGGCATTTTTCACGAGGATCCAAGGGGTGGAACTCTTCTTGGCCCCATATACATGGATTTCCCAAAGAGAATGCAAAGGAGTGCATATTCTTAGACCTTCCTATGTCGACACTTAGTAGCCCAGGCGTAACCCTGAAGTCATATTATTCTGCAAATAACATAATTAGTGCTGGCTATCAAGAATAATTAATACGGGTTACTTAATTTAAGGACTAATCAGGCGATTACAGTAATTGTCCCAAATATCAGGCTCCGCAATGACAATCCGTGCATGATGGTCCGATCCAAAACCACTAGATTCAAAAATTTTTTTCATCCGACTGTTGTTGTTTTTGAAAGTTTTCAAATAGTTGTAACACTTGTTTCTATCCAGTTCTTCAAGTTTGCCCTTGAAGCAAGAGTAATTGACTAGCTTATTGGCCATGTGTAGCCACATAATTTTCTGTCAGGAACTACTGGCCATGTTGCGGCCTAAGTGATATTGGTCCACCAGCTCCTTGATGAAGGCCACATCCATGATATCATCCCATGTGTAATATTTGGACATATCAGTCTCAAGGGCCTTTCCTTTTCCCTTAGCCCGAGAGAATTGAATTTGCGCATATAAAAGGTTTCAAGATTTACATATTTAGAATAATTTTTAGAGTCTTCGAGTGGTTCGAAATTGGGCCACATAAGCTAAGAGGGAAATAATTTTGGAGTAATTCGTGACTCCTGTGTAATTTTTAGAATTGGACAATAGTTCTTCGGGCTACATATGTTCATCACGCTTTCTAGTGATTGGGTTCACTACATTCCAACACGTGCTCTAGTGTCAAGAATATTAGTGCATATAATATTACTTATGAATTGAGCATCTCTTAATTCCACCATAGTTTTGTGATTGGGTTCATTTAAGAACTCCTCTTGATATGTGCAATGAGTAAGGCTGCATATGGCATAGCTCTTTACTAGCCCCTGCCACAACAGAGCTCATCTGCTTTAATTGGTTCTTGTTCTCTTTTCTAACTCCCTACAAAGGAGGATTTACCTGCTCTAGTAGCAACCTCCCTGCTCTCTACTAACTCCATACCAGAGCAAATAATATAAGCTTTGGCAAGGAGTGAGTAGAGTGAAGAGTAGAACTGTTGAACAGGTTAATCTTGCATAAAATCTTGCTTTGCAAGGAGTTATCAATGAGAAGGAATACCTGGTAAAGCAAGTAGTAGGATGTTAGCAAAGAGGAGGGAACCTGCTAAAGTAGGTGAGCTCTGCTATGGCAGGGGCTACCCGAGAGCTATGCCATACGCAGCCTGTGGCCACAATGGATTCTGGCTCATAGTACACACAACTGGACTACAGATGAATTGATTAAGACATATGTCTAGTTGTGACACTACGGTAGCAAATGAAGCAAGCAACTAGTCCCACGTGTAATTTGAGTCTACCACACACCTCTACCTCCGCCACAGTCCATCCCCCACACAAATATTGAATTTATTATTTACAGATATAATTAAATTGACCCATTCTATTTTAGCTCTATTGCTTCACCCTACCTGTACCTAAGGTGAAGAGATGAACTATGAATCCGAAAGCATAGAGATATCTGCAGAGAGAATAGTAGCAGGCCTATATATATTAGTTAATAAATTGACTTCATTTTTTGATAAAATTTCTGCTATGACAGATATCATCCTATTTTTGTGAGGAGCCACATTGAATAAATAAGAGGGCCACCATAGTGTCACAACTCACTGATTAATTGAATAAATTAATCAGTACAATTAAGCCTACAACTAGCTACTATAGTATTAGAACTGTAACCAGTGGCTATAGTAGCAAAAGTTCCTTGCTAAAAAACAAAACTAGCCTAAATAAATTAAGGGGCGTGTTAGTATTGTGATTGGGTTCACAGTTAAATAATTGAAAGTGCAGCTTAACCATTCTTTGATTATAATCAGGTCTTCTCCATTGTGGTAGTAAAGTATTATCTTATAATTAAATGCTTTAACAGCTAAGCATGAAATCACAGTTTGACTGAGCATTAGTGCTTGTAATCAGGTTCAATCACCTCAAAATAGCTGAGAGAAGCTACCCAATTGAATAAATGAAGGTGTTCTTAATTGAAAAGTCACCCTAAATGAAGGAGCCCTGCTTTTGCTAAGGTATACAACTGTTAAAACCATATTATAGCTTATTTCACTATAGTATAATTCTTTTTTTGATGTTAAAGACATATTATAGAAGTTAAATCAATAACATCTATAATATACGTTATGGCTTCAAATATAGAAAAATGATTCTAAAAATGGGTATACAATTTGAATGCAGCTATGGTAACTTAGATGTCAAAGACATTAATTTAAATCCCTCATAGGAATTAAGAAAGTAGGAGCCCCTCTCCCAAATTAAGTGAAGCCCTGCTTAAGCTATGGTGACAACTTCAATTAAAGTTAACAACACCTTGAATTAACAGAGGGTTCTTCACCAGAAAATGCCTTAATTGAAGCCATTGACTATGAACATCCACCTCACAGATTGACAATTAATTCATTGTTGTAGGGGGCTTCTATAGAGGAAAACATAGTCCCTTAACAGAGAAAATGAAAGTGTAAATAATGTAAGCATTTCAATGATGTCAAGTCTGCATATTGAAAGAAATCAATTAGATTTCACTTGATCAGAAATTTAAAACAAAACTGATCAAACGATTGTCGTCACAAGAATTCACCATCCCAATGTGATGTAGAGGCCACCAAAAAAAAAACAAGATAACACAGTCTAGTTAGATCGGAGTTTTGATTAGAGCTCAGTGACTCACATAGCAGAACATCCAACTATGCTTTCAAAACAGATCAATTGCAGCCTTTCAGGTTAGTGATTGTGAATTTGATGACAACTCTTTTAATTGCAGCATATAAATTTGAAGATAAGATAGCTACCTATCATCAATGAAAGCATATAAATTTTAAGCATCAATGGTAGCATATGTGTTGGTCAATTGATGACAACTCTAAAATTTCCCACAGATGCATAAAGCAACAGACTCAGATGACAGAGCAGACCCCTTTCTATTCCTCCCAACTTTGAAGATAACATAACTGATAATATAATGGCTAACCACAGACACTATCATCTAACCAGTCAGCAACACATAGATCAAATTAAGTCCTATCAATGATAGATCATGGTACTAGTGAGAGAAAAAAACTTGTGAAGGATGATAGCAACGAAACAGAGTGAAGCAATCTAAAATTTTATCCATTAGAGAAGGAGAGCAAGGTCAACGGAATAACCTAAGAAGAGGTGCGCAATTTGAAACAGAGGATGCATTCCAAGCACCCAAAGGGCAAAATTTATGACTAAACCACAACCATATATGTGAAGATAGAATAAAATCTTATCCACAAATGGCTACATCATTCTAAGCATGCCTACATCTCATGAGGCTCCTCTCTTACCCGCCAGGTGTTAAGGGCCAACTCTGGGATTGTTTTCTACCGTTTCACATGTAGAGGTGAATACAACTCCCAAGGTTCAGCTAACCTGAGTTGTCTCTTCACCTTCTCTGGCTTTAGGATTGTGCAACAGATGTCCACAAAACTTCAATTGCCTTAAAATGGTAGTTGCTATATTATTAAATAGGAGAAAGCTGTTAAAGGTAGGATTCTGTGTAGCAGCTGGGGCAAGACTCATAATCTGAGTGTTTCTAAGCAAATAATTGCCTCATAACATGGTGGTAAACTTCTAAAAATGCGGATTTGGTTCAGTGTTCGAGTTTGAATTAGGTCTTACAGAATAATGAGAACTGACATGAAGAATTATATAGAAATTTATTGACAACTTTTGTGTCCATGATAGATAACGAGATAAACTCTAGTCAGTATCATTGTGTAATATTTGTGTTTACACCCTTCAAATTGTGTCATTTTGGCAAGCCCAAACTAAACGCATGAGAATTCTATTGATATCCCTTATGGATCTTGATTAGGGGCCTTGATGGGCCGGGAGGGCATTAAATGGGCCAATTATAATGTGCCCCTTGGAACTGGCCCATAACCGACCCGACTATTAATTGATCTAGTCTGGGCCAGATCAGCCCATTTATGAATCGGGCTACTTACATTAGTCCAAACCTGGCCCATGGCAGGCAGAGTCAGTCTAAGCCCTGCCCAAAATATTTTAAAAGACCTCATTTGACCAATTTCGGCTATGTTTGGACCAAGCTTAAATGAGCCAATTTATAAACAAGCTTTTGGAACTAGGCCATACCTTGCCCACACTACTAAGCAGCCCAAACCATTTATATATCAGGCTTTCCCTACCTTAGCCCATCCTAGCTCCTTACAGATCAGGGAGGGCTGGGCTTAAGCATGGCCAGTTGAGACGCCCAAGACTATACAATCGGTGGTAGCAAAAACTGCTACCACTAATTGTTGGTTATAAATTGCTTGTGCTGTTATTTTTTATTAAAAAGTGATGAAAATACTGCAGCAAAAAACAAATTAAAAAGGGGAGGTGAAATGGAGTGAAACAGCATAAAAACAACAATCTAAATACACAGTCCTGCAAGATTCAGGGTTGTTGTTGCAAGTTTTGATAAGTAATAGTTTGTCCCACAGGGAAATTTGATCTAAAAATACAAGGTTGAATAGTAGACCTCCAGATCTAGTTACAGATTTGGCAGCACTAACCTATACTAGAAAGCAAAGGAAAAGAAAGGGAGTTTTGGGGTGTCATAAAACAAAAATAAAACATAAAAGAAAATGACAGATCTACACTACAAGAAAGGGGTTTAGAAAGGGGAGGAAATAGATTTGGAAAATTAAATAAAAATGGGTGAGAAGTATTAAGATAGGGACTGATCTTTTTAGTGAAAAATGGGATGATCAAGCAGAGAAAGGATTGGATCTACAGCAGTCCTTCATTTGGCTACAAGCTCAAATGCAAGGAAAAAGAATCCAATCCAACCCTGAGATATGGACTAGTCTTAGGGCTATAATCTATCCACTTCAGTGGTCACGGATCATCCCAGAGATATACTCTAGTCATGGGGTTAAAATCATAACAAAAAAATCACTACAACAACTATGTGTGCATGGCTACAAGCACATGCATCCATAGGTGCACTAAACCTATAAACTATATGCACAAAAGAGTATAGATTAAATGGATCAAGGAAAATTAGCTTTCATTGTAGAAAAAGTACTTACAATGGTCAGCCCTCAAGACTGCAATTCTGTAGAACTCCAAGGCCCTTTACAAGCTTACACATAGTCCTTTTTACAATTGAAAATTAGTCCTAACTATTACAAAAGGACTTAGCCTGCAAATGCTGAGCTAAGGAGGGAAGAAAAAGGAAAAAGATGACCTAACCCTAGAAATGACCTAAGCACAAAATATCCTCCTGGCCCAGAGGAAGTTAAGTTATGTTAGATGCCTATTTTTAGCTATTTTTATAGCTTATATACAATCCACACAAAATATCTCTGTGCCTTGGCCAATCAGAAAGAAGGAGAATCAAGTTACTTAAGATCCTGTTGATGTGGCCCAATTACAGCCAAGTATTGCCTTGGTTAGTGGGGAACAACTCATCACATTGGGATGTGTGCCCTAGATACTGTGGAATCCTAAAAGTACCCTTGCATGTTGAATGAGAATGTTGGAACCAGAGCCTCAATTAGTTGGGGCTTTAGATTATGAATCTCAAGTGCTTCTCGAGTGGTTGGATTAATTACTGAAGCATGCTCGACGTGGTTTAGGCAGTGCATCTTGACAAGATAAAGCTTCAGGTAGTGTATCTCGAGAGGCTCGCAATAGGCTGGAACTAGTGCTCGAGCAGATGACTTTCCATTTTTGTAGCTCGAGTGGCTGGATTGGCTGCTCGACAGGTTGTATCAAAAGCTCCTCGAGTGGCTGGATTGGCTGCTCGACTGGTTGTATCAAAAGTTCCTCGAGTGGGTATCGATAGGTTGAGTTACTTGAAACTACAGCTCGACAGGCTGGATCTCCTCCGGCTTTAGCTGCTCGACAGGCTTGATTGCTTCAGCATCAACTGCTTGAGATCTACTCGAGATGAATTTCTGAAGGTGCATCTACTCGAGAACCACTCGAGTAGATGTTCTTTGAAAGATCTAATCCTCTTGAGATGTGCTTGAGATGATTTTCTGAAGCTCAAAACCTCTCAAGAACTGCTCAAGGTTAGAAATCTGGAGCTCTCTTTATTTAAACTGCTTGATCTAACTTGAGTTGTTGATCTGCTGCAGGCCTGAAGTGCTAGAGATCTGCTCGAGGTCAATTTGTTTGGAGTTTAGCTGCTTGAGAACTGCTCGAGCTTAAATTGCTGAGTGTCTGCTGCTATGCACAGCCTGCTGCAACACTTCTCACTACTTGGGTTCATCTTCCTTTTGATTGTTGGACTTTTAGGGACCCCAAGCATGACAAATGGCCCCTATGGTGTGGACCACCATGGTGCACTCTCTGTTCTTCCATCAGCTTCAAGACTTGACTTCAAAATGTTCTCTTCTTGGCATCCATTATGTGGACTGTTGCACTAAGCTGTGATTTATTCCTAACTATAGAAATATACTCGAATGAAAATTATTAGATGGCTCAAAGGTGTAGTAAAGGCTAGGTTAGGAGGTGAAAAATAATATTTTTCAATGATTAACACACCTCCTAACCAAATCTTTGCTAGTCCTCGAGCAAAGCAAAAATTAAATAATTACTCTAAACATTTAAATTCCACTTTCGTAGGGAGCACAAATGCATTTCTTATGCATCGAGCTTTTTAAACCCCTAGGTGATCCCTAGTGGAGGAGTGAAATCTCTTGAGGGTTTTTAGTGAAGGTACCCACAAACTTCTCAATAAAAACAGTTAAACCAAGTGCACACAGTGACAAGTCAAATTTCACATATAAAATTTCATTCCACACCTTGATCTTTCAAATTGGAGGAGTTTTAAAATAGTGGATGCAAATACTTTAATACCTAAATCATCATGTATGTTCATCAAAACCAATCAACTGACATCAAGAGTGTAGTGTGTGCAAATCAGTATAAAGCTCATCACTAATTCAAAAATCAGGTTTAAATAGTGCCCCAATAAATTAAATCTCAGACCCAATCCTTACTAGGGTTGTCCCTCTGACAAATGAATTGAAGGGTGTTCAATTTCACTCTAGCTCAAGATCAGTTACAGACCTCAAATAGGCCTGCAAGCATGAGCATAGGCATTTGCTTCTATTTTCTGACTTCTTCATGTTTTCTCCACCTTAGGTTAGACATCCCTTCATCTCCACATAGCAGTTCAATTCACTTTGGATCACTAAGGACTTTTATTGGGTTGTAATGTGGCTTAGGTTAAGGTTTTCAATAGAATGAAAGGGGTAAAAAGGGTCAAAACTGAGAATTCAATCAAAAGGTAGGAGGTGATTCATGACTTCACCTTCTTCATTTCATCATAGCTTCATCTTCATTTGTGTTTTTTAGATCTAAAGTGGCCACCTTCTTCTCCTATTTCCAATTTTTCAGATGAAGTACTTCTTTTAACTTCTCTTTTTTTCTTTCTTTTTTTAATTAATTAATTAATTATTTTATTTTATGTTGGTTGTCACAGCCATACAACTAATACACTACTTCACTTAGATTTTCCCCCTTTTCCTTCTCCTTCCACCAAATGTCAAACCCTGCTCACCTATCTTCAACATCTTCTCCTTTACCTTCTGAATTTTTAGAGTGAGGGTAAAGCTGAATTAGGTTAAGAGTTTCAGGTTTCATTACTCTAGTATTTTTCAAAGAAAAATAGATTTTTAAGGCTCAAAGAGTATATGCGAAGGGTAGTTTAATTGGGTAAGACTTTCAAGCTCAAACTGTCCAAATGATGGTGTTAGATCATCTCCCTCATGTCATGAGTTATGCTAAATAGTTTCAATTTGGGGATGCCTAACTCCTAGTGAAAAGGTTTGAGTCAATCAGTTCTTAGAGCCCAAAAATTGCCAAAGACACTCTTCAAAAGAAATTTTTTTTTTGTAGGCCCAAATCTCATTGTATATGGTCTTCATTTGAACTCATGAGGCATGTTCTCACCTTTTTCTCTCCTTACTGGTTCACTATGTACTGATTGTGAAAATTTTTCTTGATGATCACTTCATGGAACTGTTGACTTTTTTTAGAAGATTTTAGTATTAAATAGTCTACTATACATTTTAATTCTCCTTTTTCAAAATTACTTGGGTGGAACTTTACTTTATTTGTTTCAATCATGACTAATACTACTGCACTTAGCTTAACCATCTCATTGGTCTACCCTTTCATACCCCCAAACCTAATATAAATAGTGTCCTCATTGTTTCAATGGACATGTAGTTCGGGGCAGTAGAGTATTCAAATAATATACACCAGAAAAAAGAATTAATTTGTATAAAAAATGAATAGGTAGACATATAAGCACATTGCAAATTGGCACACAAAAGGAATTTCCATAAACAACATTAATATGATATAAGGGAGAACTTAAGATAACTTTACAGGTATAAATAGAAACACACCATTACAAAACATTTATAAACAGCAACTAAAGAAAAACATTGGCAAACTAACTAACTACACTAACTCCTAAGAGTGATCTGAATCGGCATCTAAGTCTATTGGGTCTCCTGCATCTTTCTCTTTTCCTTTCTTCACACTATCAGCTTGTGCAGCACCAGCTTTGGATCTTGTTGTAGTTGGTTTCTTGGGCTTGGTGCTGCTCTTCTCTTGGGAAGGCTCCTTGATAAATACCCCTTTGGTTAGTGTGGGGTTCATGGCTAAGATGGTTGATGTGAGTGTCTCAACCAGCTTGGCCAACTGAGTTGCCCTCTGCTCATAAACATGGTACAGGGATAGTGCATTGCCCAACTACTTCTACATTATCTTCTTTTCTTTCTCATGGTCCATTAGTGCTTTCTCCATCAGCTTCTAGTAATCAGACTTCATCAGGGAAATCTAATTGTCATATGCCTGCTAGACCATTTCATTGACAGACTCCACCACTATGTGTACATCCCTCTGCACATATGGATCAACAATCATAGACTTGCTGAGGGTGTAAAGCTTAGGGATTGGGATGGCTTTAGCAGGTACAATGGCCCAGTTAGAAGGGTAACTTAGATCCTCAAAAAGAGCAGGTAACTCATTACCTATGGATGGAGATGATGGTGGGCTAGATGGAAGGATGACTGCCAGCTCTTCCTCAGGGGGTTCAGTCTGGGAGAAGGTTGAGGTGGATGTAGATGGGATTAGGGCAAGCTCTTTATTTTCAAAATTTGTCTGTGTGGCAGCACCAGCTATTGCCACTGAAGTTGAAGGCTGATGTGTAGGAGGAGGGGTAGGTATAGCTGTAGGTGGTTGGGGTGTTAGGATAAAAGATTGAAGGGCTGTCAAAATGGATTGGAGGTTGGTTTATATGGGGGCTTGGTTTTCAATATTGGTATAGAGTTGGGTTTGGAGAGAGGTAAGGAGGGAAATTATTTGGGAGAAGGGGTCTGGTAAGGTTGGGGTTATAGGTTGGGTGGGTGGGATTGGGTAGGAGAGGAAATTCGGTCAATGGGTTCACAGGTGTTAGTGGGGATGGGTGGTACAATGTCAGTGACCATTGGTTCACTGACATCATAGGTTAATGGTGCTAGTGGGTCTGGTGTGGGGCTTGATATAGTAGTGGCTTCTGTGTTTGGAATGGGTGTAGGTATGGGAATGGATAGGTTAGGTTCAGTCGATGATGTGGTTGGCTTATGGGTTCTCTTTTGGTATTTTCTTTTAATGGTGGGAGTGGGTAGGTTAAATGGGAATGGTATTGTCTTTTGAGTTGGAGCTGGCACTTGGATGGTAGTGGTGGTGGTGGGTGGTGAGAATGGAATGGCAGGCATGGTAATAGGAAGTGGAGATGATGGTAAGGATGGAATGGTAGTGGTGGTGGAAGGTGGTGTGGATGGACTGGTAGTCATGGTAGTAGGGATTGGAGGTGGTGGTACTGAGGTTCTTGCTGTTGTTGCTATGGACAATGTGGCTAAGCTGTCAGCAGTGGGAGCTACAGGGATGGCAGCAGTTGAGCCTTCTTCAGGGAAGGCTACTGGTGGCTTCGCAGTTACTTTCTTCTTCATCTTCCTGCAAGGCCACAAACACATGCATCAATGGGTGCATAGAAACTATAAAACTTTAATGGAAAACACAAAAGCAATACGGATCTAATGAATCAATAAAGTAGTTTGCATTACACGTAAAAATACTTACAATGATTAGCCCTCCAAGCTACAATCAATACAGATTTCCAGTCATTTACAAGTTTCACACAGTCTCATTATAGCAGCTTTACAGTCCTAGCCATTACGGAGATCTTAGCGAGCAAGTGTTGGGTTAAGGAGAGAAGAAAAACCAAAAAGATGACCTAACCTATAACAGATGCCCTATTTTAAACCCACACACTATGGTATGGCTATGAGTCCGGTCAGGCGTGTGCCAAACACGGGACACAAATGACAGTGAACAGTGCATATGTCAAACATGTTGACATATTGATATCTATAATATATCTGAAGTATTATATTGGTAGTCTATATATCTTATTTAAATATATAAGAGTTACACTTGAATAAAATAGATGAAGTATAAGGGTATTGTATCTATATCAAGGTATAAATGCCTTACACTTGCTCTTATACCCCAGTTATAGAATATCAAGGTGTAAGAGCTTTACACTTAAGCAAAACCTTGGTTGGCCTTATAGGTATGTACACGACATTAAACCCATGCATATAGCATAAGGGATTCTAGCCTTTCTTCACTAGCCTATACACGTCAAAAGTATATGAGCTTTGTATTTAGATTTAACTTAGTTTTGGGATATCTGCCTATACATTGAAATGGTGTACTAGACTTATAAGCAAAGGATGCCTAATGTGTCTCTTATGGGTATACACTTGCAAGTTATAAACAAATGCTGCCTAACTTGTCGTTTAGGTAGATACATTTAAGAGGCAAATGTTGGCTTTGTATAAAAGCCCAGCCTGATTACGCTAATAAGTTGATTTCAACTTCGCTTGACTCCATGACCTCATGAGTCATCCGTCAATTCCATGCACGCAAAGTACAACTAAACCAGTATAAAAAGGCATAGGAGCCTTCTCCTTCTTCTGTTCCTCCATCCTTGGGCAAATCCTATCGCATATAGCCATGCTAGTGAATTTATGCTCTTCAAATAAACTCGACAGTTAAACCATAGTAATGCAAGTACACCTCTGCTAAGTATGACACCCATTCCGCAATTACTTTCTGCACACCTTCAATGCAATTTGACATCGTGAATCGCAAAACAATCTTATAAGTTGGTCACGAGAATTTCATCGAAACATCCTTACATCCGTAGCTTCGACATATCGGTCACGAGTTCGGTAAACGCAATTTCAACACCAATTTAGCGTCATCATAAACAAATAGTGCACCAAAACCAGTAAGTGGAAACATGACCTATTTACTTGTTTAGTTGAATTAATTAAACAATAACAGATAGGTCAATGGTGTCGATTCAATGAGATCGACTTGACAACACACAAAAGGCTAACTGCAAAGGAGTTTGGAATCAAGCATACACTGGATCCTTTATATGTGTATTCAGATTCAGATAAAGAATAAATTAACTAACTCCAGTGGCACAAACAAATAAGACATGTCTAATGTTTATAGTATAGAAAACCCTGCAGTCAAGGAAGATTAAAAGACCACACATGATACCACGGCAAGCCATGTGCTCAGGCCTTCCACGGCAACCTCACAAGGTTGCCGCAACAAGGGCTTCAGCTGGGCTACTTGCCGAGGCAGCCCTTATGGCTTGTCGCGGCAAGCCTATGTCGGGTTGCCATCTTTGCTTTCATGATCCTTGGTCTGTATCTGGCATATGTTAGCATATGTACAGTGATCCTACAGTGCATTAACCTTATCACGCATGTATGCTGGGTCTCACGTGACCCACTACACAATGAGTTATACTAAAATTCCTATATATAAACCATAGGTGCAACTTGGTGCACATGCCAAAGGGATAACAATGACAGTGTTTGTGGATGCTTGAGTGCACCTATCAGCAGCTATATGTAAGCGTGACGTACATAGAAGTAAAGGTAGGGAATTTATCTTCATACTTTATGTATTGATTTTCATATTTGCACCCTATTATGTATATCTGATGCATATGTGTACAAATAACATAAGCTATGATGGGAAACGCATGCTTTTTGTATAACGCTACGATGAGTAGTTTAACATGTAGTGAATGTACTGATGATACTAGGTTAAAAGCATTTGGTGTATACTAGGTTCCCTGAGGAATAGTTATAAAGATGCAGCATTGGATTATTTATTGGATTTCACATAATAAGCATGTATAACCATGTTACATTTCAATCATGTAAGACCATGCAAAGTTTGATGATGTATATGCTGGTTGAATTCGCTATGAGCAGGTTGAGCATGTAAGTTTAGTTATATTAGTTAAATTGCATCATATTGCATAATTCATATCCTGTTACTTTTTATATCCTCTATACGTTGTTGCTTCGTTTTGAGTCAAGTAATCTAGCTTTCTCGGGAGCTTGACTGTGTACTTGGCAAGGGATCCCACTAACTCGGGAGCTTGATTTTCTTGGCCCAAGTGATCTCGCTAACTCGGGAGCTTGCTTTATCTTTGTCCAAGTGATCCCGCTAACTCGGGAACTTTATGCTTTTGTTCCTACAGATGTTTTTATACATCTGATAACCTTGTTTTATTTCAGCATGATTCCTTCTTTCACAGGATTTCTAGTATCTCTTGCACCACAAATTTTGGTTCTTATTCAGCATGTCAGTATGATCATTTAGTCACATGATAATGACGTGTTTATGTTGCTAAAATAAGTTTTACTTATAGTATATGCACCAAAACGTGAATGTGATAATCTAATATCTGAATTAGCAATATAAATATCCCTGCTGAGCTTTGATGTTAGCTCATTCTATGAGTTAAATGTCTTAGCTGCAGATTTAGATTCGGAGCACACAGCTAACCCCACTTGCGTGCCGGACGAGGAGGAAGAAGAGGACGACAAAGAAGACGAAGAGGAAGAATTTGCTGAAGAATTCTTTCCTAAATAGGTTTGATAAAGAGAGAGAGAAAGAGATGCTTTTCATAAAGTTGTATAAACCACATATGATATTTTGGTCTGAGATGTATAGGTTTTCTTTCCATTATATAGATGACGGATGGACGTCATTGGTGGAAAGCTATACATCGTATCTGTTAGCCTTGTATATAGAGTTGATAGTTTTGTATATAGAGTTTGATCATTTTCTACTTAAATGATTAAATATCAGTTTGCTTTTCCATATAAATGCACGTCAGAGTAATTACATAGCTTCCGCATTTGCAATACTTTGTACAATCAGAGACACTCTTGTATGATAGGATCATGTTAGGTGATCCGACGACGCGACCTTTCCCATATACGAGAAAGAGGAAATGTCGGGTTGTCACAAGTGGTATCAAAGCTCCCGACGATATGTCAGTTGGCGACTTGAATTTGGCATACACATATGGCAAAGTGTCTGATGTTTATTCCATGTTAGGATTGAGATTGAATTCTTGTTTAGCTGATCAAGTTGTTACCTGAACATAATAGGTTAAGATGCCTCCAAGACGTGGAAGGGGTTGAGGTAGACCACCGTTGGCCCATCGCACTAGGCCAAATGCGATTCCAGTGGCAGGCTATGAGCACAACACTGCCTCGAGAAGTGGAGAGAACGTGCATATAACAGCAAGCAGAACAACTATGGAAAATGTTGTTGAGCATACTCCGCCAGCAGTAGATGCTCCTCAGATGGGATATGCTCCTGGAGTTGACCAAAATGTTAGACAAATTTCGTAGTTTATGGAGACCATGGTTAACACCATGGCCATGCTGGCCGTGAGACGACCCCCAGAGGGTTTTACAGAGTTTGTCCGACTTCGACCACTGAGTTTCTATGGTCACCATGACCCAATGGAGGCCGAGAAGTGGTTGACACAGATCGACAAGGTGCTACATCTAGTTACCTGCACCGAGGTTGAGAAAGTAAGTTGGGCGGCAGATAAATTGGAGAGTGAGGCCCAGCCATGGTGGCAGTCTGTAGAAAGAACAAGACTGCCTGGAGTACCTTGGACTTAGGCAGAGTTCACTGAGGTATTCAATAAAAAATATTTCCCGACACCCGAGAGATATCGAATGGAGGTTCAGTTTGCGACCTTAGTACAGGGTCAGATGACGGTTAGAGAATATGAAGCAGAGTTTACTCGTCTTTCTTGGTTTGCGCCATTATTAGTAGCCACCGAGCTCATGAAGACGCAAAAGTTTGAGTAGGGTTTAAAGCCCCTAATCAAAGAACGAATTTCGTTATTTCAAGCAACGACATATGCCGATGTAATGAAATTTGCACTGATAGCAAAAACTGATGTTGATAGTATGTTCAAAAGGATAGAAGAAAAAATAAAGCTAGAAAAGCTCCGTCACAGTCCTATTGTTCAGGTCAAATCAACAAGCGATCGCGATACCAAGGGCAGGCATGTTTCAACCTGCTGCAGGAGCCTATACACGGCCTTATAATCAAGTGACATTCCCATCATTACCATCAATGATTCCACATGTTCAGAACCAGCTTGTGCAGAATACATTCAGAGGTACATCTAGTGTTTCACGAGTATGACCAGCAGTATGTCGCACGGGATCCTATACAGCTTCGTCAGTAGCCTCAGCTGAGATCTATGGAAAGTGTGGGAAGGCCCATAAGATAGAAGAATGTTGTAAAGTGTCTGGGGCATGCTTTCGTTGTGGAAGGATGGGACATCGGATAAAAGATTGCCCGAAAATGGTAGGAACGGCAGCAAAGGCTGGACCGGTTCTACGATCTGCATGACCTACGGTACAAGGTCGAGCTTATGAACCAGCAACAATATCATTCAAGGTATGCATGTACATTATGTAGTAAGTTCACAGTTTCATAGATTATCTTTTAGATAAAGAAGGTGCATCTAGTGAACTATGATATTTGGTACATTGATATTTTGTTACTTTGATATTTGGTTACTTAAAAGTAATCTAGCTAACATGAGTCCAAATGCATTAGGGATATTGCGATTATATCCAAAAAATGCCTATTTGTGTTATGACGCATGATTTTTGATAGATCCTGGATCTAGACACTCGTTTGTTACACCCCAGTTTGCTAAAAAATTGAAGAAATTGGGAGGCATTCCAGAACCTCTTGAGTTTATCTTAGACGTAACACTTTCGACTGGACAGTCTCTCACTACTGATATGGTGTATCAATCGATTATCATTTGGATTAAAGACTACTAGGGATACAAAGCAGTAACCGACTTGATCTTACTTTCGATGCAAGGATACAACGTAATCCTTGGCATGGATTGGTTGTTCAACCACCATGCGAACATTGACTGTCGAAAGAAGCTGGTCTCTTTTCACTCGCAAAAGAAGAAATTAACTAAATTTTATGGAATATAGTCAACTAACATCTCTTTTATATCAACAATTCAAGCACGGCGATTACTTGATGATGGGGCTCAAGGGTATATCGCCTTTATCCAAAGTAAAGATCAGGAAGAGAAGAAAATTTCACTTTTAGATGTGTCGATTGCCTGTGGATTCCCTGATGTATTCCCTGATGAGTTGCCAAGATTATCGCCTGACAGGAAAGTGGAGTTCGCTATTGAGTTAGCCCCGGGTACCGAGCCATATCAAAGGCGCCATATTGAATGGCATTGCAGAGTTGAAAGAACTCAAGGAGCAGTTGTAAGAGCTTCTTGATAAAGGCTTTATCAGACCGAGTGTGTCTCCATGGGGTGCACCGGTATTGTTCGTAAAGAAGAAGGACAATTCGATGCGCCTCTACATTGATCACCGTCAACTAATCAACCTGACGATCAAGAATCGCTATCCACTCCCCAGAATTAACGATCTCTTTGATCAGTTACAAGGAGCACGGTTCTTTTCAAAGATTGATTTATGATCTGGGTATCACCTGATGAAGGTGAAAGCTAAAGATATTCTGAAGACAACTTTTCAAATGCAATATGGTCACTAAGAGTTTCTAGTCATGCCCTTCGAATTGACCAACACACCTGCGACTTTTATGGACTTAATGAACTGGGTCTTCAAGCCTTATCTCGATCAGTGTATCGTAGTATTCATCGGCATATACTCATCTACTCAAAGACGAAAGTAGAGCACGAGGATCATCTATGCCTTGCTCTGTACACATTGAGAGATTTGCAGTTCTATGCCAAGTTCACTAAATATGACTTCTGGTTAAATCAAGTCAATTTTCTAGGCCATATCATTTCTAAAACTGGTATTATCGTCGATCTGGCAAAGAGCGAGGCTGTAGTGCAATGGATACAACCATAAAAAGTAATCAAGATCTAAAGCTTTCTATGTCTCACACGCTATTACCGACGTTTTGTAGAAGGATTTTCATGACTTGCTGGACCACTCACGCAGCTTACTCGAAAGAAAGTAAGATCGAGTGGACTGAGGCGTGCGAACAAGGTTTTCAAGAGTTGAAAAGAAGAATCACCTTCGCACCCGTCTTAGCATTACCATCAGGCAGTGGTGGTTTTGTTGTCTTCAGCGATGCTTCATATAGTGGGTTAGGGTGTCTCTTAAATCAATAGGAACGTGTGATTGCATATGGTTACCGTTAGTTGAAAGATCATGAGAAGAACTATCCCACTCATTACCTGGAACTAGCAGTGGTCGTCTTTGCATTGAAAATTCGGAAGCACTATCTGTATGGTGAAACCTTTGAGATTTTTATCAGTCATAAGAGTCTCAAGTATCTCTTCACCCAGAAAGAGTTGAATTTGAGGCAGAGAAGGTGGATGGAGTTCTTAAAGGACTATGATTGTTCTATTCAGTACCATCACGGCAGAGCTAATGTAGTAGCGTATGCGCTCAGTCGAAAATCATTCGTTCAGTTATCCCATCTTGTGACACGGCTACAAAGATGGAAATTACTCAATGATATAGTGTCATCTAGTGCCACTCTTTGACCAACGTCAACTGGTGGTTTGCTTGCTACAGTGATGATCTGATCTACACTCTTCGATAGGATCAGAGAGCTCCAGATGCATGATGTAGAGCTTATTTCCATCAGATAGGGAGTACAAAGTGGGCTACAACCAGACTTCTCAATTAAGGACAATGGGTCCTTTTTATTTCGAGGCCGAATGTGTGTACCTAATGATAGTGCCCTTCGTCAGGAAATTCTTGAAGAGGAACACTAGTCAGCATATGTCATCCATCCTAGTAGCACGAAAATGTACCAGGATCTAAAGAAGGCATTTTGGTGGAATGGCTTAAAGTAAGACATGGTGGAACATGTTGCAAAATGTTTGACCTATCAGCAAGTGAAGGTTGAGCACAAACACCTGCAGGTCTACTACAGCCACTGCCCTTCCAGAGTGGAAATGGGAAAATATTTCTATGGATTTCATTCTCAATTTTCCCCATACGTAGAAGGGTTATAATGTAATCTGGGTGATTGTTGATCATCTCACCAAATCAGTGCATTTCCTAGCTTATAGCACACGATATACAACGTCGAAACTAGTCGAAGTGTATTGTTGAGAACTGGAAAATACCATTTTTCACCCCTTAACCTGAGTCTTGATAGACCTTTGAGAGAACTAAATAAGTGTTCTAAGTGCTTGTGTTTCAGCTAACAATAAAGACAGGCTTAACCATAAAAGCAGCTTAAAAGTGCCAAAAAGATGATAACCCATGTCGATCCAAAGGAAGAAAGAGAAGGGACAACCTCACTAGCTGTTAAAAGGTCTGAACTGAAGAGGCAAAGACCTGGTCTCAACCCAGAAAAGAAGTATGGAGCAATTCGAACAGAAAAATGCACTACAGAGTACTTTTCGCAAAGAACCTGAACTGTTCGCAAAGAACCTGAACTCTGCGAAAAGAACTAAAAACTCCAGGCTTAGCTTTCGAAGAGCACCTGAACTCTTCGAAGAGATGATTGACCTTTTCGAAAAAAAGAAAACTCCATTCGAACAGAACCAGAACATGGCGAAAAGAGCTTCAGGAGTTACAACACCTTGCGAAAAGTCCCCTAAACTATTCGAAAAGGTATTCTGGAGATTCCCAGCTTTTGCAAGGGCAATTCAATAATCTTTTTCACGTGTCCCAATGCATTTAAAAACCTAGGGACATTCCAGAGGATTCTAGGCATAAAGCGAATGCATATTCCACCCCATGTGAGCACCCAGAGATGAAATAACTTGGCGGGAACTTCTAAAAACTCTAACAAACTTTCAAAATGCATAACAGAATTGATGCTTTTATCACCTCATTGGCTGAACCAGATCGAGCAATTCTGATTGGCCAGAACAGATCTGGATCCTTGTGCTCGACTACCACTGGTCGATACAGATCTAAGCACTTCTGATTGGTTGATACACATCTGAGCTGGACTTAGGGAAAACTATAAATAGACGAACCATTTGCCCAATTTAGGCATCCAGATTTTGAGTTTCATTCCTATTCCCCCATTTCCAAATCAGATAGTTTGTCTGAAATCCCTGTAATAACCTCACTTTTACTTGCAATTGAGAGTTGTGAGATACTCCTGTAATTCAAAGGAGAGTTGTATTCAAGAGAACAAATCTGAGAGCTGTTTATGCTGTGCTCTGTAATTGTAATGGTTGCAGTAAACCATACATTCTCAATTGGACTCATGTTAAGGGTTCCCTCTGATCTCCTTATTTCATTAGACTCTTTTAGATTTACTATTTTTCATGCAATTTCCCTTGATTCATTAAACCAGTGAGAATTAGTGTTTGTAACCTAATCTCTCACGGCATTTGTAGTGATGCTTCTTGTTCTAAATTAAGGATTTGGATTAAAAGACTATTGGATGGTCTGTGGCCATTAAAGTGGACAGACCATAACCATAAGCCTAAATCTAATCCTTGAGTTAGATTTATTTCTCTTACATCTGTGCTGGTAGCCAGATGAAGATTGGATCATCCTCATTGAGCTCTTTCTCATTGTATTTCAAGGACCAAATCAAAGTTAGATATTACTTCTCCATTTTTTATAAGTTTACCTCAAAATTCCCCCAACTCGGATCTGGATCATTTAGCTTAACTTTTACTTTTATCATTTAGTTAATGTGACAAATTCAACCTCCCATCTTATGTGCTTTCTAGATAGGATAAGAAGCCAGATCTGGTAGCTCAGATCTGGAGGTTTATCTTGCATTTTAGACAAATTCTCTGTGGACGATCTTTTACTCACTAACATTTAAAACTTGCTACAATTGGCCCTGATCTTGTAGGCTAATTCACTTCTCTCTGTTCTGATATTTCTTTACTCTTTTTAATGTTCTAGATTCATTATAACTTAGCAGTTGCAAACCTGTTTTCAAAACACAAATAAATCAAGCACACTTAGAAAAATATAACAAGTTTTTGGCAACGTTGCCGGGGAATTTGTTTCAAAATAGGTAGACCTAAGTTTTCACTTTTATTTTTATACCAGTACTAAACTATTCTATTGTTTATACCTGTGCAGTTATTCATATCCAATTTTTGAAGAAGGGAAACTACTTAAAAAGGAATTCTGAAGGTTTACTGTGAATAATCAGATTTTTTGTTCTGAGTTGTATGCTTGGTAGGAGGACTCTCAGCCCTGAGATTGTCCCACTGAATTTAGAAGTTGAAAGGCTATTACGAACCAAACAAACAACACAGAATTCTGCTACTATGGGTGAAGAACCTCGACTTTTGAGGGATTACTTCGCACCTGGTGCTTATAATTCTCGCTTTTGCATTCAATTTCCTACTGTTGAAGGAAATTATGAGATCAAATAATCAACCATCCAAATGGTTCCTTCCTTCCATGGGTTGAGTAAGGAAGATCCATACAAACATGTGGATGAATTCTTGGCTCTTTGCACCACATTCAACATAGCTGGACTTGGTCCATAAGTAACCAAGCTTAGGCTCTTTCCTTTTTCATTAAAGGATAAAGCTAGAGCATTGTTATCTATGTTAGCACCAAATAATATCACTTCTTGGAATGATTTGCAGTGTCAATTTTTAGCCAAATACTTCCCAATGTCTAAAACAAGCCAATTGAGACAAAGTATCATTTCTTTCTCACAAAACTCAACTGAAACTTTCCATGAAGCATGGGAAAGATTTAAGGAACTTTTAAGGCAATGTCCTCATCATCAAATTCCCAGATGGCATCTAGTTCAAAGCTTCTATCAAGGAATTGGTCAAAAAGGCAAAAATATGGTGGATGACTCCTGTGGAGGCACTTACTTGCAAAAAACAGTTGAGGAGGTTTGGGACTTATTTGAAGTAATTGGTGAAAATTCAACTCAACAGGAATCTTTGTCAAGAGATATTGAAAATCCTGCTAGGTTGAACAATCAGCAAACCACCAAAGGAAAGATTTATGAGGTGAATGAGTTGGAAAGAAAGATGGACAATTTAACCACAAAGTTTGATAGATTGATGGACTCACTTAAAAATCCAATGGTTGCAAGAGTAGAGGAGGCATGTCTGATATGCCAGTCCCCTACTCATTCAATTGACCAATGTCCTGCTGCACCACAGTTCCCAGATTTAGTGGTGGAACAAGCTCATGATGCTCAATCATTTGGACAGATGCAATCAAATGAATATCCATGGAGAGGGCACCCCAATTTGAGGTGGAGCCAAGGGAATTATCAATCACAACAGCAGCAGCAACCAAAGAACCAAATGCCTTTCAAAACCGCATAGCCTTATCAGCAGAATTTTTATGCCAAGCTAAATTTTCAGCAGCCCATTCCACAACAACCTGTACAGCAATTTGCCCCAGTTCAAATCCCTTCCAGGTCCCCTTCTTTTGAAGATCAAGTCCTAAATTCACTCCAGAATTTAGGATCTTTAACTCAGACTGTGAATTTTCAAAGTCAGAGCATAAAGAAGATTAAAGAAATATTGGGACAACTTTCAAATACTTTGGCCAAAAGAGAGGAAGGAAAGTTACCCAGCCAACCTTTGAACAATCCCAAAGGACAGTTCATGGTTGGAGAAGCTTCTATTTCACATGAAGAAGTAAAAACTGTCACAACTTTGAGAAGTGGAAGAATTAAAAATAACAAAGTAGGTACTGAAGAAGAAAAAAATGATAAAAATATGCAGCAAGAGCAGCATAATGATAGCAGTGGAGGTGCTGATATACCTCAGAAAAAACAAACAAATGAAAAACAAAAAAATCAAAAAAATTCTGAAAATGCTTCCAAAGCTGCAGACGAAGGACTAGTCCCTCATTTGCCCTTTCCTCATGCAATGAAATCTGTATCCCCTTTTGATAAAGGGAACACAAAAATAGATAAAATGATGGAGACTTTCAAGCAAGTCAAGATAAATCTACCTTTGCTTGTGGCAATCAAACAAATTCCAGCATATGCAAAATTTTTGAAAGATGTTTGCACTCACAAAAGACAGTCTAGGATACAGTTATCCAAGAAGGTCTTTGCTGTGGAAAGAGTTAATCAGGTGTTGTCCATTGCCACACCTCCTAAACTTCAAGATCCTGGAATCCCCACAATCCCTTGCATTATTGGGGATCATACCATTGAAAAGGCTTTATTAGATCTGGGTGCTAGTGTCAACCTACTTCCATATTCTGTATATGAGAAACTAGGTTTGGGAGAATTAAAACCCACTCATGTGGTGTTACAACTAGCAGACAGATCTGAAAGGAAGCCAATTGGGACGATTGAAGATGTATTGGTGGGAGTAGATAAATTTTTCTATCCTGCTGATTTTCTAGTTTTGGACATGGAACCTACCAAAAGTAAAACTTCCATACCTGTCATTTTGGGAAGACCATTCCTGGCTACAGCAAATGCTTGCATTCAATGCAGGTCTGGTATTATGGAAGTCTCTTTTGGAAACATGAAGGTAAAATTAAATGTTTATAATGCTCCTACAGCCTCAATTCAGCTCTGAGGAATGTTTTCATGTTGATCTATTGGATGAACTGGTAGAAGGGACTTTACAACAGTTTCTGCAGTGTGAAGATTTCACCACAGATGCTAAAGATGCTTGGGGAAATTCTGAGGAAGAAACAGTTTGTATCTCAAATTCTGAGGAAGTAAATGTTGTGCAAGGAACTCATAATCAATCAGCAAGTTTCTCTTCTTGGAAACCTGCTACTCTTCCCCTTCCACAAATAGCTAAGGTACCTTTGTTACCTTCTTTTCTCAGCCCACCTGATTTAGAACTGAAGCAGCTGCCAGAAAATTTGAAATATGTGTTTTTAGGAGATCATAAATCATTGCCTGCGATTATTTCTTCCTCCCTCACTAAGGAGCAGGAGGAAGAGCTGTTGATTGTTTTGAAAGAACATAGAAGGGCAATTGGCTGGACTATTGCTGATTTGAGAGGAATCAGTCCAACTGTTTGCATGCACAAAATCCATTTGGAAGAAGATGCAAAGCCTTCTAGGGAAATGCAAAGGAGGCTGAACCCTCATATGCAAGAAGTAGTCATGAAAGAGGTTGTTAAGTTTTTGGATGCAGGGGTCATTTACCCCATTTCAGATTCATCTTGGGTAGCACCTACACCGGTGGTACCTAAGAAATCTGGGATCACTGTTGTAACCTCAGATACTGGTGAGCTTATGTCAACTAGAGAAACAACTAGGTGGACAGTCTGTATTGATTACAGAAAATTAAATTCAATGACCAGAAAAGACCATTTCCCTCTCCCATTCATTGATCAGATTTTAGATAAGCTAGCAGGAAAAGCTTATTACTGTTTTCTTGATGGTTACTCTGGTTACAACCAGATTCCTGTGTACCCACAAGATCAGGAAAAGACCACATTCATTTGCCCTTTTGGCACTTTTGCCTATAAGAGAATGCCTTTTGGTCTTTGTAATGCCCCTGCCACCTTTCAAAGATGCATGTATTCCATTTTCTCTGATATGATTGACCAATTTATGGAGATTTTTATGGATGATTTTTCAATCTACGGAGACAATTTTTCCCAGTGTTTACATCATCACAAATTGGTACGAGATGTGAAGAAACCAATCTAGTTTTGAGTGGGAAAAGAGCCATTTCATGGTCACCCAAGGCATTGTCCTTGGCCATGTTTGTTTCCACAAGGACATTGAGGTGGATGAGCAAAAATTGATTTAATTGCACATTTACCACCTCCCATTAAACAAATCGAAGTTTTCGGGACATCTTTGGATTTCTGAAGGTTCATTAAGGACTTCAGTAAAATAACCAAACCTCTTTGTCATTTGTTGTGCCAAGATGTCCCTTTTGTTTTCAATAATGAATGCATGAAGGCATTTGAATTCTTAAAAAACTGTTTGATTTCAGCTCCAATATTGCAGTCTCCAGATTATTCACTACCTTTTGAACTGATGTGTGATGCATCAGATTATGCTTTGGGAGTTGTCCTTGGACAGAGAAAGGAAAAGCTGCCTCATGTCATAGCTTATGCCAGTAGATCAATGATTGATGCACAACTCAATTACACAACAACTGAGAAGGAGATGCTGGCAATTGTTTTTGCTTTAGAGAAATTCTCATATGCATAAATAGTGGTGTTCATGACCACTCGCTTTGAAATACCACACCTAAAAGAAACCAAGATTAATCAGGTGGATTCTCCAATTACAGGAATTTGATTTACAGATCAAAGATAAAAAGGGGGTGGAGAATGTGGTGGCTGATCACCTGTCTAGAATTTTAACTGCTGAGATTGATAGGCTGCCTATCAATGAATCTTTCCCTGATGAGCAACTTTTTGCTATTAGTGTACACACTCCTTGGATTGCAAACATAGTCAACTTTTTGGCTACTGGAAGAATTCCTCAACATTGGAATAAAATGGATAAAGATCTTTTCTTCTCAAAGGTTAAACATTTCATCTGGGAAGATCCTTATCTGTTTAAGAGTTGTGCAGACCAAATAATAAGAAAATGTGTCCCTGACCAAGAATTTCATAGAATACTTTCTATGTGTCATGAACATGCCTGTGGAGGTCATTTTAGTGGAAACAAAACTACTGCAAAGGTTTTGCAGTGTGGATTTTATTGGCCTACACTTTTCAAAGATGCTTTACAGCACTGTAAGTCTTGCCAGAACTGTCAGAAATTGGGCAACATTTCCAAGAGAAACTCAATGCCTTTACAACCTATTTTGGTAGTTGAGTTGTTTGATGTTTGGGGGATAGACTTCATGGGTCCCTTTCTTCCTTCCAATGGGTATAATTTCATTTTAGTAGCTGTGGATTATGTATCCAAATGGATTGAAGCCACAGCCACTAAAACCAATGATCACAAAGTGGTTCTTAAATTTCTAAAGGATCACATTTTTTCCAGGTTTGGTTTTCCCAGAGCTATTATCAGTGATGGGGGAAGCCATTTTTGTAATAAACATTTTGAAACTTTATTGAGAAAATACTCTGTGACTCATAGAGTAGCCACTCCATATCATCCACAAATCAGTGGACAAGTGGAGATTTCCAATAGAGAAATCAAACATATACTGGAAAAGACTGTGAAGAAGGACAGAAAGGATTGGTCCTTTAAGCTGAATGATGCATTGTGGGCATATAGGACAGCCTATAAAACCCCAATTGGCATGTCCCCATTCAGGTTAGTCTATGGCAAAGCATGCCATTTACCAGTGGAGTTAGAATATAAAGCCTTTTGGGCCATTAAAACATTTAACATGGATCTAACTACTGTTGGCAATCACAGGAAACTGCAACTTGCTGAGTTGGAGGAGCTGAGAATGGATGCATACAAAAATTCAAGAGTTTACAAAGAGAAAGTCAAAGCCTTCCATGATAAAAATTTGTTGAGAAAAGAGTTCACAGCTGGCTCTAAGGTATGGTTATTTAACTCAAAACTTAAGTTTTTTCCTAGAAAGCTGAGATCCAGATGGGAAGGGCCATATACTGTCATTCAGGCAGCTCCTTCTGGAGCTATTGATATCCTAGATCCAAGTAATGGAAGAATCTTGAAAGTAAATGGTCAAAGGCTCAAACCATGCATTAAAAATACCCAGGAGCCTGTGCTGCCCATCTACCATCAAGAGCCTCCTCAAATCTGATGGTATACAACTGTACAATATGCTTTTATTTCATAGTTTTTGCTTCGTTTCTTTTTCTCTGTTTTTGTTCATGATTTGTCTCTTTTCGCATGGTTTAAATATGTGAAAAGTTAAGTCGTAAAGTAAAAATTGTCTTTTCGTAAAGTTCAATTCACTTTTCGAAAAGAATCTGGATTGGTAACGAACTACTCGAAAGCAAGGATTTTCTTTTCGAAAAGATGTTTCTGAAGCCATTTTCTTTTCGAAAAGATGTTTCTGAAGCTATTAGCTTTTTGAATGGTACTGATGCCATTCTCAGTTGTAAAAAGGCCTATTTTGGAACTTTTCGAAAACTTAAAAAGGACTTTGCGAAATTAACTCTGAGCATATTTAAACCCTTTCGAAGTAAGGGTTTCATATTCGAAAGCTTTCTGAGAACGACCTGTTCCATAGAAACCCTATTTCTTTCTTTCCTTGCGTGATTTGAGAATCTAGCCACACTTTTCTTCACCTGGGTTCGATCATTTGAGCTTTCAGAGAAGGATTTTAGCTTCTAGTCTGGGGGATTTCAACAAGCAAGCAACACGTTCAATCAAAAAAACCTAGATCTCGGTATTTCTCTGCGCATTCTCTCTGTTTATCATTCAAAAATTTTGATTTTGTGTCAGCATCTGTTGTGGGCATTTTCATACATAAATTTAGAATGGGAAAAGCAGAGAAATCATTGGCTGCCATGTTCCCCAAATCCTCTGCTAAGAAAGTTAGCAAACCTACCCCAAAAGGAAAAACCAAAACTATCAATGGATAAAGCGGATAGGGTGGAGAAAGGGAAGAAAGTGAGACATGAGGAACCCATCCCTGCAGCTGCTAGTCCTGAGCCTGAGCTTCCTCCTCTCCCTATACATTTGGTACTGCCAAATCCATTTATTGAAGCTCAGAAGCTAATTCCTGAGCTGATTGTGGACGAAACTTTTTTCGTCAACAAACCAGATTGTCTGCTATCTTTAAGATACATGAGAGATGCCTCACTAAGCAATATCCTTACCCCTCTGCCAGAGAAAATTTACCCGCGAATGGTGAAGTTATGGTACCAAAACCTGGTAAAAGTCACTGAAAAAGATGCTGATGTCCCTACCCTGGTTATCTTTATTGATGATTGCGATCTAACTGTCACATTTGAAGACATAGGGAATGCTTTGGGGATACCCTTTCAATTTGAACCTTCTTGTCCATTGGCTGCACCAGAAGCAGCCTCCTTTAGAGAAATGGCTGCACATTTAACCCAAGGAATTGTTGGCACTGGACAGTCCATAATGAGGAGAGACCTAGCACCCAAATTTTTATTGATGGATTCCATTTTGAGGGAAAGTTTTTATGTCACCGGGCACAGCCAAGAGAGGAGAACACCAATTTTAGAGGCTCTTTTTCATTTTTCTAAGGGGCGGTTTTTCAATGACCCTATGTTAATTTTTGAAGCCATGGTGATCCAAGTTGAAAAAGGAGCGAAACTAGTGGACTCCCATTTGGTAGATTGATCATGACCCTCCTCGAGCTAAATTTGATATTGATGACCAGAACCATTTGAAGTCATAGCCCCTCACAATTTTGGGAAAAAGGCACGGACTACAAGCCAAGCCATCTTGAAAGATCGAGAGAGGAAGGTGAACTCACCTGCAGCTGTTAATGAACCTCCCCCTGCAGCTTCCTTAGAACCGGTTTTGCTAGATCCTGAGGTGGCCAGCTCTTTAGCTGCACCAATTCTTGAAGTAGCTCTGCCAGACCCTGTGGTGACCAGCTCTTTAGCTGCACCCATTCTTGGAGAAACTATCCTTCCCATGATGACCAGCTCTTCAGCTGCACCAATTCTTGAGGAAGTTGGCCTTTTACCCTCCTCACCTAGTCCAGCCCCTGCCACTTCACGTATCCCAGCTGTCCCATCTCCCATACCCACCATTATCCCAATTGTAGATTCCCCCTCTACACCAACCACTCCAACCATACTCACACCACCAATTTCTCCCACCAATGCCCAAGTTTTGGCTGCAGACTTTATTGCCCAATCTCCCTGCACTCCTCTACTCCAAAGCCCCTCAAATTCACCTGCTCATTCAGCCCACACACCTGAAGTATCCCATACACCTAAACCTGAGTCTTTCACTACAGAGGCTTATTCCTCATTAATGGGATCTATTTTTGAAACCGTGGGGCTTGAACCTATCCCTATACCTGACCCTCATCATTTCACTCACTTACCTACTTCTCCCTTTACAGCCATTTCACCCATTCCACCTCCACCATGCACTTGATTACCAGTCCACCATGCACACCTCTCCCACACCTGAATCTATTAACCAAATACTTGCCTACCTCCAATCCATCCAAGCCCAACTACAAATCAACACAGAAAACCAGTCTGTGACCAATGACCTTCTCCAAACCTTAGCCTCCACATCCCTCACAACTACCATTACCCCTGTACCTACTGTTGATGCCCATGCTACCCAAACTGAACCAGAGGTAGTATTGGTTGATCTGCCCACCCCCACCACTACTGCCCATGCTACCCAAACTGAACCTGAAGTACCTCTGGTTGAGTCCCCTTCACCACTCCTCACTTTCTCTGAGCAAGCCACTCAGACCGACCCTGAAGTCCTCCTTCTGGACACTTCTTCTCCCACTCCCACAGCTGGGATACCTTTGGTCCCCTACCATTCCATTCCCCTTCCCAGATTTGCCACCCTCAGAAGAGCCATGGAAGAAAATCCATATATCTGTAGAGATGTTCTAAAGGGGTTAGCTGATTTACAAGCCTACATTAGAACCCCTTATGAAAACCAGATTCGGAAATTGGAGTTATTTATGAAATTTGAGAGAGAGAAAATGAAGGACTTGCTGGGTCAAACCTTTCAGATGGTTCGGAGTGAGCAGCACAAGGTGACCATGTTGCAAGCACAGCTTGACCAGGAAAAACTGAAGACCACTAGACTTGGCAAGTACATTGGCCTCACTAAAAAGATCAAATCAGAGGAATACACTGAGCTTCAAAACACACTCCAGGAGAAAGCCAAATCAAGTTCAGACTCCAATACTGATTCTAGTTCTGACTTTGATAGTGACTCCAGTTCTGAGCCCATTGAACCAACTTATGATACAGATTTTGACCCCAGTTATTAAAGCACTTTGTACTTATCTGTGTTAGGAGTTTGTAATATAAATTCTAGTTTTTCTTGTGAAATTACTGTGCATTTCTGTGTGTCCTCTTGTCATCATGATTTTTTTTATTTAATTTTTTTTTTTCTTGCTTGTTTCTCTTCTTTGCTTTGGACCAGTGTGGACCCTGCTCCCCTTTGGTTTGGGGGTGTGACAGAAATGTCAATAATCAATAATTGAGTTAACATCAGTACAACTTATGATCAGTGGAATTTTTGAAAATGAAGTGATTTCACACCTGCTGTTTTGAAAAAAAATGAAGAAGTTAAAAACTTTTTGAAATTAATTTCTAGTGTAATTCTAATACTTTCATGAAGTGAATGTCAGGAAATTTCCAAAAGAAAATTGATGTTTTAGTAAACCTAAAAAGAGGGAAAACAGTGATGATACACCTCAGGAATTTGATAAAAAAAACCACACCCTGTGAGGTTTGGGCCTGAAATGTATTCTTTGGAGGTATGAATTGGCAATTTTTTTCTTCTTTTGGGACTGATTGAACCTACTTACTTGCACTAGAAGTTACACATATCCAAATTGAAATAATTTGACAGCACTCTTGATATTAAGGACATGATGTAAGGCCTCCTTTTGGACAGTTTGAACCTTACAAAGCCCCACCTTTTGAAACTGCCCTTGATACACACCGTTTGAGCTTTACAAATCTAAGATTTTTTTGAAACCTCATCTAATAACCTCATCAACTTCATTTAGCCTAACCCTCACTCTGAGAAGTCAGAAGATAAAGGGAAGGAAGCTGAAGAAAGGAGAATTGAGTAACAGTTTGACAACAAGAGAAGAATAAAAATTGAAGACAAATGATGTATCAGCAGAAGAAATGTGGCATTCCAGTCAATGCTAATTTGAAAAAAAAAATTAAAAAAAATGAGAAAAACCAACAGAGAGAAGGCATTTCATTGGAAGCTTGAAAAAGAAAGAGAAAAAGATGGCCACTTTGGCTCTGGAAATTCAAAGAAGAAGATGAAAATATGCTGAATTAAAGAAGGTTTGTGTATCACCTCCTTACCTTGACTGACTTCTCAATTTTGAACACCATTCCACCCCTTTATTCTTGAGAGATTTCACCCATAAGCCACATTACAACCCCAGTAAAGTCCTTACTGATCAATGATGGATTGAGCTGTCACATGGAGATAAGAATTTGTGTAATCTATGGTGAAAAGAGCAGTGAATTCTGAACTAAAAGCAATGCCTATGCTCATGCTTACAGTCCTATTTGAGGGATCAGCGCTCTTGAAACCGTGTGAAATAGTACAACCCTCTTACTTGCATGTTGAGTGAAAATCCGGGTGAGAGTTGGGTTTGAAATCAACTCATTGGGGTAACATCAAGCTGATTCCTAAATAGAAGGCAAGCTGTTCATTAAATTTTCTTGTAAATAACCTTTGACATAAATTGACTGAGTAGTAACAAGAATTACAGCAGAATTTTAGTTTTGAACTGATGTTTTTCTTGAAAATCTTCTTACAACATGACAGATGCAGGTGTGAATAAACAGATTGGATGAAAGTTCGCTGTAACAGAACTGTAGTGATCTTAACTGATTCATTGAAGAAGTTTGTGGGTACCTTCACTGAAAACCCTCAGGAGACTTCACTCCTCCACTAGGGATCACCTAGGGGTTTAAAAGGCTTGTTGCATATGCTAAATGCAACTGTGCTCCCAACAAAAGTGGCTGTTTACTTTTTTTTTATTTTGTCTTTGCTCAGGGACAAGCAAAGCTTAGGTTTGGGGGGGTGTTGAGAATTGGAAAATACCATTTTTCACCCCTTAACTTGAGTCTTGATAGACCTTTGAGAGAACTAAATAAGTGTTCTAAGTGCTTGTGCTTCAGCTAACAATAAAGGCAGGCTTAACCATAAAAGCAGCTTAAAAGTGCCAAAAAGATGATAACCCATGTCAATCCAAAGGAAGAAAGAGAAGGGACAACCTCACTAGCTGTTAAACGGTCTGAACTGAAGAGGCAAAGACCTGGTCTCAACCCAGAGAAGAAGTATGGAGCAATTCGAACAGAAAAATGAACTACAGAGTACCTTTCAAGAAAGAACTGAACTGCTAAAGAACCCGAACTCTCTGAAAAGAACTAAAACTCGGGCTTAGCTTTTGAAGAGCACCGAACTCTTGAAGTGATGATTGACCTTTTCAAAAGAAGAAAACTCCATTCGAGCAGTAACTGAACATGGTAAAAGAGCTTGAGTTACAACGATGACTTGAAAAGTCCCCTAAACTATGCGAAAAGGTATTCTGGAGATTCCCAGCATTTGCAAGGGAAATTCAGTAATCTTTTTCACGCGTCCCAATGCATTTAAAAACTTAGGGACATTTCAGAGGATTCTAAGCATAAAGCGAAGGCATATTCCACCCCATGTGAGCACCCAGAGATGAAATAACTTGGCGGGAACTTCTAGAAACTCTAACAAACTTTCAAAATACATAACAGAATTGATGCTTTTGTCACCTGATTGGCTGAACCAGATCAAGCAATTCTGATTGGCCAGAATAGATCTGGATCCTTGTGCTCGACTACCAATGGTCGATACAGATCTGAGCACTTCTGATTGGTTGATACACATCTGAGCTGGACTTAGGGAAAACTATAAATAGACGTACCATTTGCCCAATTTGGGCATCCAGATTTTGAGTTTCATTCCTATTCCCCCATTTCCAAATCAGATAGTTTGTCTGAAATCCATGTAATAACCTCACTTTTACTTGCAATTGAGAGTTGTGAGATACTCCTATAATTCAAAGGAGAGTGGCATTCAAGACTACAAATCTGAGAGCTGTTTAAGCTGTGCTCTGTAATTGTAATGGTGAATTTGAAAAGGTTGTTGTAAACCGTACATTCTCAATTGGACTCATGTTAAGGGTTCCCTCTGATCTCCTTATTGCATTAGACTCCTTGAGATTTACTATTTTTCATGCAATTTCCCTTGAATCATTAATCCTGTGAGAATTAGTGTTTGTAACCTAATCTCTCACGGCATTTGTAGTGATGCTTCTTGTTCTAAATTAAGGATTTGGATTAAAAGACTATTGGATGGTCTGTGGCCATTAAAGTGGACAGACCGTAACCATAAGCCTAAATCTAATCCTTGAGTTAGATTTATTTCTCTTACATCTGTGCTGGTAGCCAGATGAAGATTGGATCATCCCTTAGTTGAGCTACAGTCTTTCTCATTGTATTTCAAGGACCAAATCAAAGTTAGATATTACTTCTCCATTTTTTATAAGTTTACCTCAAAATTCCCCCAACTCGGATCTGGATCATTTAGCTTAACTTTTACTTTTATCATTTAGTTAATGTGACAAATTCAACCTCCCATCTTATGTGCTTTCTAGATAGGATAAGAAGCCAGATCTGGTAGCTCAGATCTGGAGGTTTATCTTGCATTTTAGACAAATTCTCTGTGGACGATCTTTTACTCACTTACATTTAAAACTTGCTACAATTGGCCCTGATCTTGCAGGCTAATTCACTTCTCTCTGTTCTGATATTTCTTTACTCTTTTTAATGTTCTAGATTCATTATAACTTAGCAGTTGCAAACCTGTTTTCAAAACACAAATAAATCAAGCACACTTAGAAAAATATAACATGTATCTGAAAGAAATAGTCCGACTACATGGGATACCTGTTAGTATCGTGTCCGATCGCGATCCTTTATATACTTCTGAATTTTGGTAGAGATTTCAAAAAGGAATGGGTTCCAAGTTGGACTTTAGTACTGCATTTCATCCTCAGGCCAACTTTGAGGGTGAATCAGGTGATAGAAGATATGTCAAGGGCCTGCATGCTTGATTTTCAAGGATCATGGGATAAGCACTTACCCTTGATCGAATTCGCATACAATAATAGCTTCTAATCGAGCATCGGCATGGCACCATTTGAGGCACTGTATGGACACTGATGTAAATCTCAGATTAACTGGGAAGAAGCTGGAAAGCGTATTATTTTAGGCCCTGACTTAATAGAAAGCACCAACACAATTGTTCATGTTATTCGGGAGAGACTGAAAAGTGCTCAGAGTCGACAGAAGAGTTATGCCGATCTCAAACGAACCAGTGTTGATTTTCAGGTAATGACGTACACCTACAAGTCTTTTGATTCATGATTTCATTTAAAGTATATTGTAGTTCTAATGTATATTGTACAGATTGGCGATCATGTTTTTATCAAAATCTCTCCGACAAAAGGCGTGATGCGATTTGGGAAACGAGGCAAGTTAAGTCCTCGTTACGTTGGACCATTCCCCGTGTTGGGCAAAGTGGGTGAGGTCGCTTATCAGATTACGTTACCTCTATATTTATCGATGTATTTCATGTATCTATGCTGAGAAAATACGTCAGCGATCTAAAACATGTGTTAGATTACCAACCGCTTGATATTCAGGAGGATCACACAGTGACCGAAGAACAAGGTTAGATTTTGGACCGTAGAGACCAAATCTTGAGAACGAAACATATTCCACTCGTATTAATCCAATGGAAGAATCATGGTTCGCAGGAGGCTACCTAGGAACACGAAGCTGATATTCGTGCTTAGTGTCCTCATTTATTTACATAAGGTAAGCTCATTATTGCATTCATGAGAATAACTACATATGATATAAATATGTTTGTTTGCATTGCATATGATATGAACATGTTTGTTTGCATTGATATATATATATAATTTGTCACTAACTTGGAGACAACTTAAATATTTCTACATTCTAAATGATTTATTAATGATATCACTGACATTGTTTAACTAAAAATAGTTAAACTAGGTTCAAGTTAGACTTCAACCTTCACTACCAAAGTAGTTAAATCTCTTAGGTCTAACTTGGCATCAAAATAAATCTATCTTGACAAATTTATTCTTTTTACGTAAATCATTATCTAAATATATTATGATATATAAGTCAATATGACACATAAAATGTATCACATATGTGATTGTGCTTACCTATTGTTAAGCTCTGAAAAGTACCACTTTTCACGCCTTAACCCAGCCTTTGATGGACCTCTCAGTGGATTAATAAAGTGTTTTAAGTGTATGTTGTAGAAAACAGGAATTTATAGCTTAATGATGCAATCCAACATATTTCAAGCCAAAAAGGAGGATTTTTATGCTAGGTTGTCGAGCTGAAGAATTTATTGGGAATGCACCATGGTGGTTCACAGCATCGGGATAATTTTGTCATGCTTCAAGGCCCTAGAAGGCCTGTTGAGGGTATGAGGTGAAGCCCAAGTAGAGAGGAGAGTTGCTGCAAGTAATTAAGGAGAACTGTTGCAATGTAGCAGTGTGTATGTGGGACACAATAGTTGAAAACTTCCTGTACATATGCCTTGAACTACGCGAGCTGCTGTAATTTTAAGCTGCAGTTTATCATCTCGTGAGGTTCACATTAGAACCTGACCTTTGGCTGCATTGGAGCCTAGCGAGCATCTTGAATGCTGCTGAATTCCATCCTAGCGAGCTGGTGTTTTGAGCCCAGTGAGGAGCATGTGAGCTGCGCGACCTGAAGCTGCTGAAAAGTGAACTAAGCGAGCTATGCCCAATGAGCCTAGCGAGCTGTCCAAGCTCCATTTGAACCTGGCGAGCTCCTAGCTGTTTTGAGCCTAGCAAGCAGCACTTTAATCCTTTGGAGCCTTCATCCTCTTGAGCTGCAAAGCTGTGGCAATATCCAATAAAGCTGCACACCAATGTTGGGCACACTCTTGCTACTACACTAACTGAAGTCCAAAGCTGCAATGATGAGGATTTAAAGCCACATAGCTGCAGAAGCATTGCTGCCATGGCAGCAGCCTATACTTGAAGACAACAACACTTGAGCACTTTCAAAATGAACTTTATGTGCTGCTACACCATCCAATCAGGCTGTTATATATATTTCAGACACATGATAGCAGCACTGCAGCCTACATTCAATCCACAAAGCAGCTCTATTGAAGAGCATGAGTTGTAAACTTGCATATTTAGCACATTGGAGCAGCGTATAGGCTGAAAGCATTTTATCGAACAGCTATTGTTCGCACTCGAGTAGCTGTGGTGCACCTCTCGAGTACTTCAACTAAACCCCCACGGGCTGCAGAATCGAAGTCGAGTGGCATTCTGTCGAGTAGGTGCAATGCTGAAAAATGTTGTATTTCAGCCCAGCGAGATTTAAGTTGCTGAAATATATTGTATTTCAGCTCAGCGAGATTTAAGATCTTGCTGTATTGCAGCTCAACGAGATTTAAGCTCCTGAAGAATTTCAACCCAGCGAGATTTAATTTCTGAAGCTTCAGTTCAGCGAGAACTCAACAAGATTTAGCTCCTGAAGCATTTCAACCGAGCGAGATTTAATTTCTGAAGCTTCAGCCAATGAGATCAAACTTCTAAAGCTTCAACTCAGCGAGATGCATACCTAAAGTTGTCATCTACGTGAGGCATGAATTCCAACAACCTATTTCCCCACCCAAGGATATTTTGGATATTTCACACCTTCTAGGGCACGCATCCTAATGTCCCACACTTCCCAAAGAATCCAAGGGCCACAGATGGGCCACAAAATCAACTCCAAACCTTCTCAAATCTGATTGGCTAATGCATATTAGGGTTTTGAGGATTGCTTATATAAAGGACTGTTATCTATATTTGTAAATTATCCCGGAATAGCCTGATATCTGAACAAGGAATAGCCTGTGTTCATCTAAGGTTTCGATCCAGGGTTAGCTTGTGATCGCATAGGGTTAGGGTTAGGGTTTGATTACCTCTTTTTCTATTTTTTCTTCTCTCTTAGCCCAACACTTGCTGGCTAAATCTTTGGTAGGCAGTTAGGTATAATTTTATTTCAGTTTTGTAATAGATCATTTAAGCATTGGGATTTGGTGTTGAGCTGTTGTGCACAAGGCTGCTGCCTTGAGGGATTTCATTATTAATAACACTAAATCAATGGAATCTTTGTTTGATGGTTTACTCAATCTATTATTTTCTTTTTGTCCGTAGTTCTGTTTAGGCTATAACGTATATTTAGGATTTGAGCTTATTGAAAGGACCTTGGAAGCTTGAGCGTGATGCCTTGGGACCATGGTGGCGGATAGCAGTTTTTATGTTATGTTCTTAGTATTTGTGGGTAAGGGAGCCTCTGTGGATAGCCTGTGACAATTTGAGTGGACAGACTATAGCCTTAGGGAAAACATGGTCACAAATCTGAGATGGATTCTTATTCTCTGCACTTGAACTTGTAGCTTAGTGAGAGATTATGCAAGAACAGACTCCCCTCTATTTTACTTGACCTCCATCAGATGTTAGCTTTGGCTTCTCTGTAGTGATTGCGGACTGGGAGGCTAAGTCATTACAGGCCTTCTATAGCAATGATCAGCTGTGCTTAGATCCTTATTCAACCTGTTGCTGGTCCTCTATGTGGGCATCAATGTGCTGCTGGTCCTCTATGTGGGCATCAATGTGTTGCTGGCCTTGACAATACACAGGATTTTATGGGTTGGAACTCCTATGAATGTTAGCCAGATCTATGCACAGAACAGGGGAGCTTGTAGCCTAGTAAACATAGTGTCTACAATGGTATTCATGGCCTGATTTGATCCATTGGATGAGGTTTGATCAGCTTACTCCTCTGGATTAGATTAGCAACTTCTGGCTTGATCAATGGGATTTGACAGACTCTATAGGATAGACTATGGCCATTTGAGGGGACAGACTATAGCCTTAAGAGCACCCCAAATGGCATTGGTAAAGTTGGATATTCCACCTTCTTGAGGTTAGTAATAGCACTTCGGTAAGGACTTGCTATAGAGAGAGACCTAAATCTGAGTTACATAACTAAATAAACCTGTAACCTAAGTTGCTTACTTCTCACCTTTTACTTCTATTTTAACACACATCATCATTCGTCTTTATCCCTTTCTTTAGCTATAGTTTATTCTTATCTTTTCGTAGTTTTTAGTATAGCTTAGTGACACCTAAAGACGCTTCCTTTAGGACAGCCAGATCTGCAGTTAGATCTAGAGACTACTATACAGCCCTTGTGGTTCAGATCAATATTCCCTGTGGGGCAAACTCTTACTTATCAAAACTTGCTACAACAGGCCCTGTATCTTGTAGGTCTGTGTGTATTCTTAAACTTGCTGTTTTATGTTTTTCAATCCACCTTCGATTAAATTTTACTAACACATTCTTATTACTAGATTCAAATAAAGTTAGCAGCAAGCATCTTAAAATACCCCAACACCTATTACCTATTAACACATGAGTTAGACCAAGGTGCGTCTATAACCTTTTTAGAAATAAAATGTTTTGAAGTATCGGTACACATGCAATTTATCAGCAAATATTTTTATATGATACATCCGTATGTATGTCATATAAATAACAACTGGCTTATTTCAACCAGGCACCGTAGACCCAAATTTATGCAATATACATTTACTTACACACCTATATTTCTATTTTGTGTACAAATAAAATCAGTTGAAATAGAAATAAACATCCAAAATTATATCCAATAGTTTTAGCAAATACCCTCGTAAATTTGACATATAAAGGTGTCACAAGTGTGCATCCAACTGTGTGAGAGCCTCAAAATCTGGGACAGTCTAGATCTAAACACCTTGCCGCAACAAGGAAGAGCTTGCCGCGACAAGCAACGTGGGTTGCCACGGCAACCAATTAAGGCTTAAGTGGGTCCAAGAACTCTTTTTCTTGTCATTCTCTATTTTCTATGGTGGGGTCTTTGTTCCTTTTCCCTCCCAAACTACATACAACTGCTATTTGCATGAAAAATCTTCCCGATTTTGCGCCAAGATCATTGCATGTCGGCAAATGGCTCTTGGGCAACCTCGTTCATCCCTAATTTCGATCGATTGTTCCACACTTCGATGTTCTTGTGAGGTAAAAACTCTCACTTCTGATTTTGTAGGTTATTTTCATTTTGATTAACCTAACATGCCTCCTACAAAGATCATGGTATCAAAAGATATGCCCGTATGCCCAATGGCGACGTTGAAATCAAAGGGAAAAGCCTCTTTGACCTCCCATGATCAAATTGATCCACCCGTGAATCGCGAACAACCTTTTTCATGATGGAACGTGAAGGCCATGGAACCAGAATGGCTTGTTGATGATTCACTGCTCGTACCAAATGACGTAACTGCATGGTCGATACGGTACATCGAACAGGCGCGCTTAGAAGGCTTATATCAGCCTATTCATACTCATTTCTACCCACGCCTCGTTCCTGCTTTTTATCAAAATTTAAAGGTTTCACCATTTGTTGGCCAACTCGAAACTGAGATTGATGGTTGCAAATTATATTTTTGCCTCCAAGACATAGATCAAGAAATGGACTGTAATGCGACTTTCGATGAAAGTCTTAGATTACGAACCCCACATTTAAGGGATGTGAAATTCCACCACATCACAACCAAAATGACTGATGGGCAGAGCTCCCCTTTTCAAGGTCTCTCAGTCCGACGCAGTCAGTTACCAAAAAATATGCGGTTTCTTGATTGTGTTTTTCGATGCAATCTTTACCCGATGCAGCATGAGAGAGAGCGCCGTGATGCACTCTTACAACCTTTATTTGTCGTTCATGAAAATAGATGGGTGAGCGCCCCAAAAGTTATCTGGGAAGGCATGAAATATGCCAATCTTCATTTACAAAGTAATGTCCCTAATCCCATGCCTGCATGCCCATAACCACGTTTGATCACCCACCTCCTAGAAGGTCATCACGATAGCGTGAATCAGGTCCCTTATCAAATCCCTCGGGGTGAAGAAATCCGTACTGACAATATGCGGGTCTTTACCCCTGCTATGTGGAAGAACATGTATCAAAGATCACAACAGGCGGTGAAAAACCGCCTAGCACAACAAATACATGGTCCACCCCAATCATCCCAAGCTACACCTTCCGCACCAACCCAAGAAATCTCCATTCCCTCACAAGACGAATCTATTCCTCCAATTCCTCCGTCTGAAGAGACGTATACCATTGCTAATCTTGCAAGGCTCATGCGAGAAAACCATGAACAAACCTTACAAAAATTCGATAATCTTTATCAAATTCACTATATGCTACATCAGCGAGTAGATTATATCAAGGAAGCCACAAATATTATGATGGAGCATACCTTTCAGACTGCTGCAAGCCCTTATATTGGAAGAGCACGAAACTATGTGTCTGCATACAATTGAAACGCAACCTTATTAGTGCCAGAGCTTCAACAACAAGATGCGGGACCGTCCTCAACTGACCAGTAACAGCCTAGTGCACAGCCTGGTGAGTATATAACTCACGTTTATAGCAATAAAATTTTATTTGTACACTTGATTTGGTTTGGGTTACTATATTGTGATCTGTACATTTGTCTATCTATCTGGAGTTCCATTTCCTTCTGATATCATGATCTAACGTAGTGATTATTGATAATCAGTTCCTTATTGCTTGTATTTTACCACACTGTATCACATATTAACGACAGATGATGACTTCGATCTACCATAACTTGACATCACTTTTCGTTTTCATTTATTTTTGAGGACGAAAATTCCTTAAATAAGGGAGAATGTAACAGATGCCCTATTTTAAACCCAAACGCTGTGGTAGGGCTATGAGTTCGGTCAGGCGTGTGCCAAACACGGGATAGAAATGACATTGAACAGTGCATATGTCAAGCATGTCGCCATATTGACATCTATAATATATCTAAAGTACTATATTGGTAGTCCATATATGTTGTTTAATATATAAGAGTTACACTTGAATAAAATAGCTGAAGTATAAGGCCATTGTATCGATAACAAGGTATAAATGCCTTACACATGCAATTATACCCTAGTTATAGAATATCAAGGTGTAAGAGCATTACACTTAAGCAAAACCTTGGTTGGCCTTATAGCTATGTACACGACATTAAACCCATGCATATAGCATAAGGGATTCTAGCCTATACACGCCAAAAGTATATGAGCTTGTCTTTAGATTAAACTTAGTTTTGGCTTATCTGCCTATACATTGAAATGGTGTACCAGACTTATAAGCAAAGAATGCCTAATGTGTCTCTTATGGGTATACACTTGCAAGTTGTGCAACCGTGGGAATTTTGACGATCCCGCCGCGATGATGTGCTCTCTAATAAAAAATATAGAGTCGCCACCCGGAGCTTTCGGTCTCCCGGGATACCTAGTTCATTTTTATGAGCACCTAAGTGCTAAAAATATGACTCTGAATCCGGTCCACACCAAAGGCTCTTGGGTAGGGGATTCAGTTATCGATCAGGAAGGTGTTAGGCACCCGATTAACCCGCTTAACGCGGTCTCTACTAATGGCTAAAAATAAAATAATGTAAAAGACAAGAAAATGGTTCCCTCTTGCCCAAATGGGCCTCCAATCCTATATGTGCCCCTCCGTTCCCACCAAAAATTTGGCGGCGTAACGGCACAAATGAGAGGATGGAGGGAGCTAGAAAGAGATAGGAGAAGAAAGGGGAGAGCCTGAGCCCTCGGGCCCTTGTAGCACCGTAGAGGAACCTTGCGTGGCTTGCTTTGATGAGCTCTTGAAGGCTTTCTATGGTGGAAAATGGGGTTCTAACTCTTAGGACTTAAAGCTAAGAGGTAGGGGACGGAGGCTAGGGGATCACACATACCTAGGCTAAGCGTTTTGGATGCAAGAACAAGCTTGAAATGAGGTTTTGGAATTCTAGAATTTGGATGAAAATAGTGCACAAAAGGGAGGAAGAACTTCTCACTTTGAGCTCTTTCTTCTTAAGCAAATTTCTCAACCCTTAAACCAAGGGGAGGGAGGCTCCATTTATAGGAAAGGAGTGGATTAGGAGGCTACTTAGAGGCTAAATAAGTTTAAGAATTAGGTAATGGGCCATCTAAGGTTTCCTAGGATTTTAAGTGTTTGAAAAGGTGTGAAGGTGGTTTTAATGGTGGATGATAGGTTAGTATTTTATATCACTTAAGAGTTGTAAATAGGCATTAAAGGGTGCAACAAAGTTATTAAAACACACCCCAAGGACTGAGGTGGTCAACAAGTCAAACCCCAACCCATTATTAATTTGTTCATATGCTGGCGCAACTAATAGTTGCGCCGCAAAAGCATAAGAAACAAAGGAGGAACAAGAGTGAAGTTGGCTTCGCGAGGGGTGGGGGGGCCCATTTATACCTAGCGCAACTATTAGTTGCGCGAGGCAAATTCTAGGGGAAAATGGCTTAGCGCAACTATTAGTTGCGCCAGGCAAAACTCCCGCCATAAAAGCCCAATTTTAAAATGGCCATAGCGTTTGATATATAACTCCGAGTGAGGTGATTCTTGGCTCATTGGAAAGCTGGAAAAGTCCTCTTTCCAATGGTATATGATTTGATATTTATAGAAGACCTCAGCCAGTCCTGGTGCACCACTCTTCATCCATTGCTCGGGAAGGTTAGGTTTAGGGTTTGGAATGGGTTCTAAGGGTCGGGATTAGTTTCTAAAGGTTTGGGGTAGGTTCTAAGGGATCTAGGGTGATTCCTAAGGGTTTGGGTTGATTCCTAAGGGTTTCATACATGCCATCAAAAGCTCAGGATTGCACCTCTCTCGAAAGGTGTTTCGATCGGGCCTTGGGCCAAATTTGGGTGTCTATAGATGCCCCACTTTGGTATTCGATCACTAGTGATCGTAAGCCAAAGAAAAGAGAGATTCGAAGAGGCCCAAGGCATTACTGATGGGTCCGCTGCATTCAAAACAAACTTCAAACATCAGGTGAGTAACATGGTGAGAAAATGAAAGCCCTGGAGTGCCAGGCTAATCATTCGCTTCTCAAGGTCATCGATTCCCAAGCGCTTAGCGACATTACTGGGCATAACCGATATGTCATGAGTTGCGAACTCCCTATAGTCGGGAAAGACATTCACTTCTCAGAATGATTTAGAGGTGATCGATGTTCGAGATTCATTCTAAATGTAACAACTTCGTAGGTAAGAGAGGTGATCGACCCACATTCAAAGATAGGTGCGAAGTAAACATACGCAAGGCTCCTCAATTTGCGTCCAATCCTACAAGGCATTTGATGACCTTATTGGATTATTCGTGGGTGCCCCTGCGGAAAGCAGGGTTCGAGATCTTTGGGCGAACCCATCGATCCCAAAGTTTATTTAGCATGACCACCTGAGCGAAGTGAATAGATGTCACAATGCTTTTTAGGTGTGCGTGCCATTTTTCAAAACGTGCCCCAGATCCACATGACCCAGAGTATCCAGTTTTGACTTCCTTGAATAGATCCAGCCAAACATAGGGCACCTCCCAAAAGGGGGCATCCAATCCTGGCCTCTGTTGACAATGATCATAATCATCAATTAACTATGCACAATCATGCACCCATCAGGGGCAATAAGCAACAACATAGGCGATGGAACCCCCGACCCAGACCCGCCCGGGAATAATTTACGGGGGCAAATGACCATCATACGGATACCCAGACGCATGGCGTACACTTTTTAGGGATACCGCTGCCCATACATGTTTTAAGCCTGCAAAAAATGAAAAGGGAAATGAACCCTTCTGAATGCATGGTTGCACATAGTTTGATTGACACATAATCTCATTCTCAACAGGTTGGTCTCAACCAACGATTGACATTTTTCAACGGAGAATCTGAAGCTTAGGACAACTCAAGTTCATACGAATCCAAAACAAAGCGCTCATCGCTCAAAAGATTTAGCAGTGGAGTTGACCCAATTGAAACATTGACTGCTTGACCGGGACTTACACCGTTGCTCCTACTTTGAAGTAGGATCCATGGATCCAAGGCGAACCTTTGACCTAGGACATTAATTTCGCACATCTGCATTGTCGATAAAATATTGACATTTTACCGCATCGAAACACACATGTGCATCACATGAAAACATAGATTTCTCTTTCTTTTCAAAATGATTTTCATCATTTTTTTGTTAGACCTGATGTCGGTGGTGAGATGCTTTATCTGATTTGTCCATCGCTGAGAAGTTGCCTGCTTCGAGGCTTTGGACCGTGTGATGTTCTTGCACATTCTCGAGAGAACGTCAGTCCCTTTTTTGTTTATACATATAAAGAAAATGCATCCTAAACAATAAAAGAAAAAGTAGATCTCTACCTATACTTTTTCATTTTCAAGATATTTTTTTGGATTTTAGTTTTTTGGAGATTTTTTTGTTATTTTTCTTCACTTTTGAGATTGAAATATGATGCTGAAAATATGTACATGAAAATGAGTACAAATATATCCACAGTTTTTGGTGTTTGGATTTTTCTTGATTTTTTTGTTTTTGGCTTTTTTCTTTTATTTTCCTCTCCTTTTTTTTTTTATGCCTTAATCATTGGGTGAGATTTTGAGAAACCTTGGGTCCATCTTTGAGCATGGTCGACCTCTTTCATGCAGTCGGACCTGAGTAAGTTTCCAGATTTTACCAAAGCTAGAACGTTGATCCCTTTGGATTGAGTTAAACCTTTCTCCTTGCCTCGGGTCATATGCCTGACGGTGCGGGTTTCACAAAGACAATTATGGTCGGAACCCGATTTGAACTAGCATGAGCGGCCCAGTCAGACAAGAGGGTACAGAAAGAGTAACAAAAGGGTTCCTCAAACATCAATCTTCTCAATCAGTCCAAACCTTTCTTCTCTTTTCTTTTTTTTTCTTTCTTCTTCTTTTTTTTTTATTTATCTCCTTTTTTTACCCGTGGTGCCCTTTCGGGTTTTCACCTGGTCCGCACAAGCCCGCTATTTTTACCCGTAATGCACTTTCGGGTTTTCACCACGTCCATCTTGCTTTGAGCTTATATTTTTATTTTATTATTTTTTTCTTTTTATTTTCTTCTCTTTTTTCAACAGCCACGACATAGACCTTGATTCTGTCATAGCCAGCTGGATGGGGTTCTGGTGTCGTCTCACGACTCGGCTCTTGTTGACTTAACAGATATTATGACTGCTTGCAAACCTACAAAGAGGGCTTCCTTCAGGGTGTAGCTTGGCCATGGGTTAGGTTAGGATTTGAAGGTATGCTGGGTTAAAAGGATTTTCTTGATACGGCTTCAGTTTTCTTGACATACTTTCTTCCTTGGGGGTTTTACTGTACATGCCCCGTGATTCTTCTACATTTTATTTGTTCTTTTTGCTTCATTTCAGGCAATCTCTTTTTAAGGTTTTGCTTTTTCGATTTCTTTTGATTTTGGTAGTAACTTTATACATATGCATCTTTTCTCTCTTTTTTCTTTGGTATATTTACACACACACTCATATATATATATATATATATATATATATATATATATATATTTGGGGAACGGGTTTACTGAAAGAAAGGCCCAGGCTCAAATGGGGTAGCAAAGGATATCATCATATTTTTTAAGGATGCTTTTTGGCTATTGTATTTGGAATGATGGCCTCTTTTGGTGGTTCTTAAGTAGTCACGCATCTGTATCACCAATACCTACCTTATTGTAATAGACTAAGAGTAGAACCGTCGGACATATCCAACGTTGATGGGCTCAGGAAGATGATCTCCATCCATGGTGGCGAGGCAGATGGCGTATCCTGGCAACACTTCTCGAATGACGTATGGTCCTTCCCAGTTCGGCTTAAACTTTCCTCTTGGATCGGCATGGAGGGATGGGAAGATCTTCTTTAGCACAGTGTCTCCTACCTTTAGATCTCAACCGCGGACACGTTTATTGTAAGCACGTGCGATTCGCCCTTGGTAAACTTGAGTTTGGCATAAGGCTAGGAGTCTCTTTTCGTCCAGTAAGTTCAGCTAATCAAAGCGTGATCTCTCTCTTTCTGCTTCGAGTAAGCCTGATTCCATGAGGATTCGGAGCGAGGGTACTTCAAACTCCACTAGGAGGACAGCCTCGATTCCATACACAAGGGAGAATGGTGTTGCCCCTGTAAATGACAGAATTTCGCTCCAATCTCAATAAGTGACGACCATTTTCTCAAGGATGCGGACGACTGTCTTGTTCGCGGCTTCCACGGCTCCATTAGTTTGAGGCCGATAAGGGGATGAGGGATAGTGCTTGATCTTGTATTGCTCACAGAAGTCTCGGATGCGCTTATTCACAAAGTTTGTGCCATTGTCTATGATGATATCTTTGGGTACTCCAAATCGGCACATAATATTGTTCTTGAGAAACTTCTCGACATGATTGGCAGTGATGTTGACATATCACGCAGCTTCTACCACTTGGGGAAGTATTCAATGGTGACGAGGATGAACCGATGTCCATTTGATGCTTTTGGATTAATCATTCTGACAATGTCAAAGCCCCAGGTAGCAAATGGCCAAGGAGTGGTCATGCAGTGAAGATCGATGGCAGGAGCGTGTATCAGACCAGAGTGTTCTTGACACTTGTAGCATTTTTGAACATGTTTGCAGCAATTCGATTCCATAGTGGTCCAAAAGTATCCTTGCCGCAGAATTTTCTTAGCGAGCATGTGACCGCTAACATGGACTCCGCATACTCCCTCATGGACTTCTTTCATAATGTCGACCGCTTCACTTTCAATAAGGCACCTGAGTAAGATATTATTGTATGATCGATGGTAGAGGCATTCCCCGCAAATGACATAACCTACCGCTAAACGTTGAATGGTTCTTTGATCAGTCTTGGATGTACCCTCTGGGAAAGTTAGGGTCTCGAGGAAATTCTTGATATCTGAGAACCAAGGTGGCTCATCATCAGGCTTTGTAGGTTCCTCAATCTGGAGGCAAAAAGTCGGCTCATTCCTCTGCTCGATCACGATCGGCTTCATCTCAACACCATAGGGGATTTAAATCACTGATGCCAAAGTTGCTAATGCATCGAAAAAGTGATTCCTTATTCGGGGGACGTATGAGAAAGTCACATCTTGGAAGCAAGCTATCAGATCCTCGAGGTGTTCATGATAGGGGATCAGTTTCTCATCTTTCGTCTTCCAATCGCCATTCGTCTGGCATATGATTAACTGTGAATCACCAAATACTCGAAGGTGAGTTACATTCAGATCGAGAGCCGCCTTCAAACCAGCGGTGCAAGCTTCATACTCGGCCATATTGTTAGTGTAAGGGAAGTTGAGCTTGATAGAGACCGGTACATGGGATCCTTTTGGTGAGATTAGGATGGCGCCAACTCCTTGGCCCTCGACATTTGCTACCCCGTCAAAGTGCATTACCCATGATTCTTCTGCTTCTTCTGTATCGTCCTCCGTCATGAACAAGATATCTTCATCTAGGAACTCAGTCCTTAACGGCTCATAGTCAGGTAAAGGATTATCAGCAAGATGATCAGCAAGCGCCTGCCCCTTGATCGATTTTTGAGTGACATACGTAATGTTGAATGCAGATAATAAAAGTTGCCATCGTGCAGTTCATCCAGTGAGAGCCGGTTTTTGAACAAGTATTTTAATGGATCCATTCGGGCTAAAAGTTGAACGGCTTGAGACAGTAAGTAGTAGCGGAGCCTCTGGGTAGCCTATACAAGGGCTAGGCATGCTTTCTCCAGGTGAGAATAGCGCGTCTTGTAATCGGTGAATTTCTTGCTCTGATAGTAGATGGCCTGCTCTCTTCTTCCCGTCTCGTCATGCTGACCTAAGACACATCCCATCGAAACTTTTGTCATGGAGAGATACATCAAGAGTGGTCTCCCTGGCTCAGGTGGTACCAAAATAGGTGGATTCAGGAGGTAGCTTTTAATTTTATCGAACGCTGCCTGACAATCATCATTCCATTCAACGGGAGAATTCTTCCTTAGTAGCTTGAAGATCGGCGTGCAGATAGGTGTTAGCTATGCAATGAACCGACTGATATACTGTATTCTACCCAAGAACCCTCTAACTTCCTTCTCAGTAGACGGTGGCAGCATTTCAGTGATGGCTTTGACTTTGATTGGGTCGACCTCGATCCCTCTCCTGCTGACGATGAATCCTAATAATTTCCCTGACATGGCGCCAAATGCTCACTTTTGTGGATTCAGTCGTAGTCGATACTTCCTCAGCCTTTCAAACAGTTTCTGGAGGTTTACCAGATGGTCGTTTCGCTCCGGTGATTTGGCTATCATGTCGTCGACATATACTTCAATCTCTCGATGCATCATGTGATGAAATAGTGCAGTCATAGCTCTCTGGTACGTCACACCGGCATTCTTCAGCCTGAATGGCATGACTCGATAGCAAAAGGTTCCCCAGGGGGTAATGAACGTTGTCTTCTCACGATCAACCTCTGCCATCTTTATCTGATTGTATCCTGAGAATCCATCCATAAAAGAGAGCATCTCGTGCTTAGTTGTGTTATCAACCAAGATGTCGATGTGTGGTAATGGGAAATCGTCCTTTGGGCTCACCCTGTTCAAATTGCGAAAATCGATACACATGCGGACCTTTCCATCCTTCTTTGGCACAGGTACGATATTGGCTAGCCATTACGGGTATTTAGATACCATGAGAAACCCCGCGTCATACTGCTTGATGACCTCGTCTTTGACTTTCAACATCCATTCGGGTCGGAGATGTCTCAGCTTCTGCTTGACTGACTTCATATCTGGGTAGAGGGGCAACTCATGCTCGACCAAATCAGTATCTAGACTAGGCATGTCCTCGTATGACCAGGCAAAAATATCTTGGTATGATCAAAGGAAGTCGATCATGCTTTTTCTTTCCTCAGGGGACAGTGATGTTCCAATTTTGGTTATTCTGGGGACTTCCTTAGTTCCTAGGTTGACATCCTCGGTCTCTTCGACAATGGGGGTAGGTCCATGCTCAAAGTCGGCAAATCGGTCAAGGAGCTCATTGGGGAGCTCCTCGAGGGGGATATCCTCGTTCAGACTCGTGATCCCTACCTCTTCTTGTATTTCTACATGGAAGGGGTCGATTTCATGTGGGACGGGCATTTTGATTAAGGCATCTCTTTGTGGGACATTTTCTGGAATTTTAAATGACAATATTTTTGGACTTTGGATTTTTTCAATGTTTTTGGGATTTTGTGTTTTTTCCATGTTTTTGAGTTTTTGTATTTTTTCCATGTTTTTGAGATTTTTGCTTTCTTCGGAGACGGACCCTTGGCAAGGCGGGTTGCTATATACACAAGGTATTGCCTGCCAAGGGCTTATCTCACTTTTTATAGGTTGTTTTTTTTTGAGAAACAGGCGCCAAACTTTAGGCCACTTCCTGCTTCCAGGGTTTGGAGCAAAGATGCCCAGTTGGGTACATGAGGGGTCGCTTCCTTACCTGTTGTGATGGAGGGTGTTAGTTGATATGGCTCATTGGAGTCAGCCTCCATCATGTTAATCCCCATTTCATCTGAGATGATATCCTCAAATGTTAACACGACTTTGTGGTGATTCACCACAGGGGGAGCTTGCTCAGGTACCGACCGTCGTTCCTCCAAAAGGGATAATGCGGCCAAATCTATCTCCAAGCTGGGAAGGGAGATCTGGGGATTGGTGGGATGAACTGGGGCTTTGACTTTGTGTGGGGTCAAATGGGTTACCCCATTCTGATCTATTTTTACGACCCCTACGCTGACAAAGGAATCCCTAATGTGTGGCCTAGGGTGAGGTTTCTCTTTTATGTTGATTCCTCGAGCTCTTGCAGCTACGGTGACCCTGGCTTTCTCTTTGGCCTCTCGGACCTCTTCTTCTGTGGGCTTGTATCCCAGATCGAATCTTACTTTTTATCCCTTAGCCACAACTGGCTCCCTTCTACCTTGTAATTTGGGTCCCAGACCCCTTCCTTTCTGATAGCCCCACTTTTAGAGCATTGCCACTGCTGCTACCATACCGCCTCCTGTTTTAGACATGATGCCCTCCATGGCCTCTGGGAGTATTGTCGACACCGGTATATCCAGCACATTGGGTTTTTCAACGCTATTGGCAGCCTTTTCTTTTTCGCTGTGCCCCTCTCCAATGATCGTGATGATCTTATACCCAAATGCAAATTTCAGTTTCTGGTGCAATGTGGAAGGTATGGCTCCGACTTCGTGCAGCCATGGGCGTCCCAATAATAAGTTAAACGAAGATTTAATATCCATGACTTGAAACAAGATGGAAAAGGTCATTGGTCCTATCAACAGCTCAAGATCAACTTCTCCCATTATTTCTCTCCTGGTATTGTCAAGCCCTCTTGCGCTGGTTCTGGTGGGCCTTAACATGCAGGGATCGACTCCTATCTTGGTGGCGGTTCTCAGCGGGCAAATATTTAATGTTGACCCATTATCAATTAATACTAAGAGAATGACCATGTTTCCAGATTCAATAGTTATATTCAAAGACTTGGAATGGCTACACCCTTCTTCTCGCAAATCCGCATCAGAAAATGAAATGGCATTCGGAGCCATCACTTGCCCAATTATCTGCCCAACTTCATCTGGGCTGACCTGGAGCGATACATGCGCATTCTTTAACGCCCCCATTAATGCTTGGAAATGGAGTGGGGACGTCATCAGTAGATCCCATACAGTGATATGGGCCGGCATGCTTCTCAGCTGAGTCTCCAATATGTGTTCTCGACTCAACTTCTCGAAGGGGTTCACTACGCTGTCTTTCTTCCCTTTAGGTTGGGTTTGCATTGCTATAGGTACTTCTGGCTGCTTTGATATCCTCCCAGACCTAGTAACAAAATCTACTGCCCCTTCTCTGCTGCTGCTACTATCGGCATTGACATCTATTTGTTCGTAGCTCAGTGGGACCTGATGAGGATCATAGGTTGGCCCTGAGAGCTGAAAAGGTATGACTGCAGGTACTTAAGGCACTTGTACTGTCGGCTCAGGAGGTGGGGGCAATACTTGATTTACCTCGGTGGTAGTGGGTCGGGTGGAATGATTGGGCCAAATGGGGGTGGTGAAGCTTGTGTGTGGTGGCACCAAAGGGAAAGAGGTAAAAGTAGGCCATTGATAGCTGGTGGGTACTGGCGGTAGATGAGGGGTCTGAAGGGTTGTCAGGATATTGATAGGGCGATGGGGTTCGTAGGCGGAACTTGGGGTAACGGGGCGGGTGCTGGCCATTGATAACTGATGGATGTGGGTATTGGATTGGGGGCCTGGTGACTTGAAGGGTAGTCGATGGGGGTTGTGGTATATGGCGATAGCTAGAATGGGGCGGGCGCCGGCCACTGGTAGTTGGTGGGTGCGGGTATAGGAGTGGGGGCTTGTTGACTCATCGGATAATTTGTGGTGTATGGTTGGTATGCATTAATATTCACATAATTGACGGGTGTGGTGGATGGATTTAATGCTGCATGGTTGATTTTTGAGGCCATGAAAGATATGATGGTGAAGCTTGGGCTGCAAAAGAAGGTCCACACTCTCCCCTACGGAAGACTCATCACCAAATTACTTCTGAAGGAAGGATACAAGATACCAGTGGGGGAGTTATCTGCTGACCTCTCTCCCACCACTTTTGCTAAAAGACAATGGGGGATCAGCAGAAGTCTAATGGATCCCCAGAAGAAGAAGAAGAAGGTTGAAGCTCAGAATGTCTCTGCGCAGGGAGAGGGAGCTGTTGTGGCAAAGGCCACCCCTGCCCCCAAAAAGAAGGCTAAAGCCCCTGCCCCAAAGAAGGTGGCGCGATCTTCTGTCACCTCTGCTTCTGCAGCAATCCCTCCATCCACCACACTTGCCTCTTCACTAATTTCTTCACCTATTCCATCTCTTCCTTTCCCTCTCTTATCTCCCTTTTCCATTCCACCCCCCACTGTGATTCATTCCTGGGTGGAAAGTGTTGAATCCCATGACAACACTCCCCCTTCACCCACCTTACCTGATCCTCCTCGACGCCAACCCTGACAGCCCTCCCTTGATAACATACCTTAAAAAGAAAACCTCTCACACTACCCCTGCCTTATCTTTATCCACTTCCACCTCCACTTTCCTTCCCACAAACACACCCCATATTGACCAACCCCTAGTCCAACCCGTCCCAACTACATCTTCCCTCCATGATCTTGACTTTAACCTAGCCACCACTTCAGGGTATCAGGCCTTCATGACTACCTTGCTGGATACCTTGCCCACCCATGACGTCCCTCTCCCAGATTCACCACTCCCTTCACCACATCACTCCCCAGCCCTTTTACCTTCTCCCCCTACCACTTTCCATCATGCCCCCACTTCCCCTTTCCAACCTGTTCCCTCCTATCCTTATACTCCACCCCAACCAACCTTAGATACCCTTACCCATATCCTTTCCCTCATACATGACATCCAAACCCAACTCTCCAATACCACACAGACCAGCCCAAATGCAAACGGACATCACCAACATACAATCCAGCCTTCAAACATTGACAACCCCAATCATCCCTACACAACCTCCTACCATCCCATTGACCCAACCCCCTTCCACCTTTGACTCCATAGTTCCAACAAACCTCACCCACATTGACTTACCTACACCCTTCACCCCCCAGACACCATACCCTACCACTCCTTCCCCTCTCTATCTACCCTACCCCCTCTAATACTACCTCCACCTCAATTTACCAACACTTCTACCCAAACTGACCCTATTCCCTTCCCTTCCACCTTTCCCATTCAATCCCACTTATTTGCAACCCCATCCCTTCCATTTCAACCCTTCACCATTCCATTCGTCCCTTACCCAGACCCATCCACATCCACTGCCCTTCCTTCATTTCACTTTCCACCCATACCTTCCATTCCACCTCTTCTCCCACCCCCTCCTCAATTCACTGACCATTCAACACAGACTACACCAGCCACTTCCACCCCTTCTCTTGACTTCATCCTTACACCACCCACTCTTCCCCCCCAGGATCAATCCCCTTCAACTTCTTCGACTCCATTTCTACCCATCTTACCCAGACACTCCTATTACACCCCCCCCCCTACTTCACCCTCCTCCATGCCATGAGGGACATTCCCTATATCAAGAGGGATGTTCTCAATGGCATGGTCCAACTCCGCCAAGCCATCGAATACCCCTTGCTGTAGAAACTTAGTGACTTGAAGCTTGCTCACCGCGAGCAGCTGAGAGATATTTCCAAAGGGTGGGAGGCAATTTTGGAGACCCTAAATGAGAACAAGGTTGCAGCAACGTATTACAAAATGACTACTGAGATTGAAAAAGCCAATGCAGAAAGGGCGAAAAAGCACAACCGGTTATTAGAGAAAAAATTAAACAATGCTCAAGAGATCAACCGACTCAGTAAGGAGCTTGCAGATACCAATCTCCTGTGGGCTAACAAGAAAAATGAAATCTTGGAACAGAGAGTTGCCTTCCTACTTTCCTAACCCATACAGGACACCCCTCTCGCCACAGCTCCCCCTGAGGCCCCATCTTCTTCCACACAACTAGGCCCATCTTCTTCCACTGCCCCTACCCCAACACCTATACAACCTGTTCCCCCACCTCCCATAGCCCCAACTCAGGTACCTCCTCCTGTTCCTCCTCCAATGCCTCATGCAGTTCCTACTGCAGTACCTACACAAACGGTTGCTCCTACTAAAGTCCCTACTGCAGCTCCTGCTCCTGTCTCAGTGCCCCCCCTGTTCCCTCTCCTGCTACCAAAAGAAAACGCACTCCTTCCAAGAAAACTCCCACTTCCAAAAGAGCCACTGCAGCCCAAAAAGGTAAAAGGCCGGCCCCTCCATCCCCACCTCCAAAGGTCACCAGAGCTTCTGCTCAGGATGATCCCCATGGTCGCCTACTTTCCAAAGAGGAACGTAGACAGGCTACTGCTGCCCTTGGATTGGATCCCTCTAAGCTTTTTCCTTCTGACTCGGACTCTGATTCTGCACCACCTAGGGATCCCAAAGGTTCTACCATCAGCCGCTCCTTCATCAAGCCCTGCTGGACAATCCTATCCTCAGCGAAGGAAGGTTGCTGCCAAGAGGACTACTCCCCCAAGTCGCTCTTTGAAAATTGGAAAAGACAAATCTGCCCAGTCTGAGGAGGCACCACCACTAAGCCAGCCCGTGAAAGGGAAGAGCCCTGCCATTCCTGCAGCCAAAGTATAAGAACCATCTTCTGTGGCTCCCCCTAAACCAGTGAAAGGGAAAAGTCCTCTCCTGCCTCAGGTGAAAGCAAAAGCTAAATCCCCTGTTGTCCCTCCTGAGCCAGCACCAGCCCAATCCCCTCTTATTCCCCCTCCGGCCCAGCAAGGGCAAGCCTCCAAAGGTAAGGGCCCCAAAGGAAAATCTCCCACCAAACCCCCTGAGCCAACCACTGATAAATCTTCAGAGATCCCTCCTGAACCAAAGAAGAGAAAAATGAGGGTCAGGGCTCCAACCATACCCAAAACGGCAGACCAAAGAAAGGCTGAGAGAGGCCGAAGGAAGAAAGAGGAGGCTTACCTTCAAGAACATGCCAAGAAAATGGGTTGGGACATGTTTTGAGCCAGATTCTGACTAGATTGTCCATAGGATTTTATCTGTTTTCGTACTCTTTTTCTTCTGTTTTCTTGTAGTTTGTACACATCTCATTTTTAATAAACTTTATTCTCTTATCATTACTATTTTGCTTTATATGTTGTGTGTTTATTTCTTGTTCTCGTCTTCTATGCTGTAATAACTCTACTGCACAGACACCTCTGAACCAGTGACGACACTGCTTCTCATAGGTTTGGGGGTGTGTCAGGCAGATCCTGCCAATGGAATAGCTAACATAAGTGCAGCTGACTCATCTCAGCAATATGGAAATGGACCTCTGTTCACTTAGGAATCATGAAAATAAGAAGTTTAAAATTTTTGTAAACTTTTGACATTATAAACTTCTAATACTCCACATTTCCATGATAATATCACCAAGGAAACTCACTTGTATCCGCACTCAGTGAATCAGTAGAGAGAGAAAAAGGTGAGGACATACTTAAAAGTTCAAAGGAAGACCATAACCAGTGAGAATTGGGCCTATATAAAAAAAAATTTCCATCTTTTGAGGAGTAACCAAGGCAATTCCTTCTAGTTCTAAAGACTGACTGAGTCACTGTGCTCACTAGAAGTTAGGTAAATCCAAGTTGAAACAACTGACAGTACTCATGAGACTGAGGAAAGGATCAAGGCCTTCTCTTGGACAGTTTGAGCCTAATAAGACCAACCCTTAAGTAACTGCCCTTGTCCATACCCCCTTTGAGCTTTAAATCCTAAATTTCTTCAAAATACACAGTACTTGAACTCGAACCTATGAACACCTTGACCTACCCTCACTCTGAGAATTCAGAAGGTAAAGAAGAAAAAGTTGAAGATGAACTAGCTATGGTCAACAGTAGGTGAATGGAAAAGAAATACCTCAAATCTGGCAGTATGATAATTGGGAGCATGGTGGCATTTCTGAAATGTAAAAACAAAAAAAAAAATAAATAAATAAAAATCAGAAAATTCCGCAAGAAGGAAACAAAAATAACAATGAAGAGAAGGGAGGAGTCAAGAGGAACTTTCATTGGAAAATCAAAATCAAGAAGAGAAACTGATCACTTCAAATCTGAGAATCTCAAAGAAGATGAAAGGAGCTGAATTCAAGAAGGTGAAGTCATGAATCACCTCTGTCACCTACTGATTTCTCAATTTTGAACCCCTTCTCAACCCTCCATTCTTTCAACCCCACTCCATAAGCCACATTACAACCCAGTTAAAAGCCCTTGTGATCCAAAAGTTGAGTGAGCTATCATGTGAAGATAAAGAGTTATCCAATCTATGGTGAGGAACTGCCAAATATGTCAGCACATAAGAACTCTGCCTAAGCTCATGCTTACAGACCCATTTGGGGGATGCAACTGCTCTTGAGCCTGTAATAGAGTGAACCCCTCAACAAAACCCTTATGAGAGTATGCCCTGCAAAGTTTTTAGGTCTGAACTTGAATGCATTATGTATGACCTTAACCTAATTTTTGACCTAAGGATAAGCTCAGTGCTGGCACACACTAGTGCAGTTTTCTGTGATTGTAAACTAATTGGAAATGCTGTGCAATCAGAAGAGTTTATGCTGTTTAAGTTACTGTACAACCAATGAATTAAATTTCTTTTATGCTTAATGATGCAAGAGTAAACTAAGTCTGCCCCTTGATTACTCATTGGATGATATTGCATTTTTGTTAACTGTTTCATTGAAGAAGTTTGTGGGTGTCTTCACTGAAAATCCTCAGGAGACTTCACTCCTCCAGTAGGGATCACCTAGGGGTTTAAAAGGCTTGGTACATATGCTAAATGTATCCGTGCTCCCCACGAAAGTGGCATTTAATTTTTATATTAGGTTTAATGTACCTTTGCTAATGGACTAGCAAAGATTAGGTTTGGGGGTGTGTTAAGACCTGAAAAGTACCACTTTTCACCCCTTAACTTAACCTTTTATTAGAACCATAGCCACCTAATAAGTCCTTATTAAGTGTTTTATGTAGGTAGTACCCAGCAGTGATATAAGGCCAGGAATCCTGCTAAAAAGCCTGTTTTAGCACCAGAAGGCCCTCAAAAGGATGAAGTCTGAATCCAGACCTGAAAATGAGCCTCGCGCAGTCCAGCTGTGCTTCCCAAGATTCTACAACAACTTCTCGCCCAGATGATTGACTGAAGAGCCTCAGAAACATAAACTCGTGCAGCTCTCGCGAAGCTCAAGAATAGAACACCTCGCCCAGTCTCGCACAGTTCAAAGCAGACTTCTCTCAACCGCGCCGCATTCACTTAGACGGTGAAGAAGAGAGCGGAAGACTCCTCGAGCGGTCATCGCGCGATCGCAGGATGCAACTATCAGAAGATAAATCCTCGTGCAGTTCTCGTGCCATTCAAGAAGAAAGCGTCCTTGAGAAGGCAAAGCCACCCTCACAAAGATCAGTTAAGACATGGAACCTCGTGCAATTCAGAACTCATTAAAGCCTCGCAAGGTAACTCGCGAAGCCCAGTGAGGATGAGTGCTCGTGAAGTTCTCGCGCTATTCAAATCTATCCTCGCAAAGATCAACCTCGCGAGTGCTTAATCTCCAACCCCGCAACATCTGAGGCTCTGATGTCCACTCAACCTCGCGACTGCCTGAAGAGCAAACCAAGCCAACCTCGATTAGGTGGAAGCTTTAATTTCAAATCATCCTAGCGAAGAATAAAAGCAACCACGTGATAAGTCTGGGAAACAATGGGTACCTAGCGAAGCTCTGAACCTCAAACTTCCATCTCTTCAGCTGAGGACTTTATGAGAATTTCCAGCAATTAGGGCACGCACTCCCATGCTCAAATCTCCATGCACGTGCCCCAAGGCATCAAAGGATCACTATTCGGCCACGTGGCATCGTTAAAATTAGGGTTTCCTAACCCTAATGCGTCGCCACACCACTGCTATAAATACCCACACTTAGCTTAGGTTTTGGGAGCTTAGACTTTCTTTTCTTTCTACATCATGGAATAGCTAGGAACCCATCTCATTTCTGGGAGACTTGATCTGAGATCGTTTAGTTTATTTTTTTGTAGTTGTAAGTAGTTTTCTTTTTCTTTTTCCTTCTCTCCATAGTCCAGCACTTGCTGGCTATGTCTTTGTATGTATTTTGAACTAGATTAATGGAAGTTCTGTAATAGGATCTATACTTTGTGGGATTTCTGTTTGTGTGTGAGATGCTCTGTGCAAGGCTGCTGCCTTGTGATCCGCCATTACTTTCGCTGTGTTTCAAAGCAATGGAGGACTGATTCTAAGGGCCACTCAGATCCAAGTGACCTGTGTGTCTGGGCTATCATGGTCCTATACAGCCTTAGTCCCACCATAGGACCCACTAGATCTGAAATCCCCATGGGAGCTTGAGCTGGTAGCCTTGTGACCATGGTGGTAGCAGCGATATTCTTGTTTTGTCTTGGGCTCCGTGAGGAGGATAACCTCTGGGATAGTTTGTGACCATTTAAGTGGACAGATTATAGCCTTAGGGTGATTCTAATCCACCGATCCAGGATGGATCCTTCTTCTTTACACCTGAGCTTGTTTCATGGCTTGGTGATGCGCTAACGATGCTCCAGCTTCAACCCACCAATGCCTGACGCACTAGTGGCACAAGTGGCCCTGCGGCTGGCTCGGATGGCCACGCCGCGAGCCCACGTCACATTGTAGAAGCCTGGTGGGAGATTGTACAGAGGTAGACTCCCCTATATTTGTATAGATCCGCCATCAGATGTTGGATCTGATCTGGTTATAGAGATTGTAGGCTGGTGACTGGACCATTGTAGCCTCACTCAAGCAATGGACAGCTAGATCGAAGGTTGTACTCAATCTCTTGCTGGTTCTATGTGTCTGGGTTATTATGGTCCTATACAACCTTAGCCCCACATATAGAGCTTTAGAGGTTGAGGTTCCCTATGGATTCTTGAGCTGGTAGCCTGGATGAAATAGTGCCTGCAATGATTTACTGGTTATGTTTTGACCCATCCCTGGATAGTGGTTCCCCTATGGGATAATCTGTGACCATTTGAGTGGACAGGTTATAGCCTTAAGGGTGGAATCATGGCAGAGTGATGGGTTGGATCTTTTCTCCTCAGTGGTGATAATGTTGCCACTGGACCGGATTTCTATAGCATTAGATCTGAATCTGAGTTATAAAACTCCTCTGATTTGGGTTCAATAACATACTTCTCACCCTCTTATTTTTATTTTCCACACTCCATCCATCCTCTCAACCCTTTCTGTAGTTTAGACATTAGAATACTTAGAATAAGTGACCTTAAACTCCCCTCCTTTTAGGACTGCCAGATCTGTAGTCAGATCTGAAGGGACTACTAGAGATGGCTCCTTTGGAGCTGTAGATCACCTTTCCCTATGGGACAAACTCTTACTTATCAAAACTTACTACAATGGACCCTGTATCTTGCAGGTCTAGGATTTCTTAGTTGTGCTAATTCCATCTCCTGTTTTACTCTTTCTTTGATTTTCAAATAACTTTCACCACCAACCAATAAAGTAAGCACACACTCAGAAGCCCGCTAAAAGGAGGGGGGCTCTATTTATAGGAAAGGAGTGGATTAGGAGGCTACATAGAGGCTAAATAAGTTTAAGAATTAGGTAATGGGCCATCTAAGGTTTCTTAGGATTTTAAGGGTTTGAAAAGGTGTGAAGGTGGTTTTAATGGTGGATGATAGGTTAGTGTTTCAAATCACTTAAGGGTTGCAAATAGGCATTAAAAGGGTGCAACAAAGTTATTAAAACACACCCCAAGGACTGAGGTGGTGAACAAGTCAAATCCCAATCATGAATTTCAGGGAAAAAACCCATTGTTACTGTTCATATGCCTGGCGTAACTAATAGTTGCGCCAGGCAAAAGCACAGTAAAACAATGAGGAACAATAGCCTGAAAGTTAGCTTCGTGAGGGGTCGGGGCAAAAAAAGCCTTGCGCAACTATTAGTTGTGCCAGGCATATTCTAGGGGAAAATGGCTTGCCGCAACTATTAGTTACGCCAGGCAAAAATCCTGCCAAGAAAGCCTGATTTTCAAATGGCCATAACGTTTGATATACAACTCCGATTGAGGTGATTCTTGGCTCGTTGGAAAGCAGGAGAAGTCCTCTTTGCAATGATATATGATTTGATATTAGTAGAAGACCTCAGCTAGTCCTAGTGCACAACTCTTCATCCATTGCTCGGGAAGGTTAGGTTTAGGGTTCGGAATGGGTTCTAAGGGTCGGGATTGGTTTCTAAAGGTTTGGGGTAGGTTTTTAAGGGATCTAGGGTGATTCCTAAGGGTTTGGGGTGATTCCTAAGGGTTCCATACATGCCATCAAAAGATCAGAATTGCACCTCTCTCGAAAGGTGTTTCGATCGGGCCTTGGGCCAAATTTGGGTGTCTACACAAGTTATAAACAAATGATGCCTGATTTGTTGTTTAGGTAGATACATTTAAGAGGCAAATGCTGGCTTTGTATAAAACCCCAGCTTGATTATGCTAATAAGCTACTTTCAACTTCGCTTGACTCCATGACCTCGTGAGTCATCCATCGACTCCATGCACGCAAAGTACAACTAAACCAATATAAAAAGGCATAGGAGCTTTCTCCTTCTTCCTGCTTCTGCTCCTCCATCCTTGGGTAAATCCTATCGCATACAGCCATGCAAGTGAATTTTTACTCTTCAAGTAAACCTGGTAGTTAAACCATAGATACGTAAGTACACCTCTACTAAGAATGACACCCATTCCGCTATTACTTTCCTCACACCTTCAATGCAATTTGACACCGTGAATTGCAAAACAATCTTTTGAGTTGGTCCCGAAAATTTCATCGAAACATCCTTACAACCGTAGCTTCGACATAACGGTCACGAGTTCGGCAAACACAATTTCAACACCAATTTTACGTCATCATAAACAAATAGTGCACCAAAACCAGTAAGTAGAAAGACAACCTATTTACTAGTTCAGTTGAATTAATTCAACAATAACGGATAGGTCTATGGTGTCGATTCAATGAGATCGACTTGACATCACACAAAAAGCTAATTGTAAAGGAGTTTGGAATCAAACATACACTGGATCCTTTATATGTGTATTCAGATTCAGATAAAGGATAAATTAACTAACTCCAGTGGCATAAACACATACTGCACCAAAACCAGTAAGTAGAAAGACGACCTATTTACTAGTTTAGTTGCATTAATTGAACAATAATGGATAGGTCTATGGTGTCGATTCAATGAGATCGAAAAAACATCACACCAAAAGCTAACTGTAAAGGAGTTTGGAATCAAACATACACTGGATCCTTTATATGTGTATTCAAATTCAAATAAAGAAATAATTAACTAACTCCAGTGGCACAAACAAATAAGGCATGTCTAATGTTTATAGTATAGAAAATCCTCCAGTCAAGGAAGATTAAAAGACCACACATGATACCACGACAAGTCATGTGCTCAGGCTTGCCGCGACAACCTCACAAGGTTGCTTCGGCAAGGGCTTCAGCTGTGCTACTAGCCGAGGCAACCCTTATGGCTTGCAGCGGCAAGCCTATGTCTGGTTATCATCCTTGCTTTCATGATCCTTGGTCTGTATTTGGAAATTGTTAGCATATGTACAGTGATCCTACAGTGCATTAACCTTATCAAGCATGTATGTTGGGTCTCACGTGACCCACTATGCCATGAGTTATACTAAACTTCCTATATATAAACCATAGGTGCAACTTCGTGCACATGCCAAAGGGATAACAATGACGGCGTTTGTGGATGCTTGGGTGCACCTATCAGCAGCTATATGTAAGCGTGACGTACATAGAAGTAAAGGTAGGGAATTTATCTTCCTACTTTATGTATTGATTTTCATATTTGCACCCTATTATGTATATCAAATTCATATGTGTACAAATAACAGAAGCCATGACGGGAAACACATGCTTTTTGCATAACGCTACGATGAGTAGTTTAACATATAGTGAATGGACTAATGATACTAGGTTAAAAGTATTTGGTGTATGCTACATTCCTGTAGGGAATAGTTATAAAGATGCAACATTGGATTATGTATTGGATTTCACATAATAAGCATGTATTACCATGTTACATTTCAATCATGTAAGACCATGCAAAGTTTGATCATGTATATGATGGTTGAATTCGCTATGAACGGGTTGAGCATGCAAGTTTAGTTATATTAGCTAAATTGCATCATATTGCATTATTCATATTCTGTTATTTTTTATATCCTCTATATGTTGTTGCTTCGTTTTGAGTCAAGTGATCCTGCTTTTTCGGGAGCTTGACTGTATACCTGACAAGCGATCCCGCTAACTCGGGAACTTGATTTTCTTGGTCCAAGTGATCCCGCTAATTTGGGAGCTTGCTTTATCTCTGTCCAAGTGATACCGCTACCTCGGGAGCTTGACAAGTGATCTCGCTAACTCGGGAGCTTGATGCTTTTGTTCCTACACGTGTTTTTATACATCTAATAACCTTGTTTTATTTCAACATGATTCCTTGTTCCACATGATTTCTAGTATCTGTTGCACCATAAATTTTGGTTCTTATTCAACATGTCAGCATGATCATTTAGTCACATGATAATGACGTGTTTATGTTGGTAAAATAAGTTTTATTTATAGTATATGCACCAAAATGTGAATGTGATGATCAAATATCTGAATTAGCAATATAAATATCCCTGCTGAGCGTTGATGTTAGCTCATTCTACGACTTGAATGTCTTAGCTGCAGATTTTGATCTGGAGCACGCAGCTGATCCCACTTACGTGCCGAACGAGGAGGAAGAAGAGGACGACAAAGAAGATGAAGAGGAAGAATTTGTTGAAGAATTATTTCCTAAATAGGTTTGAGAAAGAGAGAGAGAGAAAGAGATATTTTTCATAAACTTGTATAAACCATGTATGATATTTTGGTCTGAGATGTGTAGGTTTCTTTTCATTGTTTAGATGATGGATGGCCGTCATCAATGGAAAACTATACATCATATCTATTAGCCTTGTATATAGAGTTGATGGTTTTGCATATAGAGTTTGATCGTTTACTACTTAAATGAGTAAATATTAGTTTGCTTTGCCATATAAATGCATGTCAAAGTAATTACATAGCTTTCGCATTTGGAATACTTTGTACAATCTAAGACACTCTTGTATGATAGGATCATGTTAGGTGATCCGATGACGCGACCTTATTTATATACGAGAAAGAGGAAATGTCGGGTTGTCACATAACCCTAATCCTCAATGACCTAAGCACTGACCCTCCAAGCTCATAGCCGAAATTAGGCTAAGGATCAGAGGGTTTCTCATAAAAATTATAGCTTAAATACAAGTTCCCCAACAAATATCTTGCTTTGGCCAATAGGAGAACAGAAGAGGAAATGCCCCATTTGCCACTGCTTTCGTGGCTCATTTGTGGTCCTTAGATGCCTTGGGATGTGGGAAATAGTTTGGCATCTTGGGATGTGTGCCCTAATTGCTGTGAAATCCCCAAAAAGTCCCTGTGTATGGACTAAGAAGTAGGGAGTCCATGCCTCGCGAGGCTGCATTTGCCTATTTTACCTCTCGCGAGGCTGGAGTTGCTATTGAAGAATGGCTCACAAGGTTCAATTTTTGTGAATGTTGCAGCTTGCAAGGATGAAGCTCCAGGTGGTTTAGGTCTCGAGGATGTCGCTAGGCTGAATTACAGCTTGTCAGGTTCCCGCGAGGATAGACTTTGAGCTTCGCGCGGATGATCACCAGGATGGGATGTGCTTCTCGCATGGTTGGCTTTCTCTTTCAAGTGCACGAGAGGTTCGTGATGCATGTCTTCTAAAGTTTTGATGCTCCCGAGGTCTGCACGAGATGCTTTTCTAAAGCTTTTCTAAAGTGCACCGAGCGAGATCTGTGTGAGCTTTTAAATGCTGCAGGCTTGAGCTTTGGGAGAACTGTGTGAGGGGCTTTTCCTGTGAAAGTGAACTGTGCGAGGGTCCATTTATCCTTCTCTGCTGCTGTGCACATCCTGCTGCAGCAAACTCCTTTGTTTGGGTCCATCTTCCTTTCAACTGTTGGGCTTCCAAGGTCCACTTAGGCACTCTAATGCTCACTATGGTGTGTACCACCATGGTGTATCCTCTACTCTTAACTCAACTATCCTCCTTGGCTTCAATTCTCTCTCTTTTGGCCTCCAAAGCATGATAGTTGCACTAAGCTGTAATTTTATTATTAACTACAAAACACACTTAAAAGATGATTATTAAATGGCTCCAAGGTGTAGTAAAGGCTGGGTTAGGAGGTGAAAAATGGTATTTTTTAGTGAATAACACTTCCCCATCAAAGTCATGCTGATTGTTCATAGCTTTTTCCCAAACACCACTGGAGGCGATTTCTCAGTTGGCTCCCCCATCTTCCATACATCACCTTTGTGCTTAAGCAGGGCAGTGATCAACATGTTGTAGGGGAGTCCATGTGGCTTCAGCTGCTTTTGGACTTTAATGTGTATGTCTTGCATCCCCTCAAAAATTAGCTGGGCAGCATTGATGCAATGATCATGGGAGAACGAGTACAAGGCATCTGCTATGGGGTGCCTCCTTTCCTGTGAGTGCCCAACTACAAAGATGTTCTTCCTGAGAACACTATCCATGAAGAGCAAACCGGGGCTGAAGGCACTCCTCATGAGTGAGTCTCCAGAGGCTTTCTTTCCATTGGTCAGCTTCTCTACAATCTTTGATATGGAGGCAGTAAATGGTGGCCCTAAATTGCAAGCTGGGTCATATGCAACTAGAGTGCCCAAAGCCCTTGCAATATCAGTTGTGCCCACAACTATTGTAAAATCATCCAATAAAATGACTAGCACAGGGTCCTCTTTGTTAGGTCCACCCTTATACTCCTTGAGTCTAATATTCTGGTACCTAAGCTTGACTAGCCTAGGGTACACCAATTCCTCTAAAGGCCCCAACAAGGTATCCAAGGAAGCCTTGATAAAAAATTCCATGGCTTAAAGTGCCAAGGCTTCCTTTTTAAAAAATTCCTTATCAAAGGCAATTTCAGGCTCCAAACCCATGACATCCATAAAATCTTTGGGTGTGGTCAGTGGATCAGCTTCTAGGGTAGCTTCCTCCTGTTGTTTCTGCTTCTTGGGCTTGACAAATTTTGGGTATGTGGTGGCAGTCCTTTCCCTTTTCTTAGGAGCAGCTCGCTTCTTAGGTTTTTCAAATTGGGGTTCTGGGGCTTCAAGGGTGGAGGTTGTTGCAATCCTCTGGGATTTCCTGGTGGGAGTGGGAGGGTTAGTTTGGGCAGGGCTCAACAACCCCTGCAGGGTTTCTCCAATTTCTGAAGTGTCATCCATTCAAACCCTAGTTTAAATCACACCAAATTGAAATCCTAGGTTTTCCACCACCTCACTAACTCAACCCAGTAACTAATCCCCAACTAAAATAATCCAACCTAGTAAAGAGATTTCAAAATAAAAATAGGCTGAGAAGGATCTTTAAACTTACCCCCAAAAGCTAGGGTTTTACAAAGGAAGCTGTACAGTGGACCAAATTGACTTTTGGCAGGTGTAAAATTATTGGCTTGTGTTGCTTAGCAATGTGGCAAAAGCGCTGGGTGAATGGTGGAGCAAAAATGGCAGTGAAGAAGGAAGATGAAAATTCCGGTTTGGGAACCAGCTTTGTGCTCGAGTGCTTTAGCAGGAAATGAGAGAATGAACTATCGAGGAGCTTTAAATCAAGGAAACTCAAGCATTGATAGGCTGATTTGTCATATTAGGGAACTCAAGAGGCTCTTGAGCAGATGAAATCGCTGGAAATCAGCCTGTCGATCAGTGAATTTGAATTGCTCGACAGGTTTACTTGTTGAAACTCAAAGCCTCGAAAGGCTATGCTTCAGGTGTTTTAGCTTGAGAGGATCTCGAGCAGCTACTTTTTCTAAAGCAGAGCCTGTCGAGGCTACCTTTTCTTGAAGAAATGTGGCACTAAGCTTTAGGTGTACCTGCTTGAGAGGATGTCGAGCAGATACCATTTAAACATCAGAGCCTGTCGAGGGCTCTATTTCTCTTAGGTATTGGGGCTCGATAGGCTACTCTGTAGTGTCAGAGCCTATCGAGAAAGCCAAATATGTAGTGATAATGACTCGAGAGGATGCCTAATCCTCTCGAGAAGGCTAAAAATATGTCATTTTGACTCTTGTGTTGTCAAGCCCACTACCATGCTAACACATACACACTCTCATTTACTTAAACATTTGTTTCCTATGCTAAACACAAACATCCTAACACCACAGTAGACTCCAAATATGCACAAATCATAGATCACACAAAACACAAATCACAGTGATTCATACATCGCTCAAAACATAGATCACACAAAATATAGAAAATGATAGAATTTCAAACAACAAAATAACTATGTTACACAGTGTATAAGGCTGGAGATCACTCAACATTGAGAGGTTCCTGGAAGTGTATGGTTTCACAGGGCTCCATAGTATTTTCCACACAAGATTTGAGCCTCTGATCATTTACCTTCATGACCCTACCAGAAGTGGGGTCCATGATCTCCACAACCCCAGATGGGAATTCATGGATTACAATGAAAGGTCCATCCCATCTGAATCTTAATTTGACTGGAAAGAACTTGAGTTTTGAGTTGAAAAGCCATACCTTGGCTCCATCAGCAAAGTCCTTCCTCAGAAGGTTCTTGTCAAAGAAGGCCTTGGCTTTCTCCTTGTAAATTTTGGCATTTGAGTAGGGATCCAACCCCACTTCCTCCAACTCAAATAGCTGCAATTTCCTATTTACACTAAAAGAAGTTAGGTCCATGTTCAAGCTTTTGATGACCTATAAGGCCTTGTACTCTAACTCCATTGGGAGATGACATGCTTTGCCATAGACCAAGCTAAATGGGGACATTCCAATTGGGGTCTTATAGGTTGTCCTATAAGCCCACAAAGCATCATTTAATTTCAATGGCCAATCCTTCCTTTCAGTCCTAACTGTTTTCTCCATGATATGATTGATTTCTCTATTGGAAATCTCCACTTTCCCACTAGTCCGTGGGTGGTATTGAGTAGCAATCCTATGTATAACAACATACTTTTTAAGTCGGCTCTGAAAGTGTTTGTTACAGAAGTGGCTTCCCCCATCACTGGTGATTGCTCTAGCAATGCCAAATCTAGAGAATATATTTTCTTTGACAAACTTAAGGACAACTTTGTGATCATTTGTCCTTGTGACAGCAGCTTCCACCCATTTGGAAACATAGTCAACAGCCACAGGCATAAAGTTAAAGTTCATGGAAGGAGGAAAGGGACCCATGAAATATATCCCCCATACATCAAATAGCTCCACAACAAGAATGGGTTGCAGTGGCATTGAATCTCTCTTTGATATGCCACCCATCCTATGACATCTTAAACAGGTTTTGCAGTGTTCAAAGGCATCCTTAAACAAGGAAGGCCAGTAAAACCCACACTGCAGCACCTTGGCAGCTATCTTTTTCCCTCCAAAGTGTCTCCCACAAGCATTTTCATGGCACATGATTAAAATACTGTGGGTGTCACTTTCAGGGACACATTTCCTAATTACCTGGTCTACACAATACTTATACAGGTATGGATCCTCTCAGAAAAATTATTTAACTTGTAAAAAGAACAAGTCCTTGTCCATCTTAGACTAGTGGGAAGGAATCCAACCTACAGCAAGGTAATTTAGTATATTGTCAAATCAGGGTACAGCAGACTGGATGACAAATAATTGCCCATCATGGAAGGTGTCTTTCAATGGTGTTGCAGCACTATCTTCACTCAGGATCCTTGACAATGGGCCAGCAACCACATTTTCTATCCCTTTTTTATCTTTGATTTCAAGATCAAACTCCTGCTGGAGTAAAATCCATCTAATCAACCTTGGCTTTGCATCTTTCTTTGCTAGTAGGTGCTTTAGGGTAGAGTGGTCAGTTAAAATCACAATTTTAGACACTAATAAATAAGGTCTAAATTTGTCCAAAGCAAACACAACAGATAGAACCTCTTTCTCAGTTGTTGTATAATTCAGCTGAGCTTCTGTCAATGTCTTACTGGCATAATAAACTACACATGGCAGTTTCTCTTTTCTCTATCCTAACACAGTTCCCACAGCAAAATTAGATGCATCACACATCAGTTCAAAGGGCAGGGCATAATAAGGTGCTTGGATCACAGGGGCAGAGGTTACCCATTTCTTCAAAATCTCAAATGCTTCATGATATTCAGCATCAAACACAAATGACACATCTTGACAAAGCAAGTGGCACAGTGGTTTGGAGATTTTGCTGAAGTCTTTGATAAACCTTCTATAAAATCTTGTATGTCCTAAAAATGATCTGATTTGTTTGATTATTTTTTATGGGGGCAAGTGAGAAATCAGGCCAATTTTTGCTTTGTCAACCTCATTGCCTTTTTGGGATACCACATGGCCAAGCACAATGCCTTGAGTTACAATGAAATGGCTTTTGTCATAGCTCAAAACCAAATTGATTTCTTCACACCTTTGAAGTACAAGGTAGAGGTGATGCAAACATTGACTAAAATCATCCCAATAAATTGAAAAATTGTCCATGAAAATCTCTAAAAACTTATCAATCATATAAGAAAATATTGCATACATGCACCTTTGGAAGGTGGCAGGAGCATTGCACAGTCCAAATGACATTTTTCTATAAGCAAAAGTGCCAAATGGACAAGTGAAAGTGGTCTCTTCCTGGTCTTATGGATACACTGGTATTTAATTATAACCAGAATATTCATCAAGAAAGTAGTAATATGCTTTGCCTGCCAGCTTATCTAAAATTTGATCAATGAAGGGTAATGGGAAGTGGTCCTTTCTGGTCTTAGAGTTCAATTTTCTATTGTCTATGCACACTCTCTAACCAGTGGTGTCTCTGGTTGGTACCATTTCTCTAGACTCATTTACTGTGACAGTGATGCCAGACTTCTTGGGAACCACCTAGATAGGTGAGACCCACTCAGAGTCTGAAATGGGGTAAATGACCGCAACATCCACCAATTTCACAATTTCCTTCATAACCACTTCCTACATGTGAGGATTTAATTTCCTCTACATTTCCCTAGAGGGTTTTGAATCTTCTTCCAAATGAACTTTATGCATACACACAGATGGGTCTATACCTCCCAAATCACCAATGGTCAAGCCAATTGCTTTCCTATGCTTCCTAAAGACTTTATGTAATTCCTCCTCCTGCTCTATAGTGAGAGAGGAAGAGATAATCACAGACAGCTTTTCATTCTCTCCTAGGAAAGTACATTCCAAAGATACTGGTAGGTGCTTGAGCTCAAGATCTGGTGGACATGCTACTAAAGGCAGTAGAGGTGCCTTGGAGGGTTGAGGAAGGGGCAACAATGTAGGTTTCCAAATAGAGTATTGCATTAGGTCCACTGAGGAATCCAATGTGTTGCTTTCTTGAGCATTGGAAGTTTAGGCCTCCTACTCAATATCCTTAGTCCACACATATGCAAAATCACCACATATTTTATTCCATTCCAACAGATTAGATAAATTCTCCTCCACCAATTCCTCTAATACATCAACTATAAAGCAGTCCTCATTGTCCAGCTGATGTTGCTTGACAGTATTGTACACATTAAGCTTCCCATTCATATTTTTGAAAGTGACTTCCATCACCCCAAACCTACACTGAATGCAAGCATTGGTTGTGGCCAAAAATGGCCTGCCCAGGATAACAGGGATTGAGGTGTTACATTTGGAAGGTTCCATGTCTAAAATCAAAAAGTCAGCAGGGTAGAAAAATTTATCCACCCCACTAGAACATCTTCAACAATTCCCATAGGCTTCCTTTTAGACCTGTCAGCCAATTGGAGAACTACAGGTGTTGGTTTTAGTTCCCCTAAACCTAGCTGTTCATACACTGAGTATGACAGCACGTTTACACTAGCTCCCAAGTCTAAAAGATCTTTGCCTATGGTGTGATCACCAATAATGCATGGGATAGTAGGTAACCCTGCGTCTTGAAATTTAGCTGGTGTTGCTATAGATAAAACAGATTTGGCATTCTCAGTTGCAAAGACTTTCTTAGACAAATGAATCCTTGCCTTTCTCTTTTGGGTACACAAGTCCTTAAGGAATTTAGCATAGGCTGTGACCTATTTAATGGCATCAAGCAGTGGTAAATTGATTTTAACCTGCTGAAGGTCTCCATCATTTTCTCCATTTTGCATTCTCCTTGTCAAAAGGAGAAGGGCCTTTAAGAGAATGAGGAAATGACAACTGAAGTACTGCTGGTACCTCAGCTGCTAGCCTAGTTGTATCATCAACACTTTTTTTCTTTTTACTTTTCTCATTTTTTTCTTTTTGTAGGAGCTCAACAGTTGCCCCATTATTGTGCTCTTGCTGCATATCAACAGGGACTTAATTTTCTTATCCTTGTACATTCTCTCTTGCTTCCATGCCCACTTGATTGTCCACCACCTTACCACTCCTTAGGGTTGTGATTTCTTTAGCTTCCTCATGGGTTCGAAAACCTTCACCAATCATGTACTGACCCTTGGGATTGGTCATTGTTTGACTTGGCAATCTACCCTCTTCTCTCCTAATCAGATTATTTGAGATTTGGCCAAGTTGATCCTCAATTTTTTTAATACTCTGACTATGAGAGCTCACAATCTGTGATAAGGAGTTCAGGTTTTTTAGTGATGACAAAACTTGTTCTTCAAATGAGGGTGCTCTAGGCTATGGTGGGGGCAAAGCTAACTGATTTGTCTATGAGACAGACTGAATAATTTGCTGTCTTGGAACATAACCTTAGTTGTACTGCTAAATTGGTCTATAGGACAATGCTTGCTGCTGCTGTTGGGGTTGTAGGAAATTATCCTGCCTCCACCATTTGTTGGGGTGGTTTCTCCATGCATACCCAACAGGATGCTGCCCATATGATTGGGCAATATTGGCATGCTCTATAACCAGTTCAGGGTACTGACTAGCAGAAGGATAGTCCAACAGTGAGTAAGTAGGTGGCTGGCATATCAGACTTGCCTCTTCAACCTGTGCAGTAGTTTGGGGCTACAACATACTCAACACTTTATCAAATTTATGGGACAAGCTGTCCAACTTCCTTGCCAGGCCATTGTACATAGTAAGCTCATACAATTTTCCCTTGGAAGTGGGTTCTTTTGTCACTCTAGCAGCTGATTCAATGTCATTTCTTGACCAAGACTCTTACTGCATAGAATTTTCACTTATCACATCAAATAAATCTCAGGCTTCCTCATCAGTTTTGCTGTGGTATGTGCCACCACATGATGCATCAATAATATCTCTACTCTTAGAGTCAATCCCTTGGTAGAAGCTTTGGACAAGCTACCACTTAGGGATTTGATGATGTAGGCACTGCCTCAGCAACTCTTTAAATCTTTCCCTTGCCTCATGAAAATCCTCAGTTGGAAATTGAGTAAAGGAGATGATGATCTTCCTCAACTGGTTGGTTTTATTCATAGGAAAAAAATTGGCTAAAAACTGACATTGCAGGGCATTCCATGAGGTTATGCTGTTGGGTAGGAGCATGTTGAGCCAAATTTTGACTTTGTCCTTTAGTGAAAAAGGAAAAAGCCTCAATTTTGTGCCCTCATCTCTAAGATCAGCAATCTTGAATGTAGTGCATAAAGATAAAAATTCATCTATGTTCTTATAGGGATCCTCCTTACTTAGCCCATGAAAAGATAGAAGCATTTGGATTGTTTGGGCCTTAATTTCGTAGTTGCCCTCAACATTGGGAAACTGAATGCAAAAGGGGAATGAGTACACCCCTGGTGCATAATATTCCCTCAATGGCCTTGGTTGTTCACCTATCTCAAAAGTTTCAATTTGTTTAGCAAGGTAGGTGGTGTGTGTCTAGGCCTACGGACTTTATTTCTAGATTTAAGGGTTCTAGCTTAAGATGAAGAGACCTTCTACACAGCGTACACAACCAGCCAGTAAAAAGAATACTTATAGCAGCAATAAAAGAATTATAAAAACTAATGCAAAATACAACTGCTGAAATTAAGGTGCAATAGAAGTGAAGCTAAAGCAAGGGATAAAAGGATGCAAACTAGGGCAAGCAATGCTCCAGCTGCAGCTATCATCTCCCTCCTTTGCTGCTGTTCCAGATCTGTAGAAAACCAAAATAAATTCAGCACTGCTTTTATTCAAACATATAATAGGCACAAATAAATTTATAGACAGACAAATAAAACTCAGATCTACTATTTAGATCAAATAATCCCCGACAGCGACGTCAAAAACTTGTTGGTTATAAATTGCTTGTGCTATTATTTTTTATTAAAAAGTGATGAAAATAGGGAAGTAAAAAATAGATTAAAAAGGGAAAGTGAAATAGCATAAAAACAATAATCTAAACACACAGTCTTGCAAGATCTAGGGCTGTTGTAGCAAGTTTTGATAAGTAAGTTTGTCTCACAGGGAAATTTGATCCAAAAATACAAGGTTGAATAGTAGACCTCCAGATCTAGCTACCGATCTGACAACACTAACCTATACTAGAAAGCAAAGGTAAAGAAAGGGAGTTTTGGGGTGTCACAAAACTAAAATAAAACATAAAAGAAAATGACAGATTTACACTACAAGAAAGGGGTTTAGAAAGGGAGGGAAATGAATTTTAAAAATTAAATAAAAAATGGGTGAGAAGTAATAAAATAGGGACTGATCTTTTTACTGAAAAAGGGGTTAATAAAGCAGAGAAAGGATTGGATCTACAACTGCCCTTCATTTGGCTACAAGCTCAAATGCAAGGAAAAAGAATCCAATCCAATCTTAAGATATGGACTAGTCTTAGGGCTACAATCTGTCCACTTGAGTGGTCCCAGATCATCCCAGAGATATATTCCAGTCAGGGTGTTAAAATCATAACATAAAAATCACTGCAGCCACTATGTGTGCATGGCTACAAGCACATGCATCCACAGGTGCATTAAACCTATAAACTATATGCAATCTAAGAGAGTATAGATTCAATGGATCAAGGAAAATTAGCTTTCATTGCATAAAAAGTACTTATAATAGTCAACCCTCAAGACTGCAGTCCCGCAGAACTCCAAGGCCATTTACAAACTTACACACAATCCTTTTTATAGTAGAAAATCAGTCCTCACTATTACAAAAGGATTTAGCTAGCAAATGCTGAGCTAAGGAGGGAAGATAAAGGAAAAAGATGACCTAACCCTAGAAATGGCCTAAGCACAGAATATCCTCCTGGCCAAGAGAACATTAGATTATGTTAGATGCCTATTTTAGCTATTTTTATAGCTTATATATAATCCACACAAAATATCTCTATGCTTTGGCCAATCAGAAAGAAGGAGAATCAAGTTAGTTAGGATCCTGCTAATGTGGCCCAATTACAGCCAAGTGTTGCCTTGGTTAGTGAGTGTTAAGACCTGAAAAGTACCACTTTCCACCCCTTAACTTAATCTCTGTTAGACCCTTAATCATTTAATAAAAGTGTTTTAAGCATGTTCTATAGGTAATAAGCAGCAGCTGCCAATAAACCCCTAACCATGCAAAGAAGCTCAATGTTGCCCCAGAACTACCTCAGCAGAACGAAGGATGAACCCAGACAGAGAGTTGGCTGAAGCACAGGCCCTTTTAGGAATTATCCAAGGCTAGGGCTCACTTTTCGAGGCACAAATTTTGAAGTGCACATCTCAAGGCATTTAAGGGTCATAACAGTGCCACGTCTACTAGAAAAATTAAGTTTAATCTCTTTATAGCCAAGGCCATTTTGACGGAGTATATAAGCTGTACTTAGAGTTTATTATTTTCATCTTTCCTTCATCCTCTGCTAGATGAGAGCTCTAGCAGGCTAGGGTTAGGATTTGATCACCTCTTTTTCCTATTTTTCTTCTCTCTTAACTCAACACTTGTTGGCTAATTCTCCTGTAAGCAGTTAGGTTTAGTTTTGTTTTAGTCTTGTAATAGATTTTTTATACATTAGGATTGTGGGTGAGCAGTTGTGTATAGGCTGCAGTCAAGAGACAGTTCATTGTAAGTTTTACTGTTATCAATGAACTGTTGTTTTAATGCTTAATCAAATCTATAGATCTTATGGTTTCTTTAGATGTCTATAGGATTCATGTATTTGGGACTTGCCCATTCAGTTTCTAGTAGATCTATTGTTTACGATCTGATTTCTCTTGGCTTGTTAGACACATGGAAAGCAATGTTGGATCTGTAGTGAGATTCAGGGAGCTCGAAGGCCTGTGGACCATGGGGGCTATAGCAATTTTCATGTTCATTCTCAGACCTCTATTTGATGGACAGACAAATGGGATACCCTGTGACCATTCAAGTGGACAGAGTATAGCCCTAAGGTTGTGTCCATTCACATGTTTGAGAAGGATTCTTCTCCTCTGCACATGAGCATCTAGAGCCTTGTGAGAAGGTTTGTACAGTAATTAGCTCCCCTCTGTTCTAGCTAATCGATATCAAATGTTAGATCTGATCGCATGTAGTAATTGTAGCTTGAGGCTGAGTCATTGTAGGCTCTTTGTAGCAATGACCAGCTGAGACAAAAGCCTTATTCAACCTGTTGTATGGTCCTTTTTACGAGCACTAGTGAGCAGTTAGCCTTAACAAAGCACTTAGGATCTTATGGGTTGGAATACCTATGGATGTCAGCTAGGTCTGTGCACAGATTTGAGGAGCTTGTAGCACTGGCATTGCATAGTGCTGCAATAGTATTCATGGCTAGAGCTGGTCCAGTGGCTGTAAAACTGGTAAGTCCACTCTTCTGGATTAGACTGACGAATTTCTAGTATAACTAATGGGATTTGACAGATTCTATCGGATACCCTATGACCATTATAGTGGACAGAGTATAGCCCTAAGAGTGCCCCAAATGGCATGGGTTAAACTGGAAGCTTATACCTTGTTGTGGGTATTCATAGTGTCTCAGCAAGGAGCACTACAGAGACAGACTAAATCTAAGTTACATTACTATATCATTAACTCTAGCTTAACCTGCTTACTTCTCATAATTTTTTTATTTTATTTTGGCACACACTATCGCCATCTTCCACTTAACCCTTTCATTAGGATAGGGCTATATTTTATTTCTCTGCTTTTAGGATTAATTTAGTGTAGTCGTGACACCCAACTCCCTTTCTTTAGGATTGTCAGATCTATAGCCAGATCTGGAGGCCTACTATTATAGCCCATTTTAGATTCTAGATTAATTTCTCTATAAGATAAACTCTTACTATTCAAAACTTGCTATAATAGACCCTATATCTGGCAGGGCTGTGTGTATTTCAGACTTGCTGTACTTACCCATCTCCAATTTTCTTCAAAATACACATGAGTACTTGCACCTGAACCTATGGACTTGACTCAAACAGGGAACAAAATTTTCCATGAATCATGAGTGTTGTTAGTTGTTTCAACTTACAGGTGCCTAACTTTTACTTAGGGCATTGCCTTAGTCGGTCCTTAGAGCTAGAAGAATTGCCTTAGTCACTCCTCGAAGGGAGGAAAAAAATTTTTTGTAGGCCCAACCTCACTAGTTATGGTCTTCCATTGAATTTTTAAGTATGTCCTTACCTTTTTTTCTCTTTAATGATTCACTGAGTACTGATACAAGTGAGTTTACTTCGTGTTCACATCATGGAAAAGTTAAAATTTAAAAGCTTGTAATGCCTAAAGGTCTGCAGAATTTTAAATTTCTCATTTTTCTAATGATTCTTAGGTGAACATGGTTCTGTTTCTGTCTTACTCACTTGAATCTGTCGCACCTAGGTTAACTATTTCATTGGCAGTACCTGCCACACCCCCAAACCTATGAGGAGCAGTGTCCTCACTAATTCAAAGGACAATAGTTGTGCAGTAGTGAACAAACAGAGATATATACAACACTACACTAAAGTAGAAAAAATTAAGGAATGAACACTTAACACATTAACAAACATACAAATACACAAACAAAAACTAAACAAAGTAATAGGTACATAGAAGTAACAAAAAGAAAGTTCATTATATTAGAAAATATATTTACAACACACTACTCCTAACTCAAAACATGTGCACTATGCTAACCATCTAAGGATTAGCTGATTCATTCTTAATTTTAACCCCTTGTCCTTTGCCTTTCTTCTGCTGTATAGTTGGTGGTGGGGGTACTCTCCTAGTTGCTATAGCTAGTTGCCTCTAAAGGATTTCAGCCTTTTGTTCAGTCAATTCAGCTCAGGCAATAAGGAGTTCCCTGATCTCCTTGGAGGCAGTCAACCTTTTCTCTAATGCATCAGCTCTCAACTTTTCTATTCCAGTAGCCCTTTTTTCTTATTCAACATTGAGCTTCTCTTTTGCAGCCACACTCTCTTGGCCTTTGTCTAGACGCAACATTTGTTTCCATCCCTTCTCTATGTCCCTGAGCAGCTGTTTGGTATCCCATTTTAGGCACTGAATTTGTGTTTCATAGGACCTTCTAAGAGTAGTCATTCCTTTAATAACATCTCTTTTGATGTATGGGTAGGACTGCATTGCAAGAAGGAGGGTGGAGTATGGAGGATTGAGAAAAGAAGAGGCAAGAATTAAGGGGAGGTCCTCACTTGAAGAAGGGCCAGCTAAGAATGAAAGATCGATGGGCTAGGGAATGGTGTGTGGAGGCTCAAAGTGGGGCTCCAGATCAGTCTATTTGGATTGGTTTGGAGGAGATTGGTATTAGGTCATCCACATCTGTCATAGCATCAGATGTAGCTACAACAAATGGGCTCTCTGGAATAGGTTCCTCCTCAGTTTGGGTAATGGCATTAGTGAAAGTGGAAAGAGGTGGAGTAGGTAAAGGTTGGGAGGTAGGGATAGTTGGTGAATGTGATTGTTGGGGTAAAGTGGCCAAGGTGGATTGGATGGCTTGTAGGCTGGTTTCTATGGAGGTATGATTTTAGAGTGTTGAGGTAATGGAATTAATATATGTTTCTATAGATGATTGGGTTTGGGTATTGGTTAACATTTATGATTGGAGGGACAGTAGGAGGTGTAGGATTTGGGGTAAGAGGTCTGGTATGGTATTGGGGGTGGGTTGGATAGGTGAAATTGGCTGGAGGAGATGTGGGTCTATGAGTGAATATAGTGGCCTTTGGTGGCGTAAAGTGTGGTCGGGTAAAGTGTGGGGGGGGGGGGAGGTGAGTCGAGGAGAGGTGTATACTCAGGGTTGATGTCTCCTAGGATAGTATACATCATAGTAGAAAATTTCTCTCCTAGAAATGGCTCACTATCATGGGATAAGGGAATGGATTGGTCTACAGGCTCACTAGGGATAGGTACAAAAGGTGGGATTGTCTCAATGGACTATTGGAGGATGTTAAAGATATGGGGTTCTGGTGCATAGGTTGTGGGTATTGGCTCTGGAATGGAGGTGGTATCAGGGATTGGAATGGTTTGGAAAATATAGGAGGGATGGGGTGCTATGGGGGTTGTGCCTTTTGTGAGTTTTCTTTTCTTAGTGTAGGCTACTTTTACAGGTGAGCTGGTATGGACTGGAAAAGGGGGCAAGGGTGTAGTAGTAGGTAAGGTGGCCATGGTGGATGTGGGCTGGGGTGGCCCAGGTAAGGGAACTATGCTGATGAGCGATTGTGATGTGTGGATGAAGGGTGGAGGTGGTGGGGCAATGGGTGTAGATAAAGTTGAGGGAGACGGGGTTGGTGCTGGCAATGAGGTTGGTGGCCTCGCTGGCCCAATAGAGGCTGCTGCCTCAGAAGTGGCAACAGCAGCCACTTCCTTAATGGTGGGGGTTGCTTCTCTCAATAATTCCTTCATCTTCTCCCTCTTTCTCATCATTGTGCCACTGATATCCCATTATTTCTTTTCACTATTTTTGGGGTTCAGGGCCACTGTCACCTCCTCCCTTTTGAAGGGGTATTTCCCATCTTTCAGCAATATAGTAATCAACCTACAGTAGGGAAGGGCATGCAGTCTCTTGTTAACCTTTACTTTCTCACACAAATCTTTAATCCCTTCAAACACTAACTTTGCTGCATCCAAGTAGTGGTTTATGTGAAATGAGAGAAAGGCATCAACTATGGGGTACCTCCTCTCTTGCTCATGACCCGAGCAATACACATTTTTCCTCAGCACCCCATCCATGACTCTGAGGTTGTGTTGCAGATGTCTCTTCTTGATTCACTCTTCCTGATTCAGTCCCCTGAAGCCATGATTCCTCCAGTTAGTTCCATGGCTATCTCTGTAATGGTGGCAGTCAGGGGGGGTCCCAAGCCAAATTTAGGGTCATACCCAGCTGGTATCCCTAGTACCCTTGCAATATCAGACTGGTTAAACAACATTTCAAGAATATCAATCAGTACCAAGAGTGTTGGGTTTCCATTATCACCAGTCTTCAACCTCATATTCTGATAAAAAAATCTGACTAGTCTTGGGAACACCAGCCGCATAGGGGGCCTCAACAAGGACAGTAGAGATGCATAGGTCAGATACTCAATGGAGGCGGAGGTCTCTGATAGCTCCTAAAAGTAGGCTTTATCAAAAATGGTTTCAGCCTCCAGTGGAATTGCCGACACAAACTCAAAAGGGACCTTGAGGTATTCATTATTTTTTTCCTCAACCACAGGGGCCACATGGGTAACAACCTTGCCCTTTTTTAGTTTCTTCTTTGATTTTTCAGGGCTCACAGCAGGTGGGTGCTCTTTGGCTCTCTTCTTTGGGGCATATTTCTTCTTTTCCTTCAAAATTATAGGGTCAACACCAGGAGAGGGCACCTCAGAGGTCTCCAATGTGGAGGCCTCTGTAATCCTTATAGATTTCCTAGTACCCACAGGGCTGCCACTAGGAGCAGGGTCTAACATAGTCGCCAATGTATTAATGAATTTTGAACTTTTGGACATAGGTGCTCCAAATCTCAAAACAAGGCTCACAGATCTCAGAGAATATAGATTACTCTTAGTAGGCACCAAAAATATCATAATTTTTCTTCTCTCTCTAATTTACTAAACCAATCAAAGCATAGAGGGAGAGTTGCAGAGCTTATCCAATGCGAGCTAAGGTTCCACCTAGAATTGTGCACAGTGGCTTAAATCCCCCTAAACCATGCTTAAAGTAACCAGGAATAGCTAGGGAGCAAAATGGTGAGAGGAAAAAGCTTCAGATGGAGTGGCTCAAGCAGTGGAGAGGAAAACAGAGAAAAAGGGGCTCACTTTTGGGTGGAGAGAGCTAGGGCAGAGAGAGAAAATGAAGCAAATGAGGGGTTTCACTGAGTTTATAGAGTAAATCCTGGCAGTTCGCAGAGTTGGCTTAAGGCTCTCATGGAGTAGAATTGTCGCGCAGATGGATTTTAAGTCCGTGAAAGGTTCTGTCGCACAGCAGAACAAACTACCTCATCGTGCCTTTTGCGGAGCTGAGGCCTTGGCAGTAGTGTACGAGACCTTGATATGCTTCAGGAAATTCCCTCACGCAGTACTCGAATAGAACACCAAGAAGGCATCCTTTTCACACAAATTAAGCCCGCGGAGTAGAAAGCAACTCCGCGAGACACTTTCACAGTCAACGCTTAGCTGTTCTAGCGCACAAGAAAGCCAAAAGATGGCTCGCGCAACAAATTCAAGCCTTCAAACTCAGCGAGATAGTATTTCTTACACAACCTGCACTCTTTTAATCACAGTGCAACACATTGGTTATTGCCTCATGTTGTTGTGCACCCAACCACTGTGCATAAGTACCAAGCCTCAGACAGGTGCTTTATTTCACTCATGAAAAGCTTATATCGATTTTTAATCAGTTATTCATCAACATTGCAGAATTGTAAAAGTAGTTTTTCAACTTGATTTCATGCATATCATGATTAGGGTATCTCATCCATTCATCAACAAATACACAACCGATTCAGATGATACAAATGCACATATTTTCATTCACAAATAATTAAAACATAGACAAAGAAAAGCAATTGAACCAACATAACACACAGAACACAAATGATAGAATTCTAAAGAACACAATTCAATACAAAATTTTCATACATATGATACAATTATTACCAATATTTGGCTCACTAGGCACTAGCTTCCTCCTGAGTAGAGGATGCATCACCAATCATAAACTGACCTTTCAGGTTTGTCAGGGGCTGACTAGGCAATTTTCCTTCCTCCCTCTTGTTCAGAGCATTACAGATCTGACTAAGCTGGTCCTCAATCTTTTTTATGCTCTGTCCATAAGAATTGACAGTCTGCACCAAGCCCCCCAAATTCTACATTGAAGCCATCATCTGCTCTTCAAATGAAGAGGACCTGGGCTGTTGTGGGGGTAGAGCCAACTGGTTAGACTTTGGGGCAGGTAACAAGAAATTTTTCCTTCATGGAAAACTTTGATTAAACTGGTGCTGGGTCTGTAAGGAGCTACCGTCTGTTGGTGCTGGGGTTGAGGATATGAGTCTTGTCTCCACCACATATTTGGGTGGTTCCTCCAAGAATTCCCAGCAGGCTACTGCCCAAAGGTTTGAGCAACATTGACATGCTCCATAATAAAATCTAAAAATTGGTTGGCAGATGGACAATCATGAATAGAATGTGTGGAGGATTGGCATATCAAACATGCCTCCTCCACCTATGCAACCATCCGAAGTTGCATCACATTCATCAATTTGTCAAACTTCAAGCACAGGTTGTATACCTTCCTCTTCAAATCACCTTGCACCTTCACTTCATATATTCCACCTATAGGGGTGGCCACTTTCACCTTCTTAGCTGAAATCTGACTGTCATTGCGTGACAGAGAATCCTGCTGCATGGAATTCTCTTCTATTATGTCAAACAGCTCCCAAGCTTTCTCAGTTGTCTTGTGTAGGTAGCTACCACCGCAGGAAGCATCCACCATATCCCTTCTCTTAGCATTAATTCCTTTATAAAATACTTGGACAAGCTACCACATTGGGATTTAGTGGTGGGGGCATTATTTTAACATATCCTAGAGTCTTTCCCAAGCTTCATTAAAATTCTCAATTGAGGACTGAGTGAATGACAAAATTTTTGTCCTCATCTGGCTTGTTTTGTTCATAGGGAAAAACTTTGCCAGGAATTTAGTTTGAAGGTCACTCTATGACTGTATGCTATTGACTGGGAGATTTAATAGCCATGTGCCGGCTTTGTCCTTTAATAAAAATGGAAAAGCCTCAATTTTGTGGCCTCAGGCCCCAAGCCAACAATGTTGAAGGTAGTGCAAAGTGCTAAAAACAAGTCAATTTGCTTGTAGGGATCTTCTTTACTCAGCCCTTGAAATTAAGGCAGCATACTGATGGCGGAGATTTTAATTTCATAGTTCCCCTCAACAGAGGGAAACTGAATGCAGAAGGGATAGGTGTACTCCCCATGTGCATTGTATTCTTTCAATGTCCTCTGCCTCTCGGCCATGGTAGCTGGTTCAGTCTCAATAGCAGGGCCCTGGGTGGTGTGTCTAGGTATAAGGATCCTTTCCACCTCGGGATTTGGGGGTTCCAAGTCAGGGTTTAAGGATCTTCTACTGAGCATATACTCACCAATAATAATGAAAATACTTACAAGCACACAAAAAGAATTTAAAAAAAAAAAAGTATTAACTACACAGATTTACACTAAACAAAATAACAGTGGAATCAACATAAAATGACATGAGATTTAGGGAAAGAAAGTGCAAATAAAGCTAGCTACACTCCACTTGCAACTCTAGCTTTTCCCTTCTTCTGTTGTCCATTTCTGTAAAATTTCACAAAGAATCAGTAGTACTTTAATTCTACATTAAATACAACTACAAAGAATTTGTTAGTCTAAGTTATAATACAACTCAGGTCTACTAAAAAGATCAATATCCCCGGCAGCGACGCCAAAAACTTGTTGTCCTTTTTTCGATACTCTTGCTGCATGTTTTATTAAGAAGAATGGAGAGAATAAATCAAGAGTGGAGAATTGGAGATGGGTCAGCACAGCAAGTCTGAAATACACATAGTCCTACAAGATACAAGGTATATTATAGCAAGTTTTGATAAGTAAGAGTTTGTCCCACAGAGAAATTGATCTAGAACCCAAAATGAGCTATAATAGTTGGCCTCTAGATCTGGCTACAGATCTGACAATCCTAAAGAAAGGGAGTTGGGTGTCACGACTACAATAAATTAATCCTGAAAGCAGAAAAATAAAATATAGCCCTACCCTAAAGAAAGGGTTAAGAGGAAGATGGTTGTCGTGTGTGTAGTGCTCCATGCTGAGACGCTATGAATAGCCTCAACAAGGTATAAGCTCCCAGTTTAACCCATGTCATTTGGGGCACTCTTAAGTCTATACTCTGTCTGCTGTAATGGTCACAAGGTATCCGACAGAGTCTGTCAAATCCTATTAGTTAAACCAGAAATTCGTCAGTCTAATCTAGAAGAGTGGACTGATCATTTCCACAGCCATTGGACCAGCTCTAGCCATGAATACTATTGCAGCACTATGTAATGCTAGTGCTACAAGCTCCCTAGATCTGCACATAGATCTGGCTGACAACATTAGGTATTGCAGCCCATAAGTTCCTAAGTGCTTTGTTAAGGCTAACTGCTCACTAGTGCTCGCAAAATGAACCATAAAATAGGTTGAATAAGGCTTTTAGCTCAGCTGGTCATTGCTTCAAAGAGCCTACAATGACTTAGCCTCAAGCTGCAATTACTACATGCCATCAGATCTAACATCTGATATCGATTAGATAGAACAGAGGGGAGCCAATTACTGTACAAATCTTCTCACAAGGCTCTAGAAGCTCATGTGCAGAGGAGAAGAATCCTTCTCAAACATGTGAATGCACACAACCTTAGGGCTATACTCTGTCCACTTGAATGGTCACAGGGAATCCCATTTTTCTGTCCATCCCATAGAGGTCTGAGAACGAACTTGAAAACTGCTACAGCCACCATGGTCCACAGGCCTCCGTGCTCCTTGGATCTCACTACAGATCCCGCATTGCTTTCCATGTGTCTATAAAACCAAGGGAAATCAGATCGTAAACAATAGATCTACTAGAAACTGAATGGGCTAGTCTCAAATACGTGGATCCTATAAACATCTAAAGAAACCATAAGATCTATAGATTTGATTAAGCATTATAATAGCAGTTCATTGATAATAGTAAAACTTACAGTGAACTATCTTCTGGTTGCAGCATATACACAACTGCTCATCCAAGATCCTAATATATACAAAATCTATTACAAGGCTGAAATAAAACTAAACCTAGCTGCTTACAGGGGGATTAGCCAGCAAATGTTGGGCTAAGAGAGAAGAAAAATAAGAAAAAGCGGTGATCAAAACCTAATCCTAGCTTCTTAGAGCTCTCAGCCAACAGAGGATGAAGGAAAGATAAAAATAATAAACTAAGTACAACATATATACTCTATCAAAATGGCCTTGGCTCTAAAGAGATTAACCCTAATTTTTCCAGCGGACGTGGCACTATTATAATCCTTGAATGCCTCGAGATGTGCACTCTAAAATCTGCACCTCGGGAAGTGTGCCCTAGCCTTAGAAAATTTCCAAAAGGTCCCTGAGTTAAAACTTAGAAGTGGAGAGCCCATGCTTTGCGGGGCTGGTAGCTGTTTTAGTTTACTCACGCAGTTGCTTTGCTTTCACGGAGTTACCATTGTGATGGGAAGGGCTCATTCGCGTAGTAATCTTTTTATGAATCGCGCAATTGCTTCGCGTCACAGTGTTGTCATGCAGATGATCTGGAGAGCTAGGGTATTTCGAGCAGTAGAGCTTCAGGAGCTTTCTCTTTCTAAGTACTCCCACAAGTGGGCTCCTGTGCTCGCGTAGTAACTTTCAAGGCTCCAGAGTGCGCGAGATCTTCACGAGGTGAATTTTGGGCGTCTCTCTCTTCCATGGCCACGTGAGAACTCCGCAAGGTGACTTTTTGTTCTCTATGCTCATGGACTCGCTGGATTCTTCGCGCGCTTCCTTTGAGGCTTGATATCCGTGAGAGCTTCGCGACCACGAATTCTGAAGGTTTTACACCGCTAGATCTTCGCAATGTCTTTACAGCTCTCCTCTTGACTGCGTGGCCTATCTACACAAGAGCTTCTTCCACCTCATCTTTAACTTTACGAGGAGGCCCCTCAACTCTGCAAGGTCTGTTTCTTGACACTTTGCTGCACTACACTTACTGCTGTTGCAGCATCCTTGCTTCTCAGCTGACTTCAGTCATCTGCTAGACTTTAGGTCAATGATGATCAGCAATAGTTAGTCACCATGGTGAGCACTACCAAGGTGTTCCATTAGGCTTTGGCTTAGCTGTCATCTTTGCTTGTATTCTCTCTCTTCCTTGGGCCAAAAAGCCAGGATTTTGTATTAAGCTGCACATTTTACTACTAACTGTAAAACATACTTAACGAATGATTATTAGTGAGGCTCAAGGTCCATCAAAGGCTAGGTTAAGAGGTAAAAAGTGGTACTTTTCAGTGCATATCACACCCCCAAACCTACTCTTTGCTAGTCCCTGAGCAAAGGATAAATTAAAATAACTATTCTAAGAATTGAAATGCCACCTTTGTAAGGAGCACAGATACATTTAGCATATGTACCAAGCCTTTTAAACCCATAGGTGATCCCTAGTGGAGGAGTGAAGTCTCCTGAGCATTTTCATTGAAGATACCCAAAAACTTCTCAATGAAATAGTTAAGAAAGGTGCAACATTATTAAGTCAACTGTCAAGAAACAGAGCATCAGTTCACCTTTGATTTAATAAAAATGTGAGGAATTTGGACATGAAAAGCACAGACATTTAATCATCACAAACTTTACCTGAGTGCATAACATTTTCAATTAGCTCACAACAAGGGAGACAATACATGTATATCAGCACTGAGCTCATCATTAATTCAAAAATCAGGTTATAGGCCATGCTTAATACATTCAACTTCAGGCCCAATGCTCACTAGGGCATACTCTCTCAAGGGACCTTGGCAGTTTCATTTTCTCTCAAGCTCAAGAGCAGTTACAACCCCCAAATGGGTCTATAAGCATGAGCATAGGCAAAGCACCTAAGTACTGACATCATTGGTAGGTCCTCACCGTAGATTAGACAACTCCTCTCTTCATGACATCACTTTCAACTTTGGATCACAAGGTCTTTAACTGTGTTGTGATGTGGCTTATGAAGTGGATTATAAAGAATGGAAAGTTGAAAAGGGATTAAAAGTTGAGAAATCAGTAAGTGAAAGAGGTGATTCATGACTTCACCCCTTTGTAGTTCAGTACCTTTATTTTCTTTCAAAATTTTCAGACTTCATGTGGCCAGCTTCTCCTCTTCATTATTATTTTTCCAATGAACTGTTCCTCTTAACTCCTCTCTCACTCTTCTTCATTATTATTTTTCTCTCTTTTCTTGCATTTTTCTCTCTGTTTTTATTTCTATTTTTGTGTTTGTGACTTGCCACCTCTCTCCTTAGCTGCTACACTACTCAACTTTAGGTATCTCTTCTCCATTCTCCCAATGATGGCCCTATCTTGTCCATCTTCAGCTCCTTCTCATGTACCTTCTGAATTCTCAGAGTGAGGGTAGGTTTGAGTCAGGTCCATACGTTCAGGTGAAAGTACTCAAGTGTATTTTGAAAAAAATTGGAAATTAAGGCTCAACAGGTGTGTGCACAAGGGCAGTTGATTAGGATTTGGTTTGTTTAAGCTCAAACTATCTAAGAGAAGGCCTTGATCCTTTCCTAGGTTTCATGAGTGCTGTCAGTTATTTCAACTTGGAGGTGCCTAACTTCTAGAGAGGGCATTACCTCAGCCAGTCCTTAGAGCTAGAAGAATTGCCTTAGTCACTCCTTAAAGGAAGGAAATTTATTTTTTTTAATTTTTTTTATAGGCCCAACTCTCGCTAGTTATGGTCTTCCATTGAACTTTTAAGTATGTCCTTACCTTTTTCTCTCTTTAATGATTCACTCAGTACTGATACAGGTGAGTTTACTTGGTGTTCACATCATGAAAAAGTTAAAATTTAAAAGCTTGTAATGCCTAAAGGTCTGCAAAATTTTAAATTTCTCATTTTTCTAATGATCCTTAGGTGAACATGGTTCTGTTTCTATCTTACTCACTTGAATCTACTGCACTTAGTTTAACTATTTTATTTGCAGAACTTGCCACACCTCGAAATCTATGAGGAGCAGTGTCCTCACTGATTCAAAGGACAATGGTTGGGCAGCAGTGAACAAACAGAGAAATTAACTACCAAAAACTACAAGAGAGAAAAGTAAAACACATAACAAATAACATAAAAATAAACAAACAAAAATAAAGAAAGACAAATTGGCGGGACAAGAGAATTTCTTATAGATACAAAAGTAAATAGATTACAAATAAAAGAAAATTATAAACCTAAGAACAATCTAAGCAAAATATCCTATCAAATAAAATGGTTCTTCCTCCTGGCTCAGGGATATCCTCAACCTGCTGTGGAAGAGGAACTATAAGCCAGGAGGAGGGGGAGACGAGCATCATGCAGATGGGTGTTGAGCAGGTGGTGGGGGGTTTGAAGAAGATGGTGGGGGAGAGGCAGGTGGTTTCGTTTTTTGCTTCTTCTTTCCCTTCTCCTATTTCTTCTCCTCCTTGGCCAGGATCCTTTGGACCTCTTTGTACTCATCCCAAAGAAATTATAGTGGATCCGGCTCCTTAGGCGGTGGGGCTTCCAACCACATTGGATAGAATTTGTTTGGGAACTCGGTGGGTTTGTTGTCCACTATGATTGTGAGTAAGGAGGGACTACTAAGGTTAGAAGAGAATGGGTGAGATGAAAACAAACTGTCCCTATATTTAAAGTACTTGGATGGTGGAATACGAATGGGCACATTAACTTTCGTCTCTTTTCGAGCGTGGCAATTAATTGTGATTATTCTGGGAATGATAAATCGCACAACCCTTTTATGGGGAAAGAGAGCTCATAATAAATGGTGGTCCAATTTTGGCATAGGGAATTAAGGCAAGCCCGCGTTTCGTAGAGTTCTCCTAAGTGCTTGCGGAGTAGAATTCTCGTGCAATATAGATGTACCTCCGCAAGAAGGATAATCACGCAAAAGCAAATAGAACCACGAGTACAAAATAAAGAACATTGTGTGCCTCGCGAGGTTACTTCACGGAGTAGATGTTGAGATTGAGCACATGGAGTCATTTTTCATTTCTCGCGCAACTTACCTATAGATCTCCGTGAAGAACATCCATTCGGAGTTTCAGAGGTCTCGTGCAATAGAATGTTATGAAATCTATAATTCTCGCCCCTATGACTCCACGAGACAGTGGTGAAATGGTCTGCGACAGTGAAAATTAGGCCATTCAACCCCGCGAGAAACCAACAGTCAACCTCTTTACACCATTTGTTCTCAGTCTTGTGCTTGCACAATGTCTTGTACCCATTCAGTGGCCATCAGCATCTACCCTTCACATGTATCCCTTTTTCAAGTAAGAATAGCCTCCCTAATACTAGCACAGGCATAGCAAAAATTTCAAATGATAAAGGACCTTGATGAAAATAGATTCTAAACAATTGTAGTGCTAGTACTTCACTCACATAGCAGTAACAATCGTACATCTCCCATATTAATGACAGGAATGAACGAAGCATATGAAAACAAACATATTTACCTAACGAAAAATAGTAAATGACAGGTTCCTAATCAAGCAAAAACATACATCAATTTTTTTTAACAGATATGGCATAGAAAATACAAAGCTGTGGATCACTGGGCAGTGAGAGGTTCATGTAGGTGAATGGTCTAAGGAAGCTCCACTGGTTGTTCTACATAAATCTTGAGGCTCTGACCATTTACTTTTATGATCTGCCCTGACCTTGGGTCCAAGATCTCCACAGCACCAGATGGGGAGGCTTTGATGACAGTATCAGGTCTATCACATCTGGATTTTAGCTTCCCTGCAAAGAATTTAAGTCTGCAGTTAAAAAGCCAAACCTTAGTGCCAGCAATGAAGTTGATCTCTCCTTCTACATTGTGGCATTTGCATAGGATTTTAGCCTCATTTCATCAAGTTCTTCCATTTGCAACTTCCCGTGAGAACCAGCAAAAGTTAGATCTGCATTCGTTGCTTTGGTAACCTAATAGACTCTATGCTCTAACTCCACAGGTAGGTGATAGGCCTTGCCAGACACCAGCCAAAATGGGGACATGCCAATAGGAGTCTTATAGGCAGTCCTATAAGACCACAGAGCATCATTTAGCTTTAGTTCCCAATTCTTCCTATCAGTCCTCACAGTTTTCTTTAGATGTCTATAAGATCCATATATTGGGACTAACCCATTTAGTTTCTAGTAGGTTTATTATTTACCATCTAATTTCCCTTGGTTTGATAGCCCCATGGGAAGCAATGTTGGATCTGTAGCGAGATCCGGGAGCTCAGAGGCCTGTGGACCATGGTGGTTGCAGCAGTTTCCATATTTTTTCTCAGGCCTCTGTGAGATGGACAGACCATTGAGATACCCTGTGACTATTCAAATTGACAAAGTATAGCCTTAAGGTTGTGTCCATTCACATGTTTAAGAAGGATTCTTCTCCCCTGCACATGAGCTTTTAGAGCATTGTGAGGAGGTTTGTACAAGAACTGACTCCCCTCTGTTTTATCTAGCCAGCATCAGATGTTAGATTTGATCTCTTTGTAGTAATGGTAGCTTGAGACTGATTCATTGTAGGCCATTTGTAGCAATGACCAACTAAATCTAAAGCCTTATTCAACCTTTTGCATGGTCCTTTTTGTGGGCACTAGTGAGCAGTTGGCCTAAGCAAAGCACTTATGATCTTATGGATTGGAATGCTTATGGATGTCAGTCAGGTCTGTGCACAGAACTAGGGAGCTTGTAGCACTGGCATTACATAGTGCTGCAATAGTATTCATGGCTTGATCTGGCCCAGTGGCTGGGGGAATGATTAGTCCACTCCTCTGGGTTAGATTGGTAATGTCTATTTTAACCAATGGGATTTGACAGACTCTATCGGATACCCTATGACCATTACAGTGGACAGAGTATAGCCCTAAGTGCACCCCAAATGCCATGGGTTAAATCGAGTATTTTTACCTTATTGACGCTTTAAATAGCGTCTCAGAAAGGAACACTATAGACACAGACTAAATCTGAGTTACATCACTGCTTTAACTCTAGCTCAACCTGTTTTCTTCTCATAATTTTTGTATTTTATTTTGGTACACACTACCACCATCTTTCTCTTAACCCTTTCTTTAGGATAGGGCTATATTTTATTTCTCTATTTTTATATTAGTCTAGTGTATTCGTGACACCCAACTCTCTTTCTTTAGGATTGTCAGATCTGTAGCCACATATGAAGGTCTACTATTATAGCCCATTTTGGGTTCTTGATCAATTTCTCTATGGGACAAACTCTTACTTATCAAAACATGCTACAATGGACCCTGTATCTTGTAGGACTGTGTATGTTGTAGACTTGCTCTACTGACACATCTCCACATCTCCACTCTAGACTTATTCTCTCCACTGTTCTTAATAAAATAGCAGTAGTCTGAAATACCGACTAATAAGTTTTTTGCACTGCTGCCGGGGAATATTGATCTTTTTAGTAGGCTTGAGTTGTATTATAATTTGGACTAACCAATTCTTTGTAGCTGTGACTAATCTAGAGTAAAAGTACTACTGATTCTTTGTGGAATTTTGCTGAAATGGACAGCAGAAGAAGGGGGAAACTAAAATTACAGCTGGAGTGTAGCTAACTCTGTTTGCACATCCTTCCCCCTAAATCGCAGTCTATTTATGCTTACTTCCTTGTGTTTGTTTAGTGTAAATCTGTGTAGCTGCTGATTTTTATTTAAAATATTCTTTGTGTGTGCTTGTGAGCATTTTTTGTACTTACTGTGGGTGTGGGTATATGCATGGTAGAAGGTCTTTAAACCATGAGCTAGAACTTCCAAATGCAGAGGTTGGAAGGATCCTTAAACCTAGACCCACACCACAAGGCCTTGTTATTGAAACTGAACCAGCTATCATGGCTGAGAGGTAGAGGACATTAAAAGAATACAATGCTCCTTGGGAGTACACCTCCCCCTTCTGTGTTCAGTTTCCCTCTATTGAGGAGAACTATGAAATTAAATCCTCCACCATTAGTATGCTGCCTTCATTTTATGGGCTGAGTAAAGAAGATCCCTACAAGCATATCGATCAGTTTTTAGCACTTTGCACTACCTTCAACATTACTGGCTTGGGGCCTGAGGCCACTAAATTGAGGCTTTTTCCTTTCTCACTAAAGGACAAAGCCAGCACATGACTATCAAAGCTCTCAGCCAACAGCATACAGTCATGGAGTGAACTTTAAACCAAATTCCTGGCTATGTTCTTTCTCATGAACAAAACAAGCCAGATAAGGACAAATATTTTGTCATTCACTCAGTCCTCAACTAAGAATTTTTCTGAAGCTTGGGAAATATTCCAAGAGATGTTAAAACAATGCCCCCACCAACAAATCCCAATGTGGCAACTTGTTCAAGTATTTTATCAAGGAATTAATAACAAGAGCAGGGATATTGTAGATGCTTCCTGTGGTGGTAGTTACCTCCACAAGACAGCTGAGGAAGCCTGCGAGCTATTTGACATAATAGGAAAAAATTCCATGCAACAGGAGTCTCTGTCACGCAATGACAGTCATACTCCAGCTAATATGGTGAAAGAGGCCACCCCTAGAGGTGGAATATATGAAGTAAAGGTGCAAGGTGATCTGGAGAAAAAGGTGTACAACCTGAGCTTGAAGTTTGACAAATTGATGAATGTGATGCATCCCCGAATGGTTGCATAGGTGGAGGAGGCATGTCTAATATGCCAATCTCCCACATATTCTATTTACGATTATCCATCTGTCAGCCAATTTCCTAATTTTGTTATGGAGCATGTCAGTGCTACTCAAACTTTTGGGTAGCAGCCTGTTGGGTATTGTTGGAGGAACCATCCAAATATGAGTTGGAGACAAGATTCTTATCCTCAGTCCCAGCAACAGCAAATGGTAGCTCCTTATAGACCCCAGCACCAGTATAATCAAGGTTACCCACCAAGGCAAAATTTTCTGTAACCTGCCCCACAGTCTAATCAGTTTGCCCTGTCCCCACAGCAGCCCAAATCCTCTTCATTTGAAGAACAGATGCTGACTTCAATGTAAAATTTTGGGAGCTTGGTGCAAACTATCAATTCTCATGGATTGAATATCAAGAAGATTAAGGACCAGCTGGGACAGATTTGTAATGCTCTGAATAGGAGGGAAGATGGAAAATTTCCTAGTCAGCCTCTGACAAATCTGAAAGGTCAGTAAATGATTGGTGATGCATCCTCTACTCAGGAGGAAGCTACTGCTCAGTGATCCAAACAATGGTAATAAGTGTACCATATGTATGAAAATTCTGTTTTGATTTGTGTTCTATAAAATTTCGTTAGTGGTGTTTTTAGTGTTATGATGATTTACTTTTCTTACTTTATCTGTTTGCTTTTTAATTTTGTGTTGAATTTTGTGTTGGATACTTGTGCATTTTTGTCATTGGAATTTGTTGTTCATGATTATGGATGATTGGTTGAGGTGCTCTCATCATAATTGCATTGAACTTGATCTGAAAAACTATCTTTAAAATCCTGCAATGTTGATGAGTTTGTTGATTTCAATGGGCATATGTGTTTCATGATTGAAGTGAATCACCTGTCTAAGGTTTGGGGCCCATGCACAGTGGTTGGGTGCACAACAACATGGATGCAGTAACCAATGTGCTACAATGAGCTAAAAGAGTAAAGATTGAGAAGAAATGCTACCTCGCTTAGCTGAAGAAAGCCTAAATTTGCTGCGCGAGCCTCCATTGGGCTTCCTCGCGTGCTAAAAGCATGAGCAAAGGCTGTAAAAAATTGCCTCGCATAGCTGCTTCTGCTCTGTGAACCAAATATGTATGTGAAGCATGGCTTTAGTGCTATTCTGCGCGAGAGTTGCGTGAGGTAACTCTCTGAAGCAGCACAGAGCCTTGCACACTAGCACCACTGAGTTAGCTTTGGGATTCTGAATGTGAGGCAGTTTGCCCTTCAATCCACAGAACATCTCGCAGACTTAAAAGCCAACTACTCGAAAATGCTACTCCGCGAGCACCTATTGCCAACTGTGCGAACCGCGGGATTTGCTCTATAAACTTTGCAAAACCCCTCATTTTCTTCATTTCATCTGTCTACCCTAGTTTTCGCTGCACTCAACAAGAGTTCCCAGTTCTTTCTTTCTTCTCTACCCCTTAAGCCACTCCACCTTAAGCTTTTTCCTCTTACCATTTTATTTCCTAGCACTTTCCTGTCTCTTTGAACAAGGTTTGAGGGGATTTGAGCCGCTGTGAACACGTTAAGGTGGAACCCTAGTCCTTAAATGGTACGATCTCCATTTCCTCTCTATGCTGTGATTGATTTGATTTTCATAGATACATTGGCGATGTATAGGGATAAAATTTAGTATTTCAGTGTTTACTCATTGCATTCAACATTTTGCGAGATTTGTGAACCCTCATTTAAAATTTTTTGACCACCCATGATCAAGAGTTCAAAATTCATCGATACAGTGGCGGCTATGCTAAACCCTGCTCCAAGTGGCAGCCCTGTGGCCACTAGGAAATTCGCAAGGATTGCAGAGGCCTCCACATTGGAGACCGCTGCGGTGCCCTCACCTGGTGCTGACCCCACAATTTTTAAGAAAATGAAGAAATCAACAACAAAGAAGAGGTCCAGAGAGCACCCACCTACTGAGAGCCCTAAAATTTCAAAGAAGAAACGGATGAAGGGCAAGATTGCGGCCCCTGAGGTTGCTAAGGAAGAGAATGATGAATACCTCAGGGTCCCTTCTGAGTTTGTGTTAGAAATTCTGCTGGAGGCTGAAACCATTTTTGATAAAGCCTACTTTGAGAAGCTACCAGAGACCTCTGCCTCCATTGAGTATCTGACCAATGCATCTCTGTTGTCCCTATTGAGGCCCCCAATGAAGTTGGTTTTCCCAAGGATAGTGAGATTATTCTATCAGAATATGAAGTTAAAAATGGGTGATGATGGGAACCCAACACTTCCGGTCTTAATTGATGACTTCAAGATGCTATTCAATGAGGCAGACATTGCAACAATACTAGGGATACCAGTTGGGTATAACCCTGAGTGGAGTTTGGGCCCCCCCTTAACAACCTCCGTTACTAAAATTGCAAAATAATTAATTGGAGGAATCACTACCTCAAGAGACTCAATTAGAATGAGAGACCTGAATCCCACACTCAGGTTCATGGATGTAGTGTTGAGGAAAAATATGTATTACTCTGGTCATGAGCAGGAGAGGAGGTACCACATAGCTGATGCCCTCCTCTTATTTCACAGAAACTACTATTTGGATGCAACCAAGTTGATTTTTGAGGAAATTAAAGATCTGTGTGAGAAGGTGAAGATAAAGAAAAAACCTCAGGCCCTCCCCTACTGTAGGCTGATCATTGCCTTACTGTAGTTTGGAAAATACCCCTTCAAAAGGGAAGAGGAGACAGTGGCCCTGAACCCCAAAAATAGTGGAAAGAAACAATGGGGTATCAGTGGCACATTGATGGAAAAGAGGATGAAGAGGAAGGAATTATTAAGAAAAGCAACCCCCACAATTCAGGAAGCTTCTGCTGCTGCTGCTACTATTGAGGCAGCACCTTTGTTGGGCCATCCAGGCCACCAATCTCATTGCCAGTACATACCCCCTCCCCCTCAGCTTTATCTACACCCATTGCCCCACCACCTCCACCCTTCATCCAGACATCTCAACCCCTCATAAGCACAGTACCCTACCTAAGCATATCTCCCCAATCACCACAGCATTAATCCCAATCTTACCACCAGCCATGATAACCACTGCCACCCTTACCCCCTTTTTCCGCCCATACCAGCCCCCCTGTAAAAATTGCCTACACTAAGAAAATAAAACTCACAAAAGGCAAAGCCCTCCAAGAACCCCAGCCCACCTACATTTCCCAAACCATTCCAATCCCTGATACCACCTTCAGTCCAGACCCAATAACCACAACCTCTACACCAGAACCCCATACCTTTGACACCCCCCAGCAGTCTAATGAGACTTTCCCAACTTTTGTACCTATCCCTAGTGAGCCATTTTCAAGAGAGGAATTTTCCAGTATGATGTCTACTATCCTAGGGAACATCAACCTAGAGTATACCCCTCTCCTAGACTCACCTTGTCCCCCACACTTTACCCCACCACATGAACCACCACAAGCCACTACCTTCACTCATAGACCCACATCTCCCTTCCAACCAGTTTCACCTGTCCAACCCACACCCAATACCATACCAGACCTCTTACCCCAAATCATACACCTCTTATTCTCCCTACAAGCCCGAGTGTTGGCCACTAACCAATCCCAATCCTCCATTGTGGCCAACCTTAAAACCAGTACCCCCACCCTCCTCAATCAATCCTTTATCCAAGATAGCCTGGAGTCAATTCAATCTACCTTTATCCATGGCCTCCTCCTAGACTGACCCCACACCTGAGCCTCTTCTTACTCCCATTTCCTTACCACTTCTGTCACTGCCCACTATTTCACCTACTATGGTAACTTCCAATGCTGCCACTGATGTGGAGGATTTAATACGCACCTGCACCAAGGCAGCTCAAACAGACCCTGAACCCCAGCCCCTACTTAAACCTCCAGCTGCACCTCCCCAAACCACCCCCTCTCCACTTTTGGCTAACCCTTCTTCAAGTTAGGCACCTCCCCTACTTCTTGCCTCTTATTTTTCTATTCTTCCTTACTCTACCCTCTTTCTTGCTATGCAAGTCAATCCTTACATCAAAAGAGATGTTATTCGAGGCCTAACTACTATTAAATAGTCCTACGAGAATATGATTAATCTCCTCAAAGGGGATACCGAAACACTGCAGTAGGACATCGTGAAGGGCTGGAAAAAAATGTTGCGTCTGTATAAAGCCCAAGAGAGTTTGGCTGCACAAGAGAAGCTCAATGGTGAATAAGAGAAAATGGCTGTTGCAACAGAAAAGCTGAGAGCCGATGCATTAGAGAAAAGGTTGACTGCCTCCAAGGAGATCAGGGCACTCCTTATTGCCCAAGCCGAATTGGCTGAACAAAATGCTGAAATACTTGAGAGGCAACTAGTTGTAGCGACTGGAAGAGTACCCCCACCACCTGTAGAACAAAAGAAAGTCAAAGGAAAAGGAGTTAAAATTAAGGATGAACCGGCTGACACTTAGACGATTGATGTTTGCACATGTTTAGAGTTAGGAGTAGTGTATTGTAAATACATTTTCTAATATAATGAACCTTCTATTTATTACTTCTATTTACCTATTAATTTATTTCATTTTTGTTTGTCTGTTTATGTATTTGTTAAAATATTGTGTGTTCATTTCTTGATTTTCTCTGCTTTAGTGTAGTTCATTTCTGTGTTCTATACTTGCTACATAACCATTCTCACTTTGAATCAGTGAGGACACTGCTCCTCATAGGTTTGGGGGTGTGGCAGGTTCTGCGAATGAAGTAGTTAACCCAAGTGTAGCAGAGTCAAGTAAGTAAAGATAGGAATGGAGCCATGTTCACCTAAGAATCATGAAAATTAATGAAATTTAAAATTTTTGCAAGCCTTTAGGCATTACAAGCTTTTAAAATTTAACTTTTCCATAATGGGAACACAAAGTAAACTCACTTATATCAGTACTGAGTGAATCATTAAAGAGAGAAAAAGGTAAGGACATACTTAAAAGATTAATGGAAGACCATAACCAGTGAGAGTTGGGCCTACAAAATTTTTTTCCTTCCTTCGAGGAGTGACTGAGGCAATTCTTCTAGCTCTAAGGACTGGCTGAGGCAATGCCCTCACTAGAAGTTAGGCACCTCCAAATTGAAACAACTGACAACACTCATGAAACCTAGGAAAGGATCAAGGCCTTCTCGTGGATAGTTTGAGGTTAAACAGACCAAATCCTAATCAACTGCCCTTGTGCACACACCTATTGAGCCTTAATTTCTAATTTTCTTCAAAATACACGTGAGTACTTGCACCTAAACCTATGGACCTGACAAAAAACCTACCCCTCACTCTGAGAATTCAGAAGGCAAAGGAGAAGGAGCTGAAGATGGACAAGTCAGGGTCAACATTGGGTTAATGGAGAAGAAATACCTAAAGTTGAGTAGTGTAGCAGCTGAGAAAAGAGTTGACAAGTCATAAACACAAAAATAAAAACAAAAATAGAAAGAAAAATGCAAGAAAGAAAGAAAAACAATAATGAAGAGGAGCGAGAGAGGAGTCAAGAGGAAAAGTTCATTGGAAAAATCAAAATGAAGAGGAGAAGCTGGCCACTTCAAGTCTGAAAAATATGAAAGAAAATGAAAATGTACTGAATTAAAAATGGGTGGAGTCATGAATCACCTCCTTCACTTACTGATTTCTCAACTTTGAATCCATTTTTAACCTTACTTTCTTTATAACCCACTTCATAAGCCACAATACAACCCAGTTAAAGACCTTGTGATCCAAAGTTGAATGTGCTGTCATGAAGAGACAAGGAGTTGTCCAATCTATGGTGAGGATATGCCAATGATTTCAGGACTTAGGTGCTTTGCCTATGCTCATGCTTACAGACCCATTTGGGGGCTGTGACTGCTCTTGAGCTTGAGTGAAAATGAAACCCTCAAGGTCCCTTATGAGAGTATACCCTGATGAGCATTGGGTCTGATGTTGAATGTATTGGGCATGGCCTATAACCTGATTTTTAAATTAATGATGAGCACAGTGCTGACATACATGTGTTGTCCCCCTTGTTGTAAACTAATTGGAAATGTTGTGCACTCATGTAGAGGTTATGATGATTAAATGCCTGTGCTTTTCATATCCAAATTCCTCACATTTTTATTGAATCAAAGGTGAACTGATGCTCTGTTTCTTGACAGCAGACTTGATATTGTTGCACCTTTGTTAACTGTTTCATTGAGAAGTTTGTGGGCATCCTCACTGAAAACCCTCAGGAGACTTCACTCCTCCACTAGAGATCACCTAGGGGTTTAAAAGGCTTGGTACATATGTTAAATTTATCCGTCTTGCCTACGAAAGTGGCATTTCAATTCTTAGAGTAGTTGTTTTAATTTCACCTTTGTTCAGGGACTAGCAAAGATTGGGTTTGGGGGTGTGTTATTCACTTAAAAGTACCACTTTTCACCTCTTAACTTAGCCTTTGCATGACCTTGAAGTAGACTAATAACCATTTGTTAAGTGTATTTTATATTTAGTAATAAAATGTGTAGCTTAATACAAACTCCTTGCTTTTTTGCCCAAAATAGACAGAGAATATACTCAAAGATGACAGCTAAGACGAAGCCTAATGGAACACCTTAGTCGTGATCACCATGGTGACTCATTATTACTGATCACCACTGACCAAAGTCTAGCAGTTGAATGAAGTTAGCTGAGAAGGGAGGAGACTGCCACAGCAGGAAGTGCAATGCACCAGAGCAGCAAAAGATAGACCTCACAGAGTTGAGGAGCATCCTCACAAAGCTAAAGATGCAGTGGGCGAGGCCCTCACACAAATACGCCGTGTAGTCAGAAGGACAGCTGAAATGACCTCGCAAAGATCTCACAGGTTAAAGTCCCCAGAATCTGGGGTTGTGAAGCTCTCACGGTGATCAAGCCTCAAAGCTGCCGCGCGAAGAACGTAGCATGTCCATATGTACACTGAACAAAATGTCACCTCACGGAGTTCTCGCGTAGCCTTGGAAGAGAGAGACGCCCAGAATTCTCTTTGGACAAATCTCGCGCATTCTAAAGCCTTACCATTAACTACGCGAGCACAGGAGCATAACTGCGCCAGCACTTAGCGAGAGAGAGCTTCTGAAGCTCAAGTGAGCGAGAAATCATGGTGCTCCAAATCATTTCCACGATAGCATTACAGCACCAGTGAACTGCGCAATCAACTGAATAGCTAATGCGTGAGCAAGCACTTCCCACAAGCCAAAAGCAACTCTGCGAAGGCAAAGTAGCTGCGTGAATGAGCTAAAAGCAGATACCAGCCCCGTGATGTTCGGGCTCTCCACTTCTCAGTTTTAACTCAAGGACCTTTTGAGAATTTCCCAAGGCTAGGGCAAACATCTAGAGGCACGAATTTTGAGGCATATATCTCTAGGCATCCAAGAGTAAAAAAAGTGCCACGTTTGCTAAAAAAAATAGGGTTAATCTCCTTAAAACTAAGGCCATTTTGACAGAGTATATAAGTTGTACTTAGAGTTTATTATTTTCATCTTTCCTTCATCCTCTGTTGGCTGCGAGCTCCTGCAGGCTAGGGTAAGGGTTTGATCATCTCTTTTTCTTATTTTTCTTCTCTCTTAGCCCAGCACTTATTAGCTAACCCCCCTATAAGCAGCTAGGTTTAGTTTTATTTTTAGTTTGTAATAGGTTTTTGGTATACATTGGGATTTTTGGATAAGCAATTATGTGCAGGCTATAGCCTGGAGATAATTCATTGTAAGTTTTGTGTTCATCATTGGATTGTCATTTTAATGCCTAATTGAATCTAAAGATCTTATGATTTCTTTCGATGTAGGATCCATGTATTTGGGACTAGCCCATTCAGTTTCTAGTAGGTCTATTATTTACCATCTAATTTCCCTTGGTTTGATAGCTCCATAGAAAGCAATACTGGATCTAGTGAGATCTAGGGAGCTCGGAGGCCTGTGGACCATGGTGGTTGTGGCAGTTTCCATGTTCTCTCTTAGGCCTTTGTGGGACGGACAAACCAATGGGATAGCATGTGACCATTCAAGTGGATAGAGTATAGCCCTAAGGTTGTGTCCATTCACATGTTTGAAAAGGATTCTTCTCCCCTGCATATGAGCTTCTAGAACCTTGTGAGGAGGTTTGTATAGGAACTGGCTCCCCTCTGTTTTACCTAGCCGACATCAGATGTTAGATTTGACCTCTTTATAGTAATTACAGCTTGAGGCTGAGTCATTGAAGGCCATTTGTAGCAATGACCAACTGAATCTAATGCCTTATTCAACCTTTTGCATGGTCCTTTTGGTGGGCACTAGTGAGAAGTTGGCCTTAGCAAAGCACTTAGGATCTTAGGGGTTAGAATGTTTATGGATGTCAGCCAGGTCTGTGCGTAGATTTGGGGAGCATGTAGGACTGGCATTACATAGTGCAGCTATAGTATTCATGGCTTGATTTGGCCCAGTGGCTAGGGGAATGATTAGTCCACTCCTCTGGGTTAGATTGGCAATGTCAGTTTTAACCAATGAGATTTGACAGACTCTATTGGATATCCAACGACCATTAGAGTGGACAGAGTATAGCCCTAAGAGCACCCCAAATGGCATGGGTTAAACGGGGTATTTTTACCTTGTTGAGGCTTTTAATAGCGTCTCAGCAAGGAACATTGCAGGGACAGACTAAATCGGAGTTACATCACTGCATTAACTCTCGCTTAACCTGCTTACTTCTCATAATTTTTGTATTTTATTTTGGCACACACTACCACCATCTTCCTCTTAACCCTTTTCTTTAGGATAGGGCTTCATTTTATTTCTTAGTTTTTAGGATTAGTTTAGTGTAGTCGTGACACCCAACTCCCTTTCTTATGGATTGTCAGATCTATAGCCAGATCTAAAGGTCTACTATTATAGCCCATTTTGGGTTCTTGATCAATTTCTCTATGGGACAAACTTTTACTTATAAAAAACTTGCTACAATAGACCCTGTATCTTACAATATTGTGTGTGTTTTAGACTTGCTGTAATGATCCATCTTCACATCTCCACTCTGGATTTATTCTCTCTACTGTTGTTAATAAAATAGTAATAGTCTGAAATACCAACCAACAAGTTTTTGAAGCTGTGGCACCAGCAGTCCCACAACTGCCATTTCCACATGCACTTATTGGCCCATCTCCTTTTGATAAGGGGAATGCTCAGATGGAGGAAATGATGGAGACCTTCAAGCAGGTCAAGATCAATTTGCCCCTGCTTGATGCTATAAAATAGGTCCCTGCCTATGCTAAATTCTTAAAGGACCTCTGCACACAGAAAAGAAAGGCAAGGGTGTAGTTGTCCAAAAAGGTTTTTGCTGATGAACAGGTTGAGTCAGTTTGGTCCATTGCCACACCTGAGAAATTACAGGACCCAGGGGTACCTACTATCCCCTGCATAATTAGAAATCATACCATTGGTAGAGCCCTCTTAGACATAGGGGCCAGTGTGAACCTGCTCCCATATCCTGTGTATGAGGGGCTAGGTTTGGGGGAGCTAAACGCCACATCAGTTGTGCTCCAGCTGGCTAATAGGTCTGAGAGGAGACCTGTGGGTGGGGTGGAGGATATTTTGATAGGGGTGGACAAGTTCTACTATCATGCTGATTTCCTTATTTTGGACATGGACCCTTGCAAAAGTAAAACGCCAATTCCTATCATCCTTGGCCAGCCATTCTTGGCCACTGCCAATGCTTGCACTCAGTGCAAGTCAGAGGTGATGGAGGTACATGAAGGCCCAATTAAATGTGTACAATGCTACTAGGCAGCCTCATATAGACATTGAGGACTGTTGCGCAATAGATGTACTAGATGGCCATGTGGAAGAAGAATTATCCAATCTGCTGGATTGGGATAATGTGGCTAAAAATTTGGAAAGTATTTGGAGTATGGTTGAGGAGGAGGCCCAAGTTCTCATGACAGAAGACAACACCAAACTAGAGTCTTCTATGGGCCTAGTGCAACATTTCAGCTGGAAACCTATATTGCTACCCCTCCCTCAAACCACCAAGGCACCTTTGTTGCCTTCCATTGAGAGTCCCCCTGAGCTAGAGCTGAAACAGTTCTCAGACACATTAAAGTATGTCTTTGTGGGATAAAACAACAAGCTTCCATTGATTATCTCTTTGCTATTTCTTCTAGGTGTGCTTGATTTATTTGTGTTTTGAAAACAGGTTTGCAACTGCTAAGTTATAATTAATTTAAAATATTAAAAAGAGTAAAGAAATATTAGCACAAATAGAAGTGAATTAGCCTGCAAGATCAGGGCCAATTGTAGTAAGTTTTAAATGTAAGTGAGTAAAATATCGTCCACAGAGAATTTGTCTAAAATGCAAGATAAACCTCCAGATCTGAGCTACCAGATCTGGCCTCTTATCCTATCTAGAAAGCACATAAGATGGGAGGTTGAATTTGTCACATTAACTAAATGATAAAAGTAAAAGTTAAACTAAATGATCCAGATCCGAGTTGGGGGAACGTTTGAGGTAAACTTGTAAAAAAAATGGAGAAGTAATATCTAACTTTGATTTGGTCCTTCAAACGCAATGAGAATGACTGCCGATCAACAGAGAAATGATTCAATCTTCATCTGGCTACAAGCACAGATGTAAGAGAAATAAATCTAACTCAAGGATTAGACTTAGGCTTATGGCTATGGTCTGTCCACTTTAATCGCCACAGACCATCCAATAGTCTCTAATCCAAAGCCTTTGTTTAGAACAAGAAGCATCACTACAAATGCCGTGAGAGATTAGGTTACAAACACTAATTCTCACAGGATTAATGAATCAAGGGAAATTGCATGAAAAATAATAGATCTAAAGGAGTCTAATGCAATAAGGAGATCCGAGGGAACCCTTAACATGAGTCCAATTGAGAATGTACGGTTTACAGCAACCTTTTCAAATCCACCATTACAATTACAGAGCACAGCTTAAACAGCTCTCAGATTTGTAGTCTTGAATACAACTCTCTTTTGAATTACAGAAATATCTCACATCTCTCAATTGCAAGTAAAAGTGAAGCTATTACAAGGATTTCAGACAAACTATCTGGTTTGGAAATGGGGGAATAGGAATGAAACTCAAAATCTGGATGCCCAAATTGGGCAAATGATTCGTCTATTTATAATTTTCCCTAAGTCCAGCTCAGATGTGTATCAACCAATCAGAAGTGCTAAGATCTGTATTGACCAATGGTAGTCGAGCACGAGGATCCAGATCTGTTCTGGCCAATCAGAATTCCTCGATCTGGTTCAGCCAATTAGGTGAAAAAAAACATCAATTCTGTTATGCATTTTGAAAGTCTGTTAGAGTTTCTAGAAGTTCCCGCCAAGTTATTTCATCTCTGAGTGCTCACGTGGGGTGGAATATGCCTTCGCTTCATGCTTAGAATCCTCTGGAATGTCCCTAGGTTTTAAATGCATTGGGACACGTGAAACAGATTACTGAATTACCCTTGCAAAAGCTGGGAATCTTCAGAATACCTTTTCTCATAGCTTAGGGGACTTTTCGCAAGGTGTTGTAACTTCTAAAGCTCTTTTCGCAATGTTCTTGTTCTATTTGAATTGAGTTTTCTTCTTTTCGAAAAGGTCAATCATCTCTTCGAAGAGTTCAGGTGCTCTTCGAAAGCTAAGCCTGAAGTTTTAGTTCTTTTCACAGAGTTCAGGTTCTTTGCGAAAAGTACTCTGTAGTGCATTTTTCTGTTCGAATTGCTCCATACTTCTTTTCTGGCTTGAGACCAGGTCTTTGCCTCTTCAATTTAGACCTTTTAACAACTAGTGAGGTGGTCTCTTCTCTTTCTTCCTTTGGATTGACATGGATTGTCATCTTTTTGGCACTTTTAAGCTGCTTTTATGGTTAAGCCTATCTTTATTGTTAGCTGCAACACAAGCACTTAAAACACTTATTTAGTTCTCTCAAAGGTCTATCAAGACTCAAGTTAAGGGTGAAAAATGGTATTTTTTCGTTCTCAACACACCCCCAAACCTAAGCTTTGCTAGTCCCTGAGCAAAGACAAAATTAAAAACAAAGTAAGAAGCCACTTTTGTAGGGAGCACAGTTGCATTTAGCATATGCAACAAGCCTTTTAAACCCCTAGGTGATCCCTAGTGGAGGAGTGAAGTCTCCTGAGGGTTTTTAGTGAAGGTACCCACAAACTTCTTCAATAAATCAGTTAAGATCACTGCAGTTTTGTTACAGCAAACTTTCCTCCAATCTGATTATTCACACCTGCATCAGTCATGTTGTAAGAAGATTTTCAAGAAAAACATCAGTTCAAAATAAAAATTCTGCTGTAATTCTTGTTACTACTTAGTCAATTTATGTCAAAGGTTATTTACAAGAAAAATTAATGAACAGCTTGCCTTCTATTTAGGAATCCAACTTCGATGTTACCCCAATGAGTTGATTTCAAACCCAACTCTCACCAGGATTTTCACTCATATGCAAGGAAGAGGGTTGTACTATTTCACACGGCTCAAGAGCAGTTACAGCCCTAAAATAGGACTGTAAGCATGAGCATAGGCATTGCTTTTAGTTCGGAATTCACTGCTCTTTTCACCATAGATTACATAAATTCTTATCTCCATGTGATTGCTCAATCCATCATTGATCAGTAAGGACTTTACTGGGGTTATAATGTGGCTTATGGGTGAAATTTCTCAAGAATAAAGGGGTGGAATGGTGTTCAATTTGAGAAGTCAGTCAAGGTAAGGAGGTGATATACAAACCTTCTTTACTTCAGCATATTTTCATTTTCTTCTTTGAATTTCCAGAGCCAAAGTGGCCATCTTTTTCTCTTTCTTTTTCAAACTTCCAATGAAATGCCTTCTCTTTTTGTTTTGCTCAAATATATATATATATATTTTTTTCAAATTAGCATTGACTGGAATGCCACATTTCCTCTGCTGTTACATCATTGCCTTCAACTTGTACCCTTCTTTTGTTATCAAATTGTAACTAAATTCTCCTTCTCCAGCTTCCTTCCCTTTATCTTCTGACTTCTCAGAGGGAGGGTTAGGCTAAATGAAGTTGATGAGGTTATTGGATGAGGTTTCAAAGGAATCTTAGATTTGTACAGCTCAAATGGTGTGTATCAAGGGCAGTTTCAACAGGTGGGGCTTTGTACGGTTCAAACTGTCCAAAAGGAGGCCTTACATCATATTTTTAATATCACGAGTGCTATCAAATTATTTCAATTTGGATATGTGTAACTTCTAGTGCAAGTAAGCAGATTCAATCAGTCCCAAAAGAAGAAAAAATTGCCAATTCATACCTCCAAAGAATACATTTCAGGCCCAAACCTCACTGGGTGTGGTTTTTTTTATCAAATTCCTGAGGTGTATCCTCACTGTTTTCCTTCTTTTTAGGTTTACTAAAACATCAATTTTCTTTTGGAAATTTCCTGACATTCACTTAATGAAAGTATTAGAATTACACTAGAAATTAATTTCAAAAGGTTTTTAACTTCATATTTTTCTTTTTCTTTTTTTTCAAAACAACAGGTGTGAAATTACTTTATTTTCAAAAATTCCACTTATCATAAGTTGTACTGATGTTAACTCAAATATTGATTATTGACATTTCTGTCACACCCCTAAACCAAAGGGGGCAGGTCTGCTTGGTCCAAAGCAGAGAAGAGATATAAGCAAGAAAAAAATCATGATGACAAGAGGATAGACAGAAATGCACATTAATTTCACAAGAAAAACCAGAATTTATATTACAAACTTATACCACAGATAAGTACAAAGTGCTTTAATAACTGGGGTCAAAATCTCTGTCATAAGTTGGTTCAATTGGCTCGAGCTGAGTCACCCGTAATCGTAACTAGAATCGTGATTTGACTCTGAACTTGTTTGAGCTTTCTCCTGGATTGTGTTTTGCAGCTCAGTGTATTCCTCTGATTTGATCTTTTTGGTGACGCCAATGTACTTGCCAAGTCTAGTGGTCTTCAGTTTTTCCTGGTCAAGCTGTGCTTGCAACATGGTCACCTTGTGCTACTCACTCCGAACCATCTGAAAGGTTTGACCCAGCAAGTCCTTCATTTTCTCTCTCTCAAATTTCATAAATAACTCCAATTTCTGAATCTGGTTTTCATAAGGGGTTCGAATGTAGGCTTGTAAATCAGCTAACCCCTTTAGAACATCTCTACAGATAAAAGGATTTTCTTCCATGGCTCTTCTGAGGGTGGCAAATCTGGGAAGGGGAATGGAATGGTAGGGGACCAAAGGTGTCCCAGCTGTGGGAGGGGGAGAAGAAGTGTCCAGAAGGAGGACTTCAGGGTCAGTCTGAGTGGCTTGCTCAGAGAAAGTGAGGAGTGGTGAAGGGGATGCAACCAGAGGGACCGTTGGTTCAGTTTGGGTAGCATGGGCAGTAGTGGTGGGGGTGGGCAGATCAACCAATACAACCTCTGGTTCAGTTTGGGTAGCATGGGAATCAACAGTAGGTACAGGGGTAATGGTGGTTGTGTGGGTTGTGGAGGCTAAGGTTTGGAGAAGGTCATTGGTCACAGACTGGTTTTCTGTGTTGAGTTGTAGTTGGGTTTGGATGGATTGGAGGTAGGCAAGTATTTGGTTAATGGATGCAGGTGGGGGAGAGGTGGGCATAGCAGGGACAGGTACAACTGAAGTGGAGGGTGGAGGTGCAATGGCTGTAAAGGGAGAAGTAGGTAAGTGAGTGAAATGATGAGGGTCAGGTATAGGGATAGGTTCAAGCCCTACGGTTTCAAAAATAGAGCCCATTAAGGAGGAATAAGCCTCTGTAGTGAAAGGCTCAGGTTCAGGAGTATGGGATACTTCAGGTGTGTGGGCTGACTGAGCAGGTGAATTTGAGGGGCTTTGGAGTAGAGGAGTGCGAGGAGATTGGGCAATAAAGTCTGCAGCCAAAACATGGGCATTGGTGGGAGAAATTGGTGGTGTGAGTATGGTTGGAGTGGTTGGTGTAGAGGGGGAATCTATAATTGGAATAATGGAGGGTATGGGAGATGGGACAGCTGGGATAGGTGAAGTGGTAGAGGCTGGACTAGGGGAGGAGGGTGAAAGGCCAACTTCCTCAAGAATTGGTGCAGCTGAAGAGCTGGTCACCATGGGAAGGATAGTTTCTTCAAAAATGGGTGCAGCTAAAGAGTTGGTCACCACAGGGTCTGGCAGAGCTGCTTCAAGAAGTGGTGCAGCTACAGAGCTGGTCACCACAGGTTCTGACAAAACCGGTTCTAAGGGAACTGCAGCGGCAGGTTCATTAACAGCTGTAGGTGCAGGTGCAAATGCAAGTTCACCTTCCTCTCTCATTCTTCTCAGCATGGCTTGGCTTGTAGTCCAAGCCTTTTTCCCAAAATTGTGAGGAGCAATGACTTCAAATGGCTCCTCGTTATCAATGTCAAACTTGGCTCTGAGGAGGGCTGTGATCAATCTACCAAATGGGAGGCCAACTAATTTCTGCTCTTTTTTCAACTTGCCACTAATATCAGCCATGGCTTCAAAAATTAACATAGGGGCATTGAAAATCGCCTTAGAAAATGAAAGAGAGCCTCTAGAATTGGTGTTCTCCTCTCTTTGGTATAGGTGACATAAGAACTTCCCCTCAAAATGGAATCCATCAATAGAAATTGGGGGGCTAGGTCTCTCCTCATGATGGACTGTCCAGTGCCCACAATTCCTTGGGTTAAATGTGCAGCCATTTCTCTAAAGGAGGTCAAGTTTGGAGCAGCCAATGGACTAGAAGGATCAAATTGGAAGGGTATCCCCAAAGCATTCCCTATGTCTTCAAATGTGACAGTAAGATCGCAATCATCAATAAAGATAACCAGGGTAGGGACATCAGCATCTCTTTCAGTGACCTTGACTAGGTTTTGGTACCATAACATCACCATTCGTGGGTAAATTTTTTCTGGCAAGGGGGTAAGGATATTGCTTAGTGAGGCATCTCTTATGTATCTTAAAGATAACAGGCAATCCGGTTTGTTGACAAAAAAAGTTTCGTCCATAATCAGCTCAGGAATTAACTTCTGAGCTTCAATGAAGGGATTTGGTAGTACCAAATGTATAGGCAGAGGAGGAAGCTCAGGCTCAGGACTAGCAGCAGCAAGGATGGGTTCCTCATGTCTCACTTTCTTCCCTTTCTCCACCTTATCCGCTTTATCCATAGACAGTTTTCTTTTGGCTGAAGTTTTGGTTTTTCCTTTTGGGGTAGGTTTGCTAACTTTCTTAGCAGAGGATTTTGGGAACATGGCAGCCAATGATTTCTCCGCTTTTCCCATTCTAAATTGATGTATGAAAATGCCCACAACAGATGCTGACACAAAATAAAAATTTCCAGATGATAAACAGAGAGAATGTGTAGAGAAATACCGAGATCTAGGGTTTTTGATTGAACGTGTTGTTTGCTTGCAGAAATCCCCCAGACTAGAAGCTAAAATCCTTCTCTGAAAACTCAAATGATCGAACAAAGGTGAAGAAAAGTGTAGCAAGATTCTCAAATCGCGCAAGGAAAGAAAGAAATAGGGTTTCTGTGAGCAGTCGCTCTTCGAAGCTTTGATATGAAACCCTTACTTGAAAGGGTTAAATATAGTTAATTTCGCAAAGTCCTTTTTAAGTTTTCGAAAAGTTCCAAAATAGACCTTTTGACAACTGCGAATGGCATCAGTACCATTCGAAAAGTTAATAGCTTCAGAAACATCTTTTCGAAAAGAAACTAGCTTCAGAAATATCTTTTCGAAAAGAAAATAGCTTCAGAACCAACTATTCGAAAAGCAAATCCTTGCTTTCGAGCAGTTCGTTACAAATCCAGAGTCTTTTCGAAAAGTAAATTGAACTTTGCGAAAAGATAATTATTACTTATGACTTAACTTGGAGCATATTTAAACCATGCGAAAAGAGACAAATCATGAATAAAAATCAAACAAAGAAACTAAGCAAAACTATGAAATAAAACATAATGTACGATTTATCTACCATCGATTTTTGGAGGTTCGTGATGATGATGGGCAAAGACAAGCTCCACAGGTATTTCAATGCATGGTTTGAGCCTCTGACCATTTACTTTCAAGATTCTTCCATTACTTGGATCAAGGATGTCAACAGCTCCCGAAGGAGCTGCCTGAATGATAGTGTATGGCACTTCCCATCTGGATCTCAGCTTTCCTGGAAAAAATTTGAGTTTTGAGTTAAATAACCATACCTTAGAGCCAGCTGTGAACTCTTTTCTCAATAAATTTTTATCATGGAAAGTTTTGACTTTTTCTTTGTAAAATCTTGAATTTGTGTATGCATCCATTCTCAGCTCCTCCAACTCAAAAGTTGTTTCTGTGATCCTGTGATCACCAGCAGTAGTTAGATCCATGTTCAATATTTTAATGGCCCAAAAGGCTTTATATTCTAACTCTACTGGTAAATGGCATGCTTTGCCATCGACGAACCTGAATGGGGACATGCCAATTAGAGTTTTATAGGCTGTCCTGTATGCCCACAATGCATCATTCAGCTTAAAGGACCAATCCTTTCTGTCCTTCTTCACAGTCTTTTCTAGAATATGTTTGATTTCTCTATTGGAAATCTCCACTTGTCCACTAGTTTGTGGATGATATGGAGTGGCTACTCTATGAGTCACAGAGTATTTTTTCAATAAAGTTTCAAAATGTTTATTACAAAAATGGCTTCCCCCATCACTGATAATGGCTCTGGGAAAACCAAACCTGGAAAAAATGTGATCCTTAAAAAATTTAAGAACCACTTTGTGATCGTTTGTTTTAGTGGTTGTGGCTTCAATCCATTTGGATACAAAATCCACGGCTACTAAAATAAAATTATTCCCATTGGAAGGAGGAAAGGGACCCATGAAGTCTATCCCCCAAACATCAAACAACTCAACTACCAAAATATGCTGTAAAGGCATTGAGTTTCTCTTGGAAATGCTGCCCAATTTCTGACAGTTTTGGCAAGACTTACAATGCTGCAGAGCATCTTTGAAAAGTGTAGGCTAATAAAATCTGCACTGCAAAACCTTTGCAGCAGTTTTGTTTCCACTAAAATGACCTCCACAGGTCTGTTCATGACACAGAAAGTATTCTATGAAATTCTTGGTCAGGGACACATTTTCTTATTATTTGGTCTGCACAACTCTTAAACAGATGAGGATCTTCCCAGATGAAATGTTTAACCTTTGCGAAGAAAAGATCTTTATCCATTTTATTCCAATGTTGAGGAATTCTTCCAGTAGCCAAAAAGTTGACTATGTTTGCAAACGAAGGAGTGTGTACACTAATGGCAAAAAGTTGCTCATCAGGGAAAGATTCATTGATAGGCAGCCTATCAATCTCAGCAGTTAAAATTCTATACAGGTGATCAGCCACCACATTCTCCACCCCCTTTTTATCTTGGATCTGTAAATCAACTTCCTGTAATAGGAGAATCCACCTGATTAATCTTGGTTTGGTGTCCTTAGACAGAAGGTATTTCAAAGCAGAGTGGTCAGTGAACACCACTATTTGTGAACTCAAGACATATGACCTGAATTTCTCTAAAGCAAAAACAATTGCCAACAGCTCTTTCTCAGTTGTTGTGTAATTGAGCTGTGCATCAATCATTGATCTACTGGCATAAGCTATGACATGAGGCAGCTTTTCCTTTCTCTGTCCAAGGACAGCTCCCAAAGCATAATCTGATGCATCACATCGCTTAAAAGGTAGTGAATAACTGAGCGCAATATTGGAGCTGAAATCAAACAGTTTTTTAAAAATTCAAAAGCCTTCATGCATTCATTATTGAAAACAAAAGGGACATCTTGGCACAGCAAATGACAAAGAGGTTTGGTTATTTTACTGAAGTCCTTAATGAACCTTCTGTAAAATCCAGCATGTCCCAGAAAACTTCTGATTTGTTTAATGGTTTTGGGAGGTGGTAAATGTGCAATTAAATCAATTTTTGCTCTGTCCACCTCAATGCCCTTGTGAGAAACAACATGGCCAAGGACAATGCCTTGGGTGACCATGAAATGGCTCTTTTCGCAGCTCAAAACTAGATTGGTTGCTTCACATCTCTGTAATACCAATTTGAGATGATGTAAACACTGGAAAAAACTGTCTCCGTAGATTGAAAAATCATCCATAAAAATCTCCATAAATTGGTCAATCATATCAGAGAAAATGGAATACATGCATCTTTGAAAGGTAGCAGGAGCATTACAAAGACCAAAAGGCATTCTCCTATAGGCAAAAGTGCTAAAAGGGCAAGTGAATGTGGTCTTTTCCTGATCTTGTGGGTACACAGGAATCTGGTTGTAACCAGAGTAACCATCAAGAAAACAGTAATAAGCTTTTCCTGCTAGCTTATCTAAAATCTGATCAATGAATGGGAGGGGGAAATGGTCTTTTCTAGTCATTGCATTTAATTTTCTGTAATCAATACAGACTCTCCACCCAGTTGTTTGTCTGGTTGACATAAGCTCACCAGAGTCTAAGGTTACAACAGTGATCCCAGATTTCTTAGGTACCACCTGTGTAGGTGCCACCCAAGCTGAATCTGAAATGGGGTAAATGACCCCTGCATCCAACAACTTAACAACCTCTTTCATGACCACTTCTTGCATATGTGGGTTCAGCCTCCTTTGCATTTCCCTAGAAAGCTTTGCATCTTCTTCCAAATGGATTTTGTGCATGCAAACAGCTGGACTGATTCCTCCCAAATCAGTAATAGTCCAACCAATTGCCCTTCTATGTTCTTTCAAAACAACCAACAGTTCTTCCTCTTGCTCCTTTGTGAGGGAGGAAGAAATAATTGCAGGCAATGATTTATGATTTCCTAAAAACACATATTTCAAATTTTCTGGCAGCTGCTTTAGTTCTAAATCAGGTGGGCTGAGAAAAGAAGGTAACAAAGGTACCTTAGCTGTTTGTGGAAGGGGGAGAGTAGCAGGTTTCCAAGAAGAGAAACTTGCTGATTGATTATGAGTTCCTTGCACAACATTTATTTCCTCAGAATTTGAGATACAAACTGTTTCTTCCTCAGAATTTCCCCAAGCATTTTTGACATCTGTGGTGAAATCTTCACACTGCAGAAACTGTTGTAAAGTCCCTTCTACCAGTTCATCCAATAGATCAACATGAAAACATTCTTCAGAGCTGAATTGAGGCTGTGTGATTGCATTATAAACATTTAATTTTACCTTCATGTTTCCAAAAGAGACTTCCATAATACCAGACCTACATTGAATGCAAGCATTTGCTGTAGCCAGGAATGGTCTTCCCAAAATGACAGGGATGGAAGTTTTGCTTTTGGTAGGTTCCATGTCCAAAACTAGAAAATCAGCAAGATAGAAAAATTTATCTACTCCCACCAATACATCTTCAATCATCCCAACTGACTTCCTTTCAGATCTGTCTGCTAGTTATAACACCACATGAGTGGGTTTTAATTCTCCCAAACCTAGTTTCTCATATACAGAATATGGAAGTAGGTTGACACTAGCACCCAAATCTAAAAAAGCCTTTTCAATGGTATGTTCCCCAATAATGCAAGGGATTGTGGGGATTCCAGGATCTTGAAGTTTAGGAGGTGTGGCAATGGATAACACCTGATTAATTCTTTCCACAACAAAGACCTTCTTGGATAACTGTATCCTGGACTGTCTTTTGTGAGTGCAAACATCTTTCAGAAATTTTGCATATGCTGGAACTTGTTTGATTGCCTCAAGCAAAGGTAGATTTATCTTGACTTGCTTGAAAGTCTCCATCATTTCATCTATTTTTGTGTTTCCTTTATCAAAAGGGGAAACATATTTCATTGCATGAGGAAATGGTAAATGAGGAACTAGTCCTTCATCTACAGCTTTGGAAGCGTTTTCAGAAACTTTTTGGATTTTTTGTTTTTCATTTGTTTGATTTTTCTGAGGTCCATCAGCACCCCCACTGCTATCATTATGCTGCTCTTGCTGCATATCTTTATCATTTTCCTCATTTTTTTCTTCTTCAGTACCCACTTTGCTATTTATAATTCTTCCACTTCTCAAAGTGGTGACAGTTTTTACTGCTTCATGTGAATTAGAAGTTTCTCCAACCATGAACTGTCCTTTGGGATTGTTCAAAGGTTGGCTGGGTAACTGTCCTTCCTCTCTTTTGGCCAAAGTATTTGAAAGCTGTCCCAATGTTTCTTCAATCTTCTTTATGCTCTGGCTGTGAAAATTCACAGTCTGAGTTAAAGATCCTAAATTCTGGAGTGAATTTAGGACTTGATCTTCAAAAGAATGGGACTTGGAAGGGGTTTGATCTGGGGCAGATTGCTGCACAGGTTGTTGTGGAATGGGCTGCTTAAAATTTTGTTTGGCATAAAAATTCTGCTGATAAGGTTGTGCAGTTTTGAAAGTCATTTGGTTCTTTGGTTGTTGCTGCTGTTGTGATTGATAATTCCCTTGGTTCCACCTCAAATTGGGGTGTCCTCTCCATGGATATTCATTTGACTACATCTGTCCAAATGATTTAGCAGCATGAGCTTGTTCCACCATTAAATCTGGGAAGCTGTAGTCAATTGAATGAGTAGGGGACTGGCATATCAGACATGCCTCCTCTACTCTTGCAACATTTGGATTTTTAAGTGAGTCCATCAATCTATCAAACTTTGTGGTTAAATTGTCCATCTTTCTTTCCAACTCATTCACCTCATAAATCTTCCCTTTGGTGGGTTGCTGATTGTTCAACCTAGCAAGATTTTCAATATCTCTTGACAGAGATTCCTGTTGAGTTGAGTTTTCACCAATTACTTCAAATAAGTCCCAAACCTCCTCAACTATTTTTTACAAGTAAGTGCCTCCACAGGAGGCATCCACCATATTTTTGCCTTTTTGATCAATTCCTTGATAGAAGCTTTGAACCAGTTGCCATCTGGGAATTTGATGATGAGGACATTGCCTTAAAAGTTCCCTAAATCGTTCCCATTCTTCATGGAAAGTTTCAGTTGAGTTTTGTGAGAAAGAAATGATACTTTGTCTCAATTGATTTCTTTTAGACATTGGGAAATATTTGGCTAAATATTGACACTGCAAATCATTCCAAGAAGTGATACTATTTGGTGCTAACATAGATAACCATGCCCTAGCTTTATCCTTTAATGAAAAAGGAAAGAGCCTAAGCATGGTTGCTTCTGGACCAAGTCCAGCTATGTTGAATGTGGTGCAAAGAGCCAAGAATTCATCCACATGTTTGTATGGATCTTCCTTACTCAACCCATGGAAGGAAGGAAGCATTTGGATAGTCGATGATTTGATCTCATAATTTCCTTCAACAGTAGGAAATTGAATGCAAAAGGGAGAATTATAAGCACCAGGTGCAAAGTAATCCCTCAAAAGTCGAGGTTCTTCACCCATAGTACCAGAATTCTGTGTTGTTTGTTTGGCTCGTAGTAGCCTTTCAACTTCTAAATTCAGTGGGGCAATCTCAGGGCTGAGAGTCCTCCTACCAAACATACAACTCAGAACAAAAAATCTGATTATTCACAAGAAACCTTGAATTCCTTTTAAGTAGTTTCCTTCTTCAAAATTGGACATGAATAAGCGCTATAAACAATAGAATAGTTTAGTAATGATATAAAAAATAAAAGTAAAAACTTAGGTCTACCTATTTTAGAACAAATTCCCCGGCAACGGCGCCAAAAACTTGTCGTTTCTTCTGTGTGTGCTTGATTTATTTGTGTTTTGAAAACAGGTTTGCAACTGCTAAGTTATAATGAATTTAAAATATTAAAAAGAGTAAAGAAATATCAGCACAGATAGAAGTGAATTAGCCTGCAAGATCAGGGTCAATTGTAGCAAGTTTTAAATGTAAGTGAGTAAAAGATCGTCCACAGAGAATTTGTCTAAAATGCAAGATAAACCTCCAGATCTGAGCTACCAGATCTGGCCTCTTATCCTATCTAGAAAGTACATAAGATGGGAGGTTGAATATGTCACATTAACTAAATGATAAAAGTAAAAGTTAAACTAAATGATCCAGATCCGAGTTGGGGGAACGTTTCAGGTAAACTTGTAAAAAAAATGGAGAAGTAATATCTAACTTTGATTTGGTCCTTGAAACACAATGAGAATGACTGCCGATCAACAGAGAAATGATTCAATCATCATCTGGCTACAAGCACAGATGTAAGAGAAATAAATCTAACTCAAGGATTAGACTTAGGCTTATGGCTATGGTCTGTCCACTTTAATGGCCACAGACCATCCAATAGTCTTTAATCCAAAGCCTTAGTTTAGAACAAGAAGCATCACTACAAATGCCGTGAGAGATTAGGTTACAAACACTAATTCTCACAGGATTAATGAATCAAGGGAAATTGCATGAAAAATAGTAAATCTAAAGGAGTCTAATGCAATAAGGAGATCAGAGGGAACCCTTAACATGAGTCCAATTGAGAATGTACGGTTTACAGCAACCTTTCCAAATCCACCGTTATAATTACAGAGCACAGCTTAAACAGCTCTCAGATTTGTAGTCTTGAATACAACTCTCTTTTGAATTACAGAAATATCTCACAGCTCTCAATTGCAAGTAAAAGTGAAGCTATTACAGGGATTTCAGACAAACTATCTGGTTTGGAAATGGGGGAATAGGAATGAAACTCAAAATCTCGATGCCCAAATTGGGCAAATGGTTCGTCTATTTATAGTTTTCCCTAAGTCCAGCTCAGATGTGTATCAACCAATCAGAAGTGCTCAGATCTGTATTGACCAATGGTAGTCGAGCACGAGGATCCAGATCTATTCTGGCTAATCAGAATTCCTCAATCTGGTTCAGCCAATCAGGTGAAAAAAAACATCAATTCTGTTATGCATTTTGAAAGTCTGTTAGAGTTTCTAGAAGTTCCCGCCAAGTTATTTCATCTCTGGGTGCTCACGTGGGGTGGAATATGCCTTCGCTTCATGCTTAGAATCCTCCGGAATGTCCCTAGGTTTTAAATTCATTGGGACGCGTGAAACAGATTACTGAATTGCCCTTGCAAAAGCTGGGAATCTCCTGAATACCTTTTCGCATAGCTTAGGGGACTTTTCGCAAGGTGTTGTAACTCCTGAAGCTCTTTTCGCAATGTTCGGTTACTGCTCAATTGATTTTCTTCTTCTTTTCAAAAGGTCAATCATCTCTTCAAGAGTTCGGTGCTCTTCAAAGCTAAGCTGAGTTTTAGTTCTTTTCGCAGAGTTCGTGTTCTTTGCGAGCGATTCGTTCTTTTCTGAAAAGTACTCTGTAGTGCATTTTTCTGTTCGAATTGCTCCATACTTCTTTTCTGGCTTTAGACCAGGTCTTTGCCTCTTCAATTCAGACCTTTTAACAGTTAGTGAGGTTGTCTCTTCTCTTTCTTCCTTTGGATTTACATGGATTGTCATCTTTTTGGCACTTTTAAGCTGCTTTTATGGTTAAGCCTATCTTTATTGTTAGCTGCAACACAAGCACTTAAAACACTTATTTAGTTCTCTCAAAGGTCTATCAAGACTCAAGTTAAGGGGTGAAAAATGGTATTTTTCAGTTCTCAACACTCTTTCTCTCTCACTAGTGAGCAGGAGGAAGAATTATTGAGTGTTCTTAAGAAACACACAAAGGCAGTGGGGTGGACAATTGCTGATCTAGGGGGACATTGATGTCTTAGTTTGCACACACAAAATTCATTTGGAAGAGGGTGCAAAACCCTATTGGGAGATGTAGAGGAAGCTTAATCCTCACATGCAAGAGGTGGTCTTGAAGGAGATAGTAAAATTGTTGGATGCAAGGGTGATTTACCCTATTTCAGATTCAGAGTGGGAGTTGATGCCAGCGAGGGAGACAACTGGCTAGAGAGTTTGCATTGATTAGAGAAAACTAAACTCCAAGACCAGGAAAGACCACTTCCCTCTCCCCTTCATTAACTAAATTTTAGATAAGCTAGCTGGGAAGGCATTTTATTACTTTCTTGATGGATACTCAGGGTATAACAAAATCCCTGTGTATCCTCAAGATCAAGAAAAAACCACTTTTACTTGTCCCTTGGCACCTTTGCTTATAGGAGGATGCCTTTTGGACTATGCAATGCCTCAGCCACATTTCAGAGGTGCATGTATATAATTTTTTCTGACATGATTGACAAGTTTCTGGAAATCTTCATGGATAATTTTTTAATATATGAGGATTGCTTTAACCAATGCTTGAGTCACCTTGACCTAGTTTTACAAAGATGTGAAGAAACTAATTTGGCCTTAAGCTGGGAAAAGAGCCACTTTATGGTAGCACAAGTAATTGTGTTAGGCCATGTGGTCTCTCAGAGAGGAATAGAGGTTGACAAGGCTAAAGTAGACCTGATTTCACACCTTCCCCCACTCAGGGCTATCAAGCAAATCAGATCCTTCTTTCGACATGCTGGATTTTACAGGAGGTTCATTAAGGACTTCCGCAAAATTACAAAGCCATTGTGCCTCCTGCTGCGTCAGGATGTACCATTTGAATTCTCTGCTGAGTGTCTTAAGGCCTTTAAGGTCTTCAAAAAGTACCTTATCATTGCTCTTGTAATCTATGCCCCAGATTACCCACGCCCTTTTGAGCTAATGTGTGATGCATCAGACTTGTCCATAGGTGTTTTTTTAGGATAGAGAAAAGATAAACTGCCTGCAGTGATTTATTATGCCAGTAAAACACTAACTAAAGCTCAACTCAACTACAACACCACTGAGAAGGAGCTGCTTGCTGTGGTTTTTGATGTGGACAAGTTTAGACCCTACTTGCTTGGGTCTAAAATTAGTTTTTTTACTGATCACTCAGCCTTGAAATACTTGTTGGTCAAGAAGGATGTCAAACCAAAGCTAATCAGATGGATCCTCCTATTGTAGGAGTTAAATCTTGAGATCAAGGATAAAAAAGGAGTTGAGAATGTGGTGGTTGACCACCTCTCTAGTATTATTTTGGAAGAATGTGCAGTAGCACCAATCAATGAATTATTTTCAGATGAGAAGTTATTTGCTATGCAGTCTATTGTGCCTAGGTTTGCACACATTATGAATTTTCTTGCTGTTGGTATGATCCCTCCTCACTAGTCCAAGATGGATAAAGTCCTATTTTTCTCTCAGGTCAAACATTTTCTGTGGGAGGATCCATACCTATATAAGCATTGTGCAGATCAAGTTGTTAGGAGAAGTATGTCTGAAAGTGAGTTCCACAATATTCTTTCTATGTGCCATGAGTAGGCCTGTGGAAGTCACTTTAGTGATAAAAAGATAGCAGCAAAAGTTTTGCAATGTGGGTTTTACTGGCCCTCTTTGTTCAAAGATGCATACATACATTGCAAAGCCTGTGAGAGATGTCAAAGGTTGGGAGGCATTTTCAAGAAAGATTCAATGCCGTTGTAGCCCATCCTTGTGGTAGAACTTTTTGATATCTGAGGTATTGATTTTATGGGTCCCTTTCCTCCTTCTATAAGTTTCAACTTCATACTTGTGGCAGTGAACTATGTGTTCCAATGGGTGGAAGCCATTGCCACAAGGACCAATGACCAGGCAGTTGTCCTTAAATTTTTGAGGGACAATATTTTCTCAAGATTTGGCACCCCCATAGCTATCATTAGTGATGGGGGGAGCCATTTTTGTAGCAGGCCTTTTGAGAACCTACTCAAAAAGTATTCAGTTACACACAGAATTGCAACTCCCTACCATCCACAGACCAGTGGGCAAGTTGAAATTTCTAATAGAGAGATCAAGCACATCTTGGAGAAGACTGTGAGGACAGAAAGAAAGGACTCAGCACAAAAGCTGAATGATACTTTGTAGTCTTATAAAACTACATATAAGACCCCTATTGGCATGTCCCCTTTTAGGCTGGTCTATGGCAAGGCTTGCCACCTACCATTGGAGTTAGAGCATAAAGTCTACTGGGCTATCAAAACACTGAATTTTGATCTAACTACTGCTGGTTCTCATAGAAAATTGTAAATGTCAGAGCTTGATGAATTGAGACTGGAAGCCTATGCAAATGACAAAATTTACAAGGAGAGATCAAAGGCATTCTTTGATAAGAAACTAATGAGAAAGGACTTCAATGCTGCTACCAAGGTTTGGCTTTTCAACTCTAAATAAAAATCTTTCAATGAAAGTTAAATCCAGATGGGATGGACCTTACACTGTCATCCATGCCTCCCCATCTGATGTTGTGGCGATCTTGGATCCTATGTCTTGGAAGATCATGAAAGTGAATTGTCAAAGGCTGAAACTTTGTGTAGAAAATTCAGTGCAGCCTCCTTAGGCCATTCACCTGCATGAACCTTCCATTGCTTAGTGATCCATAGTTCTGTACACTGTGTACCATATTTGTTGAATTTGTGTTTTGTTTTATTTTAAAATCTATCATGTAGTGTTTTTATTGTGTGTTGATTTACTTATTTTATTCTGTTTTATTTTGAGTTCTGAGTTGTGATGTGATGTGCATGTGATGTCATCTAAATTTGATGTGCCTGGACCTGATGTTGATATGCATGTTCTATTTCTAGTTTAGTGGTTGAGGTGCTGTCAATGTAAATATCATGAATCTGATATAATTGAAAATCTGTAGCATTATGAATTTTTGAGGTACTTATGTTGGTAGTAGGCAATCACTTATAATGATGATAGGGAGTACATTTGAAGGAAGTTGGTGCAGATGCACAATGGATAGGTGCATGTCAGTATTGATGCACTAGCCAATGTGCAATACTAAGAGAAAGGGTAAATTGGGCTGTCTCGTGAGGCTCTATGGCCTCAATTCCACATTCGTGAGCCACTTGAATAAATTGAAGGCTTTCTCATGGAGTTCTTATAGGAAAGGTGTTCCTCACGAGTGCTTCACGAGCAAGAGCACCTATTGAAGCCTGATATTGATCCTTGTGAGGCTCTATGTTATCAGCACCATGAGGCTGTGCAATGAACGGGACTCCGACATTGTTACTGCGCGAGAGCCCTGCTAGCGAAAACTCTAAAGCATGTAATGTTAACTGCCTTGCGAGGCCTTATTGCACTGAATGTTTGTTCCTTGTGAGGATAATAGCTAAGTTGCGTGAGGGATAATAAATGGCTTCGTGCGCTGTGACCATATTTAAAATATGCGAGTGACCTCGCGAGACCAATAGCTCTGCTAAATTCCACACCTCGCGAGGCATTCATCTTCTCTGTGACTTTATTTCTCGTGATATCTCACTTTAGAGCGCGAGAAGAGTTCTGCCCCACGAGTACCTTGCGACAGCTTCGCGAGGCACGAGGTTCTCCACTTATACCTTGTGAAGTTCCTCATTTTCTCCATTCTATCTTTTTGCCCTAGCTACCACTGATAACTCCCGAACTCCCGTCTCCCATCTTTCTTCTCTCCAGCCTAAACCACTACAACTCAACCACCTACCTCCTACAATTGTATTCTACAGCACCTTCTGGTGATTCTGCATGTGATTTGAGGGAATTTGATCCACCATGCATCGTTTGAAGTGGAACCCTAACAATTGGTGGTAAAATTTCTCACTCTCTCTCAATTGGTTTGATTGAAGATTAATTGAAAGTTAAGAGGAGAGGAATTTATCGGCATTACCTCCATTGGAGTGTGATCTATCTCCACTTTGCTTTTAAAGCCCTAATTTAGAGAAATTCAGTAGCCATGGCCACGGGTTCAAAGTTCATTGACACATTGGCTGCCATGCTAAATCCCTCACCCACTGACAACCCTGTGGCAACTCAAAAATCAGTGAGAATTGCTAAGGCCTCCACTATGGAGACCTCTGAGATGCCTCCCCCACTGTTGAGCCCCAAGTGGAGCAACCTAAGAAAAGGGCAGCCCTTGTGAAGAAGGCCAAGGGTGTGGCCTCTAATGCCCAAGCTCAAAAGAAAAAGTCTGCTCCTAAGAAGAGGGCCAGAGACCACCCACCTACCAAAAGCCCTAAGAAATCTAAGAAAAAGTAAAAAAAGGGCAAGGGTCTTGCCCCTGAGGTCCCTGAGGTTGCCCTTGAGGAGAAAGATAATGAGTACCTCAGGGTCCCTTCTGAATTTGTGGCTTCAATTAAGCTTGAGGCAGAGACTATTTTTGACTAGGTTTTCTTTGAGAACCTACCAGAGACAACTGCCTCCATTGAATACTTAGCCAAGGCCACTTTGCTAACCCTGTTGAGGCCCCCACGACAAGTAGTCTTTCCTAGACTAGTGCAGTTGTTTTATCAAAATATAAGAGTGAAGACTGGGGATGATGGGAACTCAGCATTGCTGGTGCTGATAGACAAATTTGAGATGCTATTCAATCAGTCTGCAATAGCCGAGATACTTGGGATACCAGCCAAGTATAGCCCTAAGTGTGGCTTGGGTCCACCTTTGACAGCCACCATCCTAGAAATTGCTAAGAAGCCTACTAGAGGGATCACAGCCTCAGGGGTGTCCATTAGGAAGAGAGATTTACACCCTAACCTAAGATTTATGGATGGGGTGCTTAGAAAAATATGTTTATTGCTCTGGGCACTAGCAGGAGAGGAGGTCTCCCATTGCTAATGCACTTTACTCCTTCCACCTAAACCACTACATCGATGCAGCCAAGCTAATTTTTGATGGAATGAAAGATATACATGAGATGGTAAAGGATGAAAAGAAGCCCCATTCATTGCCCTACTGCAGGCTTATTACAGCCTTGTTGAAGCTAGGGGGATACTAATTTCAGATGAATGAGGAGACCATTCCATTGAACCCCAACAAGTATGGAAAAAAGCAGTGGGGGATTTGTGGCACCACGATTGAAAAGAAGAAGAAGAGGGAAGAGCTCCTAGCTAAGGCAGCTCCCACAATTCAAGAAGCAGCTGCTACTGCTACTGAAGTTGTTGCTGCCTTTGTTGCTGCCAGCTCCCAAGTAGCAACCTCTGCCATTGCCAGTTATGATGCCCTCTCTCAGGCAGCCCACTCAAGTGTCCCAGCCAACACTATCTTACCATCTCAGCCCATTACCTCATCATCCATAATCATGTCAATTCCCACGCCAGCTCCTACCTCAATCCCAGCCTCACAACCCCCCATAGTTCCATCACCTCTACGACAGCCAATTTTATCCACTACCATAGCCTCCACAACCCAATTGATACAAACAGCCTCCATTACCACATCATCTATACCCATACCTTTACCCACCACCATACCAACCTCTACATCAACAATCTCTAAACATACTCTACCAATTTTCCCTGCACACCCTAGCTCAGCTGTCAAAGCCACATATAAAAAGAAAAGGAAAAAATCCAAAGCCCACACAGAGCCCCAACCCACTTACATTTCCCAAACTTTCCCTACCCCCAAATCCATAGCCACACCAAACCCTACCCTTGAAATCCCTCATAGCTCTCCAGCTACTTCACATCCGCCCACTACACCCTTTGAACCAGATACCTTTGAACCCTTGGGCCATTCCATTCCTTTTTCCCCTTCCCATGACCCCTTTGCATGAGGGTTACTCAGCTATGATGTCCTCTATCATAGGGGAAATAAATTATGAGTTCACCCCTCTCCCAGACTCACCTCACCCTTCCCATTTTACCCCTCTTCTAGATTCCACATAGCAAACAAACTTTCACCATGCACCCACCTCTCCATTTCAATCAATTCCTCCCATCCATCCGACAACCCCTGTCACCCCTGACCCCCTACCCCCAATCCTTAACCTACTCCTCTCCCATCAATCCCATGTGATGGCCAACACCCAATTCCAAACATCTATGGAGGCCAACCTCCAAGCCATGTCCTCCACCCTCCAAAATCAGGCCTCAATTCAAATCAGTTTACAAGCCATCCAATCAACCTTGGCACTTTTAACCCAATCATCACAACAGCCAACTATCCCTACACCCACCCATTTACCTACTCCACCCCCTTCTCCCCAACCCATAACCTTAGCTGTAACCTCTCTTGTTGTTGCACCCATTGAACCTGTTCCCATTATCCCTCCAATTACACTTACAAATGCATCCACCCAAACAGACCCTGAACCTAAACCAGAACCCTAACATGCAACCCCACCTATAGTAGCAACCTCTGATGCTGGCACAGATGTGGAATACCTCATACCCACCTCTTCAATAGCCTCCCTAATAGATCCAGAGGAAATAGACCTCACAGGACATGTGCTTGAAGTCCCTTAGCCTTTCCCCTGTATATCCCCCCTACCCATGCCATCATCCATCCCTTCATCATTGTTGACTGGCCCTTCTTCCCGTGCTGAGCAACCTATACTACTTGGCTCTTCCTTTTACATACCTCCATACTTGCCATGTAAAATAACCCATATCTTAAAAAGGATGTCATTAAAGGCATGGCTGACCTCAAAACCTCAATCAGGATGCCCTATGATGCGAAGATAAATCAAATGAAGCTGGATCACAAAATTGAGAGGCTGAGAATATCAAAGGGCTGGAAAGAAATTTTGATTCAATTTGAAGCACAAAAGTGTACTGCAGCAATAGAGAAAATGAGAGCATATGCACTCGAGAAAAGGTTAGCTGCCTCTAGAGAGGTCACAAAGGCCACCAGGGAATTGCATGAAAGTAGAGTTGAACTTGTAGAAAAGAAGGCAGAAACACTCGAAAGGAGAGTTGCTGAAATGATTGCCAAAGAGCCTGCACAAGCAGTTGAGACTACCCATCTTGCTACTACCCCTCCAGAACCTAGCTGATGCACCTGACAATTCTGATGATTAGATTTGCACATGTAATTAGTTAGGATGTCTTTGTATAATCCTTTTGTAGTTATTTTCCCTTGCATTGTATAAATTCCTATGTTATAAATGAAAATCTTCTTTGGCTGATTTTGTTTGATTTCATTTATGTTTGTTTGTTTTATTTTATCTGTTTCTGTGTGTTTTGTTTGCTGTTGTACTTGCTTTGTTTTGTGTCTGAATGTTACCAATGTACCATGTTGCACTAGCACTTTATCTTTGAGTCAGTGAGGACACTGCTCCTCATAGGTTTGGGTGTGTGGTAAGGTTTGCCAATGATGTGGTTAACCTAAGTGTAGCAGAATCAAGTGAGTAAGATAGATATGGAGCTATGTTCACCTAGGAAACATTAAAAATGAGAAAATTCAAAAATTTTGCAGACCTTTAGGCATTAAAAAACTTTTACATTTTTATATTTCCATGAGGTGAACACCAAGAAAACTTACTTGTGTAAATATTTAGTAAACCATTAAAGAGAGAAAAAAGTAAGGACAGGCCTAAGAGTTCAATGGAAGACCATACCTAGTGAGAATTGGGCTTACAAAAAAAAAATTCTCTTTGAGGAGTGACTGAGGCAATTCTTTCTATTCTAGGGACGGGTTGAGTCAATGTCCTCACTAGAAGTTAGGCATCTCCAAGTTGAAATAGTTGACAGTATCCATGAAATTTAGGAAAGGATCAAGGCCTTCTCTTGGATAGTTTGAGCTTTAAAATACCAAACCCAGTAAACTGCCCTTGTGCATACACCTTTTGAGTCTTAATTTCTAGTTTTCTTCAAAATACACCTGAGTACTTGCACCTAAACTTGTGGGCCTGATTCAAACCTACCCCCACTCTGAGAATTCAGAAGGTAAAGGAGAAGGAGTTGAAGATGGACAAGCTAGGGTCAACAATTGGTGAATGGAAGAGAAACACAAAAGGAAGACAACAGTGTAGCAGCTGAGAAGAGGGTGGCATTTCAGAATAATACAAACAAAAAGAAAAGAAAAATGTATTCAAAGAAAAAAAATAGAAAAACAAATTAATGAAAAGGGATAGAGAGGAGTCAAGAGGGAATTTCATTGGAAAAAGTAAAAATAAGACAAGAAGCTAGCCACTTCAAGTCTGAAAAATATCAAAGAAGATGAAAGCAGAAGGTGAAGTCATGAATCACCTCCTTCACCTACTGATTTCTCAATTTAACATCCTTTTCACCCTTCCATTTTTTATAACCTACATCCATAAGTTACATTACAATCCAGTCATAAGACCTTGTGATCCTAAATTGAATGAGTTGTTTTGTGGAGATGAGGAGTTATCCAATCTATGGTGAGAAATAGTTAATGATGCCAGAATTTTAGAGTTTTGCCTATGCTCATGCTTGCAAACCCATTTGGGGACTGTAACTGCTCTTGAGCTTGTAAGAAAATGAAAACCCTCAAAGTTCTTTGTGAGAGACTGCCCTGGTAAGCATTGGGTCTGACATTGAATGTATTGGGCATTACTTAAACCTAATTTTTGAATTAATAGTGAGCTCAGTACTGACATAAACTTGTTGTTTCTCTTGTTGTAAGCTGATTGGAAATAGTATGCTTACATGTAAGAGTTTTTAATGAGTTAATGGTCTGTACATATCATTTGTTTAATTTCCTCATATTTTGAAAAGAATCAAAGGTGGACTGATGCTCTGATTTTTTAATACTGATTTGATAATGTTGCACTTTTGTTAACTGTTTTCATTGAGATGTTTGTGTATACCTTCATTGAAAACGCTCAGGAGACTTCACTCCTCCACTAGGGATGATCACCTAGGGGTTTAAAAGGCTTGTTGCATGAGCTAAATGCATCTATGCTCCCTACGAAAGTGACATTTAGATTTATAGAATATTTGTTTTAATTTTTCCTTTGCTCAGGGACTAGCAAAGATTAGGTTTAGGGTTGTGTTATTCATTGAAAAGTACCACTTTTCACCTCTTAACCTAGCCTTTGCTGGACCTTGAAGCTGACAAATAACTCTTGTTTAGCTTGTTTTGTAGTTAGTAACAACTTATGCAGCTTAAAACAAAGTCCATGCCTTTAGTGCTAAGAAGAGAGAGAATCCAAGCAAGAGATGACAGCTGAGCCAAAGATTGATGAAACACCATGGTGGTACACATCATGGTGACTATTTTGCATGTCATAATGGACCGGGAAAGTCTAGCTGATGAAAGAAGCATAGATGTGAGTGGAGAGGACTGCAACAGCAGCAGATGCATAGCAGCAGAGGAGCAAATGTGTTATCTCATACAGTAGAGGTACTGCCACGCATGGCTAAGCTTGCAGCAGAGTTACCTCGCATAGATTTTACATGCAGCATAAGGGAACTCATGAGGAATTTGCACAACTCAGTGATGGAAGTGCCCCAATGCATTGTCTCGCGCAACAGTTGCACACTCTAGCAGCAACCAACACTCAGTGAACTCACAAAGCTCTCACACACTAAGTCTTCAGAAATCTAGGTCGCAAAGCTTTCACGAGGAAAAAGTTTCATGTCGACCATGCGCACCATCTCGTGAGGCCAAATTGCACAAAGAACAACAGTAAACTCGTGAGGTCCTTGGGTGGTTAAGGAGGAGAGAGAACTCTAGAAATGTCCTGACACAGTTCTCGCGTATTTAATAACTCAACCCTCTATCGAGTAAGCCTTGTTATTCCTTCAACAAGAAGCCGAGCGAGATTTAAAGGGATCCACACGACACCCTCGCGAGAAAAAATTTTGAAGCTCTACTGCGTGAGTGCATTCACAGCCAAAGTAGTTGCGTACAATACAAAGTCCACCTGCACAAGTGAACAACCTTCCAAGCCAATTCTTACCTTGCGAGGACTCTGCAAACTGTGCGAATTGATTAATGAACCTCGCGAGGACTTTGCAAACTGTGCGAAGCTCGGGGTCTCCACTTCCCAGTCTTAACTCAAGGACCTTTTGGGAATTTCCCAAGGTCTAGGGCACACATGCCGAGGCCTTGATCTCAAGGCACCCATCCCAAGGCATCCAAGGGTTGTAATAGTGCCACATCTACCTTAAAAATTAGGGTTTACTCTTCTGTTGGCTAAGGCATTAGGACTGAGTATTTAATCTATAAATGTAACTTAGAATTTTTATCTCTCCTTCAACCTCTGTCTGTGGTGAGTTCGACCAGACTAGGGTTAGGGTTTGGTCATTTTTTTTCCCATTTTCCTTCTCTCCTAGCCCAACACTTATTGGCTAAATCCTCTATAAGTAATTAGGTTTTGTTTTCTTTAGTTTTTATAATGGGTCCTGTAACCTTTGGGATTTTTTATAGAGCTGTTGTGCACAAGGCTGCTGCCTTGAGAAATTACATTATATGTATGTTTGATCAATGAAATTTATACTTTAATTGCTCATTCAATATGTTATTTTTCTATTTTCCCATAGTTTTGTTCAATCTATGCATGCATTTAGGATTTGAGCTGATTTGAAATGCCCATAGAAGCATGAGCTTGTAGCTCTGGGACCATGGTGGCAGCAGCAGCTTACATGTTCCATCTCAGTCATTTGTGGTGCGGATAACCTCTGTGGGTAGCCTGTAACCATTTAATTTGATAGATTATAGCCCTAAGGTTATTCCAAGCCACAGATCTAAGAAGGATTCTTCTCTTTTGCACTTGAGCTTGTAGCCTTGTGAGAGGTTATTGTAGGAACAAGCTCCCCTCTATGTTACATGGCCAATATCAGATGTTAGATCTAATTTCTCTTTAGTGATTGCAGACTTGTGAGCTGAGTCATGACAATCCTTTGAAGCAATGACTAGCTGCATTTAAGTCTCCAAATAGCCCTTGAAGAACTGTGGTCTTCACTTGTTTTCCAAGAACTATTTGCTCCCATGGATATCTTGACCTTGTAACTTGGCAAACATGGTGTCTGCAATGATATTAATGATCTAATTTGAGCCATTGGGTGGAGGACCTCTATTAGATAATCTGTGACCATTAAAGTGGACAGGTTATAGCCTTAAAATCACTCTACTCCTTTGGATCGGATTGGTTTTCTGATTTAATTTATGTGGTTTGATCCTATCTATTGGATAGCCTATAACCATTTAAGTGGACGGGTTATAGCCTTAAGAGATCAGGTCAAACCATAGGAGTTGAGTTAGATACCTCTTCCTTGCATATGTGTTTGTAGCCATCTGAGGGATTGCTACAGAGATAGCCCTAAATCTGAGTTACATAGCTGAATTAAACTTAGCTTGATTACCTACTTCCCATCATTTTATCTTTAATTTTGGGTACACACACCATCACTACTTTCTCCATAACCGTTTCTTTAGGATAGGACTGCAGTTTATTTCTCTTCTTTTAGTGTTAATTTAGTGTAGTTGTGACACCCAACTCCCTTTCTCTATGATTGTCAGATTTGTAGCCAGATCTGAAGTCCTATTATAGCCCATTTTGGGTTCTAGATCAATTTCTCTATGGGACAAACTCTTACTTACTTAAAACTTACTAGAATAGCCCTGTATCTTACAGGCTCTGTGTGTTTTAGACTTACTGGCTAACCCATTTCCATCTTTTCACTCATGCTTTGTTTTCTCCACTATTTTTAAATAAAATAGCAGCAAGCATATCAAACATTCCAATAGGCAGTGTTTCTCACAAGGTGCTGATTAGTGCAATTCATCCTATTGACAGGTTCCCCTGAACCTATCGAGCAATTAGAAGCATCATGTTGAAGACTTACTTGAAGCCATATCAAATCTCGCGAGGTTCCATCAACATGTCGACAGGATGGCTGAAGCTGCGTACAACCTGTCGAGAAGATACCTGGAGTTGTATAAGATATCGCCAGGTTGATTTATAACTTGTTGAGAGGACGAATGGATTTAAGATAGCAGCTAGGTTTTGACTTCATCCTGTCTAATAGATCAACGGATCATGTAGAGAATTGCTTCCAACCTGTCGAGCACTCAACAACTCTTGTCAAAGGATACTCTTAACCTATCGAATGGAGCACCAATTGGATTCAGAACCTTTCGAAAGTTTCCCTGAACCTCTTGACACATGAATTGGGAACTTCTCTATTCCATCCATAACAGTTGCTCACTTCAATGCTTTGTGCACACATTCCAAGGCACTTCAACAACCCTTGGGGGTATTTTTCAAACACAAATGGACGCGAATGGGAACTCTCTAACTACTTCAAATGTACCTATCGAGTTTAGACCAATTAGTGGTGAGTTGCTAGAAGCAAAATCAGCCACATAAGCAACTTAGAATAATAGAATTATTTCCTTGAGCTCTGATTGGCTGAGATAGATCGGAGGAAAGAGGGGAAGACTATAAAAGCCTGAGGAGTTTACAGAACAACGATCTGGAAATTGAGAGAGCTCAGACCAAAATTTGAAATCCCTCTTCCCTACCAAATTCCTTCCTCTTCCTTCTTCCCCATTCACTTTTTAGACCAACCATGGTTGGCTAAACCCTTTTAGTAGCTAGGGTGAGGTGGAGAGCTACAAATTGAGAGGTTCAAAGCTCGTAGGAGGATTAGATGTTACACAGATTGCAAATCTGAGAACAATTGGACTGTAAGTTGTATTGATTCAGTAATTATTGAATGTAATGTTAATTTGGATTCATAAATCTCTTGATTGCCATTTGATTTCCCCAGATCTAATATCCCTGTGGATGCCTGAGCTTGTAGCCTTGCATTCACAGCATCTGCAATGGTTTAGTTGTTCTAATTAAGACCCTTGAATTAGAGGAATCTCTAGGATGATTTGTGACCATTAAAGTGGATAGATCATAGCCTTAGGATCACTCCAATTCTCCAGTTTAGGTTGGATTCTTATACCTTGCATTTGAGCCTATAGCCAAATGAAGGATTATTGCAAATCAGTTCACTGCACTGCCTATGAACCAAACAATTTTTTGTAAAAGACCAAAATCCCTAGCTTCTACTCTCCTTTTGATTTTAATCCCTTTCTCTATATCCTTAAATCTATGTTTTAATCAGTTCTGGATCATTTATTTTTATCTTTAATTTTCTATAGTTTTAGTAAGGTGACAACCCTAAAAAACCTCTCCTCTTTCCTTTCTTGCTTTGTTTTAAACTAGGATAGGCTAGAGTGCCAGATCTATTATAGATCTAGAGATTTACTACATTCTAAAGCACATTTCCCTATGGACCTACCCTCACTTACCCCTTAAAGCTTGTTGCAACAGCCCTGGTTCTTACAGGATTGATTGCTACCTTGATCCCATTTCTCTGTGATTTTACCTTTAGTTTGCTAGATCTGGATTTCTAGTTCTGGGAGGAGCACTATGCTGATTGGAGGAGCTAACCTTGCTTGAGTTTGCATTTCCTAACTCATTTACATTTTTAGATCTGCAACATTAGTTGTGTTTTTGTATTTGTTTTGCTGAAATTTGTGCTGTGATTTTATGTTTCTGATGTGTGTATGCTTGGTAGAAGATCTCTCAATCCTGAGATTGTTCTTGTAGATCTTGAAGTTGAGAGACTTCTCAGACCTAAGCAGTCCATACACACACCTATGGTTAATTGTGATAGTTCTGCAATGGGTGAGCAGCCTAGGAGATTGGAAGAATTCAATGCACCAGGGGTATACAATTCCCCCTTCTGCATTCAATTCCTTGTTTTCCAAGGAAACTATGAGATTAAATCTTCCATCATACAGATACTGCCCTCAAATCATGGCCCGAGTAAGAAAGACCCATGCAAGCACATTGATGAATTTCTAGGACCGTGCACTACTTTCAACATTACAGGTTTGGGAGAGGAAGCAACTAGGTTGAGGCTCTTTCCTTTTTCATTAAAGGGCAGGGCCAGAACTTGGCTATCCATGCTCCCAACCAATAGTATCCAGTCTTGGAATGACCTTCAATGTCAATTTTTAGCCAAATTTTTTCCCATGTCCCAAACAAGTCAGCTGAGGAAGAGCATAATTTTATTTGCTCAGTCCCCAAGCATGGGAGATATTTAAGGAGTTCTTGAAGCAATGTCCCCATCACCAAATTCCTGAATGTCAACTTATTCAAAGTTTCTATTAAGGAATTGATCCCAAGAGTAGGGACATGGTTGATGCCTCATGTGGTGGTACCAACCTCCACAAGACAGTTGATGAGGCTTGAGAGTTGTTTGATATCATTAGTGAAAACTCCATGCAAAGGGAGACTTTGTTAAGGGACATTGAGACTCATGTTAGATTGGTGAGAGTGAATACTACAAGAGGGAAAATGTATAAAGTCAATAGGTACAATGATTTGGAAATGAAGGTGGATAGCTTGACTCAAGAATTTGCTAAGCTCATGAGAGCAATGCAGTCACCAATGGCTGCCAAAGTGGAGGAGGCATGTGTGATATGTCAGTGCCCCACTCACTCCCTTGAAGAATGTCCTTCTGCTGCCCAATTTTTAGACCTTGTTATGAAACATGTGAAGGCTGCTCAATCTTTTGGACAATAGCCAGCTGCTGGTTATCATTGGAGAAACCACCCCAACTTGAGGTGGAGACAAGATACCTTCTAAAACAAGCAGCAGCAATAGCCACAATAGCAGTTCATGCCCTATAGAAATGCTCAACCCTACCAGCAGAACTACTTCCCAATGCTCCAATACTAGCAACCTATGGCCCAGCCAATGGCAAAACCTGTTCCACAAAGTGCACCAGCCCCAGCACCCTCTAGATCCCTCACATTTGAAGTGCAAGTTCTGGCTTAATTGCAGAATTTGAGCTCTTTGTCTCAAACTGTTAACTCCCATAGCCAAAGTATTAAGAAGATAGAAGACCACCTTGGTCAGCTAACCAATACTTTGACTAGGAAAGAGGAGGGAAGACTGTCTAGTCAACCTATGAATAACCCAAAAGGGCAGTATATGGTGGGTGAGACATATTCACGTGAAGAAACCAAATCTGTCACGACTTTGACAAGTGGAAGGCTGGTTGATAACAAAGTTGGTGTCCAGCTTGATGAGAAAAGTACAGGAAATGAAAGAACAACCCATGATGATATACAGCAGGAGCGGCATATGAAAAACAAGGCGAGTGTTGATGAGCCCCAACAGAAAAAAATAAAAATAAATAATGGATGACATTGATAAGGCAGCAAATGGGAGATCAGCCCCTCATTTATTATTTCCCAATGCACTTCAATCACCTTCTCCTTTTGACAATGGGAATGCTAAAGTTGAGGAAATGATAGAAACATTTAAACAAGTGAAGATCAACTTGCCTTTGCTTGATACAATCAACCAAGTGCCAGCCTATGTAAAATTTTTGAATGATTTGTGTACACACAAAAGACAATCTTGGATACACCTATCCAAGAAGGTCTTTTATGTTGAGAAAGTGAACCAAGTGTTGTCCATTATAACCCCATCAAAGCTCCATGACCCTTGAGTTCCCACAATCCCTTGCATCATTAGGGATCACACCATTGAAAAAGCCTTGTTAGATCTGGAAGCTAGTGTGAACCTACTTCCATATTCAGTTTTTGAGAAGTTAGGTTTGGGAGAATTGAAGCCCACACATGTGGTGTTACAGCTGGCTGACAAATCTGAAAGGAGGCCTGTGGGAATGATAGAAGATGTGTTAGTTGAGGTTGACAAATTCTTTTATTCAGCATATTTTCTGGTTTTTGAAATGGAACCAAGAAAGTGCACTACCTCCATTCCTATAATTTTGGGTAGGCGTTTCTTAGCCACTGCCAATGCTTGTATATAATATAGATCAGTTGTAATGGAAGTATCTTTTGATAATATGAAAGTAAAATTGAATGTTTACAATACATCAAGCCATCCTCACTTTGATAGTGAGGATTGCTTTTTGATTGATGCGTTGGATGAGTTTGTGGAAGAGACTTTGCCCAAGCTGCCGCATTGTGATGATTTGTGTGATATTTTTGAAAATGTGTGGAGGGAAATTATAGAGGAAAAGGCCCCCACACCTATGATTCAAGAGGTGAAAGCCTTAAATTTTGACATGGGGCCAGCAACAAGGTATCCTCCATGAAAACCAGCTATGTTGCCTCTTCCACCACCTTCAAAGGCACCTATGTTGCTTCACTCATAAGTCCACCTGATGTGGAGTTGAAACAGTTGCCCAAGTCTTTGAAATATACATTTTTGGGAGCTAATCAGAAGTTGTCTATGATCATTTCTTCCTCCTTCATTGATGAGCAAGAGGAAGAGTTGTTGTGTGTTTTAAAAAAACATAAGAGAGCAATAGGTTGGACTATTGCTGATCTTGGAGGCATCAGCTCTGTTGTTTGTATTTATAAGATCCACTAAGAAGAGGGTTACAAACCCTCTAGAGAGATGCAGAGAAAGTTAAACTCCCACATGCAAGAGGTAGTGATGAAGGAGGTGGTCAAATTGTTAGATGTTGGAGTCATCTATCTCATTTCAGATTCTAAATGGGTGACACCTACTGAGGTGGTACCTAAGAAATCTATAATCACTGTGGTTAAAACTAATTCTGATGAGCTAATTCCAATTAGAGAAACAATTGGTTGGAGGGTGTGCATTGACTATCGAAAGCTCAATTTGAAAATCAGAAAAGACCATTTTTTTTTACCCTTCATAGACCAGATTTTGGACAAGTTGACAGGCAAAGCTTTTTATTGCTTTCTTGATGGATATTTTGGGTATAACTAAATTGCTGTATATTCACCAGACCAGGAAAAGACAACTTTCACATATCCATTTGGCACATTTGCTTATAGAAGGATGCCATTTGGACTGTGCCATGTCCCTGCAACTTTCCAAAGATGTGTGTATGCCATCTTCTCTGACATGATTGATCAGTTTTTAGAAATATTCATAAATAATTTCTCTATCTTTGGGGATAGTTTTAGCCAATGTCTATATCATCTCAGCCTAGTGCTGCAGAGATGTGAGGAAACCAACTCGGTTTTGAGTTGTGAAAAGAGTAATTTTATGGTCAATCAAGGCATTGCCCTTCGCCATGTTGTTTCCCACAGAGGCATAGAGGTAGATCAGGCTAAAATTAATTTGATTACACATTTTCCCCCACCTAAAATTGTCAAACAAGTCAGATCTTTCTTGGGGCATGTTGGTTTTTATAGGAGACTCATCAAAGATTTTAGCAAAATCTCAAAGCCTCTTTGTCACCTACTGTGCCAAGAGGTTCCTTTTGAATTTAATGATGAATGTCTCACTACTTTTGAGTTTTAAAAAGATTGTTTAACCTCTGCACCTGTCCTTCAAACACCTGATTACTCTTTGCCATTTGAGCTAATGTGTGATTCATCAGATTTTGCTATTGGTGTAGTTTTGGGGCAAAGAAAGGATAAGTTACCTTGTGTGATTGCTTATGCAAGCAAAACAATGATTGATGCTTAGTTAAATTACACCACAATTGAGAAGAAATTGTTGGCCATTGTCTATGCTTTGGAGAAATTCAGGTCTTATGTGTTAGGATCTAGGATTGTGGTGTTCACAGACCACTCAGCCCTTAAGTACTTTTTGTCTAAAAAGGATGTCAAGCCAAGATTAATTAGATGGATCCTCCTATTACAAGAGTTTGATCTTGAGATTAAAGATAAAAAAGGGGTTAAATATTTGGTTGCAGACCACCTATCCAGGATCCTAGCTGTTGAGTTTGATAGGTTGCCCATCAATGACTCATTTCTTGATGAACAACTATTTACTGTCAGCACTTCTACACCTTGGTTTGTAAACATAGTGAATTACTTGGGAGTGGGTAGGATTCCCCCACATTAGAACAAAATGGGTAGGGAGCTATTCTTTTCCCATATCAGACATTACATGTGGGAGGATCCATACCTGTTCAAGCATTTTGTAGACCAAGCTGTGAGGAGGTGTGTCCCTAAGAATGAATTCTACGACATACTAACTATGTGTCATGAACAGGCATGTGGAGGCCATTTCAGTGAAAACAAAACTACTGCAAAGATACTTCAAATTAGATTTTATTGGCCCACTCTCTTCCAAGATGCATGACAGCATTGCAAAGCTTATGAAAGATGCCAAAAAATGGGAAGTATCTCCAAAAGAAATTTCATGCCTTTATAGCAAATACTTGTTGTTGAACTATTTGACAATTGGAGGATTGACTTCATGGGTCCTTTCCCTCCTTATGGATATAATTTTATTCTTGTGGCTGTGGACTATGTGTCCAAATGGGCTGAGGCTATAGCCACAAGAACCAATGATCACAGAGTTGTCCTCAATTTTTTAAAAGATAATATTTTCTCTAGGTTTGGCACCCCCAAAGCTATCAATAGTGATGGGGGAAGCCATTTCTGCAGTAGATAGTTTGATAACTTGCTCAGAAAGTACTCTATGACAAATAGAGTTGGCACCGATACCACCCACAGACCAGTGGGCAGGTGGAAATTTCTAATAGAGAGATCAAACACATTTTAGCGAAAATTATGAGAGGAGATCGGAAGGATTGATACTTGAAGTTAACTGATGCTCTTTGGGCTTATAAAACTGCCTGTAAGACCCCAATAGGGATGTCTCCCTTTAGGTTGGTATATGGTAAGGCATGCCATTTACCAGTGGAGTTAGAACACAAAGCCTACTGGGCTATTAAATTATTGAATGTTGATCTAGCTTCTGCTAGAATGCACAAGAGGCTACAGCTGTGAGATATGGAAGAGATGAGATTAGAAGCCTACTCCAATGCAAGGATCTACAAAGAAAAATCCAAAGCTTTTTATGACAAGCATTTGCTGAAAAAGGAGTTTACTGCTGTCAACAAGGTATGGTTGTTCAATTCCAAATTGAAATTTTTCCCAGGCAAGTTGAGATTTAGATGGGTGGGACCTTACATTGTAATGAATGTATCCCCATCTGGAGCTATTGAAATCATGGATCCAAAGGATGGTAGGATCATGAAAGTCAATGGTCAAAGGCTCAAAATATTTATTGAAAATATAGTTGAGTCTGTGGTGACCATTCACCTTCAAGAACCTCTAAAGTGTGACTGATTTTCAACATTGTATATTATGTATCATAACTGTCAGTTTTTGCTGTTTTCAAAACTGTTTGGCTTTGTATATATGTTGCCAATTTTATTTAGTTTTTTCATTTAGAATCATAGTCATTGATTCCAAGGCATGAGAAATGAATGGGAGCAGAATAAGATTGACAAATCTGTGTGGAGAGTGGACTACGAATTGATGAGAAATACTTTTAAACTGAACAACAGCGTGTCGAGAGGTGTAGAGAACATTTCGACATGTGTTGAGGGTTCCCAGTTTGCTTTTTGACAAGTTCTGATACCTGCCAAGAGGGTTGAGTTAATGTTCGACAGGTACTGAAGGTGTAAATGTGAATTTCGATAGGATCCATGAACCTGACGAGATGTTGAGAGAGAGATTTGATAGGTACTGAAGCTGTAGGCTATGTTTATGACCAGTTTCGATACCTGTCGAGAGGATGTTTGAACCTCTCAACTTGTAGAATTTAAAGCCCGTGTACTTGTTGAGAGGTTGAAAGAACCTCTCGACACCTTCATCCTAATAGCCCGAAAAATCACGCTAAACTATGACCTCGGGATCCGTGCCCGTTCGGTCACAGGTTTGACCAATTAGGAGTTCGATAGTTAGTGTAGAGTGTGATGAGTGAATGTGATGTGATGGGTTATGTTGCCATGTGGTGTGTGTTGAAAATCTAAAGTCACATACACCTACTGAGGTACATGTGCTCAACACACAAGCTAGGGGGGGGAGATAAAAGGGTTTAATAGCCCTAAAATCAAGAGTTTGGTGGTTGAGAGAGAAGTAAAGAAGAGAGAGAGAAGAGTAAAGAGAGTGATTAATACAAGGAGTAAATGCTAGTTGAAGAAGGGAGATTCGAGCAAGAAACGTCAGATTCGACGTGAGGGATCCGCTAGAAGAAAAGCTGGAACCCTAGCCTTCCAACCGCTCGATTTGAAATCAATTTGAGATTTATTCAAGGTAAATTTTTGTGAATAAAATGCATAGATCATAGAGGCTAAATTGTAGTTGAAAATGGTTTAAATCATAGGATAATGGTTTAGAAAAATAGAGGAAAAAGTGTGGAAAAAGATTGGGAAGAACAGCTCGAAATGGGCTGAATCTGACAATTTCGATTAATCGAAATTGGCCAGGAAGTTGAAAAGTCAGAGGACCCCGACTTCGATTAATTGAAATGGAGTTCGATTAATCGAACTCCAATTCGATTAATCGAAAGCTGGAACCCTAGCCTTCCAAGCTTTGATTTTGTTTAAACCATGTATATAAGGAGTTGGGATTATTCTTTTGGGACGAACCATCCGTGATGATTACTATCATCGATGGTTCGGATAGGTTCTCCATTCATGCAGAGGCATGAGGGTAGAACTGTCTTTTGGGGAGTTGCTTAGTATAGATTTAAATTCTGAAATTTCGTTTATTTTTCTATTACATGCTTGATATACCAGTGTTCCGTGCTTAGCTAAGGGGCACGGTTAAGATGATCATGCTAATGGCACGGGTTTCGGGGTGCCGAAATCCGGGCTGTCACAAAAAGCTTCAATCTTAGTAGAGGTCCCTATCAGCCTTAGTACATCTCTCTCTAACCATTGCCTGGGAGGGTTAACTATAGGTTTGGGGGTAATTCCAAAGGGTTTGGGAAGGTTCCAAGGGGTTTTGGAAGGTTCTGAGGGATATGGGAAATGCTATCGAAAGCTTGGAGGTGCGTCTCTCTCGAAGTAAGTTTTTTTCGAGCAAAATCCCCAGCAGAGTCCCCATCTGTGCAATGGTGGATTTTGATCAAATCCTTCACGACAATGCTCTCGTGTGAAAAATAAAGAATCGCTACATGGAGCTTTTGTTGTCCTAGGAAACCTAAATCAATATTGAAAGCACTGAAGTGCAAAAATATGACTCTGATTCCGGTCTACGCCAAAGGCTCTTGGGTAGGGGCTTCAGTTATCGATTGAGAAGGTGTTAGGCACCCGACCAACCCGCTTGTAAGCAGTCTCTACTATGGCTGTTTAGATGTGTATATAAAAAATATATATATAATTATATTTATAAAAAAGAAAAAAAAATAAGCGGTACTTCCTCTTGCCCGAAGGCACACCATGCCTATTGAGCCCTTCTCGCTTACTTAATTTGGGTAACATAAAGGCTCAATTAAAGGATAGCAAAAAAGCAAAGAAGGTAGAAGAATAAAGGGGAGAGCCGGAGCTCTTCGGCCCTTGTAGCACCGATGTGGACCTTCATGTGGCTGCGTTTGATGAGCTTCCAATAGCTTTAATGGTCGCGGGATGGGTTCTAATCTCTAAGGCTTCATAGCTATGAGGTATGAGAAGAAGGCTAAGGGTAGTTCTAGCTAAATCTCAAGAATTTATGATGGAAAATGGATGGTAAAGGATGAATCTCAATTCTGGAATTTTATTGGTGAAATGCTAAAAGGGAGGGCACTCTAATCTTTTCTCTCTTTAGAATTTTTTTCAAGTCCTTCGCATGGGGGGGTGCCTCTCTATATATAGAAAATGAGAGGATTAGGAGGGTACTTAAAAGCTAAATAGGGTTAGAAATTAGGTAATCTTCTAATCTAAGGTTTCCTAGGGTTTTGAGAGGTTGGAAATATGGGCAATGGGTTTCAATGGTAGCTGAAGGGGTGGGGTTTTAAATGACTAGAGGGTTGCACATAGGGTTAATGAGGGTGCAACAGTCCTAAAGAAACCGACTCTAAACATTGGGATGGTCAACAAGTCAAACCCCAAAAGTCATTTTCGAGCAAAATCCACCAATCACAGTAGCTAAGACTGGCGTGTATATTAAATGCACCGAAGTTGCAAATAGGACTTTGATTTCGGTCTACGCCAAAGGCTCTTAGGTAGGGGCTTTGGTTATCGATTGGGAAAGTGTTAGGCACCCGACCCACCCACTCGTAAGCGGTCTCTACTATTGCTATTTAGATGTGTATATAAAAAATATATATATATATATATAATTATATATATATAAAAGAAAAGAAAATGAGCGGCACTTCCCCTTGAGCCCTTCCCGCTTGCCGAAATTTAGGCAACATAACAGCTCAATTCTAGGATAGAAGAAAAACAAAGAAGGTAGAGGAATAGAGGGGAGAGCCGTAGCTCTCGGGCCCTTGGAGAACCGATGTGGACCTTCGCTTGATCGTGTTTGATGAGCTTCCGATAGCTTTAATAGTCACAGGATGGGTTCTAATCTCTAAGGCTTGGTAGCTAAGAGGTAAGAGAAGAAGGCTAAGGAGTAGTTCTACCTAAATCTCAAGGATTTATAGTGGAAAATGGATGGTAAAGGATGAATCTCAGTTCTGAAATTTTGTGGGCAAATTGCTAAATGGGAGGGCACTCTAATCTTTTCTCTCTTTAGAATTTTTTTCAAGCCTTTGTAAAGGGAGGGGCGCCTCTCTATTTATTGGAAAAAGGGTGGTTATGAGACTCCTTAAGTGCTAATAGGGTTAGCAGTAAGGTAATCTTCTAATCTAAGGTTTCCTAGGATTTTGAGAGCTTGGAAATGTGGGTAATGAGTTTCAATGGTAGATGATAGGGTGGAGTTTTAAATGGCACAAGGGTTGCAATTAGGCTAAATGGAGGGGGCAACAGTCCTAATGAAACCCACCCTAAACATAGGGATGGTCAACAAGTCAAACCCCAAAAGCCATTTTTGAGCAAAAACTTAAAGTTACTATAGCTAAGCCTAGCGTGTGTATTACACACGTTAAGAATAGCTATAGTGCTCAAGAAGAATCCAGAGGTTCAAAACCCACCTTGGAGCCTACAAAAAGACCAGATTTTGCCTAGCATGTGTACTAGACACGCTAGGCAAAATTCTGCCAAAATTGGCCTAGCGTGTATATCATACACGCTAGGCATAATACTTACATTTCTGCCCGATTTTTAATCGTCGTAACTTTTGATATACAATCTGATTGAGACAATTCTTGGCTCATTGGAAAGCTGGGGAAGGGCTATTTTTAATGGTATATAACTTAGTGCTAGCAGAGGTCTGTGTAAACTTTGGCACTCCTCTTTCCATCCACTACTCAGGAGGGTTCGAAATTGGTCCGGGAAAGGGTTCTAATGGGTTTGGAAAGGTTAGGATTGATTCCTAAGGGTTCGGGAGGGATTGTAAAAGTTTTGAGATGATTCCTAAGGGTTTGGGAAATCCTTTCGAAAGCTCAGGGGTGCATTCTTCTCGAAGTATGTGTCGATCAGGCCTTTGGTCAAATTTAGCGTATGTAATACAGGTGAACATTATGCCCATGCTCGTAAGTGGTCGGTAGCTACAGTGCTCAAGAAGAATTCGGAGGTTCAGACCGCTTCAAGAAGGATTAAAGGACAATATCTAACCGAAAGTGCCACTCAAGAAGAATCTAGAGCTTGGGAAAGGTATTGTCTAGCTTACCTTACAATTATTAAATGGTTAAAACAACAAATTAAATGAACAAACTGCAGCATAGTGGACTTACAACAAGCAAGTAGTCCTGCCAGAACCAGGGTTGTTGCAGCAATTTGTAATAGGAAAGTTAGGGTAGGTCCACAGGGAAATGTGTTTTGAAATGAGGTAAATTTCCAAATCTATGATAGATTTGACACCCTAACCTAATTTAGACTAAATCAAAAAAGGAAAGAGGAGAGGTTTCTAAGATTTATCACTTTACTCAAAGTTATAGAAATCAAATGCAAATGATCCAGATCTGATTAAACGCAGAGTTAAAGGGAATGGAAAAGATTAAAATCAAAAGATGAAGAGTAGCAGCTAGGGATCTTGGTCTTTACTAAAAATCAATTGAATCAAAGGCAATGCATAAGACCTATTTGCTACAATCCTTCATTTGGCTACAAGCTCAGATGCAAGATATAAGAATCTAATCTTGACCCAAGAATTGAAGCAATCCTAAGGTTATAATCTATCCATTTTAATGGCCACATATCATTCGAGAGATTGTTCCAATTCTAAGATCTTGATTGGAATAGGTAAACTATTGCAGATGCTGTGGGTGCCAGGCTACAAGCTCAAGCATCTACAGGAATAACTAATCCAGGGAAATCAAATACGAAAAAGTGAAATATAGATCAAAATCACCTTTAAAAATTACAATTATATTGCAATAATACAACTTGCAATCCTATTGTGCTCAGATCTGCAATCTGTGCAACATACAATCCCTTACACAACCTCTAAAACTCTTGATTTACAGCTTTCAACCTTACCCTAGCTACTTAAGGGGTTTAGCCAATCATGATTAGATGAGAAGAGAATTGGGGAAGAAGGAAGAGGGAGGGAATTTTTGGAGGGAAAATGGAGATCGGATTTGGCTCTAGTTCTATCAATTTTTGCAAGCTAGCTCTGTAAATTCTTCAGGCTTTTATACTCTTCCTTTCTGTCCTCAGATCCGTTTCAGCCAATCAGAGCCCAAGAGAATAATTCAGTTATGCTGATTTGGCTGATTTCTCTTCTAGAAGTTCTTCTCCCATTGGTCCACAACTCGTAAATACATGTGAGGCAGTTAGACTTCCCATTTGTGCCTAGTTGTGTACCAAAAATACCTCCAAGGGTTTCTGACGTGCTTTGGACTGTGTGCACAAAATTCTAAAGTTGGCAACTGCTATGAATGGAACTGGGAAGTTCCCAATTCGAGTGTTGAGAGGTTCAGGGAACCTCTCGACAGGTTTTGAGTCTGTTTGGTCTTCATTTCGACAGGTTCATGTGGCTTTCGACAGGATTGGAGACTTCTTGACAGGTTCTCTTGAACTTGACGACAGGATTGGCAGCATTTCTCATCTTCTGTTCAGTTCTTCCTTCATCCTCTCGACGAGTTATAATCAACTTATCGACTTGTTATACTGCTTTAGTTTGGCTCTTGACAGGATCTTCTGAACCGCTCGACAAGTTGGTTCATCCTCACGCTGATCAGCATAGCTTCAGGTAAGTTGTCGACAGGTTGTCTTGCATTGCTCGACAGGTTCAGTTGAACCTCTCGACTTCCCATGCACCTCCAGGTAACCTCTCGACAGGTAGCTCTATGCAACTCGACAGGTTCTATGAACCTCTCAAATTCTTCACTCTTTCACCCACATACCTCTCGACAGCTTATAAACCAGTCTTCAGAACCTCTCAACAGGTACTGGGAAGCTCTCGATAGGATCTTCTGCTGGGCCTCCAACCTCTCGAAAGCCTTATTCTAAGCACCCAAACCTGTCGACAGCTCAAATTAACCTCTCGACAGGTTGTATCCTTTGCTTCCATAGCTGGCGTATAATTATGTGTTATTGTTCTTCATTTGTTCCACACTCAGCAGCCTCTTGGTGGGTAAAATCCTAATTCCATGCAACTGCACTTGGTCCTAAGCATACCCAGTTGGGCCCATGTCATTCTCATGAACTTCTAAGGCTCTATGGATTCTTTGATTGGCTGGTCTTTGGGCTGTTTGAGCACATGCTTGAGCAGCAAATTGCTTCTTTGGCCATTTAGGTGGATGTCTACACTAAGACAACAATTTATTGCTTATCTACAAAATACACTCAAAACACATTATTAGTCAAATGAAAGGTCCATCAATGGTCAGATTAGGAGGTTAAAAATGATATTTTTCACTACTTTACAAAAGGAAAATTTATTATCTCTTCCAAATGTGGTCCTTCCGGTTATCAAACCAATCATCTCGTCTGTGAGCAAATAGGTTCTAAAGGAAAACAAAGAAAGAAAAAGAGAAAGTAATCAATTACTCCCTCGGTTACAACCCTAATCCATCTGATCCTCCTGGGCCACTCATGTTTACTCAAATCGGGTCATGGCCAAGCATATCATCATGGTCGCACCATCTACCGCATGACCCGAGGCAAGGACAAAGGGTCAATTCGAACCAAGGGGATGGGAATTTTGGACGTCACCCAGGTCCGACCTTGGATGGTTTCGACTACGCTCAAATTAGGACCCATTGTTTCCCCTCATGCTTAAGGCATAAAAAAAAAATCTTAAAAAAAGATAATAAATTTGCCTTTCCCATTTTCAGTTCGGCACTGTATGGCCCCCACTTCGGGATGATTGGTTTGATGACCAGAAGGACCATATTTGCAAAAGAGAATAAATTTTCCTTTCCCATTTTCAGGTCGGCACTGTGCACGCCCCACTCCGTGATGATTGGTTTGATGACCGGAAGGACCATATTTGTAAAATATAATAAATATTCGTTTCTTATTTTTAGGTACTGTGTGCACAACGTCTCCAAAGGAATGATCGGCATACTACCCCGATTTCCCCCTTTACAAAAACAGAGAAAAGATAAAATTTATGCAAGATAATAGATTTCCCTTTTTCCATTTACATATCTACACTATGTTCACACCACATCTAAAAAAAAAATAACATGTGTGATGCCTTGCGTACCTCTTTTTACAAAAAGCAAAAATAACAAAAACATAAAGAAAATATATATACCCAAAAAATATTTGGTTGGGGTTCTTATGCCCCTTCATGTGGTAATCTGATCTATGCAAAAAAATATGTGCAGGCCCAGGTAAACGACGCAGCTCGCACCTCAAAGCATCTATCTTACCGCGTAAGGTGTCCTCCTGAACATCCTGATCTTTCTTCCAACGTTCGTGTAGGCTCTTATATCACTTCCGGGAAGCATCAGTAGCACCAAGAGCATCACTCAGGGCTCCATCCAGATGAAGGACCTCACACTCTCGCTACACTGGCTCTTGCTTCTGCCACCTCTGCTCTAACATGTTTCTCTCTAAACACTCATATAGGACTCGCTTCTCGTCTATCAATAGTTCGATTCAGGTTCGAAGCATCGACTCCTTCTTTGGCCAAGGTCCTCCTACGTCACTACACTCGGGCTGATCCAAGTAACAAGTAGAAGGCCTCCCAAGCAATGGCCAATCCTCATACTCTGAAGAGGTGAAAACCAAATTCCCCTGCTCTAAATCAACATATGCATCGACTAATGCATTTCCTTGAGAGCAGCTATCCTATCCAAGTCTCCATAGGATCCCCGAGAGAAAATCAAGCCGCATAAGGGTGGCTTTGATGCACAGGGCACCTGCTGAGAGCAACCAAACTGACGCAACACCCGAAATGGGAAATAGTGGGTGCTGCTCGTCAAACCAAGAAGAGTGATGCCCTCGCAATCCCTGGATCGAATTACTGGAAAAGCCCAATCCAACCAAGGAAGTCTCCACACTAGTTCAGCCTCAGTCAGCCAAAGCTTTAGCTCTTGTATATTCCCCTGTGGCAGCTTGTGACATCAACCGAAGAAGCAATGAATCACCTCACCTCGAACGACATAAAAGCGGGGCATGGGTCCCAAGATAGCAAGATGCTCCCCAAGCCAAATTTGGGGAAAGACAGGACATCCTTGGAGGCCCTCCACCTTGCCGAGAGTGAAGGCATCAAGGCAACAATAAAGATCTGCTAGCACCATATGTAGAGCGGCCTCCCTCAAGTTTTGTTAGAACATTATAAAGCGAAAGAGAGAAGCACTCTTCCCTAGTGTGGAAAAGAACCTCAGAGATAAGGCAAAGGGCAAAGGCCTTCACATTATGAGAATTTTTGACCGACAATTTTCATAGGCTTTCCTCCCCAAAAAGTTCTCTCAGGAATTTCATCGAACACCCGGTGGGCCCGCCAACGAGGCTTTTCTCATAATCTGCTTTCTTCAAGCCCAAGGTGATCTGGACGGCCTTAGCATAACCCAGTTTCGGTAGTACTCTGGCAAGGTCTCTATGCAGCTTCAGACCCGATAGGTTGGAGAGCTCCTCGAGAGTATGAGTTAACTAACGGTTCCCAAAACAGAAGACATGGGTGTCAACATCCCAAGATGAAGCCACTGCATAAATGAAATCCAAAAGTGGAGGAACTTCAAGGAAAGACGAGAGACAGGCCAGTACAAGCTAATTCAAACCCGTGAGCTCGCTCTAATTCAAACTCTCAAGCCACTTCTTTAAAAAACTGGACCCCACACCCAAAGAGGGAACTATGGTGGTCCCAGGCCTCCTATGTAAGACGGGGTTAGAAAGCAAGTCCATGGTCATACAAAGATGATCCAAAGATACAACTCAATGTAGGATGATGGACCCACCCATGGGCAAGTGAAAAAGAAAATGGCAGTAAAAAGTATAAAGCCCAACTCAAAAGAAAGAAAAACAAAGGCATTCTTAGGTTTAAATGACCCCACTTTTCCTAGGAAGCACTTAGCGTGTGTAATACACACGCTAGGGAAAAATTTCCCAAGTTGTGCCTAGCGCGTATATTATAGACGCTAAGCCATTTACCTCCCAAGTATGCTTTCTGTGTGTAATATACATGCTAAGCAATTCTATCCCCAACATAGCCTAGCGTGTGTATTACACACACCAGGACACTAATGCTACCCAAAAAGAAAGAAGAGAGGATGGTGTTGCGTGATCTCTCAGTTGTTGTGCTTTATTGGTTGGTGGTAAAAGTCATTTAAAAATCAAAGAAAGAGTAAAACAGGGGATGGAATCAGCACAACTAAGAAATCCTAGACCTACAAGATACAGGGTCCATTGCAGCATGTTTTGATAAGTAAGAGTTTGTCCCACATGGAAAGGTGATCTACAGCTCCAAAGGAGCCATCTCTAGTAGTCCCTCCAGATCTGACTACAGATTTGGCAGTCCAAAGAGGAGGGGAGTTTAAGGTCACTTATTCTAAGTATTCTAAGGTACTCTAATGTCTAAACTATAGAAGGGGTTGAGAGGATGGATGGAGTGTGGCAAATAAATATAAAAGGGTCAGAAGTATGTTTTTGAGCCTAATCAGAGGAGTTTTGTAACTCAGATTCAGATATGATGTTATAGAAATCCTGTCCAATGGCTACATTATCACCACTGAGGAGAAAGGATTCAACCCATCACTCTGCCATGACTCCACCCTTAAGGTTATAACTTGTCCACTCAAATGGTCACAGACTATCCCATAGGGGAACCACAATCCAGTGATGGGTCAAAACATAACAAGTAAATCATTGTAGGAACTATTTCATCCAGGCTACCAGCTTAAGAATCCATAGGGAACCTCAACCTCTAAAGCTCTATGTATGGCGCTAAGGCTGTATAGGACCATGATAGCCCAGACACATAGAACCAGCAAGCAATTGATTACAACCTTCGATCTAGCTGTCCATTGCTTGAGTGAGGCTACAATGGTCCAGTCACAAGCCTACAATCTCTATAACTAGATCAGATCCAATATCTGATGGCGGATCTATATCAGTACAGGGGAGTCTACTTCTGTACAATCTCCCACCAGGCTTCTACAAGCTCAGGTGTAAAGAAGGATCCATCTTGGATTGGTAGATTAGAATCACCCTAAGGCTATATCCTGTCCACTTGAATGGTCACAGACTATCCCAGAGGCTATCCTCCTCACGGAGCCCAAGACAAAACAAGAATATTACTGCCACCACCATGGTTACCAGGCTACCAGCTCAAGCTCCCATGGGGATTTCAGATCTAGTGGGTCCTGTGGTGGGGCTAAGGCTGTATAGGACCACCCAGACACACAGGTCACTTGGATCTGAATGGCCCTTAGAATTAGTCCTCCATTGCTTTGAAACACAGCCAAAGCAATGGCGGATCACAAGGGAGCAGCCTTGCACAGAGCATCTCACATTCAAACACAAATCCCACAAAGTATAGATACTATTACAGAACTTCCATTAATCTAGTTCAAAATGCATACAAAGACATAGCCAGCAAGTGCTGGACTATGGAGGGAAGGAAAAAGAAAAAGAAAACTACTTACAATTACAATAAGAAAAACAAAATGATCTTAGATCAAGTTTCCAAGAAATAAGACGTGTTCCCAGCTATTCCAGGATGTAGAAAGAAAAGAAAGTCTAAGCTCCTTAAAACCTAAGCTAAGTGTGGGTATTTATAGCAGTGGTGTGGCGGCACATTAGGGTTAGGAAACCCTAATTTTAATGATGTCACATTGCTGAATAGTGATCCTTCAATGCCTTGGGGCACGCGCACATAGATTTGAGCATGGGAGTGCATGCCCTAAAAGCTAGAAATTTCTAGAAAGTCCTCTGCTGAAGAGATGGAAGTTTGAGGTTCAAAGCTTCACTAGGTAGCCATTGTTTCCCAGACTTGTCCCATGGTTGCTCTTGCTCTTCGCGAGGATGGTTTGACATTGAAGCTTCAGCCGTCGCAAGGTTGGCTTGGTTTGCTCTTCAGGCAGTCGCGAGGTTGAGTAGAGATCAGAGCCTCAGATGTCGCGGGGTTGGAGCTCGAGCAGTCGCGAGGTAGCTGCACGATCGCTGGGTTGATCTTCGCGAGGATAGATTTGAATAGCGCGAGAACTTCTCTTTACTGGCCTTCACAAGGTACCTCGCGAGGCTATAATGGGTTACAGGCTGCGAGGTTCAGTCTTGCGATCTTCGCGAGGATGGCATTGCCTTCGCAAGGATGCTTTCTTCTTGAATGGCGTGAGAATTGTGCGAGGAGTTCTATTTTGATAATTACATCCCTCGGCCACTGTGCGACAGCTGCGTGAGGAGTCTCCTGAAGCTCTCTCTTCTCAATCGTTGTGAGTGAACTGTGCGAGATTGAGAGAGGTCTGCTTTGAACTGCGCGAGACTGCGCGATGTGTTCTACTCTTAAGCTTCGCGAGAGCTGCGCGAGTTTATGTTTCTGAAGCTCTATAGTCAATCAACTGTGCGAGAAGTTGTTGTAAAGTCTTGGGAAGCTCAGCTGGACTGTGTGAGGCTCATTTTAGGTCTGGATTCAAAGTGCATCCTTCTGAGAGACTTCTGGTGCCAAAACAGGCTCTTTAGCAGGATTCTTGGCCTTATTTCACTGCTGGTTATTACCTATGTAAGACACTTAACAAGGACTTATTAGGTGGCTATGGGTCTAATCAGAGGTTAAGGGGTGAAAAGTGGTACTTTTCAGGTCTTAACACACCCCCAAACCTAATCTTTGCTAGTCCCTTAGCAAAGCTACATTAAACCTACCATAAAAATTAAATGCCACTTTCGTAGGGAGCACGGATACATTTAGCATATGTACCAAGCCTTTTAAACCCCTAGGTGATCCCTAATGGAGGAGTGAAGTCTCCTGAGGGTTTTCAGTGAAGACACCCACAAACTTCTTCAAAGAAACAGTTAACAAAAGTGCAATATCATCCAGTGGGTAGTCAAGGGGCAGACTTAGTTTACTCTTGAATCATTAATCATACAAGAAATTTAATTCATTGGTTGCACAGTAATTTAAACAGCATAAACTTCTCATGAATGCTCAGCATTTCCAATCAGTTTACAATCACAGAAAATTGCACAAGTGTGTGCCAACATTGAGCCCATCCTCAGATCAAAAATTAGGTTAAGGTCATACGTAGTGCATTCAAGTTCAGACCCAAAAACTTTGCAGGGCATACACTCATGAGGGTTTTGTTGAGGGGTTCATTTTCTCACAGGCTCAAGAGCAGTTACATCCTCCAAATGGGTCTGTAAGCATGAGCATAGGCAGAGTTCTTAAGTGCTGACATCATTGGCAGTTCCTCACCATAGATTGGATAACTCTTTATCTTCACATGACAACTCACTCAACTTTGGATCACAAGGGCTTTTAATTGGGTTGTAATGTGGCTTATGGAGTGGTGTTGAAAGAATGGAGGGTTGAGAAGGGGTTCAAAATTGAGAAATCAGTAGGTGACAGAGGTGATTCATGATTTCACCTTCTTGAATTCAGCTCCCTTCATCTTCTTTGAGATTTTTAGATTTGAAGTGATCAGTTTCTCCTCTTGATTTTGATTCTCCAGTGAAAATTCCTCTTGACACCTCCCTTACTCCTCTTCATTATTATTTTTATTTCTTTTTTATGGAATTTTCTTCTTTTTATTTTTGTTTCTGCTTTTCAGAAATGCCACTATGTTCTCAGTTGCCATACTATCGGATTTGAGGTATTTCTTACCATTCACTTAATGTTGACTATAGCTAGTCCATTTCCAACCTTTTCTCCTTTACCTTCTGAATTCTCAGAGTGAGGGTAGGCTGAAGCAGGTACGTAGGTTCAGGTTCAAGTACTCAGGTGTATTTTGAAGAAATTTAGGATTTGAAGCTCAAAGGGGGTATGGACAAGGGCAGTTGCTTAAGGGTTGGTCTTGCTAGGCTCAAACTGTCCAAGAGAAGGCCTTAATCCTTTCCTAAGACTCATGAGTACTTTCAGTTGTTTCAACTTGGAGTTACCTAACTTCTAGTAAGCACAGTGACTCAGTCAATCCTTAGAACTAGAAAGGTTGCCTTGGTTACTCCTCAAAAGATGGAAATTTTTTTATATAGGCCCAATTCTCACTGGTTATGGTCTTCCTTTGAACTTTTAAGTATGTCCTCACCTTTTTCTCTCTCTACTGATTCACTAAGTGCTAATACAAGTAAGTTTACTTGGTGATATTAACATGGAAATGTGGAATATTAAAAGTTTATAATGTCAAAAGTTTGCAGAAATTTTAAATTTCTTATTTTCATGATTCTTTAAGTAAACAGTGGTCCATTTCCATATTACTCAGATGAGTCTGCTGCATTTAGGTTAACTATTCCATTGGCAAGGTCTGCCTGCCACACCCCCAAACCTATGAGGAGCAGTGTCTTCACTGGTGCAAAGGTGTCTGCACAGCAGATTTATTAAAGCATAAAAAACCCGAACAAGAAACAAAACACACAACAGACAAAGCAAGATAGTAATGACAGGGGAATAAAGTCTATTAGAAATGAGAAGTGTACAAACTACAAGAAAATAGAAGCAAAAGAGTGCACAACAGATAAAATCCTAGGTACAATCTAGTCAGAATCTGGCTCAAAATTTGTCCCAACCCATCTTCTTGGCATGTTCTTGAAGGTAAGCCTCCTCTTCTTTCTTTCTTCGTTCTCTCTCTGCCTTTCTTTGGTTGACAGCTTTGGGTATAGATGGTGCCTTGACCCTCATTTTTCTCCTCTTTGGTTTAGGAGGGATCTCGGAAGATTCATCAGTGGTTGGCTCCGGGTGTTTGGTGGGAGATTTTCCTTTGGGGCCCTTACCTTTGGAGCTCGTCCCTTTGGAGGCTTGTCCTTGCTAAGTCGGAGGGGGAATCAGAGGGGATTGGGCTTGTGCTGGCTCAGGAGGGACAACAGGGGATTTAGCTTTTACTTTCACCTGAGGTAGGGGAGGGCTTTTCCCTTTTACAAGCTTAGGGGGAGCCACAAAAGATTTATCTTGTTCTTTTGCAGCAGGAATGACAGGGCTCTTCCCTTTCATTGGCTGGCTTATTGGTGGTGCCTCCTCAGACTGGGCAGATTTGTCTTTTTCGATTTTCAAAGAGCCACTTGGGGGAGTAGTCCTCTTGGCAGCAACCTTCCTTCGCTAAGGGTAAGATTGTTCAGCAGGGCCGGATGAAGGAGCAGCAGTTGTAGGATGGGCACTGGGATCCCTAGGTGGTGCCAAATCAGATTCTGAGTCAGAAGGAAAAAGCTCAGTGGGATCCAATCCAAGGGCAGTAGCAGCCTGTCTGCATTCCTCTTTGGAAAGTAGGCGACCATGGGGATCATCCTGAGCAGAAGCCCTGGTGACCTTTAGAGGTGGGGATGGAGGGGCTAGCCATTTTCCTTTTTGGGCTGCAGGGGCTCTTTTGGAAGTGGGAGTTTTCTTGGAAGGAGTGCATTTTCTTTTGGGAGCAGGTGAGGGAACAGGGGGGGCACTAAGACAGGAGCAGGAGCTGCAGTAGGGACTTTTGAAGGAACAACAGGTTGTGTAGGTACTGTAGTTGGAACTACAGTAGGCATTTGAGGAGGAACAGGAGGAGGTACCTGAGTTGGGGCTGTAGGAGGTGGGGGAACAGGTTGTGTAGGTGTAGGGGCAGGGGGAGTGGAAGAAGATGGGCCAGGTTGTGTGGAAGAGGATGGGGCCTCAGGGGGTGCTGTGGCGAGTGGGGTGGCCTGTATTGGTTGGGATAGTAGGAAGGCAACCCTCTGTTCCAAAATCTCAATTTTCTTGTTAGCCCACAGGAGATTGGTATCCGCAAGCTCCTTACTGAATTGATTGATCTCTTGAGCATTGTTCAATTTCCTTTCTAAGAACCTGTTGTGCTTTTTCGCCCTTTCTGCATTGGCTTTTTCAATCTCAGTAGTCATTCTGTAATAAGTTGTCGCAGCCTTGTTCGCATTGAGTGTCTCCAAAATTTCCTCCCACCCCTTGGAAATATCTCTTAGCTGCTCGCTGTGAGAAAGCTTCCAATCACTGATTTTCTGCAGTAATGGGTATTCGATGGCTTGTCGGAGTTGGGCCATGCCATTGAGAACATCCCTCTTGATATTGGCATTGTCCCTCATGGCCGGGAGGAGGGTGAAGTAGGGAGAGGTTTAATAGGAGTGTCTGGGTAAGATGGGTAGAAATGGAGTGGAAGAAGTACAAGGTGAGTGATCCTGGGGGCAAGAGTGGGTGTTGGAGGATGAAGTCAAGAGGAGGGGAGGAAGTGGCTGGGGTAGTCTGTGTTGAATGGTCAGTGAATTGAGGAGGGGGTGGGAGAAGAGGTGGAATGGAAGGTATGGGTGGAAAGTGGAATGAAGGAAGGTCAGTGGATGTGGATGGTTCTTGGTAAGGGAAGAAAGGAATGGTGAAGGGTTGAAATGGAAGTGGTGGGGTTGCAAATAGGTGGGGTTGAATGGGAAAGGTGGATGGGAAGGGAATGGGGTCTATTTGGGTAGCAGTGTTGGTAAATTGTGGGGGAGGTAATATTATTGGGGGAAGGATAGGTAGAGTGGGGAAGGAGTGGTGGGGTATGGTGTCATGGAGTGTGAAGGGTGTAGATAGGTCTAATTGGGTGAGGGCTGGTGTAACTGTGGAGTCAGAGGTGGAAGGGGGTTGGATCAATGGGGTGGTAGGAGGTTGTGTAGGGATTGGTGGGTTTATCAATGTTTGAAGGGTGGATTGGATGTTTGATATGTCAGTCTGCATTTGAACTTGTGTCTCTGTTGTGGTGGATAGCAGGGTCTGGAGGTCATGTATGAGGGAAAGAATATGGGTAAGGGTATCTGAGGTTGGTTGGGGGGGAGTATGAGGATAGGAGAGAACAGGTTGGAACGGGGAAGTGGGGGCATGATGGAAAGTTGTAGGGAGAGAAGATGAAAGGTCTGGTGAATGATGTGGGGAAGGGAGTGGGGAATCTGGGAGAGGGATGTCATCGGTGGGCAAGGTATCAAGCAAGGTAGTCGTGAAGGCTTGATACCCGGAAGTGGTGGCTATGTTAAAGTCAAGATCGTGGAGTGAAGATGTAGTTGGGAGGGGTTGGACTAAGGGTTGGTCGATATGGGGTGTGTCTGTTGGAATGACAGGGGAGGTGGGAGTAGGTAAAGATAAGGCAGGGGTTGTGTGAGAGGTTTTTTTTTTAAGGTATGTTATCAAGGGAGGACTGTCAGGGTTGAGGTCAAATGATGTTGGAGATACTGGGGCTGTGTATTGAGGTAAGGTGGGTGAAGGGAGAGTGTTGTCATGGGGTTCAACACTTTCCACCCAGGAACGAATCACAGTGGGAGGTGGAATGGAAAAGGGAGATAAGAGAGGGAAAGGGAGAGATGGAATAGGTGAAGAAACTAATGGAGGTATTGCTCCAGAAGCAGAGGTGACAGAAGCTCGCACCACCTTCTTTAGAGCAGGGGCTTTAGCCTTCTTTTTGGGGGCAGGGGTGGTCTTTGCCACAGCAGCTCCCTATCCTTGCTCAGAAACAACCTGGGCTTCAGCCTTCTTCTTCTTCTTCTGGGGATCCATTAGACTTCTGCTGATCCCCCATTGTCTTTTGGTAAAAGTGGTGGGAGTGAGGTCAGTAGATAAATCCCCCACTGGTATCTTGTACCCTCCCTTCAGAAGTAATTTGGTGATAAGTCTTCCATAGGGGAGAGTGTGAATCTTATTTTGCAGCCCAAACTTCACCATCATATCTTTCATGGCCTCAAAAATCAGCCATGCAGCATTAAATCTGTGGCCCAGAGAGAAGGAATAGAGAGCATCAGCAATTGGTTTCTTCCTCTCTTGCTGATGGCCGGAGCAGTAGATATTCTTCCTTAGCACGTGATCGATGAGCAGCAGCTTGGGATCTAAATCTCTTCTTCTGATGGAGTCTCCTGTGGCCTTCAAGCCTCTGGTAATGTCCTGAGCAATGGTATCAAGGGGGCACTCACAGGGGCACCATAACCGCAGTTGGGATGAAAAATGGCAGGGATGCCCATGACTTCAGCAATCAACGTTGGGTTAAGCAGCATCTCAAAATTGTCAACTAACACCAGGAGGCCTAGCTGCCCATGTGTGTCTGGTCTGACCCTAAGGTGGTGGTAAAAGAGTTGCACTAACCTAGGATAGGCTAGTGCAGGAATCATTTGCATCAAGGGGAACAAACCATCCTTGCGCAAGAACTCAATGGCAGGTGCTGACAACGGCTCAGATTCCAAGAAAGATATATAAAAAATGGGTTCAGGCTCTAAGGGAATGGAAATGAGGAGCTCAGAGGGAGTAGAGTAATCAGGTGTTTTTGCAGCCACGTCAGGAACCACCTCCTTCCCTTTTTGTTGTGCCGTAGAGGACTTGGCTTTCTTAGGGGCAGGCTCCATGGTGGCCTGGTCCATGGATCTCTTCACAGGTGCACTTTTAGGAGCCATCAAGATTCTCCTTGGTGAGTGTGCAGTTGAAATTTTGAAAGGAAAGATTAAGAGCTGAGTCTTACCCTAAAAGTTAGGGTTCTATTCAATTTGATGCACGGTAGATCGCAAGAGCTCCTAGCAGGGGGCAACTATTGATGGAAGTTTTTAGAACAAAAATCCAGAATTTCAATGTGAGCAATGAACTGTAGACAGGATGTTGGAAGAGAGAGATTGAGAGGAGTGGGAGCTAGGGTTTCGCTTGGAGGAGAGGAAAGAGAAAGTAGTAAAGAAAAGCAGCGCGAGGTGGGATTTAAATATCGCGAGGATCGGCGCGCTTTGAAAATATCCGCTCGCTGGATAGGCATGAATGGGTCACGAGATTAGATGTCCATTTAAACTGCGCGAGGCAGCCCACCCAGCTATATCTGAAACTTGTGACAGCAAAGCAAAGTAATTCTTTATGAACTGCACAAGAGGAGACCAAACCAAATATTTAGAACCCCGCGATGGCTTAATAGAGTTAGCATTCACTCACCCACTAGTCAGCCTCTTGACCTTTATTTTGTGGGTGGATTCTCTCACAGGCTCACTCCCAGGGACACCCATAAGCATTATAAAACATTCAAAAAAAATTCTCATACTCTCAAAGCATTAAATTCACACATCATGAAAAGCATTCAAATAATACTATCATCATGCAATCACTTGAAATTAGCAAACAAGGGGAACAAGAATAAAAGTAGGCATAAAGCACTAGACTCAGATTCCAACAAGATCACTACAACTTCCTCTAAACTGTAAAGTACATATCATACAAAGGTGCACAGTTCTTCTCATCAATTCAATGAAAGATCCCCTTCAGGGTTTGAGGATCCTTCACCAATCAAAAATTGGCCCCTTGGGATTCACCACTGGTTGACTGGGTAACCTTCCCTCTTCTCTTTTGGCTAACGTATTCGCTAGTTGGCCAATCTACTCTTCCATCTTCTTGATGCTCTGACCATGAGAATTCACAGTCTGAGCCAAGGAACCCTGGTTTTGCAGTGAGGTCAAAACCTGATCCTCGAAAAAAGTATTTCTAGGTTGAGAAGGGGGTAAAACCAATTGATTTTGTTGATGATGGGGCTGCTGATGGTGCTGGAAGTTAGACCTAGGGGCATTCCCTTGAGTGAACTGCTGCTGTGGCCTTTGTGGTAGGGCCAACATCTGCTGGGGCTGCATGTAGTTGTCTTGCATCCACCTCAGAGTTGGGTGGTCTCTCCATTGGTAACCAACATTTAGGTGCTGGTATCCATATGGTTGTCTATTGTAGCCCCCAGATTATTGCTTGCCATAAGATTGAGCAGCAGCAGCATGTTCCAAAACCAACTCAGGAAATTACGCTGCAGATGGACATTCCTCCACTGTGTGCTGTGGGGACTGGCATATCAGACATGCCTCCGCTACATGAGCAGCCCTTCTGGGTTGCATCACAGTTAGTAATTTGTCAAACTTCATAGAGAGGTTTGCCATCTATAGCTACAGGTCATTGTTCCCAGACACCTCATAAACTTTTCCTCTTGATCCAGCAGCAGGCCCCACCTTTGACTCAGTTTCCTGACCAGTTCTTGCCAGGGATGGCTTTTGAAAAGCATTCTCACTAATCACCTCAAACAATTCCCATGCCTCCTCAGCAGTCTTGTGCATGTAGGATCCACCACAAGAGGCATCGACCATATCTCTATTTTTCTCATCAATCCCATTGTAGAAGCTTTGTACAAGCTGCCACTCTGGGATCTTGTGGTGGGGGCATTGTTTGAGCATTTCTTTAAACCTATCCCAGGACTGGTTAAAATCCTCAGTTGGGGATTGAGCAAAAGCAAGAATCTCTTTCCTCAACTGGCTAGTTTTGGTCTCAGGGAAGAACTTGGTCAGGAACTTGGTCTGCAGGTCTTTCCATGAAGCAATGCTATTGTTGGGAAGAGTGGTCAACCAGGTACTGGCCCTATCCTTCAGAGAGAAGGGAAAGAGTCTGAGCCTAGTAGCCTCAGGTCCCAAACCAGTGATATTAAAAGTGGTGCACAAGGCCAAGAACTGGTCAATATGCTTGTAAGGGTCCTCCTTGCTAAGCCCATGGAAAGAGGGCAGCATCTGGATGATTGAAGTTTTGATTTCATAGTTCCCCTGAACATCAGGGAATTGAATGCTAAAAGGTGAGTTATAGTCATCCGGAGCATTCAACTCCTTGAGGGTTCTGGGTTGTTCCTCACCCATAATTGCTGTCACAGATTCACTTGGGGGCTCTCCTGTGGTGTGCCTGTCTCTTCTAAGTCTCCTTACCCTTTCTAACTCAGGGTTAAGAGGCTCTAAAGTAGGGCTGAGAGATCTCCTCCCTAGCATACAAGCACACCAGCAGCAAGGAAAACTTCTTGCAGGCACATTACAAAAGAATATCTGTACAATTAACACATTTATCTAACTAATTTACAGCTATTCAAATAATACATTCAAAACTATCCTAGATACTGCTAGGAAAAATTTTTAAGAAAGATAGACAGAGTTTTAAAAGTCAGAGAGTTTGCAAACAGAGGTAACTAAGCTCTAATTGCAGTCCAACTGTCCTTCACTGCTGCTGTCTAGATCTGCAAGAAAGGTTCAAAATTATGTCAGCAGTATCAATTATTCACATTTGCAAAGAATACTAGGAATACAAAAACTATGGGTCTACTAATGGATCATCTATCCCCGACAGCGGCACAAAAAACTTGTTGCGTGATCTCTCAGTTGTTGTGCTTTATTGGTTGGTGGTAAAAGTCATTTAAAAATCAAAGAAAGAGTAAAATAGGGGATGGAATCAGCACAACTAAGAAATCCTAGACCTACAAGATACAGGGTCCATTGCAGCAAGTTTTGATAAGTAAGAGTTTGTCCCACAGGGAAAGGTGATCTACAGCTCCAAAGGAGCCATCTCAAGTAGTCCCTCCAGATATGACTACAGATTTTGCAGTCCTAAGAGGAGGGGAGTTTAAGGTCACTTATTCTAAGTATTCTAAGGTACTCTAATGTCTAAATTACAGAAGGGGTTGAGAGGATGGATGGAGTGTGGAAAATAAATATAAAAGGGTGAGAAGTATGTTATTGAGCCCAGATCAGAGGAGTTTTGTAACTCAGATTCAGATCTGATGTTATAGAAATCCTGTCCAATAGCTACATTATCACCACTGAGGAGAAAGGATTCAACCCATCACTCTGCCATGACTCAACCCTTAAGGTTATAACTTGTCCACTCAAATGGTCACAGACTATCCCATAGGGGAACCACAATCCAGGGATGGGTTAAAACATAACAAGTAAATCATTGCAGGCACTATTTCATCCAGGCTACCAGCTCATGAATCCATAGGGAACCTCAACCTCTAAAGCTCTATGTGTGGCGCTAAGGCTGTATAGGACCATGATAGCCCAAACACATAGAACCAGCAAGCGATTGAGTACAACCTTCGATCTAGCTGTCCATTGCTTGAGTGAGGCTACAACGGTCCAGTCACAAGCCTACAATCTCTATAACCAGATCAGATCCAACATCTGATGTCGGATCTATATCAGTACAGGGGAGTCTGCTTCTGTACAATCTCCCACCAGGCTTCTACAAGCTCAGGTGTAAAGAAGAAGGATCCATCTTGGATCGATGGATTAGAATCACCCTAAGGCTATAACCTGTCCACTTGAATGGTCACAGACTATCCCAGAGGCTATCCTCCTCACGGATCCTAAGAGAAAACAAGAATATTGCTGCCGCCACCATGGTTACCAGGCTACCAGCTCAAGCTCCCATGGGGATTTCAGATCTAGTGGGTCCTGTGGTGGGGCTAAGGCTGTATAGGACCATGATAGCCCAGACACATAGGTCACATGGATCTGAATGGCCCTTAGAATCAGTCCTTCATTGCTTTGAAACACAACGAAAGCAATGGCGGATTAAAAGGTAGAAGCCTTGCACAGAGCATCTCACATTCAATCACAAATCCCACAAAGTACAGATCCAATTACAGAACTTCCATTAATCTAGTTCAGAATGCATACAAAGACATAGCCAGCAAGTGCTGGACTATGGAGGGAAGGAAAAAGAAAAGTAAAACTACTTACAACTATAAAAAGAAAAACAAAACGATCACAGATCAAGTCTCCAAGAAATGAGACGTGTTCCCAGCTATTCCAAGATGTAGAAAGAAAAGAAAGTCTAAGCTCCTTTAAACCTAAGCTAAGTGTGGGTATTTATAGCAGTGGTGTGGTGGCGCATTAGGGTTAGGAAACCCTAATTTTAACGATGCTACGTGGCCGAATAGTGGTCCTTCAATGCCTTGGGGCACGTGCATAGAGTTTGAGCATAGGAGTGCGTGCCCCAATTGCTGGAAATTATCAGAAAGTCCTCTGCTGAAGAGATGGAAGTTTGAGGTTCAGAGCTTCGCTAGGTCGCCATTATTTCCCAGACCGGTCACGTGGTATCTCTAGCTCTTCACGAGGATGGTTTGACATTGAAGCTTCAGCCGTCACGACGTTGGCTTGGTTTCCTCTTCAGGCAGTCACGAGATTGAGTAGACATCTGAGCCTCAGATGTCGCTGGGTTGGAGCTCGAGCAGTCGCGAGGTAGCTGCGCGATCACTGGGTTGATCTTCGCGAGGATAGATTTGAATAGCGTGAGAACTTCTCTTTACTGGCCTTCGTGAGGTACCTCGCGAGGCAATAATTGGTTCTGAACTGTGCAAGGTTCCAGGTCTTAACTGATCTTTGCAAGGATGGCATTGCATTCGCAAGGATGCTTTCTTCTTGAATGGCATGAGAACTGTGCGAGAAGTTCTCTTTTGATAATTGCATCCTGCGGCCACTACGCGACAGCTGCACGAGGAGTCTCCTGAAGCTCTCTCTTCTCAACCGTTGTGAGTGAACTGTGGGAGATTGAGAGAGGTTTGCTTTGAACTACGCGAGACCACGCGATGTGTTCTACTCTTGAGCTTCGCGAGAGCTGTGCGAGTTTATGTTTCTGAAGCTCTTTAGTCAATCAACTACGCGAGAAGTTGTTGTAAAGTCTTGGAAAGCTTAGCTGGACAGTGCGAGGCTCATTTTAGGTCTGGATTCAAAGTCCATCCTTCTCAGGGACTTCTGGTGCCAAAACAGGCTCTTTAGTAGGATTTTTGGCCTTATTTCACTGCTGGTTATTACCTACATAAAACACTTAACAAGGACTTATTAGGTGGCTATGGGTCTAATCAAAGGTTAAGTTAAGGGGTGAAAAGTGGTACTTTTCAGGTCTTAACAGATGGGGGAGGTCATTTTTGCTGATCCCATAGACAACCCACTTGCATTTCCTACTATTTACTTAAAAACACCCCAGTCCACATGCTGAGATACAAAAAAATTGCTGTTGTTTCATCTTACTTTTACACATTTTTTCCCTATAGGAATTATCCGCACAGACATGAAAGTGTTGGCCAAATATTTACCAAACATGTGGCCCAAGGACCATTCTTTTTCTAAAAATCCGAGTCCACCTTGCAAAAAAAAGAGAGGCCGATATACCACAACAAGAAGAAAAAGATAGAGCAGGCAATAGGGATAGAGCAGGCAACAGGGAGGGAAAGCCCCATTCATTCAAAAGACAATAAAACCATTCAAAAGTATCTTCTCCATTACATCTTCCCAAAAATAAAACAAAAAAAAAATTCCAAGAGTCTCAAAGTTCATTAAAAAGGAAAAGTTTAATCCTTGGCAGCGCCTTTCGATTTCTTCCGCCAGTGTGAGGTGCTCTGGAAGGTCCGCAAGTCCCCCACTCTGTACCACGCCTGAGAAAGTCAGCTAAGCATTGAGCGCGACTCTTTTCACGAGTACGCTGCATGTCATACCAAAAATCATTAGTCAAGATCAGTCGAAAGATGAAAATAGCAAGGCAATGGTCAGAACCAATCAATATACACTTACCATTTCCACATCTCAAAGGCCGGTGAAATGGAGATAATATTCCTCCTGATTGAATGCGGACTCGTAATCCTGCAGGAAAAAACAAGGAAAAGTGGTCAGTTTCATAAGCCATAGTACAAAAAGTAAACATACAGAAAAGGAAAACTTACCCCAGGGACCAATTCAAGAGGGGGGACCTAGACCGCTTCAGCAGATAGGCGGGCCCGCTCTGCTACATCAGCACATAAACTCGAGAGAAAGGCATCATCCAGGCATTTGAAGGTCCCGTGATCCTCAGCAGTCGAACTGCCAGAAGCACCCATACCGGAAGGGTCTGAAGGGCCAGCACTCGTAGCCCCAATAGGACCTCCCTCTGCCCCATCATCATCATCAGAATCATTTCCCCCATCAAACTATTGAAAGAAGCAAGGGTTCAGTTGGTTGAAACAAAATTGAATCATAACCGTCAGAAACTTGCGTAAAGAAAAAGGGAGAACTACCTGAGATCACAGACTACTAAAGGCTAAGAAGTTGGCACTAGGTACAAAGCACAGAAGGAGAGATCGATAGAGCAAGGACCTGTACCATATCTGATACCCACCTGGTATAAGAAAACCATCTACAGGGACCTGTTATGGAGGAGTCCAGCTAAGAGCTCCTCGATGGTACCCTCAGGAATCATGATATCCGTAGGAGAGCCCTACAACACGAAAAAATAATCTCGGTACTGATGTACCACTCTCCCCTAGATAGTATGCTCTAACCCAAGCACCATAAAAGAAGAGGATCCGACGGTCAATAAAAAGTCAGGACTAGCCCACGGCAGCTCAATCTCAGAAAGGAGAATCAACGTAAGGATCGTAGATGACCTGCCTAAACGAAGAGTGTCCTATCAGTCAAACAAGTAGCATAAAAAAGAAACTCTGAGAAAGAGAAGAGAGGAGTAGCCATACCTACTTTGTGATAAGCAAGTAAAACTGGAACCTCAGGCCCATCTCCAAATGCTTCATCCCAATGTCCCTGCGGAAACTCTTATGCCAGTTGCTCATAAGAGGATAGGTGTAAACGTTTGAGAAGAGGAGAGGGCAATCCGACTGAAAGTGCAAGTATCCCCAAACATGAAAGGGAGCGGACATAAAAGAGGTGTCAGAGGCAGGATAAATGACAAACTAATAAGCCAAGAGGAGGGGGAGAGTCAAGGGTTACCTCTACCACAGGCCAGAAACCAACAACACCCATATCCCCAACAGAAGCTCGAGCCAAGCCAGACATCAATAGAGCATACCCGGCTCCTCCCCAATCATTTTTGTGGACATTATCCCAATTTCCCATGAGACTAAGCAAGGATAATGAAACCCGGCCTCTGTTAGCATTGGCAAAAAGAGTTTTGCCCAGAAGGTAGAGGAGTGAGATATGAGCCAGCATCACAGCACGCTCAGGCTCAATCGCATTATCAATATCCAGCTAGTTCAGATCTACCAACTTGTCGTCACTAAACAGGTCAGACAACCAGGATAGCTTGACATCCGAACTGCTCATATCCCAAGAAGAGGGATAATCACCAATCAACTGTATCACCTCATCCCGACCTGGTACATGGAGTCCAACAACAGGTAGGCCGCTGATCCCCGTAATCATTTACCAGTCAGCGAGGGGTAATGGTCATCTCAACCATCCACATGTGGAATGTCATGGTCTTGGTCCGACACCGCTATAACAAGGCTTTCAGATAGGCTGAGTCGCCCCTTATGGCAGGGCACGAAAGAAAGGCCCCAAAGTTGAACCAACCTTCACAAAACGTAATCGTGGGTAGGGACTGCTGAAAAGAAAAAAAATGCATTAGATGTTGGGGCAAACTAAAAAAGAGAGAACTTGTACAAAAATAAAATGGCAAGAGCTCCTTTCCTTTTCTTGCCAACTATCCCAAAGTTTGAGATATGAGCATACTGTTGATAAATTAGACCGGTGTGGGGCACTTCCCCCGCATTTCGTACCAAATCCGAGAGGAGTGCTGCATTGTAATAAGTTGCTCCCCTTGAGGACCATAGACCACCTCAGGCTCCTCCTCCTGCCGTCGCTCCTCTTCACTCGACATTCTGAGGGAGACACAAGCCATAATACCAAGAGATGTCAGTAAGGAGAAACAAATTGCTACAAGTTGAAAGATGGTAAGCATGCTCCATTTATTTGCCATCAATCATAATCATCATCATTTCAAAAAATACATAAAAAAGGGGCAGGCCCAAGGCGCCCCACATTTCCAAAAACAACAATAAAAATAAATAAACAAAGAAAAAAATTAAAAAAAATAACAAAATAAACAAAAACAAAAAATAAATAAAAAAAAAATAACAAAAAACAAATAAACAAAACAACAACAAAAAAAGAAAAAAAGAAAAGAAAAAAGAAGAAGAAAACCAAAGAGAAAGAGAGTAAAAAAAAAATGTATGTGCAAAATAATTTCAAATGATAATCACTGTGCATAGTACAGAAAATCATCTGGATCCAGAAAAATGGAGACGACCCAGGAAAAACCAATAAAAAGGGAAAAAGAAGAATAAGGCATCACCCAAAATCAAATTTTCACTCAAAATCAAAGCCAATGCACATAGAATAAATCAAACAAGTCATATATAATCATACATACAAGAGAAATCATTTATTTATTATCTAAAAATGTAAGAGTCCTAACCACTTTGAAAATAACTCAAGAAAAATAAAAAGAAATAAGGTGATTACTTTGGAAGAAAATAGACCCTTGATTTGGCGTGGAACGTGCGTTTGGCCGACAAGAGTACACACCGGCAAAATGACAGGGTTCCAATCGATCCAAGGAAACCCTAGGAGGAGGTCCCAGTTCGGTTTAAGGAGAGGGGGCTAAGTTTGAAGAAGGTTTGCTTTACGTGTATAATATACATGCTAGAGCAATTCTGGGAAAAGTTGGCTTAGCGTGTGTATTGCACACGCTAGGCAAAAGCAGGGTATACAAATAGTCTTGACAGCAGAACAGCAAGCCCGAGATTGGTCTAATTTTTTGGTTTTTGGGAAGCGATGCTTCCGGGGACTGATTTTTCTATGTTATTCTGGGTCCCTCCTTTCTGAACCTAGGGATACAAGGCTGATTCGGGGCTACTAAACGCACTCCCCAAGGGTTTTAAGTTTCATAACTGGATCGGTCACCCACCCGATATACCTCTAGCTTAAGCGTCTTCTTAGATACTGGATGGGTTGGTTCTTTTCAGGATTGTCACCAGTAGGGGCTGCCGCCATACTAAGATCGTGATGTTTATATCGCTGCCTAAATTCCCAACTCTTTAAAAGCTACCCCCGCAAAAATGATTTAAGTCCCTTAATTCACTTTCAAGGTTCAATTTTAATTTCAAATTTTAAAAGGGGAGTTTGCTTAGGTTCAAAAACGGGTTGTGATGATCCCGTGCCGCCTCGACGGGCGGGCGTCCACTGATGGTATATGTGAGAGAGAAAATAAAAGATCACGTAGGCCCGCCAAATGGCTAAGGCATGTAAAATGCGCAAGTAAGCCCGCCACTCGGCTAAGGCATGTAAATGACGAAAAACAAATGAAAGTAAAGACAATGCTCAAGTAGGCCGGCCAATCGACTAAGGCGCTTAAATGACGAAAAATAGGGGTAAGTGTGTTCTAGGCTACCTTGTGCTTAAAAAAGAGATTAAAATAAAAAAATTAAAGGTCTATGGACTGCACACCAAGGAAAGCCTACACAAAGTTTGCAAGTAAACAGGGCTATTGTAGCAAGTTTTAAAAGGAAAGTAAGGGTATGTCCACAGGGAAATGTGTTATAAAGGATGGCAAATCTCCAGATCCAGAGTGAATCTGGCACTCTATCCTAATTTAAACTAAACTAAAGTAGGAAAGAGGAGAGGTTTTATAGTTTTTGTCACTTTAACTACAGACTATAGAATTAAATGCTATTGATCCAGATCTAGTCTAACACAGAGAGTAGAGGAGATATAGAAGAGATGAAAAATTCAAAAGGTGAGAACAACGGCTAGGGTGTTGGTCTCTCCCTGAAGATCAAAGGAATTCAAAGGACTTGCATAGATCTGATTAGTTACAATCCTCCATTGGCCTACAAGCTCCCTATTTCTGGCAGATATAAGGTATAAGGATCCAATCTCAACCAGAGAATTGAAGCAATCCTAAGGCTATGATTTGTCCACTTTAATGGTCATAGAGCATTCGAGAGATTGTTCCACTTCGAGGATCTTGATTAGAATAAGAAAACCATTACAGATGTTGTAGATACCAAGCTACCAGCTCCCCGATTCTGACTGGCATCCACAGAAGTATCCAATCCTGGGAAATAATATACAAAAAAGTGAAAGATAAATCAGAATAACCTTTAAACTCCACAATTATATTACAAGCTTACAATACTATTGCAGTCAAATCTGTAATCTGTGTAATATACAGTCTATTACAAGCCTCTGAATCTCTTAATATATAGCTTAAGACCTCACCCTAAGTACTGTGAAGAGTTTAGCCACTCATGATTGGCTAAAGAGAGAATGGGAGAAGAAGGAAGGAGGGAGAATTTGGAGGGAAAAATGGATATCGCTCTAGGCTCTGGTTCTCTCCCAGTCTGGATGTTTGGTTTGTATTTTCTTCAAACTTTTATACTCTCTTCCTGTCCTCAGATCCATTTCAGCTAATCAGAGCTCAAGAGAATAATTCTATTATTCTGGGCTGCTGATGAGGCAGATTTTTCTTCTAAAAGCTCTCTTCCCATTGGCTCTCAACTGGCGAGTACACGTGAAGTAGTTAGGGTTTCCATGCATGCCCAAACATGTACTAAAAATACCCCAAGGGGTCACTGAAGTGCATTGGAACTCATGCACAGAAATCTAGAATTGGCAGCTATTGAAGGGAAACGCTGAGAAGTTGCCAAAATGAGTGTCGAGAGGTTCAGAGGATCCTCTAGACAGGTTTTGAATTTGCATTATAATCACGTTGACAGGTTGCACTTGCTTCTGACAGCTTTGCTGACTTCTCGATAGGTTTGATGTACTAGTCGACAGGTTTGGAATGGCTCTCAATAGGTTTGAACACATCTCGACAGGTTGATGGAGATCCTATCGACCGCTTGGGAGAATGTCTTGCGAGGATGGTTTGAACTTGTCGAAAGGATTGCAGGCTTATTTCATCATTCTATTTAGTTCCACACTCATCTTCTCGACAGGTTATAGACAATACTATCGACGGTCTATACAATCTTTAGTGCAGTGCTTGACAGGTTGGCTCAATCGTCACGAGACTGAATGTTGCTTCAGGTAAGTTACTGACAGGTTGCTTTGTACTGCTCGACAAGTTCAGTTGATCCTCGCGATAAGTGACTGGAACCTCTCGACTTCATCTTCACCTTGAAGTATCCTCTCGACAGGATTCACGTCTATACTTCCAACCTCTCGATAGGTGCTGGAACCTCTCCAGATCTTTATCTTTTCAACTCAGTACCTCTCGACTGCTTCACTCCTTACTCTCACAACTTCTCGACGGGTGCTGGGAAGCTCTCCATAACTTCAAGGAACCACTCGGCAGCTTATTTTTAGTGCTTCCACACACCTCTTAGGTGTGTTGTTCTTCCATTGCTCAGTACTCAGCAACCCCTTAGTAGGTTAAGACTTTATTTCTTGCCTCTGGACTTGGTCTCAGGCCTTTCCAATTAAGTAGGGCAGTGCTTCTTGGGCTCTTTTAAGTGGAAATCTATATTAAGCTTGCCATTTACTGCTTAACTACAAAGAATATTGAAAACACATTATTACTTAGCTCAAGGATCCATCAAAGGTCAGGTTAAGAGGTAAAAAATAGTATTTTCACTATTTAACACACTCCCAAACCTAAGCTTTGTTAATCCCTGAGCAAAGGAGAAAGTAAAAACAATTAACCTACAAAATTAAATGCCACTTTTGTATGGAACACGGGTGCATTTGGCACATGCACCAAGCCTTTTAAACCCCTAGGTGATCCCTAGTGGAGGAGTGAAGTCTCCTGAGGGTTTACAGTGATGTTACCCACAAACATCTCCAATAAAGTCAGTTAATAATAGTGCAGTATGTTAAAAAAAATTTCAAGCAATATAAAATTCATTCCACACCATGTTCATTTAGTTTCATAGGATTCTCAGTAAAAACATGACAGTTTAAAACTAAGATCTTGTTGTAATCCTTCACAATCAATAAGCTCATGTTAAGGTATTTTGTATGAAAATTAATGCAAAGCTTAACTTCAAATTGAGAATCATGCTTTTGGATAGTACCCCTATCAATCTTAATTTCAGACCCAAAACTCACCAGGGTTGTCTCTCTCAATAGAAATAGAAGGGAGTATCAATTCGCACAGCTCAAGAGCAGTTAAAGCCCTCAAATAGGACTGTAAGCATGAGCATAGGCATTGCTCTACTTTCTGAATTTTTCTAACTCTTTTCACCATAGATTAAACAAATTCTTATCTCCACATGACAGCTCAATCAATTTCAGATCAGTAAGGACTTTTTATTCGGTTGTAATGTGGCTTATGGGTGAGGTTGTATAAAGCATAAAAAGGGTGGAATGGGAATCACAATTGAGAAATCAGTAAAGTAAGGAGGTGACATATACACTTAATTTCAGCATAGTTCCATCTACTTTTTGAATTTTCAGATTTGAAGTGATCAGTTTCCAATCTTCTTTTCAATCATTCAATGAAATGACTTCTCTTCCATATTCTTTTGTTTCTCTTTTCTATTTTTCATTTCTTTTTATAAGCTTTTTTAAAAAAAATTTGTATTTTTTTTAATTTTTTTTTATTGGCTAGAATGCCACAAATATACCTCACAATTGCCTTCAACTGTATTTTCTTCGTTCTTCACCAAATTGTCAAACCTTCCTCCTTCAACCTCACTTATCCTCTTATTTTCTGATTTCTCAGGTTGAATGTTGACTGGAACTAGTCAAGAGGTTTTGGGTTCAAATTTTTTGGTTGTTGTCAAAGAAGACTGGGATTTTTAAGGCTGAAAAGGTGTGTATCAAGGGCAGTTCAAAGGGTAAGGATATTTTTGAGCTCAAACTGTCCAAAGGATTGCCTTACTTCATGTCCTCAATGTCTTGAATGCTGTCAAGCTATTTCAATTTGGATTTGCCAAACTTCTAGTGAGCAGAGCTAGGTCCAATCAGTCCTTAGAGCAGAAGAAATTGCCACGACACTCTTCAAGAATTTTTTATTTTTTTTTCAGGCCCAAATCTCAATGGATATAGTCTTTCATTAGACGTCTGGGGTATATCCTCACAATCTCCTCTCATTTCAGGTTCACTGATTGTTTTTGAAAATTCTTAACATTGGCTTCATGAAGATGTCAGAACTATAACATGTTCTGGTTTTAAAAAGTTTTAATTTCCTCTTTTTCAAACAAAAATTAGGTGTGAAATTATTTTATTTCCTCGATTTCTATTGAAAACCTTACTGCACTATCATTAATTATCTATTGGCAAGCTGCCACACCCCCAAACCTATGAGGAGCACTGTCCTCACTACTTGAAATATAGGGAAATGTGCAGTAAGAGAAAAATAGAAGTACACAAAGTAAAGAAAACAATAAACAAAAATGCGGACAATTGCAACTTTTCAAAAAGTGAACTAGAGAGCATTCATTAAATCACAAAAAGTTGTACAATGGAACAAAACATAAAAAAAAAAAACAAAGGGTGACAAAAGTAAAGATCCTAACTAAATACAGGAAAGGGTATAAACCTAAGAAAATTCAAGACAAATATTAACAAAATATCTCGTCACAAAGAGAGCATTCATTAAATCACAAAAAGTTGTACAATGGAACAAAACATAAAAAAAAAAACAAAGGGTGACAAAAGTAAAGAACCTAACTAAAAACAGGAAAGGGTATAAACCTAAGAAAGTTCGAGACAAATATTAACAAAATATCCCGTCAAAAACAAAATGGATGGTCCTCCTGGCTCCGAGATATTCTCAACCTGCTACTTTTGGAAGAGGAAGTGCAAGCCAGGGAGGGGAGAACAGGGATTTAGGGAGAAGGCTGTTGAGCGGGTGGTGGATGGTGTGAGGAGGATGGGGGAGAAGATACAGGTGGGTCTATCTTCTATTTCTTCTTCTTTCACTTATTCTTTTTCTTCTCTTCCATGGCCAGAATCCTTTGGACTTTTTCATACTCGTCCCACAGGAATTGTAATGGGTTAGGATCTTTTAGTGGTGGCGGATCACCCCAAACTAGGTAGAATTTTATTGGCAACTCAATGGATTTGTCATCCGCCATAGTTGTGGGAGGGGTGAATTTATAAACAAACCGAAGTATACCAAGTAAATAAAACGGTAAATAAAAATGCGGAGAATTGCAACTATACAAAAAGTGAACTAGACAGAGCATAAAAAAGAGAGCATTCATTAAATCACAAAAAGTTGTACAATGGAATAAAACATTTAAAAAAAAAGAAAAGGGTGACAAAAGTAAAGATCATAACTAAATACAGGAAAGGGTATAAACGTAAGAACACTCGAGACACATATTAACAAAATATCCCATCAAAAACAAAATGGGTGGTCCTCTTGGCTCCGGGATATCCTCAACCTGCTATTTTTGGAAGAGGAACTGCAAGCAAGGGAGGGGGAGAACAGGGATTTAGGGAGAAGGCTGTTGAGCGGGTGGTGGATAGTGTGAGGAGGATGGGGGAGAAGATGTAGGTGGGTCTATCTTCTGTTTCTTCTTCTTTCTCTTATTATTTTTCTTCTCTTCCTTGGCCAGGATCCTTTGGACTTCCTCATACTCGTCCCACAGGAATTGTAATGGATTAGGCTTTTTTGGGGGTGGCGGATCTCCCCAAACTAGGTAGAATTTGATTGGCAACTCAATAGGTTTGCCATCCGCCATAGTGTTGGGAGGGGTGAATTTATGAACAAACCGAAGTATACAAAGTAAAGAAAACAGTAAACAAAAATGCGGACAATTGCAACTGTACAAAATGTGAACTAGACAGAGCATCACAAAGAGAGCATTCATTAAATCACAAAAAGTTGTAGAATGGAACAAAACATAAGAAAAAAAAGAAAAAAAAAAGGGTGACAAAAGTAAAGATCCTAACTAAATACAGGAAAGGGTATAAACTTAAGATAACTCAAGACACATATTAACAAAATATCTCGTCAAAAATAAAATGGATGGTCCTCCTGGCTCCGGGATATCCTCAACCTGCTGCTTTTAAAAGAGGAACTGCAAGCCAGCGAGGGGGTGAACAGGGATTTAGGGAGAAGGCTGTTGAGTGGGTGGTGGATGGTGTGAGGAGGATGGGGGAGAAGTTGCAGGTGGGTCTATCTTCTGTTTCTTCTTCTCTCTCTTATTCTTTTTCTTCTCTTCCTTGGCCAGAATCCTTTGGACTTCCTCATACTCATCCCACAGGAATTATAATGGGTTAGGCTCTTTTGGTGGTGGTGGATCTCCCCAAACTAGGTAGAATTTGATTGGCAACTCAATGGATTTGTCATCCGCCATAGTTGTGGGAGGGGTGAATTTATGAACAAACCGAAGTATATGTTAAGACCTGAAAAGTACCACTTTTCACCCGTTAATTTAATCTCAGTTAGACCCTTAGTCATGTAATAAATGACTGTTAAGAAAATTTTGTAGGTAATAAGCAGAAGCTACAAATAAGCCCTTAACCATGCCTTGAAGCCTACTGTTGTCCTAGAAGTTCCTCAGAAGAAAGAAGGTCGAACCAAGACAGGGAATTGGCTGTAGCCTAGGCACAGCAAAGCAGAAACAAGTCAAGAAGCATGCCTCGCGCAGATGTCACAGGGCTCAATTGAACAAGAAAGAATCTGTCGTGCAGTTGTCGCGGGCTTTTGAATGGAGCACACCAACTGGTCGGGCAGTCTTTGCACCGTTCTCGCGCGGTTTGATGATAGAAGGAATTGAAAAGCAGACTTCGTGGGGTTCTCGCGAGGCTCAGTCATAAGCACTCGCATAGTCTTGCGCAGCTCAAAAGAGGAGCTGTTAATCTTCGCATGATTCACTAAGGAGAGAGCTTTAAGCATTCCTGCCTGCGGCTATCGCGCTGTGGCCGTAGGATATAAACTTTCAAGGAACTACTTGCACGGTCTAGTAGCCCATGCACATTGTTTCTTCGCGAGGATTGCCACGAGATTCATCAAGGAATGAACTGCGCGCGCAATTCCTGCGCCATTCAAATGGAAAGAGCAATCCCCGACGACTAGAGCATCCCCGCGATGATCAAAGTACCAATTTCGCGATGGCAAGAGCTTCAAGTCAAACCAACCCTGCGACGCCAATTCTATCATGTGATAAGACCTGGAAACTCAGTGAGGCTCAGGTTCTTAACTTCTCCCCCACTTCTGCAGGGGCAATCTGGGAACTTTCAGCAACTAGGGCACGCACTCCAATGCTCCAATCTTTGTGCACATGCCTCGAGGCATCCAAGGAATAGAAATGGGCTGCGATAGTATTGATAAATTAGGGTTTTCCTAACCCTAATTCTGAGAGAGATGACTGCTATATAAGACTAAGCCTAGTTTAGGTTTAGGGGACTCGCCTTCTATACTCCTTCTTGAAACCAACTGTAGAATTGCAGTAGGCTAAGGTTAGGGTTTAGGCTGTTTCTTTTTCCTTTTTTTTCTTCTCTCCATAGTCCAACACTTGCTAGCTATGCCTTTGTATGTCTATATGGAATAGTTTTAATAGATTTTATAATAGGATTTTATGCGTGTATGGGACTGGTGTTTTGTGAGTTATTCTGTACAAGGCTGCTGCCTTGAGGTCCTCCATTGCTAAGTTGTATTGTAAGCAATGGAGGATTGTTTTTAAGGTTTTATTTAGATGTAAGTAACCTGTGTGTTCAGGTTAGGCACATTGCAGGCGTAGCCCCACCACAGGATCCACTAAATCTGAATCACCGTGGGAGCTTGTGTTGGTACCCTTGTGAACATGGTGGTGGCAGCAATGTTCTTGTTCTGTTTTAGACATCTGTGAGGAGGATAGCCTCTGTGGATAGTCTTTGACCATTCAAGTGGACAGGTTATAGCCCTAGGGTGAGGCCAATCCACAGATCTAAGACAGATCCTTCTTCTCTGCACTTGTGCTTGTAGCCTTGTGAGAGATTGTGCAGAGACAGACTTCCCCGTATTTGTATAGACCCAACATCATATGGCAGATCTAATATGGCTGTAGAGATTGTAGGCCTGTGACTGGATCACTGCTGTTTTTTTAAAGCAGTGAACAACTAAGCTTCAAAGCTAGTAATCAAACTCTTGCTGGTTCTGTGTGTCCAGGCTAGTGCACATTGGAGGCCTAGCCCCACACACAGAACTTTAGAGGTCGAGGTTCCTATGGATTCTTGAGTTGGTAGGCTGGAAGAAGTAGTGCCTACAGTGATAAACTTGTTCTGACCCATCTCTGGATTGTTGTTCCCTTATTGGATAGTCTGTGACCATTTAAGTGGACAGGGTATAGCCATAAGGGATTGGATCATGGCACAGAGGTGAGTTGGATCCTTTCTCCTCGTTGGTGATAATGTAGCCATTGGACAGGATTTCTATAGCAGCAAATCTAAGTCTGAGTTATAAGACACATCAGATCTGTACCTAGTAGCTTACTTCTCACCCTTTTATATTTATTTTCTCACACTCCATCATTCTTCCCAACCATTTCTGTAGTTTAGGCATTAGGTTGCCTCAGGATTCAGAAAATAGTGACCTTAAATCCCCTTCCATTTAGGATTGCCAGATCTGTTGCCAGATTTGGACGGCATACTAAAGATAGATCCCTTGGAGCTTTAGATCAACTCTCCCTGTGGGACAAACTCTTACTTATTAAAACTTGCTACAACAGGCCTTGTATCTTGCAGGACTGTATATTTTTAATCTTGCTGCTCCGTAGTTTTCAATCCACCTTTGATTTATTTTCACTGTCAACAATAAAGTCAGTAGCAAGCACAAAAATATCCTAACAGTATACAAAGTAAAGAAAATAGTAAACAAAAATACGGACAATTGCAACTATACAGAAAGTGAACTAGACAAAGCATCAGAAAGAGAGCATTCATTAAATCACAAAAAGTTGTACAATGGAACGAAACATTAAAAAAAAAAAAGGGTGACAAAAGTAAAGATCCTAACTAAATACAGGAAAGGGTATAAACCTAAGATAACTTAAGACACATATTAACAAAATATCCCATCAAAAACAAAATGGATGGTCCTCCTGGCTCCGAGATATCCTCAACCTGTTGCTTTTGGAAGAGGAACTGCAAGCTAGGGAGGGGGAGAACATGGATTTAGGGAGAAGGCTGTTGAGCGGGTGGTGGATGGTGTGAGGAGGATGGGGGAGAAAATGAAGGTGGGTCTATCTTCTGTTTCTTCTTCTTTCTCTTATTCTTTTTCTTCTCTTCCTTGGCCAGAATCCTTTGGATTTCCTCATACTCGTCCCACAGGAATTGTAATGGGTTAGGGTCTTTTGGTAGTGGCGGATCTCCCCAAACTAGGTAGAATTTGATTGGCAACTCAATGGGTTTGTCATCCGCCATAGTTGTGGGAGGGGTGAATTTATGAACAAACCAAAGTATACAATGTGAAGAAAATAGTAAACAAAAATGTGGACAATTGCAACTATACAAAAAGTGAACTAGACAGAGCGTCACAAAGAGAGCATTTATTAAATCACAAAGTTGTACAATGGAACAAAACATTAAAAAAAAAAGGGTGACAAAAGTAAAGATCCTAACTAAATACAGCAAAGGGTATAAACCTAAGAAAACTCGAGACACATATTAACAAAATATCCTATCAAAAACAAAATGGATGGTCCTCTTGGCTTCGGGATATCCTCAACCTGCTGCTTTTGGAAGAGGAACTGCAAGCCAGGGAGGGGGAGAATATGGATTAAGGGAGAAGGCTGTTGAGCGGGTGGTGGATGGTGTGAGGAGGATGGGGGAGAAGATGCAAGTGGGTCTATCTTCTATTTCTTCTTCTTTCTCTTATTCTTTTTCTTCTCTTCCTTGGCCAGAATCCTTTGGACTTCCTCATACTCGTCCCACAGGAATTGTAATGGGCCAGGCTCTTTTGGTGGTGGTGGATCTCCCCAAAGTAGGTAGAATTTGATTGGCAACTCATTGGGTTTGTCATCCGCCATAGTTGTGGGAGGGGTGAATTTATGAACGAAATACAATGGAGGGGAAGGGGCCTGATATTTAAAATGTGTGGATGTTGGAATATGAATCTTCATAATAACTTTTCTCATCTTGCCCAGCTTAACTGCTAGAATGATATGTTGGTTTCGAGAATATGTTGGTTTCGAGAAGTGTGGAATGCCGAGCGATTTAATATTGGGAATGGCATCGCGAAGTGCATGGTGGTCTATTTTTAGCAATCGGAGTTAAGGCAAGGAGATGGGAGCTATTAAGGCTCAAACAAACGATTCGAGGCAAGGAGGAAAAATGAGCTTCTATAGGAATGGGGGCAAGGATTGTCGTTAGGTTTAAAATAATGAAAAATTACTCTCGATAGGATTGGGGCAAGTCGTCGACAGGTTGATGCAACCTGTCGAAGAGTAGGAAGGAATTGATCCTACTAAGAGGTTCATGCAATCCTGTCAAAAAGTTAAAAAAGATAGCAGCCATCTTTTCGAGAGGTTCATAGAACCTCTCGACAGGTTCCTTGAATTCAGTAAGCAGTCCTCTCGACAAGTTCTAGACTCTAAACAAATTTCGTCGAGAGGTTCACAAAACCTCTCGATAGGTACTCTGAACCTTTCGAAAACTCAACCACAAGTCTTCAGAACCTATCGAAATGCTCCTGGATCCTATTTACACCCATTTTTACACCTTCCAAACCTATCGAGAATTAATTCACACTTCTCAACAGCTTCTATATCTTGTCAAAAAGTAAACTGGGAATTCTCAAAACCTGTCGACATGTTCTTAGAACCTATCGACAAGTTGTATTTCAGTTTAAGCAGGCCTGTAATCCATTCCCCGTTCATTTCTCAACAGATCTGACACCCCAACTCTGTTCACTTCAACAATTTTGACTTATTTTCATATCTAGGGGGCTAACATACACGGAAAATTTTATGTACAATGCCTAAGAGAACTGAAACAAAGACAAAAAAAAATTAGAAAAAATAAATAACCAAAGACATAATTTATTATACATAGTATACATTTGTTGGAAGTTAATCATGTCATAGAGGTTCATGATAGCAAATGGTCGATACAAGCTCCACCACATTCTCGAAAACATCACCAACATCGCCCCAAAGATCATTACAATGTAGCAACTTTAGCAAAGCTTCTTTCATAAGCTCATCAACAACATCAATTAAAAAGTAATTCTCATAATTCAAGTGAGGCTGAGTTGTTGCCTTGTACATTCAATTTAACCTTCATGATGCCAAAGGACACCTCCATCTCTCCTGATCTACACTGAATACATGTATTGGTAGTGAGGCTGAGTTGTTGCTCATAAGCTCATCAACAACATCAATTAAAAAGTAATTCTCATAATTCAAGTGAGGCTGAGTTGTTGCCTTGTACATTCAATTTAACCTTCATGATGCCAAAGGACACCTCCATCTCTCCTGATCTACACTGAATACATGTATTGGTAGTGGCCAAAAATGGCCTACCCAAGATCACGGGAATAGAGGTGGTGCACTTGCTTGGCTCCATGTCTAACACCAACAAATCAGCTGGGTAAAAAAATTTATCAACTCCAACTAGCACATCCTCTATCATTCCCACAAGCCTCCTTTCTAATCTGTCTGCTAGTTGTAGTACAACGTGTGTGGGCTTCAGTTCTCCCAGGCCTAACTTCTCATAAATAGAATATGGAAGTAGGTTCACACTAGCTCCCAGACCTAATAGGGCCTTCTCAATGGTATGCTCCCAATGATGCAGGGGATTGTGGGAACTCCAGGGATCTTACAGCTTGATTGGAGTTGTAATAGACAGTACTTGGTTCATTTTCTCAGCACAAAACACCTCCTTGGATAAATGTATCCTAGAATGTCTTTTGTGGGTGCACAATTCTTCCAAAAACTTTGCATAGGCTGGAACTTGCTTGATGGCATCAAGTAAAGGCAAGTTGATCTTTACTTGTTTAAAAGACTCCATCATTTCCTCTAATTTTGCATTACCCTTGTCAAAAGGAGAAGCTACCTTCATTGCATTAGGAAATGGCATATGGGAACTGTCCTCCCATTTGCAGCCTTAGCAAGTTCATCAAACTTTTCTTTGTTTTTGTTTTCAATTGTTTGTAGGGTAACATCCCCCCCTTTATTTTGGATTTGCTTCTCCTACTGTAAATTCTCATTGGTTGACTCTTCCTTTTCTTCACTAGACTCCTCAGGCTTAACAGGCTCAACCGGCTCAATAACAACTTGGTTATCCACCAGCTTTCCACTCCTCAAGGTGGTGACTGATTTGACTTCTTCATGGGAAGAAGAAACTTCACCCACTACATAATTCCTCTTTGGATTATCCATGGGTTGACTAGGCAGCCTCCCCTCTTCTCTCCTTGTCAAGGCATTAGATAGCTGACCAAGGTGGTCTTCCATTTTTTTAATGCTTTGGCTATGAGAGTGGACTGTTTGGGATAAAGAGCTCAAGTTTTGCAATGAGGCCAAAACTTGCTCTTCAAATGTGAGGGGCCTAGGGGATGTTGGGGCTGGTGCACTTTGAAGCACAGGTTGAACCATTGGCTGATCCAGAAGCTGAGCCATAGGCTATTGGTAATGGGGCCTTAGATAGTAGTTTTACTGATATGGCTGGGCATTCATGTAGTGCATGGATTACTGTGGCTGCTGATGCTGCTGATTTTGCAAATTGTCTTGTCTCCACCTCAAGTTGGGGTGGTTTCTCCATTGATAACTAGCAGTAGGTAGTTGTCCATAGGACTCCGAAGCATTCACATGCTCCATTACAAGATCTGGAAATTGGGCAGCTGAAGGACATTCCTCAAGGGAGTGAGTGGGGGATTGTCATATGACACATGCCTCCTCTACTTTGTCAATCATTGGAGACTGTCTTGCTCCCATCAATTTCTCCAACTGTCGGGTCAAACTGTCCACTTTCTTCTCCAACTCATTATGTCTACTCACCTAATACATCTTCCCTCTGGTAGTATTTTCTTTCACCAACCTAGGGGTTTCAAAATCTCTTGCCCAAGTTTCCCTTTGCATAGAGTTTTCACTGATGATATCAAATTACTCCCAAGCCTCATCAGCAGTTTTGTGGAGGTATGTGCCACCACAAGAAGCATCAACTATATCCCTGCTTTTAGGATCAATTCCTTGATAGAAACTTTGGACAAGTTGCCATTTAGGAATCTGATGATGGGGACATTGCTTAAGGAGTTCTTTAAATCACTCCCAGGTTTAGTGAAAATCTTCAGTTGGGGCTTGAGCAAATGAGATAATACTCTTCCTCAACTGACTTGTTTTAGACATGGGGAAAAACTTGGCCAAAAACTGACATTGAAGATCATTCCAGGACTGAATACTATTGGTTGGAAGCATTGACAACCATGTTCTGACTCTATCCTTTAGTGAAAAAGGAAAATGTCTCAACCGGGTTGCTTCCTCCCCCAAACCTACAATATTGAAGGTAGTACACAGTCCTAAAAGTTTATCAATATGCTTATATGGATCTTCCTTGCTCAGGCCATGGTATGAGGATAACATCTGGATGATAGAGGACTTGATCTCATAGTTTCCTTGGATAGCGGGGAATTGAATGCAGATGGGAGAATTGTAAACCCCTGGTGCATTGGATTCCTTTAATGTCCTAGCTTGCTCACCCATTACAGAAATCTCAAAATCAACTAAAGGTGTGTATGATTTGCTTAGGTCTAAGAAGTCCTTCAACTTCAAGATCTAAGGGAGCAATCTCTAGATTAAGAGATCTCCTCCCAAGCATACACACCACAGAAACCAAATACAAAATAGAAAATCGCAGCAGAAAATTCAATCACAACAATCACCAAAATAATCAAATACAAAACTACAAATCTAATCCACTACAGATCTAAGAATGTAAACAGAGTTAAGAGATGCAAACTTAAGTAATGCCTATTCTTCCAAGTGATACAGAGCTCCTCTTAGCTCCACAGATCCAGATTTGGAACAGAGTGAAACAACAACCAAAACTAAAGTAGCAATTAATCAAACACTTAACTGTCAATGAAAAATCAAAATCTAAAAATGAGAAAACTTGGATCTACCACTTTTAAAACACAGATCCCCGATAGCGGCACCAAAAAGTTGTTATCTTAGCTACATTGGGCTTAAAAAGGAGATTAAAATCAGAAAATTAAAGGTCTATGGACTGCACACCAAGGTAAGCCTACACAAAGCATGCAAGTAAATAGGGTTGTTGTAGCAAGTTTTAAGAGGTAAGTAAGGGTATGTCCACAGGGAAATGTGTTCTAAAGGATGGTAAATCTTCAGATCCAGAGAGGATCTGACACTCTATCCTAATTTAAACTAAACTGAAGCAGGAAAGAGGAGAGGTTTTATGGTTTTTATCACTTTAACTACAGACTACAGAATTAAATGCTATTGATCCAAATCTAGTCCAACACAGAGTAGAGGAGATATAGAAGAGATGAAAAATTCAAAAGGTGAGAACAGCAGCTAGGGGTATTGGTCTCTCACTGAAGATCAAAGGAATTCAAAGGACTTGCATAGATCTGATTCGCTATAATCCTCCATCTAGCTATAAGCTCCCCATTTCTGGAAGATGCAAGGTATAAGGATCCAATCTCAGCCAGAGAAATGAAGCAATCCTAAGGCTATGATCTGTCCACTTTAATGGTCACAGGCCATCCTAGATATTGGTCCACTTCAAGGATCTTGATTAAAATAGGAAAACCATTGCAAATGGTGCAGATGCCAGGCTACCAGCTCCCCATTTTCGGCTGGCATCCGCATGAGTATGCAATCCAGGGAAATCAAATACGAAAAAGTAAAATGTAGATCAGAATAACCTTTAAACTCCATAATTATATTGCAAGTTTACAATACTATTGCGCTCAGATCTGTAATTTATGTAATATACAGTCTATTACAAGCCTTTGAATTTCTCAATTTACAGCTTATGACCTCACCCTAACTACTAAGAAGAGTTTAGCCACTCATGATTCGCTAAAGAGAGAATGGGAGAAGAAGGAAGGAGAGAAAATTTGGAGGGAAAAATAGATCTCACTCTAGGCTCTGGTTCTCTCCCAGTCTGGATATTTGGTTTGTATTTTCTTCATGCTTTTATACTCTCCTCCTTTGTCCTCAGATCTGTTTCAGCCAATCAGAGCTCAAGAGAATAATTTTGTTATTCTAGGTTGCTGATGTGGCCGATTTCTCTTCTAAAAGCTCTCTTTCCATTGGCTCTCAACTGGCGAGTACACGTGAAGTAGTTAGGGTTTCCGTGCGTGCCTAAACATATACCAAAAATACTCTCAGGGGTCACTGAAGTGCTTTGAAACTCGTGCACAAAAATCTAGAATTGGCAGCTAATGAAGGGAAACGCTGAGATGTTTCCAAAATGAGTGTCCAGAGGTTTAGGGGATCCTCTTGGCAGGTTCTGAATCTGCATTATAATCACGTCAATAGGTTGCATTGGCTTCTAATAGCTTTTCCGACTTCTGGATAGGTTTGAAGTACAAGTCGATAGGTTTGGAATGGCTCTCGATAGGTTTGAACACATCTCGATAGGTTGATGGAGATCCTGTCGATAGCTTGGGAGAATGTCTCGAGAGGTTGGTTTGATTTTGTCGAAAGGATTGCTGGCTTATTTCTTTGTTCTGTTTAGTTCCACACTCATCTTCTCGACAGGTTATAGACAATCTTGTCGACAATCTATACAATCTTTAGTGAAGTGCTTGACAGGTTGGCTTAATCCTCGTGAGACTGAACATTGCTTTAGGTAAGTTACCGATAGGTTACTTTGTACTACTCCACAACTTCAGTTGAACCTCATGATAAGTGACTGGAACCTCTCGACTTCATCTGCACCTTGAAGTATCCTCTCGACAGGATCCACGTTTATACTTCCCACCTCTCGATAGGTGCTGGAACCTCTCGAGATCTTTATCTGTTCAACTCAGTACCTCCCGACTGCTTCACTCCTTGCTCTCAGAACTTATCGACAAGTGCTGGGAAGCTCTCGATAACTTCAAGGAACCTCTCGACAACTTATTTTCAATGCTTCCACAATTGTCACACCTCTTGGGTGTGTTTTTCTTCCATTGCTCAACACTCAGCAACCCCTTACTAGGTTCAGACTTTATTTCGTACCTCTGGACTTGGTCTCAGGCCTTTCAAATTAAGTAGCACAATGCTTCTTGGGCTCTTTTACGTGGAAATATGTATTAAGCTTGCAATTTATTGTTTAACTATAAAACATACTGAAAACACGTTATTAGTTTGCTCAATGGTCTAACAAAGGTTAGGTTAAGAGGTGAAAAATGGTATTTTACACTATTTAACTGTAAGTAGAAATGGATAGAATTGTAGATGTAAGTATCAAAGAAATGAAGCGAAAACGGTTAGTAAACAAGAAAAATAAATAAACAAAAGGAGGTCAAAACTTCAAGGGGAACCTCTATAAGCTCTCTCCAGTAGAGTCACAATCTGTGCAACAATGGATTTTGATCAAATCCATCGCGACGATGCGCTCGTGTGAAATGTGGTCTTTCCGGTCAATGCTCTAGATTCTTTTATGTAACCGTGAACTCTCGCGAGTCCGTCATGACGATGCTCTCATTAATGAAAACTAGAGTCACCACCAAGAGCTTTTGGTGTCCTGGGAAACTCAAATCAATATTAAATGGACCAAAGTGCCAAATATGACTCTGATTTACCGATTCACGATAAACGCTCTTGGGTAGGGGCTTTGATTATCAATTGGGAAGGTGTTAGGCACTCGATCAACGTGCTCAAACGCATTCTCTACTTATGGCCAAAATAAAAGAAAAACAAAGGTTAAAACAAAAAAATTCCTCTTGCCCAAAGGCACTTTAATCCTATTTGTGCCCCTCCACAATTACCGAGATTTCGACGGAGTTACGACACAAATTCAAGGTCAAGGGAAAAGCTAAGGTAGAGGAGTAGAGGGGAGAGCCGGAGCTCTCAGGCCTTTGTAGCACAGTGGTAGACCTTCTCGTAGGTGCACTTGGCGAGCTTCCGATAGCTTCGAAAGATGGGATGGGGGTTCTAACCCTCTAAGGCTTGATGGCTAAGAGGTAGGAGAGGAGGGCTAAGGGGTAGCTCTCACCTAAACTAATGGATTTTTGATGGAAGAAGAGGTCTAAGGGAGGTTTTAGAATTCTGGAATTTGTATGGGTTTTGGTGAACCAACAGGGAGGAGGGGATCTCTTAATCTCTTTCTCTCTCTTGGAAATTTTTTTCAAGCCTTGGTAAAGGGAGGGGTGCCTCTCTATTTATAGGGAAAAGGGAGGTTAGGAGGGTACTTAAGAGATAATTAGGGTTAGCAATTAGGTAATCTTCTAATCTAAGGTTTCCTAGGATTTTGAGAGCTTGAAAATGTGGGTAATAGGCTTCAATGGTAGATAATAGGGTGGGGTTTGAAACTACTAAAGGGTTGCAAATATGGTAAATGAGGGTGCAACAATCCTAAAGAAACCCACCCTAAACATTGGGATGGTCAACAAGTCAAACCCCAAAAGTGAAATTCGAGCAAAATCTATGATTTATTATAGCTAAGCCTGGCGTGTATATTATCCATGCCAAGCATAGCTACAGTGCCAAAGAAGTCCACAGCCCGTTGTGGGACCCAACTATGCTTAGCGTGTGTATTATCCATGCTAAGCCATTTCTGGGAAAAGATGGCCTAGCGTGTATAATATATACGCTAGATAATATTTCTCCAGAAATTGCTTAGTGTGTGTATTATGCATGCTAAGCATGCCCAGCCACTTGAGAAGATCTCGAGGGGCTTGAAACCTGTTGAGTGGTTCAAATAGGTGCAATTTTGGGCTACATTCTGATCACCATAACTTTTGATGTGCAACTTGGATTGAGGTGATTTTTAGCTTGCTGGAAAGCTGAGATCCTCTACTTTTTAATGGTATAACCTTCAGTCTTAGTAGAGGTCCCTGCCATCCTTGGCACATCTCTCTCTAACCATTGCCCGAGAGGGTTAACTATGGGTATGGGGGTAATTCTTAAGGGTTTGGGAAGGTTCCTAAGGGTTTGGGACAGTTTTGAGGGATATGGAAAATGCTATCGAAAGATCGGGGGTATGTCACTCTCGAAGTATATTTCAATCAGGCCTTGCGCCAAATTTGGGTGTCTACAAATGCCCTTCTTTGGTATCCGATCACTAATGATCAAATGCCAAATACAAGAGACATTCAAAGAGGCCCAAGGCAACACTGACGGGTTCCCCATATTCAAAACAAACCTCAAATATCAGGTGGGTAACATGGTGAGTAAACGGATGCCCTGTATGTCAAGAAAAACTTTTGTTCCTCATGTTTATCGGTCCACAAGTGCTTAGCAACATTATTGGGCATAACCGAGTTGTAAAAGCCTAATATGTTGGGAAAAACATCCTCTTCTTGAGATGATTAAAGATGTTTGATGCTCAAGTTTCATTCTGAATAAAACAGCTCCGTGAGTGAGAGAGTGATCGACCCATAATTAAAGTCAGGCGCGAGACAAATGCGCGAAGGTCCACAGCTTGTGTCCAATCATACGAGGCACTGATTGCCCTATTTGACCGATCACGGGTGCCCCAGCATGAAGCAGGGTCTGACGTCTTTGGGCGAACCCATTGATCTTGAAGTTAATTTAGCACGACTACCCGAGCGAAGTGAATTGATGTCGTAACACTTTTGGAGAGTACGTGCTATTTTTTATAGTGTGTCCTAGATCAACATGACCTAGAGTACCCAACTTCAAATTATACTGGACAGATTCAACCAAAATTGGGTGCCTACCGAAGGAGGACTCAATCTTGGTCTCTGTCAACGATGATCTTATTATCGAACAATTATGCAAAAAAATGCACTCATTAGGGGTAGATAAAAATAAAGGGGAATGGAAGTCCTGACGTAGAACTTGCCTAGGTACAATTTATGAGAACAAACGACCATCCAACGGATACCCAAACATAAGGTGTACACTTTACAGGGATACTGTGTCAATGCTGGTTTTAAGCCTGGACCCTAGAATGAGCCCTTCGGAATGCATATTTGAACATAGTAATTCGATAGGTAATTTCCTTTTTGACAGATTAGTTTTATCCAACAATTAACCTTTTTCTGAGAAATTTGAAGCTTAAGACACTAAAGTTCACGCGAATCTAAAAACGGAGCGCATGGTGGAAGGATTTAGCAGTGGAATCAACCTGATCGACACATTGACCGTTAGATCGGGATTGACACCATTGCTCTTACTTTAAAGTAGGATCCAAAGATCCAAGGTGAACCTTAGACTCAGGATGTTAATGTAGCATAGCTGCGTTGTCGATAAAATATTGACATTTTAATGCATTGAAGCTCGCATGTGCATAGTTGTGCATAAAAATATCGATTTCTTTTTATTCTTTTTCAAATGATTGTGTTTCTATTTTTTCTTTCTTAAATAGACCGACATAAGAGGTGAGATGTCTCCTCTGCTCTGCACATCGTCAAGAGGTTGCCTGCCTCGAGGCTTTGGGCTGATTGTGTGTTCCTGCACATTTCTCAAGAAAACATCAGTCCCTTTTTTATTTATATAAGTAACAAATATGTATCCTAAATAACTGAAGCAAACTTTTACCTACATATTTTTTTTCATTTTCTCAAGATTTATATATATATTTTTTATTTTTATTTTTAGATTTTTCATTCTTTTTCTTTATTTTGAGATGGAAGTACGATGCCATAAATACGTACATGGACAAGAGTAGAAATATATATATTTTTTTGTATTTGGATTTTTCTTGATTTTTTTCTGTTCTTTTTTTTAATTTTTTTCTTTTTTTGTTTGATGCCTTAATAATGAGGTGAAATAATGAGTCTCGTTTTGAACATAGTCAAACCCATTCATATGGCCAGATCTGAGTGAGGTTCATAAATTTTACCAATGTTGGAATATCCATCCCTTCGGATCGAATTAACCCTTTTTCCTTACCTTGTGTTATACGTTTGACGGTGTAGTCAAAAGATATACTTGATCAAGATCCGATTTAAGCAAACATGAGCGGCCCAATTACCGACCAAATAAATCAAAAATGTAACCGAAGGATTAGCTGAAAGATTTTTCTTTTTCAACCTTTTTTACTCACAGCACCCAAGATGTATTTTCGTCATGCCTGTTGTTACCCTCTTTTTGACCTGTATCACCCTTTTGGGTTTCCACTATATCCGTGGGTATCCATTTTTACCCCAGGCGCCTTTTCGGGTTTTCACCTGGTCCACACAAGCTCTCTCCTTTTACCCATGGCGCCCTTTCGAATTTTCACCAGGTCCTTTTTTGCTATGAGCTTTTATTTTATTTTTCTTTTTCCCCCCTTTCTTTTTCTTTCATTCACTCAAGGGCCACGACATGGACATCGATTTTGTCATAGCCGGCTAGGTGGAATTCTCTTCTCGTCCCGCAGCTTCGCTCGTGTTGACTCAATGGATGCTGTGACTGCTTGTAGACCCTAAAGAGGGCTTTCTCTCGGGATGAATCGTGGCCATGGGATAGGTTGTTAAGCATTGATTTATGATCACTTTCTATCCCTTTAACCTGACTTTTGCTAGGACTTAGAGTGATTAATAGCTACTTTTAAGTATGTTTTGCAACTAGGAATAAATATGTAGCATAATGCAATTTTCCATCTAAAAGTGCCAAGAAGAAGAGACTAGTAGAGCTGAGACAAGTGGGGCCCATGGCTTGAAAGACAGCTGCTGCTATTGGAGTAAATGGTAGAACAAAGTATCCCAAGCCTCAGCACCTTCAGCTCCAAACTATCAAAAAGATTATCTTCAGCTATGTGCACACTAAAATACAAGAGCTACAGCCGATGGGACTTTAACAACAAAGAGGCTCAACAATATATGGGACTGTGCACACTAGAATAGTCATGTGGTTCACCATCTTAAGCAGTAACACATGCATGCAACCCAAGCCTTAATAGCAGCAGTTGTGTGCACATTAAAGGGTTGCACTTTAGAACATCAGCTGTAGCAGCAATGTATGAGGGCAGCTGCACACATAAACAGTTCCAACGCTATCTTGAGCTATGGAGCTGACAAAAGTAAACATCAGCAACAATAAGCTTCAGCTCTGTGCACTGAAACAACCTCTTGATGATCTTGAGCAATAGCCTATAGACCGACACACTTAAACCATTCAAAATATTGATGAGCAGCTCCAGTGCAGAATTAGAGCACCTCATGTGCACAGCTAACAACCTCTCGATTTAGGAGCCTGATAACCTAAAGCATAAAGCATGGTTGAAGCTTCATGAAAGCACTTGAGAAAATATACATGCAAGCATTCAAGCAGTTCATCAGCTGAAGTTGAACCTGCCGAGTGGTATTTCACTGCTGAAATTGAACCCCACGAGTGGAGCTGAAGCTGGAGGACCAACCTGCCGAATGGAGGCTGAAGCAAACAACTCCACGAACAGTTGAATTCAACCTGTCGACTTCATTCAGTACCTGTCGAGTTTACTTAAGCGACTTGTCGAAGTGTAAATGCCTGCTGAAGTGAACCTCACGAATAGTTCTGAGGCTGGTAGTGAACCTGCCAAGCAGTTCACGCATGAGGAAATGATCTTGTTGGGTAGCTCCTTGGGAGCTCCAGTACCTGTCGAGCTCTACCTTCAGCAAACATTCCAACCTCTCGAGTTGATCATTCTTCAGCCACAAATCTGTCGTGCTCTACCATTTCAGCAAGGCAGCCTTCAACCTCTTGAATACCTTAGCCAATCTGTCGAGCTAGTCATTGTGGAAGCTCAAACATATCGAATGGTTCATTGAACCACTCGAATAGAGTGCTAAAACCCTCCTCAACCTCTCAAGCAGCTTAAGAACTTCATCAAACTCTTGAAGCTCGGGCTCCATTGGGTTCTAACTGTTTTCAGCCATTATCAAGGGTCGGTGGGGGCAATTTTGAGACTTCCAACAAGCATTTTTAGGCGGGAATAACCAAACCATTTCAGCTGAGCATAATTGCAAATATTCTTTCTTCTTATTGGCTAAAATACGAATCACTTGGATCAGCATAAACCAAATCAATTCCTCTTTTTTGATTAGTCAAAAATAAAGCACAGGGATTAATGCATATGTACAAATACCAAACTGATTTTCATGGTTTGGTAGCAAGGAAGCAAGGAATAATCTAAGTTTTCCTTGACTCTTTTAGGTGTAATTTTAGGTTTCTTTTCCCTCTTTTTCCCCCTCTTTTCTCTCCCTAATCCAGCATGTTGGATTAGATCTAGGTAGCAGCAAAAGGCTGATTTGAATTGTAATCGGATCTGTAAATTCATAGTGAGGAAGCTCGTATTATTGCACAGACTACAGGCTTGAGGGCAAAGCATTATAAGTTTTGTTTAAGCAATGTAAAGCTGTTTTTCTAGTTTCATTAGATTTGTAATTTTCCTAATTAATTGCTTTAGAATTTTGGAGATCTGATGCGCCTATAGTTGCCTGATCTTGTAGCCTTGCAACCATAGTGCCTGCAGTAATTTTCATGTTCCATTCTTTATCCCCATGGTTGGAGTAAATATATAGGATGATCTGTGACCATTCAAATGGATAGATCATAGCCTTAGGACTAACCCAAAATTGAGGGTGAAATTGGATTCTTCCTCTTTGCACTTAAGCTTGTAGCTAAGTGAATGATTGTAGCAGATCCGACTCTTGCTCTGATTTCCAGATCTGTTTTTAGTAAAGAGATCTGGAATTTTGCAGAGATTGTAACCTTGTGAGCTATGTCATTGCAAGCTGTTTGAAGCAATGACCAGCTGAGTTTAGATCCCCAATCAATCTATACTTTCTTGTGGTTCTCACTAGATCCGTGTGGATTGTTTGATCTTATGGATGCATGAGCTTTTAGCCTTGCAAACATAGTGGCTCCAATGGTTTTCTTGTTTCAATTTGAGCCTTTGGATTAAATGAAATCTCGAGGATGCTCTGTGACCATTCTAGTGGATAGATCATAGCCTTAAGATCAGTTAAAACCTTTGGTTTAGACTGGATTCTTCTACCTTGCACTTGTGCTTGCAGCCAAGTGAAGGTCCGTTGTTGATCCATTTCTTAATCTGTTTTATAATAAAAACCAGCCCCATAGCTGTCTATTTCTCCTCATTTTATCTTTTATTTCTTCATTCACCTTCATCCTCCTTTAATTCTTTCTTTTATTTTGGTGTTGTAGTTTAGATTTAGTTTAGTTGTGACACCCGAAAAACTCTCTTTCTTTCCCTGTTTTCTTAGAATAGGCTAGAATTGCCAGATCTGTAGCAGATCCCGAGACCTACTAGATTTTTAGATCATCACTTCCTGTGGGACAAACTCTTACTTACTTTTAAAACTTGCTACAATAACCCTGATTCTTGCAGGGCTGAGTTTAGAATGCTATCTGTATGTTGAATCAATCAATTCCATCTGACAACTTTTGCTGGCATTGATTTTTACCATTCCACCTTTTAATAAATATAGCAACACAACATTTTAATAATACAATAAGTTTTTGGCACCGTTGCAAGGGAGTTTTGATCTAATTAGTAGATCTGAGTTTTTCTTATTTAGATCTAAATTTTTTTCTGTAGTTTAGAAGTAGATTTGTATATTGCATTTCAATTGTTTGAATAAACTACTTCTGTAGTATTTGTATATTAGGTTTGTTTTACTGGAACTGTATTTTTGAGTTTTCATTCTTTTTCTGAGTTTTTCTCCTCATTGCTTTTCAAGTGTTTGGATAAATTACTGCTGCAGCAATTTAGTTTGTACAGATCTAAAGTAGTAGCAATAAGAGGAGCAAATGGATTGCAGCTGGAGCAGATATGCCTGAGTTGGCATTTTCTTCTCCTTTGTTTTCATTTTCATTGGTGAAATTCTTTAAATCCAGCAGTTTTATTGTATTTGTGTTTTGTTTTCTATTCCTTTTTTGTGTTGTAATTACTTTTATATTTGTTTACTACAAATTTGTTCTGCTGTGTATATGCTTTGTAGAAAATCCCTCAACCTCGAGATTGTCCCTTTAGATCTTCAAGTTCAGAGGATCCTTAGACCTAGGCATCCCACACACACCTGATATTCATTGTGAGCCATTTGTGATGGGTAAGCTACCCAGACTTTTGAAGGATTACTATGCACCAGGGGCATACTCATCCCCGTTTTGCATCCAATTCCCTGCAGTTGCAAGGAATTATGAGAAAATATCCTCAACCATCCAAATGCTGCCCTCATTCTATCGGTTAAGGAAAGAAGACCTATACAAACACATAGATGAGTTTCTTGCCTTATGCACAAACTTTAATATTGCAAGTTTGGGAGAGGAAGCCACCAAGCATAGACTCTTTTCATTTTCCTTAAAGGATAAGGCTCGAAATTGGCTCAACATGCTCCCAGCCAATAGCATTTCATCCTGGATTGACTTGCAAAGCCAGTTCTTGGCTAAAGTTTTTCCCATAAACAAGACCAGTCAGCTGAGGACGAGCATCATTTCCTTTGTTCAATCCCCAGCTGAAAATTTTAATGAGGTATGGGAGAGATTCAAAGAGTTGTTGAGGTAGTGCCCACACTATCAGATACCTAGATGGCAGCTTGTTCAAAGCTTCTATCAGAGTATTGATTCTAATGCAGAGTCATGGTGGATGCTTCACGTGTTGGCACTGACCATAACAAGACTGATGAGGAGGCTTGAGAGTTATTTAATGTAATTAGTAAAAATTCAACTCAGCAGGAAGCTTTGTCAGGGAGTGACATTGAGCTAGTGTTGGTCGTTATTTCAGACTGCTGCTATTTTATTAAGAACAATGGAGAGAATAAATCTAGAGTGGAGAAGTGGAGATGGGTTATTACAGCAAGTCTTAAACATACATAGTCCTGCAAGATATAGGGTCCATTGTAGCATGTTTTAATAAGTAAGAGTTTCTCCCATAGAGAAATTGACTAAGAACCCAAAATGGGCTATAATAGTAGACCTCCAGATCTGGCTACAGATCTGACAATCCTAAAGAAAGGGAGTTGGGTGTCACGACTACACTAAATTAATCCTAAAAATAGAGAAATAAAATGTAGTCTTATCCTAAAGAAAGGGTTAAGAGGAAGATGGTGGTAGTGTGTGCCAAAATAAAATATAAAAATTATGAGAAGTAAGCAGGTTAAGCTACAGTTAAAGCAGTGATGTAACTCAGATTTAGTCTGCCCCTGCTGTGTTCCTTGCTGAGACGCTATTAAAAGCCTCAACAAGGTAAAAATGCTCGGTTTAATCCAAGCCATTTGGGGCGCTCTTAGGGCTATACTCTGTTCACTCTAATGGTCACAGGGTATCCGATAGAGTTTGTCAAATCCCATTGGTTAAAACAGACATTGCCAATCTAACCCAGAGGAGTGAAATGATCATTCCCCCAGCCACTGGGCTAGATCAAGCCATGAATACTATTGCAGCACTATGTATTGCCAGTGCTACAAGCTCCCTAGATCTGGCATAGAGCTGGTTGACATCCATAGGTATTCCAACCCATAAGATCCTAAGTGCTTTTTTAAGGCCAACTGCTCACTAGTGCCCACAAAAAGGATCACGCAACAGGTTGAATAAGGCTTTAGATTTAGCTAGTCATTGCTACAAATGACCTGCAATGACTCAACTTCAAGCTGTAATTACTACAAAGAGATTAGATCTAACATTTGATGTCGGCTAGGTCAAAAAGAAGGGAGCCAGCTCTTGTACAAACCTCCTCACAAGGCTCTAAAAGCTCATGTGCAGGGGAGAAGAATCATTCTCAAACATATGAATGGGCACAATCTTAGGGCTATACTCTGTCCACTTGAATGGTCACAGGGTATCCCATTGGTCTATCCATCCCACAGAGGCCTGAGAAAGAATATGAAAACTACTGCAACCACCATGGTCTATAGCCCTCCAAGCTCCCTGGATCTCGCTACAGATCCAGTATTTCTTTCCATGGGGCTATCAAACCAAGGGAAATCAGATGGTAAACAATAGACCTACTAGAAACTGAATGGGTTAGTCCCAAATACATGGATCCTATAGACATCTCAAGAAACCATAAGATCTTTAAATTCAATTAGCCATTAAAACAGCAATCCATTGATGAACACAACACTTACAATGAACTGTCTCCAGGTTGCAGCCTATATACAATTGCTCATCCAAAAATCCCAATGTATACCAAAAACCTATTACAAACTAAAAATAAAACTAAACTTAGCTGCTGACAGGGGGATAGCCAGCAAGTATTGGGCTAAGAGAGAAGAAAAATAAGAAAAAGAGATGATCAAACACTAACCCTAACCTGCTGGAGTTCTCATCCAACAGAGGATGAAGGAAAGATGAAAATAATAAACTCTAAGTACAACTTATATACTCTGTCAAAACGGCCTTGACTCTAAGGAGATTAACCCTAATTTTTCTAGTAGATGTGGCACTTTTTTAACCCTTGGATGCCTGGAGATATGCACCTTGAAATCTGCACCTTGAGAAGTGTGCCCTAGCCTTAGGAAATTCCCAAAAGGTCCTTGAGTTAAAACTAAGAAGTGGAGAGCCTAATCTTTGGGAGATTGGTAACTACCTTTAGCTCATTCGCACAACTACTTTGCCTTCATGGAGTTGCTTTTGGCTGGTGGGAAGTGCTTGCTCGCGCGTTAGCTATTCATTTGATCGCACAGTTTGCTAGCGCTGTAATGCTGTCGCGCATATGATCTGGAGTGCTAAGATTTCTCACTCAGTTGAGCTTCAGAAGCACTCACTCACTAATTACTTGTGAAGTTATGCTCCTGCACTTGTGTAGTCAATGATAAGGCTTTAGAGTGTGCGAGATCTGTGCGAAGAGAATTTTGGGCGTCTCTCTCTTCCAGGGCTACGCGAGAAATTCGCGAGGTGACATTTTGTTCAGTGTACATATGAACTTGCTATATTCTTCGCGCGATTACTTTAAGGCTTGATCTCTGCGAGAGCTTTGCGACCATAGATTTCAAGGACTTTAATTTGCGAGATCTTCGTGAGGTCATTTCACCTGTCCTTCTGATTGCACGATGTATTTCTACGAGGGCCTCTTCCACTGCATCTTTAGCTTCGCGAGGAAGCTCCTCAACTCTACGAGGTCTATCTTTTGCTGCTCTAGCGCATTGCACTTGCTGCTATCACAATCTCCTCCCTGCTCAGCTAACTTCATTCATCTGCTTGACTTTGGTCAGTGGTGTTCAGCAACAATGAGTCACCATGGTGAGCACTACCAAGCTGTTCCATTAGGCTTTGTCTCAGCTGTCATCTTTGAGTGTATTCTCTCTTTTGGGCCAAAAAGCAAGGAATTTGTATTAAGCTGCATATTTTATTACTAACTACAATACACACTTAACAAATGGTTATTAGTTTGCTTCAAGGTCCAGCAAAGGCTAAGTTAAGAGGTGAAAAGTGGTACTTTTCAGTGAATAACATACCTCCAAACCTAATCTTTGCTAGTCCCTGAGCAAAGGAGAAATTAAAACAACTACTCTAAGAAATAAAATACCATTTTCGTAGGGAGCACGGATACATTTAGCATATGTACCAAGCCTTTTAAACCCCTAGGTGATCCCTAGTGGAGCAGTGAAGTCTCTTGAGGGTTTTTAGTGAAGATACCCACAAACTTCTCAATGAAACAGTTAACAAAGATGCAACATTAACAAGTCAGCTGTTAAGAAACAGAGCATCAGTTCACCTTTGATTCAATAAAAATGTGAGGAATTTGGACATGAAAAGCACAGACATTTAATCATCACAACCTCTACATGAGTGCACAACATTTCCAATTAGTTTACAACAAGGGAGACAACACATGTTTGCCAACACTGAGCTCATCATTAATTCAAAAATCAAGTTATAGGCCATGCCTAATACATTCAACATCAGACCCAATGCTCACCAGGGCATACTCTCACAAGGGACCTTGAGGGTTTCATTTTCTCTCAAGCTCAAGAGCAGTTACAGCCCCGAAATGGGTCTGTAAGCATGAGCATAGGCAAAGCACCTATGTCCTGGCATCATTGGCATATCCTCACCATGGATTGGACAACTCCTTGTTTCTTCAGGGCAGAACATTCAACTTTGGAGCACAAGGTCTTTAACTGGGTTGTAATGTGGCCTATGAAGTGAGTTATAAAGAAAGTAAGGTTAAAAATGGATTCAAAGTTCAAAAATTAGTAAGTGAAGGCGGTGATTCATGACTCCACCCATTTTTAGTTCGGTACCTTTTCATTTTCTTTCATATTTTTCAGACTGGAAGTGGCCAGCTTCTCCTCTTCATTTTGATTTTTCCAATGGACTTTTCCTCTTGACTCCTCTCTCGGTCCTCTTCATTATTGTTTTTCTTTCTTTTCTTGCATTTTTCTTTCTATTTTTGTGTTTGTAACTTGCCACCTCTTTCCTCAGCTGCCATACTGCTCAACTTTAAGTATCTCTTCTCCATTCACCCAATATTGACCCTATCTTGTCTATCTTCAGCTCCTTCTCCTTTACCTTCTGAATTCTAAGAGTGAGGGTAGGTTTGAGTCAAGTTCATAGGTTCAGGTGCAAGTACTCAGGTGTATTTTGAAAAAAATTGGAAATTAAGGGCCAATAGGCGTGTGCACAAGGGCAGTTCATTAGGATTTGGCCTGTTTAAGCTCAACTGTCCAAGAGAAGGCCTTGATCCTTTCCTAGGTTTCATGAGTGTTGTCAGTTGTTTCAAGTTGGAGGTGCCTAACTTCTAGTGAGGGCATTGCCTCAGCCAGTCGTTAGAGCTAGAAGAATTGCCTCACTCACTCCTCGAAGGAAGGAAATTTTTTTTGTAGGCCCAACTGTCACTGGTTATGGTCTTCCATTGAACTTTTAAGTATGTCCTTACCTTTTTCTCTCTTTAATGATTCACTTAGTACTGATACAAGTGAGTTTACTTGGTGTTCACATCATGGAAAAGTTAAAATTTAAAAGCTTGTAATGCCTAAAGGTCTACAAAAATTTTAAATTTCTTTAATTTTCATGATTCTTAGGTGAGCATGGCTCCATTCCTATCTTTACTTACTTGACTCTGCTGCACTTGGGTTAACTACTTCATTGATAGAACCTGCCACACCCCCAAACCTATGAGGAGCAGTCTCCTCACTGATTCAAAGTGAGATGTGCAGCAAGTATAAAACATAGAGATTAATTACCAAAAACTACTAGAGATAAAAGCAGAACACAACAAATAACATAAAAACAAACGAAAATAAAAACAACAAGTGACAAATTATCGGGAAAAGACATTGTATTATAGATACAAAAGAAAATAGAATATAAAAAAATAGAAAATTATAAATCTAAGAACAATCTAAGCAGAACATCCTGTCAAACAAAATGGTTCTTCCTCCTGGCTCAGGGATATCCTCAACCTACTGTGAAAGAGGAACTGTAAGCCAGGAGGAGAAGGAAGACGAGGATCAGGGAGATGGGTGTTGAGCAGGTGGTGGGGGGTTTGAAGAAGATGGTAGGGGAGATGCAGGTGGTTCGGTTTTTTGTTTCTTCTTCTTTCTCTTCTCCTTTTTCTTCTCCTCCCTGGCCAGGATCCTTTGAACCTCCTCGTACTCATCCCAGAGGAATTGTAGTGGGTCAGGCTCCTTAGGCGGTGGCGGGTCCAACCACAGAGGGTAAAATTTGTTTGGCAGATTGGAGGGTTTGGCATCCGCCATAGTTAAGAGTAGGGAGGGATTTCTGAGTGTAGAGGAGAATGAATGGGATAAAGACGAACTACCATTGTATTTAAAGTACTTGGGCGGTGGAATATTAAGTGGCATATTAAATCTCACCTCCTTCTAAGCTCAAATGCCATAAAGATATTAAAGGAAGGTAGTTGGCAATGAATTATGATTATTATCGGGAATGGTAAGCCGCACAAATCATTATGGGGAATGAATTCTCACAGTAAACGTTAGTCTATTTTTTGCAATTTAATTTTAAGGCAATCTTGTGTTTCACGCAGATTCCCACAAGTGCACTCGGAGTAGAATTCTCGCACAGAAAACATGTATATTAATAAGAGGGAAAATCATGCAGAAGAACATAGCTCCGCGAGTACAGAATCAGAACTTTGTATGCCTCACAAAGTTACTTCGCGGAGTAGACGTTGGGACCGAACACGCGAAGTAGTTTCTCATTTTTCGTGCGGCCTAACTAGTGATCTCCATGAAGAAGAACACATTTAGAGTTTCATAGGTCACGCGCCATAGAATATGTTTAATGCTGCTTTTCACGCCTTCATGACTCCGTGAGAAAGCTTTGAAATGGCTCACGATTAAGAAAATGAGTCCATTTAACCCCGTGAGAGACTAACACTCAACCTCTTTGCACCATTGTGTTCAGGCCTATGCATGCACAATGTCATGTACCCATTCAGTAGCCATCAACATCAACCCTTCACATGTATCCTTTTTTCCAAATGATAATAACTTCCCTAATACTAGCACATGCATAGCAAAAAATTTCAAATGATAAAGCACCTTGCTGAAAACAGATTCTAAACAGTTACATTGCTAGTACTTCACTCGCACAACAGTAACAAACATATATCTCCCATGTTAATGACAGGAATGAACGAAGACTCAAAATAGAATAAACAAAGCATATGAAAACAAACAAATTTCCCTAGTGAAAAATAGTAAATGACAGGTTTCTAATGAAGCAAAAACATATAGTAATTTTTTAAACAGATAAGGCACATATAATATAAAGTTGTGGATCACTGAGGAGTGGGAGGTTCATGTAGGTGAATGGTCTGAGGAAGCTCCACTGGTTGTTCTACACAACTCTTGAGCCTTTGACCATTTACTATCATGATCTGCCCTGACTTTGGATCCAAGATCTCCACAGCACCAGATGGGGAGGCTTTAATGATAGTGTAAGGTTCATCCCATTTGGATTTCAGCTCCCCTAGAAAGAATTTAAGTCTGGAGTAAAAAACCAAACCTTGGTTCCAGCAATGAAGTCCTTCGTTAATAATTTCTTATCAAAGAATGCTTTTGATCTCTCCTTGTACATTCTGGCATTTGCATAAGCTTCCAGTCTCATTTCATCATGTTCTGCCATTTGCAACTTCCTGTGAGAACTAGCAGAAGTTAGATCCAAATTCATTGCTTTGATAGCCCCATAGGCTCTGTGTTTTAACTCCACAAGAAGGTGACAGGCCTTTCCATACACCAGCCTAAATGGGGACATGCCAATAGGGATCTTATAGGTAGTCCTATACGTCCACAAAGAATCATTCAGCTTTGGTGCCCAATCCTTCCTATCAGTCCTCCCAGTTTTCTCCAAAATATGCTTAATCTCCCTATTGGAAATTTCAACTTGTCCACAGTGGGTGGTAAGGAGTTGCAAGTCATTTCATAGAATCAAACTATCGGAGGCTATGGGTGGGGTAGCTCAAGACATAGAATCAAACTGAGGCCTCCCACTTTCAGAGGCGGATAATTCCTGGCTTTCACGCCAAACCCATTGTGGTTCTCCATTTTAAGCATACCTTTGGCTTCTTCCAACGACTTTGGCTCTTCTATGCCAATGCTTTTCTAGCTTCACATGCAAACTAAAAAGATGAAAGACTATAAGTTTGATTACAAGATTATATTTTTACGGACTTGCAAGTCATTTCATAGAAGATCATATTTAATGGCCACTACATTTCTCCAATATACAGAAATTATTTGCCTTATCAAGGGGAAATTGAAAAGGAAGCTTCACACAATCTCTATTGAGAAAGATTCTGCTTTAGCAATTTTTTTTTGATCGGTTAGGTACGGATTTGTATTAATAAAATAGCGAGACGCTGAGAAAAAACAAAAATAGACCACCCCGACCAAAGGCAATTCACGACCCAAAGAGGCGGAGGAACCCCATAGGAAACTACCCTTGGTCCCACATAAGAGGTACCCACCAGCCCAAGTTCAGGATAGTCTTCAAAACCGTCCCGATAGCTCGCCTTCTCCGATTGAAAATGCGGGCATTTCTCTCGAGCCAAATGCTCCATACCACGAAAAAGAACTGGTTCTCCAAAGAGCCACCCTCTCTCCTTCTAGGCTGACTTCGAACCATGCCAAAAACTACTGAGATACACAGCCCGAGATAACCCAACCCATGTTGAAAGAATTGAGGATAATGCCCCAAATCTTAGCAGCCACCTGTTGACTACTTCTGGTGTGCTTTGATTATTGGTTGGTGGTGAAAGTTATTTAAAAATCAAAGACAGAGTAAAACAGGGGGTGAATCCAGCACAACTCAGAAGTCCTAGGCCTGCAAGATACAGAGTCCTTTGTAGCAAGTTTTGATAAGTAAGAGTTTGTCCCACAGGGAAAGGTGATCTAAAGCTCCAAGAGAGCCATCTCTAGTAGTCCCTCCAGATCTATCTACAGATCTGGCAGTCCTAGAAGGAGGGGAGTTTAAGGTCACTTATTCTAAGTATTCTAATAACTAAACTACAGAAAGTGTTGAGAGGATGGATGGAGTGTGAAAAATGAGTATAAAAAGGGTGAGAAGTATGTTATTGACCCTAGGTCAGAGAAGTTTTGTAACTCAGATTTAGATCTGATGTTATAGAAATCCTGTCCAGAGGCTACATTATCACCTCTGAGGAGAAAGGATCCAACCCATCACTCTGCCATGATTCCACCCTTAAGGTTATAACCTGTCCACTTGAATGGTCACAAATTATCCCATAGGGGAGCCACTATCCAGGGATGGGTCAAAACATAACAAGTAAATCATTGCAGGCACTATTTCATCTAGGCTACCAGCTCAATAATCCATAGGGAACCTCAACCTCTAAAGTTCTATATGTGGGGCTAAGGCTGTAGGACCATGATAGCCCAGACACATAGAACCAGCAAGAGATTGAGTACAACCTTCGATCTAGCTGTCCATTGCTTGAGCGAGGCTACAATGGTCCAGTCACCAGCCTATAATCTCTATTACCAGATCAGATCCAACATCTGATGGCGGATCTATACAAATATGGGGATTACGCCTCAGATAATCTCTCACCAGGCTTCTACAAGCTCAGGTGTAAAGAAGAAGGATCCATCTTGGATCGGTGGATCAGAATCACCCTAAGGCTATAATCTGTCCAGTTAAATGGTCACAGACTATCCCAGAGGTTATCCTCCTCACGGAGTCCAAAACAAAACAAGATTATCGCTGCTACCACCATGCTCACAAGGCTACCACCTCAAGCTCCCATGGGGATTTCAGATCTAGTGGGTCCTGTGGTGGGGCTAAGGCTGTAGGACCATGATAGCTCAGACACATAGGTCACTTGGATCTGAGTGGCCCTTAGAATCAATCCTCCATTGCTTTGAAATACAGCCAAAGCGATGGCGGATCACAAGGCAGCAGCCTTGCACAGAGCATCTCACACACAAACAACATTCCCACAAAGTACAGATCCTATTACAGAACTTCCATTGATCTAATTCAAAAACACATACAAAGGCATAGCCAGCAAATGCTGGACTATGGAGAGAAGGAAAGAAAAAGAAAACTACTTACTGCTAAAAAGAAAGAGAAAAGAAAAATGATCTAAGATGGGTTCCCAGATGCCTAAACCTAAGCTCAGGTATGGGTTTATATAGCAGTGGGGTGGCGGCGCATCAGGGTTAGGAAACCCTAATTTTAACGATGCCACATGGCCTGATAATGATCCTTGGATGCCTCAAGGCACGTGCACGGAGATTTGAACGTGGGAGTGCCTGCCCTAATCGCTGGAAATACCCAGAAGGTCCTCTGCTGAAGAGATGGAAGTTTAGGGTCAGAACCTCGCTAGGTAGCTGTAGTTTCCCAGACTTGTCGCATGGTAGCTCTTTGGTCTTCGCTAGGATGATTTGACACTGAAGCTTCAGCCGTCGCGAGGTTGCCTTGATTTGCTCTTCAGGCAGTCGTGCGGTAGAGAGTTGAGCTCTTTCTGGGTTGAATTTCACGGGGTTGAGTAGCAAAACACAGTCTCAAGTGTCGCGGGGTTGAAATTCAAGCAGTCGCGCGGTCGATCAGTCTTCACTGGGCAGCAGCGCGAGAACTTCACGAGCACTTCTCTTTACTTGGACTTCATGAGTTACCTCGCGAGCCTCTTTCGAGTTCTGAACTGTGCGAGGTTCTATGTCTCACTTGATCTTCACGAGATTGGCTTTGCCTTCTCCGGGATGTTTTCTTTCTTGAATGGTGCGAGAACTGCGCGAGGCGTTCTTCTTCTGATAATTGCATCCCGCGGTGACTGCGCGACAGCTGCGCGAGGAATCTTCTGAAGCTCTCTCTCCTCAGCCGTTCTGAGTGAACTGCGCGAGATTGAGAGAGGTCTGCTTTGAACTGTGCGACACTGTGCGATGTGTTCTACTCTTGAGCTTCGCGAGAGCTGCGCGAGTTTGAGTTTCTGAAGCTCTTCAGTCATTCATCTCTGAGAGGTTCTTTGTCAGAAGCCTTGGGAAGCCAGTTGAATGAGGCATATTTCTCTTGAATTGAGTTCATTCTTGAGGATATCTCTGGTGCCAAGGCAGGCTCCTTAACAGGATTCTTGGCCTTATTTCACTGCTGATTATTACCTGCACAAAATACTTAACAAGAACTTATTAGGTGGCTAAGGGTCTAATCAAAGGTTAAGTTAAGGGGTGAAAAGTGGTACTTTTCAGGTCTTAACACCACCCAGCAGTGTAAGAATATGTGCAACAACGATTCTTCCGCTTGAAGACGCATAATGCATACATTAGGGAGATCTATCTTTCCCCCTCTTAATAAGTTGGTCAATCGTGAGAATTCTCTTTTTCAATAAGGTCCAACAAAAAAATCAGACTTTGGGAGGCACTGGTGCCTTCCATATCCTTGCCCAATACCATCTAATTAAAGGTCGGCTCGACAAAATCCGAAAATACAACTTGACTATAAAAACCCCCCTTTGGCTAGGGATCCAAACCCTGGTCATCGACCTGACGCGAACATCTGGCCGCACCATAGAGCAAAGTCAGCACCCATAGATACGAGGACATCTCCTCATCCCTAAGAAGCCTACGAATAGCCAAGTTCCATACCAACCCCCCTTCTCCCATCGAGAAGAAACTGGCCACTAAATCGTGGGGAAGAGCATCAATTCGGAAGATCCCCGGGAAATTCTCCTTGACAAGGTTGACCTCCACCCATGGGTCATGCCAAAAACAAATTCAAGACCCATCTCCCTAAGTGAACTAAATCCATCGGTGAAGAAGAGGCCAGGTTCAACAAATGCCCGTCCACCAAGACGAGACCACACTTGTAATATTCACATTAATACCTCAGTAGCCATCCATCAACCCATACTTATCCACCAAAACAGTCACCCACCAGCTACCTCTTTCGCTCTCCAAACAAGCACGCCAAAGCTATTTTTCAAGCAGAGCAATGTTCATTGTAACTTTTTGCCCAAACTAGACCCCTCCCACAATAAGTTCCATTGCATTTGCTCGAGTCTCCGGACGACCCCCAAGAGGCATTTGAACAGAGATATAAAAAAAATGGGGAGAGAAGATAGGATGGTTTTGATGAGAAGAAGGTGCCCCCCGCTACTAAGAGGCTTCCCTTTCCACGAGGCCAATCTTTGCTCAAACCTCGGAATAACAGGGTCTCACGCTTTAGCGGATAGATGACTGATGCCTAACGGAAGCCCCAAATAGGAGATGGAAAGCTCCACCATTTTCTCTTCCACCACATCAGCTATCTGATTCAGAAGCTCCTCCTCAACCCCAATTCTAGACATAGTCGATTTATGCAAATTGATACGTTGCCCCAAAATAGCTTCATAGATGGAGAAGGCCCTCACCAAAAGATGAAACTCAAGCACATCTGTCTTGTAAAAAAGAATCGTATTGTCCGCATACTGGAGATGCGTGATGTGAAGACCCGTCAATCTCACTTGGATACCGAAGATGAAATTATGCTGTTGAGCATGGGTTAATAGTGTTGTTGGACACTAACTTGGAGATTAAATTATAGTTTGACTCTAACTTGGAGATTGACTCTTAACTACATGGTCAAGCTTAGAGCTAGGTGGACAATTGTTGTTTAACTCTAACTTGGAGTTTGAATTTTAGTTGGACTATAACTTGGAAGTTGACTCTAACTTAGAGAGTTTGAATTGTAGTTAGACTCTAACTTGGAGGTTGAATTGTAGTTTGACTCTAACTTGTGATGACCTAGTTATGTTCAGATTCTATATAAGGCTAGTTTCTCTTATATTAGAAGTAGGATTTGTGTCTTCTATATAAAGGGAAAGCTCTTTGCCAAATTATAGAAGAGAGTTGAGCTGTAAAGCTTTGGAAAACATATCTAGGGTTTTGAGGAGAGCTTTAGTGAGGCTTGAGTGTTCTTGTATTCTTGTGTGATCATCAATATAGTCGATTATCACTGCCTATAGACGTAGGCATATTGCCGAATCACGTAAATATTATCTCTTGTTTGTTTGTGGTTGATTTTCTTATATTTTTGTGTTCTTATTTGATCGTTCATCGTGAGATCGTTGGTTAATTTGAAAGCTTCCGTGCAACAAATTAGTATAAGAGCGAGGTTTCTGTTCTACGATCAGAGATGACATCAAAGTTCGCAAAGGTTTCGAATGCGAGTTTCAAGGTTGAGAATTTGACAGAAAGATTAATTTCGGCTTGTGGCAAGTGGAAGTTCGAGATATCTTGATTCAACAAGGGTTGCACAAGGCATTAAAAGGGTGTTCGGGTAAGCCGACATGTTTGTCCGATGGTGATTGGAAAGAATTCAAATTTTAGGCGTGTAGTACGATTCGGCTATGTCCTGCGAAGGAGATTACATATAACATAATGTGGGAGAACTTGGCAGCCTCGCTAGTTGTGGGCCAAATTGGAGTCTCTATATAACGAAATCTCTGACGAGTCGTCTAAATCTCAAGAAGCAACTATACAAGTTGCACATGAAGGTAGGTACTTCTCTCAATGAACATCTAAATGAATTCAATAGAATAATATCTGAATTATTAAATGTTGGAGAAGATGTTAAGGATGAAGACAAAGCACTATTGCTTTTGTCTTCCCTCCCTATTTCCTATGAGCACCTGGTTACTATGTTGCTCTATGAAAAGGATACTATTGAACTAGAGTCGGTTACAACGACATTGCTTTGTAATGACATGAGAAAGAAAGGTTCGGATAGTGATACACAAACAGATGACTTGTTAGTTAGGGAGAGAGCAGAGGACCGTAAATTCGAAAGAAGTAGATCAAAGTCTAGATATAAATTTAAAAATAGAAAGACAATAGAATGCTACAAGTGGCACGAAAAGGGTCACATCATAAGGCATTGTCTAAGTTATAAATAAAGAAGGACGATGTTCAGAATAAGAAGCAGAAAGAGATCATTGATGAGGCAGATATAGTCGAACAAGCTCTGGATGATGATGGAAATGGGTTATTAGTGATTTTAGATAAATATTCAAAGAATACATGGATACTTGATTCAGGGTGCTCCTATCACATGTGTCCAAATAGGGACTGATTCACGTCTTATAAAGAAGTGGATGGTGGAATGATTTTGATTGGTAACAATATGGCCTGTAAAATAGTTGAAAAGGGGAGTATCAGAATTAAGATGCACGATGGAGTTATGTGAATATTGACCGGTGTACATCATATTCCGGAACTAAAGAAGAACCTCATAGCATTTGATACATTAGACTCCAATGGGCTCAAGGTGAAGTTTTGAAGGTGACAAAGGGATCTCCGATTGTGAGGAAAGTGGAAATGGTTGGTGATGAGTAGCGAAATATGATGATATTTCACCCCTAAATACCTACATTTAGCTATCCGATGATGACTATCTGATGAGAATTACTAGATTTGAAGTGTTTCAGGTAAATATAATCCATGTGCGTAAAACAGCCCAAGAATCTCAAAAATAATATCAAAACACTACAACTTTGGATCATCGGGAACTTGGTCCTACTTGCAGCTCAATTTGGACATTCACGACGTCAGATTCAAGAAATTGCTAAAACACAAAAGTTGTAGGGTTCGTCGTCAGCTTTCCAACGCTGTATGAATCGCCTCAATCCGAGTTCAATACCGAACGTTATGGCCACAATACGGAGGTAGTGTCTGATGCAAAGTTTGGCGGGAGTTCACGGAAATTGCTTTTAGATGTCAATCTATTGAGAATTAAGTGTCAATCGATTGACAGGAGAAGACAACTTTTTCCCTACATAAAAGTCAATCGATTGAGATTTAATTCTCAATTGATTGAGGTTATTAGGGTTAGGGTTGGTCGACCATATAAAAAGGAAGCTACGAGTTTGGAAAAAGGGAGATTTTTTATTTTTAGAAGAGAGAGGAGAGATTTTTATTATTCTTTTTTGGGAGAGTTTTTCCTTTAACTTTTTTTTGCATTCCTTTCTTCAAGAATATTATTTTTGTTTAATTAATTCATAGTTTTAAATTAATGATTAGTCGAGAGCATTGTTAATTTCGTTTCTGAAGATCATCGTACTTGTGGATCAAAGTAATTTCTATTGAAGTTTGAGATATTTTTAATTAATTAAATTAATATTATTTTTCATTTATTATTTGTTTATGTCGTTTAATCACAATATGTGTGGCTAAATTCATAGGGATGGGGATCTAATGATTCCCATCCGAGGGATGTACTTCTAATAATATAAATTTAAGATTAAAATATGAGATCTTATTTTGTGGTTGTTATGTTATCACGAACGGATGAAATTCCCGCTACTAACTGGGATCGAGTGTGCCGAGCCATGCCCTGGATCTCAGATCTGTGACGGTAATTTTACCCCAATCATTATTATGGTCTTTTTACTTTCATCATGTGGATCTACTTACAATTATGATCTGGGATCGAGTGTGCCGAGCCATGCCCTGGATCTTGGATCTGTAATGGTAATTTTATCATAATTATTCCCTGATCTGAAATCAAGTGTGCCGAGCCATGCCCTTGATCTTAGATCTATGGTGGTATTCTTATTAAAAAATTTATCCACTTTGGGGATGATTTTTATTTGAACCTGAGATCAAGAGTGTCGTGCCATGCCCTTGATCCCAGATCTATATATGGAAATCATCTCTGAAGTTAAGTCCTGATTGCAGGGATGCAACGTGGAACCTATCGGGGTTTTGACCATTTATCTTTCCTAAAAGATGTTTTTCTTTAATGGTATATCTCATAGATTAATCCTCAGATTTATACTATGGGAAGGACAAACCAAAGATGGGAGGATTTAGTATCTTTATCTTCTTCATCTTTCTCGTTATTTTTGAATCATCAATTGAATTTTATTTTGTAGTCAGTAATTATCATCTCACAAAACCGCCTAAATCATAATATTGGTAGGGTACTGTTAAATCTTGGTAGATTTCTTGAATTACTGTTTTATCTTTTTAGATTTTCTATATTGATCCTCCTGGGAACGATCTTGTACTCTGCACCCACTATCTATAATCTGATTCTTGCGCTTGCGAGTAAAACATCACAATTAAATTCCACATCAGTTGGGAACCTTTATTTTCTATTAGGGAGTACAGTGGCAGGTAGAGCAGCAGTATCTACGTCAGATGATAGTAGTTTGTCCTCTACACAGTTATGACACATGCGCCTGAGGCACATGTCAGAAAGATGGATGATAGAGTTGAGCAAACAGTGCTTGTTGAAAGGTGTAAAGGCTGGCAAAATTGACTTTTATGAGCATTGTATCTTTGAGAAACAGTGCATGGTTAAGTTCAACATAGCGGTACATAAGGTTTGAGTGCCCTCGGGACACTGGTGGCAGCGGTGATATGAATATAGCGATGATTGGAAGAAAGAGTATATGGTGAAGCTTAGAGCTAGATGAAGAATTGTTGTTGGACTTAAACTTGGAGGTTGGCTCTAACTTGGAGATTGAATTGTAGTTTAGCTCTAACTTGGAGGTTGACTCTAATTACATGGTGAAGCTTGGAGCCAGGTACAGAATTATTGTTTGACTCTAACTTTGAGAGTTTGAATTGTAGTTGAACTCTAACTTTGAGGTTTGAATTATAGTTGGACTCTAACTTGGAGGTTGAATTGTAGTTTGACTCTAACTTGTGATGACCCAGTTATATTCAGACTCTATATAAGGCTAGTTTCTCTTAGATTAAAAGTAGAATTTGTGTCTTTTCTATAAAGGGAAAGCTCTTGGCTAAATGTAGAAGAAAGTTGAGATGTAAAGCTTTGAAAAACCTATCTAGGATTTTTAGGAGAGCTTTGGTGAGGCTTGAGTATTATTGTATTCTTGTATAATCATCAATATATTGAATTATTGCTGCCCGTGGACGTAGGCATATTGCCGAATCACATAAATATTGTCTCTTGTGTGTTTGTGATTGATTTTCTTTTGCTTTTGCATTCTTATTTGATCGTTTATCGTGAGATCACTGGTTAATTTAAAAGCTTCCGCACAACAAATAGGTCATGAAGGGCTTCACCGACGATGATGAACAAAAAGGAAGATAAAGGATCTCCTTGATAGATTCCTCTTGAGCTTTTGAAATAATCAATCGGCGAGCCATTAACTATCACCACACAGACGAGTAGCACACTGTCATCCAGCTCCTCCATCTCTCACCAAACCCAAATCTGCCCATCATGTAGTCTAAACAATCTCTGTTAACATGATCGTAAGCCTTTTCCATGTCAATCTTTCACAACTCCAATTTTGCTTTAGCAGATAATTGGAGCTTGATTAGTAATCAGCATGGGTGCTAACTAAGATATTGTAATATTTCACATTTAAATTCGTTCTAAACTAATCATGGAGCTTGTTTACTGGCCCAAGAATTTAGGCCTATTAATAAAGTAGTGTGTGGATAGCATATCATCTTTTTAGTGCTGCTACAAGCACATCAATTTTTTCCATTCTACACACCAAGATGAAAAATAAAGTGGTTTGCAAAGATCCTACTAGGAACACACTTTTTGCTCACTAATATATGTTTTGGGTCTTTATTAGCCACATAAAAGTAAAATTATCATTATCATTTTAATTAATCGATAGGCTGATAAAAGCAATTGGTGTGCGGCTAGAAATTTTGTGCAGAAGAAAAAAATGATTTGCACATAGCAACTCTCCTCTAAATTAAACCATTTTAGGTCCAACTTAGTGGCAAATTATTTTTTCGGCAATATTTCGATTCATTTCGAATAAATTTTGGGAAAAATTCGATAAAGTTTCAGAAAAATTTCGAGGAGTATATATATATATTGCCATGAGTGGTAGCTAAGTTGGTATCCTCTCTCCTCTGTGAGGGTTGAGATCTTGGGTTCAATACTCTACACATTTGCTTCCTCCCTTATATTAAAAAGGTGAGGGGTCCCTTTGTCTCACTCAATGTGAGTATTTTGTTCTGTAGGACTTATTCCCCAAGTGTTGTTCCTTAACTATCATACTTTCCCTAATATGTAAGGCACATCCAAATGATTATGTGTAACGACCCTAAAAATTTTAAACTGAATTTGTGGTGTTAGATTGGTTTTGCACCAAGCGTGGTGTTTGTGCTCCACACCAGAACCTACCCTAGTTGAGAAAATATACATTTTGGTTTTTCAAAAGGTTTTATATTTAAAATTATCTTTATTTGACACAAGTCGTATGGTGGCCTAGTGGTTGAAAGGCTTTGGTTATAGACAAGAGGTCTAAGGATCAAATCTTGCTACGTGAGTTTCACCGAATTAATGCCCATATATTATAAATAAGAAAATTATGGAGAACCCTAAATCACTATTACAAGAATTCTTCTTAAAAACCCTAGCTGTCACTCCATCTTCTTCTTTAGCCACCCCTTTTCTAAAAACACCCAAATCTCTTTTAAATCTATTGTGTGTTCTTCCACAAAGAACACAGTGGTATTTTTCTACCGTCAAATCGTGGTAGAAGAAGGTGGCGTAATCGTGGATGGACCATCGTGTGGACGTCGATCTCTATCGCCCTAATCACCATCGATCTGTCAATCATACTTCAATAGGTGGGTACCTATCAATCCATCTCGTCCTTCTCAAATCCTGTCGCGTAGGATACGATTCGATCGCGTATCGACGGATTAATAAAAAGAATCTAGATTTATTTTTAGAGAATATTATTTTATGATTGAAACTATAATTAATTTCTGTTTTATTATTATTTTTGTGTTATATAATAATTACTTCACCCTCGGTATTTTAATTGTTAAATAAAAATGCACGAGAATCTCCATTTTTATGTACATCCCTTTTTCTTTTTATTAGTTTTATATTTGCAAAACGCAGAGAAGAAAACCAATACCTGTTATAGATTATGGCGGTTTGACAGAACCCTGCAATATGCTTGGGGGACTCTGCAGCCCAAAACGTGAGAAAAAAAAAAGTACTACCTATGTCCTTGGAAGTTATCTATACTTAGAAAGTAACAAGTGTAATAAATATCTGACATAAAACATATATACCTAAGATTGTTTTTCAACAAATCTTTCTAGAAATGAATTTTTCTAATATATAATAAATAAATAAAATAAGTAATATTTTAAGATAAATCAATGGCCTTAATGTCTGTAGTACATTAATAGATGAGACTTAGTTATTCCGCATATAGTTAAGTTATATGTGTCCAGCTAGTGATACACACCAATACAAGCTCATGGAACGTTGAAGCCTTCACACGTTACCTATTGGGATTGCTTATTATATATATGTGGTATCTTCTCCCCAGTTAAAAGGCATGGGTCTCCTTCTTTCAATAATTATTAGTTTTATGGTTGGACTCTATTCTCCTTAAGAAAATGGGTTTTTACTAATAAATATATATATTGGAGATTATATATACGGAGTGAAGGGTGGCTGCAGATGATAGCCCTTGGTCACTTGATTTTTGTGATAATGATGGAGAGGAGATATTGGGGTCGTTGATTTAATTAAATCTTTGGTGCATGTATAGTAAGTGATTGGCTTTGTTGGGATGAGATGCATGATAATCATGCCTAATTTCAGCATATTATTATTGTTGCACTTAAAAATAAACTATTGTAGGTGGAATGCACCGTATCACTATTATTGTGAGACCCCAGTGGTTGTAGTAGAACTAAACTACGTATTTCATCATTTCATTGTAGATTTACTATGCATGCTAAACCATCGATTGATAAATGATTCTAAATATATTATATTTCATTAAAGTTAGTGACGACAATAAAATTTTTAAGTATCAAATCAATGAGTCATAGTATATTATATATATATATATAAAACATGTAATCATGATGTGTTATATAAGTTAACAACACCCAGATGCTTCACTATTATATTAATATAATTTACCTATTACTATATTAAGATAACTTCCATATATACTGATTTAATCTTATTAATTGGACAATTATATGGGATGTTTATTTTCTTCTTATTATCGATCCATCGACCTTGTGATCGATCGATTCCAAATAGAACCGAACCACTGTATTTTAAATTACTGTAAATTCGACCCATCGATTCCATTAATCGATCGATTGATTCTAGACCAGAGCTGAATAAGTTATATATTATATTTTTGATCGATCGAATGATCCTCGTCCGAACGGATGACCTGATTCACACTAATATTTCACTATTGTACGACCAAAAATTAAGTGCACTTTTCGATCGATGGTCGTAATTCACTTGACCTTTAAAATAATAATATTTTTAATTAAATATTTAATAATTATTATTTTATATATATATCACTTTTATCGCTTCAACACGACCTATTCGATAACACGAAGTGTTAGAATTTTGATACCTCGTGAAAATCGAACTCTAACCTTCAAGTTATCGAAAACACACAATTACTCCCCTACTCTATATTTATTGGTATGTTATGTAAATAAATATAACAATAATCTAAATGAAAATCTTTTTGTGCGTATGATGATTCTTTACCTCTACTTTGATCATGATATGAGTTAAGGTCATGTTAGGTCAGATGACGCGAGAGCGTATGAGATCATACCTATGCTTGGGCGTGGTAATTCACCGAGATGGTATCGAAGTGGAAAATATATCGTATTTATATGCCTTACAACTCATGGTGGTATGGGACACTATGACGAGTAGGGTGAGTGCAAATTCAGTGTAGCCTCGTATATGGTGGCATAAACGGTGACCCTATCACCCCGAGTTTTAATATGATAGGATAAGGTATGAGTCGGTAGGATAAGATGTGAGTCAGTATGATATGATATGAGTCAGTATGATAAGATATGTTATGATAATAAGACACCGCTGTATAGGTCAGTAAAAAATTAATAATTTAAGTTTTTGTACGTGCTTCCTCATATACCGTAATAAGGGCAACAGCTTCGTCTTCATTAAGACGGATGTCTCTCGGGAGACATTATGAGTTATAGTCGTCGCCGTCACATGGATGGATGAGGTGTATGATATGATATGATATGGAGGGCGTTATGATATGGTAGTATGATACTATGGTGACCCTCACATGGTATCTCGAGCAGCGACTCTGACACAAGTCGTTTAGAATTTTATGAGTATGTTAGTTACGCTCATGCGACATACAGACGTATGTGCGAGAATAATAAAATACGGTATGATATGATATGATATGAGATATAGTAAGGTACGTTAAGATGTAAGTGTCTAGATCATGATCTCGCATTAATGATTAGGATATGAGCTTACGATATGCACTTGATTTTATTATTCTGTTCTGATTCCCTTGATATATTATGTTATCACTCACTTGATGCACCAACAATGCACCTGAGTAGTATGGGGTGGATTGGTGGTGTATCCACTGAGTTTACGTGACTAAGTAAACTCATCCCACGATAATCTAACAGTTGCAGGTGACTATACCGACGGTGTGGACGTGGGTTTCTCTGATCTGATTGGTGCTGAGAACATCGACCCTGTGGACGTTGATTACCAAGAGCCTTTGGAGGGTGACGTTGCCGGTTATCAGGAGGACTACAGTGTTAATTTTGATCCGAGCGCCGGATATTGATCTAGTAGACTCGGTATTGAATTTTGCCTTATATTATTATCATTGACTCTATACTTTCATTTTTATCGGATTTGTCTCCGATTTGACTTACATATTATTTGTGGATTTATAAAATTCTATCGCATTTTATCAAATTTATTTAGCATTTATGATTACTTTATATTCCATCATAGAATGTTGGCTTTTACGGATTTCGTGGAATTAGATATGCGCGAGAACTCTTATTAGGTGTATGTCCGCTTAGCATATTCGGGATATGTGCGAGTCATAACTCAGAATTCTAAGCCCTCGGGATGGGGTAGAATTTTGGGTCGTGACATCATGTCCCGCGAAATTAATGAATTTTGGTAATTTCAAAAAAATCATAGAAAATTTCATCTAACCCTTATTTAGGAGAAGTTCAAAGAAATTTATCACTATAAGATCGAGGCCACTTACCGCCATAAGCCATAATTCTTGTCCTCTTCTTTTTTTCTCCTTTGTTATTTCTACTCACTTTCTAAGGGGATAAATAACACTTTAAAACAACATCAATTTATTTCATTATGAGAGTGACTACTTGCGTACGAAATTTGTGCAGTGGCATATAGTTTAAATGAAAGACTTGGTATTTTTCGGGAAGCATGTTTAATGTCATCTAAACAGAATGATTTGAAACACGATCTCTATCATTTGATTTTTTTTTTGTCAAATATTGGTATGGAACACGATCTCTATCATTTGATTCAACACAATCAAAGCCCATGATTTGACTCAATGGTTGACTATGTTGAATCAAATGACAGTGATCGTGTTTCGTGCCAATCTTTGGCATCAAAGATATTTATATCATGGCCTTCAAATTAGACGGCATAGATGGTATTCTATGTGAAACAGGTCTAAAAAATATCATGTTTATTTTTATAATGTGCAATGGCACAAATCTCGTGTGCAAGTAGTTACTCCCTTTCAATGTACCTTGCAACAGTTTATTCTAGGTAGCTCTGTTTGTGTCCACGCCTTCTCTAAAAATGCCCACGTGTGCAACCCTTAAAAAACCGTTGATTGCTTCAAATTTGATGATGGAGATCATTTTTTACCGTGATACTCCACACAATGGATCTTGAGATCATTTCACACCTAGCAGACAGTTAGTTTTTTATTTCACATGCCACATATTTTCAAAAGATATCCCTTGTGTGCAATAGCACACATCACGCTAAAAGGTGATTTTAGCGCCATATTTTTGGGATTTATGACAAGTGGAATAAAAAACCAAATGTCTTAATTGGGGCGACATTATCGCAAGATCCTTTGTCTTGAAGATCTGGGTGAAACATGATGTCCATCATTTGCTCTAAGGCAATCAATGATTTTTAAGGGGTTTCGACGTAAGCGCTTTTAGGGCTACCCTAATTTTCTTCATCTTAATTATCTTCAACTTCACCCTACTCCCCAAATTTCCCAAACAATTATATTACTAGGGAATTATAGAAACAACCATGCCTTCAATTAGTCTCTACCTCATCAAGTTTTTCGCCTTGGTACGGCTATGGGTGGTAGGGAGTTGCAATTTTGTGTGCAACAGAATACCTTTTGAGCAGGTTCTCAAAAGGTTTATTAGAGAAGTGGCTCCCCCCATCACTAATAATGGCTCTCGGGATACCAAATCGTGAGAAGATATTATCCTTCAAGAATTTAAGGATAACTGTGTGGTCATTGGTCTTTATGGCAATGGCTTCTACCCATTTGGGCACATAGTCCACTGTCATAAGTATAAAATTCAATCCCATAGAGGAAGGAAAGGGGTCCATAAAATCAATGCCCCAGATATCAAAAAGTTCTACAACTAGGATGGGCTGCAATGGCATGGAGTCTCTCATAGAAATGCCTCCCATCCTTTGACATCTCTCATAGGCCTTGCAATGCAAGTTTGCATCTCTGAATAAAGAAGGCCAATGCAAATCACATTGGAGCACTTTTGCTGTAATCTTTTTACCACTGAAATGACCTCCACAGGCTTGCTCATGGCCCATAAAATCAATGCCCCAGATATCAAAAAGTTCTACAACTAGGATGGGCTGCAATGGCATGGAGTCTCTCTTAGAAATGCCTCCCATCCTTCAACATCTCTCACAGGCCATGCAATGCAAGTTTGCATCTCGGAACAAAGAAGGCCAATACAAATCACATTGGAGCACTTTTGCTGCAATCTTTTTACCACTGAAATGACCTCCACAGGCTTGCTTATGGCACATTGAAAGAATGTCGTGGAAGTCATTTTCAGGCACACATCTTCTAATAACCTGGTCAGCACAATGCTTGTAAAGGTATGGATCCTCCTACAAAAATTTTCTAACCTGAGAGAAGAACGGGTCTTTGTCCACTTTAGACCAGTGTGGAGGGATCCTACCAGTAGCAAGAAAATTGACAATATGTGTAAACCAAGGCATACTAGACTGCACAGCAAAAAGCTGCTCATCGGGGAACAACTCATTAATAGGTGTTGCTATACATTCATCCAAGATAATCCTAGAGAGGTGGCCAGCCACCACATTCTCCACTCCCTTCTTGTCTTTGATCTCAAGATTAAACTCTTGTAAGTGGAGAATCCATCTGATCAACCTAGGCTTTGCATCCTTCTTAGCCAATAGGTATTTCAGGGCTGAGTGATCTGTAAAAACTATAATCTTAGACCCCAACAAGTAGGGTCTAAACTTGTCCACAGTAAACCCTATTGCATGCAGCTCCTTCTCAGTTGTAGTGTAGTTCTACTGAGCTTCAGCCAATGTTCTGTTGGCATAATAGATCACTACAGGCAGCTTATCCTTTCCTCTGTCCTAAGACAGCACCTATGGCCAAGTCTGATGCATCACACATCAGTTCAAAGGGGAGTGAGTAATCTAGAGTCTGGAGTACAGGGGAAGTAGTAAGGCACTTCTTCAAGGCCTCAAAGGCCTCAAGGCATTCAACAGTAAATACAAATGGCACATCCTGGCAAAGCAGGTGGCACAATGGTTTGGAAATTTTCCTGAAGTCCTTGATGAACCTCCTATAGAATCCAGCATGTCCTAAAAAAGATCTGCTCTGCTTGACAGTCCTAGGTGGGGGTAGATGTGAAATCAGGTCCACCTTAGCCTTTTCAAAAACCACATGGCCTAATATAATATCTTGTGTCATCATAAAGTGACTCTTTTTCTAGCTTAGGACCAAGTTGGTCTCCTCACATCTTTGTAAAAGTTTTTCAAGGTGACAAAGGCACTGGCTAAATTTGTCTCCAAACACTGAGAAATTATCCATGAAGATTTTCGAGAAATTGTCAATCATATCAGAGAAAATTGCATACATGCACCTCTGAAAAGTGGCTGGGGCATTACACAGTTTAAAAGGCATCCTTCTGTAAGCAAAGGTGCCAAAGGGACATGTGAAAGTAGTTTTCTCCTGATCTTGCGGATCCACAGGGATTTGGTTATACCCTGACTATCCATCAAGAAAATAGTAATAAGCCTTCCCAGCCAACTTGTCAAGGATTTGGTCAATAAAAGGGAGAGGGAAGTGGTCCTTTTTGGTTTTGGAGTTGAGTTTCCTATAATCAATGCACACTCTCCAGCTGGTGGTCTCTCTGGCTGGCATCAACTCCTCAAAATCAAACGCCACAACTATGATGCCTAATTTTTTAGGTACCACCTGGATAGGTGACACCCATTTGGAATCTGAAATGGGGTAAATCACCCCTGCATCCAACAGTTTCACTTTTTCTTTAAGGACCACCTCCTGTATGTGAGGATTTAATTTCCTCTACATCTCCCTTGAGGGTTTTACACCCTCATCCAGGTGAATCTTGTGCATGCAAACTGAGGCATCAATGCCTCCAAGGTCAGCTATTGTCCACCCCATTGCTTTCTTGTGTTTCTTACGAACATTCAGTAATTCCTTCTCCTGCTCACTAGTGAGAGAGGAGGAGATAATTACGGGAAGCTTGTTGTCTTACCCCAAAAAGGCATATTTTAATGTGGATGGGAGCTGCTTCAGCTCCAGCTTAGGGGGACATTCAATTGAAAGCAACAGAGGTGCCTTAGTGGCCTGAGGAAGGGGCAGTAATATGTGCTACACTAGGCCCACAGAAGACTCAGTGTTTGTGTTGTCTTCTGTCATGGGAATTTTGGCCTCCCTTTCAAACAGACTCCAAACACTTTATAGGCTTTCAGTCAGATTATCCCAATTCATCAGATTTGATAATTCTTTTTCTACCAGGCCATCTAATATATCTACTACACAACAGTCCTCAATGTCAATCTGAGGCACTGTAGCAGCAGGGTACACATTTAAATGAGCCTTCGTGTTCCTAAAGGTAACCTCCATTTCCCTTGACTTGCATTGTATGCAAGCATTTGCAGTAGCCAAGAATGGTCTGCCAAGGATAACAGGAATTGGAGTTTTACTTTTCTAAGGGTCCATATCTTAAACAAGAAAATTAGCTGGATAATAGAATTTGTCCACCCCAACTAAGACATCATCTACCACACCCACAAGTCTCCTCTCAGACCTGTCATCCAGTTAGAGCACAATTGATGTAGGTATAAGCTCCCCCAAACGTAGCTCCACATACACTGAATAAGGGAGTAAGTTTACACTGGCCCCTAAATCCAAGAGGGCTTTTCCAATGGTGTGGTTTCCGATTATGCCGGGGATAGTAGGTACCCTTGGGTCTTGTAATTTTTTAGGTGTGGCGATGGACAGAACTGACTCAACATGCTCAACAGTAAAAACTCTTTCAGACAATTGCACCCTAGCTTTCCACTTTTGTGTGCAGAGGTCCTTTAAAAGATTAGTATAGGCAGGGACTTGCTTTATGCTATCAAGTAGGGCCAGTTGATCCTGACCTGCTTGAAGGTCTCCAGCATTTCCTCCATCTGACATTCCCTTTATCAAGAGGGAATGGGCAAGCTAGAGCTTGAGGAAATGGCAGCTGTGGCACTGCTGGTGCTACTATTGCATGCCTATTGCCATCATGGTCATATCTTTTTCTATTTATTTTATCTTCATTTATTTCTTTATATTGGGACTCAACATCAACCCCATTATTTTGCCCTAGTTGATCCACAGCAGGGGACACAAGCCTCGGCTCTTTGACACTAACAATCTTTTCATTTTTAGTTTCATTTTTTGTGACCTCCTGTTCACTGCCCACTAAATTATCAACCACCCTACCACTCTTAAGGGTAGTTATGGCATCAGCATCCTCATGGGTAAAGGGTGTTTCTCTAATCAAGAGATGCCCTTTTGAATTCGTTAGGGGCTGACTAGGCAATTTTCCTTCTTCCCTCCTATTCAGAGCATTGCAAATCTGTCCCAGCTGGTCCTCAATCGTCTTGATGCTCTGTCCATGAGAATTGATAGTTTGCACCAAGCTCTCCAAATTCTGCATTGAAGCCAACATCTGCTCTTCAAATGAAGAGGATCTGGGCTGCTGTGGGGGCAGGGCCAACTGGTTAGATTGTGGGCAGGTAACAAAAAATTTTGCCTTGGTGGGTAACATTGATTATATTGGTATTGGGGGTCTGTAAGGAGCTACCATTTGCTACTACTGTGACTGAGGTTAAGAATCTTGTCTCCACCTTAGATTTGGGTAGTTCCTCCAAGAATACCCAGCAGGTTGCTACCCAAAAGTTTGAGCAGCATTAGCATGCTCCATAACAAAATTAGGAAATTAGTGGGCAAATGGACAATCATTAATAGAATGTGTGAGAGATTGGCATATCAGACATGCCTCGTCCACCTGTGCAACCATCCGGCGCTGCATCACATTCATCAATTTGTCAAACTTCAAGCTCAGGTTGTCAACCTTTCTCTCCAGATCACCTTGCACCTTCACTTCATATATTCCACCTCTCGGGGTGGCCTCTTTCACCATCTTAGCTGTAGTCTGACTATCATTGTGTGACAGAGACTCCTGCTACATGGAATTTTCCCTTATTATGTCAAACAACTCTCGTGCTTCCTCAGCTGTCTTGTGGAGGTAACTACCACCGTAGGAAGCATCCACCATATCCCTGCTCTTAGCATTAATTTCTTGATAAAACACTTGAACAAGCTACCACATTGGGATTTGGTGGTGGGGGCATTATTTTAACATCTCCTAGAATCTTTCCCAAGCTTCAAAAAAATTCTCAGTTGAGGACTGAGTGAATGACAGAATATTTGTCCTCATCTGGCTTGTTTTGTTCATGGAAAGGAACTTAGTCAGGAATTTAGTTTGAAAGTCACTCCATGACTGTATGCTATTGGCTGGGAGCTTTGATAACCATGTGCTGGCTTTGTCCTTTAGTGAGAAAGAAAAAAGCCTCAATTTAGTGGCCTCAGGCCCCAAGCCAGCAATGTTGAAGGTAGTACAAAGTGCTAAAAACTGGTCGATATGCTTGTAGGGATCTTCGTTACCCAGCCCATGAAATAAATGGAACATACTGATGGTAGAGGATTTAATTTCATAGTTCCCCTCAATAGAGGGAAACTGAATGCAGAAGGGGGAGGTGTACTCCCCAGGTGCATTGTATTCTTTTAATGTCCTCTGCCTCTCAGCCATGATAGTTGGTTCAGTTTCAATAGCAGAGCCCTGTGGTGTGTCTAAGTCTAAGGATCCTTTCAACCTCTTAATTTAGAAGTTCTAGCTCAGGGTTTAAAGACCTTCTACCATGCATATATCCACACCCAGAGTAAGTATAGAAAATGCTTACAAGCACACACAAAAAATATTTGAAATAAAAATCAGCAGCTCCACAGATGTACACTAAACAAACACAAGGAAGTAAGCATAAACAGACTGAGATTTAGGGGGAAGGAAGTGCAAGCAGAGCTGGCTACACTCCAGCTACAACTTTAGCTTCTCCCTTCTTCTGCTGTCCATTTCTGCAAAATGCCACAAAGAATCGGTAGTACTTTTATTCTAGATTAGTCACAACTACAAAGAATTGGTTAGTCTAAATTATAATACAACTCAGGCCTACTAAAAAGATCAATAGTCCCCGACAGTGATGCCAAACACTTGTTGTTCGTTATTTCAAACTGCTGCTATTTTATTAAGAACAGTGGAGAGAATAAATCCAGAGTGAAGATGTGGAGATGGGTCATTACAACAAGTCTAAAACACACACAGTCCTGCAAGATACAGGGGTCCATTATAGCAAGTTTTGATAAGTAAGCCTTTGTCCCACAGAAAAATTGATCAAGAACCCAAAATGGGCTATAATAGTAGCCCTCCGAATTGGGCTACAAATCTGACAATCCTAAAGAAAGGGAGTTGGGTGTCATAACTACACTAAATTAATCCTAAAAATAGAGAAATAAAATACAGCCCTATCCTAAAGAAAGGGTTAAGAGGAAGATGGTGGTAGTTTGTGCCAAAATAAAATACAAAAATTATAAGAAGTAAGCAAGTTATGCTAGAGTCAAAGCAGTGATGTAACTCAGATTTAGTCTGTCTCTGCAGTGCTCCTTGCTGAGACGCTATTAAAAGCCTCAACAAGGTAAAAATATTCGGTTTAACCCAAGCCATTTGGGATACTCTTAGTGCTATACTCTATCCATTCTAATGGTCACAGGGTATCCGATAGAGTCTGTCAAATCCCATGGGTTAAAACAGACATTGCCAATCTAACCCAGAGGAGTGGACTGATCATTCCCCCAGCCATTAGGCCAGATCAAGCCATGAATACTATTACAGTACAATGTAATGCCAGCTCTACAAGATCCTCAGACCTATGCACAGACCTGGCTGACATCCATAGGTATTCCAACCCATAAGATTCTAAGTGCTTTGCTATGGCCAACTGCTCACTAGTGCCCACAAAAAGGACCATGCAACAGGTTGAATAAGGCTTTAGATTTAGCTGGTCATTACTACAAATGGCCTGTAATGACTCAGCCTCAAGCTACAATTACTACAAAGAGATCATATTTAACATTTGATGTCGGCTAGGTAAAACAGAGGGGAACTAGTTTCTGTACAAACCTCCTCACAAGGCTCTAGAAGCTCTTGTGCAGGGGAGAAGAATCCTTCTCAAACATGTGAATGGGCACAACCTTAGGGCTATACTCTGTCCACTTGAATGTTCACAGGGTATCCCATTGGTCTATCCATCCCACAAAGGCCTGAGAAAGAACATGGAAACTGCTGCAACCACCATGGTCCATAGGCCTTCGAGCTCCCTGGATCTCGCTACAGATCCAACATTGCTTTCCATGGGGCTATCAAACCAAGGGAAATTAGATGGTAAATAATAGACCTACCAAAAACTGAATGGGCTAGTCCCAAATACATGGATCTTATAGACATCTAAAGAAACCATAAGATCTTTAGATTCAATTAAGTATTAAAACGACAATCTATTGATGAACACAAAACTTACAATGAACGATCTCCAGGCTGTAGCCTGTACACAACTGCTCATCTAAAAATCCCAACGTATTTTAAAAACCTATTACAAACTGAAAATAAAATTAAACCTAGCTACTTACAGGGGGGTTTGACAATAAGTGTTGGGCTAAGAGAGAAGAAAAATAGGTAAAAGAGATTATCAAACTCTAACCGTAGCCTGCTGGAGTTCTCAGCCAACAGAGGATGAAGGAAAGATGAAAATAATAAACTCTAAATATAGCTTATATACTGTATCAAAACGGCCTTAGCTCTAAGGAGATTAACCCTAATTTTTCTAGCAGACGTGGCACTTTTTTAACCCTTGGATGCCTGGAGATATGCGCCTCAAAATTTGCACCTCGAGAAGTGTGCTCTAGCCTTGGGAAATTCCTAAAAGGTCCTTGAGTTAAAACTGAGAAGTGGAGAGCCCGAGCATCGCGGGGCTACTATCTACTTTTAGCTCATTCGCGCAGTTGCTTTGCCTTTGCAGAGTTGCCTTTGGCTGGTGGGAAGTGCTTGCTCGTGTGTTAGCTATTCATTTGAACACGCAGTTTGCTGGCATTGTAATGCTATCACAGAGATGATCTGGAGTGCCAGGATTTCTCGCTTAGTTGAGCTTCAGAAGCTCTGTCTCGCTAAGTACTCGCGCATTTATTCTCCTGCGCTTGTATAGTTAATGGTAAGGCTTTAGAGTACACGAGATCTGCGCGAAGAGAATTCTGGGTGTCTCTCACTTCCAGGGCTACGCGAGAGCTCTGTGAGGTGACATTTTGTTCAGTGTACATATGGACTCGCTGTGTTCTTCGCACGACTACTTTGAGGCTTGATCTCCGCGAGAGCTTTGCGGCCACAGATTTTGGGGACTTTAACCTGCGAGATCTTTGTGAGGTCATTTCAGCCATCCTTCTGACTGCGTAGCGTATCTGTACGAGGGCCTCTTCCACTGCATCTTTAGCTTCGCGAGGAAGCTCCTCAACTCTGTGAGGTCTATCTTTTACTACTCTGGTGCATTGCACTTACTGTTGTCGTAGTCTCCTCCCTTCTCACCTAACTTCATTCATCTGCTAGACTTTGGTCAGTGGTGATCAGCAATAATGAGTCACCATGGTGATCACTACGAAGGTGTCCCATTAGGCTTTGTCTCAGCTATCATCTTTGAGTGTATTCTCTCTCTCTTTTGGGCCAAAAAGCAAGGAGTTTATATTAAGCTGCATATTTTATTGCTAACTACAAAACATACTTAACAAATGATTATTAGTCTGCTTCAAGGTTCAGCAAAGGCTAAGTTAAAAGGTGAAAAGTGGTACTTTTAGTGAATAACAGCCAACTGCTAGAGTTACCAAAGACCCCATTCCTAAAGGAAAGTTGTATGAATTGACTATTTTCAATGACCTGGGGAGGAAGGTGGATAGTTTGTCCTTAAAATTTGATAAATTGCTGAGTGTGGTGCAGCCCCACATGGCTGCACAGATAGAGAAGGCATGTTTGATATGCCAATCCCAAATTCTCTCCATTCGAGATTGTCCCTCTACTAGTCTATATCCTGACATGGTCATAGAGCATGCCAATGCAGCTCAAGCTTATGGGCAGCATCAGCCTGCGGGGAACCCATGGAGAAACCACCCCAATTTAAGGTGGCATCAAGAAAATTTTCAGCAATCCTAACAGCAGCAGCAACTGATGCCCCATAGACCCTAGCAGTTGCAACTAACCTCTTTCCCCAATCGTCAGTACCAGCAGCCAATGGCCCAGCAAAGTCTCATGTCATTAGCACCCCCACAAGCCAGTACACCTTCCTTTGAGGAGCAGGTTTTGTCCTCATTGCAAAACCTCAGCTCTTTAACACAGACTGTGCTTTCCCACAATCGGAGCATCAAAAAGATTGAGGACCAGCTTGGTCAACTCTCCAATGCTCTAACTAAAAGGGAAGTGGGCAGACTCCACAATCAACCATTGAATAATCCTAAGGGGCTGCACATGGTGGGTGATTCTTCGTCGGAAGAAGTTGATAGATAGCCAGGTAGTTTTTGAACCAAAAAGAGGTGTAGAAGGTCAAGACAGATGGGTACCTTGCTGCAGATTTAGATTTAAGCATGCTATTTTATTTTTTTTTGTTCACTATTTTTGTGTTTTCTTTCTTAGAATACCTTTGTTTTCTATTTTTTTTTTGTTTTATATGTTTGATTACTGATTTTTTATACTTTGTTTTGCTATTTTTATGTCTGATTTTCTATTTTTGTAGGAATGTGCTTCTATTTCTTTCATTTGTATAGCATTCTTTCAATTTTTCTGTCAATAAATTCAGTTTTGAGCTTTTATTTCTTCTTTCTTTTATGCAAATAGTTCATTCTTTATTGTTTGAAAACCCTGCTACCCCTAGCTACTCACTGAGCAAACATTGAGGACAATGTTCATCTTAGGTTTGGGGGTATGGCAGGGTATGCCAATGGAATAGTTAATGCTAGTGCAGTAGTGTTGGATTAAAATAAAGTGAATTTCCACCCGATTTTTGCAAAAAGAGGAAATTACAAAAAACATTTTAAAACTGAAATCTGTTGTAAGTCTAACATTTTCATGCAGCAAATGTCACAAAATTTTTCACAATTGGTGCTTAGTGAACCAAAAAAAAAAGAAATTGTAAGGATATATCCCAAGAATTTAGTGGAAGAACATACCCAATGAGATTTGGACCTGTAGAAAAATTCTTTGAAGAGTGTTTTGGAAATTTTTTCTGCTCTAAGGACTGATTAAACCTACTATTTTTCACTAGAAGTTGTGCACTCCAAGTTAAAACAGCTTGATAGTACTCATGACATTAAAGACATGATATAAAGCCTTCATTTGGACAGTTTGATCATAAAAATCCCTACCTTTTGAACTGCCCTTGATACACACTATTTGAGCCTTAAAAATCCAAGCTTTCTTTGACAAAAACTAGAGAATTTGAACCCAAACTCAATTACTTGCTTCAGCATGACCCTCACTCTGAGATTTCAGAAGGTAAAGGAGAAGAAGTTGAAGAAGGTGGAGCTGGTTTAACATTTGGTCGAAGAAGAAGAAAGGATATTTGATGACAGCAGTGTAGCTATAGCTTTCCAGCCCATATAAAAAAAAAAAAAAAATGAAATGAGAAAAATATAAAGAAAAGCATACAAAAAGAGAAAAAATAGAAAAACAAAACAAAAAGAGAAATAGAAATCAAGAAAGTGCTTCATTGGTAAATTTGAAAAGAAGAGAAGAAGTTGATCACTTTGGCTCTGAAAATTAAAAAAGAAGATGAAGTTATGCTGAAATGAAGAAAATGAAGTCATGAATCATCTCCTTCCTTTGCTGATTTCTCAGTCTTTGAATCCTTTTATACTCCTTTATTCTTTTAAACCTCAAACCATAAGCCACATTACAACCCAATAAAAAGACCCAACTGATCTGAAAAGGATTGAGTTGTCATGTGGAGATGAGGAACTGTGTAATCTATGGTAAAAAAGGCTAGAGGATTTCAGGAATTAGTAGCATTGCTTATGCTCATGCTTGCAGTCCAATTTTAGGGTTGTAACTACTCTTGAGCTGGAGTGAAATGATACACCATCTATTTTTATTTTGAGTGACAACTTTGGTGAGACTTGGGTCTGAAATTGAGTATGTTGGGGGCATTATCCAAACAAAATTCTAAAATTAATGGTGGGCTTTGCACTAATTTTCACACACAACACCCTTGATATGACCTGAGTGATTGTGGAGGAACTTATACCTGATTTCAGTATTAAATTGTTGTTTTATTGTTGTGACTCCTCTAAAAAAATTAAAAGAATAAGGTGTGGAATGAATTTTATTTCTTTGAACTCTGTTTTGACATGTTGCACTAACATTAACTATTTTATTAAGAAGTTTGTGGATATCTTCACTAAACACCCTCAGGAGACTTCACTCCTTCACTAGGGATCACCTACGGTTTTAAAAGGCTTGGTGCATTTGCAAAATGCATCCGTGCTCCCTACGAAAGTGGTATTTATGTTTTATAGAATAATGGTTTAATTTTCACTTTGCTCGAGGACTGACAAAGATCAGGTTTGGGGGTGTGTTAAACACTGATTTATGACCACTTTCTATCCCTTTAACTTGACTTTTGGTAGAACTTAGAGTAATTAATAACTGCTTTTAAGTATGTCTTGCAGCCAGGAATAAATATGCAGCATAATGTAGTTTTCCATACAAAAGTGCCAAGAAAAAGAGATTAGAATCATCCAATAGAGCTGAGACAAGTGGGGCCCATGGCCTGAAAGACAGTTGTTGCTATTGTAGTAAATGGTATAACAAAGTAGCCCAAGCCTCAGCATCTTCAGCTCTAAACTATCAAAAAGATCATCTTCAGCTATGTGCATACCAAAATACAAGAGCTACAACAGATGGGACCTGAACAGCAAAGAGGCTCAGCAATATATGGGAGTGTGCACACTAGAACAGCCATGTGGTTCACCATCTTCTGCAGTAACACATGCATGCAGTCCAAGCCTTAATAGCAGCAGTTGTGTGCACATTAAAGGGCTGCACATTAGAACACCAGCTGCAGCAGCAATGTATGAGGGAAGCTGCACACATAAATAGTTCTAGCACTATCACGAGCTATGGAGTTGACAAATGTAAACATCAGCAGCAACAAGCTGCAGATTTGTGCACTAAAACAACCTTGATGATCTTGAGTAGCACACTATAGACCCACACACTTCAACCATTCAAGATGTTGATGAGCAGCTGTTGTGCAGAATTAGAGCACCTCATGTGTACAACAAACAACCTCTCGAGTTTTGAGCCTGAGAACCTGAAGCATAAAGCATGGCTGAAGCTTCATGAAAGAACTTGGGCAGATATGAAAATATACATGCAAGCATTCAAGCAGTTCATCAGCTGAAGTTTAACCTGTCAAGTGGTATTTCACTGCTGAAATTGAACCCCACGAATGGAGCTGAAGCTAGAGGACCAACCTGTCGAATGGAGGCTGAAGCAAACAACTCCACGAATAGTTGAATTCAACCTGTCGACTTGCTTCAGTACCTGTTGAGTTCACTTAAGCAACCTATCGAAGTGTAAATGCCTGCTGAAGTGAACTTCACGAATAGTTCTGAGGCTGGTAGAGAACCTGCTGGGTAGTTCACCCATGAGGAAATGATCTTGTCGAGTAGTTCCTTGGGAGCTCCAGTACCTGTCGAGCTCTACCTTCAGCAACCATTCCAACCTCTCGAGTTGATCATTCTTCAGCCACAAATATGTCGAGCTCGACCATTTCAGCAAGGCAACCTTCAACCTCTCAAATAATTTAGCCAATCTATCGAGCTAGTCATTGTTGAAGCTCAAACCTATTGAATGGTTCATTGAGCCACTCGAATAGAGTGCTGAAACCCTCCTCAACCTCTCAAGCTGCTTTAGAACTTCTTCAAACTCTTGAAGCTCGGGCTCCATTGGGTTCTAACTATTTTTAGCCATTACCAAGGGTCGGTGGGGGCAATTTTAAGACTTCCAACAAGCATTTTTAGGTGGGAATAATCAAACCATTTCAGCTTAGCATAATTGCAAATATTCTTTCTTCTTATTGGCTAAAATACCAATCACTTGGATCAGAATAAACCAAATCAATCCCTCTTCTCCGATTGGTCAAAAATAAAGCACAGGGATCAATACATATGAATAAATAAGAAAGTGATTTTTGTGGTTTGGTAGCAAGGAAGCAAGGAATAATCTAAGTTTTCCTTGACTCAGTTAGGTGTAATTTTAGGTTTCATTTCCCTCTTTTTCCCCCTCTTTTCTCTCCCTAATCCAGCATGTTGGATTAGATCTAGATAGCAACAAAAGGCTGATTTGAATTGTAATCGGATCTGTTAATTCATAGTGAGGAAGCTCGTATTATTGCACAGATTGCAGGCTTGATGGCAAAGCGTTGACACTTTTGTTTAGGCAATGTAAAGTTATTTTTCTAGTTTCATTAGATTTGTGATTTGCCTAATCAATTGCTTTAGAATTTTGGAGATCTAATGTTGCCTGAGCTTGTAGCCTTGCTACCATAGTGCCTGCAGTAATTTTCATGTTCCATTCTTTATTCCCATGGCTGGAGTAAATCTATAGGATGATCTGTGACCATTCAAGTGGATAGATCATAGCCTTAGGGCTAATCCAAAATTGAGGGTGAAATTGAATTCTTCCTCTTTGCACTTGAACTTGAAGCCAAGATCCGACTCGTGCTCTGATTTCTAGATCTGTTTTCAATGAAGAGATCTGAAGTTGTGCAGAGATTTTAGCCTTGTGAGCTAGGTCATTGTAAGTTGTTTGAAGCAATGACCAACTGAGTTTACATCCCCATTCAATCTGTACTTTTTAGTGGTTCTCACTAGATTAGTGTGGATTGTTTGATCCAATTGATGCATGAGTTTGTAGCCTTGCAAACATAGTGGCTCCAATGGTTTTCTTGTTTCAAATTGGGCCTTTGGATTAAATGAAATCTCTAGGATGCTCTGTGACCATTCAAGTGGACAGATCATAGCCTTAAGATCAGTTTAAACCTTTAGTTTAGATTGGATTCTTCTACCTTGCACTTGTGCTTGTAGCCCAATGAAGGTCAGCTGTTGATCAATTTCTTAATCTATTTTACAATAAAAACCAGCCCTATAGTTGTCTATTTCTCCCCACTTTATATTTTATTTCTTCATTCACCTTCATCTTCCTTTAATTCTTTCTTTTATTTTGGTTTTGTAGTTTAGATTTAGTTTAGTTGTGACACCCAAAAAACTCTCTTTCTTTCCCTGATTTCTTTGAACAGGCTAGAATTTCCAGATCTGTAGCAGATCTAGAGACCTACTAGATTTTTAGATTATCACTCCTTGTGGGACAAACTCTTACTTTTAAAATATGTTAAAACAGCCCTGATTCTTGTGGGACTAAGTTTAGAATGCTATCTGTGTGTTGAATCAATCCATTCGATTTGGTATAATTTTTGTTGCCATTGATTTTTACCATTCCACCTTTTAATAAATATATCAGCACAACATTTCAATAACACAACAAAGGTTAGGAATTTTTAAGGTATTCTTAGGTTAAGAAGGTTTCCTCCTTAGGGTTCCAGTTGCCGTATTACACTTCTTCCTTGGGGAATTTTGACTGTACATGCCCCACTTTTTATTTTTTATTTGTTTTGTTCTTTTTACTTTATTCAGACATCTGCTCTTTATGATTTTTCTTTTATGATTTTATTTAGATTTGATGGTAACTATTTTTCTCCTTTTTTTTTATTTGGTATATACACTTTTTTCGTCTTCTTTTCTGGGGAGGGGTTTAACGAAAGAAAGGTAAATGGCTCAACGACTGTAGCAAGGGTATAACCGTTCAAGGATGCTATTTTTTACTACTTCGCTTTAAAATGATGACCTCTTTTATGGGGTCCTTAAGCAATCACGTATCCATCTTATCAATACTTACCTTACCGCGGAGACTAGGAGTAGAATCGTCGTATGTATCCAGCGTTGATTGGCTCAGGAAAGCAATCTCCGTCCATGGTGGTGAGGCGGAGCGTGTATCCCGGGAGTACCTCTCGGATGACGTAAGGTCCTTCCCATTTGAGCTTAAATTTTCCCCTTGGATCAGGGTGGAGAGATGGGAAGATTTTCTTGAGTATGGTGTCTCCCACTTCTAAATCTTGGATGCAAACACGCTTGTTATTAGCACGTGAGATTCGCCCTTTGGTATGTCGCCCCAACATTCTTCAACCGAAATGGCATGACTCTGTAACAGTAAGTTTCCCATGGAGTGAGGAATGCCATCTTTTCCCGGTCTGTCCCTGCCATCTTGATCTGATTGTACCTGAAAATTTCAACCATGAATGAGAGCATCCCATGCCTGGCAGTGTCATCGACCAAGATATCGATGTGTGGCAACGAGAAGTCATCTTGTGGGCTGACTTTATTGAGGTTTCGAAAATCAATGCACATTCGAACCTTCAATCCTTTTTCGGTACCAGTACGATGTTGGCTAGCCACTTTGGGTACTTGGAGACTATGAGAAACCCTGCATCATACTGTTTAATAACTTCATCTTTTACTTTTTGCATCCACTCAGGCCGGAGCGCCTTAACTTTCGCTTGACTGGCCTGATATTCGGGTAAAGTGGCAACTCATGCTCAACCAAATTGGTATCTAAATCGAGCATGTCCTTATATGACCATGGGAAGACGTCTTTGTATGACTGAAGGAAATCAATCATGCTTTTTCTTTCCTTAGGAGATAGTGATATTTCGATCTTGGTGATTCTAGAAGCCTCCTCGGTTCCTAGATTGACGTCCTCAGTTTCTTCAACGATCGTGTTAGGGCAATGCAAAAAATCAACATATCGTTCAAGGAGCTCATTGGGAAGCTCCTCAGAAAGGATTTTCTCATCTAGACTCGTGACTCCTACCTCATCTTGTATTTCTACAGGAAAGGGGCCGATTTCACGTGGGATGGACTTTTCTATTAAGGCACCTTTTTCTTTAATTTTCTTGGGAATTTTGAAAGACAATTTTTTTAGATTATTTGGTATTTCTTATATTTTTTTAGATTTTTCTTTTTCTTCGAAAATGGGCCCTTGGCATGGCAGGTCCCTATATACATATGGTACTGCTTGCCAAAGGCTCATTCCACTTTTTACATGTTTTTATTTTTTGGAAAATGAGTGCTAAATTTCAGGCCACTCAAAGTTTCCAGAGTTAGTGGCACAAACGCCCAATTCCTTACCTGGGGTGCTACCCTTTTACCTGCATGGATGGAGGAGGCTGATTGATGCGACTCTTGGGAGTTAGCCTCCATCATGTGGATCCTGGGCTCGTCCGGGACCCCGTCCTCAAACACCAACATGGTTCTGTGGTGGTTTACCATAGGGGGGGTTGTATAGGTATGGGAAACTCCCCCTTAAAAAGGGACAGGGAGGCTAGGTCTATTTCCAAGTTAGGGGGGATGATTTGGGGATTGGTTGGGTGAACAAGAGCTACCGGCTTGTATGGGGTTAGCTGTGTTGCCCCATTCTGATCAATCTTTACAATCCCCCGCACTTACGAAGGTTTTTCGGATGTGAGGCCTAGCGCAGGGTTTGTCCTCTAAGCTTATTCCCTTGGTTTTTTTTTTAGCAATGGTTCGGGCCTTTTCCTTAGCTTCTTGAACTTCTTCTTCGGTGGACCTGTAACCTAAGACAAATCTAACATGTTGGCCGCCTTTCTCTTTGATCGGTTCTCTCCTGCCTTGCAAACGGGGACCTAAAATTTTTCCTTTCTGATAACCCCACTATTGCTGCGTGGCCACTACTGTAGTCATTCCACCTCCGGATTTTGTGATTCTCTGATAGGTTCTGGTACCAATGTTGACACATCATACTAGAAGTTTTGGAGAACAGTGTCTTCCGCTGTATGGGGTACATCCAGCACCTTGAGATTTTTTATGCTGTTGGCCATCTTCTCTCTTTCCTCTCGTCCTTCACCTTTGATGGTAACAACTTTCTCTTCGAAAAGGAATTTAATCTGTTGATGTAAGGTGGAGGGAATTGCCCCAATTTCTTCCAGCCACGACGCCCTAGCAACAGGTTGAAGGCTGACTTGATGTCCATGACTTGGAACAGAATTGAGAAGGTCATTGGCCCAATGCTGAGCTCAAGATTGACTTCTCCTATTACCTCCCTCCTAGTATTATCAAACCCTCTTGCACTTGTTCTAGCTGGCTGAATGCGGAGGGGTCCACCCCTATCTTGGTTGCGGTTCTGAGCCGGCACACATTTAAGGTTGATCCATTGTCTATTACTACCAATGGGATCACAAAATTCTTAGCTTCCATTGTGATGTTGAGGGGTTTGGAGTGATTATTTCCCTCATCCAATAAATTAGCATCAGAAAAAGATATGGCACTAGGAGCTAACACCTCCCCGGTGATTTGTCCCACCTCATCTAGGGTTAGCAGAATAGACACATGTGTGTCTTTTCATGCTCCCATCAGAGCTTGAAAATTGAGGGGGGATGTCATTAACATGTCTTAGACAGTAATGTGCGCAGGCATCCTCTTCAATTGTGTTTCAAGTATATGCTCCCGGGTCATTTTCCCAAAGGGGTTTACTGCCGTAGTATCCTTCTTCTCTACTGGCCTGGTTGGTACCCAAGGAAGAAGTGTATTATGGCAACTTGAACCCTATCAAGGAAACCTTCTTAACCCAAGAATACCTTCAAAATTCCTAACCTATCTCATCGCCACGATTCATCCCGAGAGAAAGCCCTCTTTAGGGTCTACAAGCAGTCACAATATCCGTTGAGTCAAGACGAGCCAAGCTACTAAACGACAAGAGAATTCCCCCCCAGTCGGCTATGACAGAATCGACGTCCATGTCTTAGCCTTTGAGTGAATGAAAGAAATAAAAAGGGGGAAAAGAAAAATAAAATACAAGCTTAAAGACAAAAAGGACATGGTGAAAACCCGAAAGGGCGAACGGGTAAAAAGAGCGAGCTTGTACGGACCAGGTGAAAACTCGAAAAGGCACCTAGGGTAAAAATGCATACCCGCAGATGTAGTGGTAACCCGAAAGGGTGCTACGGGTAGAACAGGGTAACAATGGGCATGGTGAAAACCCATCTTGGGTGCTATGAGTAAAAAAGGTTGAAATAGAAAAATAGAAGAGAAAGAAAAATCTTTCAGCTAATCCTTCGGTTATGTTTTTGATTTATCTAGTCGGCAATTGGGCTGCTCATATTTGCTTAATTCGGATCTTGATCAAGTATATCTTTAGACTTCACCGTCAAACGTATGACTCAAGGTAAGGATAAGGGGAATTCAATCTAGAGGGATGGATATTCCGACCTTGATAAAATTTCTGAACCTCACTCAGGTCTGACCATATGAACGGGTTCGACAATGCTCAAAATGAGACTCGTTACTGCGCCTCATTGTTAAGGCATCAAACAAAAAAAGAAGAAAAGAAAGAAAAAGAACATTAAAAAATCAAGAAAAATCTAAATACAAAAAAATGTATATATTTCTACTCTTGTCTATATACATATTTATGGCATCATACTTCCATCTCAAAATAAAGAAAAAGAATAAAAAAACTAAAAACAAAAATAAAAAATATATATATATCATGAAAAAATAAAAAAAAATTGTGTAGGTAAAAGTTTGCTTCTATTATTTAGGAAGCATATTTGTTACTTATATAAATAAAAAAGAAACTGACATTTTCTTCAGAAATGTGCAGGAACACTTAATCAGCCCAAAGTCTTCAAGCAAGAAACCTCTCGACGATGGGCAAAGTAGAGGAGGCATCTCACCACTTATGTCGGTCTATTCAAAAAGGAAAAATATGGAAAAACAGTAATTTGAAAAAGAAAAAAAAGAAATATGTATTTTTACACACAGATACGCACATGCATACTCGAATACATGGAAATGTCAATATTTTATTGGCAACGGAGCTGTACTACATTAACGTCCTGAGTCTAAGGTTCACCTTGGATCTTGGGATCCTACTTTAAAGTAGGAGCAACGGTGTCAATCCTGATCAAACGGTCAATGTTTCGATCAGGTTGATTCCATGCTAAATCCTTACGCCAAGCGGTCTATTTTTCGATTCACATGAACTTAAGTGTCTTAAGCTTAAGATTCCTTAGAAAAAGGTCAATTGTTGCTTAAAACTAACCTGTCAAAAAGGAAATTATCTATCGAACGATTATGTTCAAATATGCATTCCAAAGGGCTCATTCTAGGGTCCAGGCTTAAAACCAACATTTGTATGGTATCCCTGTAAGTGTATGCTTTGCATCTAGGTATCCGTTGGATGGCCGTTTATTCTTGTAAATTATACTCGGATGGGTTCTGGGTCGAGACTTCCATTCCCCTTTGTTTTTATCTACCCCTGATGAGTGCATGTTTTTGCATAATTGTTTGATAATAAGATCATCATTGATGGAGACCAAGATTGAGTGCCTCCTTCGGTAGGCACCCAATTTTGGTCGGATCTTTCTAATATTATTTGAAGTTGGGTACTCTAGGACATGTTGATCTAGGACACACTACCAAAAATGGCGCACACTCCCAAAAAGCGTTGCGACCTCAATTCGCTCTGCTTGGATAGTCGTTCTAAAATAACTTTGGGGTCAATGGGTTTGCTCAAAGACTTCGAACCCTGCTTCCCGTCGAGGCACCCGTGGCTGATCAAATGGGGCAATCAATGACTAATATGATTAGGCACAAACTGTGGATATTCGCGTCTTTGTATCGCGCTAGTTTTTAGGTATGGGATGATCCCCCCCGCTTGCGAGGCTGTTTTACTCAGAATAAAACTTGAACATCAAACACCATCAATCATATCGAGGAGCAGACGTTCTTCTCAGCATATTGGCCTTTCACAACTCACTCCATCTTTGTTATGCCCAGTAATGCCACTATGCGCTTGGGGACCGATAGCTATAAGTGACGGACGTTTTCCCTAATGTTGGGCTTACATCACTCTCCGTGTAGTTTTTCTTTTTTCCTTTTGATGTTTAAGGTTCTCTTTGAATACAGTGGACCTGTTAGCATGCCTTGGGCCTCTTCAGATCTCTCTTTCTTTGGCATACAATCGTTACTGATCGAATACCAAAGAGGGGCATCTGTAGACACCCAAATTTTACCAAAGGCCCTATTGACACATACTTCAAGAAGGATGCACCCTCGAGCTTCCAAAAGTAATTTCCAAACCCTTATCAATCATCCCAAAACCTTTAGAACTCCTCATGAAGCCTTAGGAATCAACCCTAATCTTCCCAAACCCATTAGAACCCTTTCCCAGACTGGTTTTGAACCCACCTGAGTAGTGGATGGAAAGAAGAGTGCCAAAGTTTACACAAACCTCTTATGGAGCTCAGTTATATACCATTAGAAAGAGCACTTCCCCTACTTTCTAATGAGCTAAGAATTGCCTCAATTAGAGTTGTATATCAGAATTTAAGGTGATTTGAAAATTGGGCAGAAATATATGTATTTTGCCTAGCGTGTACAATATACACACTAGGTAAATTTTGGCAGTATTTTGCCTAGCGTGTCTAATACACACGCTAGCCAAAATCTGGTCTTTGTATAGGCTCCAGGGTAGGTTCAGAACCTCTGGATTCTTCTTCAGCATTGTAGCTATGCTTAGCGTGTGTAATACACATGCCAGGCTTAGCTACAGTAACTGTGAGTTTTTACTTAAAAATGGCTTTTGGGGTTTGACTTGTTGACCATCCAAATGTTTAGGGTGGGTTTCATTGGCACTGTTGCACCCCCATTTAGCTTATTTGTAACCCTTGTGTCATTTAAAACCCCACCCTATCATCTACCATTGAAACCCATTGCCCACATTTCCAAGCTCTCAAAATCTTAGAAAACCTTAGATTAGAAAATTACCTAATTGCTAACCCTATTAGCACTTAAGTACCCTCCTAACCTCCCTTTTTCCAATAAATAGAGCGGCACCCCTCCCTTTACAAAGGCTTGAAAAAAATTCTAAAGAGATAAAAGATTAGAGTGCCCTCCCTTTTAGCATTTCACCCACAAAATTTTAGAACTGAGATTCATCCTTTACCATCCATTTTTCCTGATAAATCCTTGAGATTTAGCTAGAACTACCCCTTAGTCTTCTTCTCTTACCTCTTAGCTACCAAGCCTTTGAGATTAGAACCCATCTCGCGACCATTAGAGCTATTAGAAGCTCATCAAACGCAGCCACACAAAGGTCCACATTGGTGCTACAAGCGTCTGAGAGCTTTGACATTCCCCTCTATTCCTCTACCTTCTTTGCTTTTCCTCTATCCTAGAATTGAGCCGTTATGTTGCCCAAATTTCAGCAAGAAGGAAGGGCTCAATAGGATCGGTGTGCCTTCAGGCAAGGGGAAGTGCCACTCATTTTCTTTTCTTCTATATATATATATATATTATATTCACATCTAAATAGCCATAGTAGAGACTGCTTATAAGCGGGTGCAAAGGGGCACAAATAGCTAAAAGGTAGTTCTAGGTAAGCGTAGCGTTTGTATTACACACGCTAAGCATAGCTATAGTGCTTAAGAAGAATCCGGAGGTTCAGAACCTGCCCTGGAGCCCACAAAAAGACCAGATTTTGCCTAGCGTGTGTATTAGACACGCTAGGCAAAATTTTGCCAAAATTTGCCTAGCATGTATATTATACACGCTAGGCAAAATACTTACATTTCTGCCAAATTTTCAAATTGCCCTAAATTCTGATATACAACTCCGATTGAGGCAATTCTTAGCTTGTTAGAAAGCAGGTGAAGTTTTCATTCTAATGGTATATAACTCAGCCCTAGAAGAGGTTTGTGTAACCTTTAGCACTCTTCTTTCCATCCACTACTCAAGACAGTTCGAAACCAGTCCGGGAAAGGGTTCTAATGGGTTTGGAAAGGTTAAGGTTGATTCCTAAGGGTTCGGGAGGGGTTCTAAAGGCTTTGGAATGATTGATAAGGGTTTGAGAGATGCTTTCAAAAGCTCACAGGTTCATCCTTCTCGAAGTATGTGTCGATCTAGCCTTTGGCAAAATTTGGGTATCTACAGATGCCCCTCTTTGGTATTCTATCGGTAATGATCGTATGCCAAAGAAAGAGACATCTGAAGAGGCCCAAGGCACACTAATAGGTCTGCTATATTCAAAGAGAACCTTAAACATCAAAAGTAAAAGAGAAAAACTACACGGTGAGTGACATAAGCCCAACATTTGGGAAAACGTCTGTCACTTAAGGCTATCGGTCCCCAAGCGCTTAGTAACATTACTGAGCATAACCGAGATGGTGTTTGATGTTCAAGTTTCATTGTGAATAAAACAACCCCGCAAGAGGGGGGGATCGAACCATACCTAAAACCTAGCGCGATACGAAGACGCAAAGATCCACAGTTTGTGCCTAATCATATGTGGCATTGATTGCCCTATTTGATCAGCCACGGGTGCCCCAGTAGGAAGTAGGGTTCGATGTCTTTGAGCTAACCCATTGACCCTGAAGTTATTTTAGCACGACGACCCAAGCGAAGAGAATTGAGGTCACAACGCTTTTTGGGTGTGTGTGCCATTTTTGGTAGTGTGTCCTGGATCAACATGACCTAAAGTACCCAACTTCAAATAATATTGGACAGATCCGGCCGAAATTAGATTCCTACCGAAGGAGGCACTCAATCTTGGTGTCCATCAATGATGATCTTATTATCAAACAATTATGCAAAAACATGCAATCATCAGGGGTTGATAAAAACAAAGGGGAATGGAAGTCTCGACTCAGAACCCATCTGAGTATAATTTACGAGAATAAATGACCATCCTACGAATACCCAGACGCAAGGCATACACTTTACAAGGATATCATACAAATACAGGTTTTAAGCTTGCACCTTAGAATGAGCCCTTCGGAAAGCATATTTTAGCATAGTCATTCGATAGGTAATTTTCTTTTTGACAGGTTGGCTTTAAAAATAATTGACCTTTTTCTGAGGAATCTGAAGCTTAAGACACTTAAGTTCACGTGAATCCAAAAATGGAGTGCTTGGCAGAAGCATTTAGCAGTGGAATCAACCTAATCGAAACATTGGTTGTTTGATCAGGATTGACATTGTTTCTCCTATTTTAAAATAGGATCCAAAGATCCAAGGCGAATCTTACACTCAGGACGTTAATGTAGCACAGCTGCATTGCCAATAAAATATTGACATTTTAACGCATTGGAGCACTCATGTGCATAGCTGTTTGTGAAAACCCAGATTTCTTTATTTTTCTTTTTCAAATGATTGTAAAAAACCCAGATTTCTTTTTTTTCTTTTTCAAATGTTTGTTTTTCCATTTTTTTCTTTTTTGAATAGACCGATATAAGTGATGAGATGCCTCCTTTGCTCTACCCATCCTCGAGATGTTGCCTGCCTCGAGGCTTTGAGATGATTGAGTGTTCCTGCACATTTCTCAAGAAAACGTCAGTCCCATTTTTATTTATATAAGAAACAAATATGCATCATAAATAATATAAGCAAACTTTTACCTACATATTTTTTTTCATTTTTTCAAGATTTATACATATTTTTAAAATTTTTTTTTTATAGAATTTTTGTTCTTTTTATTTATTTTGAGATGGAAGTACAATGCCATAAATATGTACATGGACAGGAGCAAAAATGTATATCTTTTTTTGTATTTGGGTTTTTCTTGATTTTTTTTCTGTTCTACTTTTTTGTTTGATACCTTAACAATGAGGCGATGTAACGAGTCTCATTTTGAGCGTAGTCGAACCCGTTCATATGGTCGGACTTGAGTGAGGTTCAGAAATTTTATCAAGATCGAAATATCCATCCCTTCAGATTGAATTAACCCTTTATCCTTACCTCGGGTCATACATTTGAAGGTGCAGTCTGAAGATATACTTGATCAGGATTCGATTTAAGCATACATGAGCGGCCCAATTGCCAACCAGATAAATCGAAAATGTAATTGAAGGTTTAGCTTGGTATAGGGCTTGGTATAGGAATTAATCATCGAAGAAATTCTCAGCCTCAATTGATGCCTAAGATTGGGTTTTCTTCTGATCATTAGAGTAGTTTAGTTTAGTTATCAAAGGTTCCTCGATCACAATTGACGACTGGGATTGAGAGCTAGAAGATTAATGTAGATATCTATAGTTTCTCAAAAGCAATTAACACTTGCAGCAGAGGGGTGAAAGGTATAATCTGTATTTCTTTCTAGTTTAGATTTATTTTCATTGCAATTTACTACTTTGTAAACAACTCCAAGTTTTGATTTGAATTGACGACTCAGGTTGAGATTTACAAAATAGTGTAATGATTTTTATTTTCCATCTTTGATTTTCTGGAGTTTGATTGACGCCCAAATTTCTAGTAGATTAAAAATTAGTATAGATCTATATTGAAGGATGCTAATTTTTTATTTACATCCAAATTCTAGACGACTGAGATATAGTGTAACGGTATTTTAAATTTGAATACATCCAATAATTGAAGTTTGTGATTGAGGACCACAATCTAAAGAAGGAGGATTTGGGATTTATTTTTCTACAAACTAGTTTAAGAAACCATTATTTTATTCATATTTCTCAAGTAGTTTAGGATCTTAAAAGATAAATATAAGTTTCTAAAAAATTAATATATATAAGATAAAACACATCCTCGTGGGAACGATCCTATGCTAGTATTACAATTTCTATTGTGCACTTGCAATAGGTTAAGACTTAGTTAGAATAAGATAAATATATTCAGCAAATAATCAACCTTTGACCTTGCCTATGATCTCTAAAAAAGGACTAACCTTCTTCAAAAGCCTTAAAACCCTAAATGCGGGGACCATTACCGAAATAATAGTATGTTGTTGAGACCCAGGCTGAAACAATAGCTCAGCGACTCGGACCCGACCGGACCGGGAAAAATCTCGAATTCCAAACAGATAAACTTGTGCGAAATCAATTCCTTGTGTGGCCACATGCGTAAAATTGGTCCCACTTGGACCAGGTTCACTCTTCCCGTCGATCAATTAAGACCCGGATCCCGCGCAGATACACTTATGCGTAATCCGATTCCACTTAGATACTGTTGCGCGGAATTAGTCCCACTTAACTTGGACTAGGGCTGCCTTTCATACACCGACCAAACACCCCTATTTTGCCTAGATACACTTGCATGAAATTGATTCCACGTACCCCTATACACGTGAAATCGGTCTAGATTGTACTAGGACTCTACTCCCCAAGCCACCCAGGGACCCGAATCCCGCGCATACGCCACAGTGCAGAATTTGATTCCACGCATCACTGGACATGCGGAATTGGTTCCAAATCAAACCCAGTCTTTAATTCCCCTGACCGCTTGATCGCTTGATTCCACATACACGCCACAACGTGAAATTGGTTTCCCAGACATACTAGAACAAGGAAGTCGACTGAAATTGAATCAAACGCATACTCCACTATGCGGAATTCAATTAAACACAACCTCACTTGTGCGAAATGGGTTTCCTAAGCACACTGGAACTAGGAATCTAGGTTCACAAGCTGACTCCAACTGAATTAAGTGCATACGCCACTATGCGGAATTCAATTAAGCGCATCTTCACTTGCACGGAATCGGCCAATTCCGCACATGCCCACATGCGAGGAGTTAGCCCAACACCTATAAAAAAAACCCCTTACCTCGCCCCAAACACACATAATTGAATAGCAATCCTCTCTTTTTCGAGCTCAGACCTCTCCTAAGCTCAAGTTTCTTCTCTCTACGGCACTGGAAGGAGATAGAAGCGCTTAGTTTCAGGTAATCTCTTTCTAATTCTTAACTTCAAGTTCTAGATCTCATGTTTTAATTCTTAGTTCTTAATTTCTAGTTCTTAAGTCTTAGTTCTTACTTCTTAATTTTCTAAGTTCTAGATCTTAGTTCTTATTTTTAGGTTTTAGTTCTTAATTTCTAGTTCTAGTTCTTAATTTCTTACTTCTATTTCATAGCCCTCAGTCCTGATTTTAATTCATATTCTTTAAACTCATAATTTTGATCCTTAAACCCTCAATTTTTAAACTTAAATTCAGTTTTCAACCCATAATAACTTTAAAATGTCCCTTAGCCAACCAATTTGCCCAAGGGAGCTTACGGAGGGTAACTGGGAACGAGGCCGATCCTCCTTAGCATAACGGACCATAAACCCCCTTTTTCCAATTAAAGTAGCATTAGGAAATGAAATTAATTAGAATTAAAGTAACATTAGGAAATCAAATTAATTAGCTTTAGATTACTATTAGGAAATCAAATTAATTAGATTTAAAGTAGCATTAGGAGGCCAAATTAATTAGAATTACAGTAATATTAGGAGACTAAAATAATTAGAGTTAGAGTAGCAGTAGGACACTTAGCCAGTTAGAATTAGAATACTACTAGGAAACCTACAATTAGTCAAATCCAGAATAGGATAGGGAAATAAAGTTAACTAGACCTAAAGCAGAATTAGAAGTTAAGCCAGACAAACTAACAACTGTTGGAGTCAGTCGGCCAACGTTCAACAAAGAAGTTAACCCACACCCCGTAAAGCGTGATCAATGATATGTTATAGTGTCGATAAATATCTGCAGCTGGCGATCATATTAACTCAGGTATTTCTCCTCTAGAATTTACTTTTTTTATTTCAATAATTTAATATTTTTAAGTTCATTAGTCCATCATCCTTTGCTAGAGCCACTTGGACCAAATTAGGCCACTTATTTCGGGGATTGAAAGGAACCCAGAAAAACTATGTACGAACAGACTGATGATTGCGATGGGACTCTTTTCTGTTAAAGTAGTTTTGCCTAGATTACTTATTTGCTTAGGTTAGTCATATTTCCTATTCGCTTTATCACTTTGCTATGCATGCTCATCCTCTCGAGAGCTCCTCGAGAGTTTATGAGCATCTACTAAAGGTTAGAAATGTCGGGGATAAGTGATCAGTCACATAATTTACCATTTTATAACCCTTAACTTAGTAATGCTAGGACTTAGTTTGCTATTAATGAATTGATGATGTACAGATATTAAAGAAAAATAGTAAAAGAGAGCCAAAGTATTAATATTTATGAAAATAAACTCAAAAAGCAATAAAAAGATGATTGAGCGTAAAAAGACGATTTACCACCTATTGAAAGCTGAGAAATCGTATTTTATGATTAAGCGCTAATACTGAAATCAAAGAAGAGAAAAATGAGAAATCGTAATTTATGATTCTTCAAAAGACGATTCTTTAGAAAGCGAAAAACGAGTAAAAGGTGATATAAAAGAAAGCAATCGTTCGTTATAGAGAATTATCCAGTATGAAAGTCATGCGAGCTGAAGAAAGAGATAATCATGATTTACGATTACGATTATAGAAGCTTTTTGGTTACTGCTTTTGCTGCTGATCACGTGAGAATTTCCACCGCCATGGACAGAATTAGAAGAACTCTTTAATTAGAAGCTTCGATAATCACGGATCTGGGAAATTTATGAAGAGGAATCTTACAAGGACTCTGCTGCTGCTATCAAGGAAAAAAATCCAAAACACATCAAACATCCAAAAGCAAGGAAGAATAAAATTAGATTAGAGTTATATTAGGAATATTTTATTTTATTAGTTTCTTTTATTAGAATTAGATCTCTGTAAACCGACCCTTATGATCTACAAATAAGAGGGCTCGACATAGGAATAATCATCGAAGAATTTCACAGCATCAATTGACAATTGAGGTTTGTGTTTTCTCCCGATCAAAATAGTTTATGATTTACAAAGTAACATCGTCCACAGTTTTCTGAGGTCTTGCCTGGCAGCTAAGGCTGAGGAAGCTGAAAGATCAACCCTTTAGATGGTTCTACTTTTGCTTTCTAGTTTAGATTTTCTTTTTGTTTTTCAGTTTAGATTTTTTTTTTTTGTAAACATCTTCGAATATTGATTTGAATTGACAACTCAGGTTACAGTTTGTAGATTAGTGTAATGGTTTTACTTTTTCATCTTAAATTTTTTCGAATTTGATTGACGCCTAGATTTTAGAAGATTGTTGATTAGATTAAATCTGTGTTAAAAAATTTTAGTTTTTAATTGATGACCAAATTTTAAAAGGCTACAATATGGTGTAATGGTATTTTAAATTTGTAAACATCTGATAGCTGAAGGTTGAGATTGGCGACCTCAATCTGAAGGAGGATTAGGATTTAATTTTATGCAATTAGATTAAAGAAACCATTCTTTTATTCATATTTCGCCAATAGTTTAGGACTTAAAAGTTAAAGATAGTCTTTAAAGTAGGAATATAAAAATCTATAAAAAGATAATCACTTCTTTGTGGGATCGATCCTATCATTGGGCTATAATTTTCATTGTGCGCTTTCAATAGGTTAAGGCTTGATTTTAATTTAAATATATACATACTATAAGGCGGTCAAGTTTTCAGTGCTGCTGTCGGGGAAGCGACTTATCTTCTATTTTTTTATATATTTTTGTTTTAAAAATAAATATTTATCTTTCTCTTTTTATATTTCTTTATACTTTTAACTTTCTTTGATCACTTCTTAAGCCTTTGTAGGTTTATTCAGAGAAACGAATTAGGTTTCAACACTCCTACTGGCCACAGACGCTAGAGGCTCTGATTTGTTTCTCTCCCTGCCTTCTAATAAAAATAAAAATATAATATAATATATAGTTCATTCAAAGATGCAAGGTCATGATATAACATCTTGGCCAAATCTCAACATGACCTACGCCCCAATAGAATCCCCAGCTACTCCTTGTGTAGACACCCAAATTTTCCCCAAGGCCCGATCGAAACACATTTCGAGAGAGGTGCACTTTCGATCTTTTGATGGCATGTATGGAACCTTTAAGAACCACCTTAGAACCCCTAAGAACCCTTCCAAACCCTTAGGAATCACCCTAGATCCCTTAGGAACCTGCCTTGAACCTTTAAAAAATCAATCTCAACCCTTAGAACCCATTCTGGACCTAAACCTAACCTTCCATGCCTTGGAAAAGGAATGGTGCACCAGGACCAGCTACAGCCTTATACTACAATCGAATCCCATACCATTGAAAAGTAGAAGTTGTCAACTTTCCAACGGTCCAAGAATCGCCCCAATTGGAGTTATACATCAAAAGATATGTCAGTCCGAACCCAGGAGGGAAAAAAGTAATTTCATGTGGGCCCCCCACGGGATTTGGCGCAACTATACTTTTACCTGGTGCAACTAATAGCTAGGCAACTTCTTCCAGGCTTTAGTTGCGCCACTTTTAAAAGTGGACCCCACCCTCGCGAGCTAACTTCCAGGCACTGTTTAGTACTGGTTTACTGTATATTTGCTTGGTGCAACTATTAGTTACACCAGGCATATGAACAGTAACTACATTTTTTGCCTCAAAATTTGTGATTAGGGTTTGACTTGTTGACAACCTTGACCTTTGGGTGTGTTTTGATAGTTCTGTTGCACCCATTCACTCCCTATTTGCATCCCCTTAAGTGGTTTAAAGCCTCACCCCATCATCCACCATTGGAGGACCTTTTCACACATTTCAAGGCTCCAAAAACCCTAGGAAACCTTAGATTTGAGATTACCTAATTGCTAACCCCAATTAGCTCTTAAGTGGTCTCCTAATCCACACCTTGGTTTACGGGTTGAGAAATTTGCTAAAGAGAGAGAACTCAAAGTGAGAAGTTCTTCCTCACTTTTGTGCACCAGTTTCACCCAAATACCATAATCTTCCAACCTCATTTCAAGCTTTTTCTTGCATCCAAAACCCGTAGCCCAGGTGTGTGTGATCCTCTAGCTTCCCTTCTCTACCTCTTAGCTTCAAGTCTTAGGAGTTAAAACCCTATTCCATACCATACAAAAGCTCATCAAAGCAAGCCACGCAAGGCTCTCCTACGGTGCTATAAAAGCCCGAGGGCTCCAGCTCTCCCCTTTCTTCTCCTATCTCTTTTTAGAATTTCCTATCCCCCCATTTGTGCCATTATGCCACCAAATTTTTGGTAGGAACGGAGGGGCACAATTAGGATTGGAAGCCCATTTGGGCAAGAGGAGGCTATTTTTCTCTCTTTTACTTTACTTTTGTTTTGGCCATAAGTAGAGACCACGTTAAGCGGGTTGATCGGGTGCATAACACCTTCCCGATCGATAACTGAAGCCCGTACCCAAGAGCCTTTGGTGTGGATCAGATTCAGAGTCATATTTTTAGTACTTCAGTGCTTATAAAAAATAAACTAAGTTTCCCGGGACACCGAAAGCTCCGGGTGGCGACTCCATTTTTTGCAAGCAAGTGCATCGCCGCGACGGGATCATCACAAATCCCATAGTTGCACAGATGGCGACTCTGCTAGGGATAGCTTGTAGAGCTTCTCCTTGAAATATTGCGCTTTATTTTTTATTTTACTAACCATTTATGCTATTTTTTTTTACAATTTTTTTTATTTTTCTCACCCGTACTTTTCCGTCATTTATGAGCCTTAGCCGATTGACGGGCCTATGTGCGCATTCTCCTTTAATTTCTTTACTTTTCTGTCACTTTAGCGCCTTAGCCGATTGGCGGGCCTACTTGCACATTGACATTTAATTCCCTCTAAATTTCCATCATTTAAAGTGTCTTAGCCGATTGTCGGGCCTACTTATGCACTCATATCCCAACAATGGATGTCGGCCCGTAGTTGCGGCACGGGATCATCACCCTCGGTCTTTGAACTGAAGAAAACTTCCAAAAAGAAAGAAAAGCTTTGAAAAAAAATTTTTTAATTGAATCAAGAATAGGGTGCTTAATTAATTTGTTTTCACGTAGTAGATTTTTAAAAGGGTTGGGTTTAGGTAGATATACAACCACCCGAGTCTTAGTATGGCAACAGCCCCTAGTGGTGATGATCCAGAAAAATCCTAGCCCACCTAGTATCTGAGAAGGCACTTACGCCGGAAGTATATCGGGTGGGTTCCCATTCCAAAGCTTAAAACCCTTGGGGAGTGTGCTACCGAGTTATACCGGACTCAAATACTTTAGGCGCAGTGAGGAGAGAATTGATCACAAAAAATAGTTTAGTTCCCGAAAGCCTAGCTTCCACCGAAACCAAAAGAAGAGACTCATTTCGGGTGTTGTTTGTTGCTGTCATATACATCTAAAGCCCCATTTTAGCCTGGTGCAGGGTATTAGTTGTGCCAGTGCAAAAATCTGGAATTTATAATTGGTGCAACTAATAGTTGCGCCAGCTTTAAATCCTCAATTTTTACCTTGGCACAACTAATAGTTGCGCCAGTGTAAAAAAGGGTCTTGCTACCAAGGCACATGTATTAGTTGTGCCAGGTCTGTTCTAGATAGCAGCTGCTCGAATTTGTGGCCTTTGTCACCTCCCAAGTCCCCCGATCAGTGTGCTTAGTGCCTTGTTTGCGCCCCGCCATCTCCGACACCCAATACGCCCCTGTTAGTCAAAAGAGGGCAACTTCTTTTTAGCTCATTCCGGGGGATCGGGTTGTTCGCCTCGATTTCTGTGCCTTCAATAGATCGAAGGTTCTCCTTCGATTCTTTCGAAGTGCCTCGAAATCATCGTTGGGGGTCTTGAATTAGGGTACGAGAGCCACCCGAAAAGGGAATTTCAAGGCCACGGAACCTTTGTTTTTCAAAAACCAAAAAAATAAAAAAGTAAATCAAAACCTAAAAAAATATAGTTTGTGGTGCCAGCACAACGCCATCATCCTGCCCTCCATCGCCCCGTAGGGGAAGAAGGAGGAGGACTTTTGGGCCTTATCCAAGGCACTCTTATCCAACCTGTTCTCGTAGAATGTCGTGGGCAGTGGACCCGACTTATGTCGATCCTGACTTATCCCCACCACATTCTCTAACCTACTCCCATTCGAGAGAACTTTTTTCTACCATCCCCCTCACCCAATCACCCTTTCTCATTACCGGCCAGTTTAGCACCCCCATTTTCTCAACCACTACCCACCAAAATATCCAAAATCCAACCCTCCATTCTCCATCTTTTGCCCAAGCCATGCCCATGCCAAATCCAACTCATTTCCCATCCATATCCATACAAGACCTAAACCCATTCTCCCAATTCACATCCATGCCCCATTTTCCATCTTCCCCCTATAGGCCCGATCCACCCACATTCACATACACCACTTCCGCCCTATCCAACCCCCCAAAAATTCCCCCATCTACCCGGGTCATGCCCAATTTTACCGGGGCCATGCCTAATTTTTTTCAAACATCCACACCCCACCAATCATCATCCCCAAACATCCCTACCTTCCCCTTTCCCAATACCCCCTCTCATCCACCCCTTGTTCCACCACCTGCCATGGTTGTGCCCGATCATAATGGGGCCATGCCCAATTTTTCCTCCACACCCCCACCTACAGCTCATCACTCATTAAACCCACCGTCCACATCCGATCCCCCTTCCATCCCCATGATGGAGGAAATGTTTCAAGCCTACTCCTCCTGGAAGGCTTCCCAAAATACCTCTCATCCGCACTCCATGCCCATGAACCCATCCCATACCCTAGTCCATCTCCATGCTTCACTCCCCCATAACCCCCATCAAACCCCCATAATCCACAATATCCAAACCCCCATTACCCACTTACCCCAAGGCCCATTGACCGAAACCCCTTTTTTTCAGGGCCCAATCACCCAATACCCTACCACCCAAACCTACCAAGAGCCCATGGCCCAGACCCACCAAGGGCCCATGGCCCTGACCAACCAAGGGCCCATGGCGCAGACCCATTAATGGTCCATGGCCCATAACCACCAAGGGCCCATGGCCCTGACCAACCAAGGGCCCTTGGCCCATACTTACCAAGGGCCCACAGCCCAAACCCATCAAGAGCCCATGGCCCAAACCCATCAATGGCCCATGGCCCATGGCCCAAAATGACCAAGGCTTCATAGCCCAAGCCCAAACCCCACACTCATACCTTCCACAATGCCTCCAACATTTCACCCAACCTTCACAGCCGAGCCAAACCCATGCCGTACCCCAAACCCAATTTCCCCATGGCCCCACACCCCAAGGCCATCTCCAAACCATCCCCCATATCCAATGGCCCCATTAGGCCCCACCCCAAAACCAAACTTCCATTTATCCCATCACCCAACAAACCTTTCTTCACCCCCAATGGGCTCACCCAACCCCCACTCAGGTTATTCCCATCCAACATGTGCAACACCCACAAGAGAATCCCGCCCTCGCTGCACATTATGTCGACCAGCAGTATGAGGAAGATGAGATTAGGAATAGCGGGGCATATGTCGGGGCATTGACCAACCTTAACCATCCTCCCATAACTGCCCATCCCTTGGTGGCCCAGAGTGAAGTCTAACCAACTGCCGAGAAAGCAGCCCCTATATCCAAAGAGTCAGAGCAGCTGAAAGAACAGTTGGACAAAATACAAAAGCAGTTGATGAAAATGGGTGGTGCTGAAATCCACGCCACGAACTTCACAAATTTATGCTTGTTCGCTGAGGTCCTACTACCCCCTAAATTCAAAATACCGGCCTTCGACAAATATAATAGAATTGGTAATCTTATTACACACCTGAAGTCTTACTGTGGGGACATGTGCCAATACGGAGGGGATGAAAGACTACTAATAAAAGTCTTTCAGAAGAGCTAACAGGTTCGGCCCTGAGGTGGTTCACATCCTTGGAACCCTCAATGATGAAGACGTGGAAAGATTTGCCACACCTCTTTCAAGAACAATATGTCTACAACATAGACATTGAGCCGCGTAAGTCAGATTTAGCCCGTCTGAGGTAGAACCTAAATGAAACCTTCAACGATTATCTTGGACGGTGGAGAGCACTAGCAGCTCAGGTCAAAAATAGAATACCTGATGATGAGCAGATAGAGATGATTTTAAAGAATACTCTACTAGTGATCTCTAACTTTTTGGTGTATCAGCAGCAGTCTAGCTTTGCCGATCTAGTGAGAAATGCTAACCGATGTGAGGATGCCATCAGGGAAGGTCGTCTGAATAAGAACATGCCAAATGGACCTAGTGGAGTTAGGAGGTTTTTAGAGCAGAAGAATGAGAAGAGAACAGGGGCCGATGTCTAGAACATTGCCAATATCAAGCCCAGTAATAATACAACCCCATTTCAATTTCAGGCAACCCCACTAGCACCAATTAGAACTGAGCAGATGCAGAGAATAGGCAATGGGCAAGGAATGCAAATGACTCCGGAGCAGAGGAGAGCCCACTATGATCAAGTTTTTATGCCTCTGGGGCAATCGTTGAGTGTACTTCTACCTCTGTTAGTAGAAAAGAGATTAGTTATTATCCGCCAACCACAACCTCCTCCTCATCCAATCCCAAAGAACTATGACCCAAATACCCACTGCAATTTTCATCAGGTTTCGGGTCACCCGACCGATCACTGCTTCCCATAGAAGCATGCAATCCAAGATTTGATTGACGTCGAAAAAATCATTCCACCTACACCTTCTCAGCATGCGAATATTCACCAGGTGCCACAACCCCCACATCCTACCGGAGGAGCAGGTCCCAGACCCACCGTTGGAATGGTAGAAAATGAAGAGGAGTTTGAGTTTGACCCATCCAATTACATTAGTGATTGGGAGAGTTATGTGGCACCATTGTCAAGGAATATTGAAAGGAACATCGGGGTAATTGAACCCCTAAATTTGTCAGATTATTTCCCCAACCCGACTCAGCAAATTGAACCCTTGGATCTCAGGGCATACTTTCCATTACCCACTCCCGTCAATTATGTGCACATAAATGCATACCAGCCATACACCACTACCCCCGTCAATTACCTAATAAACCATCAGGCCCTAATCCTACACCTGCACCCGTCAGTTATCCATGGCCTGGGCCCACCCCATGCCCCCCAGTTCAGCCATCGGCAAACTCCACCACCCCGGTCAATTACCTAATAGCCCATCAAACCCCCCATCTCTCACCAGCACCTACCAGCTATTGTTGAGATATTTTAAGTGCTTGCTACTGACTTTATTGGAGACAGTGATAAGAATGGGGTGAATGAAAATGAATGAAAGGTGGGATGAAATTACGAAATAGCAAGCCTAAAATATGCACAGTCCTGCAAGATACAGGGCCTGTTGTAGCAAGTTTTGATAAGTAAGAATTTGTCCCATAGGGAAAGTTGATCTAAAGCTCCAAGGGAGTTATCTTTAGTAGGCTCTCCAGATCTGACAACAGATCTGGCAATCATAAATGGAAGGGGATTTAAGGTCACTATAATCTAAATTCTAAGGTGTCCTAATGTCTAAACTATAGAAAGGGTTGAGAAAATGGATGGAGTGTGAGAAAATAAATATAAAAGGATGAGAAGTATGTTATTAGGTACATATCTGATGGGGTCTTGTAACTCAGACTCAGATCTGTTGCTATAGAAATCTTGTCCAATGGCTACATTATCACCAAAGAGGAGAAAGAATCCAACTCATCCCTGTGCCATGATCCAATCCCTTATGGCTATAACCTGTTCACTTTAATGGTCACAGACTATCCAATAGGGGAACCACTATCCAGAGATGGGTCAGAACAAGTTTACCATTGTAGGCACTACTTCATCCAGGCTACAAGCTCAAGAATCCATAGGAACCTCATCCTCTAAAGTTTTGTGTGTAGGGCTAGGCCTATAAAGTGCACGAGCCTGGACACACAGGATCAGCAAGAGTTTGAGTATTAGCTTTTAAGCATGGTTGTTCACTACTTTAGAAAGACTGCAGTGATCCAGTTACAAGCCTACAATCTTTATAGCCAAATCAGATCTGCAATCTGATGGTGGATCTATACAAATATAGAGGAGTCTGTCACTGCACAATCTCTCACAAGGCTATAAGCTCAAGTGCAGAGAAGAAGAATCTGTCTTAGTTTCATGAATTGGCCTCACCCTAGGGCTATAATCTGTCCACTTGAATAGTCGCACACTATCCACAGAGGCTATCCTCCTTACAAAGGTCTCAGACAGAACAAGAACATTGTTGCTGCCACCATGTTCACAAGGCTACCAGCTCAAGCTCCCATGGGGATTCAGATTTAGTTCATCCTATGGTGGGGGAAGGCCTGCAATGTGCCTAACCTCGACACACAGGTCACTTGGATCTAAATAAAACCTTAAAAATAATCCTCTATTGCTTACGATATAACATAGCAATGGGGGATCTCAAGGCAGTAGCCTTGTACAGAACAACTCACAACAAAAACATCATCCCATACATGCAATAAATCCTATTACAAAACTCCATTAAAAACTATACCATCTAATCATACAAAAGGCATAGCCAGGAAGTACTGGACTATGGAGAGAAAGAAAAAGGAAAAAGAAAAACTCCTAAACCCTAACCTTAGCCTACTGTAATTCTACAGTCGGTTTCAAGAAGAAGCACAGAAGTTGAGAAAAAAAAGTCCTTTAAACCTAAGCTAGGCTTAGGCTTATATAGTAGTCGGTTTTCTATCAATTTGGGTTAGGAAAACCCTAATTTCATTAATGCAATTGTGGCCCATTCTTGTCCCTTCGATGCCTCGTGGCATCGGCACGGAGATTAGAGCATTGGAGTGCATGCTCTAATTACTGGAGATTCCCAGATTGCCCCTGCAGAAGTGGGGAGAAGTTTAGAACTCGATCCTTGCTGAGTAGAAAGGATTTATAGATCTTGCCGCATGGTAGAATTGGTGTCGCGAGGTTGCTTTGCCTTGAAGCTCCTGCAGTCGCGGGGTTGGTACTTTGATCATCGCGAGAATACTTTAGGCATCGTGAGATTGGTCTTTGCATTTGAATGGCGCGAGAAATAGCATGAGAATGGCGCGCGCAGTTTGTTCCTTGATGAATCCTGTGGCGATCCTCACGAAGACAACAATGTATATAGGCTTCTAGATCGCGCGAGCAGTTCCATGAAAGTGTGTGTCCCGCAGCTACTGTGCGACAGTCACGCGCTAGAATGTCTGGAGCTCTCTCTATTCAGTGAATTGCGCGACGGTTGCAGAATCCTCTTTTGAGCTGCACGAGAGCTTCACGAGCACTTAAGAATAAGCCTCGCGAGAACCGCGTGGAGTATACTTTTTACTCCTTGCTGACATTCATCTGCGTGCGAACGGCATGGGGACTGCGCGACCAGTTGTTCTGCTCCCTTCAGAAGTCTGCGACAACTGCGCGACTTATGCTTTTTGGTTAAATTGAGCCCTGCAACATCTGCGCGAGGCATTCTTCTTAATTTATTTATGCTTTACTGTGCCTCTGCTGCAGCCAATTCTCTGTCTGAGTTCTACCTTCACATTTCTGAGGGGCTTCTGGGTCAACAGTAGGCTACCTGGCATGGTTAGGGGTTTATTTACAGCTGCTGCTTATTACCTACATAGTAGACTAAAAACACATTTATTAAATGATTAAGGGTCTAACAGAGATTAAGTTAAGGGGTGAAAAGTGATACTTGTCAGGTCTGAACACACCCCCAAACCTAATCTTTGCTAGTCCCTTAGCAAAGCAGTAAGTGCCACTATCGTAGGGATCACGGGTACATTTAGCATATGTACCAAGCCTTTTAAACCCCTAGGTGATCCCTAGTGGAGGAGTGAAGCCTCCTAAGGGTTTTCAATGAAGACACCCACAAACTTCACCGTTAGAATCAGTTAAGTATAGTGCAGATAATGACAACATAGATTCAAATGTTTAAAGTTTCATTCCACACTCATATATGTTGTATCTTCTTAGTGTGCTTGATTTATGTGTGTTTTGAAAACAGATTTACAGTTGCCAAATTACAGTGGGTCTAGACTATATAAGAAATTAAAGAAATATCAGCACAGTTAGAAGAGAATTAGCCTGCAAGATCAGGGCCAATTGTAGCAAGTTTTAAAAGTAAGTGAGTGAAAGATCGTCCACAGAGAATTTGTCTAAAATGTAAGATAAACCTCCAGATCTGGCTCCTTATCCTATCTAGATTACTGATAAGAGGTTTGAATTTGTCACATTTAACTAACTAAAAACAAAGAAAACTTTAACTAAATGATCCAGATCCGAGTTGGGGGAATGATTGAAACAAAGATGGAGAAGTAATATCTAAATCTGATTTGGTCTTTGACAGCTAATGAGAATAATTGCAACTTATCAGAGATGATCCAATCTTCATCTGGCTACAAGCACAGATGTAAGAGAGATAAATCTAATTCAAGGATTAGATTGTACTTATGGTTATGGTCTGTCCACTTTAATGGCCACAAACCATCCAATAGTCTTCAATCCAAATCCTTAATTCAGAACAAGAACATCACTACAAATGCTGTAAGGTACTAGGTTACCAACACTAATTCTTACAGGATTAATGAATCAAGGGAAATCACGTGCAAAACAATGAATCTAAAGGAGTCTAATGTACTCAGGAGATCGGAGGGAACCCTTGACATGAGTCCAATGGAGAATGCATAGCTTACAGTAACCTTTTAAAATTCATTCTTACAATTTACAGAGCATGGCTTAACAGCCCTCGGATTTGCAGTCTTGGATGCAAACTCTCCTTCGAGTTACAGCAGTATCTCACAGCTCTCAAATGCCAGTACAAAGTAGGCTATTACAAGGATTGCAGACAAGCTGTCTGTCTGGGAAATGGGGGATTAGAAATGAAACTCCAAATCTGAATGCCCCAATTGGGCAAATGCATCGTCTCTTTATAGCTTTCCCCAGGTCCAGCTCGGATGTGTATCAACCAATCAGCGGTTCTCAGATCTGTATTGACCAATGGTAGTTGAGCACGAGGATCCAGATCTGTTCTGGCCAATCAGAATTCCTCGATCTGGTTCAGCCAATCAGGTGAAAAGGGCATCAATTCTGTTATGCATTTTGAAAGTTTGTTAGAGTTTCTAGAAGTTCCCGCCAAGTGATTCCCTCTCTAGGTGCTCACGTGGGGTGGAATATTCCTTCGTTTCATGCTTAGAACCCTCTGGAATGTCTCTAGGTTTTAAAATGCATTGGGATGCGTGCAACAGATTACTGAATTGCCCTTGTTAATGCTGTGATTCTCCAAAATACCTTTCCGCAGAGGTTAGGGGCCTTTTCGCAAAGTGCTGTGGCTTCTGAAGCTCTTTTCGCAATGTTCAATCTTCTTTTCGCAGAGTTCAGATGCTCTTCGAATTGTGTCTTCTCCTTTTCGCAAAGTTCAATCTTCTTTTCGAAGAGTTCAAATACTCTTCGAACGCTAAGCCTGGAGCTTTAGTCCTTTTCGCAGAGTTCCAGGTTCTTTACGAACAGTGCAGGTTCTTTGTGAAAAGAACTCTGTAGTGCATTTCTCTATTCGAATTGTTCCCTGCTTCTCTTACAGGTCTTTGCCTCTTCAATTTAGATCTTTCAGCAGCTGATGAGGTTGTTTCTTCACTTCCTTCGGATTGCCATGGATTGTCATCTTTTTGGCACTTTTAAGCTGCTTTTATGGTTAAGCCTGTCTTTCTTGTTAGCTGCAACATAGGCACTCAAAACACTTATTTAGTTCTCTCAAAGGTCTATTAAGACTTAAGTTTAGGGGTGAAAAAATGGTATTTTTCACTTGTCAACACACCCCCAAACCTATGCTTTGCTAGTCCCTGAGCAAAGAGGAAAAAGAATAAAAATAAACAAGGTAAAGAGCCACTTTTGTAAGGAGCACAGTTGCATTTAGAGGGTTTTCAGTGAAGGTACCCACAAACTTCTTCAATAAGTTAGTTAAAATCACTGTAGTTCTTTTACAACCACTCTCCTCAATTGATTATTCACACCTGTATCAATTATTTTGTAAGAAGATTTTTTTCAAAAGAGATATCAGTTTAAAACTAAAATTCTGTAGTAATTCTTGTTACTATTCAGTCGATTTATGTCGGAGGTCATTTACAAGAAAAATTAACAATCAGCAAGCCTTTGATTTAGGAATCCAGCTTTGATGTAGCCTTTAGTCAGTTGAATTTTTAAACCCAATCCTCACCAGGTTTTTCACTCAAAAACAAATGAGAGGGTTATATTATTTCTCACAGCTCAAGAGCAATTACAGTCCTCAAATAGGATTGTAAGCAGGAGCATAGGCATTGCTTTTACTGCTCCTTTCACCATAGACTACACAAATTCTTATCTCCATGTGATAGCTCAATCCATCATTGATCAGTAAGGACTTTTACTTGGGCTTGATTGTGGCTGATGAAAGGGTTGGAAAGGTGTTCATATTTGAGAAGTTAGTCAAGGTTAGGAGGTTCTATACAAACCCATTTTTCTTCAGCATAGTTTCATCTTCTTCTTTTGAATTTCCAGAGCCAAAGTGGCCATCTTTTTCTCTTTCTTTTTTAAACTTCTATTGAAAATGCCTTCTTTCTTTTGTTTCGCTCAAATATTTTTCTTTTCTTTTTCGAATTGGCATAGATTGCATGCCATAGTCCCTCTGCTGTTTCCACATTGCCTTCAACTTTTACCCTTATTTACTATTACATTGTTACTCAACTCTCCTTCCTTCAGCTTTCTTCCCTTTCTCTTCTAACTTCTCGGGGTAGGGTTAGGCTAAATGAATTTGATGAGGTTTATTGGATGAGATTTCAAAGGATTCATTGATTTATACAGCTCAACTGGTGTGTATCAAGGGCAGTTTCAAAAGGTGGGGCTTTGTAAGGTTCAAACTGTCCAAAAGGAGGCCTTACATCATGTCTTTAATATCATGAGTGCTATCAAAATATTTCAATTTGGATATGTGTAACTTCTAGTGTCAGTACGCAGATTCGTACAGTCTAAAAAGCAGAAAAGATTGCCACAACATACCTCCAAAAAATACATTTCAGGCCCAATCCTCACTAGGTGTGGTTTTTATCAACTTCTTGAGGTATATCTTCACTGTTTTCCTTCACTTTAGATTTACTAAAACATCAATTTTCTTTTGGAAATTTCCTGGCATTTACTTCATGAAAGTCTTATTAGAATTACATAAGAAAGTAATTTTAAAGAGTTTTTTAACTTCTTAAAATGTTTTAAAACACCAGGTGTAAAAAATTATCAGGAAAAATTGCTGATCTACAACTGTATTGATGTTAACTCTTTTATTGATTATTGTTGTTTCTGTCACACCCCCAAACCAAAGGGTAGCAGGGTCCACACTGGTCCAAAAAAAATAGAGGAGAAAAATATGCAGGAACAGAAAATAACAAAGGTAATGATGGCAAGAAGACAGACAAAAATGCACAGTAGTATACAAAACAGAATTTTCTATTGCAACTGTAGAACCCAAAAAGTACAATGAAAGCTAATAACTGGGGTCAAAATCTGTATCATAGGTTGGTTCAGGTGGCTCCGAACTGGAGTCACTGTCAGAATCAGAGCTAGAGTCAGTGTTGGAGTCTGAACTGGATTGAGCTTTTTCTGGAATAGTGTTTTTCAACTCAGTATATGTTGTTGCCCAAAGTGTGCCATAATTATATGCATTATAAATCAATAATTAAAGAATTAAAGAATGCTAGATTATATGGATGTTAACTTATGAAAGGGATATCAGCACATTGGGGCTAACACTGGCCTGCAAGATCAGGGCCAATTGTAGCAAGTTTTAAAAGTAAGTATTTCAAGATCGTCCACAGAGAAGTTTGTCTAAACTGAGAGATAAACCTCCAGATCTGTGCTACCAGATCTGGCTCTATAATTATCTAAAATAAAGAATAGATAAAAGAGAGTGTTGGATTGTGTCACATTTAACTATAAGCAAATAAAGAAAAGAACTAATTACATGATCCAGATCCGAGTTGGGGAGGTGTTTAAAATAAGACAAATGCAGAAATAATAGCTTCATGTACTTTAGCCTCTGAATTTTAATGGAGAATCTGTAGTTCAACAGCAGATTCAATCCTCATCGCTACCAGACAGATGTAAGAGAAATAAATCGAATTAAGGAATAGGTTTAGACTTATGGTGTGATCATCACTTAAATGGTCACAGATCTCACTAGGCCCATTCTTTAGTTGAACATGAACATCATGTAAATGCCGCTTGAATTAGGTTACCAACGCTAATTCGGGGGATGATGAATTAAGGGAAGTTGGATGCGGATGAGTGAATCTAAAGAAGTCTAATGCACTAAGGTGAACATTCGTAACCCTCGACATAACTCCAATGGAGAAGACACAAATTACAACCTTTAAAATCCAACGTTACAATTAGAACGGCTTCTTAGAGAGCCCTCGGACTTATAGTCCGAGCTTCGAGAGCCCTCAGTTCTGATCTTGAATCCAACTTGGAAGTACAAATCACTCACAATGGCTCTCAAGGTAAACTACAAGAAGGGTTTACAGGGGGTTCAGATGAGCTTTCTGACCGGAATGAGGGAAACAGACGTGCAAACTCTAAGATCTCGATACCCAAATTGGGCACATGGTTCGTCTATTTATAGTTTTCCCAAAGCCGACTTAGATGTGTATCAACCAATCGTAATTGGATAGATCTGTATCAACCAATAGAGTCGAGCACCGGGATCCGGTTCGGCCAATCGAAATGCTTGATCTGGTTCACCAATCAAGCAGAGGCATCAATTCGTTATGTAATTCAAAATCTGTTTGAGCTTCTAGAAGTTCCGCCAAGTAATTTCATCTTTGGGTGTTCACATGGGGTGGAATATGCCTTTGGTTCGTGCAGAATCTTCCTAATGTCCTTGGATTTTAAAATGCATTAGGCGTGCAAAGTTTCTGAAATACCTTGGAGAAAAATCCCGAATGCCATTTCGCATAGTTTAAGGGCTTTTTCAAAGTAGTTTGGCTCGAAGCTCTCTTAAAAGCATTTTGGCTTCGGAGATCTTTTAGAGTGTTTTCTTCTTTCGCAGAAAGTTCAAGGTTCTTTCTGAAAAGTGCAAGTTCTTCTTGAAATAGTAGAAGTTCTTGCGAATTGAACTCTAGGCTCCCATTCTTCTTCTTGCGAATAGTAGAAGTTCTTTGCGAATTGAACTCTAGGCTCCCATTCTTCTTTGAATAGTAGGAGTTCTTTGTAATGGCTCTCTCTCTTGCTTGGTCTTTATGCGCTTCTTTTAGACCTCTTTAGCCATTCTTTGGTTGTTCTTCACTCCTTCTTTAAACTTGACATGAGTCTCGACTTTTTGATCTTTTGGGATGCTTTTCGGATTTGGACTGTCTGATTGGTTAGAGAAATGCACACTACAGCACTTATTTAGTCCTCTCCAGGGTCTTTCAAGGCTCATGCTTACGGGTGAAAAATGCTATTTCTCACTACTTAACACCCCCCAAACCTAAGCTTTGCTAGTCCACGAGCAAAGAAACGTAAAAGCAAAATAAAGAGCCACTTTTGTAGGAAGCACAGTGCATTTAGCATATGCAACAAGCCTTTTAAACCCCTAGGTGATCCCTAAAGGGGAGTGAAGTCTCTGAGGGTTTTCGGTGAAGGTACCCACAAACTTCTCCATGGGATGATTAACATCAGGCAATATTATCAAATGAGCAATCAAGGAGCGAGGGTTAGTTACTCTTGAATCAATGATGAAACAGAAAAATTTGATTATTGTTTGCAACAGAATTTAAACATTTATAAACCTCATGAATGTTTCAATATTTCCAACTGTGAAACGATCATAGAAAATCATACAAATGTTCCAAAGAAGCTCATCCTATGGATAAAATTAGGTTATAAGTCATACTTAGGGTGCTCAAGTTCCAACCCAAACACTCACCAGTATACTCTCATGTGTTTTTGTTGAGGGTTCATTTTCACTCAAGAAGCGATTACATCTCCCAAATGGATCTGTAAGCATGAGCATAGGCATGATTCTTAGGCAATGGCATCATTGACATCTCCTCACCATAGATTGGGTCACTTCTTATCTCCACATGACTCACTCAACTTTGGATCACAAGGGCTTTTAATCTAGGTTTGTTTGTATGGCTTATGGAGTGAAGTTTCAAGGAAAGGCGGTTTGAGCAGAGAGGTTTGAATTTGAGAACTTCGGAAGAAGCGGGAGATGGTTCATGACTCCACCTTTTGAGTTTAGCTTCTTTCTTCTTCTTTCGAGATTCTCACATTCACGTGATTAGTTCTTTCTTTGATCTTGCATTTTCAACATAAGGTCCCTTTTTGCCTTTTTGCTTGCAACTTTTTTTTACATTGTTTGTCCCTTCTTTTCTCGCACCATATTGCCTGCTTTTTGAGGTATTTTCTCTTCATTTTCTTGATGTTGCCAGAATGGTCCATCTTGATTCTTTCTCCTTTACCTCTCAATTCTCGAGTGAGGAAGGTCAATTGGTTCCATAGGTTCAGTGCAAGTACTTTTGAGTATTTTGATGAAGAATTGTAGGATTCTGACTCAAATGGGGTACAAATAGGCAGATTTTTCTTGGTTGGTTCATAGGTTCAAATGTCCAAAGAAGGCCTTGATCTTTTCCTCGGTTTCATGAGTCTGTTACTTGTTTTAATTTGGAGTTTCCTAACTTCTAGTGGATCTAATGCCTCACAATCCTTTGAATCGGAAAAAATTGCCTACCACTCTCTTCAACAGAGATGGAAAATATATGGGCTCAATTCTCACTGGTTATGGTTTTTCCTTGAGCTTTTAAGTATATCTTTACCTTTTCTCTTCCTTTTGACTTACTACGTCAGATACCGGTATGTTTTTATGGTGTAATCATCATGGAAATGTAGAATATCGCAAGGTTTAGAATGTCTAAATTTGGCAAAGGAATTTTAAATTTTCTAGTTGTCATGATTCTTAAGTAAATTAATACATTTCCTAATTACCTAGGTGATTCTGCTGCCTTATGTTAACTATTCCTAGGCGGGACTTGTCGCCACACCCCCAAACCTATGGGGAAGTGTCCTCACTGGTTCAAAGGTGGCATGGTCACTTTATACCGAAAAAAAAATTGAAGCAAGGCAAAGAACAAGAAGAAAAAAATAGCAGAAAATGACATGGAGAATGGGAGAAAGTAAAGTTTATTAACTAGAAATATTTTACATAAAAAAAAAAAAAAATAAAGAGCAGAATAGGACAGTATTTTTAGGGAGGGGGTGGGGGCGGTGGAGGTGGAAGTGGCGGGGAAGGTTGATTTTTATTTTTCCGAGGAGCCCGAGTTGGGCCTCCTTTTCTTTGGCCAAAATCGCGAGGACCTCTTCAAATTCGTCCCAGAGGGAGCGGATCTGCCGGTGGTGGTGGGTCCGACCACATGGGTAAAAAGTGTGGTGGCTTATTGGCTTGGTTGGCCATTTTGGAAGGGTGGGGAAAGATGTGGGGAATTTGGTAGAGGTTGGTTATTTATAGGTAAGGTGGGGAAGCGAAAGGGTGGGACTTGAATGGGGGCATTGGGAATGCTCATGGCCCGAGAATATGTGGGTCATTAAGTAGCATTAAGCATGCGTGTGGAGGCGGCTAAAGTAACTGCATTTAATTCCCCAATAAGTGCGTAACAACCGAAATTGGGGAAAGCGTGTGAGGAACCGTGTCCACACTTGTTGTTGTAAGGGAAAACAAAGAAAATAGGTGCTCACTCTGATCTAAATGGTAGAATTTATGAAAACGAAACCGAAAGAAAAGAAAAAAAAATTAGAGCGTAAACTAAGAAGCAGAAACTAAGAAGCAACGAAAACAAATGCATGCATACATTTGGGTTTATTCCTCCTAAATCAGCAATGGTCCAGCCAATTGCTTCCTTGTGCTGTTTTAGTACTACCAACCGCTCCTCTTCTTGCTCCTTTCTAAGGGACGAAGAAATAATCACAGGTAGTGTTTGATGATCTCCCAAAAATATATATTTCAGATTTTTGGGCAGCTGTTTGAGTTCCAATCAATTGTGAGAAAAGAGGGCAGCAAAGGTACCTTGGTAACTTGTGGAAGAGGAGAGGAGCAGTCTCCAAGAGAGAGAACTTGATGATTGTTGGTGAGTGCCTTGCACAAAGCAGACTCCGTTGAATTTGATCTCCCTTTCTCGGTGGATCCCCAATCATTTTAAATTCGTGGTGGAGTCTTTACTGGCGAAAATGTTTGTAAAGACTCCTCCACCACTCATCAATGATGTCAACATGGAAACATTCCTCGAGAATTGAGGTTGAGTAATGACATTATACACATTCAATTTAACTTTCATATTTCCAAAAGACACCTCCATGATGCGGACACTGCATTGAATGCATGCATTAGTGGCTGTGAATGGTCTTCCTGTAATGACAGGATGGCGGTGGTACTTTTGGTTGGTTCCATGTCCAAAAAAAAGTCAGGTAGAAAAACTTGTCTACTCTACCAAAACATCTTCAATCAACCCCATAGGTTTCCTTTCGGATCTGTCACTAGTCAGTAACACCACTTGAGTGGGTTTCAATTCTCCCAAACCTAGCTTCTCATAGGCAGATGTAATAGGGAAGCGAGTTGACACTAGCACCAGATCTAGCAAGGCTTTCTCAATGGTGTGCTCCCCAATGATGCAGGGATTGTGGGGATTTCTGTGGTCTTGCATCTTAGGTGGTGTTGCAATTGATAGCACTTGGTTGATTTTCTCCTGACAAAGAAAGGCCTTCTTGGATAAATGTATCCTAGATTGCCTTTTGTGGGTGCACACCTCTTTGAGAAATTTTGCATAGCGGGACTGTTTGATTGCATCAAGCTAGGTAGATTAATTTTAACTTGCTTGAATGTCTCCATCATTTCCTCAATTTTTGTGTTTCCTTTGTCAAAAGGAGACTCGACTTCATTGCATGGGGAAATGGGAGGTGAGGAACAAATTTCTCCTCCTCATCTTTTTCAACAATTTTGTTATTTTTCTTTTTCATTTTTGAATTTTACGATGTAAATCAACGACCATATTGCTATCCAAATTGTTGTTCTCGCACTTGTTCTTCATCTTTTTCCTCTTCACTACCCTTCGTGTTGTTTATTATTCTTCCACTTCTCAAAGTAGTCACAGCTTTGATTTCCTCATGGCCATTTGAGGTTTCTCCAACCATGTACTGTCCCTTAGACTTGTTCACAGGTTGGCTGGGTCGTTTACCCTCTTCTCTCTTAGCCAATGAATTTGAGAGTTGGCCCTGAGTTTCTTCAATTTTTTCAATGCTCGACTGTGAAGGTTCACAGATGAGACAGTAGTTCAAGATTTTGAAGTGAACTCAAGACCTGTTCTTCAAAGGTCGAGGATCTAGGAGGGCAGGTCAGTGCATCACGATGGCTTGTTGTTGGTTAGGCTAAAAAATAATGAGAAACAACTCGTAGATTTTCTATTTGTGTTTAAACTTCTTTTATTTTGTATTTGGTTTTGTAAAAAAATCGCATGCCTAAAAGGGAAATTATAATCAAAACAAATATTAAACACAGAATTTTGGTTCTCAAGAATTTAAAATAGAAAATGAATACAAAGGAGAAGGGGATGCAAACTCAAGCAGATCTGCTCCAACTTTGGTCTAGATGCTCCTTGTTGACTGCTCCAGATCCGCAAACATCCAAAACTGCAGTAGATCCTTATTCAAGTATTGACAAAATAAAAAGAAAAACTCAAAGCACGCCAAATTTGACAAAAAGACAAAAGAGTGGCTGACATTTATTCAAATAACTAGAAGGCAAAGAATAAAAACCGTAAAAAATAAAAAATAAAAATTCTGATAAAGCAGTTTTCTATACAAAACTACTGTAGACATTTAATCAAGCACTTGGAATGCAAAGTGCAGGTTTAAAGCAAAAATTAAAATAAATAAAAATAAACATAGGTTTATCTATTTTAGAACAAACTTCCCCGGCAACGGCGCCAAAAACTTGTTGTTGCCCAAAGTGTGCCATAATTATATGCATTATAAATCAATAATTAAAGAATTAAAGAATGCTAGATTATATGGATGTTAACTTATGAAAGGGATATCAGCACATTGGGGCTAACACTGGCCTGCAAGATCAGGGCCAATTGTAGCAAGTTTTAAAAGTAAGTATTTCAAGATCGTCCACAGATAAGTTTGTCTAAACTGAGATATAAACCTCCAGATCTGTGCTACCAGATCTGGCTCTATAATTATCTAAAATAAAAAATAGATAAAAGAGAGTGTTGGATTGTGTCACATTTAACTATAAGCAAATAAAGAAAAGAACTAATTACATGATCCAGATCCGAGTTGGGGAGGTGTTTAAAATAAGACAAATGCAGAAATAATAGCTTCATGTACTTTAGCCTCTGAATTTTAATGGAGAATCTGTAGTTCAACAGAGCAGATTCAATCCTCATCTGGCTACCAGCACAGATGTAAGAGAAATAAATCCGAATTAAGGAATAGGTTTAGACTTATGGCTGTGATCTGTCCACTTAAATGGTCACAGATCTATCAGCTAGCTGTGGCCCATTCTTTAGTTCAGAACATGAACATCATCAGAATGCCGCTGAATTAGGTTACCAACGCTAATTCGCACAGGATGATGAATTAAGGGAAGTTGGATGCGGATGAGTGAATCTAAAGAAGTCTAATGCACTAAGGTGAACATTCGTAACCTCGACATGACTCCAATGGAGAAGACACAAATTGCAGCAACCTTTTAAAATCCAATGTTACAATTACAGAGCACGGCTTCTTAGAGAGCCCTCGACTTACATCGAGCTTCTAGAGCCCTCGATTCTGATCTTGAATCCGAACTTAGAAGTACAAATCACTCACAATGGCTCTCAAAGGTAAACTACAAGAAGGGATTACAGGGGTTCGGATGAGCTTTAATCGAATGAGGGAAGCAGAGATGAAAACTCTAAAACTGGAAACCCAAATTGGGCACATGGTTCGTCTATTTATAGTTTTCCTAAGCCGACTTAGATGTGTATCAACCAATCGTAATTGGATAGATCTGATCAACCAATAGAGTCGAGCAATCCGGATCCATGCTCGCCAATCAAAAATGCTTGATCCGGTTCACCAATCAGAAACAGAGGCATCAATTCATTATGTAATTCAAAATCTGTTTGAGCTTCTAGAAGTTCCCGCCAAGTAATTTCATCTTTGGGTGTTCACATGGGGTGGAATATGCCTTTGGTCTGGCTCGAATCTTCCTAATGTCCTTGGGTTTTAAGCGCATTGCGCTGCAAAGTTTCCTAAAATACCCTTCGGACGAGCTGCAAATCCCCAGAATGCCATTTCGCATAGTTTAAGGGCTTTTTCGCAAAGTAGTTTGGCTCCAGAAGCTCTCTTCGCAAAGCATTTTGGCTTCAGGAGATCTTTTCGAGGAGTGTTTTCTTCTTTTCGCAAAGTTCAAGGTTCTTTATGAAAAGTGCAAGTTCTTTGCGAATAGTAGAAGTTCTTTGTGAATTGAACTCTAGGCTCCCATTCTTCTTTGCGAATAGTAGAAGTTCTTTGCGAATTGAACTCTAGGCTCCCATTCTTCTTTGCGAATAGTAGGAGTTCTTTGCGAATGGCTCTCTCTCTTGCTTCAGGTCTTTGTCTGCTCTTTTAGACCCTCTTTAGCCATTGCTGAGGCTGTTTCTTCACTCCTTCTTTAAACTTGACATGAGCTGTCAGCTTTTTGATCTTTTTGGGATGCTTTTCGGATTTGGACCTGTCTGATTGGTTAGCTGTAAAATGCACACTAAAGCACTTATTTAGTCTTCTCAAGGGTCTTTCAAGGCTCATGTTTAGGGGTGAAAAATGGTATTTTTCACTACTTAATAGTATACTCCTCAGATTTGATCTTTTTGGTGAGGTCGAGGTGTTTGCTGAGGCTAGTGGTCTTCAATTTTTCTTGGTCCAGTTGGGCTTGCAAAATGGACACCTTCTGTTGCTCAGACCTGACCAGCTGAAATGTTTGGCTCATCAGGTCCCTCATTTTATCTCTTTCAAATTTCATGAAGACTTCTAACTTCCGGATCTGGTTTTCATAAGGGGTACGGATGTAAGCTTGCAAATCAGCTAGCCCCTTTTGAACATCTCTGCGGATATAAGGGTTAGTTTCCATGGCTTTGATGAGGGTGGCATATCGGGGAAGGGGAATGGAATGGTAGGGGACTAAAGGGGCCCGGTGGGAGAGGGTGGAAGAAGTGGTTAGAAGTGCATGAGAGTGGCATGCTCAGGCGGTAGTGGTGGAGGGGATGGCAGATCAACCAATATGACTTCTGGATCTGTTTGAGTGGCCTGTTCAAAGAATTTAGGTACAGGGGTGATGGTGGTGGTTTGGGTTGTGGAAACTAAGGTATGGAGCAGTTCCATGGCTACAGACTGATTGTCTGTGTTAATTTGAAGTTGGGCTTGGATGGACTGGAGGTAAGTAAGGATTTGGGTAATGGATGCAGGTGTGGGAGAGGTGGGCATAGTAGAAACTAGGACAAATGAGGTGGAGGTGCGGTGCAATGGTCAGAAGGGAGAGGTTGGAATGTGGGTGAATGGAGGAGGAGCGAGGTATAGGGGAGGTCCAGGTTCCATGGTTTCAAAAATAGAGCCCATTAAAGCGAGTAGCCAGTGAGGGGTGTCAGGTGTGTGGGGAGGCCTCGGGTGTGGGTGATGGATCGGGAATGTGAGGGGCTTGGGAGCAGAGGAGTGGGAGATGGGGCAATATATCCTGCATCTAATTCTTCTAAAACTTGGGCATTGGAGGGTGAAATGGGTGGTGTGAGAATGGTTGGAGTGGTTGGTGTAGAGGGGGAGTCCGAAATTGGAATGATGGGAAGTATGGGCGAGGGGACAGCTGGGATAGGTGAACTGTCAAGGGCTGGAGTGGGGGAGTAGGGTGTAGGGATGACTTCCTCCAGAGTATGTGCAGCTGCAGGGCTGGTCACCAAAGGGAGGGGGGTTTCAGCTATAAGGGGTGCAGCTAAAGAGCTGGTCACCACAGGGACTGGCAGAGCTGGTTCGGACAACGTTGGATCTGGCAACATGGCAGGGGCAGGCTCATTTGGATGCTCAAATTCAGCTTCAGGGATGGGTTCTGGCTCGCTCACAACTGCAGGGATGATGCCAATTTGAGTTTGCGGTGAGTTCAGGTCACTACAAGCAGTTTCGGTGCAAAGAATAGGGGCATGTGCAGGTTCACCTGCCTCTCTCATCCTTCTCAGCATAGCCTGGCTTGTAGTCCAAGCCTTTTTTCCAAAATTGTGTGGTGTAATGACTTCAAAGGGCTCCTCACTATCAATGTCAAATTTGGCTCGGAGGAGGGCTGTGATCAATCTGCCAAATGGTAGGCCAGCTATCTTCCGCTCTTTCTTTAGCTTGGTACTGACATCAGCCATGGCTTCAAAAATTAACATAGGGGCAATGAAAAACTGCCCCTTGGAAAAATGAAAGAGGGCCTCTAAAATTGGTGATCTTCTCTCTTGGCTGTGCCCAGTGACATAAAAACTACCCCTTAGAATGGAATCCATCAATAGAAATTGGGGAGCAAGGTCTCTTCTCATGATGGACTGCCCCGTGCCCACAATACCTTGAGTTAGATGGGCAGCCATCTCTCTAAAAGAGGCAATTTCGGGAGCAGCCAAAGGGCCAGAGGGATCAAATTGGAATGGTATCCCTAGAGCATTCCCTATGTCTTCAAAAGTCACAGTCAGATCGCAATCATCAATAAAAATGACAAGGGTAGGGACATCAGCATCTTTTTCAGTGACCTTGACTAGGTTTTGGTACCATAACTTTACCATTCTTGGGTAAATTCTTTCTGGCAAGGGGGTAAGGATATTGCTTAGTGAAGCTTCTCTAAGGTATCTTAAGGATGGCAGGCATTCTGGTTTGGTGTCGAAAAAAGTTTCGTCAACCATTAGCTCGGGTATTAGCTTCTGAGCTTCAATGAAGGGATTGGGTAGAACACAATGAATGGGCAGAGGAGTAAGCTCAGGCTCAGGGCTAGCAGCAGCAGGATTGGGTTCCTCATGTCTAATTTTCTTTCCTTTTTCTACCCTGTCCGCTTTATCCATTGAAAGTTTCCGTTTAGCTGAAGTTTTGGTTTTTCCCTTTGCTTTTGGGGTCGATTTACTCACCTTTTAGCGAGGATTTGGGAAACATTGCACCAATGATTTCTCGCTTTTCCCATCCTAAATTGATGTATAATAATGCCCAAAAATAGATCGATACGAACAACTTACTACATGATAACGAGAGAATGGGTAAAGAAATACCGAGATTTAGGGTTTACTTTTGAACAAGTTGTTTGCTGCAAATCCTCCATTATAAGTCGCAATCCTCTTCCGAAAATGCGAGATGATCTAACCAATTAGTTACAAAAAGGGTATTAGACTTGTTGAATCGTGCAAAGAAAGAGCGAAGTAGGGTTTTAGTGAGAGGAGTCGCTCTGCAGAGAGAGTTTGAAATGAAACCCCACCGTCGAAAGGGTTTAAATATACTCAAGGCTAATATCGCAAAGTGCTTTTAATTTTTTGAAAAGTTCCAAAAGAGTCCTTTTTAAAATTGTGAATGGCATCAGTACCATTCGACAAGTTAACAGCTTCAGAAACATCATTTCGCAAAGGAATTAGCTTCAGAATTACTTTTTCGAAAAGAGAAATGGCTTCAGCACCAACTATTCGAAAAGAAAATATTTTCCAGAAACAACTATTCGAAGAGCACATCTTCTCTTTCGAGTAGTTCATTACAGCTTCAGATCTATTCGAAAAGCAAATTGAACTTTACGAAAAGAGAAATATTACTTTGCGACTTGATTTTGAGCATATTTAAACTCTGCGAAAAGAGAAAAAAAAAATCAAAAACAGAGAAAATAAGCACAAACTATGATATACAAACATAATGTACAGTTTTCGGCCATCAGATTTTTGAAGATTCGTGATGATGGATGGGCAGCACAGGTTCCTGGGTATTTTCAATTCATGGTTTGAGCCTCTGACCATTGACCTTTATGATTCTTCCATTACTTGGATCAAGGATGTCAACAGTTCCCGAAGGGGCTGCTTGAATGACAGTGTATGGCCCATCCCATCTGGATCTCAGTTTTCCTGGGAAAAACTTGAGCTTTGAGTTAAATAACCACACCTTAGAACCAGCTGTGAACTCTTTTCTCAATAAATTTTTATCATGAAAAGTTTTGACTTTCTCTTTATATAATCTTGAATTGGTGTATGCATCCAGTCGCAGCTCTTCTAACTCAGCAAGTTGCAATTTCCTGTGATTACTAGCAGTAGTTAGATCCATGTTCAATGTTTTAATGGCCCAAAAAGCTTTATATTCTAACTCTACTGGTAAATGGCATGCTTTGCCATAGACCAACCTAAATGGGGACATACCAATTGGGGTTTTATAGGCTGTCCTATCTGCCCACAATGTATCATTCAGCTTAAAGGACCAATCTTTTCTGTCCTTCTTCACAATTTTTTCCAAAATATGTTTGATTTCTCTATTGGAAATCTCCACTTGTCCACTGGTTTGTGGATGATATGGAGTGGCTACTCTATGAGTTACAGAGTATTTTTTCAACAAAGTTTCAAAATGTCTATTACAAAAATGGCTTCCACCATCAGTGATAATGGCTCTGGGAAAACCAAACTTGGAAAAAATGTGATCCTTCAGAAATTTCAGAACCACTTTGTGATCATTTGTTTTAGTGGCTGTGGCATCAATCCATTTAGATACATAATCCACAGCTACTAAAATGAAATTATACCCATTGGAAGGAGGAAAGGGACCCATGAAGTCTATCCCCCAAACATCAAACAATTCAACTACCAAAATAGGTCAGAAGGCATTGAGTTTCTCTTGAAATGCCTAATTTTTGATTCAGAGACTTACAATGTCAGGCATCCTTGAAAAGTGTAGGCCAATAAAATCCACCTTTGCAAAACTTTGCGTAGTTTTGTTCCCACTAAAATGACCTCCACAAGGTTGTTCATGACACATAGAAAGTATTCTATGGAATTCTTGGTCAGGAACACATTTCCTTATTATTTGATCTGCACAACTCTTGAACAGATAAGGATCCTCCCAGATGAAGTGTTTAACCTTTGAGAAGAAAAGATCTTTATCCATTCTATTCCAATGTTGAGGAATTCTTCTAGTAGCCAAAAAGTTGACTATGTTTGCAAACCAAGGAGTGTGTATACTAATGGCAAAAAGTTGCTCATCAGGGAAAGATTCATTTATAGGCAATCTATCAATCTCAGCAGTTAAAATTCTGGAGAGGTGATCTGCCACCACATTCTCCACCCCTTTTTTATCTCTAATCTGTAGATTAAATTCTTGTAACAAGAGAATTCACCTGATTAGTCTTGGTTTGGTGTCCTTCTTAGACAGAAGGTATTTTAAAGCCGAGTGGTCAGTGAACACCACTATTTGTGAACCCAGGACATATGACCTGAATTTTTCTAAAGCAAAAATAATTGCCAGCAGCTCCTTCTCAGTTATTGTGTAATTGAGCTGTGCATCAATCATTGATCTGCTAGCATAAGCTATGACATGAGGCAGCTTATCTTTTCTCTGTCCAAGGACAGCTCCCAAAGCATAATCTGATGCATCACACATTAGTTCAAAAGGTAATGAATAATCTGAGCGTAATATTGGAGCTGAAATCGCTTTAAGAATTAAGCTTTCATGCACTCGATTGAAAACAAAAGGGACATCTTGGCGACAAATGACAAAGAGGTTTGGTTATTTCTCAAGTCCTTGATGAACCTTTCCAGAAATCCAAAGATGTCCTAAAAACTTGGATTTGCTTAATAGTTTTGGGAGGTGGTAAATGTGCAATTAACTCAATTTTGCTTTGTCCACCTCAATGCCTTTGTGGAAACAACATGGCCAAGGACAATGCCCTGAGTGACCATGAAATGGTTTCTTTTTCCCGACTCAAAACCAGATTGGTTTCTTCACATCTTTGTAGTACCAATTTGAGATGGTGTAAACACTGGGAAAAACTGTCGCCATAGATTGAAAAATCATCCATAAAGATCTCCATAAATTGGTCAATCATGTCAGAAAAAATGGCATACATGCATCTTTGAAAGGTAGCAGGGGCATTACAAAGACCAAAAGGCATTCTCCTATAGGCAAAAGTGAAAGGGCAAGTGAATGTGGTCTTTTCACGATCTTGTGGGTACACAAGAATCGGTTGTAACCAGTATCCATCAAGAAAGCGAAAAAGCTTTTCCGCTAGCTTATCTAAAATTTGATCAATGAATGGGAGGAAATGGTCTTTACGGTCATTGCATTTAATTTTACGTAATCAATATAGACTCTCCATCCAGCTTGTTTGTCCGGGTTGACATAAGCTCATCGAATCGAGGTCACAATGATGATTCCAGATTTCTTAGGTACCACCTGTGGAGGTGCCACCCAAGCTGAATCTGAAATGGGGTAAAAGACCCCTGCATCCAACATCTTAACCACCTCTTTCATGACCACTTCTTGTATATGAGGGTTCAACCTCCTTTGCATTTCCTTGAAGGCCTTGCATCTTCTTCCAAGTGGATTTTGTGCATGCAAGCAATTTGGTGATTCCTCCTAAATCGAATAGTCCACCAATAGCCTTTTATGTTCTTTCAAGACTATCGACTCTTCCTCTTGCTCCTTTGTGAGAGAGGAAGAAATAATGGCAGGCAATGATTTATGATTACCCAAGAACACATACTTCAAATTTTTGGGTAGCTTCTTTAGTTCTAAATCAGGTGGGCTGAGAAAAGAAGGTATCAAAGGTACCTTAGATGTTTGTGGAAGGGGGAGAGTAGCAGGTTTCCAAGAAGAAAAACTTGCTGATTGTTTAAGAGTTCCTTGCACAACATTAATTTCCTCAGAATTGGAGATACAACTTGCTTCTTTTTCAGCATATCCCCAAGCATCTTTGATATCTGTGGTGAAGTCTTCACCCTGCAGAAATTGTTGTAAAGTTCCTTCCACAAGTTCGTCCAATAGATCAAGATGAAAACATTCTTTAGAGCTGAACTGGGGCTGTGTGACTACATTATAAACATTTAAATTTACCTTCATGTTTCCAAATGAGACTTCCATAATACCCGACCTGCATTGAATGCAAGCATTTGCTGTAGCCAGGAATGGTCTTCCCAAAATGATAGGGATGGAAGTTTTGCTTTTGGTTGGTTCCATATCTAAAACTAGAAAATCAGCAGGATAGAAAAATTTATCTACTCCTACCAATACATCTTCAATTATCCCTACTGGCTTTCTTTCAGTTCTGTCTGCTAGTTGTAACACCACATGAGTGGGTTTTAATTCTCCCAAACCTAGCTTCTCATATACAGAATATGGAAGTAGGTTGACACTAGCACCCAGATCTAATAAAGCCTTTTCAATGGTGTGTTCCCCAATAATGCAAGGGACTGTGGGGATTCCAGGATCTTGAAGTTTGGGAGGTGTAGCAATGGATAACACCTGACTAATTCTTTCCACAGCAAAGACCTTCTTGGACAACTGTATCCTAGATTGTCTTTTGTGAGTGCACACATCTTTCAGAAATTTTGCATATGCTGGAATTTGTTTGATTGCCTCAAGCAAAGGTAAATTTATCTTGACTTGCTTGAAAGTCTCCATCATATCATCTATTTTGTGTTCCTTTCATCAGAAGGAGATACTAATTCCATTGCATGTGGATATGGTAAATGAGGAACTCATCATTCATCTCTGACTTTAGAAGTGTTTTCGTAAATTTTTTACTTTTACTTTTTCATTTTTTATTTTTCCGAGGTACATGAACCATCGCTATCACTATGCTCTTCTTGCATATCTTTATCCTCTTCCTCATTTCTTTCTTCTTCAATACCCACTTTGTTATCTATCATTTTTCCACTTCTCAAAGTGGTGACAGTTTTTACTTCTTCATGTGAATTAGAAGCTTCTCCAACCATGAACTATCCTTTGGGATTGTTCAAAGGTTGGCTGGGTAACTTTTCTTCTTCTCTTTTTGCCAAGGTATTTGAAAGCTGTCCCAATTTTCTTCAATCTTGTGAAAATTCATGATTTGAGTTAAAGATCCTAAATTGGAGTGAATTTAGGACTTGATCTTCAAAAGAAAGGGACGGAAGGGTTTGAATCGGCGGAATCACATGTTGTTGTGGAATGGGTCCGAAAGTTTGGTTTGACATAAAAATTTTGCTGATACGGCTGTGCAGTTTTGAAAGGCATTTGATTCTTTGGTTGTTGCTGTTGTTGGGATTGGTAATTCCCCTAGTTCCACCTCAAATTGGGGTGTGCTCTCCATGGATATTCATTTGACTGCATCTGTCCAAATGATTGAGCAGCATGAGCTTGTTCCACCATTAAATCTGGGAACTGTGATGCAGCAAGACATTGGTCAAGTGAATGAGTAGGGGACTGGCATATCAGACATGCCTCCTCTACTCTTGAAATATTTGGAGTTTTAAGTGAGTCCATCAATCTATCAAACTTTGTGGTTAGATTGTCCATCTTTCTTTCCAACTCATTCACCTCATAGATCTTCCCTTTGGTGGGTTGGTGGTTGTTCAACCTAGCAAGATTTTCAATTTCTCTTGATAGAGATTCCTGCTGAGTGGAGTTTTCACCAATCACTTCAAATAAGTCCCAAACCTCTTCAACTATTTTTTGTAAGTAAGTGCCTCCACAGGAGGCATCCACCATATTTTTGCCTTTTTGATCAATTCCTTGATAGAAGCTTTGAACTAGCTGCCATCTTGGAACTTATGATGAGGACATTGCCTTAAAAGTTCCTTAAATCTTTCCCATGCTTCATGGAAAGTTTCAGTTGAATTTTGGGAAAATGAAATGGTACTTTGTCTTAATTGGCTAGTTTTAGACATTGGGAAATATTTGGCTAAAAATTGACATTGTAAATCATTCCATGAAGTGATACTATTTGGAGCTAACATGGATAACCATGCTCTAGCTATATCCTTTAATGAAAAAGGAAAGAGCCTCAGCTTGGTTTCTTTTGGACCCAGTCCAGCTATGTTGAATGTGGTGCAAAGAGCCAAGAATTCATCCACATGTTTGTATGGGTCTTCCTTACTCAACCCATGGAAGGAAGGAAGCATTTGGATAGTTGATGACTTGATCTCATAATTTCCTTCAACAGTAGGAAATTGAATGCAAAAGGGGGAATTATAAGCACCAGGTGCAAAGTAATCCCTCAAAAGTCGAGGTTCTTCACCCATAGTAGCAGAATTCTGTGTTGTTTGCTTGGTTCGTAGTAGCCTTTCAACTTCTAAATTCAATGGGAGAATCTCAGGGCTGAGAGTCCTCCTACCAAACATACAACTCAGAACAAAAAAAAAAATCTGATTATGCACAGCAAACTTTCAGAATTCCTTTCAGTAATTTCCCTTCTTTAAAAACCAGAATATGAATAACTGCACGAGTATAAACAATATAATAGTTTAGTACTGATAAAAATTCAAATGAAAAGCTTAGGTCTATCTATTTTAGAACAAATTCCCCGGCAACGGCGCCAAAAACTTGTTGTATCTTCTTAGTGTGCTTAATTTATGTGTGTTTTGAAAATAGATTTACAGTTGCCAAATTACAGTGGCCCTAGACTATATAAGAAATTAAAGAAATATCAGCACAGTTAGAAGAGAATTAGCCTGCAAGATCAGGGCCAATTGTAGCAAGTTTTAAAAGTAAGTGAGTGAAAGATCGTCCACAGAGAATTTGTCTAAAATGTAAGATAAACCTCCAGATCTGAGCTACCAGATCTGGCTCCTTATCCTATCTAGATTACTGATAAGAGGTTTGAATTTGTCACCTTTAACTAACTAAAATCAAAGAAAACTTTAACTAAATGATCCAGATCCAAGTTGGGGGAATGATTGAAACAAAGATGGAGAAGTAATATCTAAATCTGATTTGGTCTTTGACAGCTAATGAGAATAATTGCAACTTATCAGAGATGATCCAATCTTCATCTACCTACATGCACAGATGCAAGAGAGATAAATCTAATTCAAGGATTAGATTGTACTTATGGTTATGGTCTGTCCACTTTAATGGCCACAAACCATCCAATAGTCTTCAATCCAAATCCTTAATTCAGAACAGGAACATCACTACAAATGTCAGAAGGTACTAGGTTACCAACACTAATTCTTACAGGATTAATGAATCAAGGGAAATCGCATGCAAAACAATGAATCTAAAGGAGTCTAATGTACTCAGGAGATCGGAGGGAACCCTTGACATGAGTCCAATGGAGAATGCATAGCTTACAGCAACCTTTTAAAATTCATTCTTACAATTTACAGAGCACGGCTTAATTTCTCATTTGCGGCCTTGGATGCAAACTCTCCTTTGAGTTACAAGGATATCTCACAGCTCTCAAATGCCAGTACAAAGTAGGCTATTACAAGGATTGCAGACAAGCTGTCTGTCTGGGAAATGGGGGATTAGAAATGAAACTCAAAATCTGGATGCCCCAATTGGGCAAATGCTTCGTCTATTTATAGCTTTCCCCAGGTCCAGCTCGGATGTGTATCAACCAATCAGCGGTTCTCAGATCTGTATTGACCAATGGGAGTTGAGCACGGGGATCCAGATCTGTTCTGGCCAATCAGAATTCCTCGATCTAGTTCAGCCAATCAGGTGAAAAGGGCATCAATTCTGTTATGCATTTTGAAAGTTTGTTAGAGTTTCTAGAAGTTCCCGCCAAGTGATTCCCTCTCTAGGTGCTCACGTGGGGTGGAATATTCCTTCATTTCATGCTTAGAACCCTCTGGAATGTCTCTAGGTTTTAAAATACATTGGGACACGTGCAACAGATTACTGAATTGCCCTTGTTAATGCTGTGATTCTCCAAAATACCTTTTCGAGCGAGCTTAGGGCGTTGAAAGTGTTATGGCTTCTGAAGCTCTTTTCGCAATGTTCAATCTTCTTTTCACAGAGTTCAGATGCTCTTCGAATTGTGTCTTCTCCTTTTCTCAAAGTTCAATCTTCTTTTCGAAGAGTTCAAATGCTCTTCGAACGCTAAGCCTGGAGCTTTAGTCCTTTTCGCAGAGTTCCAGGTTCTTTACGAACAGTGCAGGTTCTTTGCGAAAAGAACTATGTAGTGCATTTCTCTATTCGAATTGTTCCCTGCTTCTCTTACAGGTCTTTGCCTCTTCAATTTAGATCTTTCAGCAGCTGATGAGGTTGTTTCTTCACTTCCTTCGGATTGCCATAGATTGTCATCTTTTTGGCACTTTTAAGCTGCTTTTATGGTTAAGCCTGTCTTTCTTGTTAGCTGCAACATAGGCACTCAAAACACTTATTTAGTTCTCTCAAAGGTCTATTAAGACTTAAGTTTAGGGGTGAAAAAATGGTATTTTTCACTTGTCAACAATATAACACTTAGAGGAAACTGTAGAAATATTTGCAGGTCATTTAAAACTTACAATTTACATGTGTTTGCCTTACCACCATTCATTTAACATTAGAATTTCAATGTATAAAAATTAGTACCCAGCTTGCCTTTAATTCAAAATCCAGGTTGGATACTACCCTAATGAGGATAATATTCAGACCTAATTCTCACTAGGGTCATCTCTCAACATTAACAACCTAAGGGTGTTCTCATTCAAAACATCTCAAGAGCACTTACAGACCCCAAATGGGCCTGCAAGCATGAGCATAGGCAAAGCTTCTAATTTCTGACATCTTCAAGAATTTTTACCATAGATTGGACAACTCCTCATCTCCACATGACAGCTCATTTAACTTTGGATCCACAAGGTCTTTTTGAAAGGGTTGTAATGAGGCTTATGGCTGAGGGGTGTAAAGAATAAAGGGGTAAAAAGAGAATCCAAATTGAGAAATCAGTAAGATAAGGAGTGGTTCATGACTTCACAACCTTTATTTAAGCAAAAACTTCATCTTTCTTTTTATATTTCAGACTCAAAGTGGCCAGCTTCTCCTCTTCTTTTCAATTTTTAGATGATGTTGTCCTCTAGACTTCTCTTTCTTTTTCTCTTTTTAGTTCTTTATTCATTCTTTTGATGAAATGCCACACAACTGCCATTGATACACAACTGTTCACAAGTTGCTTTTCTTCCCCTTCCATAGAATATTGGACCATTCTCAGTATCTTTACCTCCTCCTTTACCTTCTGAATTCTCAGAGTGAGGGTAAGGTTGACTCAAGTCATGAGGTTAAGGTGCAAGTGTTCTGGTGTTTGGGAAGGAAAATTAGGATTTTAAGGCTCAACTAGTGTATGCAAAAGGGCAGATTTTAAAAGGTTGATTTTCAGGCTCAAGCTGTCCAAATGAGGGCCTTGGATCATTTCCTTAGTCTCATGAGTGCTGTCAATTAGTTTTGATTTGGAGATGCACAACTTCTAGTGAAAAAGTCCTGATTCAATCAGTCCTTAGAGCAGAAATAATGCCAAAAACACTCTTCAAAAGATAATGCTGGGCCCAAATCTCACTAGGTATGGTCATCAAATTTAACCCATGGGGTGTATTTTCATCTGTTTCTCTCCTCTTAGGTTCACTGAGTACTAATTGACAAAAATATCTAATATTAACTTCATGGTGGTGTCAAGAATTTTTAACTTTTTATGTTTCGAAAAGTCTGCAAAAATATTTAAATTTTTTTACAATTTTCCTCATTGTATCAAGTTAAGTGGAAATTAACTTTATTGATCTCATTTTTTACCACCATTACTGCAATAAAATTAACTGTTCTATTGGTAGACCTATACTGCCACACCCCCAAACCTATGTGGAGCAGTGTCCGCACTAGTTCAAAGGTGAGAAAATGTAGTAGGTTCCAGGCAGAGAAATAAAAATAAATAGAGAAGAAGTCAAAGAAACAGAAAATGCTATCTGAACAGTGTGGAACTAAGAGAGAATTTCATTAAAAGGAAAAAAAAAAGTGCAAAAAGATGGAAAAGGAAAAGATAGAATGGAGGGGGAAAATGGATCAAGGGAGAGTCGAGGGGGGAGGGTTTGAGGAAGATGGTGGGGGAGATGCAGGTGGATCCATTTTTCTCATCTTCTTCTCTCTCTTCTCCTTCTTCCACTTTTTCTTTTCCTCCTTGGCGAGGATCCGCTGGACCTCATCAAACTCATCCCAGAGAAATTGCAAGGGGTCCGGCTCCTTTGGTGGTGGGGGATCCTCTCAGATGGGGTAGAATTTGATGGGGAACCCGAAGGGTTAGTCATCTGCCATGGGTGTGAGGAGGTATGGACCGCTAGGGTAAGAATAGGAGGGATGAAATGAAGAGGAATTGAGGGCCAATTTAAAAGAGTTGGACTGTGGAACATGAATCGGCGGATGTAAAGTTGTGCCCCTTTTCAAGATTGGCAATAAACGATGATTGTGTGGGGAATGAAGAAACACACAACTGATTTTGGGAGAAGAGGATGAGCAGTAAATGAGTGGTTAAAATTAACCTATGCAATTAAGGGAATCTTGTGGGTCGCGCAGTTGCACAGAGGTAGGTGTGGAGTTGTGTTTAGCGTGTGGTAAGGACTCCATGAGGAGTTCAGATAGGGCCCACAAGTAGGAACGGGAAACCACTTGAATCGTATGAATGAAGTCAACCGTCACATTGATTTCCATATGAAATGATCATAACCACCCAAAAGACATCTCCCATGACAAAATGGCACAAAAAAAAAGTAAGAAAAGAAAAAAAATAAAAAAATTAAACAACCACACAGAACAGATCAATAGACAAAAAATGAAAATTATATTAACTATAAAAACATGTACAATGGGAATTACAAAAACTATAAAAAAATAAAAAAAAAAAACAAAAAACTAATCTAAAATTGATGGTCTAATCTGAATCCGAATCTGTGTAGAAATCCCAGCCCATCTTTTTAGCATGTGCCTTAAGGGCAGCTTTGTCCTGTTTCTTCTTTGCCTCCCATTTCTTTTTCGCTTGGCTGGTGTTTTCTTGGCAGTTAGAGCTTTAGGGGCCCTCACCAGTACTTTTGGTTGCTTGGGTGCTTTTGGTTCCTTGGGTTCTTGAGGGGCTTTTCCTTTTCGCATTGCAGGGGGGTTGCAGGGGATATGCTTTTTTCTTTGCCCTTGGCTTCCTCAGTGGGGGCCACTGGGGATTTTCCTATTTCCTGGGACTCAGGCTAGCCAGGGGAATGTGCCTCTTCAGACTGGGCAGCTGGCTCTTTGCTAACTTTTAATGGGGCAGAAACTTTGGGAGCAGTCCTCTTAGCAGTGACTTTCCTCTGCTTAGGATAAGTTTGCTCTTGTGGACATGCAGAAGAGGCCTTGGTAGGTGGAGGCTGCTCTGGAGGAGGTGATGGAGGAGGGGCAGCTGGGGCCTTCCCTCTTTCTTGCTGAGTCTTTGGTTGTGCCACCTCGGTGGCAGGAGATGAGTAGCTTTAGGCTCTGGGTGCATTTGAAGAGATTGGGGTGGGTTGAGGAACATTTTTGGCGTGCAACACATGATTCAATGAGGCAATCTGAATTTGGTGTTTTAGGAGGTCAGTCTCATGGATATCTTTTTGGATGCTGAAGATATCTTGGGCATTTTTGAGCCTCTTTTCAAACATTCTAGCCCGGGCCTTCTCTGTAGCAGCATTTGCTTTCTCTAAATCCCAATTCAGCTCATGATAAGTAGCTACAGCCTTGGCCTGCTGGTAGGCTTCCAATATGTTAGTCCACCACAAGGAGATGCCCATAAGTTGCTTTCTGTGGGCCTCCTTCATTTCATCAATCTGCTCTAACAGGGGGGTCTCAATGGATTGGCGAAGCTTGGCCATGCCCCTCAGGACATCCTTCCTAAGATAAGAATTATCCCTTATGTGATAGAGGATGGTGAGGTTGGGAGGGCTGTAAAAATGATGTTTTGGTGCGATGGGCAGATAGGAAGTGGAAGGAGGGAACTGTGAGAGGTCCTGGGGGGGAGAAGGGGGGGTAACAGGGGGTAAGTCGATTTGTGGGGGAAGTGGGATAAGGTCTGTGTCAGTCTGTGTCTTTTGTCAGTGTAAGTTGGAGGTGGCAGGATAAGAAGTGGGATGGAGGGTATAGGGGAAATGAGAATGGGTAGGCTCTCGATGGAGTAGGGGTGATGGGGAAATGGGAATGGTGAAAGATATGAAAGGGAATGGGGGTAAAAGGTAATGTTGATGGTGGGGGGTTGCAGTGAGGGAAGTCTGCTTGGGTTTCTTTGTCGGATGTGGGGGTTGAAGTGGGTGGTGGAGGGATGGGTGGGTTGGTTAAGGTGTGTAGGGTGGATTGGATGGAGGTGAGTTTAGTCTGCATCTACTCCTGTTTTTTAGTATTGGTGGATAAATGGGCTTGGATGTCTTGGATAAGGGATAGGATGAGGGTTAATGTGTCGGAGGGAGGTTGGGTCAAGAAGAAGAGGGTACCGTTGGAAAGGTGAGGAAGGCACATGGAAAGTGGAAGGAGGGAAGAAGAGGGGTTCTGGGGAGTGATGCTGTGAGGTAGTTGGGGAGTCTGGGAGAGGGGTGTAGTAGGTAGGCATTGTTTCAAGGAAGGTAGACAGAAAGGCTTGAAAGCCTATGGATGTGTTAAGGGTTAAGTCAATGTCTGTGAGGGGGGATGTAGTAGGTATGGCTAGGGTGGTGGTTTCTTCAAGGTGTGGTGTGTCAATGGGGATAGAAGAGATTGAGGGTGGTGTCTGGGAGATGGTTGGGATTGTCTCAGTGGTCTTTCATTTTTTATAGGAAATGAGTGGAGGGCTTGCAGGTTTATGTGTAGCTGATGGGAGAATTGTTGCTGTGTACTGAGGTAAGGTAGGGGATGGGGAGTCCTCCTAGGTACCAAGCACAGGTTAAGGGGGAGTGGGCATGGAGAATGGAAACAGAGGGGGGTGAGAGATGGATGCTAGAGGGGTAGTGGATGCAGGAGTAAAACGTGGAGGGTGAATGGGTGCTGCTGCAGCGATGGTACTGAAAGGCTCTGGGGGCACCTCCTTGGTAGCAGGGGTAGACCCTGATCCAGCTGCCTCTTCTGCTTGCTTGGGCAGGGCCTGAGCCTCAGCTTTCTTCTTCTTCTGGGCCTTCATCAAGCTCCTGCTGATTTCCCATTGCCTCTTGGCAAAGATAGTAGGGGCAAGGGTGGTCGTCTGCTCAGTCTTTCCTATCTTGTATCCCCCCTTGAGTAACAGTAAAGTAATGATCTTGGCATAAAGGAGTGTGTGAGGCTTCTTGTTTGTCCCTATCTTCTCCACTATGTCTTTCATTGCCTCAAAAATTAGCTAGGCTACATAGAAGCCATGGAAGTGGAGGAGAAGGTAGACACATCCATATGGGGTTCTCGTATCTCGATGTCTGAGCGATGATATGTTCTTTCGCAAGACTTGGTCAATGAACAGCAGTTCAGGTTCCAATTCTCTCCTTTTGATTGAGTCCCTTGTGGCTTTTAATCCAGTAGTTAAGGCCCGTGCAATTATATCAATCGATGCACTCAGAGGGGGCCCATATCCACAGCTAGGATCGAATGCGGCTGGGATGCCCAAAACTTCAGCAATCACCTTGGGGCTCACTAACATATCAAAGTCGTCAATCAGCACCAACAAGCACACTTGTCCATCTTTGTCCTTCTTGACCCTGATGTGCTGATAGAAGAGTTGCACTAACCTAGGGTAGGCTAGTGCTAGAATGCCTCTCATCAATGGCATCGCTTTGCTCATAAACTGTACTACAGGGGCAGATAGAGGTTCCTTCTCAAAAAATAGTACATCAAAGGCTGTTTCAGGCTCCAATAGAATTGACACCATGAGCTCAGAAGGAGCAGGGAAATTAGGGGTTGGTTCCGCCGCCCCCTCAACCACTTCCTTTCCTTTTTTAGGTGACTTTGAAGTTTTAGCCTTTTTAAGGGTGGTCTCTGCCGGGTCCTTGTCCTTCCCCTTTCTCTTCTTTGCAATTTTTGGAGCCATTACTAACTATATCTTCTAGTATGAGAAACGGAGACTGAGATCTAGGGTTTGGTTTGATTTGATGCACAGGGCACCGCGAGATCTCTGAGCAGAGGGCAATAGATGGGGGTGATGCTAGGAACAACTCTGTAGATTTGTGGAGTGAATGATGAGCTGTGGGATTGATGCTGGAGGAGAGAGGGGAAAGAGCGCTAGAAGCTAGGGTTTCACAGAGGGAAGAAGGAAGAAAATAATGGAAAAGGAACCAAGCGCGTGGTTAAAAAACTTATCGTGAAGCTTGGCGCGCTTTGGAACATCTGGTCGCTGGGTTGGAAATGAACTTAGCGAAGGTGTTGATTCAATCTGGATTGTGCGACAATCTCTCGGGCTGACCTTGGAGCGCGCGACAAAATGAGATGAATTGAAATGAATTGCGCGAGCGACTCCCTGGTCTCCCGTCAGATTACGTAAAAAGCTCTGAGGTGCACTTTGAATCTCGCGATAGCCTTAGAATCTCGTGATAACAAATGAAGTAATTATGTTGAATTACATGAGAGTCTCCCAGAGTACACATGAATCTATGTGTACTCTAGCTCTATGTGGATCGCGCGAGAGGTTCTCGGGTACACATGAATCTCGTGACAGCTATTGAATGTTTCCATGTGAACTGCACAAAATTTTCCCAGACTTCCTTTTTAACCTCGCGACAGTCTTAGAATCTCGCGACAACTGATGAAGTATGTTGTCTATAGTGCGTGAGAGTCTCCCAGGCTTCTATTTGGACCTAGTGACACTAAGGTATAAAACAGAGAGCATGTGCTCTCTGTTCTACCCTTTTGCATGTGTGCTGTGGTTGGATCCTAGGCATGACCCTCACCATGGCTACCTCTAGACACATGAAAACTCAATCATACAATCAAGGACAACAAAAATCGACCTCCCACATTAGGCATTCAATAGAAGCTATCAATTGATGAGCAGTAAGAATCAAACCAAGCATCAAAAGTTTAAAACAGATAGGTCCAGATTTAGATGGGACCATTAACAAATCCTATAGAATATAAACAAAAGAAAGCAAGATAAATCAACCAAAAACTAAGTACATATGATACAGTAATGACACACCGGTGGATTAGTTTGAAGAAGGATCCCCTTGACAGTGAATGGTGTCCATGAGTTCAGCAGGTTTTTCAAAACAAGGCTTAAGCCTCTGACCATTCACCTTCAAGGTTCTCCCAGACTTGGGATCCTTGATTTCCACAGCACCAGATGGGGAAACATGCATGACAGTGTAGGGACCTTCCCATCTGGATTTCAATTTGTCAGGAAAAAATTTAACTTTGGAGTTAAACAACCAAACCTTATCACCAGCTCTGAAACTCTTTCTCAACAGCCCTTTGTCAAAGAAAGCTTTGGACCTTTCCTTGTAGATCCTGGCATTAGCATACGCATCCATCCTTAGCTCTTCCAATTCGGACAGCTGCAACAACCTGTGATGACCAATAGAAATTAGATCTAGATTAAAATATTTGATGGCCCAATAGGCCATGTGTTCTAACTCCACTTGGAGGTGACAGGTCTTGCCATAAACCAGTCTGAATGGGGACATACCAATGGGAGTCTTATAAGCAGTTCTATAAGCCCACAGTGCATCATTAAGCTTGTCAGCCCAATCCTTCCTATCAATCCTCACAGTCTTCTCAAGGATATGCTTGATCTCCCTATTTGAAATTTCAACTTGCCCACTGGTTTGTGGGTGGTAGGGAGTAGCAATCCTATGGGTGATAGAATATTTCTTGAGCAAGCTCTCAAAATTTTTGTTGCAGAAATGGCTCCCCCCATCACTGACAATGGTTCTAGGGGTGCCAAATCTGGAGAAGATATTCTGCTTTATAAACTTGAGGAAAACCTGATTATCATTAGTTCTTGTGGTAATGGCTTCTACCCATTTGGAAATGTAGTCCACTGCCACTAAGATGAAATGAAAACCATTTGAAGGAGGAAAGGGGCCCATAAAATCAATACCCCACACATCAAACAGTTTTACAACAAGGATGGGTTGTAAAGGCATTGAATTTTGTTTAGACAACCCTCCTAATTTCTGACATCTTTCACAAGTCTTGCAGTGTGTATTGGCATCTCTGAGAAGAGAAGGCCAATAGAACCCACACTGCAACAATTTGTCAGCTATTTTTCTCTCACTAAAGTGACCCCCACAGGCATTTTCATGGCTCATGGCCAGAATACTAGGGACATCACTTTCGGGAATACATTTCCGAATGATTTGGTCGACACAATACTTGTACAGGCAAGGTTCTTCTTAGAAAAAGAATTTGACCTGTGAGAAAAATAGGTCTTTGTCCATTTTTATCCAATGAGCAGGAATCTTGCCTATAACTAGATAGTTGACAATATGTGCATACCAAAGAACTAAAGATTGAATGACAAACAGTTGCTCATTCGGGAAGACATCATTTGTAGCAAGGTCATCAACACCTTTTTCCAACATAATTCTGGACAAGTGGTCAGCCACCACATTTTCTACACCCTTCTTGTCCTTGATTTCGATGTCAAACTCCTGCAACAGGAGTATCCATCTAATCAATCTGGGCTTTACATCCTTCTTGGATAGTAGGTACTTTAGTGCTGAGTGGTCAGTGAAGATGACAGTTATAGACCCAAGTAGGTAAGGTCTAAACTTGTCCACAGCAAAAACCACTGCCAGAAGCTCTTTCTCAGTAGTTGTGTAATTCAGCTGAGCTTCAGCAAGTGATTTGCTGAGATATGTAATGACCACAGGCAGCTTATCTTTTATCTGGCCTAAGACAACACCAATTGCCAAGTTAGATGCATCACACATCAACTCAAAGGGCAGGGTATAGTCAGGTGTTTGGAGTACAGGGGTAGAGGTGAGGCAAATTTTCAAAGTTTCAAAAGCCTTAAGATATTTAGCAGAGAAGTCAAAGGGCACATCCTGGCAGAGCAGGTGGCACAAAGGTTTAGCAATTTTGCTAAAGTCTTTGATAAACCTCCTATAGAATCCAGCATGTCCAAGGAAAGATCTGATTTGCTTGAGTGTTCTTCGAGGGGGCAAATTTGCAATGAGGTCAACTTTGGCCTTGTCTACCTTAATTCCATCTTTAGAGACTACATGGCCCAACACAATTCCTTGTGTTACCATGAAGTGGCTCTTTTCCCAACTTAAGACCAAATTGGTCTCCTCACATCTTTGTAAGACCTGATGAAGGTGTTGTAGACATTGGTCAAAGCTATCCCCATAAACCGAAAAATCATCCATAAAAATTTCTAAAAATTTGTCAATCATATCAGAAAATATGGCATACATACACCTCTGAAAGGTGGCTGGGGCATTACACAGTCCAAAAGGCATCCTTCTATAAGCAAAGGTGCCAAAAGGACAAGTAAAAGTAGTTTTCTCTTGATCAAGAGGGTGCATAGGGATTTGGTTGTATCCTGAGTACCCATCAAGAAAATAGTAAAAAGCTTTCCCAGCCAACTTATCCAAAATTTGATCAATAAAGGGGAGAGGAAAGTGGTCTTTTCTGATCTTGGAGTTGAGTTTTCGATAATCGATGCAAACTGGTCTCAACTCTCCGCACTTTGTGATCATCATATGCCATATTTCATGGGTACCACCTGGATTGGTGCCACCCATTCAGAATCAGAGATGTGGTAAATTACCCCAGCATCCAGCAATTTAATGATTTCTTTCAGGACCACTTCCTGCATGTGAGGATTCAGTTTCCTCTGCATTTCCCTGGAGGGTGTTGAGCCCTCCTCTAGATGAATCCTATGCATACAGATCGATGCAACAATCCCTCCTAGATCAGCAATGGTCCAGCCAATTGCTTTCTTGTGCTTCCTCAAAACTGTTAGCAATTCCTCCTCTTGCTCACTGGTAAGAGATGAGGAGATAATTACAGGAAATTTCTCATCTTTCTCGAGGAAAGCATATTTCAATGTCTCTGGAAGCTTCTTGAGCTCCAGATTAGGGGCTTGTTGGAGGGATGGCAGGATTGGTGTATTATTGGTTGGAGGAAGGGGCAGCAATGTAGGTTTCCAATTGGAATGCTGCACTAAGCCCACAGAAGACCTCACTAGGGACATGTCTTCTGGTATTAAAGCTATGCTTCCTTCCTCCACCATGTTCCAAACTTTAGTTAAATCAGTGACAATGTTGCCCCACTCCAGTAGAGTGGGCAGTTCTTCTTCAACAATTTCTTCTAGTACATCCACTGCAAAGCATTCCTCATTGTCCAGCTGAGGGTACTTTGCACTGTTGTACACATTAAGCTCAACTTTCATATGTCTGAAAGTGACCTCCATGATCCCAGACCTACATTGAATGCATGCATTGGTAGTGGCCAAGAATGGTCTGTCTAGAATAACAGGTATCGGGGTTGTACTCTTCTTGCAGCCCATGTCCAAAACTAGGAAGTCTGCAAGGTAGAAGAACTTGTCTACCCCCACTAAGACATCCTCAACCACTCCCATGGGTTTCCTCTCAGACCTATCAGCCATCAATAGAACAATGGGGGTGGGCTTCAACTCCCCCAAACCTAGCTGCTGATACACACTGTAAGGCAGCAGGTTAACACTGGCTCCAAGGTCTAAAAGGGCCCTTCCAACCGTATGGTCTCTAATAATACAGGGAATAATGGGTATCCCTGGGTCTTGAAACTTCTCAGGAATTTTCATGGTTAATATAGAATTAACTGTATCAGTTGCAAAGACCTTCTTGGACAAATGGCCTCTGGCCTTCCTTTTTTGAGTACAAAGGTCTTTCAGAAACTTTGCAGAGGATGGGACCTGTCGGATTGCATCAAGCAGGGGTAAATTTATCTTGACCTGCTTAAAGGTCTCCATCATTTCCTCGATCTGTGCCTGCCCCTTATCAAAAGGGTCAGGACCACTCAAAGCTTGAGGAAATGGCAGCTGAGATACTATTGTTTCCTCAGCTGCAAGCCTATGACTGAACTTTTGTTTTTTTCTTTTTTCTATTTTTATCTCCTGCCGAGGCTCAACTACAACCTCTTTATTTTTTCCTTCTTCAAGGGTAGCAGGCAGTTCTTGACTCTGTACTCTAACAAAGTCCTTATCACTTTCACTCGACATGTTTTTTTGAATGACCTCTCCTTGTTCCTTTCCCACCTGGTTGTCTACCAACTTGCCAGACCTTAGGGCTGTGATGGCATTAGCCCCCTCAAAATTTGAGGAGCCTTCTCTGATGGAATACTGGCCCTTAGGGTTGGCTACTAGCTGGCTTGGCAACCTGCCCTCTTCTCTTTTAGCCAAGGCATTGGCTATTTGGCCAAGTTGTTCTTCTATTTTCTTTATGCTTTGAGTGTGAGAAGTCACAGTCTGATTGAAGGGTCCAAGGCTTTGCAATTGGGCCAAAACCTGGACCTCGAAAGAAGCACTATGGGGCTGAGGTGGGGGAACTACCAATTGATTCTGTTGCTACTGGAAATTCGACCTTGGGTTATATCCCTGGTTAAACTATTGTTGTGTCCTTTGAGGAAAGGCCAACATCTGTTGTGGCTGTATGTAATTGTCTTGCCTCCACCTCAAATTTGGGTGGTCTCTCTATTGGTAACCAGCATTTTGGTGCTGCTATCCATATGGTTGTTTATTGTAGCCACCAGATTGTTGTTGTCCAAAAGATTGGGCGACGATGTTCCATTACATACTGTGGATGGGACATTCTTCTCATGACATGCCTCCATCACTTGTGCAGCCATTATGGGTTGCACCATAATAAGAAGTTTATCAAATCTTTCAGTAAGATTGCATTTGCATTCTCAGGTCATCATTTCCCCTAACTTCATACATCTTTCCTTTTGAAGTTTCAACAAGCCCCAGCTTAGGAGAAGGCTCTTGAATAGTTCTAGATGAGGACATCTTCTGGAAAGCATTTTCACTTATGACCTCGAACAAGTCTCATGCCTCATCAGCTGCTTTATGCATGTACGTTCCACCACAAGAGGCATCTACCATGTCTCTGCTTTTCTCATCAATCCCATTGTAGAAGCTCTGGATAAGCTTCCAGTCAGGGATCTTTGGTGGGGACATTGTTTGAGCATCTCTTTAAATCTGTCCCAGGCTTGGTTAAAATCTTCAGTTGGGGATTGGGCACAAGCAAGTATGCCATTCCTCAACTCGCTGGTTTTGGTCTTTGGGAAAAATTTAGATAGATATCTTGTTTCGAGGTATTTCCAGGAAGTGATGCTATTGTTTGGGAGAGTAGATAACCAGGTCATGGCCCTGTCCTTTAAGGAAAAAGGAAAGAGCCTTAACCTAGTGGCTTCTGGTCCCAAACCAGCAATGGAGAATGTCGTGCATAGGGCTAAGAACTGGTCAATGTGCTTGTAAGGGTCTTCCTTGCTAAGCCCATGGAAAGAGGGAAGCATTTGGATGATGGAAGTTTTGATCTCGTAGTTTCCCTGAACATTTGGGAATTGAATGTGAATGGAGAATTATAATCATCCAAAGCATTCAATTCCTTCAGTGTTCTAGGTTGTTCTTCACCCATAACTGTTGTCTCAATTTCAATAGGGGGCTCAAATGTGGTGCGTCTGTGCCTTCTGGGTCTTCTACCCCTTTCTATCTTAGGGTTAGCAGGCTCTAATGTAGGACTGAGGGATCTCCTTCCTAACATGCACACACACCAACAGCAGGGAAGACTATTCACAAGCACATTGCACTTAACAAAAATTGCCACTATCCTAATCAACTGCTATGGAATCTTCAAAGGAGAAATAAACTAAGGTTTTAAAGGTTAGAGGAGTGCAAACTGAGGTAGCTAGACTCCCAGTGCAATTCTACTCTCCTTCTCTGCTACTGTCCAGATCTGCAAGAAAAGTTCCAAATGTAAATCAGCAGTATCAATTATTCACAAGTACAACTACCAAAGAATAAAGAATACAAAAATCTAGAGTCTACTATTAGATCAATATTCCCCGACAACGGCGCCAAAAACTTGTTGAGATATTTTAAGTGCTTGCTACTGACTTTATTGGAGACAATGATAAGAATGGGGTGAATGAAAATGAATGAAAGGTGGGATGAAATTACTGAATAGCAAGCATAAAATATGCACAGTCCTGCAAGATACAGGGCCTGTTGTAGCATGTTTTGATAAGTAAGAGTTTGTCCCACAAGGAAAGTTGATCTAAAGCTCCAAGGGAGCTATCTTTAATAGGCTCTCTAGATCTGACTACAGATCTGGTAATCCTAAATGGAAGGGGATTTAGGGTCACTATAATCTAAATTCTAAGGTGTCCTAATGTCTAAACTATAGAAAGGGTTGAAAAAACGGATGGAGTGTGAGAAAATAAATATAAAAGGGTGAGAAGTATGTTATTAGGTAAAAATCTGATGGGGTCTTGTAACTCAGACTCAGATCTGTTGCTATAGAAATCCTGTCCAATGGCTACATTATCACCAAAGAGGAGAAAGAATTCAACTCATCCCTGTGCCATGATCCAATCCCTTATGGCTATAACCTGTTCACTTTAATGGTCACAGACTATCCAATAGGGGAACCACTATCCAGAGATGGGTCAGAACAAGTTTACTATTGGAGGCACTACTTCATCCAGGCTACAAGCTCAAGAATCCATAGGAACCTCATCCTCTAAAGTTCTGTGTGTGGGGCTAGGCCTACAAAGTACACGAGCCTGGACACACAGGACCAGCAAGAGTTTGAGTATTAGCTTTTAAGCATGGCTATTCACTGCATTAGAAAGACTGCAGTGATCAAGTCACAAGCCTACAATCTCTATAGCCAAATCAGATCTGCAATCTGATGGTGGATCTATTCACTATAGGGGAGTCTGTCACTGTACAATCTCTCACAAGGCTACAAGCACAAGTGCAGAGAAGAAGAATCTGTCTTAGTTTCGTGAATTGGCCTCACCCTAAGGCTATAATCTGTCCACCTGAATGGTCACAGACTATCCACAGAGGCTATCCTCTTCACAAAGGTCTAAGACAGAATAAGAACATTGCTGTTGCCACCATGTTCACAAGGCTACCAGCTCAAGCTCCCATGGGGATTCAGATTTAGTGGATCCTATGGTGGGGGAAGGCCTGCAATCTGCCTAACCTGGACACACAGGTCACTTGGATCTAAATAAAACCTCAAAAATAATCCTCCATTGCTTACGATATAACATAGCAATAGGGGATCTCAAGGCAGCAGCCTTGTACAGAATAACTCACAACAAAAACATCATCCCATGCATGCAATAAATTCTATTACAAAACTCCATTAAAAACTATACCATCTAATCATACAAAAGGCATAGCCAGTAAGTGCTGGACTATGGAGAGAAAGAAAAAGGAAAAAGAAAAACTCCTAAACCCTAACCTTAGCCTACTGTAATTCTACAGTTGGTTTCAAGAAGAACCACAGAAGTTGAGAAAAAAAAGTCCTTTAAACCTAAGTTAGGTTTAGGCTTATATAGTAGTCGGTTCTCTATCAATTAGGGTTAGGAAAACCCTAATTTCATTAATGCAATTGTGGCCCATTCTTGTCCCTTGGATGCCTTGGGGCATGTGCATAAAGATTAGAGCATTGGAGTGCGTGCCCTAATTACTAGAGATTCCCAGATTGCCCTTGCAGAAGTGGGGAGAAATTTAGAACCCGATCCTCGCTGAGTAGAAAGGATTTATTTTTCTTGCCGCGTGGAAGAATTGGTGTCGCAGGATTGCTTTGCCTTGAAGCTCTTGCAGTCGCGGGGTTGGTACTTTGGTCATCGCGGGAATGCTTTGGGCGTCGCGGGATTGGTCTTTGCATTTGAATGGCGCGAGAACTGGCACGAGAATGGCGCGCGCAATTCGTTCCTTGATGAATCCCGCGGTGATCCTCGCGAAGAGAACAATGTACATAGGCTTCTGGATTGTGTGATCAGTTCCTTGAAAGTGTGTGTCCCGCGGCTACTGCGCGATAGCCGCGCGCTGGAATGTCTGGAGCTCTCTCTATTCAGTGAATCATGCAATGATTACTGACTCCTCTTTTAAGCAGTGCGAGAATGTGTGAGAGCTTCGTGAGCGCTTAAGACTGAGCCTCATGAGAACCGCATGGAGTATAGTTTTTACTCCTTGCTGACATTCATCTGTGAGGGCGTACCGGTTCTTCAAGTCTCCTTGATAATCGACATATTCTTTCTGGTTAAATTGAATCCTGTGACATCTGCACGAGGCATTCTTCTTAATTTGTTTCTACTTTACTGTGCCTCTGCTGTATCCAATTCTCCATCTATGTTCTACCTTAACATTTTTGAGGGGCTTTTGGGTCATCAGTAGGCTTCCTGGCATGGTTAGGGGTTTATTTGCAGCTGTTGCTTATTACCTACATAGTAGACTAAAAACACATTTATTAAATGATTAAGGGTCTAACAGAGATTAAGTTAAGGGGTGAAAAGTGGTACTTTTTAGGTCTTAAAAGCTATCAATGCCCTACTTTTACCTCCTTCCCCCCGATACCACCACCCTCAAGCTTCACCACCCCCATCTGGCCCAATTTTACCACCCAACCCGCTACCACCAAAATAAACCAAGTGTTGCCCACACCTCCTAAGCCCGTAGTACAAGTGCCTCCGGCACCGACAGCTATACCATTTTAGATATCGGGACCAGCCTATGATCCTCACCAGGTCTCGCGGAGTTATGAACAGACCAACGTTAACACCAGCAGCAGCAGCAGAGAGGGGGCCGTGGAATTTATTACCAGGTCAGGGAAGATATCAAAATAGCCCGAAGCACCAGCGGTAGTGCAAGCCCTGACAGAGGGGAAGAAAGATAGCGCAGTGAACCCATTCGAGAAAATGAGTCAAGAACACATACTAGAGACTCAGCTGAGAAGAATGCCCGCCGATATAACCGTTTGGGATTTGTTGATGACGTCCCCACTCCATTCTCAAGCATTAATGGGGGCATTAAAAATTGCTCATGTGTCACACCAAGTCCGCCTAGATGAAGTCGGGCAGAGAATTGGGCAAGTGATGGCTCCAAATGCATTCTTGTTCTCTAATGCTGATATACCTGAGGAAAGATGTAGCCACTCGAAATCCTTAAACATAACCGTTGAGTTTGGAAATATGGTCATTCCCCTAGTTTTTATTAATAATGGGTCTGCATTAAATATATGCCCGTTAAGAACCGCCATCAAGATCAGGGTCGATCCATGCATGTTGAGGTCCACGAGGACTAGCGCTAGAGGTTTTGACAATACCAGGAGAGAAATAATGGGAGAAGTTGATCTTGAGCTGTTGATCAGGCCAATGACCTTTTCCATCTTATTTCAAGTAATGGATATCAAATCCTCGTTAAACTTATTGCTGGGGTACCCGTGGTTGCACAAGGTCGGAGCCATACCTTCCACTTTGCCCTAGAAACTGAAGTTTGCGTCTGGGCACAAGATCATCTCGATCATCGGCGAGGAGCACAATGAGAAAGAAAAGGCCGCTAATAGCATCGAAAAACCCAATATGTTGGATGTGCCGCACACTGCTGAGGACGTTGACCTCCAAAGTTTTGAATATGAGGTATCGGCGATACTCCCGGAGCCCATTGAGGGCATCATGCCTAAGACTAGAGGCGGAATGGTAGCGGTAGTGGCTATGCTCCAACATTGGGTCTATAAAAAAGGAAGGGGTCTGGGACACATATTACAAGGAAGGAGAGAGTCAGTCGTTGCTAAGGGGTAGAAAGTCCCATTTGGGCTAGGATACAAGCCCACAGAGGAAGAGGTCCGAGAGGCCAAAGAGAAAGCCAGGGTCTCTATAGCTGCAAGAGCTCGAGAAATCAACATAGAAGAGAAACCTCGCCTTAGGCCGCACATCAGGGATTCCTTTGTCAGTGCAAGGGTCATAAAGATTGATAGAAATGGGGTAACCCATTTGATCCCACACATGCCCATAGCCCCAATCCATCCCACCAATCCCCAGATCTCCCTTCCCAACCTGGAGATAGATTTAGCTGCCTTATCCCTCTTTGAGGAATGACGGCCAGTACCTGAACAAACTCCCCCGGTGGTAAATCACCACAAAATTGAGTTATCTTTTGAGGACATCATCTCAGACGAAATGGGGATCAATATGATAGAGGCTGACTCCAATAAGCCATATCAGTCAGCACCCTCCATCCCAACAGGTAAAGGAGCGGCCCCTCAGGTACGCAATTGGGCATCTTTACCCCAAACCCTGGGAGCAGGGAGTGGCCTAACATTTGGCACCCATTTCCCAAAAAAAAAAATAACCTATAAAAAGTGAGTTAAGCCCTTGGAAGGCAATACCTTGTATATATAGCAACCCGCTTTGCCAAGGGTCCGTCTTCGGAGAAAATAAAAATCTCAAAAACATTGAAAAAATATAAAATCCCAATACAATTGAAAAAATACAAAGCCCAAAAATATTGTCTTTTAAGATTCTAGATAACATCCCACAAAATGATGCCTTAATTGAAATACCCATCCCACGTAAAGTCACCCCTTTCCTATAGAAATATAAGAAGAGGTAGGAGTTACAAGTCTAGACGAGGATAGTCCTTTGGAGGAGCTCCGCAATGAGCTCCTTGACCGGTTTGCCAAATTTGAGCATGGCCCTACCCCCATTGTCGAAGAAACAGAAGATATCAATTTGGGGACTGAAGAGATTCCCAGAATAACCAAGATCAGAATATCGCTATCTCCCGAAGAAAGGAGAAGCATGATCGACTTCCTACGGTCATATCAAGACATTTTTGCTTGCTCATACAAGGACATGCCTTGTTTGGACACCGATTTAGTCGAGCATGAGTTGCCTCTCTACCCTGATATGAAGCCGGTTAAGCAAAAGCTGAGACTTCTCTGACTCAAGTGGATGTTGAAAATCAAAGACGAGGTCATCAAGTAGTATGAAGTAGGGTTTCTCATGGTATCCAAGCACCCGCAGTGGCTAGCCAATATCGTGCCTATGTCGAAGAAGGAAGGAAAGGCTCGCATGTTCATCGACTTCTGCAATTTGAATAGGGTGAGTCCGGAGGACGACTTCCCATTGCCACACATCGACATCTTGGTCGATAATACTGCCAAGCACGGGTTGCTTTCTTTTATGGACAGATTTTCAGGATACAACTAGATAAAGATGGCAGAGGTTGATCGCGAGAAGATGGCATTCATTACCCCCTGGGGAACCTTTTGCTATCGAGTCATGCCATTTGGGCTGAAGAATGTCGGTGCAACGTACCAGAGAGCTATGACTGTGCTATTTCATAACATGATGCACCAAGAAATTGAAGTATATGTCGATGATATGATAGCCAAATCACCGGGGCTAGGCGATCACTTAACAAACCTCCAGAAATTGTTTGAAAGGTTGAGAAAGTATAGGTTACGTCTGAATCCACAGCAGTGCACATTTGGTGCCATGTCTGGAAAGCTATTGGGGTTCATCGTCAGCAGGAGAGGGATTGAGGTCGACCTAGTTAAAGTAAAAGCTATCACTGAAATGCTACCACCATCTACCAAGAAAGAAGTTAGAGGGTACTTGGGGAGAATACAATATATTAGTCGGTTCATTGAACTGATAACTTTAATCTGCACACCGATCTTCAAGCTACTAAGGAAGAACTCACCCGTTGAATGGAACGATGACTGTCAGGCAGCATTTGATAAAATCAAAAGCTACCTACTTAACCCACCTGTTTTGGTACCACCTGAGTTGGGGAGACCACTCTTAATGTATCTCTCCACGATGGAGGTCTCGATGGGATGCGTCTTAGGTCAGCATGACGAGACGAGAAGAAGAGAGTAGGCCATCTACTATCTGAGTAAGAAATTTACTGATTATGAAACATGCTATTCTCATCTGGAGAAAACATTCCTAGCTCTTGTATGGGTTACTCATAGGCTCCACCATTACTTGTTATCCCAAGCCGTTCTACTTTTAGCCCGAATGGACCCATTAAAATACCTGTTTGAGAAGCCCGCTCTCACTAGCCCGACTACACGCTGGCTGCTCTTATTATCTGAGTTCGACAACACGTATGTCACTCAGAAGTTGATTAAGGGGTAGGCACTCACGATCATCTTGCCAACAATCCTTTGCCAGATTATGAGCCTTTGAGAACTGAATTCCTCGATGAGGACATCCTATCCATGACGGAAGATGATACCGAGAAAGCAGAGGAATCTTGGGTAATGCACTTTGACGGGGCAGCAAATGCCGAAGGTTAGGGAGTTGGCACCATTTTAATCTCACAGAAAGGATCCCACGTACCCGTCTCTATCAAGCTCAACTTCCCTTGCATTAATAACATGGCTGAGTACGAAGCTTGTGCCGCTGGTCTGTAGGTGGCTCTTGGTCTGAATGTAACTCACCTTTTAGTGTTTGCTGATTCACAGTTGATCATATGCCAGAGAAATGGTGACTGGAAGATGAAAGATGAGAAACTGATCCCTACCATGAGCACCTTGAGGATCTGATAGCTTGCTTCCAAAATGTGACATTTCAGATGTCCCCCAAATAAGGAATCGCTTTGCCGATGCACTAGCACGTTGGCATCATTGATAGAAATCACGTCTAGTGCTGAGATGAAGTTGATCATGATCGACCAAAGGAATGAGCCGACCTTCTGCCTACAGATTGAGGAACCTAAAAAGCCAAATGATGAGCCACCTTGGTTCTCAGATATCAAGAATTTCATCGAGACACTAACTTTCCTTGAGAGTAAGTCCAAGAAGGACCGACGAACCATTCAACGTTTAGCAGTAGGTTATGTCATTTGTGGGGAATGCCTTTATGAGCGATCGTACAATAACAACTTCCTCAGGTGCCTTACAGAAAATGAAGCAATTAATATCATGAAGGAAATTTACAAGGGAGTATGCGGAGCCCATGTCAGCGGTCACATGCTTGCCAAGAAAATTCTACGGCAGGGATACTTTTGGACTACTATGGAATCAGATTGCAATAAACATGTTCAGAAATGTTACAAGTGTCTCGAACACTCCAGTCTAATACATGCTCCTGCCATCGATCTTCACTGCATGACCACTCCCTGGCCATTTGCTACCTAGGGCCTTGACATCGTCCGAATGACTAATCCAAAAGCATCAAACAGGCATTGATTCATCCTCATCACCATGGAATACTTCACCAAATGGGTAGAAGCGGTCTCATATGCCAACATCACGACCAGTCACATTCAAAAGTTTCTCAAGAATAATATTGTGTGCCGATTCGGAGTACCCAAGGATATCATCACAGACAATGGCACCAATTTTGTGAATAAACGCATTCAAGCTTTCTGCTAGCAGTACAAAATCAAGAACCATTGCTCATCACCTTATCGGCCTCAAACTAATGGAGCCGTGGAAGCTGCTAATAAGACGGTTGTCCGCATCCTTGATAAGATGGTCGTCATTTACCGAGATTGGAGTGAAATGTTGTCGTTTGTTTTGTGGGCCTACAGAACATAGATCCATACGGCTACAGGGGGAACACCATTCTCCCTTGTGTATGGAACTGAGGTCGTCCTACTGGTTGAGGTTGAAGTACCCTCACTCCAAATTTGCATGGAATCAGGCTTACCCGAAGCACAGAGAGAGAGATCCCGCTTCGAATAATTAAACTTATTGGACGAGAAGAGACTCCAAGCCTTGTGCCATACTCAAGTTTACCAAGGGTGAATCGCACGTGCTTACAATAAACGTGTCCGCGGTCGAAATCTAAAGGTAGGAGACACTGTGCTGAAGAAGATCTTCCAATCCCTCCATGTCGATCCAAGAGGGAAGTTAAAGCCATACTGGGAAGGTCCTTACGTCGTTCGAGAGGTGCTACCGGGATATGCCATCTGCCTCACCACCATGGACGGAGATCATCTTCCTGCGCCCATCAATGTTGGATACGTCTGACGATTTTACGCTTAGTCTATCGCGATAAGGTAAGTATTGATGAAACAAATACATGACTGCTTAAGAACCACCCAAAAGAGGCCATCATTCTAAACACAGTAGCCAAAAAAGCATCCCTAAAAATGATGATATCCTTTGCTACCCATTTGAGCCTGGGCCTTTCTTTCAATAACCCCCTTCTCATAAAAAAATATGTGTGTACATATACAAAAAAGAGGAAGTAAAGTTACCATCAAAATTAAAAAAAATCGAAAAAGCAAAACCTCAAAAAGTAATTGCTTGAAATGGAGCAAAAAGAAAAAAATGTAGAAGAATCACAGGGCATATATAGTAAAACCCCCAAGGAAGAAAGTATTTTGAGAAAACTGAGCCGTATCAAGAAAACCCTTTTAGCCCAGCATACCTTCAAATCCTAACCTAACCCATGGCCAAGCTACACCCTAAAGAAAGTCCTCTTTTAGGTTTACAAGCAATCATAATATCTATTAAGTCAACACAAGCCAAGTTGTGAGACGACACCAAAACCCCGTCTAGTCGGCTATGATGGAATCGACGTCTATGTCATGGCTGTTGAAAAAAAAATAAAAAAAATGCAAGCTCAAAGCAAGATGGACGTGGTGAAAACCCGAAAGGGCGCTACAGGTAAAAACAACAAGTTTGTGCAAACTAGGTGAAAACCCGAAAGGGCGCTTGGGGTAAGAGAGATAAACCCATGGACGTGGTGAAAACTAAAAGGGGCGCCAAGGGAAAAAAAGGAGATAAATAAAAAAGAAGAAAAAAGAAAAGAAAAGAAAGGCTTGCACTGATTGAGAAGATTGATGCTTAAGGAGCCCTCTTGGTTACTCTCTTTGAAACCCTTTTTTCGGCTGGGCCGCTCACATTAGTTCAAGACGGGTCCCGACCAAGTGTGTCTTCAAAACCACTTCGTCAAACGTATAACCCAAGGTAAGAAGAAAGGTTTGACTTAGCCCAAAGGGATTGACGTTTCGGTCTTGGTGAAATTGCTGAAACTCACTCAGGCCCGACCATATGAAAGGGTTCAACTATGCTCAAAATGGGGCCCGTTACTTCACCTCATTGATAAGGCATCATCAAAAAAACAAAGAAAAAAAAAAATCAAGAAAAATCCAAATACAAGAAAATATATGTATATATTTATGCTCTTTCTCATGTACATAGTTACAACATCTGACTTCCATCTCAAAAATGGAGAAAAATAACAAAAAATCTCCGAAAACAAAAATCCAAAACATATATTGAAATTGAAAAAGTGTAGGTAAAAATTTACTTCTCCTTCTGTTATTTAGGGTGGATTTTCTTTATATATGTATAAACAAAAAAAATGAAACTGACGTTTTCTTAAGAATGTACAGGAACATCAAAATGGTCCGAAGCCTGGAAGACGGCAACCTCTCGGTGATGGACAAATCAAATGAAGCACCTCACCACCAACGTCAGTTCTATTTAAAAAAAAAAAGAGAAAGAGAAAAAAAATCATAGTGAAAAAAAAAATTAAATAAAAAAAATTATCAATCTATGAACTTTTTACGCAGAGCTACGCACTTGCAAAATTAATGTCCTCGGTCTAAGGTTCGCCTTGGATGCATGGATCTTATTTCAAAGTAGGAGCAACGGTGTCAATTTTGATCAAACAGTTAATACTTAGATCGGATTGATTCCATTGCTATATCTTTGCCCTGATCTCTCCGTATTTTCGTTTCAGGTGAACTTGAGTGCCTTGTACTTAAAGTTCATCACATGATATTTTCAGAGGTGTAGACTCATGGTCTGCACTGTCCGGCCGAGCGCCCTACGGGATTTGAGGTCCGGATAACTCCGTCCTCTAAAAGATCCATTGTTGGATTGATTCCAACTTGTCAGTTACGAAACTACGTCAAACAACTATGTGCAAATATGCATGCAAAAGAGCTCATTCCTTTTATTTTTTTGTAGGCTTAAAACCTATATTTGTAGCGGTATCCCTGTAAAGTGTACGCCATGCGTCTGGGTATCGGTATGATGGCCGTTTATTCCTGTAAATTATACTCGGGCAGGTCCAGGTCAGGGCTTCCATCGCCATTGCTGCTTATCACCCCTAATGGGTGCATATTTATACCTAGTTGTTCATTTGTAACTTTATTGATGATGGAGGCCAAGATTGAGTATCTTTCGGTGGACACCCAATTCTGACCCAGTCTTTTTGATATCACATGAACTTGAGTACATTGGCTTTAGTTTTGTCGCAAACTATTGCGGAGGCACGGGCACCTGGTATGCATTGTCTGGGTGTGTGCCTCCCGAGGTTCGCGGTTCAGATAATGCTTATTTTTAAAAAAAAAAAGAAAAATTGAAAAAGCAATCTTTAAAAAAAAGAAAAAAGAAAAGAAGAATAAATTAGTGTTTTCCCACAGAGCGATGCACAAGCATAAGGCGATAAAATGTCAATATTTTATCAGCAATGCAATTGTGCCATATTCAAGTCCTGAGTCTGAGGTTCACCTTGGATCTTTGAATCCTACTTTAAAGTAGGAGCAACGGTGTCAATCTCGGTCAAATAGTCAATGTTTCGATCGAATCGACTCCACTGCTAAATCTTTATGATGAGCACTCAGTTTTGGATTCACATGAACTTAAGTGTCTTAAGCTTCAGATTCTCCGTTGGAAAAGGTCAATCATTGGTTGAGACGAACCTGTTGAGAATGAGATTGCGTATTAATCAAACTATGTGTAATCATGTATTCAGAAGGGTTCATTTCTATTTTATTCAGGCGTAAAACTTGTATGGACAGCGGCAGTATCCCTGTAAACTATATGTCATGCATCTGGGTATCTGTATGATGGTCGTTTATCCCCGTAAATTATACCCGGGCAGGTCCGGGTCGGGGCTTCCATCGCCTTTGTTATTGCTTATTGCCCTTGATGGGTGCATGAGTATGCATAGTTAATTGATGTTTATGATCATTGTCAGCAGAGACCAGGATTGGATGTCCCTTTAGGGAGACACCCCAATGTTTGGTTGGATCTGTTCAAGGTAGTCGAAGCTGGATACTCTAGGTCATGTTGATCTAGGGCATACTTTCGAAAGTGGCACGTCCTCCCCAAAAAGCGTTGTGACATCTATTCACTTCGCTCAGGCAGTCATGCTAAATAAACATTGGGATCAATGGGTTTGCCGAAAGACCTCGAACCCTGCTTTCAGCAGGGGCACTCGCGAACAGTCAAATGGGGCCATCAAACACCTCGTAGGATTGGACGCTATGGAGCCTTGCGTATCTTACTTCGTGCCTATCTTTGAAAGTGGGTCGATCACCCCTCTCACTTACGAAGCTGTTGCATCCAGAATGAATCTTAAACCAAATATCTTTGAAATCATCTCGAGAAGCAAATGTTTGGCCTGGGATATAGGGCTTTCACAACTCGTTCCACCTCGGTTATGCCCAGTTTTGTCGCTAAGCGCTTGGGGACCGATTACCTTGATAAAAGAATGTTTAGCATAGCATCCAAGGCTTTCATTTTCTCACCGTGTTACTCATTTGATGTTTGAAGTTTGTTATGAATGCAGCGAACCCGTCAGTAATGCCTTGGGCCTCTTCGGATGTTTCTTTTCTTTGGCATACGATCATTAGTGATCAAATACCAAAGAGGCGCATTTGTAGATATCTAAATTTGGCCCAAGGCCCGATCGAAACACATTTCGAGAGAGGTGCACTTCTGACCTTTTGATGGCATGTATGGAACCTTTAGGAACCACCTTAGAACCCTTAAGAACCCTTCCAAATCCTTAGGAATCACCTTAGATTCCTTAGGAACCTGCCCCGAACCTTTTAAAAATCAATCTCAACCCTTAGAACCCGTTCTGAACCTAAACCTAACCTTCCATGCCTTGGAAAAGGAGTGGTACACCAGGATCAACTACAACCTTCTACTATAATTGAATCTCATATCATTGAAAAGTAGATGTCGTCAGCTTTTCAACGGTCCAAGAATCGCCCCAATTAGAGTTATACATCAAAAGATATGGCAGTCCGAACTCGAAGGGCAAAAAAGTAATTTCATGTGAGCTCCCTAGGGATTTGGAGTAACTAATAGTTGCGCCAGTTATACTTTTGCCAGGCCACTTCTCCCAGGATTTAAGCCAGGCGCAACTAATAGTTGCGCCAGTTTTAAAAGTGGACCCCACCCTCGCGAGCCAACTTTCAGGCACTATTCAGTATTGTATTACTGTACATATACCTGGTGTAACTATTAGTAACGCCAAGCATATGAACAGTAACCATGTCTTTTTGCCATGAAATTCATGATTGGGATTTTGACTTGTTGACCACCTTGACCTTTGGGGTGTGTCTTGATCGTTCTGTTGCGCCCATTCACTACCTATTTGCAACCCCTTAAGTGGCTTAAAGCCTCACCCCATCATCTACCATTGGAGGGCCTTCTCACATATTTCAAGGCTCTAAAAACTCTAGGTAACCTTAGATTTGAGATTACCTAATTGCTAACCCCAATTAGCTCTTAAGTGGTCTCCTAATCCACCCATTTCCTATAAATAGAGCCCCCCACCCCTTGGTTTAGGGTTTGAGAAATTTGCTTAAGAGAGAAAGAGCTCAAAGTGAGAAGTTCTTCCTCCCTTTTGTGCACCATTTTTACCAAAATTCTAGAATCTCCCAACCTCATTTCAAGCTTGTTCTTGCATCCAAAACCCTTAGCCCAGGTGTGTGTGATCCCCTAGCCTCCCTTCTCTTCCTCTTAGCTTCAAGTCTTAAGAGTTAAAACCCTATTTCATACCATACAAAGCTTTCAAGAGCTCATCAAATCAAGCCACACAAGGCACTCCTACGGTGCTATATGGGCCCGAGGGCTCCGGCTCTCCCCTTTCTTCTCCTATCTCTTTTTAGCGTTTCTCGTCCCCCCATTTGTGTTGTTACGTCGTCGAATTGTCGGTAGGAACGGAGGGGCACAAATAGGATTGGAAGCCCATTTGGGCAAGAGGAGGCTATTTTTCTCTTTTACTTTACTTTTTTTTGCCATAAGTAGAGACCGCGTTAAGCGGGTTGATTGGGTGCCTAATCCTTTCCCAATCGATAACTGAAGCCCCTACCCAAGAGCCTTTGGTGTGGACCGGATTCAAAGTCATATTTTTAGTACTTCGGTGCTCATAAAAAATGAACTACGTTTCCTGAGACACAGAAACCTCCCGGTGGCGACTCTATATTTTTTGCAAGGAAGCGCATCGCTGCAAAGGGATTGTCACAAATCCCACGGTTGCACACGTTTGTATCCAACTATGTTGGAGACTGTGCAGGCTTTTGCCTCTCAGTGGTGTAGTGTTGCGACTACTTACAATCCTTAGTGGAATAATCCTTATGGCTTCCCAATAGTAAATCAACATGAATTATTTTATACATACCCACAACATTCTCTAAATTCTCAATAGTTATATAGCCCTTACCAATCTTCTGCTCAACAGCCATGCCCTCAGAATGAAAATGATGGCGCATCTATATTATAAATCCTTCTGGACTTGCAACATCATGCGCACCATGACACTAGGGAATTAACTTAGTTGCCTCAAATCTCCCAAAATTTACACTCTTGCACTCAGTCCCTTACAAATTTAGAAACCCAAATTGGGCATATAGCCTTGCAATGGGAGGAAAATGAGTGTAACTAGGTGAGCTCACAAACACGAACTTCCACAGTTCAAACTGTTCAGACTTTATCGATTTACAGGACTATTGGTAATAGATTAGAGTTGCCTACCCCAGTAGCTATCCCTACAACCATAGGAAAAGAGAATGAAGCCAAAGAAGAGACTCTCCCACAAGAAAAATCGAAAACGTTAGAAAACTAAAAGCAAAAAAAATGTAGAAAATAAAGAGGACAATACACCTAAATTTCTGAGCAAGGTACCCCATGTGCCAAAGTTACCATTTCCAAATGCTTTTGGTTCACCATCCCCTTTTGATAAAAATCCAAAAAATTTAGAGGAAATCACTATTATCTTCAAAGAAGTGAAGATCAATTTGCCCCTTTTAGAGGCAGCAAAGCAAGTTCAAGCCTATGCAAAATTCCTAAAATAGATGTGTACGCAAAAACGAAAAAGGTGAAACAATGTTTCACAAAAGGTCTTCTTGACGGAGCAAGTAAGCTCAGCCTTACAAGATAGAACTCTGCCAAAGCTTAAGGATCCTGGGGTGCCTACAATTCCATGTATCATAGGTAACCAAGTAATAAATAAAGCACTTTTGGATCTAGGAGCTAGCGTAAACCTACTACCATACACAGTTTACGAAAAATTGGGACTAGGAAATATGAGGCCTACTTCGGTAACTCTTCAGTTAGTCGATAGATCAGAAAGAAAACCTGTAGGAATCATTGAAGATGTTATGGTTGGGTTCGACAAATTTTTTTTCCTTGTCGATTTCCCGGTATTAGACATTGATCCAAGTTTGAAATCTCCAACGTAGATCCCTGTTATACTCGGTAGACCATTCTTTGCTACTGCCAATGCCTGTATAAATTGTAAAACTGGTGTAATGGAGGTTTCTTTTAGAGATATGTGAATCCAGTTAAATATCTTCACTGCAACCAATCAAATCACTTCGATGGATGGTGAGGAATCCTTCAGTATAGATGAAATTGAAGAATTAGTAGAGGAAGCATTACCTCTTATTTTATCACGGGATGTGCCTCATATTGCATTATGGTACACGGTTTGGGAAGAACTAGATCACCAACAAAAGGAGGAAATTTACCCTGTGGACACCTCTATCTGTGAACTCCAATCCAAGACTTGGAAATAATGGATAGAACCCCTACCCATTATTCCTAATGAACCATTACAACCATTTATCTAAAAAGCATCATCCTTAGATTTGAAATAAAAAGCATCATCCTTCGATTTGAAACTACTCCCTGACACCCTAAAATACATGTTTCTTGGGCATAACGAAACTCTCCCCATAATTATTTCATCCGCTCTTAACAAGGAACAAGAAAGTAAGTTACTGGCCACACTTGTAAAGTATCAGCATCTAATAGGATGGACTGTCACTGACCTTAAAGGACTTGACCCCTCGATGTATATGCATCATATACATTTGGAGGACAATGCCAAAACTTTATGAGAAAGCCAGTCACGGTTAAATCCAAATATGAGGGAAGTTGTGCAAAAGGAAATCATGAAACTATTAGATGCGGGTATTATTTACTCGATTTCGATAGTGAGTGGGTGAGTCCCATTAAGGTAGTCCCAAAGAAGTCTGGGATTACGGTTGAGGAAAATGTCGCCGGCAAATTGGTACCATTACACGAAACTATGAGTTGGCACGTATGCACTGATTATAGGAAACTTAACTCAATGATCCGCAAAGATCATTTTCCATTACCATTTATTGACCAAATATTAGAGAAACTTGCAGGTCAGGAATATTTTTTCTTTCTAGATGGATATTCAGGGTACAACCAAGTTCCGGTCTACCCGAAAGACCAAGAAAAAACCACCTTCATGTGTCCTTTTAGAAAGTTTGCATATCATCGCATGCCCTTTGGGTTATGCAATGCACCTGCAACATTCCAAAGATGCATGATGGCGATTTTTTCCGATATGATAGACAAGTTTTTGGAAGTATTTATGGATGATTTTTTTATTTTTGGCCAAACTTTCGATTCTTGCCTTAATCACCTTGCCCTTATTTTAGAAAGATGTGAAAAGACTAACTTAGTACTAAGTTGGTAAAAGAGCCATTTTATCGTTAAGAAAGGCATAGTCTTAGGCCACATCATCTCTACAAAAGGAATAGAAGTTTACAAGGCCAAAATCGATGTAATAGCAAACCTTCCGCTGCCTACTTCGGCGTGGCAAATTTGATCTTTCCTTGGCCATGCTGACTTTTACTACCATTTTATTAAAGATTTTTTCAAAATCTCAAGACCTCTGTGTCGCTTATTAGAAAATGATGTACCTTTTGACTTCGATGATACCTGCCTTGACGCATTTAACAAGCTTAAAGCACTTCTTTCATCTGCGCCAATTATTCAATCACCTAAGTACTCCTTACCTTTTGAAGTAATGTGCAATGCCTCTGATTACGCGATTGGTGTCGTCTTAGGACAGCGAAAAGATATGGTCCCTCATGTAATTTATTACGTAAGTCAGGCTTTGATTGAGGCATTGGTTAATTCTACCACCACTGAGAAGGAGCTTCTTGCGGCCATCTTTTCTTTGGATAATTTCCGACCGTACCTATTGGGATAAAAAATCATCATCTTCTCTGATCCCTCCACACTAAAGTACTTACTGTCTAAAAAGGATGATAAACCAAGACTAATAAGGTGAATTCTTCTTTTGCAGGAGTTCAATTTTGAAATCAAGGACAAGAAGGGAGTTGAAAACGTGGTAGCTGATCATCTGTCCAGAATCAAAAACCTTGAAGCCACTAGTAAAGAATCTTTGCACGATACCTTTCTAGATGAGCAACTTTTTGTCATCCAAACAGCAGTTTCATGGTATGCAAACATTGTGAATTATTTGGCCACCAGTAAGATTTTTGCAACTTCGTCCAACCAAGATAGGTATATTTTCTTTTCCAATGCCAAATACAATATCTGGGAGGAACCTAATTTATTTAAATAATGCCCTAACCAAATAATTAAAAAATGTGTACCCAATAGTGACACCAACGATATTTTGTAATTTTGTCATACTTACTCTTGTGGTGGCCACTTCGGTGGAAAGAAAATAGCTGCCAAGGTGCTACAATCGGGATTTTATTAGCCATCATTATATAAGGATGCCAAGAATATTTGTCAGGCCTGCGACCATTGTCAGAAGTCAAGAGCCATGTCCCAAAGGAACATGATGCCCCTACAACCAATTGTGGTCACAAAACCCTTTGACATGTGGGGCATAGACTTAATGGGACCGTTTCCACCTTCATTCGGATCCATATATATACTTGTAGCTGTTAACTATGTCTCGAAATGGGTCGAAGCCACAACTACAAGAACAAATGATCACAAGGTGGTAGGCTCATTTATCAGAGAATATATATTTGCATGGTTTGGAACCCCACAAGCTATCATAAGTGATGGGGCTAGCCATTTTTGTAACAGATATTTCGAGAGCTTACTCAAGAAATATGGTGTTACGCATAAAATCGTGACCCCCTACCACCCGCAAACTAGTGGAGAAGTTGAGGTTTCAAACAGAGAAATAAAGAAAATATTGGAAAGAGCTGTTTGCCCTGATAGAAAAGACCGGTCCACTAGATTGCATGATGCTTTGTGGGCATATAGAATAACTTATAAAACTCCCATTGGCATGTCACCTTTCCGACTGGTGTATGGTAAAGCTTGCCACTTACCTACGAAACTAGAACATAGAGCTCTCTGGGCTATCAAAATACTCAATTTTGAGCTGACTACATCTAGAGAGCAATGGAAGCTCGAACTCAATGAGCTTGAGCAAATTTGAAACGATGTGTACAAAAATACTCAAACTTATAAGGCCAAAACCAAGGCATTCCATGATAAACATATTCGGAGAAAAAGTTTCAAGCCAGACCAACAAGTTTGGTTGTATAATTCGAGGTTAAAGTTATTCCCAGGGAAGTTGCGAAGTCATTGGGATGGTCCCTAGACAGTTATAGAAACATTCCCTCATGGGGCTGTAACTGTCAGAGATCCCAAGGAAGACCGTACTTTAAAAGTTAATGGACAAAGACTTAAATTGATGGTATCTTTAGAAGAAAAAGGGGTAGTGACCACAATATCATTATAAGACCCTGCATATAACTGATATACTCCAGGGCATCGTCGAACTACTGATTCATCCGTAGAAAATTTTCGTGTATATTATTTCTTCAAGCGTAATTGCACATTATTATATTTAGAGAAATTTGAGTCTGTGTTACTCCGTTAAGAAAAATCATAGTGATTACAATTTCTCGTAACTTACATACATTCGTAGTGATAATGATTACTGAGAGAGCATATTATTAAGGCCACATATTTTATTATCGAATGGGCACAACCTACGATACGAAAGGCGTTGCCTCGATTAACGCTGAACAAATACACCCTTAGCATTTAGTAGGACTACCAACCAATTCGCCTGATTCAATGTAAACCATAATGTCTATTTAAGACACCTCTTCAAATTCTTGGTTTGGTTATAAATATACAAACGAAGGGCGGTAAATTATCAATTCATTCCATTACCTTCACCTTCTTACCAAACCAACCTTTTTGCCATGGCACGACAACCAAACTGGTCAGAGATTACTAAGGCATTTTCATGCCTCATACAATGCCATGAAGATGAAGTAAATGTGCTGTTAGAAGAAACAGTGCGATTAATCAGTGAAATCGTTGCCCTCTTCTCATCTCTCATTCCAGAACTGACAGTCGATCCTTCCTTCCCCGACCACCAACAATCTTCACCATTTCATCTTCTCCACCTTCTTAAAACATTTTCTTTTCTATTGCACGCACCTACACAAGGGAGGGGGAGCCTTTTTTAGCAGCACAATTTTAGACCGATCTTTATCGATGATTTCTTTCCGGACGTTGCTTCCAATGTCATGTCTAACTTAGTATATGTCTAGATTTTTCCTTGGTTTAAAGTCTTTTATGTAAGTAGTATTTATTCATTGTTTTTCATTGTAAATATTTAGTATATATAAAATTTTTATTTCCTTTTACTAACTGTGCAGCAGTGAACTCTCGCGAGTCCATCACGACGATGCACTCGTTTAATGAAAATTAGAGTCGCCACCCGGAGCTTTTGGTATCCCGGGAAACCCCAAATCAATATTAAATACACCAAAGTGCCAAATATGACTCTGAGTTAGCAATTCACGCAAAAGGCTCTTGGGCAGGGGCTTCGGTTATCTATCGGGAAGGTGTTAGGCACCCGATCAACCCACTCAAACGCAGTCTCTACTTATGGCTAAAATAAAAGAAAAAGAAAGGTACAAAAAAGTGCCTCCTCATGCCCAAAGGCACTTTAATCCTATTTGTGCCCCTCTGCAATTACCAAGATTTCGGCGGGGTAACGCACAAATTCAAGGTCAAGGGAAAAGCTAAGAAGGTAGAGGAGTAGAGAGGAGAGCCGAAGCTCTCAGACCCTTGTAGCACAGTGGTAGACCTTCGCGTAGGTGTACTTGGTGAGCTTCCAATAACTTGGAAATATGGGATGGGGGTTCTAACCCTCTAAGGCTGGATGGCTAAGAGGTAGGAGAGGGGGCTAAGGGGTAGCTCTCACTTAAACCAAGGGATTATTGATGGAAGAAGAGGTCTAAGGGAGGTTTTAGAATTCTAGAATTTGTATGGGTTTTGCTGCACCAAAGGGGAGGAGGGAATCTCTTAATCTGTTTCTCTCTCCTCGATATTTTTTTAAAGCCTTTGTAAAGGGAGGGGTGCCTCCTCTCTATTTATAGGGAAAAGGAAGGTTAGGAGGGTACTTAAGAGCTAATTAGGGTTAGCAATTAGGTAATCTTCTAATCTAAGGTCTCCTAGGGTTTTGAAAGCTTTGAAATGTGGGCAATGGGTTTCAATGGTAGATGATAGGGTGGGGTTTCAAATGACTAAAGGGTTATAAATAGGGTAAATGAGGAAGCAACAGTCCTAAATAAACCCACCCTAAACATTGGGATGGTCAACAATTCAAACCCCAAAAGTGAAATTCGGGCAAAATCCAAGATTTACTATTGCTAAGCCTGGCGTGTATATTATCGGCACCAAGCATAGCTACAGTGTCAGAGAAGTCTAGAGCCCGCTGTATGCATAGCGTGTGTATTATCCACGCTAAGCCACTTTTGGGAAAAGATGGCCTAGCATGTATAATATACACGCTAGGCAACATTTCTCCAAAAATGGCTTATCATGTGTATTATACACGCTAAGAATTCCCATCCTCTCGAGAAGATCTCGAGGGGATCAGAACCTGTCGAGTGGTCCAAATAGGTGCAATTTTGGGCCACATTCGGATCGTCATAACTTTTGATGTGCAACTCAGATTGAGGTGATTATTTACTTGCTAGAAAGCTAGAATCCTTAACTTTTCAATGGTATAGGCTTCGGTCTTAGTAGAGGTCCGTACCAGCTTTGGTACATCTCTCTCTATCTATTGCCTGGGAGGGTTAATTATGGGATTGGGGGTAATTCCTAAGGGTTTGGGAAGGTTCCTAGGGGTTTGGGAAGGTTACGAGGGATATGGGAAATGCTATTGAAAGCTTGGGGGTGCGTCGCTCTCGAAGTAAGTTTTTTTTCGAGCAAAATCCCCATCAGAGATGCCATCTGTGCAAACCGTGGATTTTGATCAAATCCATCCCGACGATGTGCTCGTGTGAAAAATAAAGAGTCGCCACCAAGAGCTTTTGGTGTCTCGGGAAACCAAAATCAATATTGAAAGCATCGAAGTGCAAAAATATGACTCTGATTCTGGTCTACGCCAAAGGCTCATGGGTAGGGGCTCCGGTTATCGATCGGGAAGGTGTTAGGCACCTGACCAACCTGCTCGTAAGCTGTCTCTACTATGGCTGTTTAGATGTGTATGTAAAAAATATATATATATAATTATAAATATAAAAAAAAAAGAAAATGAGCGGTACTTCTCCTTGCCCCCGCAGGCACACCCTAAACATTGGGATGGTCAACAAGTCAAACCCCAAAAGCCATTTTCAAGTAAAAACTCACAGTCAGTGTAGCTAAGCCCGGCGTGTGTATTACACACACTAAGCATAACTACAGTGCTCAAGAAGAATCTGGAGGTTCAGAACCCGCCTTGGAGCCCACAAAAAGACCTGAGTTTGCCTAGCGTGTGTATTAGACACACTAGGCAAAATTCTGCCAAAATTGGGCTAGAGTGTATATTATAGACGCTAGGCAAAATACTTACATTTCTTCCTAATTTTGAAATTGCCATAATGTTTGATGTACAACTCAGATTAAGGTGATTATTGGCTTTCTGGAAAGCTGGGGAAGTGGTCTTTCTAATAGTATATAACTCAGCTCTATCAGAGGTCTGTGTAAATTTTGACCCTCCTCTTTTCATCCACTATTCAGGAGGGTTCGAAATTGATCCGAGAAAGGGTTCTAATGGGCTTGGGAAGGTTAGGGTGGATTCCTAAGGGTTTAGGAGGGGTTCTAAAGATTTTGGGATAATTCATAAGGGTTTGAGAAATGCTTTCGAAATCTCGGGGGTGCACCCTTCTCGAAGTATGTGTCAATCGGACCTTTGGCCAAATTTAGAGTGTGTAATACAGGTGAACATTACGCCCACGCTCGTAAGCGGTCGACAGCTATAGTGCTCAAGAAGAATCTGGAGGTTCAGACTGCTTACGACTTCTTTAAGAAGGATTAAAGGATCACATTTGACCGAAAGTGCCGCTCAAGAAGAATTCAAAATTTGGGAAAGGAAAATTTATTATCTTTTACAAATGTGGTCCTTCTGGTCATCAAAAAAATCATCCCATCTTTGGCGTTGTGAGCAAAAAGGTTGTACAAGAAAATAGAGAAAGAAAAAGAGAAAGTCATTAATTACTCCCTCAGTTACAATCCTAATCCATCTGATCCTCTTGGGCCACAAATGTTTACTCAAATCAGGTCTTGTCCAAGCATATCATCATGGTCGCACCGTCAAACGCATGACCCAAGGCAAGGATAAAGGATCAATTCGATCTAAGGGGATGGGCGTTCTGGACCTCACCCAGGTTCGACCTTGGCTGGTTTTGACTATGCTTAAATAGGGACCTGTTACTTCCCCTCACGCTTAAGGCATCAAAGAAAATTCTTTAAAAAAAGATAATAAATTTTCATTTCCTATTTTTAGGCCGATACTGTGTGCACCCCACTTCGGGATGATTGGTTTGATGATCAGAAGGACCACATTTTCAAAAGATAATAAATTTTTCTTTCCCATTTTCAGGCTGGCACTGTGCACACCCCACTCCAAGATGATTGGTTTGATGACCAGAAGGACCACATTTGCAAAAGATAATAAATTTTCCTTTCCCATTTTTAGGCTGACACTGTGTGCACCATGCCTCACAAGGAATGATCGGCATAGTTCCCCTGTTTCTCCCTTTACAAAAATAGAGAAAAGATAAAATTTATAAAAGATAATAGATATCCCTTTTTCCAATTACATATCTGCACTATACACACAGCACATCTAAAAAAAAATTAACATGTGTGATGCCTTGCGCACCTCTTTTTACAAAATGCAAAAATAATAAAAACATAAAGAAAATATATATACCCAGAAAATATCTGACAGGAGTTCTTATGCCCCTTCATGTGGTAATCTGATCTTTGCAAAAAAGTATGTGCATGCCTAGGTCAACGATGCATTTCACTGTTTGTTTATATCCCAGGTGCTTGCAAAAGTTATTAAAGTGATGAGATGGTAAAAATCAGAAGACAAAGGTGGAGTGAAATGGCTATAAAATTAGCAACCTAGAATACACAGCCTGCAAGATAGAGGGCTATTGTAGCAAGTTTTAAGTAAGAGTTTTTCCCTTAGAGAAATTGATCTAAAACCCAAAATGGGCTATGATACTAAGCCTCCAGATCTGGTTACAGATTTGACAATCCTAAAGAAAGGGAATTGGGTGTCACAACTACACTAAATTAACACCAAAAAAGAGAAATAAAGTGCAGTCTTATCCTAAAGAAAGGGATATGAAGAAGGTGGTGATGGTATGTATTAAAATAAAGATAAAAGCATGGGAAGTAAGCAGTTTAAGCTAAAGTTAATTCAGTTATGTAACTCAGATTTAAGGTTGTCTCTCCAGCAAATCTTTGTTGATGGGCTATCAAAAACCTCAGCAAGAAAGAAGAATTCAACTTAACCCATGCCATTTAGACTGCTCTTATGGCTATACTCTGTCCACTTAAATGGTCATTGACTATCCAATAGAGTTTATAAAATCCCATTGCTTAGATCAGAAAAGTAACCTAAATAAAAGGAGTGGATTAATCTTAAGGCTATAATCAGTCTACTTAAATGGTCATAGACTATCTAATAGATTTCCTCCAACCAATGAATTAGATCAGGCCATGAATACCATTGCAGACACTATATTTGCCAGGCTACAAGCTCCCCAGATTTGTTACAGATCTGGCAGGCATTCTTAGGAGCAAATAGACTTTGAAAACCAAGTGGCGACCACAAGGTATCTCAGGCTGAAAGAGGATTTAGATTTAGCTTGTCATTGATACAGAAGGCTTGCAATGACTCAACTCATAAGTCTGTAATCACTATAGAGAAATCAGATCTAACATCTGATATTGGTCAAGTAAAACAGAGGGGAGCTTGTTCCTCCAACAACCTCTCACTAGGCTACAAGCTCAAGTGCAGAGAAAAAGAATCTATCTTAGATCTGTGACTAAGACCTGCCCTAGGGCTATAGTCTGTCCACTCAAATGGTCACAGGCTATCCACAGAGGTTGGCTTACCCAATGATTATGAGATAGAACATGTAAACTGTTGCTGCCACCATGGTCATAGGGATACAAGCTCAAGCTTTCATGGGCCTTCCTATCTACTCAAATCCTAAATGCATGCTATGGCCTGAATAAAACTATAAGTAAATAGGAAAATAATAGATTGAATGAACATTTAAAGTATAAATTTCATTGATCAAAATTACCTATAATGTAATTTCTCAAGGCAGCAGCCTTGTGTACAACAGCTCTTCATAAAATTCCAAAGATTACAAGACCCATTTGAAAACTAAATAAAATTGCACCTAACTGCTTAGAAAGGATTTAGCCAGCAAGTACTGAGATAAGAGAGAAGAAAAAATGAAAAAAGAAGTGATCAAACCCTAACCCTAATCTGCTTGAGCTCACCACAGACACTGGTTGAAGGAGAGATGATATTCTAAGTTACAAGTACAACTTATATACTCAGTCCCTAATGCCTTGGCTCAAAGAAGAGTAAACCCTAATTTTTCTAGCAGATGTAGCACTATTACAACCCTTGGATGCCTTGAGATGTGTGCCTTGAGAACAAGGCCTAAGGATGTGTGCCCCAGACCTTAGGAAATACCCAAAAGGTCCCTAGAGTTAAAACTGAGGAGTGGATAGCCCGAGCTTCGTTGGGCTAGCTTTGGTTCATTAATTCACTCGTGCAGTAACTTCATGCCTCGCGAGGCAGGAATTTGGCTTGGGAGGTTGTTCACTCACACAGGAGGGCTTTGGATTGTCACGCAGTTGCTCTGCCTTGCAATGCTATCACGAAGATAAGTTGCACTGCTTGGCTTGCTCTTTAGTTTCTTCGCGCAACTTGCAGAGTCCGCGAGGTAATAATTAGCTTGGAAGATTTGTTCACTCGTGCAGGTGAACTTCACATTATCGCATGGCTGCTCTGGCTTTGAATGTACTCGCACAGTAGGGCTTCTGAATTTCTTGTTGCGAGGTACTCGCGCAGATGCCTTTACATCTTGCTCGAAACAGGGTTAAACAACTAGGCACTCGAGAACTGTGCGAGATAGTTTCTGGGTGTCTCTCTCTTCCAGAGCCAGGCAAGAACTTCATGAGGTTGCTATTGCTATTTGTGCAGATTGGTCTCGCGAGGTTGTGTGCGTGGATGCCTTCAAGCTTGATCCTCACGAGAGTTTTGCAAGTTCTTTAAGTGTTGATTACAGCTGAAGTGTGCGACTGTTGCACGAGAGACTGCTCTGTGATAATCCCTTCATTGAGTTGTGTGACTTCTTCGTCAGTTCTAGTGTGCTGCATGTGACATCTGTGCGAGAAGACTTTGCTAGTGAATTCGAACAGCGCTAGGCAGCACCTCAACTATGCGAGATAAGTCATTTGTTCATTTGCTGCTATGCACATGCTTCTGTTGCAGCATCCTCCACTCTAATCTGTACTTCTTTCATCTGTTAGACTTCCTTGGTCTATCATAATATGAATAATAGTCACCATGGTGTTCCATCAATCTCTGGCTCAGCTGTCATCCTTGGCTAGAATTCTCTCTCTTCTTGGCACCAAAGGCATGGACTTTATGTTAAGCTACACAAGTTTTTACTAGTCTACAAAACATGCTAAACAAGAGCTATTAGTCAGGTTCAAGGTTCGGCAACGGCTAGGTTAAGAGGTGAAAAGTGATACTTTTTAGTGAATAACATACCCCCAAACCTAATCTTTGCTAGTCCCTAAGCAAAGAAAAATTTAAACAGCTACAATAAGAATGTAAATGCCACTTTCGTAGGGAGCACGAATGCATTTAGCTTATGCATCAAGCCTTTTAAATACGTAGGTGATCCCTAGTGTAGGAGTGAAGCCTTCGGAGGGTTTTTTGTGGAGGTACCCATAAACTTCTTTAATGAAACAGTTAACAAAAGTGCAAAATTGTCAAGTTAGTTGTCAATGCAGAGAGCATCAGTTCACCTTTGATTCAAAATGTGAGGAATTTAAACCAATGATATGCACAGACATTTAATCATTAAAACCTTTACATATATGCACACCATTTCCAATTAACTTGCAACAAGAGAAATAACACATGTATGCCAGTACTGAGCTCACCATTAATTCAAAAATTAGGTTTTAGGTAATGCCCAATATATTCACTAACAGACCCAATGCTTATCAAGGCAATCTCTCATAAAAGACTTTGAGTGTTTTCATTTTCTCACAAGCTCATGACCAATTACAGACCCCAAATGGGTCTACAAGCATGAGCATAGGTAAAGCTCTTAAATTCTGGCATCATTGGCTATTCCTCACCATAGATTGGACAACTTCTCATCTCCACATAACAGTTCATTCAACTTAGGATCACAAGGTCTTATGACTAGGTTGTAATGTGGCTTATGGGTGTAGGTTATAAAAAATGGAAGGGTGAAAAGGGTACAAAATTGAGAAATCAGTAGGTGAAGGAGGTGATTCATGATTTCACCTGCTTTAGTTCAACACATTTCATCTTCTTTGATATTTTTCAGACTTGAAGTGGCCAGCTTCTCCTCTTATTTTTACTTTTTCTAATGAAATTTCCTCTTGACTCCTCCCTCTTCCCTTTCATTTTTCTTTTTCTATTTTTCTATTTTTCTTTTGGATAAAATTTTCTTTTCTTTTTATTCTTATTCGAAATGCCATCCTCTCCCCAGCTGCTACACTGCTATCTTCCTTTTGTGTTTCTTCTCCATTCACCCAATGTGGACCCTAGCTTGTCTATCTTCAACTCCTTCTCCTTTACTTTCTGAATTCTCAGAGTGGGGGTAGGTTTCAATTAGATCCATAGGTTTAGGTACAAGTACCCAGGTGTATTTTGAAGAAAATTAGAAATCAAGGCTCGAAAGGTGTATGGAAAGGGTAGTTTACTAGGTTAGGTATATTTAAGCTCAAACTGTCCAAGAGAAGGCCTTGATCATTTCCTAAATGTCATGGGTACTGTCAACTGTTTCAACTTGGAAATGCCTAACTTCTAGTGAGGACATTGACTCAGCCAGTCCATAGAGCAAAAAGAATTTCCTAAGGCACACTCTTCAAAGAAAAAAAATAAAAAATAAAAAAAATAAATTTTTGTATGCCCAAATCTCACTAGGTATGGTCTTTATTGAACTCTTAGGCATGTCCTTACCTTTTTCCCTCTTTAATGGTTCACTAAGTATTGATACAAGTGAGTTTTCTTGGTGTTCGCCTTATGGAAATATTAAAATTTAAAAGTTTTTAATGCCTAGATGTCTGCAAAATTTTTTATATTTCCTCATTTTCAAAGTTTCTTCGGTGATCACAACTCTATATCTATCTTACTCACTTGATTTTGTTCCACTTAGGTTAACTATATCATTGGCAAACCTTACCACACTCCCAAACCTATAAGCAGTGTCCTCACTGATTCAAAGATGAAAGGGCATGTGCAACAGGGATCATACACAAAATCAAACACAAAATAAAGTAAGTAAAAGCATTAAATAAAACACACAAAAACAAATAAACAAATAGACATAAATTAAACCACACAAACTAAACTAAAGAGATATTTCATTGATAAAACAAAAAGTTGTACAGTGTTAGGGAAAATAACTACACAAAAATTATACAAAAACTTCCTAACTAACTACATGTGCATATCTAAAAATCCTAATTTTTTGCTGGCTCAGTCTTGACTTGGAGTCCTTTTCCATTTTCTTTCTCTTTCTCCATAGTAGCAACAGTTGAACTGGCAGGAGGGGTAGTCTCAGTTGCGTGTGTAGGAACGCTGCCAGTTAGTTCAGTAACTCTTCTTTCAAGGATTTATGCCTTCTTTTCAACAAGCAGAATTCGAGTTTCATAGAGTTCCCTGATAGCCTTTGTGACATCATTGGAGTCGGCTAACATTTTCTCTAGGCCACCAACTATCAACTTCTCAGTTGCTACAGTATGCTTTTGAGCTTCATATTGAATCAAAATTCTACCCCAACCTTTTGATATACCCAGCTATTGAATTCTCTGATCCAATTCCATTCGACTGATCTTCTCTTCATAGGGCTTGCCTGATGGAGGTTCTAACGGTAGCCATTCCTTTAATGACATCCTCTTTCAGGTATGGGTTCTGTTGTATGGCATGGAGGAGAGTGGAGTATGGAGGTACGGAAAAGGATGAGGCAAGTAGGATGGGATGATCATCACTGAAGGAAGGGCCAGCCAGCAAGGCAGAGGGGTTCGATAATGGCATGGGTGGGGTGAATAATGAGGGTAAAGCGTGATGGACTACAAGTTTAGGCTCCGTGTCAATTTGGGTTAGAGTTGAGGAGATTGGGATTAAGTCCTCCACATCTGTGATAACATCAGAGGTAGCTACAACAGGTGGGAGATCAAGTTGAGATTGTGTGAGGGTGATTGGTAGAGGTAGGGGATAATGGGTGGTTGGATAGGGTCAGGTTGGGGTTCTGGTTCAGGTTCAGTTTGAATGGAGGCATTGGTAAAGGTAATAGGAGGGATCTCTGGGATAGTTGCAATGGGTGTAATAGCAGTTCCGGTGACAGCTAAGATTATGGGTTGGGGAGAAGGAGGTTGAGTAAGTAAATGGGTGGGTGGAGGGATAGGTGGCTGTTGTGATGTTGGGGTTAAAAGTGACAGGGTGGCTTGGATGGCTTGTAAGCTGGTTGGGATTGAGGCTTGGTTTTGGAGGGTGGAGGCCATGGCTTGAAGGTTGACCACAATGGATGATTGGGTTTGGGAGTTGGCCAACACTTGGGCCTGAAGGGAGAGTAATAGGTTGAAGATTTGGGTTAGGAAATTTGGGGTAATGGGTGGAATTGGTTGAAATAGGGAAGTGGGTGCATGAATGAAGGTGGTGCACTGTGGTGATGGAGGTGTAGGGGTAATATGATGGGGCTGGGGAATCTAGAGGAGGGGGGAAATGAGGAGGGTGAGGGGGGTCAGGGACAGGGGCAAGCTGATAGTTGATGTCTCCTATGATAGAGGACATAATGACTAAGTATCTCACTTCTGAAAAAGGGATTTGATCATGGGTAGGTGAGGATGGAATGGATCGGCCCAAGGGTTCAAGGAACTGAGGTTGAAAGGGTGTGGAGGTTTCAATGGGCTGGAGGGGTGTAATGGGGAGTTGTGTGGGATTTCAAGGATGTGAGGCTCATGTTAAGAGCCTTGGGCTGTTGCAATTGGTTGTAGGCCAGTAGTTGGGTCTGGTATGGTTGTGGTTATAGGGATTGGGATGGTTTGGGATATATAGGTGGGTTGGGGCTCTGTGTGGGTATGGGTTAATTTTCTTTTCTTTTTATAGGTGGTCATCACAGGTGGCCTAGGGTGAGCTTCGTAAGTAGGTGAGGGTACAGGTATAGGGAAAGTTAAAGGTGTGGTGAGTATGGTTGTTGGTGAAATTGGCTGGGGTGAGGTAGTTGGCATGGGCATGGAAGGGATGGCTGGCATATCAGATGGTGCTGCTTGAGACTCAACAGCCAGGTTGGCAGCAACAAAGACAGCAGGAATGGCTGCAGAGGTGAGGCTACTAGAGCTAACAGATCTGTCTTCATCTTCTTCTCAATTAGAGTGCCACTGATCCCCCATTATTTCTATCAACATTTCCTGGGGGCCAAGGTGATGGTCTTCTTATCCATTTGAAATTGGTAACTCCCTAACTTCAACAAGACTGTAATGAGCCTGCAATAGAAAAGTATGTGGGGTTTCTTCTTGGTCTTTACCTTTTTGTGAATATCTTTCATCCCCTCAAAGATCAACTTGGCAGCATCCAAGTAGTGATTCATGTGGAATGAGTATAGTGCATCCATAATGGGAGATCTGCTCTCTTGCTCATGGCCAGAGCAATACACATTCTTCCTCAATACCCCATCCATAAATTTAAGATTTGTGTGTAGATCCCTCTTCTTGATTGAGACCCTGAGGCTGTGACCCCTCCAGTCAGCTCCTTGGCCATCTCTGGGGTGGTGGCTGTTAAAGGGGGGCCCAAGCCATAGTAAGGACTATATTTGACTGGTATCCCAAGTATATCTACTATTGCAGCTTGATTGAAGAGCATTTCAAATTTATCAATCAATACCAGCAATGCTGGATTCTCATCATCCCCAGTCTTTACTCTGATATTCTGATAAAATAGCTGCACTAGCCTAGGGAAGGCTAGTTGCAGTGGGGGCCTCAACATGGGCAATAGAGTTGCCTTGGTCAGATACTCAATGGAGGTTGATACCTCTGGTATCTGTTCAAAATAAACTTTGTCAAAAATTATTTCAGCCTCTAGCTTAATTGCATTTACAAATTCAGATGGGACCCTAAGGTACTCAGTATCTTCTTCCTCATCAGGGTCAACCTTAGGGAACTCATGGGCCACAGTCTTTCCGTTTTTCAGCTTCTTCATTAATTTTTTGAGGCTGCTGGCAGGTGCGTGCTCCCTGACCCTCTTCTTTAGGGTGGATTTCTTCTTAGCACCTTGGATATCAGAGGTCCCACCCTTGCCCTTCTTCACTGGGGTAGATTTGTTCTTAGTTGGTTGCTCCATTTGGGGCTCAGCCATCTGAGTAGGCATCTCAGAGGACTCCACTATAGAGGTCTTTGCAATCCTCACTGATTTTTGAATTACCCCAGGGCTGTCAGTATTTGGAGGATTTAGCGCAGCAACCAATGCATCAAAAAATTTCAAACCCATGGCCATGGCTACTTAACTTCTCCAAATTAGGGCTTGCAACTCTCATATTATGCAATGCACGCTTCACAAATGATATTGCACCCAAAGTCTTCCCCTCTTAACTTTAAATGACTAATCAATCAAAGCAACAGAGAGAGAGTGAGAGATCTTACCAACTTTCAGCTAGGGTTCTCCACTTTAAAAGTTGCACAAATGTTCAAATCCCCCCAAACCTAGTTCAAAGTGACCAGGAGGTGATGGGGAGTAAAATGGTAGGAGGAAATTGTTTGCGGTGGAGTGGGGTAGGTTGTAGAGAAGAAAGAAAAAAGTAGGGAGGTCAATTTTTGCTCAGTGATGGCTTAGGGCAAAGAGACAGAATGGAGAAAATAGAGAAATCGCAGGGTTTATAAAGTTGAATCCGTGCCTCACACAGCTATCGCCAGGTTCTCGCGAAGTATAATTCTCACACACTTAACTTCCAACTTCGCGAGAAGCACTGTCGCGGAGAAGAACAGAGCCTTCGGAGGTCATAAAGTCTCTAAAACTGGGCCTCGCGAGGTCACTTCGCAAAGATGAATCGGGGCCTTAGCGCGCGAAGCAGTTTTGCGTCCCTCGCACAGCTAGAGTAGCAAGGCCTCGAGTGGCTTAAAATGTGTGATTTCTGTTCTTCGTGAGGTTCTATATTGCTGCCAAGATAGAGCCTCACGAGGCTCACTCTCAGGATTCAGCAGGTGTCTTTTCCTCGCGAAGCTCTCGCGCAGTATGAAATCTTCATCAGAACTCTGTGAGAAACCCATCACCTCCTGATCACTTTGAGCTAGGTTTGGGTGGATTTGAATGTTTGTGCTACTTTTGAAGTGGAACCCTAGCTGCAAGTTGGTAAGATCTCTCACTCTCTCTCTGTTGCTTTGATTGATTAGTTATTTAGAGTTAAGAGGGGAAGACTTTGGATGCGATATCATTTGTGAAGTGTGCATTGCATAATCTGACAGTTGCAAGCCTTAATTTGGCCAATGCACCCATACTATTATGCACCTATCCATTGTGCATGTACTCCATTTCATCATTATAATTATATACCCATTATCAACTTCTGTACATAAAAAATGCAGAATTATAAAGATAGTCTTTCAGATCAAATTCATGACATTTATTATGAGAGCACCTCAACCATAGTAGCATAGACATGCACATCAAATCTAGATGACAAAAATGCGCGTGTACTCAAAACAAAACAAAACAAAACAGAATGATACAAGCAAGCAAATCATCATCACACTAAAAGCAGTAAATGAAAGATTTCTAAGAAACATAAAATAAGAATACACATTCACACATATGGTACACATTTTACAAAGTTGTGAATCACTTAATAGTGGGAGGTTCATATAGGTGAATGGTTTGAGGAGGCTCCACTAAATTCTCTATACAAATTTTTAGCCTTTGACCATTCACTTTCATGATCCTCCCAGACATGGGATCTAAGATCTCCACAGCACCAGAAGGGGAGGCATGAATGACAGTGTAAGATCCATCCCATCTGAATTTTAACTTCCCTGGAAAATAGTTTGGAGTTGAAAAGCCAAACCTGAGTACCAGCATTGAAGTCTTTCCTCATCAGCTTCTTGTCAAAGAATGCCTTTGATTTCTCCTTATATATTCTGGCATTTGAATATTTCTAGCCTCTATTCATTAAGCTTTGCCAATTGTAATTTCCTGTGAGAACCAGTAGTAGTTAGATAAAAATTTAGTGTTTTGATAGCCTAATAGGCTCTATGCTCTGACTCTACTGGTAGTTGCAGGCCTCGCCATAAACTAGCCTAAATGGGGACATGCCAATAGGAGTCTTATAGGCTGTCCTATAAGCCTACAAAGCATCATTCAGCTTTTGTGCCTAATGCTTTATGTCCATCCTCACAGTCTTCTCTAAGATATGCTTAATCTCCATATTGAAAATTTCAACTTGGCCAGTGGTTTATGTGTTCTAGGGAGTTACAATTCTGTGGGTAACATAATACTTTTTGAGGAGATTCTCAAAAGGCCTGTTACAGAAATGGATCCCCCCATCACTAATAATAGCCCTGGGGGTGCCAAATATGAGAAACTATTATCCTTCCAAAATTTATGGATAACCGAGTGGTCATTTGTCCTTGTGGCAATGGCTTCCACCCATTTGGGCACATAGTCCACTGCCACAAGTATGAAGTTAAAACCCATAGATGGAGGAAAGGAACCAATAAAATCTATGCCCCAGATGTCAAAGAGTTTTACCACAAGGATGGGCTACAATGGCATTGATTCTTTCATGGAAATGCCCCCCAACCTTTGACATCTCTCACAGGCTTTGCAATGTATGTTTGCATCTCTGAGCAAAGAAGGCCAATAAAAGCTATATTGCAGCACTTTTGCTCCAGTCTTTTTACCACTAAAGTGACCTCCATAGGCTTGCACATGGTACATTGAAAGAATGTTGTGGAACTCACTCAAGTAACAAAGGTGCCTTAGTGGTTTGAGGAAGGGATAGCAATGTAAGTATACAGCTGGAATGCTGCACTAGGCCCACAGAAGACTCTATTTTTGTGTTGTCTTCTGTCATGAGGATTTGGGCCTCCTTCTCAACCATACTCCAAATATTTTTCAGGTCATCAGCAACATTATCCCAATTCAGTAGATTGAATAATTCTTCTTTCACTAGGCCATCTAGTACATCTATTACACAACAGTCCTCAATGTCTATCTGAGGTTACCTAGCAGCATTGTTCACATTTAATTCGGCCTTCATGTTCCCAAAGGTCACCTCCATCACCCCTGACATGCACTGTATGCAAGCATTTGTAGTGGCCAAGAATGGCCTTCCAAGGATGATAGGAATTGGGGCTTTACTTTTGCAAGGGTCCATATTCAAAATAAGAAAATCAGCAAGATAGTAGAACTTGTCCACCCCCACCAAAACATCCTCCACCACACCCACAGGTCTCCTCTCAGACCTATCAGCCAGTTGGAGCACAACTGATGTGGATTTTAGCTCTCCCAAACCTAGCTCCTCATACACAGAATATGGGAGCAGGTTCACACTGGTCTCTAAGTCCAAGAGAGCTTTACCGATGAAGTGGTTTCCAATTATCCAGGGGATAGTAGGTACCCCTGGGTCCTATAATTTCTCAGGTGTGGGAAGGGACATAACTGACTCAACATGCTCAACAGTAAAAGCCTTTTTGGATAACTGCACCCTTGTTTTTCTTTTCTGTGTGCAAAGGTCCTTCAAGAATTTACCATAGGTAGGGACCTATTTTATGGCATCAAGCAAGAGCAAATTGAACTTCACCTGCTTGAAAGTCTCCATCATTTCCTCTATCTGAGCATTCCCCTCATCGAAAGGAGATGGGACAGCTAATGCATGACGAAATGGCAACTGTGGGACTGCTGGTGCCACAGCTACATGCCTAACCACATCATGGTCAAATTTTAATTTTTTAATTTTTTCTTCATTTATTTTTTATTGTTGGTTCTCAACATCAACCCCTTTATTTTACCCTTGCTGATCCACAGTAGAGGATGACTTATTTGATTCTTTGCCACTCACATTATTTTTATTTTCACTCACCATGACCTCCTCAGTTGCCCTGCCCACTAAATTATCAACCACCTGCCACTCCTTAGGGTAGTGTTTGCATTAACCTCCTCATGGGTAGATGATGCTTCTCCAATCATGTACTGCCCCTTGGGGTTGCCCAAGGTCAAACTAGGGAGCCTGCCCTTCTCTCTTTTGTTCAAACCATTACAAATTTGATCCAGCTGGTCCTCTATTTTTTTATTGTTTTACCCATGAGAGTTCATAGTTTGGACTAAGTTCCCCAAATTCTGCATAGATGCCAACATTTTCTCTTCAACAGAAGAGGATCTGGGCTGCTGTGGGGGAAAGACCAACTGATTGGGTTGTGGGGCAGGCAACTGAATATTCTGTCTTGGTGGGTATCCTTAGTTAAATTGGTGCTAAGGTTTGTACGGAGCTGCCAGCTGCTGTTGGGGCTGAGGGTATGTATCTTGTCTCCACCTCAAATTTTGGTGGTTTCTCCTTGTATAACCAATAGGTTGCTGCCCATACACTTGGGCAGTATTGGCATGCTCCATAACTAAATTAGGGAATTTGTTGGCTAATGGACAATCTTGGAGTAAATGTATGGGAGATTGGCATATCAGACATGCCTCCTCCACCTGTGCAACCATCCTAGGCTGCATCACATTCTTCAATTTGTCAAACTTTAAGCTCAGATTGTCCACCATCCTTTCCAACTCACTTTGCACCTTAACTTCATACATTTCACCTCTAGGGGTGGACTCTTTAACCAATTTAGCAGGGGTCTGGTTGTCATTGTGAGACAGTGACTCTTGCTGCATGGAATTTTCTCCTATGATGTCAAACAGCTCCCAAGTCTCATCAGCTGTCTTGTAGAGGTAACTACCACCACATGAGGCATCCACCATATCCCTACTCTTGGGATTAATTCCCTGGTAAAAGACTTACATCATTTGCCACTGTGGAATTTGATGGTGGGGGCATTGTTTTAATATTTCTTAAAATCTCTCCCATGGCTCATAAAAATCCTCAGTTGAGGACTGAGTAAATTATAAAATGTTTGTCCTCATCTGGCTAGTTTTATTCATGAGAAAGAATTTAGCCAGAAATTAGCTTTGGAGGTTACTCCATGTCTGAATGCTATTGGCTGGGAGCTTAGAGAGCCAGGTACTGGCTTTGTCCTTTAGGAAAAAAGGAAAAAGCCTAAGTTTGGTGGCTTCAGGTCTCAGGCCAGCAATACTGAAAGTGGTGCAAAGTGTAAAAAATTGGTCAATATGCTTGTAAGGATCTTCCTTACTGAGCCCATGGAAAGATGACAGCATGTTAATGGTGGAGGACTTGATTTCATAGTTTCCCTCAACTGACATGAATTGTATTCAAAAGGGAGAAGTGTAATCCCTAGGTGCATTGTATTCCTTTAGGGTTATTTGCCTCTCCGCCATGACTACTTGCTCAGTTTCAATAGTAGGGCCTTAGGTGGTGTTTCTTAGTCTAAGGATCTGCTAAGATATTTTGAGTGCTTGCTACTGACTATTGGAGACAGTGATAAGAATGGGGTGAAAGAAAATGAATGAAAGATGGATTGAAAATGACAGAGCAGCAAGCCTAAAATATGAACAGTCCTACAAGATACAGGGCCTGTTGTAGCAAGTTTTGATAAGTAAGAGTTTGTCCCACAGGGAAGTTGTTCTAAAGCTCTAAGGGAGCTATCCTTAGTAGGCCCTCCAGATCTGACTACAGATCTGGCAATCTTAAATGGAAGGGGATTTAGGGTCACTATAATCCAAATTCTAAGGTATTCTAATGTCTAGATTACAGAAAGGGTTAAGAAAGATGGTGGAGTGAGAAAAATAAATATAAAAGGGTGAGAAGTATGTTATTAGGTACAGATTTGATGGGTCTTGTAACTCTAACTCAGATCTGTTGCTATAGAAATCATGTCCAATGGTTACATTATCACCAAAGAGGAGAAAGAATCCAACTCACCCCTGTGCCATGATCCAATCCCTTAAGGCTATAACCTGTCCACTTGAATGGTCACAAACTATCCAATAGGAGAACCACAATCCAGAGATGGGTCAGAACAAGTTTATCATTGTTGGCACTACTTCATCCAGGCTACAAGCTCAAGAATCCATAGGCACCTCATCCTCTAATGTTCCGTCTGTGGGGCTAGGCCTACAAAGTGCACAAGCCTGGACACACAGGACCAGTAAGAGTTTGAGTACTAGCTTTTAGGCATGGCTGTTCACTTCTTTAGAAAGACTGTAGTGATCCAGTCACAAGCCTACAATCTCTATGGCTAATCTCAGATCTGCAATCTGATGGTGGATCTATTCACTATAGGGGAGTCTGTCATTGCACAATCTCTCACAAGGCTACAAGCACAAGTGCAGAGAAGAAGAATCTATCTTATTTCCATGACTTGGCCTCACCCTAGGGCTATAATCTGTCCACCTGAATGGTCACAGACTATCCACAGAGGGTATCCTCCTCACAAATGGCTAAGAAAGAATAGGAACATTACTACTGCCACCATGTTCCCCAGGCTACAAGCACAAGTTCCCATGGGGATTCAGATTTAGTGGGTCCTCTGGTGGGGGAAGGCCTGCAAAGTGCCTAACCTAGACACACAGGTCACTTAGATCTAAATAGTACTTTAGAAACAATCCTCCATTGCTTACGAAACAACTTAGCAATGGAGGATCTCAAGGTAGCAGCCTGTACAGCTCAACTCACAACAAAAATAACATCCCATATATGCAATAGATCCTATTATAAAAACTCCATTAAAATCTATACCAGATAATCATACAAAAGGCATAGCTAGCAAATGCTAGACTATGGAGAGGAAGAAAAAGGAAAAATTAGAAAACTCCTAAACGTTAACCTTAACCTACTGTAATTCTACAGTTGGTTTTTGGAGAAGAAGCACAGAAGTTAAGTCCCAAAGAGAGTCGATTCTCAAACCTAAGCTAGGCTTAGGTTTATGTAGCAGTCGGCTACCCCTCCAATTAGGGTTAGGAAAACCATAATTTCTCAATGTAATTGCGGCCCATTCTTGTCCCTTGGATGCCTCGAGGCGTGTGCATGGAGATTGAAGCATTGGAGTGCATGTCCTAATTGCAGGAGATTCCCAGATTGCCCTTATAGAAGTGGGGAGAAGTTTAGAATTCGATCCTCGCTGGGTAGAAATGATTTTAGATCTTTTCGCATTGTAGAATTGGCATCGCGGGATTGAATTGACTTGAAATTCATGCAGTCGCGGGATTGGCATTGTAGTCATCATGGAATACAAATGGCTATCGTGGGATTGCTCTTTCAACTTTGAATGGCGCGGGGATTGCTCGCACGGTTCGTCCCTTGGTGAATCTCATGAGAGATCCTCATGAAGAAGCAGTGTTAATGAGTTTCTGGGTTGCGCGAGTATTTCTCAGAAGGTTTGTATCTCGCGGCCATTGTGCGACAGCTGCGCGCAGGAATACCTGAAGCTCTCTCTCCTGAGTGAGTCGCGCGAAGCTTAACAGTTCTTCTTTTGAGCTGCGTGAGACTGCATGAATGCTTTAGACTGAGCCTCGCGAGGACCTCGCGAAGCCTGCTTTTCAATTCTTTCTGGCACCAAACCGTGCGAGAACGGCGCACAAACTACACGACCAGTTGTTATGCTTCCTCCAGGGGCTCGCGACAACTGTGCGAAGGCATTCTTCTTGATGTATTTCTGCTTGGATGTGCCTATGCTTCAGCCAACTCTCTGTCTGGGTTCATCCTTTGTTCTGCTGAGGTAGTTTTGGGGCAACAGTGAGCTTCTTGGCATGGTTAGGGGTTTATTGGCAGCTACTGCTTATTACCTACCGAACATGCTTGAAATACTTTTATTAAATGATTAAGGGTCTAACAGAGATTAAGTTAAGGGGTGGAAAGTGATACTTTTCAGGTCTTAACACACCCCCAAACCTAATCTTTCCTAGTCCCTTAGCAAAGTTGTAATTAAATGCCACTTTCGTAGGGATCACGGATACATTTAGCATATGTACCAAGCCTTTTAAACCCCTAAGTGATCCCTAGTGGAGGAGTGAAGTCTCTTGGGGGTTTTCAGTGAAGACACCCACAAACTTCACCATTAAAATCAGTTAAGTGTAGTGCAGATAATGACAACACAGATTCCAATGTTTAAAGTTTCATTCCACACCTATTTAACACTTAGAGGAAACTTCAACAATGTTTACAGGCCATTTAGAACTTAAAAGTTAACATGTGTTTGCCTGACCACCATTTATTTAACATTAGAATTTCAATGTATGAAAATCAGTACCCAGCTTGCCTTTGATTCAAGATCCAGGTTGGATATCACCCTAAAGAGGTAAAAATTCAGACCCAATTCTCACTAGGGCTATCTCTCCTCATTAATAACCTGAGGGTGTTCATAATCTCAACAGCTCAAGAGCAGTTGCAGACCCCAAATGGGTTTGCAAGCATGAGCATAGGCCAAGCTTCTAATTTCTGACATCTTCAAGGATTTTTACCATAGATTGGGCAACTCTTCATCTTCACATGACAACTCATTTGACTTTGGATCCACAAGGTCTTTTAGAATGGGTTGTAATGTGGCTTATGGCTGAGGGGTGTAAAGAATAAAAGGGGTAAAAAGGGAATCCAAATTGAGAAGTCAGCGGTAAGGAGTGGTTCATGACTTCATAACCTTCATTCCAGTAAAAACTTCATCTTCCTCTTCTATTTTAGAGACAAAGTGGTCAGCTTCTCCTCTTCTTTTCAATTTTTAGATAATGATGTTCTCTAGACTTCTCTTTCTTTTTCTCTTTTTATTTGCTTTATTCATTCTTTTGATGAAATGCCACACAACTGCCATTGATACACAGCTGTTCACAAGTTGCTTTTCTTCACCTTCCATAGAATATTGGACCATTCTCAGTATCTTTACCTCCTTCTCCTTTACCTTCTGAATTCTCAGAGTGAGGGTAAGGTTGACTCAGGTATTGAGGTTAAGGTGCAAGTTTTTTGGTGTTTGTGAAAGAAAAAAAAATATGATTTTAAGGCTCAACTAGTGTATGCAAAAGGGCAGATTTTAAAAGGTTGGATTTTTAGGCTCAAACTGTCCAAATGAGGGCCTTAGATCATTTCCTTAGTCTCATGAGTGTTGTCAATCAGTTTTGATTTGAAGTTGTACAACTTCTAGTGAAAAAGTCTTAATTCACTTAGTCCTTAGAGCAGAAATAATGCCAAAAACACTCTTTAAAAGAAAATGATAGGCCCAAATCTCACTAGGTATGGTCTTAAATTTTAACTCATGAGGTGTATTTTCGTCTGTTTCTCTCCTCTTAGGCTCGCTGAGTACTTTACTCAAAATTTTTTCTAATATTAGCTTCATGGTGGTGTCAAGATTAACTTTTATCTGTTTCCAAAAGTCTGCCAATATATTTAAATTTTTACATGTTTCCTCATTGTATCAAGTTAAGTGAAAATTAACTTTATTCATCCCAGTTAAGCCACCATTACTGCACTAAAATTAACTATTCTATTGGCAGACTACCACACCCCCAAACCATTAGGAGCAGTGTCCTCACTGGTTCAGAGAGGATAAAAAGCAGTAGAATCCAAGCAGTCAGACAAAAATAACCACAGAAGTAGATAGAGAAATAGAAAATGCAAACTGCACAGTATGGAACTAAAAGAAACTTGCATTAAAATAAAAAAATATATAATAAAAAGATTGAAAAGGAAAAGACAAAATGGGGGGGGGGTCAATGTGTAGCCGGGGGAGGGTTTGAGGAAGATGGAGGGGGAGATGCAGGTGTTGCCATTTTTTTCTTCTTCTTTTCTCTCTTCTCTCCTCTCTTTTTCTCTTTTTCTTTTCCTCCTTGGCGAGGATCTGCTGGACCTCGTCAAATTCATCCCAGAGAAATTGCAAGGGGTCTAGCTCCTTTGGCGGTGGGGGATCATCCCAGATGGGGTAGAATTTGATTGGGAACCCGAAGGGGGTGTTATCCGCCATTTGTGTGAGGAGGTATGGACTTCTAGGGGTAGAAGAGGAGGGATGAGATGAAAAGGGACTGATGACTGGTTTAAAAGAGAGGGACGAGGGAACATGAATCGGCGGAATTGAAATTACGCCCCTTTTCAATTTTGGCAATAAATGAGTGTTGTGTGGGGAAAGAAGAAACACACAACTGGCTCTTTGGAAAAGAGAAGGAGCATTAACTAATTGTCCAAAGGTAGGCATGGTATTTAAAGAGGTAAGTGTATCGCGCGGGGATCCTCGCGAAAAGCAATCAGTGATGAGTAAAGGACATTTCTCGCGCAGCTGAGGTGGGGATCTCCGCGAGGTAGCCTAACATGGCTCATCAATTTGAAGAAGAAGCCATTGCAATCCCTGAGGCAGGTATTTGCACAAATTTATATAACCACCATCTCCATCTGTCCTCCACACGAATTACTATTGCAAAGAAACATATCCTCCCTAAACTTTTCCCATGAATGGCAAAAAGAATAAAATTAAAACTAGCAAACAAACAGAAAGAAGCACACAGAACAGAGCAATAGACAAAAACTAGCAATTTGATTAAGGTGAAAGAAAATATTTACAAATGTAGTTACAAGAAGAAAAACCTAATTTACAATCTAAAAACTGGGATCTAATCTGATTCTGAATCTGTAAGGAAATCCCAGCCCATCCTTTTAGCTTGTGCCTTAAGGGCTGCTCTATCTTGTTTCTTCTTTTCCTCCCTCTCCATTTTCTTTTTAGCTGGCGTTTTCTTTGCAGTTGGAGCTTTAGGTTCCCTCACCCTTACTTTTGGTTGCTTGGGAGCTTTTGGTTCCTTGAGTTCTTGAGGGATTTTTCTTTGCCTTTACCTTTGGCTGCTCGCAGGGGACCACTGGGGATTTCTTTTCCTTTAGCTTTGGATTCTCTGGGGACCACTAGGGATTTCTTCCAAGAGACTCAAAGTTTGGTGGGACAGGCTCTTCGTGATCGGGCAAGAGACTCTTTGCCAATTTTTGAAGGGACAACTTTGGGAGCAGACCTCTTAGCAGTGACTTTCCTCCACTGAGGATAAGTTTGCTTCTATGGTGGTTCAACAGAGACCGTGGTAGGGGTAGGTTGCTCTGTAGTTGGAGGCTGGTCCGTAGGAGGGGAAGCAGGAGCTTTTCCTTTTTCTTTCTGAGGCTTAGGTGGTGCCTCCTCAGACTGGGTAGGTAGAGCTGGAGTAGTAGTTGGCTCAGGCTCAGGCATTTGAACAGAGATGGGGGTCGGCTGCAGAAGGACATTTATGGCAACTACCAATGCGGATTCCAATGAGGCTATCTTGATTTGATATTTGAGGATGTCAGTCTCATGAATCTCCTTTTGGATTTTTTAGATTTCTTGTGCATTGTTAAGTCATTATTCAAGCATTCTTGCCCGACCATTCGCTGCAGCAGCATTGGATTTCTCATACTCCTAATTTATCTGATGATAAGTAGCTGCAGCCTTGGCCTTTTGGTAGGCGTCCAAAATGTTAATCCACCCCAATGAGATGTCCAGAAGCTGTTGTCGGTGTTCCTCCGTCATTTTATCAATCTGCTCCAACAGGGGGATCTCAATTGATTGGCGAAGCTTGGCCATGCCCCTCAGGGCATCCTTCCTTAGGTAAGCATTATCCCTCATGTGATGGAGGATGGTGACATAGGGAGGGCTATAAAAATGATGTTTTGGAGCTATGGGCAGATAGGGGGTGGAAGGAGGAAAGTTTGCTTAGTCCTGAGGGGGAGAAAGGGGGATGATAGTAAGGAAGTCAAGTTGTGTGGTAATGGGGTCAGGTTCTGGGTCTGTTTGTATAGATTTGGTAGAGAAGGTGGGGGGGTAGGATAAGAGGGGGTGGAGGGTATAGGGGAAAGAAAAGGGTGTAGGCTCAGAGGAGTTTGGGGTGATGGGAGATGGAAAATGGGAATTGTGAAAGGGATTAAAGGAAATGGGTGGGTAAGAGTTAATGGTGATGGTGGGGGGGGTAATGAGTCGAGGGAAGTCTGCTTGTGTCTTTGTCGGGATGTGACTGGGGGGTTGAAGTGGATGGTGGATGGGATGGGTTAGTTAAGGTGTGTGGGGTGGATTGGATGGAGGTGAGTTCAGCATCCGATCTGTTTTGGGTATTGGTGGATAACGGGCTTGAATGACTTGGATAAGGGGTAGGATGAGGGTTAGTGTGTCAAAGGATAGGAGGTTGGGTATGTGAAGAAGAGGGTACGGGTTGGAAAGGTGAGGAAGGACATGATGGAAAGTGGAGGGAGGGGAAGAGGGGTTCTGGGAGTGATGTTGGGAGGTAGTTGGGGAGTCCGGAGGGGTGTAGTAGTCGGCATTATTTCAAGGAAGATAGATATAAGGCTTGGAAGCCTATGGATGTGTTAAGGGTTAAGTCAATGTCTGGGAGGGGTGTAGTAGATATGGCCGGGTGGTTGTGGTTTCGCAAGGTGGGGTGTGATAATGGGGATAGAAGGGGATTGAGGGTGGTGTCTCGAGAGATGGTTGGGATGGTCTCAGTGTTTCATTCTTTGTGTAGAGATGAGTGGAGTGTTGGCTTAGGTGAAGATAAGGGGGGAATTGTGGCTGTGTACTGAGGTAAGGTAGGGGATGGTGAGTCGTCCCATGGACGAAGCACAGGTGAAGGGGGAGTGGGCATGGAGAATGGAAATAGAGGGGGGTGAGAGATGGATGCAAGAGGGGGGTGCAGGTGTGCCAGAGATGGAAGTGGTAAGAATCTGGGGCACCTCCTTTGTAGTGGATGGGTATCCCGATCCATCGCCCTTCTTGCTTGCTGAAGCTTGAGCCTAGCTTTCTCTTTTTGGCTATCAAACTCCTTGATTCCCCATTGCCTTGCAAAGGTAGTAGGGAAAAGGGTGGTGGTCTGCTCAGTCCTTCGTATCTTGTAGCCCCCCTTGATCAACAGCAAGGTAATGCTTCTTGCATGGGGTAGAGTGTGAGGGTTCTTGTTTGACCCTAACTTCTCCACTAAGTCTTTCATAGTCTCAAAATTAGCTACATGGATGGCCCATGTGGTAGGAGTAGATAGCATCATGGCTCCATGTGGTAGGAGTAGATAGCATCCGCAATGGGGGTTCTCCTTTCTTGCTGATGTCCTGAGCAATATATGTTCTTCCACAAGACTTGGTCAATGAATAGCAGTTCAGGTTCTAGTTCCATTCTTCTGATTGAGTCCCCGGTGGCTTGGCTTTTAATCCTCTAGTTAGGGCCCGTACAATTATATCAATCGATGCACTCAGAGGGGGGTCATATCCACATCTAGGATTGAATGCTGCTAAGATGCCCAACACTTCAGCAATCATCTTGGGGCCCACTAACATATCAAAGTCATCAATCAGCACCAGCAAGCACCCTTGTCCATCGTTGTCCTTCTTGACCTTGATGTGCTGATAAAACAGCTGCACTAGCCTGGGGTAGGCTAGTGCTGGAATTCCTCTCATCAATGGCATCAGGCCTGCTTTGCTTATAAACTGTACTGCAGGGGCAGAGAGAGGTTCTTTCTCAAAAAAGGGTACATCAAAGGTTGTTTCAGGCTCCAATGGAATTGACTCCATGAGCTCAGAAGGAGTAGAGAACTTAGTGGTTGGTACCACCGCCTCCTCAACCACTTCCTTTCCTTTTTTGGGGGACTTTGAAGTCTTGGCCTTTTTAGGGGTGATCTTTGCAGGGTCCTTGTCCTTCCCTTTTCTCTTCTGTACAGATTTTGGAGCCATGTCAAACTTTGTCCTATAGTATGAGAAACAGAGGCTAAAATCTAGGGTTTGGTTTGATTTGACGCACAGGGCACCTCAAGATCTCTGAGCAGAGGGCAATGGATGGGGGTGATGTTAGGAACAACTCTATAAAATTGTGAAGTGAATGATGAGCTGTAGGAGTGATGCTGGAGGGGAGAGGGGAGAGCTCCAGAAGCTAGGGTTTCGCAGACGGAAGAAGGAAGAAAATAATGAAAAAGGGACAAAGCGCGAGGTTGAAATACTTATCGTGAAGCTCGGTGTGCTTTGGAACATCTGGTCGCAGGTTTGGAAATGAACCTAGCGAAGGTGTTAATTATCGGATTGCACAATCTCTCAAGTTGTCCTTGGAGCGCGTGATGAGTGAGATTAATTCATGTGAATCGCGCGAGCGGCTCCTAGGTTTCTTTTGGATTGTGCGAAAAGCTCTGAGGTTCATTTTGAATCTCGTGATAGACTTAGAATCTCGCGACAGTAAATGAAGTATTTCTGTTGAATTGCGAGAGAGTCTCCCAGTTTACCTTGTGAACCTCACGACAGCCTGATAATCTCACGATAACTACTGAATAGCTCAATGTGGACCGCGTGAGAGGTTGTCAGGTACACATGATTCTCGCGATAGGCATTGAATGTTTCTATGCAAACTGCACGACATGCTCCCAGGCTTCCTTTTTAACCTTGCAATAGCTTTTGAATCTTGCGATAGTCTCCCAGACTTTCATTTTGGACCCAGCGATAGTAAGGTATAAAATAGAGAGCATATGCTCTCTGTTCTGGCCCTTTTGCTAGTTTGCTTGTGGTTGGATCCTGGGCATGACTCTCTCCTATGGCTACCTCTAGACACATGTAAACTCAATCATCCAATCAAAAACAACCTCCCACATTAGGCATGCAACAGAAGCTATAAATTGAAAAATAGTAAGAATGAAACCATGCATTAAAAGTTCAAAATAGATTGGTTCAAATTCAGATAAGACCACGAATAAATCCTAAAGAATAGAATTAAAAGAAAGCAAGATAAATCAACCAAAAATAGCATACATATGATACAGTAATGACACACCTGTGGATCAATTTGAAGAAGGATCTTCTTGAAGGTGAATGGTGTCCATGGGTTCAACAGGTTGTTCAAAACAAGGCTTAAGCCTCTGACCATTCACATTCAATGTTCTCACAGACTTGGGATCCTTGATTTCCACAGCACCAGATGGGGAAACATGCATGACAATGTAAGGACCTTCCCATCTGGATTTCAATTTGCCCGAAAAAAACTTAAGTTTGGAGTTAAACAACCAAACCTTATCACCAGCAATGAAACTCTTTCTCAACAGCCCTTTGTCAAAGAAAGTTTTGGACCTTTCCTTGTAGATCCTGGCATTGGCATACGCATCCATCCTTAGTTCTTCCAATTCGGATAGCTGCAGCGACCTGTGAAGACCAGCAGAAGTTAGATCTAGATTTAAATGTTTGATGGCCCAATAGGAGATGACAGGCCTTGCCATAGACCAGTCTAAATGGGGACATACCAATGGGGGTCTTATAGGCAGTCCTATAAGCCCGCAGTGCATCATTAAGCTTGTCAGTTCAATCCTTCATATCAGTTTTCATAGTCTTCTCAAGGACATGCTTGATTTTCCTATTTAAAATTTCAACTTGCCCACTGGTTTGTGGGTGGTAGGGAGTAGCAATCCTATGGGTGACAGAATATTTCTTAAGCAAGCTCTCAAAATTTTCGTTACAGAAATGGCTCCCCATCACATAATAATGGCTCTAGGGGTACCAACTGAGAAGATATTCTCGCTTATGAACTTGAGGACAACCCGATTATCATTAGTTCTTGTGGCAATGGCTTCTACCCATTTGGAGACATAGATCCGCCACTAAGATGAAATGAAAACCATTTGAAGGAGGAAAGGGGCCCATAAAAGTCAATACCCCACACATCAAACATTTCTACAACAAGGATGGGCTGTAAAGGCAGTGAATTTGTTTTAGACAGCCCTCCTAGTTTCTGACATCTTTCACAAGTCTTGCTGTGTGTATTGGCATCTCTGAAAAGAGAAGGCCAGTAGAACCACATCGCAACACTTTGTCTATTTTCTCCAACTAAAGTGACCCCCGGACATTTTCATGGCACATGGCCGTAATATTGGGGCGATATCACTTTCGAACACATTTTCGAATGATTTGGTCTACACAATACTTGTACAAGCAAGGTTCTTCCCAGAAGAAGAATTTGACCTGTGAGAAAAATAGGCCTTTGTCCAATTTTGTCCAATGGGCAGGAATCTTGCATATAACTAGATAATTGACAATGTGTGCATACCAAGGAACTAAAGACTAGATGGCAAACAATTGCTCATCCGGAAGACATCATTTGTAGAAAGGTCATCAACACTTTTTTCCAACATAATTCTCGGACAAGTGGTCACCACCACATTTTCTACACCTTCTTGTCCTTGTTTTCGATGTCAAACTCCTGCAACAGGAGTATCCATCTAATCAATCTGGTCTTTGCATCCTTCTTGGACAGTAGGTTCTTTAATGCTAAGTGGTCAGTGAAGATGATGCTTTAGACCCAAGTAGGTAAGGTCTAAACTTGTCCAAAAACCATGTAAGCTCTTTCTCTGGTTGTGTAGTTCATTGAGCTCAAACAAGTGATTTGCGAGATATGCAATGACCATGTACTTATCCTTTCTCGCCCAAGACACCTATTGCCAAGTCGATGCATCACACATCAACTCAAAGGGCAAGGTATAGTCAGTGTTTGGAGTATAGGAGCAGAGGTGAGCTGATTTTTAACTTTCAAAAGCCGACATTCAAACAGAGAAATCAAAGGGCACATCCTAGCAGGTGTGGCACAATGGTTTAGCAATCTTGATGAAGTCTTGATAAACCTCCTAGAATCCAAAGATGCCCAAGGAAGGATCTGATTTGCTTGACTGTTTGGAGGGGCAAATTTGCAATGAGGTCAACTTTGGCCTTGTCTACCTCAATTCCATCTTTAGAGACCACATGGCCCAAAACAATTTCTTGTGTTACCATGAAGTGGCTCTTCTCCCAACTTAAGACCAAATTGGTCTCTTCACATCTTTGTAGGACTTGATGGAGGTGTATTGTAGACATTGGTCAAAGCTATCCCCATAAACCTAAAAAACATCCATGAAAATTTCCAAGAATTTGTCAATCATATCGAGAAAAAATGGCATACATACACCTCGAAGATGGTGGGGCATTACAGTCAAAAGGCATCCTTCGTAAGCAAAGGTGCCAAAAGGATAAGTAAAAGTAGTCTTCTCTTGATCCAAAGGGTGCATAGGGATCTGGTTGTACCCTGAGTACCCATCAAGAAAACAGTAAAAAGCCTTCCCAGCCAACTTATCCAAAATTTGATCAATAAAAGGGAGAGGGAAGTGGTCTTTTCTGGTCTTGGAGTTGAGTTTTAGATAATCGATGCAAACTCTCCAGCCAGTGGTCTCCCTGGCTGGTCTCAACTCTCCAGAGTCGATTGTGATCACTGTTATGCTAGATTTCTTGGGTAACACCTGGATTGGTGCCACCCATTCAGAGTCAGAGACACTTCTTGCATGTGAGGATTTAATTTCCTCTGCATTTCCCTGGAGGGTGTTGAGCCCTCCTCTAGATGAATTCTATGCATATAGATTGATGCATCAATCCCTCCTAGATTAGCAATGGTCCAGCCAATTGCTTTCTTATGCTTCCTCAAAACTGTTAGTAATTCCTCCTCTTGCTTACTAGTAAGAGAAGAGGAGATAATCACAGGAAGTTTCTTGTCATTCTCGAGGAAAGCATACTTCAATGTCTCTGGAAGCTTCTTGAGTTCCTGATCAGAGGCTTGTTGGATGGATGGCAGGATTGGTGTATTGTTGGTAGGGGGAAGGGGCAGCAATGTAGGTTTCCAATTAGAATGTTGGACTAAGCCCACAGAAGACCTCACTAGGGGTATGTCTTCTGGCATTAAAGCTAGGCTTCCTTCCTCCAGCATGTTCCAAACTTCAGTTAAATCAGTGACAATGGTGTTCCACTCCAGCAGAGTGGGCAGTTCTTCTTCAACAATTTCTTCTAGTACATCTACTGCAAAGCATTCCTCATTGTCTAGCTGAGGGTACTTTATACTATTGTACACATTAAGCTTAACTTTCATATATTCGAAAGTGACCTCCATGATCCCAGACCTGCATTGAATGTATGCATTGGCAGTGGCCAAAAATGGTCTGCCCAGAATGACAGGTATCAGGGATGTACTCTTGTCACAACCCATGTCCAAAATAAGGAAGTCTGCAGGGTAGAAGAACTTCTCTACCCCCACTAGGAAATCCTCAACCACTCCCATGGGTTTTCTCTCAGACCTATCAGCCATCAAAAGAACAATGGGGGTGGGCTTGAGCTCCCCCAAACCTAGCTGCTGATACACACTATATGGCAGCAAGTTAACACTGGCTCCAAGGTCCAATAGGGCCCTCCCAATTGTGTGGTCTACAATAATACAGGGAATAGTAGGTATCCCTGGGTCTTGCAACTTCTCAGGAATTGTCATGGTTAATACAGAATTGACGGTATCAGTCGCAAAGACCTTTTTAGACAAATGGCCTCTAGCCTTCCTTTTCTGAGTACAGAGGTCTTTCAGAAACATTGCATAGGCTAGGACCTGTCGGATTGCATCAAGCAGGGGTAAATTTATCTTGACCTGCTTAAAGGTCTCCATCATTTCCTCAATCTGTACCTGACTCTTATCAAAAGGGGAAAGGCCACTCAAAGCTTGAGGAAAAGGCAGCTGAGGTACTGTTGGTTCCTCAGCTGTAAGCCTATGTTTGAACTTTTGTTTTTTTCTTTTTTCTATTTTTATCTCCTGCGGAGGCTCATTTACAACCTCTTTATTTTTTTCTTATTGAAGGGCAACAGGCAGTTCTTGACTCTGTGCTCTAACAAAGTCTTTATCATTTTCACTTCACATTTCCTTGGGAATGACCTCTCCTTGTTCTTTTCCCACCTGGTTGTCTACCAGCTTGCCAGACCTTAAGGCTGTGATGGCATGGGCCCCCTCAAAATTTGTGGAGCCTTCTCCGATGGAATACTGGCCCTTTGGGTTGGCTACTGGTTGGCTTGGCAACCAGTCCTCCTCTCTTTTAGCCAGAGCATTGGCTATTTGGCCAAGCTGCTCTTCTATTTTCTTAATGCTTTTACTGTGAGAAGTCAAAGTTTGATTCAAGGGTCCAAGGCTTTGTAATTAGGCCAAAACCTGGTTCTCGAAAGAAGCACTTCAGGGCTGAGGTGGGGGAACTACCAATTGATTTTGTTGCTGGGTAGCTGTTGCTGCTGGAAATTTGACCTTTGGGCATAACCCTGGTTAAACTGCTGCTGTGGCCTTTGAGGTAAGGCCAACATATGTTGTGGCTGAACATAATTGTCTTGCCTCCACCTCAAATTTGGGTGGTCTCTCCATTGGTAACCAGCATTCTGGTGCTGGTATCCATATGGTTGTTTATTGTAGCTACCAGATTGTTGTTGTCTAAAAGATTAGATAGCAGCAGCCTGTTCCATTACAAACTCAAGGTATTGCCCCACAGATGGACATTCTTCTACTGTGTGCTGTGGAGATTGGCATATCAAACATGCCTCCATAACTTGTGCAGCCATTATGGGCTGCACCACAGTTAAAAGTTTATCAAATCTTTCAGTAAGATTGGCCATCTGCATTCTCAGGTCATCATTTCCTCTAACTTCATATATCTTTCCTTTAGAAGCTTCAGCCACCCCCAGCTTAGGAGAAGGCTCTTGAACAGTTCTAGATGAGGACATCTTCTGGAAAGTATTTTCACTTATGACCTCGAACAAGTCCCATGCCTCATTAGCTATTTTATGCATGTATGTTCCACCACAAGAGGCATCTACCATATCTCTGCTCTTCTCATATATCCCATTGTAGAAGCTGGACAGTCGTGGATCTTGTGGGGGGGACATTGTTTGAGCATCTCCTTAAATCTGTCCCAGGCTTGATTAAAATCTTTAGTTGGGGACTGGGCAAAAGCAAGTATGCCTTTCCTCAACTAGCTGGTTTTGGTCTCTGGAGTTCTTTCCAGGAAGTGATGCTGTTGTTTGGGAGAGTAGATAACCAGGTCATGGCCCTGTCCTTTAGGGAGAAAGGAAAAAGCCTTAACCTAGTGGCCTCTGGTCCCAAACCAGCAATGGAGAATGTCGCACACAAGGCCAAGAACTGGTCAATGTGCTTGTAAGGGTCTTCCTTGCTAAGCCCATGGAAAGAGGGGAGCATTTGGATGATGGAAGTTTTGATTTCGTAGTTTCCTTGAACATCTGGGAATTGAATGATGAAAGGAGAATTATAATCATCTGGAGCATTCAATTCCTTCAATGTTCTAGGTTGTTCTTCACCCATGACTGCTATCTCAATTTCAATAGGGGGCTCAACTGTAGTGTGTCTGTGTCTTCTCGGTCTTCTGCTCCTTTCAATCTCAGGGTTAGTAGGCTCTAATGTAGGACTGAGAGATCTCCTTCCTAACATGCACACACACCAACAGCAGGGAAAACTATTCGCAAACACATTGCACTAAAAAGATTACAACTATCATAATTAACTACTTATGAAATCTTCAAAGGAGAAATAACCGAGGTTTTGAAGGTTAAAGAAGTGCAAACAGAGGTAGCTAGACTCTCAATGCAATTCTAGTCTCCTTCTCTGCTACAGTCCGGATTTGCAAGAAAAATTCCAAATGTAAATCAGTAGTATTTATTTTTCACAAGTATAGCTACCAAAGAATAAATAATCAAAAATCTAGAGTCTACTAAAAGATCAACATCCCCGACAACGGCGCCAAAAACTTGTTAAGATATTTTTAGTGCTTGCTACTGACTTTGTTGGAGACAGTGATAAGAATGGGGTGAATGAAAATGAATGAAAGGTGGATTAAAAATGACAGAGCAGCAAGCCTAAAATATGCACAGTCCTGCAAGATACAGGGCCTGTTGTAGCAAGTTTTGATAAGCAAGAGTTTGTCCCACAGGAAAGTTGATCTAAAGCTCCAAGGGAGCTATCCTTAGTAGGCCCTCCAGATTTGACTACAGATCTGGCAATCCTAAATGGAAGGAGATTCAGGATCACTATAATCTAAATTCTAAGGTATCCTAATGTCTAGATTACTGAAAGGGTTAAGAAAGACGGTGGAGTGAGAAAAATAAATATAAAAGGGTGAGAAGTATGTTATTAGGTACAGATTTGATGGGTCTTGTAACTCAGACTCAAATATGTTGCTATAGAAATCCTGTCCAATGGTTACATTATCACCAAAGAGGAGAAAGAATCCAACTCACCCCTATGCCATGATCAAATCCCTTAAGGCTATAACCTGTCCACTTGAATGGTCACAGACTATCCAATAGGGGAAGCACAATCCAGAGATGTGTCAGAACAAGTTTATCATTGTAGGCACTACTTCATTCAGGCTACAAGCTCAAGAAACCATAGGAACCTCATCGTGTTAAGTTCTAGGTGTGGGGCTAGGCCTACAAAGTGCACAAGCCTGGACGCACAGGACTAGCAAGAGTTTGAGTACTAGCTTTTAAGCATGGCTGTTCACTAATTTAGAAAGACTGCAGTGATCCAGTCACAAGCCTACAATCTTTACGGCCAATCTCAGATCTGCAATCTGATGGTGGATCTATTCACTATAGGGGAGTCTGTCACTGCACAATCTCTCACAAGGCTACAAGCACAAGTATAGAGAAGAAGAATTTGTCTTAGTTCGATGACTTGGCCTCACCCTAGGGCTATAATCTATCCACTTGAATGGTCGCAGACTATCCACAGAGGTTATCCTCCTCACAAATGGCTAAGACAGAACAAGAACATTACTGCCGCCACCATGTTTCCCAGGCTACAAGCACAAGTTCCCATAGGGATTCAGGTTTAGTGGGTCCTGTGGTGGGGGAAGGCCTGTAAAGTGCCTAACCTGGACACACAGGTCACTTAGATCTAAATAGTACTTTAGAAACAATCCTCCATTGCTTACGAAACAACTTAGAAATAGAGGATCTCAAGGCAACAGCCTGTACAACACAACTCACAACAAAAATAACATCACATACATGCAACAATATCCTATTACAAAAACTCCATTAAAATCTATACCAGATAATCATACAAAAGGCATAGCTAGCAAATGCTGGACTATGGGGAGGAAGAAAAAGGAAAAATAAGAAAACTCCTAAACCCTAACCTTAACCTACTGTTATTCTACAGTTGGTTTTTGGAGAAGAAGCACAGAAGTTAAGTTCCAAAGAGAGTCGATTCTCAAACCTAAGGCGTGTGCACAAAGATTGAAGCATTAGAGTGTGTGCCCTAATTGCTGGAGATTCCTAGATTGCCCTTTCAGAAGTGGGGAGAAGTTTAGAATTTGATCCTCGCTGGGTAGAAACAATTTCAGATCTTTCTGTGTGGTAGAATTAGCATCGCGGGATTGAATTGACTTGAAATTCATGCAGTCGCGGGATTAGCATTTTAGTCATCGCAGAATACAAATGGCTATCACGAGATTGCTCTTTCAGCTATGAATGGCACAGGGATTGCTCGCGCGGTTCGTCCCTTGGTGAATCTCGCAAAGAAATAGTGTTCAGGAGTTTCTTGGTCGCGCGAGCATTTCTCAGAAGGTCTCAGATCTCGCACATCGTAAGCCACGCATTGTGAATACTTTTGACTCTCTCTCCTAAGTGAGTCATGCGAAATGTAACGGTTCTTCTTTTGAGGTACATGAGACTGCGCGAATGCTTTAGACTGAGCCTCGCGAGGACCTCGCGAAGCCTACTTTTCAATTCTTTCTGACACCAAATGTTAAGTAGTGAAAAATACCATTTTTCACCCCTAAACATGAGCCTTGAAAGACCCTTGAGAAGACTAAATAAGTGCTTTAGTGTGCATTTTACAGCTAACCAATCAGACGAGGTCCAAATCGAAAAGCATCCCAAAAGATCAAAAATGACGACTCATGTCAAGTTTAAAGGAGTGAAAAGCACCTCGGCAATGGCTAAAGAGGGTCTAAAGAAGCGGAACAAAGACACGAAGCAAGAGAGAGCCATTAGCAAAGAACTCCTACTATTAGCAAGAAGAATGGGAGCCTAGAGTTCAATTCGCAAAGAACTTCTACTATTAGCAAAGAAGAATGGGAGCCTAGAGTTCAATTCGCAAGAACTTCTACTATTAAAGAACTTGCACTTTTAAGTAAGAACCTTGAACTTTCGAAGAAGAAAACACTCCTCGAAAGAAGATTGAACTTTGCGAGAGCTTGAAGTCATTGAACTTTGCGAAAAGGCCCACGAACTTCTGCGAAAAGGTATTCTAGAGATTAGCGGCTTTAACAAGGGCAATTCGATGTCTGCCCCAATGCATTGAAAAGACTAGAGACATTAGGAAGATTCTAAGCATAAGCGAAGGAATATTCCACCCATCGTGAAACACCTAGAGAGAATAACTTGGCGGGAACTTCTAGAAACTCTAACTACTTTCTTGAAAAAGCCCTTAAACTATCGAAATGGCATTACAGGGATTTATTTCGTCCAGAAGGTATTTTAGGAAACTTTGCATGCTTAATGCAATCAAAAGACCGAGAACATTCGAAAGGTTCTAATCAAGATCCGAAGGCATATTCCAACCCATGTGAGCACCCAAAGTTAAATTACGGGAACTTCAAGAAGCTCAAACGAAATTTCAAAATGCATAGAATTGATGCCTCTGTTTCTGATTGGTGAACCGGATCAAGCGATTCGATTGGCGAAACGGATCCGAATCACGGTGCTCGACTCCTATTGGTTGATGCAGATCTATCCAATTCTGATTGGTTGATACACATCTGAGCTGGACTTAGGGAAAACTATAAATAGACGAACCATTTGCCCAATTTGGGTATCCAAATTTTAGAGTTTTCATCTCTGTTTCCCTCATTCCAGTCAGTTAGCTTATCTGAACCCCCTGTAATGCCTTCTTGTAGTTTACCTTTGAGAGCCATTGTGAGTGATTTGTACTTCCAAGTTCAGATTCAAGATCAGAAGTCGAGGGCTCTGAGAAGCTCGATCAGTAAGTCGAGGGCTCTCTAAGAAGCCGTGCTCAGTAATTGTAATTTTGGATTTTAAAAGGTTCTTTGTAATTTGTGTCTTCTCCATTGGAGTCATGTCGAGGGTTACGAATGTTCACCTTAGTGCATTAGACTTCTTTAGATTCACTCATCCGCATGCAACTTCCCTTAATTCATCACCCACAATGCGAATTAGCGTTGGTAACCTAATTCTAGCGATATTCTGATGATGTTCATGTTACGAACTAAAGAATAGGCCATGACTAGTGATGATCTGTGACCATTTACGTGCACAGATCACAGCCATAAGTCTAAACCTATTCCTTAATTCGGATTTATTTCTCTTACATCTGTGCTGGTAGCCAGATGAAGATTGAATCTGCTCTGTTGAACTACAGATTCTCCATTAAAATTCAGAGGCTAAAGTACATGAAGCTATTATTTCTGCATTTGTCTTATTTTAAACATCTCCCCAACTCGGATCTGGATCATGTAGTTAGTTCTTTTCTTTATTTGCTTATAGTTAAATGTGACACAATCCAACACTCTCTTTTATCTATTCTTGTTTTTAGATAATTATAGAGCCAGATCTGGTAGCACAGATCTGGAGGTTTATCTTAAATTTTAAATCAATTCCCTGTGGATGATCTTTTACTCACTTACATTTAAAACTTGCTACAATTGGCCCTGATCTTGCAGGCCAGTGTTAGCCCCAATGTGCTGATATCCCTTTTCTTGCAGGCCAGTGTTAGCCCCAAGGTGCATGATGGAAAGTGGAGGGAGGGAAAGAGGGGGGTTCTAGGGAGTGATGTTGGGAGGTAGTTGGGGAGTCTAGGAGAGGGGTGTAGTAGGCTGGTATTATTTCAAGGAAGATAGATATAAAGGCTTGGAAGCCTATGAATGCGTTAAGGGTTAAGTCGATGTCTGTGAGGGGGGGTGTAGTAGATATGGCTGAGGTTGTGGTTTCTGCAAGGTGGGGTGTGATAATGGGGATAGAGGGGATTGAGGGTGGTGTCTGAGAGATGGTTGGGATGGTCTCAGTGGTCTTTCATTCTCTGTAAGAGATGAGTGGGGGGCTGGTTGGCTTAGGTGAAGATAAGGGGGGAATTGTGGCTGTGTACTGAGGTAAGGTAGGGGATGGTGAGTCGTCCCATGGACGAAGCACAGGTGAAGGGGGAGTGGGCATGGAGAATGGAAATAGAGGGGGGTGAGAGATGGATGCAAGAGGGGTGGTGGATGCAGGGGTAACAGGTGCTGCTGTAGCTATGGAAGTGGTAAGATCTGGGGGCACCTCCTTTGTAGCAGGGATGGATCCTGATCCGACTGCCCCTTCTGCTTGCTTGGACAGAGCTTGAGCCTTAGCTTTCTTCTTTTTTTGGCTCGTTATCAAACTCCTGTTGATTCCCCATTGCCTTTTAGCAAAGGTAGTAGGGAAAAGGGTGGTGGTCTGCTCAGTCCTTCGTATCTTGTAGCCCCCCTTGATCAATAGCAAGGTAATGCTTCTTGCATGGGGTAGAGTGTGAGGGTTCTTGTTTGACCCTAACTTCTCCACTAAGTCTTTCATAGTCTCAAAAATTAGCCAGGCTGCATGGACGCCATGGCCCATGTGGTAGGAGTAGATAGCATCCGCAATGGGGGTTCTCCTTTCTTGCTGATGTGGTAGGAGTAGATAGCATCCGCAATGGGGGTTCTCCTTTCTTGCTGATGTCCTGAGCAATATATGTTCTTCCACAAGACTTGGTCAATGAATAGCAGTTCAGGTTCTAGTTCCATTCTTCTGATTGAGTCCCCGGTGGCTTGGCTTTTAATCCTCTAGTTAGGGCCCGTACAATTATATCAATCGATGCACTCAGAGGGGGGTCATATCCACATCTAGGATTGAATGCTGCTAAGATGCCCAACACTTCAGCAATCATCTTGGGGCCCACTAACATATCAAAGTCGTCAATCAGCACCAGCAAGCACCCTTGTCCATCGTTGTCCTTCTTGACCTTGATGTGCTGATAAAAATTTGCACTAGCGTAGGCTAGTGCCGAATTCCTCATCAATGGCATCGAGCTGCTTTGCTTATAAACCTGATCAGAGGCGAGAGAGGTTCTTTCTCAAAAAAGGGTACATCAAAGGTTGTTTCAGGCTCCAATGGAATTGACTCCATGAGCTCAGAAGGAGTAGAGAACTTAGTGGTTGGTACCACCGCCTCCTCAACCACTTCCTTTCCTTTTTTGGGGGACTTTGAGGTCTTGGCCTTTTTAGGGGTGATCTTTGCAGGGTCCTTGTCCTTCCCTTTTCTCTTCTGTACAGATTTTGGAGCCATGTCAAACTTTGTCCTATAGTATGAGAAACAGAGGCTAAAATCTAGGGTTTGGTTTGATTTGACGCACAGGGCACCTCAAGATCTCTGAGCAGAGGGCAATGGATGGGGGTGATGTTAGGAACAACTCTATAAAATTGTGAAGTGAATGATGAGCTGTAGGAGTGATGCTGGAGGGGAGAGGGGAGAGCTCCAGAAGCTAGGGTTTCGCAGACGGAAGAAGGATGAAAATAATGAAAAAGGGACAAAGCGCGAGGTTGAAATACTTATCGTGAAGCTCGGTGTGCTTTGGAACATCTGGTCGCAGGTTTGGAAATGAACCTAGCGAAGGTGTTAATTCAGACTGGATTGCACGACAATCTCTCAAGTTGTCGTTGGAGCGCGTGACAGAGTGAGATTAATTCATGTGAATCGCGCGAGCGGCTCCTAGGTTTCTTTTGGATTGTGAGAAAAGCTCTGAGGTTCATTTTGAATCTCGTGATAGACTTAGAATCTCGCGACAGTAAATGAAGTATTTCTGTTGAATTGCGAGAGAGTCTCCCAGTTTACCTTGTGAACCTCACGACAGCCTGATAATCTCACGATAACTACTGAATAGCTCAATGTGGACCGCGTGAGAGGTTGTCAGGTACACATGATTCTCGCGATAGGCATTGAATGTTTCTATGCAAACTGCACGACATGCTCCCAGGCTTCCTTTTTAACCTTGCAATAGCTTTTGAATCTTGCGATAGTCTCCCAGACTTTCATTTTGGACCCAGCGATAGTAAGGTATAAAATAGAGAGCATATGCTCTCTGTTCTGGCCCTTTTGCTAGTTTGCTTGTGGTTGGATCCTGGGCATGACTCTCTCCTATGGCTACCTCTAGACACATGTAAACTCAATCATCCAATCAAAAACAACCTCCCACATTAGGCATGCAACAGAAGCTATAAATTGAAAAATAGTAAGAATGAAACCATGCATTAAAAGTTCAAAATAGATTGGTTCAAATTCAGATAAGACCACGAATAAATCCTAAAGAATAGAATTAAAAGAAAGCAAGATAAATCAACCAAAAATAGCATACATATGATACAGTAATGACACACCTGTGGATCAATTTGAAGAAGGATCTTCTTGAAGGTGAATGGTGTCCATGGGTTCAACAGGTTGTTCAAAACAAGGCTTAAGCCTCTGACCATTCACATTCAATGTTCTCACAGACTTGGGATCCTTGATTTCCACAGCACCAGATGGGGAAACATGCATGACAATGTAAGGACCTTCCCATCTGGATTTCAATTTGCCCGGAAAAAACTTAAGTTTGGAGTTAAACAACCAAACCTTATCACCAGTAATGAAACTCTTTCTCAACAGCCCTTTGTCAAAGAATGTTTTGGACCTTTCCTTGTAGATGCTGGCTTTGGCATACGCATCCATCCTTAGTTCTTCCAATTCGGACAGCTGCAGCGACCTGTGAAGACCAGCAGGAGTTAGATCTAGATTTAAATATTTGATGACCCAATAGGCCCTGTGTTCTAACTCCATTGGGAGATGACAGGCCTTGCCATAGACAAGTCTGAATGGGGACATACCAATGGGGGTCTTATAGGCAGTCTTATAAGTCCACAGAGCATCATTAAGCTTGTCAGCCCAATCCTTCCTATCGGTCCTCACAGTATTCTCAAGGATATGCTTGATCTCCCTATTTGAAATTTAAACTTTCCCACTGGTTTGTGGGTGGTAGGGAGTAGCAATCCTATGGGTGATAGAATATTTCTTCAGTAAGCTCTCAAAATTTTCGTTACAGAAATGGCTCCCCCATCACTGATAATGGCTCTAGGGGTACCAAATCTGGAGAAGATATTCTGCTTTATGAACTTGAGGACAACCTGATTATCATTAGTTCTTGTGGCAATGGCTTCTACCCATTTGGAGACATAGTCGACTGCCACTAAGATGAAATGAAAACCATTTGAAGGAGGAAAGGGGCCCATAAAGTCAATACCCCACACATCAAACATTTCTACAACAAGGATGGGCTATAAAGGCAGTGAATTTGTTTTAGACAGCCCTCCTAGTTTCTGACATCTTTCACAAGTCTTGCTGTGTGTATTGGCATCTCTGAAAAGAGAAGGCCAGTAGAACCCACACTGCAACACTTTGTCAGCTATTTTTCTCCAACTAAAGTGACCCCCACAGACATTTTCATGGCACATGGCCAGAATATTAGGGACGTCACTTTCGGGGACACATTTTCGAATGATTTGGTCTGCACAATACTTGTACAAGCAAGGTTCTTCCCAGAAGAAGAATTTGACCTGTGAGAAAAATAGGCCTTTGTCCAATTTTGTCCAATGGGCAGGAATCTTGCATATAACTAGATAATTGACAATGTGTGCATACCAAGGAACTAAAGACTAGATGGCAAATAGCTGCTCATCCGGGAAGACATCATTTGTAGAAAGGTCATCAACACTTTTTTTTTAACATAATTCTGGACAAGTGGTCAGCCACCACATTTTCTACACCCTTCTTGTCCTTGATTTCGATGTCAAACTCCTGCAACAGGAGTATCCATCTAATCAATCTGGGCTTTGCATCCTTCTTGGACAGTAGGTACTTTAATGCTAAGTGGTCAGTGAAGATGACAGTTTTAGACCCAAGTAGGTAAGGTCTAAACTTGTCCACAGTAAAAACCACTGCTAGAAGCTCTTTCTCAGTGGTTGTGTAGTTCAGCTGAGCTTCAGCAAGTGATTTGCTGAGATATGCAATGACCACAGGCAGCTTATCCTTTCTCTGGCCCAAGAGAGCACCTATTGCCAAGTCAGATGCATCACACATCAACTAAAAGGGCAAGGTATAGTCAGGTGTTTGGAGTATAGGAGCAGAGGTGACGCTGATTTTTAACTTTTCAAAAGCCTAAAGACATTCAGCAGAAAAATCAAAGGGCACATCCTAGCAGAGCAGGTGGCACAATGGTTTAGCAATCTTGATGAAGTCTTTGATAAACCTCCTGCAGAATCCAGCATACCCAAGGAAGGATCTTATTTGTGTGACTGTTCTTGGAGGGGGCAAATTTGCAATGAGGTCAACTTTGGCCTTGTCTACCTCAATTCCATCTTTAGAGACCACATGGCCCAAAACAATTTCTTGTGTTACCATGAAGTGGCTCTTCTCCCAACTTAAGACCAAATTGGTCTCTTCACATCTTTGTAAGACTTGATGGAGGTATTGTAGACATTGATCAAAGCTATCCCCATAAACCGAAAAAACATCCATGAAAATTTCTAAGAATTTGTCAATCATATCAGAAAAAATTGCATACATACACCTCTGGAAGATGGCTGGGGCATTACACAGTCCAAAAGGCATCCTTCTGTAAGCAAAGGTGCCAAAAGGATAAGTAAAAGTAGTCTTCTCTTGATCCAAAGGGTGCATAGGGATCTGGTTGTACCCTGAGTACCCATCAAGAAAACAGTAAAAAGCCTTCCCAGCCAACTTATCCAAAATTTGATCAATAAAAGGGAGAGGGAAGTGGTCTTTTCTGGTCTTGGAGTTGAGTTTTAGATAATCGATGCAAACTCTCCAGCCAGTGGTCTCCCTGGCTGGTCTCAACTCTCCAGAGTCGATTGTGATCACTGTTATGCTAGATTTCTTGGGTAACACCTGGATTGGTGCCACCCATTCAGAGTCAGAGACACTTCTTGCATGTGAGGATTTAATTTCCTCTGCATTTCCCTGGAGGGTGTTGAGCCCTCCTCTAGATGAATTCTATGCATACAGATTGATGCATCAATCCCTCCTTGATTAGCAATGGTCCAGCCAATTGCTTTCTTATGCTTCCTCAAAACTGTTAGTAATTCCTCCTCTTGCTTACTAGTAAGAGAAGAGGAGATAATCACAGGAAGTTTCTTGTCATTCTCGAGGAAAGCATACTTCAATGTCTCTGGAAGCTTCTTGAGTTCCTGATCAGAGGCTTGTTGGATGGATGGCAGGATTGGTGTATTGTTGGTAGGGGGAAGGGGCAGCAATGTAGGTTTCCAATTAGAATGTTGGACTAAGCCCACAGAAGACCTCACTAGGGGTATGTCTTCTGGCATTAAAGCTAGGCTTCCTTCCTCCAGCATGTTCCAAACTTCAGTTAAATCAGTGACAATGGTGTTCCACTCCAGCAGAGTGGGCAGTTCTTCTTCAACAATTTCTTCTAGTACATCTACTGCAAAGCATTCCTCATTGTCTAGCTGAGGGTACTTTATTGTTGTACACATTAAGCTTCAACTTTCATATGTTATAAAGTGACCTCCATGATCCAGACTGCATTGAATGTATGCATTGGCAGTGGCCAAAAATGGTCTGCCCAGAATGACAGGTATCAGGGATGTACTCTTGTCACAACCCATGTCCAAAATAAGGAAGTCTGCAGGGTAGAAGAACTTCTCTACCCCCACTAGGAAATCCTCAACCACTCCCATGGGTTTTCTCTCAGACCTATCAGCCATCAAAAGAACAATGGGGGTGGGCTTGAGCTCCCCCAAACCTAGCTGCTGATACACACTATATGGCAGCAAGTTAACACTGGCTCCAAGGTCCAATAGGGCCCTCCCAATTGTGTGGTCTACAATAATACAGGGAATAGTAGGTATCCCTGGGTCTTGCAACTTCTCAGGAATTGTCATGGTTAATACAGAATTGACGGTATCAGTCGCAAAGACCTTTTTAGACAAATGGCCTCTGGCCTTCCTTTTCTGAGTACAGAGGTCTTTCAGAAACATTGCATAGGCTAGGACCTGTCGGATTGCATCAAGCAGGGGTAAATTTATCTTGACCTGCTTAAAGGTCTCCATCATTTCCTCAATCTGTACCTGACTCTTATCAAAAGGGGAAAGGCCACTCAAAGCTTGAGGAAAAGGCAGCTGAGGTACTGTTGGTTCCTCAGCTGTAAGCCTATGTTTGAACTTTTGTTTTTTTCTTTTTTCTATTTTTATCTCCTGCGGAGGCTCATTTACAACCTCTTTATTTTTTTCTTATTGAAGGGCAACAGGCAGTTCTTGACTCTGTGCTCTAACAAAGTCTTTATCATTTTCACTTCACATTTCCTTGGGAATGACCTCTCCTTGTTCTTTTCCACACAGTTGTCTACCGCTGCTGACAACAAAGGCTGTGATGGCATTGGCCCCCTCAAAATTTGAGAGCCTTCTCCGATGGAATCTGGCCCTTTGGGTTTGGCTCTTGGCTTGGCACCCAGTCCTCCTCTCTTTTAGCCAGAGCATTGGCTATTTGGCCAAGCTGCTCTTCTATTTTCTTAATGCTTTTACTGTGAGAAGTCAAAGTTTGATTCAAGGGTCCAAGGCTTTGTAATTAGGCCAAAACCTGGTTCTCGAAAGAAGCACTTCGGGGCTGAGGTGGGGGAACTACCAATTGATTTTGTTCTTTGGGTAGTTCTTTGTCGAAATTTGACCTTTGGGCATAACCACTCAGTTAAGCTAACTGCTTTGTGGCCTTTGAGGTAAGGCCAACATATGTTGTGGCTGAACATAATTGTCTTGCCTCCACCTCAAATTTGGGTGGTCTCTCCATTGGTAACCAGCATTCTGGTGCTGGTATCCATATGGTTGTTTATTGTAGCTACCAGATTGTTGTTGTCTAAAAGATTAGATAGCAGCAGCCTGTTCCATTACAAACTCAAGGTATTGCCCCACAGATGGACATTCTTCTACTGTGTGCTGTGGAGATTGGCATATCAAATATGCCTCCATAACTTGTGCAGCCATTATGGGCTGCACCACAGTTAAAAGTTTATCAAATCTTTCAGTAAGATTGGCCATCTGCATTCTTAGGTCATCATTTCCTCTAACTTCATATATCTTTCCTTTAGAAGCTTCAGCCACCCCCAGCTTAGGAGAAGGCTCTTGAACAGTTCTAGATGAGGACATCTTCTGGAAAGTATTTTCACTTATGACCTCGAACAAGTCCCATGCCTCATTAGCTATTTTATGCATGTATGTTCCACCACAAGAGGCATCTACCATATCTCTGCTCTTCTCATATATCCCATTGTAGAAGCTCTGGACAAGCTGTCAGTCAGGGATCTTGTGGGGGGGACATTGTTTGAGCATCTCCTTAAATCTGTCCCAGGCTTGATTAAAATCTTTAGTTGGGGACTGGGCAAAAGCAAGTATGCCTTTCCTCAACTAGCTGGTTTTGGTCTCTGGAGTTCTTTCTAGGAAGTGATGCTGTTGTTTGGGAGAGTAGATAACCAGGTCATGGCCCTGTCCTTTAGGGAGAAAGGAAAAAGCCTTAACCTAGTGGCCTCTGGTCCCAAACCAGCAATGGAGAATGTCGTACACAAGGCCAAGAACTGGTCAATGTGCTTGTAAGGGTCTTCCTTGCTAAGCCCATGGAAAGAGGGGAGCATTTGGATGATGGAAGTTTTGATTTCGTAGTTTCCTTGAACATCTGGGAATTGAATGATGAAAGGAGAATTATAATCATCTGGAGCATTCAATTCCTTCAATGTTCTAGGTTGTTCTTCACCCATGACTGCTATCTCAATTTCAATAGGGGGCTCAACTGTAGTGTGTCTGTGTCTTCTCGGTCTTCTGCTCCTTTCAATCTCAGGGTTAGTAGGCTCTAATGTAGGACTGAGAGATCTCCTTCCTAACATGCACACACACCAACAGCAGGGAAAACTATTCGCAAACACATTGCACTAAAAAGATTACAACTATCATAATTAACTACTTATGAAATCTTCAAAGGAGAAATAACCGAGGTTTTGAAGGTTAAAGAAGTGCAAACAGAGGTAGCTAGACTCTCAATGCAATTCCGCCTCCTTCTCACATGGATTTGCAAGAAAAATTCCAAATGTAAATCAGCAGTATTAATTATTCACAAGTACAGCTACCAAAGAATAAATAATCAAAAATCTAGAGTCTACTAAAAGATCAACATCCCCGACAACGGCGCCAAAAACTTGTTAAGATATTTTTAGTGCTTGCTACTGACTTTATTGGAGACAGTGATAAGAATGGGGTGAATGAAAATGAATGAAAGGTGGATTAAAAATGACAGAGCAAAGAAGCCTAAATATATGCAGATCCTGCAAGTTTTGATAAGTAAGAGTTTGTCCCACAGGAAAGTTGATCTAATGCTCCAAGGGAGCTATCCTTAGTAGGCCCTCCAGATTTGACTACAGATCTGGCAATCCTAAATGGAAGGAGATTCAGGGTCACTATAATCTAAATTCTAAGGTATCCTAATGTCTAGATTACTGAAAGGGTTAAGAAAGACGGTGGAGTGAGAAAAATAAATATAAAAGGGTGAGAAGTATGTTATTAGGTACAGATTTGATGGGTCTTGTAACTCAGACTCAAATATGTTGCTATAGAAATCCTGTCCAATGGTTACATTATCACCAAAGAGGAGAAAGAATCCAACTCACCCCTATGCCATGATCAAATCCCTTAAGGCTATAACCTGTCCACTTGAATGGTCACAGACTATCCAATAGGGGAAGCACAATCCAGAGATGTGTCAGAACAAGTTTATCATTGTAGGCACTACTTCATTCAGGCTACAAGCTCAAGAAACCATAGGAACCTCATCGTGTTAAGTTCTAGGTGTGGGGCTAGGCCTACAAAGTGCACAAGCCTGGACGCACAGGACCAGCAAGAGTTTGAGTACTAGCTTTTAAGCATGGCTGTTCACTAATTTAGAAAGACTGCAGTGATCCAGTCACGAGCCTACAATCTTTACGGCCAATCTCAGATCTGCAATCTGATGGTGGATCTATTCACTATAGGGGAGTCTGTCACTGCACAATCTCTCACAAGGCTACAAGCACAAGTATAGAGAAGAAGAATTTGTCTTAGTTCGATGACTTGGCCTCACCCTAGGGCTATAATCTATCCACTTGAATGGTCGCAGACTATCCACAGAGGTTATCCTCCTCACAAATGGCTAAGACAGAACAAGAACATTACTGCCGCCACCATGTTTCCCAGGCTACAAGCACAAGTTCCCATAGGGATTCAGGTTTAGTGGGTCCTGTGGTGGGGGAAGGCCTGTAAAGTGCCTAACCTGGACACACAGGTCACTTAGATCTAAATAGTACTTTAGAAACAATCCTCCATTGCTTACGAAACAACTTAGAAATAGAGGATCTCAAGGCAACAGCCTGTACAACACAACTCACAACAAAAATAACATCACATACATGCAACAATATCCTATTACAAAAACTCCATTAAAATCTATACCAGATAATCATACAAAAGGCATAGCTAGCAAATGCTGGACTATGGGGAGGAAGAAAAAGGAAAAATAAGAAAACTCCTAAACCCTAACCTTAACCTACTGTTATTCTACAGTTGGTTTTTGGAGAAGAAGCACAGAAGTTAAGTTCCAAAGAGAGTCGATTCTCAAACCTAAGGCGTGTGCACAAAGATTGAAGCATTAGAGTGTGTGCCCTAATTGCTGGAGATTCCTAGATTGCCCTTCCAGAAGTGGGGAGAAGTTTAGAATTTGATCCTCGCTGGGTAGAAACAATTTCAGATCTTTCTGTGTGGTAGAATTAGCATCGCGGGATTGAATTGACTTGAATTTCATGCAGTCGCGGGATTAGCATTTTAGTCATCGCAGAATACAAATGGCTATCGCGTGATTGCTCTTTCAGCTATGAATGGCACAGGGATTGCTCACGCGGTTCGTCCCTTGGTGAATCTCGCAAAGAAATAGTGTTCAGGAGTTTCTTGGTCGCGCGAGCATTTCTCAGAAGGTCTGTATCTCGCAGCCACTGTGCGACAGCTACGCGCAGGAATACTTGAAGCTCTCTCTCCTAAGTGAGTCATTCGAAATGTAACGGTTCTTCTTTTGAGGTACATGAGACTGCGCGAATGCTTTAGACTGAGCCTCGCGAGGACCTCGCGAAGCCTACTTTTCAATTCTTTCTGGCACCAAATGTTAAGTAGTGAAAAATACCATTTTTCACCCCTAAACATGAGCCTTGAAAGACCCTTGAGAAGACTAAATAAGTGCTTTAGTGTGCATTTTACAGCTAACCAATCAGACAGGTCTAAATCCGAAAAGCATCCCAAAAAGATCAAAAAGCTGACAGCTCATGTCAAGTTTAAAGGAGTGAAGAAACAGCCTCAGCAATGGCTAAAGAGGGTCTAAAAGAGCAGACAAAGACCTGAAGCAAGAGAGAGAGCCATTCGCAAAGAACTCCTACTATTCGCAAAGAAGAATGGGAGCCTAGAGTTCAATTCGCAAAGAACTTCTACTATTCGCAAAGAAGAATGGGAGCCTAGAGTTCAATTCGCAAAGAACTTCTACTATTCGCAAAGAACTTGCACTTTTCGTAAAGAACCTTGAACTTTGCGAAAAGAAGAAAACACTCCTCGAAAAGAAGATTGAACTTTGCGAACAGAGCTTCAGAAGTCATTGAACTTTGCGAAAAGGCCCCTGAACTCTGCGAAAAGGTATTCTAGAGATTCGCAGCTTTAACAAGGGCAATTCAGTAATCTGCTGCACGCGCCCCAATGCATTGAAAAGCCCAGAGACATTCCGGAAGATTCTAAGCATAAAGCGAAGGAATATTCCACCCCACGTGAGCACCTAGAGAGGGAATAACTTGGCGGGAACTTCTAGAAACTCTAACTACTTTGCGAAAAAGCCCTTAAACTATGCGAAATGGCATTCTGGGGATTTGCAGCTCGTCCGAAGGGTATTTTAGGAAACTTTGCATGCGCCCCAATGCAATCAAAAGACCAGGAACATTCCGAAAGGTTCTAATCAAGATCCGAAGGCATATTCCAACCCATGTGAGCACCCAAAGTTAAATTACCTGGCGGGAACTTCCGAGCTCAAAGCAATTTCAAAATGCATAATGTAATTGATGCCTCTGTTTCGATTGGTGAACGGATCAAGCGATTACGATTGGCGAATGATCTGGATCACAGTGCTCGACTCTATTGGTTGATACAGATCTATCCAATTACGATTGGTTGATACACATTTGAGTCGGAAAACTATAAATAGATGAACCATTTGACCAATTTGGGTATCCAGATTTTAGAGTTTTCATCTCTGTTTCCCTCATTCCGGTCAGATAGCTTATCTGAACCCCCTGTAATCCCTTCTTGTAGTTTACCTTTGAGAGCCATTGTGAGTGATTTGTACTTCCAAGTTCGGGTTCAAGGCTGTCAAGTCCGAGGGCTCTCTAAGAAGCTCATTTTGGATTTTAAAAGGTTCTTTGTAATTTGTGTCTTCTCCATTGGAGTCATGTCGAGGGTTACGAATGTTCACCTTAGTGCATTAGACTTCTTTAGATTCACTCATCCGCATGCAACTTCCTTAATTCATCACCCCTGTGCGAATTAGCGTTGGTAACCTAATTCTAGCAGTATTTACAGTGATGTTCATGTTCTGAACTAAAGAATAGGCCACAGCTAGCTGACAGATCTGTGACCATTTAAGTGGATAGATCATAGCCATAAGTCTAAACCTATTCCTTAATTTGGATTTATTTCTCTTACATCTGTGCTGGTAGCCAGATGAAGATTGAATCTGCTCTGTTGAACTACAGATTCTCCATTAAAATTCAGAGGCTAAAGTACATGAAGCTATTATTTCTGCATTTGTCTTATTTTAAACATCTCCCCAACTCGGATCTGGATCATGTAGTTAGTTCTTTTCTTTATTTGCTTATAGTTAAATGTGACACAATCCAACACTCTCTTTTATCTATTCTTGTTTTTAGATAATTATAGAGCCAGATCTGGTAGCACAGATCTGGAGGTTTATCTTAAATTTTAAATCAATTCCCTGTGGACGATCTTTTACTCACTTACATTTAAAACTTGCTACAATTGGCCCTGATCTTGCAGGCCAGTGTTAGCCCCAATGTGCTGATATCCCTTTCATAAATTAACATCCATATAACCTAGCATTCTTTAATTCTTTAATTTTTGATTCATAATGCACACAATTATGGCACACTTGGAGTGACAACAAGTTTTTGGCGCCGTTGCCGGGGAATAGATTTTAAAATTGGTAGACCTAAGTTTTTCTATTTTGTAGATTTGATTTTTATTTTAATTTTTGCTTTAAACCTGCACTTTGCATTCCAAGTGCTTGATTAAATGTCTCTGACATTTTGTATAGAAAACTTGTTTCTTTATGAAATTTTTATTTTTTATTTTTACGAGTTTTATTCTTTGCCTTCTAGTTATTTGAATAAATGTTCGCCACTTTTGTCTTTTGTCAAATTTGGGCGTGCTTTGAGTTTTTGTTTTTATTTTTGTCAATACTTGAATAAGGTCTTGCTTCAGCTTTTGGATGTTTGCGATCTGAGCAATGGTCAATAAGGAGCATCTGGACCAAAGTCGAGCAGATCTGCTTGAGTTTGCATCCTTCTCCTTTGTATTCATTTTCTATTTTAAATTCTTGAGAACCAGAATTTCTGTTTAATGTTTGTTTTGATTATAATTTACGTCTTTTAGGCATCTTGATTTTTATTTTTACAAAACCAAATACAAAATAAAAGAAGTCGAAACACAAATAGAAAATCTACGAGTTGTTTCTCATTATTTTCGAAGAGTAAATAAGGGCTCTTGTTGAGCCCCGGCTGATCCAAAACAAGTAAAAAAATAATAATAATAAAAAATAGAAAATTATAAAAACAATATAGATATCTTAGGATGAAATGTTTTCTCCATTTGCATCCACTTTTCCCATCCGGACTCTTTGAGATCATTTTTTTTTTAAGGAATCAGGTAGGATAATGGGTAGTGAAACATAGACTGTTTTGGATATTCAATGGACCCACTAATTTTATTTTCCTTCGAGATTTCTTCATCATAAAGGGGTCTCAGCTGTGTGTGAACCCTGTTTTTAATATGTGCTCCCATGCTTCATTATTTTATTTTTTTTTTCATACACATCATCAACAAAGGGGTCAATCTTATGAATCTTGCTTTTCACCTTTGTATTCAGCTAATCATTTTTATAATCACTTAGATTCATAAGTATCTCGTGCTTTTGGGTTTGTTTCTTTGGGCTTAGGATACATCATTTGGCATTAGATTTTCTGCTTTAGGAATTTTAGTTTCAAATTTCTTTTAAATGTGTCCCCGCTATGCAAAATTTCTCAAAGAGGTGTATCTAGGATACATTTATCCAAGAAGGCCTTTCTTTGTGGAGAAAATCAACCAAGTGCTATCAATTGCAACACCACCTAAGATGCAAGACCACAGAATCCCCACAATCCCTGCATCATTGGGGAGCACACCATTGAGAAAGCCTTGCTAGATCTGGTGCTAGTGTCAACTTGCTTCCCTATTACATCTATGAGAAGCTAGGTTTGGGAGAATTGAAACCCACTCAAGTGGTGTTACACTAGTGAGATCTGAAAGGAAACCTATGGGGTTGATTGAAGATGTTTTGGTAGGAGTAGACAAGTTTTTCTACCTGCGACTTTTGGTGTTGGACATGGAACCAACAAAAGTACCCTTGCCATCCATCTGTCATTACAGGAAGACCATTCACAGCTCTGACTAATGCATGCATTCAATGCAGTGCGGCATCATGGAGGTGTCTTTTGGAAATATGAAAGTTAAATTGAATGTGTATAATCTGTTACTCAACCTCAATTCTCTGGAGGAATGTTTCCATGTTGACATCATTGATGAGTGGTGGAGGAGTCTTTACAAACATTTCGCAAGGTAAAGACTCCACCACGCAATTTAAAAATGATTGGAGATCCGAGAAAGAAGGAAAGGAGATCAAATTCAGCAGAGTCTGCGTGCAAGGCACTCACCAATGATCATCAAGTTCTCTCTCTTGGAGACTGCTCCTCTCCCTCTTCCACAAGTTACCAAGGTACCTTTGCTGCCCTCTTTTCTCCCCACAATTGGAACTCAACCCAAAAATCTGAAATATGTGTTTTGGGAGATCATCAAACACTACTGTGATTATTTCTTCCTCCCTTACAAAGGAGCAAGAAGAGGAGTCATTGGTAGTTCTAAACAAGACAAGAAAGCAATTGGTGGACCATTGTGATTTAGGAGGAATAAACCCAGTGTATGCATGCATAAGATCCACGGAAGAGGATGCCAAGCCTTCTAGAGAAATGCAAAGAAGGTTGAATCCTCACATGCAAGAAGTGGTAATGAAGGAAGTTGTCGAATCTTAGATGGGGTCATTTACCCCATTTCAGATTCTGGGTAGCACCCACAGTGGTGCCTAAGAAATCTGCATCACTGTAGCAATAGCTGAATAAACTTATGTCCACCGACAAACAAGCGGATGGAGGATGCGCATAGACTACGAAAATTAAATACCATGACAAGGAAAGACCATTTCCCCTCCCTTCATTGACCAAATCCTTGATAAGCTTGCACAAAGCTTACTCACGCTTCCTTGATGGGTACTGTTACATACAGATCCTGTGTACCAGGACCAAGAAAAGACCACCTTCACCCGCCCTTTGGCACTTTTGCCTATAGGAGGATGCCCTTTGGTCTTTGCAATGCCCTGCTACTTCTCAAAGATGCATGTATGCCATCTTTTACATGATTGATCAATTCATGGAGATCTTCATGGATGACTTTTCAATTTATGGAGACTTTTCCCAATGCTTACACCACCTCAAGTTGGTATTGCAAAGATGTGAAGAAACCAATTTGGTTCTAAGTGGGAAAAGAGTCATTTTATGGTCACCAAGGCATTGTCCTAGGACATGTGGTCTCCCATAAAGGCATAGAGGTGGACCAAGCAAAATTGATCTAATTGCACATTTGCCTCCTCCAGGCTATTAAGCAAATCAAGTTTCTTAGGGCATGCGAGATTTTATAGGAGGTTCATCAAAGATTTCATAAAATTTCCAAGCCACTCATCATTTCGTGTCAAGATGTTCCTTTTGTGTTTACTAATGAATGCATGATGACCTTTGAGGTCCTTAAGAAATGTCTGATTTCAGCTCCCATCTTGCGTCCCTGACTATTCAAAGTGCCCTTTGAGTGATGTGTGATGCATCAGACTATGCCCTAGGAGTCTGTCCTAGGCGTTCCCATGTCATAGCTTATGCCAGATCCATGATAGATGCCCAGCTCAACTACACAACAAGCGAGAAAGAGTCAGGCCATTGTGTTTGCATTGGAAAAATTCAGCCTTATGTTTTAGGTTCACAAATTGTGGTGTTTATCACCACTCTGCCCTAAAGTACCTTACGCCTAAGAAGGATACCAAGCCCAGATTAATCGTGGATCCTCCTATTACGGAGTTTGATCTGATTAAGGATAAGAAAGTGGAGAATGTGGTGGTGATCACTTATCCGAATTCTCAATCGAGGATGATAGCTTACCCATTAATGAATCATTTCACGATGAGCAACTTTTGCCATCAATACCCACAGTCCTTGGTTTGCAAACATAGTCAACTTCTTGGCTATTGGACAGTTTCCTCAACATTGGAATAGAATGGATAAAGATCTTTTCTTCTCACAAGTTAAACATTTCATTTGGGAAGATCCTTATCTACTCAAGAATTGTGCGAACCAAGTGATCGTAAAGTGTGTCCCGGACCATGAATTCCACGGCATATTGTCAATATGTCATGAAACGAACTGTGGAGGCCATTTAAATTAGCAATAAAACAATGCAAAAATTCTGCGATGTGGTTTCTATTGGCCCACAATCTTTAAAGATGCCTTTACAAAGTAAATCTTGCGGAATCGCCAAAAAAGGGCGATTTCTAAAGAAACTCAATGCCCTACCAATCCACGGTAGTTGAGTTATTTGAGGTTTGGGAAAAAGATTTTATGGGCCCCTTTCTCGCTTCTAATGTAAACAATTTCATGTGGGTAGCTCTGGATTATGTCTCCAAGTGGATTGAGGCCATAGCTACCAAATCAATGATCACAAAGTGGTTTTAAGATTCCTCAAAGACCACATTTTTCGATTTGGATTCCCAGGCCATCATTAGTGATGGGGAAGCCACTTTTACAATGACGGTTTGACTCTCTATTAAAAAGTACTCTGTCACTCAAGAGTAGCCACTCCCTATCATCCACAAACCGGTGGGATGGTGGAGATTTCAAATAGAGATCAAACACATTTTGGAAAAATTGTGAAGAAGGACAGAAAGGACTGGTCCTTTAAGCTTAATGATGCTTTGTGGGCATACAGAACTGCCTACAAGACTCCTATAGGGATGTCCCCTTTCAAACTGGTTTATGGCAAGGCATGCCATCTACCAATAGAATTAGAATATAAGGCCTTGTGGGCAATCAAAACTTTTAATATGGATCTAACTGTTGCTGGTAACCACAGGAAGCTTCAACTCACTGAACTGGAAGAACTGAGGATGGATGCCTACACTAGCTCCAGATTGTACAAAGAAAAGGTTAAATCATTCCATGATAGGAGCCTCATGAGAAGAGTTCATCAGGGGTCCAAGGTATGGTTATTCAACTCTAAACTTAAATTATTTCCTGGCAAATTGAGATCCAGATGGGAAGGGCCATACACTGTCATCAAGGCCTCCCCCTCAGGAGCTGTGGATATTTCAGATCCCAAGGATGGAAGAATACTCAAGGTAAATGGTCAGAGGCTCAAACCATGCATTGAAAACACCCAGGAGCCCTTGCTTTCTGGAGCACAAATTCTGTTTTTTTTTGTATCAACACTTTTCTTTTTCTTTTTTAACTTTGTATTCAGTCCCTTACCTTGCTTTTACTGTTTCTCTTTTATTAGCATTAGTTTCCTTTCATTTGCATAGTAATCCTTCTATTTGTTAGATTTTATTTAGCAGTTCTAGCATTGTTTTGTTGATTTTTCTTGCATTTGTATATCATGTTTTCCATTTCCTTGCTCATATCTTCGATTTTACATTTTTATTTTCTCTTTGCATATAGTTTAGATTTTTTACATTTCTTAGTTTTTTTCTTCTTCTTTTACCCTGCGCCCTAGTCTCTCCTTGTCTAGAACATTGAGGACAATGTTCATCATAGGTTTGGGGGTATGGCAAATGTGTCCCCTTACATGGGATAATTAGCATAAGGGCATCACAATCACCAAAGTAATCGGAAATGAATCAATTTACTTAAGAATCATGACAATGTGGAAATTTTAAAATTTTCTTTGCAAGAATTTAGACATTCTAAACCCTACAATATTCCACATTTCCATGATGTTAACACCGGAAAATACACTTGTATTAGCACATAGCAAGTCCACGGGGAAGAAAAAGGTAAAGATATACTTAAAAGCTCAAGGAAAAACCATAACCGGAGAATTGAGCCTATATGTTTTACATCTCTCTGAAGAAGAGTGACCGAGGCAACCCTTTTCCGATTCAAAGGACTGGCCGAGGCATTAGATCCAGAGAAATTAGAAACTCCAAATTAAAACAAGCAACAACATTCATGAAACGAGGAAAAGATCAAGGCCTTCTTTGGACGACTTGAGCTTAATGAACCAACCAAGAAAGATCGCCTTGTTTGTACCCCCAATTGAGCTATAAATCCTACAATGCTTCATCAAAACACCCATTTTCTTGCACTGAACCAATGGAACCAATTCAGCCTTCCCTCACCTTGAGAATTCAGAGTTAAAGGAGAAAGAAGTAAAGATGGAACATTTACGGGCAAATATCAAAATAAATGAAGAAGAAATACCTCAAAAATGGGCAAGATGGTGGTGAGAAAGTAAAAGAAAAACAATGTGAAAAGAAGCAAGCAAAAAAGGCAAAAAGGGGAACTTTATGTTGAAAATTCAAGATCAAAGGAAGAAGAACTGAGTACTTTGAACACGAGAATCTCAAAGAAGCTAAACTCAAGAAGGTGGAGTCATGAACCACCTCCTTCAATTCGACTTCTCAAAAATCCAAACACACTCAACCTTCCTATCCTCAAACCTCACTCCACGAGCCATACAACAAACCCATAAAAGTCCTTGTGATCCAAAGTTGAGTGAATGTCATATGGAGATAAGCGCCCAATCTATGGTGAGGAGATGTCAAGGATGCCACACGAGAATCATGCCTATGCTCATGCTTACAAATCCATTTGGGAGATGTAAGTGCTCTTGAGCTTGAGTGAAAATGAACCCTTCAACAAAAATCTTGATGAGAGTACACCGTAAGTGTTTGGGTTGGAACTTGAGCACATTAAGTATGACTTATAACCTAATTTTTATTCAAATGATGAACTACATCACACATTTGCATGATTTCTATGGCTGCTCCACATTGGAAAGAGTGAAACATTCATAAGGTTTATAAATGTTGAAATCCCTTGCAAACAATAAACCTAAATTTCGCTTAAACATTGATTCAAGAGTAACTAATTTTGATCTTTGATTGCTCATGGGATGACGGTGCACTAATGCCAAGCTGTCCCATGGAGAAGTTGTGGGTACCTTCATGAAAACCCTCGGAGACTTCACTCCTCCTCTAGGGATCACCTAGGGGTTTAAAAGGCTTGTTGCATATGCTAAATGCACTGTGCTTCCTACAAAAGTGGCTCTTTATTTTCTTTTACGTTTCTTTGCTCGTGGACTAGCAAAGCTTAGGTTTGGGGTGTGTTAAGTAGTGAAAATACCATTTTCACCCCTAAACATGAGCCTTGAAAGACCCTTGAGAAGACTAAATAAGTGCTTTAGTGTGCATTTTACAACTAACCAATCGAGAGTCCAAATCCGAAAAGCATCCCAAAAGATCAAAAAGTCGACTCATGTCAAGTTTAAAGAAGGAGTGAAGAAAGCGATTTCAAGAATGGCTAAAGAGGGTCTAAAAGAGTAGACAAAGACCAGCAAGCAGAGAGAGAGCCATTCGCAAAGAACTTCTACTATTCGCAAAGAAGAATGGGAGCCTAGAGTTCAATTCGCAAAGAACTTCTACTATTCGCAAAGAAGAATGGGAGCCTAGAGTTCAATTCGCAAAGAACTTCTACTATTCGCAAAGAACTTGCACTTTTCGTAAAGAACCTTGAACTTTACGAAAAGAAGAAAACACTCCTCGAAAAGAAGATTGAACTTTGCGAATAGAGCTTCAGAAGTCATTGAACTTTGCAAAAAGGCCCCTGAACTCTGCGAAAAGGTATTCTGGAGATTCGCAGCTTTAACAAGGGCAATTCATGTCTAGAATCACGACGCCCCAATGCATTGAAAAGACCAGAGACATTCCGGAAGATTTTAAGCATAAAGCGAAGGAATATTCCACCCCACGTGAGCACCTAGAGAGGGAATAACTTGGCGGGAACTTCTAGAAACTCTAACTACTTTGCGAAAAAGCCCTTAAACTATGCGAAATGGCATTCTGGGGATTTGCATACCGTCCAAGGGTATTTCAGGAAACTTTGCACGCGCCCCAATGCAATCAAAAGACCAAGAACATTCCGGAAGGTTCCAATCAAGATCCGAAGGCATATTCCAACCCATGTGAGCACCCAAAGTTAAATTACCTGGCGGGAACTTCCAGAAGCTCAAACAGAATTTCAAAATGCATAACAGAATTGATGCCTCTGCTTCTCGATTGGTGAACCAGATCAAGCATTCGATTGGCCGAAACAGATCCGGATCCCGGTGCTCACTCCTATTGGTTGATACAGATCTATCCAATTCGATTGGTTGATACACATTTGAGCCGGCTTAGGCAAAACTATAAATAGACGAAGCATTTGCCCAATTTGGGTACCCAGATTTTACAGTTTTCATCTCTGCTTCTCATTCGGCCAGATAGCTTATCCGAACCCCTGTAATCCCTTCTTGTAGTTTACCTTTGAGAGCCATTGTGAGTGATTTGTACTTCCAAGTTCGGATTCAAGATCAGAAGTCCGAGGGCTCTCGAGAAGCTGATCAGAAGTCCGAGGGCTCTCTAAGAAGCCGTGCTCAGAATTGTAATTTTGGATTTTAAAAGGTTGTCAGAATTTGTGTCTTCTCCATTGGAGTCATGTCGAGGGTTCTCAATGTTCACCTTAGTGCATTAGACTTCTTTAGATTCACTCATCCGCATGCAACTTCCCTTAATTCATCACCCCGTATGCGAATTAGCGTTGGTAACCTAATTCTAGCAAAGATTTACGGATGTTCATGTTCAACTAAAGAATAGGCCATGAATGGATGATCCGCGTGACCATTTAAGTGGATGATCACGCCCATAAGTCTAAACCTTTCCTTAATTCGATTTATTTCTCTTACATCCGTGGCGGTAGCCGATGAAGATTGAATCGCCTGTTGAACTACAGATTCTCCATTAAAATTCAGAGGCTAAAGTACATGAAGCTATTATTTCTGCATTTGTCTTATTTTAAACATCTCCCCAACTCGGATCTGGATCATGTAGTTAGTTCTTATCTTTATTTGCTTATAGTTAAATGTGACACAATCCAACACTCTCTTTTATCTATTCTTGTTTTTAGATAATTATAGAGCCAGATCTGGTAGCACAGATCTGGAGGTTTATCTTAAATTTTAAATCAATTCCCTGTGGACGATCTTTTACTCACTTACATTTAAAACTTGCTACAATTGGCCTTGATCTTGCAGGCCAGTGTTAGCCCCAATGTGCTGATATCCCTTTCATAAATTAACATCCATATAACCTAGCATTCTTTAATTCTTTAATTTTTGATTCATAATGCACACAATTATGGCACACTTGGAGCGACAACACCAAACCACACAAGAACGACGCGCAAACTGCATGACCAGTTGTTGTGCTTCCTCCAGGGGATCGCGACAACTGTGCGATGGCATTCTTCTTGATGTATTTCTGCTTGGATGTGCCTATGCTTCAGCCAACTCTCTGTCTGGGTACATCTTTCGTTCTGCTGAGGTAGTTCTGGGGCAACAGTGAGCTTCTTGGCATGGTTAGGGGTTTGTTGGCAGCTACTGCTTATTACCTGCAGAACATGCTTAAAACACTTTTATTAAATGATTAAGGGTCTAACAGAGATTAAGTTAAGGGGTGGTAAGTTGTACTTTTCAGGTCTTAACAGGACCCTTTCAACCTCAGCATTTGGAGGTTCCAACTCAGGATTAAGGGACTTTCTTCCAAGCATACACACACAAATTCAGTAGGTAAAGAAAATGCTCACAACACATAAAAAATTTCAAACCAAATTAATCAACTAAAATGATTTACAACTATACTAATGAAAATGAATTTAACATTATGGGACTGAGTTTTAGGGTAAAAGAAGTGCAAACAGAGCTAGCTAAACTCTAGCCGCATCTCTAGCTTTTCCCTACTGCTGTTGTCCAATTCAGCAAAATTCCATAAAAACAAATTAGTAGTACTAAAAACAAATTAGCTGCAGCTCAAGCTTTTCTCTTTAAGGCATAGCTAAAAAGAAATTTCTAGACTAAAATATAAATAAATCAGGTCTACTAAAAAGATCAATATCCTTTGCAATGACGCAAAAAAATATATTGGTTTATATCCCAAGTGCTTGCTGAAGTTATTAAAGTAATGAAATGGGAAAAATTAAAAGACAAAGGTGGCATGAAATGGCTACGAAATCAGCAACCTAGAATACACAGCCTGCAGGATACAGGGCTATTATAGCAAGTTTGAAGTAAGAGTTGGTCCCATAGAGAAATTAATCTAAAATGGGCTATGATAGTAGGCCTCCAGATCTTGGTATAGATCTGACAATCCTAAAGAAATGGAGTTGGGTGTCACAACTACACTAAATTAACATCAAAAGAAGATAAATAAAGTGCAGTCCTATCCTAAAGAAAGTGATATGAAGAAGGTGGTGATGGTGTGTATTAAAATAAAGATAAAAGGATGGGAAGTAAGCAACTTAAGCAAAAGTTATTTCAGTTATGTAACTCAGATTTAGGGTTTTGTCTATAGCAAATCCTTACTGATGTGCTATCAAAAACCTCAGCAAGGAAGAAGAATCCAACTTAACCCATGTCATTTAGACTGCTCTTAAGGCTATACTCTATCCACTTAAATGGTCACATACTATCCAATAGAGTTTGTCAAATCCCATTGATTAAATCGGAAAACTAACCTAATCCAAAGGAGTGGACTGATATTAAGGCTGTAATCTGTCCACTTAAATGGTCATAGACTATCCAATAGATTTCCTCCAACCAATGAATTAAATCAGGCCATGAATACCATTGCAGATACTATGTTTACCAGGCTACAAGCTCTCCAAATTTGTTACAGATCTGGCAAGCATTCATAGGAGCAAACAGACTTTGAAAATCAAGACAAGACCACAAGGTATCTCAGGCTGAAAGAGGAGTTAGATTCAGCTGGTAATTGCTACAGAAGACTTGCAATGACTCAACTCACAATTCTGCAATCACTACAGGGAAATTAGATCTAACATCTGATATTGGTCAAGTAAAATAGAGGGGAGCTTGTTCCTGCAACAACCTCTCACTAGGGTACAAGCTCAAGTGTAGAGAAAAAGAATCAATCTCCGATCTATGACCAAGACCTGCCCTAGGGCTATAGTATGTCCACTCAAATGGTCACATGCTATCCACAGAGGCTGCCTTACCCACAGATGATGAGATAAAACATATAAACTGTTGCTGCCACCATGGTCACAAGGCTACAAGCTCAAGCTTCCATGGGCCTTTCAATCAGCTCAAATCCTAAATGCATTCTATAGCCTGAATAAAACTATGGGAAAAGAGGAAAATAATAGATTGAATGAATATTTAAAGTATAAATTCCATTGATCACTATTACCTACAATACAACTTCTCAAGGCAGTAGCCTTGTGCACAACACCTCTTCACAAAATCTCAAAGATTACAAGACCCATTACAAAACAAAATAAAATTGCACCTAACTGCTTACAAAGTATTTAGCCAGTAAATGCTGAGCTACGAGAAGAAAAAATGGAAAAAGAAGTGATCAAACCCTAACCCTAATCTACTTGAGCTCACCACAGATAGGGGTTGAAGGAGAGATGATATTCTAAGTTACAAGTACAACTTATATACTCAGTCCCTAATGCCTTAGCTCAGAGAAGAGTAAACCATAATTTTTCTAGTAGATGTGGCATTGTTACAACCCTTGGATGCATTGGGATGTGTACGTCAAGATCAGGGCCTCGAGATGTGTGCCTTGGACCTAGGGAAATACCCAAAAGGTCCTTGGAGTTGAGATTGAGAAGTGTATAGCCTGAGCTTCGCGGGACTGGCTTCGGTTCATTAATTCACTCGTACAAGTAGCTTCATGCCTAGCGAGGAAGGAATTTGGCTTGGGAGGTTGTTCACTCACACAGGTGGGCTTTGAATTGTCGCACAGCTACTCTGACTTGCAATGTTGTCGTGAAGATGAGTTGCACTGCTTGGCTTGTTCTTTAGTTTCTTTGCACAGCTTGCAGAGTCCTTGTGAGGTAAGAAGTAGCTTGGAAGGTTTGTGCACTTGCGCAGGTGGACTTTACATTATCGCGTGGCTGCTCTGGCTTTGAATGCACTCGCGCAATAGGGTGTCAGAATTTCCGGTCGTGAGGTACTCGCGCAGATGCCTTTACATCTCACTTGGTACAGGGTTAAACTTTTAGGCGCGCGAGAGTTGTGCAAGATAGTTTATGGGCGTCTCTCCCTTCCAGAGCCATGCGTGAACTTCACGAGGTTCTTATTATTGTTAGCACAAATTAGTCTTATGAGGTTGTGCACGCGGATGCCTTAAAGCTTGATCCTCGGGAGAGTTTCGTGAGTTCTTTAAGTGTTGATTACAGTTGAAGTGCGCGACTACTGCGAGAGACTGCTCTGTGACAATCCCTTCGCTGAGCAGCATGACTTCTTTGTGAGCTCTAGTGTGCTGCATGTGACATCTGTGTAAGAAGACTTTACTAGTGAATTCGAACATGCTTATGTTGCAGCGGCCTCTACTCTCATCTATACTTCCTTCATCTGTTAGACTTCCTTGGTCCATCATGACATGTAAAATAGTCACCATGGTGTGTACCACCATGGTGTTCCATCAACCTCTGGCTCAGCTGTCATCATTGGCTTGAATTTCGTCTCTTCTTCGCACCAAAGGCATGGACTTTGTGTTAAGCTGTACAAGTTATTTCTAGTCTACAAAACAGGCTAAACAAGAGTTATTAGTCAGCTTTAAGGTCCAGCAACGGCTAGGTTAAGAGGTGAAAAGTGGTACTTTTCTATGAATAACACACCCCCAAACCTAATCTTTGCTAGTCCCTGAGTAAAGCAAAATTTAAATAGCTACTCTAAGAATGTAAATGCATTTAGCTTATGCATCAAGTCTTTTAAACCCCTAGGTGATCCCTAGTAGAGGAGTGAAGTCTCTTGAGGGGTTTCAGTGATGGTACCCATAAACTTCTTCAATGAAACAGTTAACAAAAGTGTAAAATTGTCAAATTAGTTGTCAATATACGGAGCATCAGTTCACCTTTGATTCAAAATGTGAGGAATTTAAACAAATGATATGCACAGACATTTAATTATTCAAACCTCTACATGTATGCACACCATTTCCAATTAACTTGGAATAAGAGAAACAACACATGTATGCCAGTACTAAGCTCACCATCAACTCAAAAATTAGGTTTTAGGCAATGCCCAATACATTCACTAACAGACCCAATGCTTACTAGGGCAAGCTCTCATTAAGGGCTTTGAGTGTTTTCATTTTCTCACAAGCTCAAGAGCGGTTACAGACCCCTAAATGGGTCTACAAGCATGAGCATAGGCAAAACTCTAAAATTTTGGCATCATTAGCTATTCCTCACCATAGATTGGACAACTCCTCATCTCCACATAACTGTTCATTCAACTTAGGATCACAAGGTCTTATGACTGGGTTGTAATGTGGCTTATGGGTGTAGGTTATAAAGAATGGAAGGGTGAAAGGGGTGCAAAATTGAGAAATGAACAGGTGATGGAGGTGATTAATGATTCCACCTTCTTTAGTTCAACACATTTCATCTTCTTTGACATTTTTCAGACTTGAAGTGGCAGCTTCTCCTCTTATTTTTACTTTTTCCAATGAAATTTTCTCTTAACTCCTCCCTCTTCCCTTTAATTATTCTTTTTCTATTTTTCTTTTGGATAAATTTTTCTTTTCTTTTTTTTCTTATTTTTATTAAATGCCATCCTCTCCCCAGCTGCTACATTGCTATCTTCCTTTTGTGTTTCTTCTTCATTCACCCAATGTTAACCCTAGCTTGTCCATCTTCAACCCCTTCTCCTTTACCTTTTGAATTCTCAGAGTGGGGGTAGGTTTGAATAAGGTCCATAAGTTTAGGTATAAGTACTCAGGTGTATTTTAAAGAAAACAGGAAATCATGGCTCGAAAGATATATGCACAAGGGTAGTTTACTAGGTTTAGTATCATTAAGCTTAAACTGTCCAAGAGAAGGCCTTGTTCCTTTCCTAAATGTCATGGGTACTGTCAGCTGTTTCAACTTGGAGAGCCTAACTTCTAGTGAGGACATTGACTCAGCCAGTCCTTAGAGGAAAAAGAATGGCCTAAGATACACTCCTCAAACAAAAAAAAATAATAATAATTTTGTAGGCCAAAATCTCACTAGGTATGGTCTTCATTGAATTCTTAGGCATGTCCTTACTTTTTTCACTCTTTAATGGTTCACTAAGTACTGACACAAGCAAGTTTTCTTTGTGTTCACCTCATGGAAATGTTAAAATTTAAAAGTTTTTAATGCCTAAATGTCTGTTAAGACCTGAAAAGTACAACTTTTCACCCCTTAACTTAACCTCTGTTAGACCCTTAGTCATTTAATAAATGTGTGTTAAGAGCATTTTATAGGTAATAAGCAGCAGCTGCAGATAAGGCCCTAACCCTACTAAGAAGCCTACTTTTACACCAGAACTCCAAGCAACTAGTAACCCATTCACAAAGGAAAGAAACACCAAGGTAGAACATAGCTAGATGTACACATTAAATGCCCAAGTGAGCCCCAGAAGTTCCTCAGAAGAAAGGAAGTTGGACCCAGACAGAGAACTTGGCTGCAGCATAGGCAAAGCACAACAGCAACAAGTCAAAAATGAGCCTCGCACAGATGTCGCAAAGTTCAAGTGATTCAGAAAAATGCTTCGAGTAGTTGTCACGAGTTTCTCAAGGTAGCACACCAATTGCTCATGCTGTTCTCCCACAGATTAATGACAGAAGGGCTCGAGAAGCAGACGTCACGCAGTTCTCGCGAGGCTCAGTTGTAAGCACTTGCGCAGTCTCGCGTAGCTCAAGAGAGGAGCATTTAATCCTCTCGCGCAGCAGTCGTACAGTGACCACGGGATGCAAATCTTCAGGGGACTGCTTGCATAATCCAGAGGCCGATGCAATTGCTTCTTCCCGGGGATCCCCACGAGATTCACTAAGGAACGAACTGCGCACGCGATTCCCGCGCCACTCAAATGGAAAGCGCAATTTTGCGACGACTAGAGCATTCCCAGGATGACCAAACTATCTATCCCGTGACTGTATGAGCTTCAAGTTAATTCAATCCCGCGATGACCACTCTATCACGTGACAAGACCTGGAAACCATTGCTACCTAGCAAGGCTTGGGATCTTAACTTTCCCCCACTTCTACAGGGGCAGTCTGGAAACTTCCAGCAACTAGGGCACGCACTCCAATGCTCCAATATCCGTGCACACGCCTTGAGGCATCCAAGGAAAAGAAATGATCCACATTTACATCGTTAAAATTAGGGTTTTCCTAACCGTAATGCTCCCACAGCCAACTGCTATATATGCCTAAGCCTAGTTTAGGTTTGGAGGAGGAGGTGAGGACTGAATTCCTCCTATCTTCTTAAATCGGCTGTAGAGTTCCAGTAGGCTAAGGTTAGGGTTTAGGCAGCATCTTTTTCCTTTTCTCTTCTCTCCATAGCCCAGCACTTGCTAGATATGCCTTTGTATGTCTATTTGGAATAGTTTTAATGAAGTTTTATAATAGGATGTTATACATGTATGGGGTTGGTGTTTAAGGATAGTTATGTACAAGGCTGTTGCCTTGGGATCCTCCATTGCTAAGTTGTATTGTAAGCAATGGAGGATTATTTTTAAGGGTTTACTCAAATCCAAGCGACCTGTGTTTCCAGGCTAGTGCACATATGCAGGCCTATGCCCCACCACAGGATCTACTAAATCTGAATCCCCATGGGAGTCTGAGCTGGTAGCCTTGTGAGCATGGTGGTGGCAGTAATCTAATTGTTCCGTCTCAGACATCTGTGAGGAGGATAGCCTTTATAGATAGTCTGTGGCCGTTTAAGTGGACAGGTTATAGCCCCAGGGTGAGGCCAATCCAGAAATCTAAGATTGATTCTTCTTCTCTGCACTTGTGCTTGTAGCCCTGTGAGAGATTGTGCAGAGACAGACTCCCCTGTATTTGTATAGACCCACCATCAGATGGCAGATTTGATCTGGCTGTAGAGATTGTAGGCTTGTGACTGGATCACTGCTGTCTCTCTAAAGTAGTGAACAGCTAGATCTAAAGCTAGTACTCGAACTCTTGCTGGTCCTGTGTGTCCAGGCTAGTGCACATATGCAGGCCTATGCCTCACACAGAACTTTAGAGGTTGAGGTTCCTATGGATTCTTGAGTTGGTAGCCTGGATGAAGTAGTGCCTATAATGATAAATATGTTCTGACCCATCTATGGACTGTGGTTCTCCTATTGGATAGTCTGTGACTATTTGAGTGGACTGGTTATAGCCATAAGGGATTGGATCATGGCACAGGGGTGAGTTGGATCCTTTCTCCTTTGTGGTGATAATGTTGCCATTAGACAGGACTTCTATTGCAGCAGATCAGAGTCTGAGTTATAAAACCCATCAAATCTGTACCTAATAGCTTACTTCTCACCCTTTTTATATTTATTTTCTCACACTCAACCACTTCTGTAGTTTAGGCATTAGGTTACCATAGGATTTAAACAATAGTGACCTAAAATCCCCTTCCATTTAGGATTGCCAGATCTGTAGTCAGATCTGGAGGGCCTACTAAAGATGGCTCCCTTGGAGCTTTAGACCATTTTTCCCTGTGGGACAAACTCTTACTTATTAAAACTTGCTACAACAGGCCTTGTATCTTGCAGGTCTTGATTTCTTTCAGATATGCTGAATCCATCTTTTTTTCTTTTCACATTGGAGAAATAAACAACAAGTTTTTGGTACCGTTGTCGGGATTTTTGATCTATTAGTAGACCCTAGATTTTTGTATTTTTTATTCTTTGGTAGTTGTGCCAGTGAATAACTGATACTGCTGATTTACATTTGGATTTTTTTTTCAGATCTGGACAGTGCAGAGAAGGAAAGTTGAACTGCACTAGGAGTCTAGCTACCTCAGTTTGCATTTCTCTAATCCTCAAAACTCAGTCTATTTTCATTTGCAAATTCCATAATAGTTGATTAGGATAGTCGTAATTTTGTTTAGATAATTCTTTGAGTTAATTGCAATGTGTTTGCAAGTAGTCTTCCCTGCTATTGGTGTGTGTGCATGTTAGGAAGGAGATCCCTCAGTCCCACATTAGAGCCTCCTAACCCTGAGATAGAAAAGGGTCAGGGATAAGGCTCCTGTTGACCCCACTCCTAAGAAGGTCAAGGCTTCTAAGCCACCGAAAAAGTGGAAGGAAGTGTTTGAGGAGGTGGAGGAGCCAACCCCTGCTTTTTCTACACCATTTGAGCTCATAGCTTCAATCCCCTTGGAGCCTGAAATAACTTTCGACCTGCCCTTCTTCAAGACGGAGCCTCTCTCCGCCTCTGCTATTGAATTTATGAGCAAGGCTGGTCTGCCACCCTTGATGAAAGGAATTCCAGCACTAGCCTACCCTAGGCTAATGGAACTCTTTTATCAGCACACCAGTGTCACCAAGGACCAAGATGAACAACCAGGCTTCCTCATGCTGATTCATGATTTCGATATGTTAATTAACCCCAAGCTGATTGCAGAGGTATTGGGCATCCTAGCTGCATTTGACACTAGCTGTGGATATGGCCCTCCCCTGAGTGCCTCAATTGATACCATTGCGAGGGCTCCTACTAGAGGATTAAAGGCCTCAGGGGATTCCATAAGAATAAGAGAGTTAGAGCCTAGACTCCTTTTCATTGACCAGGTCCTGAGAAAGAACTACTGCTCAGGCCATCAGCAAGAGAGGAGGACTCCTATTGCTGATGTTGTTTACTCTTTCTCTCTGGGCCATGGCTTCCATGCAGCCTGGTTGATTTTTGAAGCAATGAAGGACTTAGTGGAGAAACTGGGATAGAAAAAGAAGCCACACACACTCCCCTATGCTAGAGTCATCACCAAATTGCTTTTGAGGGGGGGGGTACAAGATACCAATAGGAGAGGAGACTACCACCCTCACACCTACAACTTTTGCTAAGAGGCATTGGGGAATCAGCAGGAGCCTGATGGAAACCCAGAAGAAGAAGAAGGCTAAGGCTCAGGCTACTCCCAAGCAATCAGATGAGGCAGCTGCTACAAGGCCCACCCCTGCTACCAAAGAAGTTGTACAAGATCCTGTTACTACCACTGCTACAGCGGCCCCCACATCCACCCCACCTTTTACTGCAGGATCCCCTATCCTGACAACATCCCATCCCATTACACCATCAACATCTCTCCCTTCCTCCACTACATCCCATTTCCCTTCCCCTACTCCATCTCACACTCCTCTGTCTTCATTGTCCATGCCCACACTCCCTTTTCCTGTGATTGGTACTTGGGAGGACATCACCCCCCATGTCAGCCCCACACCTTCCCCTACCCTACCTCAATACACAACCCTAATACCCCCATCATCTTCACAAAACCCTGAAATTCCGCCACTGATCTCATACAAGAAAAAGAAAACCATGTCCCTACTCCCACACACAATCCTTTTTATCCCCACTGACACACCTCACATTGACTAAGACACCACTCAAGTCATTCCTACTACATCCCCACTCACAAACATAGACCGCCATCTTAACACAACCACCGGATTCCAAACCTTTATGGCTATTTTCCTTGATACCATGCCCACCCACTACACCCCCCTCCCAGATTCCCCTAATATGTCCCCGCATCACTCACCAGAACCCCAATCTCCTCCTCCTTCCACTTTCCATCATGCCCCTTCCTCCCCTTTTCAACCTGTTCCATCTTCTACACAATCTCTACAACCCAACCCAGACACACTAACACATATCCTCTCCCTCATCCAAGACATTCAATCACAACTGTCCACAACAACACAAACTCAGTACCAGATGCAAACAGAAATCACAACCATCAAATCCACACTTCAGACATTGACAAACCAACCCATCTCTCAACAATTCCATCAAACCCCACTGATCATTTCACCTTCCAGCCCTGACTCCTCAACCCCCCCATTCCCTTTCATACCTTTAACCATTCCCTTTTTCCCATTCCCAGCACCACCTACCCCTAGTCAGCCTACCTCATTTTCTTTCCCCCCCTTGCCTTCAATCCCACCTCTTATACTATCCCCTCCAACATTCACTGACAAATCCACCCAAACAGACCCAGAACTTTTTGCCCTCCGCCAACAACTAGACTTAACCAATGATGACACCACTTCACCTCCCCAGGACCAATCACATTTTGCTCCTTCAGCTTCTTCTTTTCCTATAGCATCCACCCACTCCTATTACATCCCTCCCTACCTCACCCTCCTCCATGCAATGAGAGATAATCCCTACCTTAGGAGGGATGTCCTGAGAGGCATGGCCCAACTTTGGCACTCCATAGAGACCCCTCTGCTGCAGCAGATTAGTGACTTAGAGATTGCCAATAGAGATAAATTACTGGGTATTTCACTTGGGTGGGCAAACATTTAGGATGCCTTTGAGAAGGAGAAAAAGAAGGCAGCTTATCAACAAATGAATGTGGAGTTGGAAAAGGCAAATATAAATGTGGAGAGGATGAAAGCCAGAATGTTCGAAAAAAGACTCCACAATGCCTAGGAAATCCTCCAAATCCATAAGGAAATCCACCACAATGACCTCCAGCAAGCCCAAATCAAGATAGCCTCTTTGAAAGCTGAATTGGCTACTGCCAGAAGTCCAGCTCAGCCTCCCACTCCACTCTCTCCCCTCATTCCTAAACCTGAGCCTGAACTTACCCATATCCCTGTTGCCCCTCCTTCATCACCTCCTACTGAGCAAACTTATCCTAAACAGAGGAAAGTTACTGCTAAGAGGACTGCTTCCACAACATCCTCTATCAAAATTAGCAAAGAGCCAGCTGCCCAGTCTGAGGAGGCACAACCACATGGCCCGCCAGAAAAAGGGAAGTGCCCTGTAGTCCCCACTGGGCAAGAAAAAGGAAAATCCCCAATGATCCCTCCTGAACCCAAGACCAGAAAAATGAGAGTGAGGGCACCAAAAGCTCCAACCATGAAGCAACCACCAGCCCAACCAAAGAAACCAAGGCAGCCAAAGAAAAAGGGTCCAACTGGGAAGCAAACAAAGCAGAAAAAGAACAAAGCTCCCACAGACAGAACCAAGTTGAAGCTCAGTTCTGAGAACAAAGCTGAACTTAGGAACCATGCACAACAGATGGGCTGGGACTGCTTCACAGATTCAGATTCCGACTCCTCCTCTTAACCTTGATTGTAGATAGGCTTTTCTTTCCTTTGCACTTCTTTTCTTGTACTTGTAATTCCAATTGTACAGTTCTTTCTCAGATAATAGAATATGATTTTTTTTTATATTGCTTTGTGTATATTGTTTGTGTCTGTTTAATTTTTTTTTTCATGACTATTACCTTGCACTTTCTGACCTTTGAACCAGTGAGGACACTGCTCCTCATGGTTTTGGGGTGTGGCAGGGTAGGTCTACCAATAGAATAGTTAACTTTAGTGCAGTAGTGGTGGTGTAATTGAGATGAATAAAGTCAATTTCCACCTAACTTGCTGCAATGAGGAAATTTATGCAAAAATAAAAAAAAAAATTTACAGACATTTCGAAACTGAAAATTTTAAAATCTTAGCACCACCATGAAGCTAACATCAGAAATTTTAAATTAGTACCTAGTAAACCTAAGAGGAGAGAAAAAGGTGAAAATACATTCTATGAGTTAAAAAGAGGACCATATCTAGTGAGATTTGGGCCCATCAATTTCTGTTAAAGAGTGTTTTTGGTATTTTTTCTGCTCTAAGGTTTGATTGACTCAACACTTTGTCACTAGAAGTTAGGCACCTCGAAATAAAAACTGATCGACAACAGTCATGACACTAAGGAGATGATGTAAGGCCTTCATTTGGACAGTTTGAGCTTACAATTTCTTACCCATTAAAACTGCCCTTTTGCTTACACTCTTTGAGCCTTGAAAATCCTATTTATCTTCAACAAACATCAGAGTACTTGCACCTTATCCTCATGACCTGATTCAACCTGACCCTCACTCTGAGAATTCAGAAGGTAAAGGAGATGTAGTTAAAGGTAGTGAGAGGGGTTCAACATTTGGTGGAAGGAGAGGAAGAGCAAATTGTAAATAGTAGTGTGGCAGTGGTATATATTTGGCAATTCATCATATAAAAAAAGAAAAATAATAATAAAATAAAATAAAATAAAAAAATAATATAAAGAGAAAAAAAAAGAGAAGTCAAAAGAAGTCCTTCATATGAAAAATTTAAAAGAAGAAAAGAAGTTGGCCACTTTGAATCTGAAAAATATCAAGGAAGATGAAGTTGTGTTGAATTGAAGGATGTGAAGTCATGAATCACCTCCTTACCTTGCTGATTTCTCAAAATTTTGAATCGATTTCTACCCCCTTCATTCTTTATAAACCTCACCCATAAGCCTCATTACAACCCCTTGTAAAGACCTTGTTGATCCTAAGTGAAATGAGCTATCAGGTGGAGATGAGGGAGTGCCTAATCTATGTGAAAAGTCATGAGGATGTCAGAAATTAGAAGCTTTACCTATGCTCATGCTTGCAGGTCCATTTGAACACCCCTAGATATTCATTGTTGAGAGATAGCCCTGGTGAGAATTGGGTTTGACTTGTAACTTCTTTGGGGTTGTATCCAACCTGATTTTCAAATTTAAGGCAAGCTTGGTACTGATATGTGCACATTGAATTTCTAATGTAAAATGATTAGTAGAAATGCAAACACATGCTAAAAATTTTTGACTTTTAAATGGCCTGTATTACTACTGCAATTTACTCTGAATTCTAAAGAGATGTGGATTAATGCTTTATTCATTGAAATTTGTTTTGTTAAAGCTAGTGCCTACGAAAGTGGCATTTAATTAAGGTGTAGATGTTTAGTTAAAGCTTTGCTAAAGGACTAGCAAAGATTAGGTTTGGGGGTGTGTTAAGACCTGAAAAGTACCACTTTTCACCCCTTAACTTAACCTCTCTTAGACCCTTAGTCATTTAATAAACGTGTTTTAAGACCATTTTGTAGGTAATAAGCAGCAGCTACAGATAAGGCCCTAACCCTGCTAAGAAGCCTACTTTTGCACCAGAACACCAAGCAACTCGTAACCCATTCACATAGGAAAGAAACACCAAGGTAGAACACACCTGGATGTACACATTGAATGCCTAAGTGGGCCCCAGAAGTTCCACAGAAGAAAGGAAGTTGGACCCAGACAGAGAAAAATGCTTCGCGCAGTTGTCACGAGTTTCTCAAGGCAGCACACCAATTGCTTGCGCTATTCTTACGCAGATTAATGATAGAAGGGCTTGAGAAGCAAACCTCGTACAGTTCTCACGAGGCTCAGTTGTAACCACTCGCGCAATCTCGCACAGCTCAAGAGACGAGCATTTAATCCTATCGCGACTCGCTCAGACAAGCTGAGGAGAGAGATCTCCAGGCACTTCTGCGTGCAGCTATCGTGCAGTGCCCGTGGGATGCAGATCTTCAGGGAACTTTAGTGCGCGTGATTTCAGCACGACTCAAATGGAAAGTGTCATCCTGCGATGACCAGAGCATTCCCGCAATGACCAAACTATCTATCCCACGACTGCATGAGCTTCAAGTCAATTCAATCCCACGATGACCACTCTATCACGTGACAAGACCTGGAAACCGTTGCTACCTAGCGAGGCTTGGGATCTTAACTTTCCCCCACTTTTGTAGGGGCAGTCTGGGAACTTCCAACAACTAGGGCACGCACTCTAATGCTTTAATCTCCATGCACATGCCCCGAGGCATTCAAGGAACAAAAATGGGCCACATTTGTAACATTAAAATTAGGGTTTTCCTAACCCTAATGCTCCCACAGTCGACTGCTATATAAGCCTGAGCCAAGTTTAGGTTTGGAGGAGGAGGTGAGGACTGAATTCCTCCTATCTTCTTGAATCGGCTGTAGAGTTCCAGTTGGCTAAGGTTAGGGTTTAGGCAACATCTTTGTCCTTTTTTCTTCTCTCCATAGCCCAGAACTTGCTGGCTATGCCTTTGTATGTCTATTTGGAACAGTTTTAATGAAGTTTTATAATAGGAAGTTATACATGTATGGGGCTGGTGTTTTAGGGTTGTTCTGTACAAGGTTGTTGCCTTGAGATCCTTCATTGCTAAGTTGTATTGTAAGCAAGGGATGATTATTTTTAAGGGTTTACTCAGATCCAAGTGACCTATGTTTCCAGGCTAGTGCACATATGCAGGCCTATGCCCCACCACAGGATCCACTAAATCTGAATCCCCATGGGACCCTAAGCTGGTAGCCTTGTGAGCATGGTGGTGGCAGTAATCTACGTGTTCTGTCTCAGACCTCTGCGAGGAGGATAGCCTCTATGGATAGTCTGTGGCCATTTAAGTGGACAGGTTATAGCCCTAGGGTTAGGCCAATCCACAGATCTATGATAGATTATTCTTCTCTGCACTTGTGCTTGTAGCCTTGTGAGAGATTGTGCAGAGACAGACTCCCCTGTATTTGTATAGACCCACCATCAGATGGCAGATCTGATCTGGCTGTAGGGATTGTAGGCTTGTGACTGGATCATTGTTGTCTCTCTAAAGCAGTAAATAGCTAGATCTAAGGATAGTACTCAAACTCTTGCTGGTCCTGTGTGTCTAGGCTAATGCATATATGCAGGCCTATGCCCCACACACCGAGCTTTAGAGGTTGAGGTTCCTATGGATTCTTGAGCTAGTAGCCTGGATGAAGTAGTGCCTAGAATGATAAACATGTTCTGACCATCTATGGACTATGGTTCCACTATTGGATAGTCTGTGACCATTTGAGTGGATAGGTTATAGCCATAAGGGATTGGATCACGGCACAGGGGTGAGTTGGATCCTTTCTCCTCTGTGGTGATAATGTAGCCATTGGACAGGACTTCTATTGCAAGAGATATGAGTCTGAGTTATAAAACTCATCATATCTGTACCTAATAGCTTACTTCTCACCCCTTTTATATTTATTTTCTCACACTCCATCATTCTTCTCAACCATTTCTGTAGTTTAGGCATTAGGTTACCATAGGATTTAAACAATAGTGACCTAAAATTCCCTTCCATTTAGGATCGCCAAATTTGTAATCAAATCTGGAGGGCCTACTAAAGATGACTCCCTTGGAGGTTTAGACCATTTTTCCCAGTGGGACAAACTCTTACGTATTATAACTTGCTACAACAGGCCCTGTATCTTGCAGGTCTTGATATCTTTCAGATGTGCTGAATCCATCTTTGTTTCTTTTCACACTGGAGAAATAAACAACAACAATGTCTGTTAAAAAATTTTCATTTCCTCATTTTCAAAGTTTCTTAGGTGATCACAACTCTATATCTATCTTACTCACTTGTTTCTGCTTCACTTAGGTTAACTATATCATTGGCAAACCTTGTCACACCCCCAACCCTATGAGGAGCAGTGTCCTCATTGATTCAAAGATGAAAGGGCATGTGCAGCAGGTATCATACACAAAATCAAACAAACAAAAAACATTAAATAAAACACACAAAAACAAACAAACAAAAAGACATAAATTGAACCACACAAACTAAACTAAAGAGATATTTCATTGATAAAACAAAAAGTTATACAATGTAAGGGAAAAGAACTACACAAAAATTATACAAAAACTTCCTAACTAACTACATGTGCATATCTAAATCTCCTAATTTTCTGCTATATTAATCTTGACTTGGAGTCCTTTTCCTTTTTCTTTCTCTTTCTCTATAGTAGTAGCAGTTGAACTGATAGGAGGGGTAGTCTTAGCTGCGTGTGTTGGAACGCTGCCAGTTAGTTCAACAACTCTTCTTTCAAGGAGTTCTGCCTTCTTTTCAGCAAACAAAGTTAGAGTTTCATAGAGTTCCCTAGTGGCCTTTGCGACATCTTTAGAGGTAGCTAACCTTTTTGGTAGGCCATCAGCTCTCAGCTTCTCAGTTGCTGCAATATGCTTTTCAGCTTCCTATTGAATCAAAATTCTACCCCATCCTTTTGATATACCCAACAATTGAACTCTGTGATCCAACTCCATTCGACTGATCTTCTCGTCATAGGGCTGCCTAATAGAGGTTCTAATGGTAGCCATGCCTTTAATGACATCCTTTTTTAGGTATGGGTTCTGTTGCATGACGTAGAGGGGAGTGGAGTATGGAGGTATGAAAAAGGATGTGGCAGGTAGGACGGGTTGATCATCACTGAAGGAAGGGCCAGCCAGCAAAGAAGAGGGGTTGGATGATGGCATGAGTGGGGTGAATACGAGGTTAAAGGGTGATGGACTGTAGGTTTAGGCTCTAGGTCTATTTGGGTTGGAATTGAGGAGGTTGGGATTAGGTCATCCACATCAGTAGTAGCATCAGAGGTAGCTACAACAGGTGGGAGATCAGGTTGGGATTGTGTGAGGGTGATTGGCAAAGGTAGGGGAATAATGGGTGGTTGGATAGGGTCAGGTTGGGATTCTGGTTTAGGTTCAGTTTGAGGGGAGGCATTGGTAAAGGTAATAGGTGGGATCTCTAGAATAGTTGCAATGGGTGTAATAGCAGGTGTGGTGATAGCTAAGGTTATGGGTTGGGGAGAAGGAAGTGGAGTGGGTAAATGGGTGGGTGGAGGGATAAGTGGCTATTGTGATGTTGGGGTTAAAAGTGACATGGTGGCTTTGATGGCTTGTAAGCTGGTTGAGATTGAGGCTTGATTTTAGAGGGCGGAGGTCATGGCTTGAAGGTTGGCCACAATGGATGATTGAGTTTGAGAGTTGGCCAACACTTCGGCTTGAAAGGAGAGTAATAGGTTGAAGATGTGAGGTAGGAAATCTGGGGTAATGGATTGAATTAGTTGAAATGGGGAAGTGGGTGCATGAGTGAAGGTGGTGCACTATGGTGATGCAGGTGTAGGGGCAAATTGATGGGGTTGTGGTGAATCTGGAGGAGGGGAGAAATGAGGAGGGTGAGGGGAGTCAGGGAGAGGGGCAAACTCATAGTTTATGTCCTCTATGATAGAGGACATCATTGTTGAGTATCCCTCTTCTGAAAAAGGGATTTAGTCATGGGTAGGTGTGGATGGAATGGATTGGCCCAACGGTTCAAGAAACTCAGGTTAAAAGGGTGTGGAGGTTTCAATGGGCTAGGGGGGTGTAGTGGGGAGTTGTATGGGATTTCAAGGATGGGAGGCTCAACTTCAGAGGCTTGGGTTGTTGCAATTGGTTGTAGGCCAATGGTTGGGTCTGGTATGGCATTGGTTGTAGGAATTGGGATGGTTTGGGATATATAGGTGGGTTGGGGCTCTGTGTGGGCTTGGGTTATTTTTTTTTCTTTTTATAGGTGGTCATCACAGGTGGCCTAGGGTGAGCTGGGTAAGTAGGTGAGGGTACATGTATAAGAAAAGTTAAAGGTGTGGTGGGTATGGTTGTTGGTGAAATAGGCTGGGGTGAGATAGCTGGCATGGGCATGGAAGGGATGGATAGCATATCAGAGGGTGCGGCTTGAGAGTTAGCAACCGGGTTGGCTGCAGTAGAGACAGTAGGAATGGCTGCAGAGGTGAGGGCTACTGGAGCTTGCAGATTTTTCTTCTTCTTCTGAATTAGAGTGCCACTGATCCCCCATTATTTCTTTCCACATTTTTTGGGGGCTAAGGTGATGATCTTCTCATCCATTTGAAATTGATACCCCCTAGCTTTGGCAAGTCAGTAATGAGCCCACAGTAGGGAAGTGAGTCGGGTTTCTTCTTGGTCTTTAGTTTTTCGTGAATATCTTTCTTCCCCTCAAAGATCAACTTAGCAGCATCTAAGTAGTGATTCACATGGAATGTGTATAATGCATCCGCAATGGGAGATCTCTTGTCCTGTTCATGGCCAGAGCAATACACATTGTTCCTCAACACTCCATCAAGAAATCTAAGGTTTGTGTACCGATCCCTCTTCCTAATTGAGACTCCTGAGGCTGTGACCCCTCTAGTCAGCTCCTTGGCTATCTCTGAGATGGTGACTGTTAAAGGGGGGCCCAAGCAACACTCAGGGCTATACTTGGCTAGTATCCCATGTATTTATGCTATTGCAGCTTAATTGAAGAGCATTTCAAATTTGTCAATCAACACAAGCAATGCTGGATTCTCATCATCCCCAGTCTTTACTGTGATATTCTGATAAAATAGTTGTACCAGTCTAGGGAAGACTAGCTATAGTGGGGGCCTTAACAATGCTAATAGAGTTACCTTGGTCAGGTATCCAATAGAGGCTGATGTCTCTGGTAGCTCCTCAAAATAAACTTTGTCAAAAATTATTTCAGCCTCCAGCTTAATTGCATTTACAAATTCAGATGGGAGCCTGAGGTACTCAATATCTTCTTCCTCATTAGGGTCAACCTCATAGGCCACAGTCTTGCCCTTTTTCAACTCCTTCATTGATTTTTCAGGGCTGCTGGTAGGTGGGTGCTCCCTAGCCCTCTTCTTTGGGGCAAATTTCTTCTTAGCACCTTGGGTATCAGAGGCCACACCCTTGCCCTTCTTCACTGGGGCAGATTTCTTCTTAGTTTGTTGCTCTATTTGGGGCTCATCCATCTGAGTAGGCATCTCAGAGGTCTCTAATGTGGAGGCCTCTGCAATCCTCACTAATTTTCAAATTACCCCAGGGCTGCCAGTATTTGGAGGATTTAGCACGACAGCTAATGCATAAAAAAATTTTGAACCCGTGGCCATGGCTACTCAACTTCTCAAAATTAGGTCTTGCAACTCTTAGATTATGCAATGCACACTTCACAAATGATATTGCACCCAAAGTCTTCCCCTCTTACCTCTAAATGACTAATCAATCAAAGAAACAGAGAGTGAGAGATATTACCAACTTGCAGCTAGGGAACCCCTTCAAAAGTTCCACAAACATTCAAATCCCCCTAAACCTACCTCAAAGTGACCAGGAGGTGATGGGGAGTAAAATGGGAGGAGGAAACTGTTTGAGGTGGAGTGGGGTAGGTTGTAGAGAAGAAAGAAGAAAGTAGGGAGGTTGGTTTTTGCTCAGTGCAGGCTTAGGGTAATGAGACAGAAGGGAGAAAATGGAGAAATCGTAGGGTTAGCCTGAAACCATGCCTCGCATAGCTGTTGCCATTTTCTCGCGAAGTACAATTCTCACGCACTTAACTTCCAACCTCGCGAGAAGTGCTATCGCAGAGAAGAACATAGCCTCGCGAGGTTCGCGAGGTAACTTCGCAGAGATGAATCTGGGCCTTAGCGTATGAGGCAATTTTTCATCCCTCGCACAGCTAGAGTAGCAAGGCCTTACACAACTTGAAATGTTTGAATTCTAGTTCCATATTGTTGCCAAGCTTGAGCCTCGTGAAGCTCACTCTTAGGCTTTAGCTGGTGCCTTTTCCTCGTAAAGCTCCCTCGCGGTATAAAATATTCATCAGAACACCGCAAGAAAGTTTCAAGTGGCTCGCAAGTGTGCAAATGAGGCCTTTTAACCTAGCGAGAAAGTAACTTTTAACCTTTGTCTTAGTGTTGTGCATTGGCCAGTGCATCCATACTGTTATGCACCTATCCATTGTGCATGTACCCCATTTCATCATTATAATTGCATGCCCATTATCAACTTCTGTACATAAAAAATGTAGAATTCTAAAGATAGTCTTTCAAATCAATTTTATAACAATTATTATGAGATTACCTCAACCATAGCAGCAACAGACATGCACATCAAGTCCAGATGACAAATATGCACATGTACTCAAAACAGAACAAAATAAAATAGAATGATACAAACAAGCAAATCATCATCACACTAAAAGAAGTAAATGGAAGATTTCAAAGCAACACAAAACAAGAAGGCCCATTCACACATATGGTACATAATTTACAAAGCTGTGAATCACTGAGTAGTGGGAGGTTCATGTAGGTGAATGGTTTGAGGAGGCTCCACTAAATTTTCTACACAAAATTTTAGCCTTTGACCATTCACTTTCATGATCCTCTCAGACATAGGATCCATGATCTCCACAGCACCAGATGGGGAGCCATGAATGATAGTGTATGGTCCATCCCATCTGGATTTTAACTTCCATGAAAAAAGTTTTAGTATTGAGTTGAAAAGCCAAACCTTAGTACCAACATTGAAGTCCTTCCTCATTAGCTTCTTGTTAAAGAATGCCTTTGATTTCTCCTTGTATATTCTGGCATTTGAATAGTCTTCCATCCTGTGAGAACCAATAATAGTTAGATCAAAATTCAATGTTTTGATAGGCCAATAGGCTTTGTGCTCTAACTCTACTGGTAGGTGGCAGGCCTTGCCATAAACCAGCCTAAATGGGGACATGGTCTTATAGGCTATCCTATAAGCCCACAAAGCATCATTTAGATTTTATGCCCAATCCATTCTGTCTGTCCTCCAATCTTCTCCAAGAGATGTTTAAGCTCCCTATTAGAAATTTCAACTTGCCCACTGGTCTGTGGGTGGTAGGGAGTTGTAATTTTGTAGGTAACATAATACTTTTTGAGGAGATTCTCAAAAGGCCTGTTACAGAAATGGCTCCCCCCATCACTAATAATAGCCCTCAGAGTGCTAAATCTTGGGAAGATATTATCCTTCAAAAGTTTAAGGACAACTGTGTGGTCATTTTTCCTTGTGGCAATGGCTTCCACCCATTTGGACACATAGTCCACTGCTATAACTATGAAGTTAAAACCCATAGATGGTGGAAAGGGGCACATAAAATCGATGCCCCAGATGTAAAATAGTTCTACCACAAGGATGGGCTACAATGGCATAGAATCTTTCTTGAAAATGCCCCCAACATTTGACTCTCTTACAGGCTTTGTAATGTATGTTTGCATCTCTGAATAAAGAAGGCCAATAAAAGCCACATTGCAACACGTTTAATGCAATCTTTTTGCCACCAAAGTGACCTCCACAGGTTTGCTCATGGCACATTGAAAGAATGCTGTGGAACTCACTTGCAGGCACACATCTCCTAACAATCTGGTCTGCACAGTGCTTGTAAAGGTATGGATCCTCCCACATAAAATGTTTGACCTGAGAGAAAAATAGGTCTTTGTCTATCTTGGACCAGTGAGGGGGAATCCTACCAATAGCAAGAAAATTGACTATGTGTGCAAACCAGGGCACACTAGACTACATGGCAAATAGCTACTCATCAGGGAACAACTCGTTGATAAGTCCTATTGCACATTCTTTCAAAATAATTCTAGAGAGGTGGTCAGCCACCACTTTCTCAACTCCCTTTTTATCCTTGATCTCAAGATCAAACTCCTGTAATAGGAGGATCCACCTGATAAACCTTGGCTTGGCATCCTCCTTAGCCAATACGTATTTCAGGGCTGAGTCATCAGTGAAAACAATAATTTTAGACCCAAGCAAGTAGGCTATAAACTTGTCCACAACAAACACAATAGCTAGCAGCTCCTTCTCAGTTTCGGTGTAGTTGAGTTGAGCTTCAGCTAGTGATTTGTTGGCATAATAAATCACTGTAGGCAACTTATCTTTCCTCTGTCCTAAGACAACATATATGGCCAAGTCTGAAGCATCACAAATTAGTTCAAAGGGGAGTGAATAATCTGGGGCCTGAATTATAGGAGCAGAGGTAAGGCACTTTTTCAAGACCTCAAAAGCCTCAAGACACTCAGCAGAGAAGTCAAATGGCACATCCTAAAAAAGACGGTGGCATAATGGCTTTGAAATTTTGCATAAGTCCTTAATGAACCTCCTGTAGAACCCAGCATGTCCAAAGAATGATCTGATTTGCTTGACAGTGCTAGGTGGGGGCAGGTATGAAATCAGATCCACATTAGCCTTGTCAACCTCTATTCCTTTGTGGGAGACCACATGGCCTAACACAATTCCTTATGTTAGCATAAAGTGGCTCTTTTCACAGCTCAAGACCAAATTGGTCTTCTCTCATCTTTGTAAAATCCAGTCAAGGTGACTCATAAACTGTCCCCATAAAGCTGAGAAATCATCCATGAAGATTTCTAGGAACTTGTCAATCATATAAGAAAAAATAACATACATGCACCTCTGAAATGTGGCTGGAGAATTGCACAGTCGCACAGTCCAAAAGGCATCCTTCTGCAAGCAAAGGTTCCAAAGGGAGATGTGAAAGTAGTTTTTTCTTGATCTTGAGGATACACAAGGATTTGGTTATACCTTGAGTATCCATCAAGAAAGCAGTAAAATGCCTTCCCAGCCAGCTTATCTAGAATTTGGTCTATAAAAGGGAGGGGGAAGTGGTCTTTCCAGGTTTTAGAGTTGAGTTTCCTGTAATCAATGCAAACACTCCAGCCAGTGGTCCTGGCTGACATCAACTCCCTAGAATCAATAGTAATAATTGTTATGCTCGACTTTTTAGCTACCACCTGGATAGGTGACACCCATTCTGAATCTAAAATGGGGTAAATCACCCCTGCATCCAACAGTTTCACTATCTCCTTGAGGACCACCTCTTGCATGTGAGGATTAAGTTTCCTCTGCATCTCCCTTGAGGGTTTTGCACCCTCATCCAGGTGAATTTTGTGCATGCAAATTGAGGTATCAATGCCTCTAAGATTAGCTATTGTCTACCCCATTGCTTTCTTGTGCTTCTTGAGAACACTCAATAATTCCATCTCTTGCTGACTAGTGAGAGAGGAGATAATCACTGGAAGCATATTGTTCTACCCCAAGAAAACATATTTTAATGTGGCTGAGAGCTGTTTCAGCTCCAACTCAGGGAGACTTTCAATGGAAGGCAACAAAGGTGCCTTAGTGGTTTGTGGAAGGGGCAGCAGTGTAGGTTTCCAGCTGGAATGCTGCACTAGGCTTACAGAAGACTCTATTTTTGGGTTGTCTTCTATCATGAGGACTTGGTCCTCCTTCTCAACCATACTCAAAATATTTTCTAGGTCATTAGCAACATTATCCCAATCCAGCAGATTGGATAATTCTTCCTCCACAAGGCTATCTAATAAATCTATTGCACATCAGTCCTCAATGTCCATCTGAGGTTGCATAGTAGCATTGTAAATATTTAATTGGGCCTTCATGTTCCCAAAGGTCGCCTCAATCACCCTTGACCTGTATTGTAGGCAAGTATTTGTAGTTGCCAAGAATGGCCTTCCAAGGATGATAGGAATTGGGGCTTTACTTTTGCAAGGGTCCATGTCCAAAACAAGGAAATCAGCAGGATAGTAGAACTTTTCCAGCCCCACCGAAACATTCTCTACCATACCCATAGGTCTCCTCTCAGACCTATTAGCCAGTTGGAGTACAACTGACGTGGATTTCAGCTCCCCCAAACCTAGCTCCTCATACGCAGAATATGGTAGCAGGTTCGCACTGGCCCCTAAGTCCAAGAGGGCTTTACCAATGGTGTGGTTTCCAACTACACAGAGGATAGTAGGTACCCCTGGGTCCTGTAATTTCTCAGGTGTGGCAATGGACAGAACTGACTGAACATGCTCAACAGCGAAAGCCTTTTTGGACAACTGCACCCTTGATTTTCTTTTCTGTGTGTGGAGGTCCTTCAGGAATTTAGCATAGGAAGGGACCTGTTTTATGGCATCAAGCAAGGGTAAATTGATCTTGACTTGCTTGAAGGTCTCTATCATTTCCTCCATCTGAGCATTCCCCTTATCAAAAGGAGATGGGCCAGCTAACACATGAGGAAATGGCAGCTGTGGGACTGCTGGTGCCACAGCTGGATGCGTAACCACATCATGGTCAAATTTTTTTTTTTTTCTTTTTTCTTTATTTATTTTTTATTGTTGGGGCTCAACAGCAGCCCCTTTATTTTTCCCTTGTTGATCCACTTAGGGGATAACTTCTTTGGTTCTTCACCACTGACATTTGTTTCATTTTTACTCTCTGTGACCTCCTCAGTTGTCCTGCCCACAAAATTATCAACCACCCTGCCACTCCTTAGGGTAGTGATTTCATTAGCGTCCTCATGAGTAGATGATGCTTCTCCAATCATGTACTGCCCCTTGGGGTTGGCCAAAGGCTGACTAGGTAGCTTGCCCTCCTCTCTTTTATTCCAAGCATTACAAATTTAACCTAGCTGGCCCTCTATTTTTTTAATGCTTTGCCCATGAGAGTTCACAGTTTGGACTAAGTTCCTCAAATTCTGCATAGATGCCAGCATTTGATTTCAAAGGAAGAGGATTTGGGCTGCTGTGGGGGCAAGACCAACTGATTGGTGGGTATCCTTGGTTAAATTGGTGCTGACGTCTGTATGGAGCTACCAATTGTTGCTGGGGCTAAGGGTATGTATCATATCTACACCTCAAACTTGGGTGTTTTCTCCATGTGTAACTAGCAGGTTGCTGCTCATATGCTCGGGCAGCATTGGCGTGCTCCATAACTAAATCAGGGAATCGGTTGGCTGATAGATAATCTTGAAGTAAATGTGTGGGAGATTGGCATATCAGACATGCCTCCTCCACCTGTGCAACCATCTTAGGCTGCATCACATTCATCAATTTGCCAAACTTTAAGCTCAGATTGTCCACCTTCCTTTCCAACTCACTTTTCACCTTAACTTCATACATTCCACCTCTAGGGGTGGACTCTTTAACCAATTTAGCAGGGGTCTGGCTGCCATTGCATGAAAATGACTCGTGCTGCATGGAATTTTCCTCTATGATGTCAGACAACTCCCAAGCCTCATCAGCTGTCTTGTGGAGGTAAATACCGCCACACGAGGCATCCACCATATATGTACTCTTTGGATTAATTCTCTGGTAAAAGACTTGCACCAGTTGCCACTATGGAATTTGATGGTAGGGGCATTGTTTTACAATCTCTTGAAATCTCTCCCATGCCTCATAAAAATCCTCAGTTGAGGACTGAGTAAATGACAAAATATTTGTCCTCATCTGGCTAGTTTTATTCATGGGAAAGAATTTAGCCAGAAATTAATTTTGGAGGTCACTCCATGTCTGAATGCTATTAGCTGGGAGCTTAAAGAGCCAGGTGCTAGCTTAGTCCTTTAGGGAAAAAAGAAAAAGCCTCAGTTTGGTGGCTTCAGGTCCGAAGCTAGCAATATTAAAAGTGGTGCAAAGTGCCAAAAATTGGTAAATGTACTTATAAGGATCTTCCATACTAAGCCCATGGAAATATGACAGCATGTTAATGGTGGAGGACTTGATTTCATAGTTTCCCTCAACTAACGGGAATTGTATGCAAAAGGGAGATGTCTAATCCCCAGGTGCATTTTATTCCTTCAGGGTTCTTTACCTCTCAGCCATGACAGCTGGCTCAGTTTTAATAGTAGGGCCTTGTGTGGTATTTCTTGGTTTAAGGACCCTTTCAACCTCAGAATTTGGAGGTTCCATCTCAAGGTGAAGGGACCTTCTTCCAAGCATACACACACAAATTTAGCAGGTAAAGAAAATGCTCACAACACAAAAAATTTCAAACCAAATTAACCAACTAAAAAGATTTACAACTAAACTAATGATAGGGAATTTAACATTAAGGGATTGAGTTTTAGGGGAAAAGAAGTACAAACAAAGCTAGCTAAACTCCAGTTGCAGCTCTAGCTTTTCCCTACTATTGTTGTCCAATTCTGTAAAATTCTATAAAAAAAATCAGTAGTACTTTTTATCCTCTTTAAGGCACAGGTACAAAGAATTTTCTAGACTAAAATATATACTATACTAAAAAGATCAATATCCCTGGGAGCGGCGCTAAAAATTTGTTGGTTAATATCCCAGGTGCTTGCTGAAGTTATTACAGTGATGAGATGGTAAAAATCAGAAGATAGAGGTGGAGTTAAATGGCTATGAAATAAACAACCTAGAATACACATAGCCTGCAAGATACAGGGCTATTGTAGAAAATTTTAAGTAAGAGTTTGTCCCACAGAGAAGTTGATCTAGAACCAAAAATGGGCTATGATAGTAGGCCTCCAGATCTGGCAACAGATCTAACAATCCTCAAGAGAGAGAGTTGAGTTTCACAATTACACTAAATTAACACTAAAAGAAGAGAAACAAAGTGCAGTCCTATCCAAAAGAAAGGGATATGAAGAAGGTGGTGATGGTATGTATTAAAATAAAGATTAAAGGATGGGAAGTAAGCAATTTTAGGTAAAGTTAGTTCAGTTATGTAACTCAGATTTAGGGTTGTCTCTGTAGTAAATCCTTGCTGATGTGCTATCAAAAACCTCAGCAAGGAAGAAGAATCTAACTTAACCCATGCCATTTAGACTACTGTTAAGGCTATACTCTGTCCACTTAAATGGTCACAGACTATCCAATAGAGTTTGTCAAATCCCATTGATTAAATAAAAAAACTAACCTAATCCAAAGGAGTGGACTGGTCTTAAGGGTATAATCTGTCCACTTAAATAGTCACAAACTATCCAATAGATTTCCTCCAACCAATGAATTAAATCACGCCATTAATACAATTATAGACACTATGTTTCCCAAACTACAAGCTCCCTAGATCTGTTACAGATCAGGCAGGCATTCGTAGGGGCAAACAGGCTTTGAAAATCAGGAGGAGACCACATGGAATCTCAGGCTAAAAGAGGATTTAGATTCAGCTGGTCATTACTGCGGAAGGCTGGCAATGACTCAGCTCGCAAGTCAACATTCACTACAAAGAAATCAAATCTAATGTCTGATATTGGTTAAGTAAAATAGAGGGGAGCTTGTTCATGCAACAACCTCTCCCTAGGCTACAAGCTCAAGTGCAGAGAAAAAGAATCCATCTCACATCTGTGACCAAGACTGACCCTAGGGCTATAGTCTGTCCACTCAAATGGTCACAGGCTATCCACAGAGGCTACCTTACTTATAGATGATGAGATAGAACGTGTAAACTGCTGCTGCCACCATGGTCACAGGGCTACAAGCTCAAGCTTCCATGGGCCTTTTAATCTGCTGAAATCCTAAATGCATGCTATAGCCTGAACAAAACTACGAGCAAATAGAAAAATAACAGATTGAATGAATATTTAAAGTATAAATTTCATTGATCAAAATTACCTACAATGCAATTTCTCAAGACAGCAGCCTTGTGCACAACAACTCTTCACAAAATCCCAAAGAAGGATTACAAGACCCATTACAAAACTAAATGAAATTGCACCTAACTGCTTCCAAAAGATTTAGCCAGCAAGTGTGTAGCTAAGTGAGAAGAAAAAATGGAAAAAGAAGTGATCAAACCCTAACCCTAATCTGCTTGAGCTCACCACAGATAGAGGTTGAAGGAGAGATGATATTCTAAGTTACAAGTATAGCTTGTATACTCAGTCCCTAATGCCTTGGATTAGAGAAGAGTAAATCCTAATTTTTCTAGTAGATGTGGCACTGTTACAACCCTTGGATGCCTTGGGATGTATGCCTCGAGATCAAGGCCTCGAGATGTGTGACCTGCACCTGAGGAAATACCCAAAAGGTCCCTGGAGTTAAGACTGAGAAGTGGATAGCTCGAGCTTCACAGGGCTAGCTTTGATTTATTAATTCACTCACGTAGTAGTTTCATGCCTCGAGAGGTAGGAATTTGCCTTGGGAGGTTATTCACTCATGCAGGTGAGCTTTGGATTGTTGCGCAGCTACTCTACCGTACAATGTTGTCGAAAAGATGAGTTGCACTACTTGGCTTACTCTTTAGTTTCTTCACGCAGTTTGCAGATTCCTCGCGAGGTAAGAATTAGCTTGGAAGGTTTGTTCACTCGCGCAGGTGAACTTCGCATCATCGTGGGGCTGCTCTAGCTTTGAATCACTCGCGCAGTAGGGCTTCTAGGCGCGCGAGAGCTACGTGAGATAATTTCTGGCCATCTCTCTCTTCCAGAGCCATGCGAGAACTTTGCGAGGTTGCTATTGCTGTTTGTGCAGATTGGTCATGGGAGGTTGTGCGCGCGGATGCCTTAAAGCTTTATTCTCACGGGAGTTTCCCATGTTCTTTAAGTGTTGAGTGCAGCTGAAGTGCGCAACTGCAGCGTGCGAGACTGCTCTGTGGTAATCCCTTCACTAAGCTGTGTGACTTCTTCGTGAGCTCTAGTATGCTGGATGTGACATTTGTGCGAGAAGACTTTACTAGTGAAATTGAATAGCGCGAGGCAGCACCTCAACTGTGTGAGATAAGTCATTTGTTCCTCTGCTACTATGTACATGTTTCTGTTGCAGCATCCGCCACTCTCATCTATACTTATTTCATCTGTTAGACTTTCTTGGTCCATCATGACATGCAAAATAGTCACCATAGTGTGTACCACCATGGTGTTCCATCAATCTCTAACTCAGCTGTCATCCTTGGCTTGAATTCTCTCTCTTCTTGGCAACAGAGGCATGGACTTTGTGTTAAGTTGCACAAGTTATTACTAGTCTACAAAATAAGCTAAACAAGAGTTATTAGTCAGCTTCAAGGTCCAGCAACGGCTAGGTTAAGAGGTGAAAAGTGGTATTTTTTAGTGAATAACACTCGTGCCTCAAAGCATCAATCTCAGTGCATAAGGCATCCTCCTGAACATCTTTATCTATCTTCCAATGGTCCAGCAGGCTCTTATACCGCTTCCGAGAAGCATCAGTAGCACTAAGAGATCACTCAGGTCTCCTTCCAGACGAAGGACCTCACACTTAGCCACTCCGACTCTTGCTTCTGCCACCTCTGCTCTAACCTATTGCTTCTCTAAACGCTCATACAGGATTCGCTTCTCATCTATCAATAGTTTGATTCGAGTTCAAAGCATCGACTCCTTCTTTGGCCAAGGTCCTCCTATGCCACTACAGTTAGGCTGATCCAAGTAACAAGCAGAAGGCCTCTTAGACTATAGCCAAGCCTCGTACTTTTGAGAGGTTAAAACCAAATTCCCCTGCTCTAAATCACACATATGTGTCGACTGACGCATTTCCCAAGGAGCAGTTATCCTCTCCAAGTCTCCATAAGATCCCCAAGAGAAAATCAAGCCACATAAGGGTGGCATTATTGCACAGGGAACCTGCTGAGAGCAACCAAACTGGCGCAACACCCAAAATGGGAAATAGTGGGTGTTGCTAGTGAAACCAAGAAGAGTGATGCCCTCGTAATCCCTGGATTAAATTACTGGGAAAGCCCTGTCAAACCAAGGAAGTGTCCACACCAGTTTAGCTTCAGCCAGGCAAAGCTTCAGCTCTTGTATATTCCCCTGTGGCAGCTTGTGACATCGACCCAAAAAGTAGCGAGTTGCCTCACCGCGAAGGACATAAAAGTGGGGCACAAGTCCTAAGATAGCAAGATGCTCCCCAAGAAAAATTTGGAGCAAGGCGGGACATCCCTGAAGGCCCACCACCTTGCTCAGAGAGAAAGCATTAAGGCAGCAATAAAGCTCTGCCAACACCATATGCATCATAGAGCGGCCTCCCTCAAGTTCTGTTAGAACATCATAAAGCACAAGAGAGAAGCTCTCCCCCCTGGTGTAGAAAAGAACCTCAGAGATAAGGATAAAGGCAAAGGCCTTCACATTATGAGAACTTTTGACCAGTAATTTTCTCAGGCTTTCCTCCCTGAAAAGTTCTCTTAGGATTTCCATCGAACACCTGGTGGGCCCACCAACGAGGCTTTTCTCATAATCAGCTTTTTTCAAGCCCAAGGTGATGTAGACGGCCTAAGCGTAAATCGGTTTCGGCAGTACTCTGGCAAGGTCTCTATGCAGCTTCAGACTCGATAGGTTGGACAACTCCTCAAGAGTAGGAGTTAACTCACAGTTCCTAAAATTGAAGACATGGGTGTCAACTTCCCAAGATGAAGCCACTGCATAAATGAAATCCCAAAGCGGAGGAACTTCAAGGAAAGATGAGAGACGGGGTAGTCCAAGCCGATCCAACCCCGCGAGTTCGCTCTCATTCAAACTCTCAAGCCACTTCTTTAGAAAACTGGGCCCGACTCCCAAAGAGGGATGTATGGTGGACTCAGACCCTCTATGTCAAATGGGGTTGGAAAGCAGGTCCATGGTCATACAAAGATGATCCAAAGATACAACTCAACGTAGGATGATGGACCCACTGTTCGGCAAGTGAAAATGAAAATGGTAGAAAAAAAGTACAAAGCCCAACTCAAAAGAAGGAAAAACAAGTGCATTTTCCAGTTTAAATGAACCCACTTTTCCCAGGAAGCACTTAGCGTGTGTAATACACATGCTAGGGAAAAATTTCCCAGGTTGTGCCTAGAGTGCATATTACATACACTAAGCCATTTACCTCCCAAGGTATGCTTAGCATGTGTAATATACATGCTAACCCATTCTATCCCCAGTTTTGGCTAGCGTGTGTATTACACACGCCAAGCCACTAATGCCACTCAAAAAGAAAGAAGAAAGGATGGGGGAGGTCATTTTTGCTGATCCCCTAGATAGCCCACCTACATTTCCTGCTATTTACTTAAAAACACCCCATACCACATGCTGAGATATAAAAAAATTGTTGTTGTTTCATCTAACTTTTATACATTTTTTCCCTACAGGAAAGATTGGCACAGACATGAAAGTGTTGGTCAAATATTTACCAAACACGTGGCCCAAGGACCATTCTTTTTCTAAAAATCCAAGTCCACCCTGCAAAAAAAAGACAGGTCGATATACCACTACAAGAGGAAAAAGATAGAGCAGGCAACTGGGAGGGAAAGCACCATTCATCCAAAAGACAATAAAACCATTCAAAAGTAGCCATACCTGCTCCGAGATCAGCAAGTCAAACTAGGACCTCAGGCCCATCTTAAAATACTACATCTCAATGTCCCTACGGTGACTCTTATGCCAGCTGCTCATAAGAGGATAGGCGTAAACGTCTGAGAAGAGGAGAGGCTGACCCACTTGAAAGTGCAAGTATCCCCAAACCTAAAAGGGAGCGAACATAAAAGAGGTATCAAAGACAGGATAAAGGCGGAACTAATAAATCGAGAGGAGGGGGAGAGTCAAGGGTTACCTCTACCACAGGCCAGAAACCAACAACAAAACCCATATCCCTAACCCAAGCTTGAGCCAAGCTAGACATCAATACAGCGTACCCGACCCCTCCCTAGTCATACCGGTGAACATTATCCCAATTTCCCATGAGACTAAGCAAGGATAATGAAAACCGACCTCTTTGGTATCCAATCACTAATGATCGAATGCTAAAGGCAAGAGACATCCGAAGTGGCCCAAGGCAACACTGACGGGCCCGCTATATTCAAACAAACTTCAAACATTAGGTGGGTAACATGGTGAGTAAACAAAGGCCCTGTATGTGAGGAAAAAAGTCTGTTCCTCAAGGTTATCGGTCCCCAAGTGCTTAGAGACATTACTGGGCATAACAGAGATGGGGCAAGTTGTGAAAGCCCAATATGCTGGGAAAAATGTCCGCTTCTTGAGATGAATGAAGATGTTTATTTCCTAAGTTTCATTTTGAATAAGACAGCTCTGTGAGTGAGAGGGAGATCGACTCATACTTAAAGCCTGGCGCGAGACCAATGCCCGAAGGTCCACAACTTGTGTCGAATCATATGAGGTATTTGATCGATCATGGGTGCCCCAGCGTGAAGAAGGGTCTGAGGTCTTTAGGTGAACCCATTGATCCTGAAGTTAATTTAGCACAACTACCCGAGCGGAGTGAATTTATGTCGTAACACTTTTTAGGAGTACGTGCTATTTTTGATAGTGTGTCCTAGATCAACATTACCTAGAGTACCCAACTTTAAATAATACTAGACAGATCTGACCAAAATTGGGTGTCTATCGAAGGAGGCACTCAATCTTGGTCTCCGTCAACGATGATCTTATTATTGAACAATTATGCAAAAACATGCACTCATCTGGGGTATATAAAAACAAAGGGGAATGAAATTCCCAACCCAGAACCTGTTCGAGTACAATTTATGAGAACAAACGATCATCCAACGGATACCCAGACGCAAGGGTACATTTTATAGGGATACCGTACAAATGCAGGCTTAAGCCTACACCCTAGAATGAGCCCTTCGGAATGCATATTATAACATAGTTGTTCGATAGGTAATTTTCTTTTTGACAGGTTGGTTTTACCCAACAATTGACCTTTTTTGAGGAATCTGAAGCTTAAGATACATAAATTCATGTGAATCCAAAAACGGAGCGCTAGACACAATGATTTACCAATGGAATCAGCATGATCGAAACAGTGACCGTTTGAATTGGATTGACACCGTTGCTCCTAGTTTAAAGTAGGATCCAAAGATCCAAGGTGAACCTTAGACTTAGGACATTAATGTAGCATAGAAGCATTGTGTTGTCTTGTTACCTTACAATTATTAAATGTTTAAAATAACAAACTACAATAAAGTGGGCTTAAGGCAAGTAAGCAGTCCTGCAAGAACCAGGGCTGCTGCAGCAAGTTTTAATAGGTAAGTTAGGATAGGTCCACAGGGAAATGTGTTTTGAAATAAGGTAAATCTCCAGATCTATAAAAAATCTGGCACTCTAACCTAATTTAGACTTAATCAGAACAGAAAAGAGGAGAGGTTTCTAAGATTTGTCACTTTACTAAGAACTATGAAAATCAAAAGCAAATTGATGCAGAACTGATTAAACTCAGATTCAAGGGAATGGAAAAGATTAAAATCAAAAGGTGGAGAGCAACAGCTAGGGATTTTGGTCTTTACTGAAAATCAATTGGATCAAAGGTAATACATAGGACAGATTTGCTACAATCCTTCATCTGGCTATATGCTCAGATGCAAGGTATAAGAATCTAATCTCAACCAAAGAATTGAAGCAATCCTAAGGTTATGATCTATCCATTTCAGTGGCCACAAATCATCCCAGAGATCATTCCAATTCCAGGATCCTGATTGGAACAGGTAAACTATTACAAATGTTGTGGGTGCCTGGCTACAAGCTCAAGCATCCATAAGAATATCTAATCCATGGAAATCAAATACGAAAAAGTGAAATATAAATTAGAATCACCTTTAAAAACCACAATTACATTGCAATAACACAACTTACAATCCTATTGTGCTCAGATTTGCAATCGATGCAATATACAATCCATCTACATAGCCTCTGAAACACTAGATTTATAGCTCTCAAGCTCACCCTAGCTACTGAAGCGGTTTAGCCAACCATGATTGGCTGAAAAGAATGGGGGAAGAAGGAAGAGAGGGAATTTTTAGAGGGAAAATGGAGATCGAATTTGGCTCTAGTTCTCTCAAATTCTGGATGCTAGTTCTGTAAATTCTTCAGTCTTTTATACTCTTCCTCTCTGTCTTCTGATCCGTTTCAGCCAATCAGAGCTCAAGAGAATAATTATATTATTCTGAGCTATTGATGTGGCTGATTTCTCTTTTAGAAGCTCTTCACTGATTGGTCCAAACTCGACAAGAGCATGTGAAGTGGTTAGGGTTCCCATTCATGCCCAGTTGTGTTCCAAAAATACCCCCAAGGGTCGCTGATGTGCTTTAGAATGTGTGCACAAAGCACTGGAGTTTGGTAACTGCTGTGAAAGGAATTGAGAAGTTCCTAACTCGAGTGTCAAGAGGTTCAAGGAACCTCTCGACAGGTTCTGAGTCCTCGTTGTATTCACGTCAACAGGTTGTTGAAGGCTCTCAATAGGTTGCTTGACTTCTCGACAAGTTCTGATAAAATCATTGATATGATTGACAACAAAATCTTTTCTGCTGTCCTAACTGCATATATCCTCTCAGCAGGTTATATAATATCCTGTCGAGTAGTTATACAGTTCAATTTAAGTGCTCGACAGGTTGCTTCAATCCTCATGAGAATGGATGTAGCTTCAGGTAAGTCGTCGACAGGTTGTCTTGTACTGATTGACAGGTTCAGTTGAACCTCTCGACTTGTAGCTAGGACCTCTCGACTTCCCTTGCACCTCCAAGTATCCTCTTGACAGGTTATATTGCACCTCCAGAACCTCTCGACTGGTACTAGGGAACCTCTCGGCAACTTTATCCCCTCCAGGTATCCCTTCAATAGGATCCACTGTTGTACTTCCAACCTCTCGACAGATAACTGAAACCTCATGAGATCATCACATTTCCACCTCAGTACCTCTCGACAGGAAGGCCTATACTTTTAAAACCTCACGACAACTTAATGGAACCTCTCGACAGGTTCTACTTTCTGCTTCCACAGCTGGCACACATCTTTGATGTGATATTCTTTATTTGCTCACCACTCAGCAGCCTCTTGGTGGATTAAATTTTCATTCCTTGCAATTGCACTTTGTCCAAAGTATCCCCAATTGGGCTCTCATGCACTTCTAAAGCTCTGTGGATTACTTGGTTGGCTGGTCTTTGGGCTGTATGAACACATGATGAGGCAGTAGGTCTATTCTTTAGCATTCTTAGATGGATGTTTGCAATAAGGTTGTAATTTATTGCTTATCTACAATATCCATTCAACACATATTATTAGTCATCTCAAAGGTCCATCATAGGTCTGGTTAGGAGGTGAAAAATAGTATTTTTCACTGCTTAACACACCCCCAAACCTAAGCCTTGCTTGTCCCTGAGCAAAGGAGAAATTAAAAACAATTATTGAGAAAGAAAAATGCCACTTCAGTAGGGAGCAGAGATGCATTTAGCATATGCATCAAGCTTCTTAAACTACTAGGTGATCCCTAGTGGAGGTGTGAAGTCTCCTGAGTTTCAGTAAAGTTACCCACAAACTTCTCCAATGGATCAGTTAATATCAATGCAACATATTATAAATATAATTCAAGTAAAATCAAATTCATTCCATACCATGTTCATTCAATTTTAGTGGATTCTCAGTAAAAAATTAGCAGTATAAAACTAAAACTCTATTGTAATTCCTTCATAATTAATCAGCTCATGTCAAGGTATTTTGTATGAAAATTAATGCAAAGCTTACCATCAAATTAAGAATTTTATTTTGATAATGCCCCCAATAAACTCAATGTCAGACCTATGTCTTACCAGGGCTGTCACTCAAAATGATCATGAGGGGTACGTCATTTCACACAGCTCAAGAGCAGTTGCAATCCTCAAATAGGACTGCAAGCAGGGGCATAGGCATTGCTCTGATTTTTGAAATCCTCTTACTCTTTTCACCATAGATTAAACAAATCCTCATCTCCACATGACAACTCAGTTCATTTTAGCTCAGTAAGGTCTTTTTATTGGGTTGTAATGTGGTTGATGGGTGAGGTTTATGAAGAATAAAAGGGTAGAATGGGATTCAAAATAGGAGAAATCAGTAAGGTAAGGAGGTGACAAGTACACCTTCTTCATTTAAGCACAATCTTCATCTTCTTTGAATTTTCATATTTGAAGTGATCAATTTCCAATCCTCATTTCAATGTATCCAATGAAGTGACTTCTCTTTTATTTTTGTATTTTCTGTTTTTCTTTAATTTTCTATGCTTTTTATTTTGTATTTTTCTCCATTTTCTTTTTATGGGATGGAATGCGACAATTGCCAACAAATATGTTTTCTTCTCTTTCAACTAAATATCAAACCAGCTCTACCTTCTTCAATTCCTTCACCTTTACCTTCTGAAATCTCAGAGTGAGGGTCAGGCTGCATCAGGCTACAGAGTTTTAGGTTCAAATTTTCTGATTTCTATCAAATAAAAACTTGGATTTTTAAGGCTAAAGTGGTGTGTATCAAGGGTAGTTCAAAGGGTAAGGATTTTAAGCTCAAACTGTCCAAGGGATGGCCTTACATCATGTCCTGAATGTCATGAATGCTATCAAGCTGTTTCAACTTGGATTTGCCTAACTTCTAGTGAGAATAGTAGATTCAATCAGTCCTTAGAGCAGAAAGATTTGGTAAAACGCTCCTCAAAGAAATTTTATTCAGGCCCAAATCTCATTGGGTATGGTCTTTCATTAAGTTTTTGGGGGATATCCTCACAATTTTCTCTCTTTTCAAGTTCTCTACGCATCAAATTTATTTATTTTTTTGACAATTCCTGACATTTGTCTCATGACAATGTTAGAGCTCCAGCAATATTCAGTTTTAAAAAGTTTTAATTTTCCTCTTTTTCAAAAATCAGGTGGGAAATCACTTTGTTTTCCCAAATTTTATTTAACCTTGCTGCATTAACCTTAACTATCCATTGGCACATCCTGCCATACCCCCAAACCTATGAGGAGCAGTGTCCTCACTGATTCAAAGATAAATAACATGTGCAGCAGGGTGTTGGTGTAAAAACTCACACAAACAGACTAAGTGACAATAACAAACAAAACTCACACAAACAAATAAAATGAAACAAACAATTAACAAAATTAAACTAGACCAACTAAATATTAGACAAAAGCTAACAAAAAAAGTGGCACTAAGAGAACAAGGGATTGTAAGGGAAAATAACTATAAAAAGATTATACAAAAAAAATCCTAAGTAACTACATGTACAAAACTAATCATCAGGATTATTTACTGCCTCAGCCTTAACTTGGACTCCTTTTTTTTCTTCACAGGTGAACTGGCCGGAGGGGCAGTGGCAAGAGGGGTAGTCGCAGCTACTTGTGCAGTCTCTCCTGCAGCCATTTCAACAATTCTTCTTTCAAGTATTTCTACTTTCATTTTCACAAGTTCCACTCTACTTTCATACAGTTTTTTTGTGGCTTTTGTGACCTCTTTGGAGGCAGCTAACCTTTTCTCGAGTCCATCTGCTCTCAATTTCTCTATTGCTGCAGTATTCTCTTGGGCTTCAAATTGAATCAAAATTTTCTCCAGCCCACTGATATTTTCAGCAACTCAACTCGGTGATCCAGCTCCATTTGAGTTATCTTCTCTTCAAAGGGCCTCATGATTGAGGTGCTGAGGTCAGTCATGCCTCTAATGACATCCTTTTCAAGGTATGGGTTATTTTCCATGGCATGTAGGAGGGTTAGATATGGAGGTATGGAAAGGAAAGAGGAAGGTAGTATGGGTTGTTCAACATTGGACGAAGAGCCGGCCAACAATGGAGAGGGGATGGACGATGGCATGGGTATGGTGGAGATTGAGGGTAAAGGGTGATGGACTTCAAGGTCAGGCTCAGGTTGGGATTTTGGTTCAGGTTCAGGGTCCGTTCAGGTTGGAATTGAGGAGGTGGGGATTAAGTTTTCAATATCTTTGGCAGCATCAGATGTTGCTACTATAGGTGAGGATGCATGTTCTTTTTCAGGCTTAGGGTTTGTTTGGTTGGAAGAATCTCTGGTAGGGGGGTTTAGGGATTGGTTGTTCCATCTTAGCAGTGGAAACCACTGCTAAAGGATATGGAGGTGGGGTGGGTGTAGGAGTAGGGACTGGAAGAGGTTGGGAGGTTAGGGTAACAGGGCTTATGGTTAATTGGATGGCTTGTAGGCAGGTGGCCATGGCAGCTTGGTTGGCTGTATTGGTTTGGAGCTGGGCAAGGATGGTGGTGAGAAGGGAAAGTATTTGGGTGGAAGCCTCAGGTAGGACTTGGGCTTGGGTAATAGGTGGAATGGGGAGAATGGGTTGGAAGGGAGATGTGGGGGGGGGCATACTGAAAAGGTGGGGTGGGTGTAGACTGGAAATGGGTAGGGTAGGGAGAGGTTGGTTGTGGAGAGTCAGGTAATGGAGAGTATTCATGCCTAATATTGTCCACAATGGACTTTATCAGGGGTGAATACTCCTCAGTGGTCAACTGGTCCAGGGTATGTGGAGGTGAGATGGAAAAGGTGGGATCAAAGTCAAAGGTTATGGATGGTGGGGAAGACATGGCAAGGTCAGCTGATGTAGAAGGTGTAGGGCTCAAGGGTTGGGTTGATGTGATGGAGAGGCTGGCTAGAGGGGGTGTGATGGGTAGTGATGGATGGGCTCTGTGAGAAGAGGGGTTGACAGAGGTGTGGATGTGGTGATACTGGAGAGAAAGGCTTAGCTGCTAGGGGTAAGGAAACTACAATGGAAGGTAGGGAAGCTGAGATGGATGGTATGGAAGAGGAGGGGATTAGCCAACCATAGTTGGGCTAAAAGAAAGAATATGAATTCGAATGAAAATTTTGATACAGGCCTTGATCTCGAGAATGGTCCCCCTTTTTTTGGCTACTTCCCTCCTTTTATATCTCTCCCCCTCTGCCTCAGATCTATTTTTCCTATGAATCACAACTCAGCCGGGCTGATTTTGTTATTCCCTTTTTATTCCAATTATAGAAGGTCCTCTATGTTAGTTAGAGTTGGGGGAGAGCACATGGGTCGGTTAGAGTTTTCTAGGGCATTTCTAAAACCGTCGTGCCGGTCACCAAAGTGCCTCGGATTGCATGCAGCAGGTCAGCAATTTGCAGCGTGTGCACAGTAGCTCTTCTGAGAAGTCCTTCAGTTGATTTCCATAGGTTCCTAAAGCCTTTGACAAGTTCTAGGCAGACATTTTATTCCTTTTGCTAGGATTCAGAATCCTTTCGATAGGTTCCGAGAGGTTGATCCTTCCAATAGAGCTCCAGCATCCGCAGCCTTCATCTGGAGTATTCGACAGGTTGAAGGATCTTTTTGACAGGTTGATCTCTTCTTATTTCCGACTACGCGATAAGGTCTGGATCCTATCGAATTCTCCCATCTTCATGGCTTCTTCCTTTTTTTAGCCTTCAGATCCTATAGACAGGTTCCAAGAACCTCTCGATAGGTTGTTTTCAGCCTATTTTTACTTGTTCAAAACTGCTTTGTTGTTGCTGCATGCCCCAAGTGGGTATTGGTGTGCAGCCCTCCTGTGTGCCATTGTTGGATCTGAGCTGTACTGAGAGATGGACCTTCTTGTGAAGCATTTTTGGGTGAATTTCTGCACTATGACTGCCTTTTACTGCTATATATAAAATGTACTCAACATGCATTTATTAGTCCTCTCACAGGTCCATCACAAGTCAGGTTAAAGGGTGAAAACTGGCATTTTCAACTGATTAACACACCCCCAAACCTAAGCTTTGCTAGTCTCTGAGCAAAGGAAGAATAAAGAAAACTAAAATGCCACTTTTGTAAGGAGCACAGATGCATTTAGCATATGCATCAAGCCTTTTAAACCCCTAGGTGCTCCCTAGTGGAGGAGTAATGTCTCCTGAGGGTTTTCAGTGAAGGTACCCACAAACTTCTCCATTAAACTCAGTTAGTACTAATGAAACATGCTAAAACAGAGTAAGTAAATAAAATAAATTCCACACCATGTCCATTCAGTTTTTAGAGGATTCTTAGCAGAAAAATCACTAGTTCAAAACTTAAAATTCTGTTGTAATTCCTTCATCATCAATCAGTTCATGTCAAGCCATTGTGCCTGAAAATTAATGCAGAGCTCACCTTTAATTTAAGAATTCTATTTTGATAATGCCCCAAACAATTTTTGATTTCAGACCTAAATCTTACCGGGGCTGTTACTCACAATAAAAATAGAATGGTGCATCATTTCACACAGCTCAAGAGCAGTTACAACCCTCAAATAGGGCTGCAAGCATGAGCATAGGCATTGCCCTAACTTCTGGAAGTTTCTAACTCTTTTCACCATAGATTAAACAAATCCTCATCTCCACATGACAGCTCAATCCATTTCAGATCGGTAGGGTCTTTTTATTGGGTTGTAATGTGGCTTATGGGTTAAATTTATAAAAGAATAAAGGGGTAAAAAGGATTAAAATTGAGAAATCAGTAGAGGAAAGGAGGTGATTTGCAACTCAACCTTCTTCATTTCAGCACATCTTCATTTTCTTTTTGAATTTGCAGACTTGAAGTGATCACCTTCTTCCACTTCTTATCTTCTTGTAGATTTTCAAATGAAGTGACTCCTCTTTTCTTTTTTCTTTTTTTCTAATTAAAAGGGTTGGAATGCCACCACTATACATCACACTTGCCTTCAAATGTATTTTCTTCTTTCACCAAATTATCAAACCTTTCTCCTTTAACCTTAGTTCTCCTTCTATTTCCTAATTTTTCAGATTGAGGGTGAACTGAAATAGGTCAAAAGGTTTTGGATTCAAATTTTCTGGTTTTCATCAAAGAAAACTAGGATTTTTAGGGCTCAAAAGGTGTTTATCAAGGGCAGTTCAAAGGTGGGAAATTTGAAGCTCAAATTGGCCAAGGGATGGCCTCTCTTCATGTCTTCAATGTCATGAATGCTGTCAAGCTATTTTAATTTGGATTTGCCTAACTTCTAGTGATCGAAACTAGAACCAATCAGTCCTTAGAGTAGAAAAATTGCCAAGACACTCTTCAAAGAAAATTTTTCAGGCCCAAATCTCACTGGGTATGGCCTTCCATCAAATTTCTAGGGTGTATCCTCACAGTTTTCTCTCCTTTCAGGTTTACTAAACATCAATTTTTGGAAAATTCTTGACATTTGCTTCATGAAAAATGTTAAAACTACAACATATTTCAGTTTCAAAAAGCTTTTTAATTTCCTCTTTTTTCAAAAATCGGGTGGGAAATCACTTTATTTGCAAACACTTTTTCTTTTCAACATAGTTGCATTAGCACTAACTCCTTTCATTGGCACAGCTGCCATACCCCCAAACCTAAGTTAAGCAGTGTCCTCACTATTCAGAGAGCATGGAAATAATGAGAAGGGTGAGGTAAGAAAATATAGAACAATTATGCACAAAGAGAGACACAGGTACAGAAAATAAAATATTAATAATATTAAAAAAAAATGTACAGGATACAAGTCAGGAATTGAAAACAAGCGAAAACAATCTGCACTATTTACAAGAATCATCAGGCCAATCATACAAGTCTTCCAGGTTTTTCAAATCTTTCTTGGATAAAGGAGCTTTTCCTTTAGGTTGGGACTTTTGGGTGGAAGAAGCTGGTTGCCGGAATAGGTCATTTTACTCTCAGAAGTTGATCTCGTAAGGCTCACTCACCAATATGTATTAAAACTCTAAAGTAAACAACTACAAAAATAACAGAGTGAAAGCAGGAGGACAACTTACCCAAAACTCCTAGGGTTTTATAGAAATCGTGATGCACAATTCCAATTCCATAAAAATCAAATGCAAAATGCTCCTTCGTGAAGGCTGAATGAACTTGAGGGATGGCAAACTGAATGGCGAAAAGTCCTTAGAGTATTTAGTGGAAAATGACAACAGCGACAAAAGAGGAAGAGAGAGCTAGGGTTTTGTAGAAGGTGTTGAATGGAGCAAAAATCACCTAACGATAGGTATATAAAGAGTGAGAATCGATTTTGATAGGATGAGCTGGGTGATTTCGATAGGTCAAGGCGTCCTGTCGAACACTATAAAGAATACGGTGTGCAGGTGGAATGCTTCGATAGGTCAAATCCTTCCTCACGATAGGTTCCTTATAGGTATCCAGAACCTATCGAAAACTTCTTTCTGACCTTTTGAACCTATCAAGGAGTTGTTTTCACCTATTTACAAGTCTTAGTGCCTATCGAAATCCTCAAATGACCTATCGAAAGGTTCCATATGCCCATAAAAACTACATTTTTGTGTTGTATTCAGCCTCAACACCCAGCAAATTCTTTTGTTGTGCTTCCATTCAATTTGTTTTCATTATTGACATACTCCCATGGTCCCTAGACTGCGGACAAGATTGATATGATGACTGAATTCTAGCATTGCAATTTTATTATAAATGAACAAAACATCAAAACAGAAAGTAATCACTTAAAATAGAACCAAAATATAGTACATACGATACACACTGAAATCAGGTATAAATTAGAGGGTCCTGAAGATCGATGGTCTCCTCAGGCTCATGAATATTTCAACACAAATTTTTAGCCTCTGCCCATTGACTTTCATGACCCTACCATCTATAGGGTCCATGATTTCTACAACTCCGGATAGGGAAACATGTAAAACTGTGTAGGGCCCATCCCATCTGGACTGTAATTTTCCTAGAAAGAATTTTAATCTTGAATTGAACAACCATACCTTGTCTCCTATTTTGAATTCTTTTCGCAACAAGTGCCTGTCATGAAAGGCTTTGGTTTTTTCCTTGTAAATTCGGGCATTTGAATATGCTTCCACCCTTAACTCAACATGCTCGGATAATTGCAGTTTCCTGTTCACACCAGCAGAGGTTAAGTCAGAATTTAATCTTTTCATAGCCCAATATGCTCTATGCTCTAACTCAACAGGCAAGTGACATGCCTTGCCATATACTAGCCTGAATGGAAACATCCCTATGGGGGTCTTATAGGCAGTCTTATAAGCTCACAAGGCATTTGGCAGTTTTATGGACCAATCTCTCCTATTAGCTCGCACAGTCTTCTCTAGGATGTGTTTGATTTTCCTGTTGGAAATCTCTAGTTGCCCATTGGTTTGTGGGTGGTAGGGAGTAGCAATTCTGTGGGCCACAGAATATTTTTCCAACAACCTTTTAAAAGGTTTGTTGTGAAAGTGGCTTCCTTCATCACTAATAATAGCTTTGGGGGTGCCAAACCTAAAGAAGATGTTGTCCTTTAAAAACTTAATGACAATCTTATGATCATTTTTCCTTGTAGCTATGTCCTCTACCCATTTGGACACATAGTCGACAGTTACAAGAATGAAATTATATCCATAGGAGGGGGAAAAGGTCCCATAAAATCATTATGTCAAATAATTCAACAAGCACAGGTTGCAAGGGCATGGAGTTTCTTTCTATAGTACTTCCCATTTGCTGGCATCTAGAACACGCTTTGCAATGCTGTATGGCATCCTTGAAAATAGTGGGCCAATAGAAACCACTTTAAAGTACCATTGTAGTAGTCTTGTTGCCATTGAAATGGCCCCCACAAACATGTTCATGAGACATGGTTAGAATATTTTCAAACTCAGTTTCTGGTACACATCTTCCTATTACCTGGTCTGCACAATACTTAAAGAGGTAAGGATCCTCCCACATATAATATCAAATTTGTGAGAAGAATAGATTCCTATCATCCTTACTCTATCCTTCCCACAGCAAGATATTTTACTATGTTGGCAAACCAGGGCATACTTATCTCAACAGCAAAAAGTTGCTCATCTAGGAAAGAATCATTGATGGGTATGCTCTCTATTTTAGCATCTAGGATCCTTGATAGGTGGTTTGCAATAATATTTTCAACCCCCTTCCTGTCTTTGATTTCCAAGTTGAATTCTTGTAAAAGAAGAATCCATCTAATTAGTCTAGCTTTAGCCTCCTTCTTAGACAAGAGGTATTTCAAGGCTGATTGGTCAGTAAACATAGTGATCTTGGATCCCAACATATATGATCTAAATTTTTCCAAAGTAAATAAAATAGTCAGCAGCTCCTTTTCACTTGTAGTGTAATTCAATTGAGTATCAACCATTGATTAACTAGCATATGCCACCACACATGGTGCTTTGTCTTTCCTTTGTCCCAGTACTGCACCAATGGCAAAATTTGATGCATCACACATCAACTCAAATGGCAGAGAGAAATCAGGAGCTTGTGGAACAGTGGTCAAACAAGTCTTCAGAAGTTCAAAAGTAGCTAGGCATTCATCACTGAATACAAATGGAACCTCTTGACATAGCAAGTGGCAAAGAGGCTTGGAAATTTTGCTAAAGTCTTTGATGAACCTCTTGTAAAAACCAGCATAGCCTAAGAATGACCTAACTTGTTTAACAGTTTTGGGAGGGGGCAAATATGCTATTAAATATATTTTAGCTTGATCAACCTCTATTCCTCTTTGGGAAACAACATGTCCTAGGACAATGCCTTGAGTCACCATGAAATGACTCTTTTTCCAACTAAAAACTAGGTTGGTCTCCTCACACCTTTGCAGCACAAGGCTGAGATGGTGCAGGCATTGGCTAAAATCATCCCCATAAATAGAGAAATCATCCATAAAAATCTCTAGAAACTTATCAATCATATTAGAAAAAATAGCATATATACATCTTTGAAAAAGGGCAGGTGCATTACATAGCCCAAATAGCATCCTTCTGTATGCAAAGGTTCCAAATGGAGAAGTAAATGTGGTTTTTTCTTAATCGTGAGGGTAAACAGGAATTTAGTTGTATCCTGAATAACCATCAAGAAAACCGTAAAAGCGTTACCTGCCAATTTATCTAAGATCTGATCTATAAAAGTCAATGGGAAGTAATCTTTGCTAGTTTTCTCATTGAGCTTGCGATAGTCTATGCATACCCTCCAACCAGTGGTTTGTTTGATTGGAATCAGCTCACCCGAGTCTGCTTGAACTACTGTGATCCCAGATTTCTTGGGCACCACCTGGGTAGGTGCCACCCATTGAGAATCTGAGATAGGATAAATGACCCCAGCATTAAGAAGTTTGACTACTTCCTTCATAATAACTTCCTACATGTGTGGGTTGAGTTTCCTTTGCATCTCTCTAGAAGGATTAGAGCTCTCTTTAAGATGAATTTTGTGCATGTACACAGTTGGATTTGTCCCCTCCAAATCCGCAATGGTCCACCCTATTGCTCTCTTATGCCTTTTTAGCACACAAAGCAATTCTTCTTCCTGCTTAAGAGTGAGGGAAGAAGAGATTATCACTAGCAGTTTGTGATTGGCTCCTAAAAAGGCATATTTTAAAGATTTTGGGAGTTGCTTTAACTCCACATCTGGGAGACTGATGAGTGAAGGCAATAGGGGTGCCTTAGAAGGTGGTGGAAGGGGTAGTAAAGCAGGAGTCCATGGGTGATGCTTTGCTAGCCCTACTTCAGAATTTACACTTTTCACTTGCTTAAGCTTAGATGTGGAAGCTTTGTCTTCCACTATTTCATTCCATACTTCTTCAAAAATATTAAACAAATCATTACCATGCAGCAGCTGAGGCAGATTTTCTTGCACAAATTCATCCAGCACATCAATGGAAAAACAATCCTCATTCTCTAAGTGGGACTGATGAGCTGCATTGTACACGTTCAACTTGACTTTTATATTACCAAAAGATACTTCCATGACCCCTGATCTATATTGTATACAAGCATTTACAGTGGCCAAAAAGGGCCTGCCTATGATCACAGGGATAGAAGTAGCGCACTTGCTTGGCTCTATGTCCAGCACCAGAAAATCAGCAGGATAAAAGAATTTGTCAACCCCTACCAAGATATCTTCAATGATCCTCATAGGCTTCCTTTCAGATCTGTCAGCTAGTTGTAAGATCACATGTGTGGGCTTCAACTCTCCTAAGCCCAACTTCTCATATACTGAATATGGAAGCAAATTCACACTAGCTCCTAGATCTAACAAGACTTTTTCAATGGTATGATCCCTAATGATGCAGGGGATAGTATGGACTCCAGGATCTTAGAGTTTTGTTGGGGTTGCAATAGTCAGTATCTGTTTTACTTTTTCTGCTGAAAAAACTTTCATGGATAAATGCATCCTTGACTGTCTTTTGTGGGTGTAAAGGCCTTTCAAAAACTTGGCATAGGCTGGAGCCTGCTTGATTGCATCAAGTATAGACAAGTTGATCTTTACTTGCTTAAAGGTTTTCATAATTTTCTCTATTTTGGCATGCCCTTTATCAAAAGGGGAAGGTGCTTGCATTGCCCTAAGAAATGGCAAATGTGGAACTGCTCCCCTATTTGCAGCCTTAGCCAACTCATCATCTCTCTTTTTGATTTTATTATTTTCTTGAGGATCATGATTATCCTTTTTATTCAACATGGGTTGCTCCTGTTGTACCTTCTCTATAACCACTTCTTTTTCTTTTTCTGAATCTTTTAAAGGCCCACAGCCTACTTGATTGTCCACTAACCTTCCACTTCTTAATGTGGTGACAGATTTGGCTTCCTCATGGGAAGAAGAAAGTTCACCTACCACATATTGTCTCCTTGGGTTGTCCATTGGTTGGCTAGGCAACCTCCCTTCTTCCTCTTGGTCAAAGCATTAGACAGCTGACCAAGGTGGTCTTTTATCTTTTTAATACTTTGGCTATGAGAGTGCACAGTTTGAGACAAGGGTCATAAGTTCTGCAATGAGGCCATATCTTGTTCCTTAAAAGAAAGTGATCTAGCAGCTAGAGGGGATGCAGCTTGCTGCACAGGCTGAGTCATGGGTTGTTGGTAGTGTGGCCTTGGAAAGTAATTCTGGTGGTAGGGCTGAGCATTTTTATAAGACAATGACTATTGTGGCTACTGCTGCTGGTTTGGAAAAGTATCTTTTCTCCACCTCAAGTTGGGGTGGTTTCTCCATTGGTAATCAGCAGTAGGTTTTTGCCCAAAAGACTGAGTGACAGCCACATGCTCTATCGCAAAGTCTGGAAATTGAACAACAGAGGGGCATTCCTCAAGAAAGTGAGTGGGAGACTCGCATATAACACATGCCTCCTCCACTTTAGCAGCCATGGGTGACTGCATTGCTCCCATGAGCTTATCAAACTTCTGGGTCAAGCTGTCCACTTTCCTTTCCAAATCATTGTGCCCACTCACCTCATACATCTTTCCTCCTGTGGTATTTTCTTTCACCATTCTATGGAAGTCCAAGTCCCTGGACAATGTGTCTCTCTGCATGGAGGTCTCACTGATGATGTTGAACAATTCCCAAGCCTCCTCAATTGTTTTGTGGAGGTAAGTACCACCACAAGAGGCATCTACCATATCTTTGCTTTTAGAATCAATTCCCTGATAGAAATTTTGAATAAGTTACCATTCGGGGATTTGATGATGGGGACATTTCTTCAGGAGTTCTTTGAATCTCTCCCATGCTTGGTGAAATTCCTCAGTTGAGTCTTGAGCAAATGAGATAATGCCCTTCGTCAACTGGCTTGTCTTGGATATGGGGAAAAACATGGCCAAAAACTGACATTGAAGATCACTCCTGGACTGAATACTGTTGGGTGGGAGCACCGACAACCAAGTCCTGGCTCTATCCTTTAATGAAAAAGGAAAGATTCTCATCATGGTTGCTTCCTCCCCCAAACCTGTAATATTGAATGTAGTGCACAGTCCTAGAAATTCATCAATATACTTATATGGGTCTTCTTTGGTCAGGCCATGGAATGATGATAGCATTTGGATTATGAAAGACTTGATCTCATAGTTCCCTTGAACAGCAGGGAATTGAATGCAGAAGGGGGAATTGTAAACCCCTGGTATATTGAATTCCTTCAAGGTTCTAGGTTGCTCACCCATTTCAGCAGATTCATCTGTAGTAGATGTGGGTGATATTTGTTTAGACCTAAGAATTCTTTCAACCTCTGTATTTAATAGAATAATCTGAGGATTGAGATTTCTCCTTCCAAATATACACCACTCACAATCTTAAAGCACATAAAATACAGAGCAAATTTAACGCAACAATCAAGAACCCGCACAATTAACTAATAAATCTACAAATCCACAGATCATAAAAATAAGAGGAGTAGAGGGATGCAAACTTTAGAGTAACCTCCAGCACAATGCTCCTCCTTAGAAATAGCTTCCAATCTTATGAAATAACAAAAACAACTCCAAAACAACAAAATCTTTCAAAAGCAATTAGTGAAATCTTAAACAGGCTATTACATATCTACAATCTATACTAAAATAAACTTAGATCAACCAATTTTAAGCATACAGATCCCCAACAGTGGCGCCAAAAACATGTTGGCTTCTTACCTTGTGTTCGAAAAGAGGGTTAAAATCACACAATTAAAGGATCTATTTATGGCACACACCAAGGCAAGCAGACACACAGACCTGCAGTGTTCAGGGCCTATTGTAGCAAGTTTTAAGGAGTAAGGAAATGTCCATAGGAAAATGTGAGCTGAAAATTAAGTAAATCTCCAGATCTATAGTAGATCTGACACCCTACCTAGTACTAAAATAGCAAATGAAAGATGAGAGGTTTTAAGAGGTTGTCACTTTAAACTAAACTATAGAAACACAATTTAATGCATAAATGAATTGGGATCCAGTCCAGAGTTCAGATCTTACAAGTGAGGGGAATTTTTGGTGAAATAAAAAATAAAAAATGGAGAGAAGCAGCTTGGAGTTTGGTCTTGCTGTAATTGGGTTGAGCTAACAGTGTTACAAAGAGTTCAAAGCGCACCAATCCCTCATCTGGCTACAAGCACAACTATAGGGTAGAAGAATCTGATCTAAGCCAGAGATTTGGATAAATCTTAAGGCTATGATCTATCAACTTCAATGGTCACAGATCATGCAATAGATTCACTCCATTCTCTGGTTTCCATCAGAGTATTATAATCACTACAAATGCTGCAACTGCCAGGCCACAGACAGAAGCAATTGTAGGAACATCAGATCTAGGGAGATAAAATGGTATCCAAGAGGTCTACCAGTTATGTGGGTGAGTTGATTCCCATCTACACAAATTCGATCGAGCACCAAATAAAACCAGATGAACTATGGATCTAATTAAAATAATAAAACCAATATTACATTGAAATAAACTCACTATACAATGAATGCTCTCAGATTTGTAGTCTGTACATCATCTAACCCTCAATAACACTCTCAACCTTCCCCAATTACAGGTCCAACCTCACTCCTTGCTGCTCCCAGGAAATTAGCCAACCATAGTTGTGCTAAAAGAAAGAATATGAATTCGAATGAAAATTTCATTACAGGCCCTGATCTCCAGAATGGTCCCCCTTTTTCTGGCAACTTCCCTCCTTTTATATCTCTCCTCCTCTACCTCAGATCTTTTTTTCCCGCCAATCACAGCTCAGCCGGGTTGATTCTGTTATTCCCTTTTTATTCCCTTTCTAGAAGGTCCTCTGAGTTAGTTAGAGTTGGGGGAGAGCACGTGGGTCGGTTAGGGATTTCTAGGGCATTTCTAAAGCCATCGTATCGGTCATCAGAGTGCCTCAGATTGCGTGCAGCAGGTCACCAATTTGCAGCATGTGCATAACAGCTCTTCTGAGGAGTCCTTCAGTCGATTGCGATAGGTTCCTGAAGCTTTCGACAAGGTATAAGCAAGCATTTTGTTCCTTTTACTAGGATTCAGGATCCTTTCGATTGGTTCTAATAGGTTGATCCTTACAATAGGGCTCCAGCATCCGCAGCCTTCATCTGGTGTATTCGACAGGTTGAAGGATCTTTTCAATAGGTTGATCTCTTCTTATTTTTGACTGCGTGATAGGTTCTGGATCCTATTGAATTCTCCCATCTTCAGTACATCTTCCTTTTTTTAGCCTTCAGATCCTATCGACAGGTTCCAATAACCTCTCGACAGGTTGTTTTCAACCTATTTTCACTTCTTTAAAATTACTTTGCTATTGCTGCATACCCCAAGGGGGCATTGGTGTGCAGCCCTCTTGTGTGCCATTGTTAGGTCTGAGCTATACTGAGAGATGGACCTTCTTGTGAAGCATTTTTGGGTGAATTTCTGCACTATAACTGCCTTTTACTGCTATCTATAAAACGTACTCAACACGCATTTATTAGTCTACTCACCGGTCGATCACAGGTCAGGTTAAAGGGTGAAAACTGGTATTTTTCACTGATTAACATCTGTGCGCAGATTTGGGGAGCTTGTAACACTGGCATTACATAGTGTTGCAATAATATTCATGGCTAGAGCTGGTCCAGTGAGTGTAGAAATGATCGATCCACTCTTCTGGATTAGACTAGCGAATTTCTAGTTTAACTAATGGGATTTGACAGACTCTATCGGATACCCTGTGACCATCGGAGTAGACAGAGTATAGCCCTAAGAGTGCCCCAAATGGCATGGATTAAACTGAGAGCGTATACCTTATTGAGGCTTTTAATAGCATCTCAGGAAGGAGCACTATAGAGACAGACTAAATCTGAGTTACATGACTGCATCATTAACTCTAGCTCAACCTGCTTACTTTTCATAATTTTTGTATTTTATTTTGGCACACACTACCACCATCCTCCTCTTAACCCTTTCTTTAGGATAGGGCTACATTTTATTTCTCTATTTTTAGGATTAATTTAGTGTAGTCGTGACAGCCAACTCCCTTTCTTTATGATTACCGGATCTTTAGCCCGATCTGGAGGCCTACTATTATAGCCCACTTTGGGTTGTAGATCAATTTCTCTGTGGGACAAACTCTTACTTATCAAAACTTACTACAATGGACCCTGTATCATGCACGACTATGTGTATTTCATACTTGCTGTGCTGACCCATCTCTAATTCCCCACTCTTGATTTATTCTCTCTACTGTTCTTAATAAAACAACAGCAAGAGTCTCTAAATACCATCAACAAGTTTTTGGCACCGTTGCCGGGGATATTGATCTTTTTAGTAGACCTGAGTTGTACTATTATTTAGACTAACAAATTCTTTGTAGTTGTGTTTAATCTAGAATTAAAGTACTACTGATTTTTTATGGAATTTTGCAGAAATGGGCAGCAGAAGAAGGGTAAAGCTAGAGCTGCAAGTGGAATGTAGCTAGCGCTGTTTGCACTTTCTTTCCCTTAAATCTCATGCCATTTATATTGAATCCCCTGTTATTTTGTTTAGTGTAAATCTGTGTAGTTATTACTTTTTTTTTTTTGAAATTCTTTCTGTGTCCTTGTAAGCATTGTCATTACTGTTGGTGAGTGCATGCTCGGTAGAAGGTCCTTAAACCCTGACTTGAAACCCCCAAATTCAGAGGTGGAAAGGATCCTTAGACCTAGCCACACCACACAGGGCCCTGCTATTGAGACTGAACCAGCTACCATGGCTGAGAGGCAGAGGACATTGAAGGAATACAACGCACCTGGGGAGTACACCTCTCCCTTCTGTATTCAGTTTTCCTCTGTTGAGGGGAACTATGAAATTAAATCCTCCACCATCAGTACACTACCTTCATTTCCTGGGTTGAGTAAAAAAGATCCCTACAAGCATATTGACCAGTTTTTAGCACTTTGCACTACCTTCAACATTGCTGGCTTGGGGCCCGAGGCCACTAAATTGCGGCTTTTTCCTTTTTTATTAAAGGACAAAGCCAGCACGTGGCAATCAAAGCTCCCAGTCAATAGCATATAGTCATGGATTGACCTTAAAACTAAATTCCTATCAAAGTTTTTCCCTATGAACAAAATAAGCCAGATGAGGACAAATATTCTGTCATTCACTCAGTCCTCAACTGAGAATTTTTTTAAAGCTTGGGAAAGATTCCAGGAGATGTTAATAAAATGCCCCCACCACCAAATCTCAATGTGGCAGCTTGTTCAAGTGTTTTACCAAGAAATTAATGCCAAGAGCAGGGATATGGTGGATGCTTCCTGTGGTGGTAGCTACCTCCAGAAGATAGCTGAGGAATCTTGGGCGCTGTTTGACATAATAGGAGAAAATTCCATGCAACAGGAGTCTCTGTCATGCAATGACAGTCAGATTTTAGGTAAAATGGTGAAAGAGGCTACCCCTAGAGGTGGAATATATGAAGTAAATGTGCAAGGTGATCTGTATTGGAAGGTGACAACCTGAGCTTGAAGTTTGATAAATTAATGAATGTGATGTAGCCTCGAATGATTGCACAAGTGGAGGAGGCATATCTGATAAGCCAATCCCCCACACATTCTATTCATGATTGTCCATCTGCCAACCAATTTCTGGATTTTTTTATGGAGCATGTGAATGTTGCTCAAACTTTTGGGCAGCAGCCTACTGGGTATTCTAGGAGGAACCACCAAAATCTGAGGTGGAGACAAGACTCATATCCTCAATCCCAGCAGCAGCAGATGGTAGCTCCCTACAGACCCCAACACCAAGTTAATGAAGGTTACCAACCAAGGTAAAATTTCCTGTTACCTGCCCCATAGTCTAACCAGTTGGCTCTGCCCCCTCAACAGTCCAAATCCTCTTAATTTGAAGAGCAGATAATGGCTTCAATACAAAATTTGTGGAGCCTAGCACAGACTGTCAATTCTCATGGACAAAGCATAAAAAAGATTAAGGACCAGCTTGGTCAGATCTGAAATGCTCTGAATAGGAGGGAGGAAGAAAAATTTCCTAGTCAGCCCCTGACAAACCCGAAAGGTCAGTTTATGATTGGTGATGCATCCTCTACTCAGGAGGAAGGTAGTGCCCAGTGAGCCAAATATTTGTAATAATTGTATCATATGTATGAAAATTTACTGTTGAATTGTTTTCTTTAGAATTCTATCATTTGAGTTTTTTGTGTGCTGTTGAATTGTTTGTTTTGTGTTGTTTGTGTTTCAATTGTCATAAGTGAATACATGTGCCTATGTTTCATATGAATTTGAACTGTGTTTGATGAAAAATGGTTGAGGTGCCCTTATCATACTTTTCATGAAGAGTGAGCTGAAAAATTATTTTAGGATTCTGTAATGTTGATGAACTGCTGATTGAAAATGGGCATATATTTTGAATGAGTGAAATGAAGTACTTGTCTATACCTTGGTGCTCATGCACAGTGGTTAGGTGCACAATAATATGCATGCACTAACCAATGTGTTGCACTAGGCTAACAGAGTAAAGGATGTGCAAGAATGCTAGCTCGCTGAGTTGAGGTGCTTAAATATGCTGTGCGAGCCATCCTTTGGCTTCCTTGTGCATTGGAATAATAGAGCATTGGCTAAAAATGTGCCTTGCGGAGCTACCTTTTATAACGCGAGCCCAATCTGTGTGAAGTGTGTGTTGTTTTGTTCTGCGCGAGCACCACATGCGGTACAGTTCTGAAGCAAAATAAGGTCTCATGCACCTATGCCATTGTTGCCAACTCTGCGAAATTCACTAGGTGCCAGATACTCTACTGCGTAATAGAATGTCTCGCGGACTTCAAAACCAACTACACGAGAAATCTACTTTGTGAGGACTTGTTGCCAACTCCGTGAACCGCAGGATTTGCTCTATAAACTCAGTGAAAACCCTCATTTTCTTCATTTTCGCTGTCTACCCTAGTTTCCGGCGCACTCCACCAGAGCTCCCCAAATTCTTTCTTTCTTCTCTACCTCTTAATCCTCTCCACCTAAAGCTTTTTTCTCTTACCATTTTGTTCCCCAACACCCTCTGGTCTCTTTGAACAAGGTTTGATGGGATTTGAGCCACTGTGAACATGTTGAGGTGGAACCCTAGCTCTCAAATGGTCTGATCTCCATTCCCTCTCTGTGCTATGATTGATTTAAGTTTCAGAGAGTAGTAAGGCTAAAATTTGGTGTTTCTGAGTTTACTCATTGCATTCTGCATTTTCCAAGATTTGTGAACCCTAATTTTTAAAATTTGAGCACCCATGGCCAAGAGTTCCAAACTCATCGATACATTGGTGGCTATGCTAGACCCTACTCCTAGTGGCAGCCCTGTGGCCACTAGGAAATCCGCAAGGATTGTAGAGGCCTCCACATTGGATACCTCTTAGGTGCCCTCACTTGGTGCTAACCCTTAGATGGTTAGCATAGTGCACATGTTTTGAGTTAGGAGTAGTGTGTTGTAAATATATTTTCTAAAATAATAAAATATCTTTTTGCTACTTCTGTGTACCTATTACTTTGTTTAATTTTTGTTTGTCGGTTTGTGTGTTTGTTAATGTGTTATGTGTTCATTTCTTGATTCTTTGCTTTAGTGTAGTGTTTTATATATCTCTGTTTATTCACTGGTGCACAACCATTGTCCTTCGAATCAGTGAAGATATTGCTCCTCATAGATTTGGGGGTGTGGCAGGTTCTGCCAATGAAATAGTAAACCTAAGTGCATCAGATTCAAGTAATTAAGATAGATACAGAACCCTGTTCACCTAAGAATCATATAAAAAAATGAGAAATTTAAAATTTTACAAACCTTTAGGCATTACAAGCTTTTAAATTTTAACTTTTCCATGATGTGAACACCAAGTAAACTCACTTGTATCAGTACTGAGTGAATCATTAAAGAGAGAAAAAGGCAAGGACATACTTAAAAGTTTAATGGAAAACCATAACTAGTGAGAGTTAGGCCTACATAATGTTTTTCCTTCCTTCGAGGAGTGACTGAGGCAATTCTTCTAGCTCTAAGGACCAGCTGAGGTAATGCCCTCACTAGAAGTTAGGCACCTCCAAGTTAAAACAACTGACAGCACTCATGAAACCTACGAAAGGGTCAAGGCCTTCTCTTGGACAGTTTGAGCTTAAACAGACCAAATCCTAATCAACAGCCCTTATGCACACACCTGTTGAGACTTAATTTCTAATTTTCTTCAAAATACACCATAGTAATTACACCTGAACCTATGGACCTAACTCAAACCTCCCGTCACGCTGAGAATTCAGAAGGCAAAAGAGAAGGAGCTGAAGATGGACAAGCTAGGGTCAACATTGGGTGAATGGAGAAGCGATACCTAATGTTGAGCGGTGTAGTAGCAGAGGAAAGAGGTGACAAGTCACAAAAATAAAAAATGAAAACAAAAACATAAAGAAAAATACAAGAAAAGAAAAAAATAATAATAATGAGGAGGAGTGAGAGAGGAGTCAAGAGGAACAGTTCATTAGAAAAATCAAAATGAAGAGGAGAAGCTAGCCACTTCAAGTCTGAAAATTTTGAAAGAAAATGAAAAGGTACTGAACTAAAAAGAGGTGATGTCATGAATCACCTCCTTCACTTACTGATTTCTCAATTTTGAATCCTTCGTCAACCTTACATTCTTTATAACCCACTCCATAAGCCACATTACAACCCACCTAAAGACCTTGTGATCCAAAGTTAAAGGAGTTGTCATGTAGAGACAAGGAGTTATCCAATCTATGGTGAGGATCTACCAATGATTCCAGGACTTAGGTGCTTTGCCTATGCTCATGCTTACAGACCCATTTGGGGACTGTAACTGCTCTTGAGCTTGAGAGAAAATGAAACCCTCAAGGTCCCTTGTGAGAGTATGCCCTAGTGACCATTTGGTCTGATGTTGAATGTATTGAGTATGGCCTATAACCTAATTTTTGAATTAATGATGAGCTCAGTGCTGATATACATGTGTTGTCCCTGTTGAGATGATTAAATGTCTGTGCTTTTCATGTCCAAATTCCTCACGTTTTTATTGAATCGAAGGTGAACTGATGCTCTATTTCTTGATAGCTAACTTGATAATGTCGCACCTTTGTTAACTGTATCATTGAGAAGTTTGTGGGTATCTTCACTGAAAATCCTCAGGAGACTTTACTCCTCCACTAGGGATCACCTAGGGGTTTAAAAGGCTTGGTACATATGCTAAATGTATTTGTGCTCCCTACGAAAATGCCATTTCAATTCTTAGAGTAGTAGTTTTAATTTTTCCTTTGCTCAGCGATTAGCAAAGATTAGGTTTGGGGGTGTGTTATTCACTGAAAAGTACCAGTTTTCACCTCTTAACTTAGCCTTTACTGGACCTTGAAGTAGACTAATAACCATTTGTTAAGTGTGTTTTACAGTTAGCAATAAAATATGCAGCTTAATACAAACTCCTTGCTTTTTGGCCCAAAAGAGAGAGAGAATGCACTCAAAGATGACAGCTGAGACAAAGCCTGATGGAACACCTTGGTAGTGCTCACCATGGCGACTCATTGTTGCTGATCATAATTGACCAAAGTCTAGCAGATGAATGAAGTTAGCTGAGAAAGGAGGAGACTGTGATAGCAGCAAGTGGAATGCACCAGAGCAGCAAAAGATAGACCTCACAGAGTTGAGGAGCTTCCTCGCGAAGCTAAAGATACAGTGAAAGAGGCCCTCGCGCAAATATGTTGTGCAGTTAGGAGGACAACTTAAATAACCTTGCAAATATCTTACAGGTTAAAACTCTCAAAATTTACCCTCGCGAAGCTCTTGCGGAGATTAAGCCTCAAAGCAGTCGCGCGAAGAACCTAACGAGTCCATATGTACACTGAATAGATTATCACATCGCGTAGTTCTCGTGTAGCCCTGGATGAGAGAGACACCCAAAATTCTCTTTGGAAAGATCTCGCGCACTCTGAAGCCTAACCATTGACTACGCGAGTGCAGGAGCATAACTGCGTGAGTACGTAGCGAGAGAAAGAGCTTCTGAAGCACTACTGCGCAAGAAGTCTAGGCACTCCAAATAATCTCTACGACAGCATTACAGCGTAATGGACCTGCGCGATGAACTGAAGATTCACTGCACGAGCAAGCACTTCCCACCAGCCAAAGCCAACTCCGCGAAGGCAAAGCAGCTACACGAATGAGCTAAAAGTAGATACCAGCCTCGCGAAGCACGGGCTCTCCACTTCTCAATTTTAACTGAAGGACTTTTTGGGAATTTCCCATGGCTAGGGCACACTTCTCAAGGCATGGATTTTGAGGTGCATATCTCCAGGCATTCAAGGGTTGTAATAGTGCCATGTCTACTAGAAAAATTTAGGTTAATCTCTTTAAAGCCAAGGCTATTTCGACAGAGTATATAAGTTGTACTTAGAGTTTATTATTTTCATCTTTCCTTCATCTTCTGTCGGCTAAGAGCTCCAACAGGCTAGGGTTAGGGTTTGATCACATATTTTTCCTATTTTTTTCTCTCTTAGCTCAATACTTGCTGGCTAATTCCCCTATAAACAACTAGGTTTAGTTTTATTCCAGTCTTGTAATAGATTTTGGTATATATTGGGATTCGGATGAGCAGTTGTGTACAGGCTACAGCTTGGAGATAATTCATTGTAAGTTTTGTGTTCATCAGTGGATTGCCGTTTTAATGCTTAATTGAATCTAAAGATCTGATGGTTTCTTTAGATGTCTATAGTATCCATGTATTTTGGACTAGCCCATTCAGTTTCTAGTAGATCTATTGCTTACCATCTGATTTCCCTTGGTTTGATAGCCCCATGAAAAGCAATGGTGGATCTGTAGTGAGATTCAGGGAGCTCAGAGGCCTGTAAACTATGGTGGTTGCAGCTGTTTTCATGTTCTTTCTCAGGCCTCTGTGGGATGGACAGATTAATGGGATACCCTGTGACCATTCATGTGGACAGATTATAGCCTTAAGGTTGTGTCCATTCACATGTTTGAGAAGGATTCTTCTCCTCTGCACATGAGCTTCTAGAGCCCTGTGAGGAGGTTTGTACAGGAACTGGCTCCCCACTATTTTACCTAGCCGACATCAGATGTTAGATCTGATCTCTTCATAGTAATTACAACATGAGGTTAAGTCATTGCAGGCCGTTTGTAGCAATGACCAGCTGAATCTAAAGCCTTATTCAACCTATTGCATGGTCCTTTTTGTGGGAACTAGTGAGCAGTTACCCTTAGCAAAGCACTTAGGATCTTATGGGTTGGAATACCTATGGATGTCAGCCAGGTCTGTGCGCAAATCTGGGGAGCTTGTAGCACTGACATTACATAGTACTGTAATAGTATTCAGGGCTAGAGCTGGTCTAGTGGCTGTGGAAATGATCGATCCACTCTTCTAGATTAGACTAGCGAATTTTTGGTTTAACTAATGGGATTTGACAGACTCTATCGGATACCCTGTGACCATTGGCGCGGACAGAGTATAACCCTAAGAGCGTCCCAAATGGCATGGGTTAAACTGAGAGTTTATACCTTGTTGAGGCTTTTAATAGCGTCTCAGCAAGGAGCACTGCTAAGACAAACTAAATCTGAGTTACATTAGTGCATCATTAACTCTAGCTCAACCTGCTTACTTCTCATAATTTTTATATTTTATTTTGGCACACATTATCACCCTCCTCCTCTTAACCCTTTCTTTAGGCTAGGGCTACATTTTATTTCTCTATTTTTAGGATTAATTTAGTGTAGTCGTGACACCCAACTCCCTTTTTTTATGATTGTCATACCTGGAGGCCTACTATTATTGCCTACTTTGGGTTGTAGATCAATTTCTCTGTGGGACAAACTCTTATTTATCAAAACTTGCTACAGTGGACACTGTATCTTACAGGACTGTGTGTATTTCAGACTTGCTGTGCTGACCCATCTCCAATTCCCCCCTATTGATTTATTCTCTCCACTGTTCTTAATAAAACAACAGCAAGAGTCTCGAAATACCATCAACACATGTCTAAAGCTGCGGCAAAGCTCCCTCGCACGGATGTTACATGCAGCACAATAGAGCTCGCAAAGAAGTTGTGCAACTTAGTGAAGGGATTAGCACAGAGCAATCTCTCGCACAACAGTTGCACACTTTAGCTGCAATCAACACTTAAAGAACTCACGAAACTCTTGAGAGGATCAAGCTTTAAAGCATCTGTACACATAGCCTCGCGAGACCAATCTGAGCAAACAGTAATTGCAACCTCACAAAGTTCTCACGTGGCTCTGGAAGAGAGAGATGCCCAGAAACTATCTCACGCAGCTGTCACGCGCCTAGAAGTTTAACCCTATATCGAGCGAGATGTAAAGACAACTGTGCGAGTATGTCACGATAGGAAATTCTGAAGCCCTACTGCATAAGTGCACTCAAATCCAGAGCAGCTGTGCGACAATCCAAAGCCCACCTACACAAGTGAACAACCTCCAAAGCCGAATTCCTACCTCGCGAGGGATGCAACAGCTGTGTGAGTGAATTAATGAACCAAATCCAGCCCCGCGAAGCTCGGGCCATCCACTTCTCAGTCTTAACTCTAGGGACCTTTTGGGGATTGCCCCAGGTCTAGGGCACATATCTCGAGGCCCTGATCTTAAGGCACACATTTCAAGGTATCTAAGGGTTGTAACAGTGCCACATATGCTAGAAAAATTAGGGTTTACTCTTCTCTGAGCCAAGGCATTAGGGACTCCGTATATAAGTTGTACTTGTAACTTAGAATGAGATCTCTTCTTCAACCTATGTAGGCTGTGAGCTCGAGTAGGCTAAGGTTAGGATTTGATCACTTCTTTTTCCCATTTTTCTTCTCTCTTAGCCCAACACTTGCTGGATAAATCTTTTTGTAAGCAGTTAGGTGTAGTTTTATTTAGTTTTGTAATGGGCCATGTAATCTTTGGGATCTTTGGTTGAGCAGTTGTACACAAGGCTGTTGCCTTGAGAAAGTACATTATAGGTAATGTTGATTAATGGAATTTACACTATAAATGTTCATTCAATCTATTATTTTCCTATTTGCATGTAGTGTTATTCAGGATATAGCATGCATTTAGGATTTGGGCTGATTGAAAGGCCTATGGAAGTTTGAGCTTGTAGCCCTGGGACCATGGTGGCAGCAGTAGTTTACATGTTTCTTCTCAGACCTCTGTGGTGAGGATAACCTCTGTTGATAGCTTGTGACCATTTAATTTGATAGACTATAGCCCTAGGGCGATTCCAAGTTTAGATCTGAGAAGGATTCTTCTCCTCTGCACTTGAGGTTGTAGCCTGGTGAGAGGTTGTTACAGGAACTTGCTCCCCTCTGTGTTACTTGACCAATATTAGATGTTAGATCTAACTTTTTTTGTAGTAATTGCAGATTGAGGGCTGAGTTATTGCTGGTCTTTAGCAGTAATGATCAGCTGCATTTAAGCCTCTTATGGGTTGGAATTCCTGTGAATGCTTGTCAGATCTGTAACAGATCTGGGGAGCTTGTAGCCTAGCAAACATAGTGTCTGCAATAGTTTTAATGTTCTGATTTGATCAGTTGGGTGGACGACATCTATGGAATAATCTGTGACCATTTGAGTGGATAGCTTATAGCCTTAAGATCAATCTACTCAATTTGATCAAATAGTTTTCTGATCAATCTACTCTATTTGATAGCCTTAAGATCAATCTACTCCATTTGATCAGATTGGTTTTCTGATTTTCTTCTTGTGCTTTAATCCTCGCTATTGGATAGCCTGAGACCATTAAAGTGGATAGGTTATTGCCTTCAGGGACTAGGTTGAATCACAAGAGTAAGTTGGATTCTTCTTCCTTGCTGAGGTTTTTGATAACAAATCAGCAAGGATTCCTACAGAAGCAGATTTAGATCTGAGTTACAAAACTGATATGAATTTTGTCTAATAGTTTACTTCCCACCATTTTATCTTTATTTTGACACACCACTGCCACTTTCTTCATAACCCTTTCTTAGGATAGGACACTTTATTTCTTTTCTTTTTAGTAGGCCATTTAGTGTAGTTGTGACACCCAACTCCCTTTCTTTAAGATTGCAAGATCCGGAGGCCTTTCAGTGTAGTTGTGTGTACTCTAGGTTACTAATTTGGTAGCCATTTCACTCCACCTTTGTCTTCTGATTTTTACCATCTCATCACTTAAATAACATCGGCAAGCACCTGGGTTAAAAACCAACACCCGATCCCCGTAATCATCGACCAGTCAATGGGGGTAATGGTCATCTCAGCCATCGACATGTGGAATGTCATGGTCTCGGGTTGAAACCGCTCTAATAAGGCTTTCAGATAGGCTGAGTCGCCCCATATGACAGGGCACGAAAGAAAGTCCCCAAAGCCGGCCTAGGCTAGGAGGAACCTCATGACCGAAAGGCATTGGAGGTTGAACCAGCCTCCATGGAATGTAATCGTGGGTAGGGACTGCCAAGAAGAAAAAAAATGCATTAGATCCTAGGGCAAACAAAAAAGAGAGAAGAACTAGTACAAAAATAAAATGGCAAGCGCTCCTTTTCTTACCTTGCCAACAATCCCAAAGTTCGGGATATGAGCATACTGTTGATAAAGTAGATCGGTACGGGCCACCTCGCTTTGCATTTCATACCAAATCAGATAGAAGTGCTGCACTACAATTAATTGTTCCCCCCCCCGAGGACCATAGACCACTTCAAGCTCCTCCTCTTGCCCTTGCTCCTCTTCACTTGACATTCTGAGGGAGACAGAAGCCATAATATCAAGAGATGTCAGTAACGAGAAACCAATCGCTACAAGCTAAAGGAAGGTAAGTATGCTCCAATCATTTGCCATCAATCATAATCATCATCATTTCAGAAAATACATAAAAAAGGGGCAGGCCCAAGGCACCCAACATTTCACAAAACAACAAAAAAGAAAAAACCAACAAAGAAAAAAAAAAAAAAAACAACAAGCAATAATAACAATAAATAACAAACAAGCAAAACAGCAACAAAAAAAAGAAAAAAGAAGAAGAAAACCAATGAGAAAGAGAGTAAAAGAAAATGTATGTGCAAAATAATTTCAAATGAAAATCACCATGCATAGTACAGAATGTCATCTGGATCAAAAAAAAAGGAGAGGGCCCTAATCATATCAACAAATGGCCCAAGAAAAACTGATAAAAAGGGAAAAAGAAGAATAGGGCATCACCCAAAATCATATTTTTACTCAAAATCAAAGCCAATGCATAGAGAATAAATCAAACAGGTCATAAATAATTATACTTACAAGAGAAATTATTCATTTATTATCTAAAATTGCAAGAATCCTAACCACATTGATAATAACTCAAGAAAAATAAAATGAAAAGGATGATTACTTTGGAAGAAAAATAAAAAGAAATAACCCTTGATCCGGCGTGGAAAGTGCGTTTTATCGGCAAGAGTATACACTGACAAAATGACGGGGTTCCAATCGATCCAAGGAAACCCTGGGAGGTGGTCCTAGTTCGGGTTAGAGAGGGGGGGCTAAATCTGAAGAAGGTTGGCTTAGCGTGTATAATATACGTGGTAGAGAAATTCGGGGAAAAGTTGGTTTAGTGTATGTATTGCACATGCTAGGCAAAATAGGGTATATAAATAGTCTTGATAGCAGAACAGTAAGCCCGAGATTGGTCTAATTTTCTGGTTTACGGGAAGCAATGCTTTCAGGGACTGATTTTCTTTGTTATTCCGGGTTCCTCCATTCCGAACCTAGGGATACAAGGCTGATTCGGGGCTACTAAACGCACTCCCTATGGGTTTTAAGCTTCGTAACTGGATCAGTCACCCACCCGATATTCCTCCAGCACAAGCGCCTTCTCAGATATTGGATGGGGTGGTTCTTTTCAAGATCATCACCACTAGACGCTGCCGCCTACTAAGAATCAGGACGTTTGTATCGCTGCCTAAATTTCCAACCCTTTAAAAGCTACCCCCAAAAAAATGATTTAAGTCCCTTAATTCACTTTGAAGGTTCAATTTTAATTTCTAGTTTTAAAAGGAGAGTTTGCTTAGGTTCAAAAACGGGTTGTTATGATCCCGTGACGCCTCTACAGGCTGGCGTCCACTGATGGTATATGAGTGCGAGAAAATAAAAGATCACGTAGGCCCGCCAAATGGCTAAGGCATGTAAAATGTGTAAGTAAGCCTGCCAATCGGCTAAGGTACATAAATGACCGAAAACAAATGAAAGTAAAGACAATGCTCAAGTAGGCCCGCCAATCGGCTAAGGCGCTCAAATGGCAAAAAATAGGGGTAAGTAAAAATTGATAGAATTATAGGGGTAAGTATCAAAGAAATGAAGCAAAAAGGGTTAGTAAACAAGAAAAATAAACAAACAAAAATAGGCCGAAACTTCAAGGGGAAGCTCTATAAGCTCTCCCCAGCAGAGTGGCCATCTGTGTAACTGTGGATTTTAATCAAATTTGTCACGACGATGCGCTTGTGTGAAATGTGGTCCTTTGGTCAAAGCTTCAGATTCTTCTTTGCAACCGTGGGCTCTCGCGAGTCTGTCGCAATGATGCGCTCGTTTAATGAACACTAGAGTCGCCACCTGGAGCTTTTGGTGTCTCGAGAAACTTCAAATCAATATTAAATGCACCGAAGTGCCAAATATGACTTTGACTTACTGATTCACACCAAAAGGCTCTTGCGTAAGGGCTTCTATTATCGATCGAGAAGGTGTTAGGCACTCGATCAACCCGCTCAAATGCCGTCTCTACTTATGGCCAAATAAAAGAAAAACAAAGGTAAAAAAAAAAGCCCTTCCTCTTGCCCAAAGGCATTTTAATCCCATTTGTGCCCCTCCACAATTATAGAGATTTTGGCAGAGTAACGATACAAATTCAAGGTCAAGGGAAAAGCTAAGATGGTAGAGGAGTAGAGAGGAGAGCCGGAGCTCTCGGGCCCTTCCAGCACGGTGGTAGACCTTCGCGTAGGTGCACTTGGCGAGCTTCTGATAGATTGGAATGATGGGATGGGGCTTCTAACCCTCTAAGGCTTGATGGCTAAGAGGTAGGAGAGGACGCCTAAGGAGTAGCTCTCACCTAAACCAAGGGATTTTTGATGGAAGAAGAGGCCTAAGGGAGGTTTTAGAATTCTAGAATTTGTGTGGGTTTTGTTGAACCAAAGGGAAGGAGGGGATCTCTTAATCTCTTTCTCTCTCTTGAAATTTTTTTTTGAAGCCTTTTTAAAGGGAGGGGCGCCTCTCTATTTATAGGAAAAAGTAGGTTAGGAGGGTACTTAAGAGCTAATTAGGGTTAGTAATTAGGTAATCTTCTAATCTAAGGTTTCCTAGGGTTTTGAAAGCTTGGAAATATGGGCAATGGGCTTCAACGGTAGATGATAGGGTGGGGTTTCAAATGACTAAAGGGTTGCAAATAGGGTAAATGAGGGTGCAACAGTCCTAAAGAAACCCTCCCTAAACATTGGGATGGTCAGCAAGTCAAACCCCAAAAGTAAAATTTGAGCAAAATCCATGATTTACTGTAGCTAAGCCTGGCGTGTATATTATCCACACCAAGCATAGCTACAGTGACAGAGAAGTCCAGAGCCTGCTGTGGGACCCAAATCTGCTTATCGTGTGCATTATCCACGCTAAGCCATTTCTGGGAAAAGATGGCCTAGCATCCATAATATACAAACTAGGCAACATTTCTCCAGAAATGGCCTAACGTGTGTATTATACACGCTAAGCATGCCCATCCTCTCGAGAAGCTCTCGAGGGGCTCGAAGCCTGTCGAGTGGTCCAAATATGTGCAATTTTAGGCCACATTTGGATCGCCATAACTTTTGATGTGCAAGTCGGATTGAGGTGATTCTTGGCTTGCTGAAAAGCTGAGATCCTCTACTTTTAAATGGTATAAGCTTTATTCTTAGTAGAGGTCCCTACCAGCCTTAGTACATCTCTCTAGAAATTCTTAAGGGTATTGGAAGGTTCCTAGGGGTTTAGGAAGGTTTCGAGGGATATGGGAAATGCTATCAGAACCTCGGGGGTGCGTCTCGGTCAGGCCTTAGGCTATATTTGGGTGTCTACTGATGCCCTTATTTGGTATCTAATCACTAATGATCGAATCCCAAAGGCAAGAGACATCCAAAAATGCCCAAGGCAACACTGGCAGGCCTGCCGTATTCAAAACGAACCTTAAATATCAGGTGGGTAACATGGTGAGTATACGAAAGCCCTGTATGTCAGGAAAAAAGTCCGTTCCTCAAGGTTATCGGTCCCCAAGTGCTTATCGACATTACTGGGCATAACCGAGATGGAGCGAGTTTTGAAAGCCCAATATATTAGGAAAAATGTCCGCTTCTTGAGATAATTGAAGATGTTTGATGCTCAAGTTTCATTTTCAATAAAATAGATTCGTGAGTGAGAGGGTGATCGACCCATACTTAACGTCAGGCGCGAGACAAATGAGCGAAGGTCCACAACTTTTGTCCAATCATACGAGACATTGATTTCCCTATTTGATCGATCACAGGTGCCTCTGTGTGAGGCAGGGTCTGAGGTCTTTAGGAGAACCCATTGATCCTGAAGTTAATTTAGCACGACTACCAAAGCAGAGTGAATTGATGTTGTAACGCTTTTTGGGAGTACGTGCTATTTTTGATAGTGTGTCCTAGATCAACATGTCCTAGAGTACCCAGCTTCAAATAATACTACACAGATCTGGCCAAAATTGGGTGCCTACCGAAGGAGGCACTCAATCTTGGTCTTCGTCAACGATGATCTTATTATCGAACAATTATGTAAAAACATGCACTCATCAAGGATAGAGGAAAACAAAGTGGAATGGAAGTCCTGACCCAGAACCCATTAGGGTATGATTTACGAGAGCAAACAACCATCCAATGGATACCCAGACGCAAGGCATACACTTTACAGGGGTACCGTACAAATGAAGGTTTTAAGCTTACACCCTAGAATGAGCCCTCCAAAATGCATATTTGAACTTAGTCATTCAATAGGTAATTTCCTTTTTGATAGGTTAGTTTTAACCAATAATTGACTTTTTAAAGAGGAATCTGAAGCTTAAGACACTTAAGTTCACGTGAATCCAAAAACGGAGCACTTGGCACAAGGATTTAGCAGTGGAATCAACCTTATCGAAACATTGACCGTTTGAACTGGATTGACACCATTGCTCCTACTTTAAAGTAGCATCCAAAGATCTAAGGCAAAAAAAGACTTAGGACATTAATGTAGCATAGCTGCGTTGTCGATAAAATATTGACATTTTACCGCATTGGAGCATGCATGTGTGTAGCTGTGCATAGAAACACAGCTTTCTTTTTTTCTTTTTTAAATAATTGTTTTTCCATTTTTTTCTTTCTGAATAGACCGACATAAGTGGTGAGATTCCTCCTCTGCTCTGTCCATGTTCAAGAGGTTGCCTGCCTCGAGGCTTTAGGCTGATTGAGTGTTCCTGCACATTTCTCAAAAAAATGTCAGTCCCTTTTTTTATTTATATAAGTAACAAATATGCATCCTAAATAATAAAAGCTAACTTTTACCTACACATTTTTTTTATTTATTCAAGATATATGTATATTTTTTTTATTTTTGTTTTGAGATTGTTTGTTCTTTTTCTTTATTTTGAGATGGAAGTACGATGCCATAAATATGTACATGGACAAGAGTAGAAATATTTACATTTTTTTATATTTGGATTTTCTTGATTATTTTTGTTCTTCTTTTTTTTGCTTTTCTTCTTTTTTTTTTTTATGCCTTAACAATGAGGTGAAGTAACGAGTCTCATTTTGAGCATAGTCTAACCCGTTCATATGGTCGAACCTGAGTGAGGTTCAGAAATTTTACCAAGGTCGGAATATTCATCCCTTTATATTGAATTAACCCTTTATCTTTACCTCGGGTCATATGTTTGATGGTGCAGTATGAAGATATACTTGATCAAGATCCGATTTAAGCAAACATGAGCAGCCTAATTGCTGACCAGATAAATCGAAAATGTTACCGAAGGATTAGCTGAAAGATTTTTCATTTCTCTTCTATTTTTCTTTTTCAACCTTTTTTACAGCACCCAAGAGGGTTTTTACCATGCCCGTTGTTACCCTATTTTTTACTCGTAGCTCCCTTTTATGTTTCCACTACATCTGTGGGTAAGCGTTTTTACCCCAGGCGCCTTTTCAAGTTTTCACCTGGTCCGCACAAGCCCGCTCTTTTTACTCATGGCACCCTTTCGACTTTTCACCACGTCCTTTTTTACTTTGAGCTTGTATTTTATTTTTCTTTTCTCCCTTTTTTTTTCTTTCATTCACTCAAAGGCCACGACATGGACGTTGATTCTGTCATAGCCGGCTAGGTGGAAATCTCTTGTCGTCTCACAGCTTGGCTCGTGTTGACTCAACGGATACTGTGACTGCTTGTAGACCCTAATGAGGGCTTTCTCTTAGGACAACTAGTGGCCATGGGATAGGTTAGGAATTTTAAAGGTAATCTTGGGTTAACAAGGTTTCCTCGATAGGGTTCCAGTTGTCGTAATACACTTCTTCCTTGGAGAATTTTGTCTGTACATGCCCCACTTTTTATTTTCTATTTTTTTTATTCTTTTTGCTTTTTTCAGACATCCTCTTTTTGGGATTTTACTTTTTTAATTTTTTTTTTTGTTTGGTATATACACTTTTTTTGTCTTCTTTTCTGGGAAGGGATTTAACGAATGAAAGGAAAATGGCTCAACAAGTGTAGCAAGGGTATAAGCATTCAGGGATGCTATTTTTTACTACTTGGCTTTAAAATGATGGCCTCTTTTATGGGGTCTTTAAGTAGTCACATATCCATCTTATTAATACTTACCTTGCCGCGGAGACTAGGAGTAGAATCGTCGTATGTATCCAACGTTGATTGGATCAAGAAAGTGATGTCCGTCCATGGTGGCAAGGTGGAGCTCGTATCCTGGGAGTACCTCTCGGATGATGTAATAGCCTTCCCAATTGAGCTTGAATTTCCCTCTTGGATCGGCTTGGAGAGATGGGAAGATTTTCTTGAGTACGGTGTCTCCCACTTCTATATCTCGGATGTGAACACGCTTGTTCTAAGCACGTGAGATTCGCCCTTTGGTACGTCGCCCTAGCATTCTTCAACCCAAATGGCATGACTCGATAATAGAAATTTTCCCATGGAGTAATGAATGCCATCTTTTCTCGGTCTGCCTCTGCCATCTTGATCTGATTGTACCTAAAAAATTCTTTCATGAATGAGAGCATCCCATGCCTGGCTATGTTATTGACCAAGATATCGATGGGTGGTAATGGGATGATATTGGCTAGCCACTCGGGTACTTGGAGACTATGAGAAACCCCACATCATACTATTTCATAACTTCGTCTTTTACTTTCAGCATCCACTCAGGCCAAATACGTCTTAACTTCTGCTTGACTGGCCTGACATTCGGGTAAAGTGGAAACTCATGCTGGACCAAATCGGTATCCAAACCAAGTATGTCCTCATCTGACCATTCGAAGACATCTTGGTATGACCGAAGGAAATCAATCATGCTTTTTCATTCCTTAGGAGACAGTGATGTATTGATCTTGGTGATTCTAGGAGCCTCCTCGGTACCTAGATTGACGTCCTCAGTTTCTTCAACGATCGGGGTAGGGCCACGGTAAAAATTGGCTTACCATTCAAGGAGCTCATTGGGAAGATCCTCAGAAGGGATTTCCATATCCAGACTCGTGACTCCTACCTCATCTTGTATTTCTATAGGAAAGGGGTCGATTTTACGTGGGATGGGCTTTTCTATTAAGGCACCTTTTTCTTTAATTTTCTTGGGAATTTTGAAAGGCAATTTGTTTAGATTATTTGGTATTTCTTTTATTTTTTTTTATTTTTCTTTTTCTTCGGAAATGGGCCCTTGGCATGGCGGGTTCCTATATGCACATGGTACCGCTTGCCAAAGTCTCATTCAACTTTTTATAGGTTATTTTTTTTTAGGAAGTGGGTGTTGAATTTCAGGCCACTCGAAGCTTCCAGAGTTAGGGGCACAGACGCCTAATTCCTTATCTGGGGTGCTACCCTTTAACCTGCTCGGATGGAGGAGGTTGATTGATATGACTCTTGGGAGTCCATCATGTAGATCCTGGGTTCGTCCTGGACCCTGCCCTCAAATGCCAACATGGTTCTGTGGTGGTTTACCACAGGGGGGAATTGTATAGGTATGGAAAACTCCTCCTCAAAAAGGGACAGGGTGGCTAGGTCTATTTCAAGGTTGGGGGGATGATTTGGGGATTGGTTGGGTGAACAGGAACAACCGGCTTGTATGGGGTTAGCTGTGTTGCCCCATTCTAATCAATCATTACAATCCCCACACTTACGAAGGTATTTCGGATGGGAGGCCTGGGACGGGGTTCGTCCTCTAAGCTTATTCCCTTAGCTTTTATAGTAGTAATGGTTCGGGCCTTTTCCTTAGCTTCTCAGACTTCTTCTTCGATGGGCTTATAACCTAAGCCGAATCTAACATGTTGGACACCTTTTACTTTAATTGGAACTCTCCTGCCTTACAAATGGGGACCCAAACCTTTTCCTTTCTGATAGCCCTACTTTTGAAGTGTGGCCACTGCTGCAGTCATTCCACCTCAGATTTTTGTGGTTCTCTGATAGGTTCTAGCGCCAATGTTGACACATCATACTAGATGCTACGGAGATCGGTGTCTTTAGCTTTATGGAGTACATCCAGCACCGTGAGATTTTCGATTTTGTGGGTCATCTTCTCTCTTTCCTCGCATCCTTCACCTTTGATGGTAACAACTTTCTCTTTGAAGATGATTTTAAGATGTTGATGTAAGGTGGAGGGAACATCTCCAATTTCATGCAGCCACGGGTGCCCTAGCAGTAGGTTGAAGGTGGACTTGATGTCCATGACATGGAACAAGATTGAGATAGTCATTAGCATAATGGTGAGCTAAAGATCGACTTCTCCTATTACCTCCCTCCTGGTAGTATCAAACCTTCTTGCACTTTGACTGGCTGGTCTGAATGCGTAGGTGTCCACCCCTATCTTGGTTGCAGTTCTGAGCGGGCACACATTAAGGCTGATCCATTGTCTATTAATACCAATGGGATCACCAAATTCTTGGCTTCCACTGTGAAGTTGAGGGGTTTGGAGTGATTATTTCTCTCATCTAATAAATCCACATAAAAAAAAGAGATGGCACTAAGAACCAACACCTGCCCAGTGATTTGTCCCACCTCGTCTCGGGTTACCTGAATAGACACATGTGCGTCTTTTAACGCTCCCATCAGAGCTTGAAAATGGAGGGGGGATGTCATTAATAGGTCCGAGAGTGTAATGTGCGCGGGCATTCTCTTCAATTGTGTTTCTAGTATATGCTCCCAGCTCATTTTTCACAAAGGGGTTTATAACCGTAGTTTTCTTCTTCTCATCTGGCCAAGTTGGTACCAATACTTCAGGTTGTTTAGAGATTCAATCTAATCGGGTAATAAAATCAACTGCCCCTTCTCTATTGCTGCCTGTATTGATGTCCGCCTGTTCATAGCTAAGGGGGACTCGATGGGGGTCGTTGGTCGGCCCTGAGATCTGAAATGGGGTGCGTGAGGGAATCAGAGATGCCTGTTTTTGATGGCACGACAGAGCTGGGCCAATTTTGGTTGACTAGTGCTAGAGATGGGTAAACTGGTGGGGTAAGGAAAAATTGGACCCATTGTAATGGAGTGGTATTAGTGGTTGAATGATTAGGGGTGGAGCAAAATTGGGCCAACTGTATTGGATTGGTGCGGGCGATGGATTGGGTGACACATAATGACCGACTATTGGTGTTGAAAATGACTGATATATCTGGGGTGAATAAGAATTGGGGTCCACATGGTTGACATGCACGAGTGTAGGGAAATACATCCTCAAATCCATGGGTGTTGCTTGCGGTGTAGGGCTAAAAAAATAATCAGTTAAATTTAATGGTTCGATCACCCTATGATCTCATTCTCATGACTCTGCTGCCAAGGTACTGTAAAATTCCCTTCCTGAGTGATAGATTTGGAGGGATCAAATTCTCTCATCCCTTCCTCCAACATATTAATAGTGGCCCTTGGGCCCATTTCTATCTGCAGTTGCGATAGTAATGGTTCCTCATGATATTGGTGTGTAGGTTTGCTTGGGGAGGTGCTGGGGGTATGAGCTTGCCTGCCTCTATCAAATCCTCTATCACGTGTTTCAAAGGAAAGTACCGATTGATTGGATGTCCCAGCTCTTGATGGAAATTTTAATGTGTGCTAGGATCATAATTCTTTGGGATTGGATTTGGTGGGGTTCTTGGTTGAAGTTGAGTAACCAAACCCATCTCGATCAGCAACGACAAGAGGACATTTAGGGATTGTCTTAAGGAAGTGAATACTCGGTCATATCGGGCCCTTCTCTGCTCAGGGGTCATTTGCCCCTAGGGGACATTGTTTTGCCTTAAAGCCTTATTTGTTGGTGTTGGTGCTAGTTATGCTGTGAACTGAAAGGGAACCATGTTGGTATTGGGCTATATGTTCATTATATTTTATACCTTCACCCCTGCTCCGCTCTTAGTCCTCCATTCGGTGAACTTTCGGACCCCACTGGCCCTACTGGCTTGTTCAAACATCCCTCTCTAATTGCAGCCTCACAATGGTTGGTATGTCTTACCAAATCAATGAAGCTGGACTGCTGTTGGTAAACTAAAAAATCTGAGATGACTAGCAGAGTATTTTTCGAGATCATCTCAATTTTCTCATTGTTGGGTATTCGGTTTCTCACTTGGGCTGCCAAGGCTCTCCATCTCCCCAGATAGTCGCTGAACGTCTCATCGAACTTCTACTTCTGTAGAGCTAGATTAGATTTTCGGGGCTCGATGTCCATGTTCTAGACATACTGCTCCTGGAACAAGTGGGTGAGATATTTCCAAGTTTAAATCATGGATGGTTCAAGGGATGTGAACCATCTCAAAGCGGGGCCAGTGAGGCTCTTCTGAAAAACTTTTATGAGTAAACACTCATCCCCTCCATATTGGCATATATCTCCACAGTATGATTTTAGATGGGCAATTGGGTTTCCTGCGCCATCATATTTATCGAAAGTAGGCACTTTGAATTTATGGGGAAGTTGTACTTCTGTTAACAAGCACAGGTCGGAGAACTCAGTAGCATGAATTTCAGCTCCACCCATCTTCATCAATTTCTTTTGTATTTTGTCCATTTGCTCTTTTAGCAATTCGGACTCCTTTGATTGAAAGGCCAGGGCTGGTCCTCCTTCCTTCAGAATGGCTTATGGGTGGGTGAATGTGGGTGGTGGTGGATTGAAAGTAGTACATGCCCCTGCATAGGCCCCACTATTTTTGACCTCCTCCAATTCATACTATGAATTATCTTGTTAGTTCTGAGTGGGCTGGATGGGTGCCTGGTGGGGCCACCGTACATGGGGAAACCTTTGGGATGCGTTTGAGTGGTAGGAGGATTGGTGAAATGAGGATGGTTGATGATATGGGATAGATTCTCATATTGGGTTGGGTGTGAAATATGTGGGAAAATAGGGCCCATGCTGGGTTGGAGGATTGGGTGAGATGGGTGTATTTTTTGGGGGGGAATGGGGGACCTGTTGGGTGTAAGTGAATGTGAGATACTGGGGGAATGATGGAGGGTTTGTAAATGGGGCTCCTAGGTTTGGGCTTTGATGGGCTTTGGTATAGGGCATGGGGCGTTGATGGGCTTAGGCCTTGGGTATTAGGCCTTGATGCGTTTGGGCCTATAGCATTGGGCCTTTATGGGCTTGGGGTATTAGGCCTTGACGGGATTCAACTATTGGCCCTTGATGGGCTTGTGGTGTTGGGATTTGATGGGCCTGGGATATTGGGCCTTGATGGCCTTGAGCTTTGGCTATTGGCCCTTGGGGAGTTAGGATATAGGGTGTTGGCCTTGACGCCCACCCAAATGGCCCCATGGTGGATGGGATCCTTGGATGGTATGGATAATGGGGGGTTGATTAAGATTTTAGGGGGATCAGTTATGTAGATTTTGGAATGTATGGGATGGGTTTGGAGATGTGTGGGATGGATGGGAGAGGCTTTGAGAGGCCCTCCAAATTATTTAGGCCCTAACCATTTCATCCATCATGGCCATGGGATTGGGTGAGGGGTTGGTTATAGATGGTCCATCCAATGAGGAGAGGGTATGGGAAAAATTGGGCATGACCCGGGTACATGGGGAAAAATTGGGCATGGCTTGGGTAGATGGAAAATTAGGCATGACCTAGGTAGATGGGGGGGTATGGGGTGGATTTGAAAATTTGGGCATGGTATGGGTGGTTGTGGAAATAATGGGTGTATTTTTGGTAGGTGTTTTGCTAAGCAGTGAAAAATATAATTTTTCACCTCCTAACCTAACCTTTGAGGGACCCTTGAGCTGACTAATAAGGTGTTTTAAGTGTGTTTTGTAGATAAGCAATTAATTACAGCCTTAGTGTAGACATCCATCTAAAAAGGCCAAAGAAGGCCAGCCAATCAAGTTATCCACAGAGCTTTAGGAGTTCATGAGAACGTCATGGACCCAACTGGGTATGCTTGGGACCAAGTGCAGTTGCAAGGATGATGATTGAACCCACCAAGAGGCTACTAAGTGCAGACAGATGAAAGACAGCACACCAAAGGTGTGTGCCAGCTGTGAAAACTCATGGCAGAACACCTCGAGAGGACATTCCAAGCTATCGAGAGGTTGGGTTACACAAATACCAAGTTGTCGAGAGGCTCCCAGTACCTGTCGAGATGTTCTAGAGATAAAAGTAAAGATCCTATCGAGAGGTTGGAAGAGCAATGCAATGTAACCTGCCGACAACTTACTTGATGCTATGGTCATCCTCGCGAGGTTCAGGCAAACTGTCGAGTGCTATTTCCAACCAGTCAAAAGCTCAACGGGAGATTTATAAAGATGTCGACAGGATTTTCTATAACCTATCGAGAGGATGTAATGAGACTGAACAGAAGTTGAAAATCGGCTCCAATCCTATTGACTAGTGCAACTCAACCTCACAAGCAGTCGATAGTGTTTTGTATAACCATTCGAGAGGATGAATGGAGAACTGGATAGAAGGTAGAAATGTACTCCAATCTTACGGACCAGTTAGTTGAACTTCTCGAGAAGTCTCCATACCTGTCGAAAGCCACTTCAAGCTCTCAAACAGAACACCAACCAGTCTCAGAACCTATCGAGAGGATCCCTAAACTTCTCGACACTCGAATTGGGAACTTCTCAGTTCCTTTCACAACAACTGCCAACTTCATAATTTTGTGCACGAGTTCTAATGTGTGTTAATGACCCTTAGGGGTATATTTGGAACACAAATGCACATGAATGGGAGCCCTCTGCATGCATCACCTGTGCCTACCAGTTTTGAACCAATGGGTAAAGACCTTCTAGAAGAGAAATTAGCCAAATCAGCAGTTCAGAATAACAAAATTATTTTCTTGAGCTCTGATTGGCCGAAACAGATCATAGAAGAGAGGAGAAGAGTATAAAAGCTTGAAGAATTTACAAAGCTACCATCCAGAAATTGAGAGAACCAGTGCCAAATCTGATCTCCCTTTTCCCTCCAAAAATTCCCTCTATCTCTTCCTTCTTCCCCTATTCTCTTTTCAGCCAATCATGCTGACTAAACCTCTTCAGTAGCTAGGGTGAGGTTGGGAGCTGTAAATCGAGAGTTTCAGAGGCTGTGTAGATGGATTGTATGTTATACAGATTACAGATCTGAGCATAATAGGATTGCAAGTTGTGTTATTGCAACGTAATTGGGATTTTTAAAAGTGATTTTGATCTATATTTTACTTTTTCCTATTTGATTTTTCTAGATTAGATATTCCTGTGGATGCTTGAGCTTGTAGCCTAGTGCCCATAACATTTGCAATAGTTTACCTGTTCCAATCAAGACCCTAGAATTGGAACAATCTCTGAGATGATCTATGGCCACTGAAATGGACAGATCATAGCCTTAGGATTGCTTCAATTCTCTGGTTGAGAGTAGACCCTTATACCTTTCATTTGAGCTTGTAGCCAGATGAAGGATTGCTGCAAATCTATCCTATGCACTGCCTTTCATTCAATTGATTTTCAGTAAAGACCAAAAATCCCTATCTACTTTCTCCATCTTTTGATTTTAATCTTTTCTCCATTTTCCTTTAACTCTGTGTTTAATCAGATCTAGACCATTTTATATTTGAATTTTGTAGTTCTTAGTAAAGTGACAAATCTTAGAAGCCTCTCCTCCTTCCTGTTTTGATTTAGTCTAAATTACGATAGAGTGCCAGATCTATCATAAATCTGGAGATTTACCTAATTTCAAAACACATTTTTCTGTCGACCTACCGCGACTTACCTATTAAAACTTGCTGCAATAGTCGTGATTCTTACAGGACTGCCTGTTTGCCTTAAGCCCACTTTGCTGTAGTTTGTTTATTTACTTTGTTGTTTTAACTATTTAATAATTGTAAGGTAAGCAAGACAACAAGTTTTTGGCGCCGTTTTTGGGGATCTGTGTTTTTATAAGTGGTAGATATAAGTTTTTCTTATTTTAGAAATAGATTTTTTATTGACTATTTGGTGTTTGACTAATTGTTGTTGTAGTTTTGTGTAGTTTAATTTTCTTATTGTAGATCTGGATTTGTTATTTTGAAAGGAGCATTGTGCCAATTTGAGGACCAAGTTGTGCTTAAGTTTTCATTTCTTAACTCTATTTACATTTATAAATCTATAGTTTTTAGATCTGCAACATTAGTTGTGTGTTTTTGAATTTGTTTTGCTTAAATATGTATTGTCATTCTATGTGTTATCCTGTATTTTTATTGTGTGTATGCTTGGGAGGAGATCTCTTAATCCTGAGATTGCTCCCTTAGATCTTGAAGTTGAGAGACTTCTCATACCTAAGCAACCAATACATGCACCTGTGGTTGATTTTGACAGCTCTGCAATGGGTGAGCAACCTAGGACATTGAAAGAATTCAATGCACCAGGGGTTTACAATTCCCCCTTCTGCATTCAATTCCCTACTGTCCAAGGGACCTATGAGATTAAATCTTCCATCATCCAGATGTTACCTTCATATCATGGTTGTTGGTGTCCAAGTGTGCTTCGCTTATTGGTTGGTGGTGAAAGTTATTTAAAAATCAAAAAAGGAATGAAACAGGGGATGAATCAGCACAACTCGGAAATCCTACACCTGCAAGATACAGGGTCCTTTGTAGCAAGTTTTGATAAGTAAAAGTTTGTCCCACAGGGAAAGGTGATCAAACGCTCCAAGGGAGCCGTCTCTAGTAGTCCCTCCAGATCTGTCTACAAATCTGGCAGTCCTAAAAGGAGGGGAGTTTAAGGTCACTTATTCTAAGTATTCTAATAACTAAATTACAGAAAGGATTGAGAGGATGGATGGAGTGTGGAAAATAATTATAAAAAGGTGAGAAATATGTTATTGAGCCAAGGTCAGAGGAATTTTGTAACTCAGATTTAGATATGATGTTATAGAAATCCTGTCCAGAGGCTACATTATCACCTCTGAGGAGAAAGGATCCAACCCATCTCTACTGCCATGACTCCACCCTTAGGGCTATAACCTGTCCACTTGAATGGTCACAGACTCTCCCATAGGGGAGCCACTATCCGGGGATGGGTCAAAACATAACAAATAAATCATTACAGGCACTATTTCATCCAAGCTACCAGTTCAAGAATCCATAGGGAACCTCAACCTCTAAAGTTCTATATGTGGGGCTAAGGCTGGAAAACCATGATATCCCAAACACATAGAACTAGCAAGCGATTGAGTACAACCTTCGATCTAGCTGTCCATTGCTTGAGAGAGGCTACAATGGTCCAGTCACCAGCCTACAATCTCTATAACCAGATCAGATCCAACATCTGATGGCAGGTCTATACAAATATGGGGGAGTCTGCCTCTGTACAATCCCTCACCAGGCTTCTACAAGCTCAGGTGAAAAGAAGAAGGATCCATCTTGGATCGATGGATCAGAATTACCCTAAGGCTATAATCTGTCCACTTAAATGGTCACAGACTATCCCAGAGGTTATCCTCCTCACGGAGCCCAAAACAAAACAAGATTACCGCTGCTACCACCATGTTCACAAGGCTACCAGCTCAAGCTCCCATGGGGATTTCAGATCTAGTAGGTCCTGTGGTGGGGCTAAGGCTGGAAGACCATGATAGCCCAGACACACAGGTCACTTGGATCTGAGTGGCCCTTAAAATCAGTCCTCCATTGCTTTGAAACACAGCCAAGGCAATGGGGGATCACAAGGCAGCAACCTTGCACAGAGCATCTCACATATAAACAACAATCCCACAAAGTACAAATCCTATTGCAAAACTTCCATTAATCTAACTCAAATACATATACAAAGTCATAGCTGACAATTCTTTGGGCTGTGGAGAAGAAAAGAAAAAGAAAAAGAAAAACTACTTACTGCTAAAAAGAAAGAGAAAAGAAAAGTGATCTGAGATAGGTTCCCAGAAACCTAAACCTAAGCTAGGCCTGGGTATATATAGCAGTGGGGTGGCGGCACATTAGGGTTAGGAAACCCTAATTTTAACGATGCCACGTGGCCTTATACTGATCCTTGGATGCCTCGGGGCGTGTGCACAAAGATTTGAGCGTGGGAGTGCGTGCCCTAATCACTAGAAATTTCCAGAATGCCCTCTGCTAAAGAGATGGAAGTTTAGGTTCAGAGACTCGCTAGGTAGCTGTAGTTTCCCATACTTGTCGTGTGGTAGCTCATTGCTCTTCGCTAGGATGATTTGACACTAAAGCTTCAGCTGTCGCGAGGTTGCCTTGGTTTGCTCTTCAGGCAATCGCGTGGTAGAAAGTTGAGCTCTCGCTGGGTTGGAGTTCGCGAGGTTGAATAGAAATCACAGTCTCAAGTGTCGCGAGGTTGTAGATTAGTCTTATTTGGGCGTGGCCAGAAGCTATCGAGCTCTTCTCTTTACTTTGACTTTGCGAGTTACCTCGCAAGGTTCTTTTGAGTTCTGAACTGTGCGAGGTTCTTTGTCTCACTCAATCTTCGCGAGCTTGGCTTTGCCTTCGCCAGGATGCTTTCTTTCTTGAATGGCGCACGAACTGCGCGAGGTGTTCTTCTTCTGAGAATTGTACCCCACGGCGACTGCGTGACAGCTGCACAAGGAATCTTATAAAGCTCTCTCTCCTCAGCTGTCTTAAGCGAACTTTGCGAGATTGAGAGAGGTCTGCTTTGAACTACGCGACACTGAGTGATGTGTTCTACTCTTGAGCTTCGCGAGAGCTACGCGAAGTTGAGTTTCTGAAGCTCCTCAGTCATTCATCTGCGCGAGAGGTTGCTGTAAAGCCTTGGGAAGCTCAGCTGATCTACGCGAGGCTTCAAAGTTCATTCTTGCTGAGGGGCATCCGGTGCCAAAGCAGGCTCCATAATAGGATTCTTGGCCTTATTTCACTGCTGATTATTTCCTGAACAAAACACTTAAGAAGAGTTTATTAGGTGGCTAAGGGTCTAATCAAAGGTTAAGTTAATGGGTGAAAAGTGGTACTTTTCAGGTCTTTACAATGGCCTAAGTAAATAAGATCCATACAAGCATATTAATGAATTTCTAGGACTATGCACTACTTTTAATATTGCAGGTTTAGGGGAGGAAGCAACCAGGTTGAGACTCTTTCCTTTTTCATTAAAGGATAGAGCCAGAACTTGGTTGTCAATGCTCCCAACCAATAGTATTCAGTCCTGAAATGACCTTCAATGTCAGTTCTTGGCCAAGTTTTTCCCCATGTCCAAAACAAGTTAGCTGAGGAAGAGAATAATCTCATTTGTCCAATCCCCAACTGAAGACTTTCACCAGGCATGGGAGAGATTTAAAATACTCTTTAAACGATGTCCCCATCATCAAATTCCTTAATGGTAACTTGTCTAAAGTTTCTATCAAGGAATTGATCCTAAGAGCAGGGATATGGTTGATGCCTCATGTGGTGGTACATACCTCCAAAAGAAAGCTAATGAGGCTTAGGAGTTGTTTGATATCATTAGTGAAAACTCCATGTAAAGGGAGACCTTGTCAAGGGACTTTGAGACCCTTGCCCGATTAGTGAGAGAGACCACTACAAGAGGGAAAATGTATGTGGTGAGTGGATACAATGATTTGGAAAGGAAAGTGAACAACTTGACTCAAAAGTTTGGTAAGCTCATGGGAGCAATGCAGTCTCCAATGGCTGCCAAAGTGGGGGAGGCATGTGTGATATGCCAGTCCCCCACTCACTCCCTTGAGGAATGTCCCACTGTTGTCCAATTTCCATACCTTGTGATGGAACATGTGAATGCTGCTCAGTCCTATGGCCAACAGCCTACTGCTGGTTATCATTGGAGAAACCACCTTAACTTGAGGTAGAGACAAGATACCTTCCAAAACCATCAGTAATAGCAGCCACATTAGCAAACCATGCCTTATAAGAATGCCTAGCCATACCAGTAGAATTATTTCCCAAGGTCCCAATACCAGCAGCCTATGGCCTAGTCAATGGCTCAACCTGTGCAGTAAAGTGCACCAGCCCCACCACCCTTTAGATCCCTCACATTTGAAGAGCAAGTTTTGGCTTCACTACAGAATTTAGGCCCTTTGTCAGAAACTGTCAACTCTCATAGTCAAAGTATTAAAAAGATAGAGGACCACCTTAGTTAGCAATCTAATACTTTGACTAAAAGAGAGGAGGAATGGTTTAGGCACCTGATCAACCCGCATATAGCGGTCTCTATCTATGGCAAAAAATAAAAATAAATGGGCGGAGCTTCCCTTTGCCCGAAGGCAATACGGTCTTATCAAGCTTTGAGCCAAACCGAAATTTCAGCGGCGTAACAGCTTGAATCCTTGGACGGAGGAAACACCAAGAAGATAGAGGAAGAGAGGGATGAGCCGGAGCTCACGGGCCCTGGTTGCACCGTGGAAGACCTTCGCTTCGGCGTGCTTCCGATGGCTTTAAATGGCTTAAACGGTAGAAGAATAGGTTCTAATGCTAGGATTCGGTAGATAGGAGGTGTGGAATGAAGCTAGGGACTAAGCTTTAAGTAAAAGAGGTGATCTAATGGTTGAAAAGGGTTGCAAAGGATGATCTATGCATGCTGGAATTCTGGATGAAAATATGAGAAAAGAACTTTCTCTCACTAGGGCTCTCTCTCTCCTAACTCAAGATTTCACCCTAATCTTTTCAACCTCGACTTTTTCAATCCTTTTGGGAAGAGGGGGGCCTCTCTATTTATAGAGAAGAGGTGGGTTAGAGGGTTACTTAAGAGCTAATTGGTTTAGCAATTAAGTAATCCTCCATCTAAGGTTTTCTAGGTTTTTAGGGTCCTAGAGGTTTGGGAAATGGGTTTCAATGGCGGAGGATGGGGTGAGACCATGGGTGACTTAAGGGTTGCCAATAAGTTCAAAGGGGGTGCAACCAACCTCAAGACACCCACCTTAACCAAAGGGATGGTCAAAGGGTCAAACTAGATGGAGGAAATTAGAGCATTTAATGACAGATACTGCAACTAAGCTGGGCGTATATATTACATACGCCTAGCTTATGCACAGTAAAAAATAAGAAAACTAGGGAGAATTTGAGAAGATGGGTGCCCGTGTTGTGGCCACCCATGCTGGGCGTATGTATAATATACACCCGACCAAATTTGGCCCAAAAATGCTGGGCGTATATAATATATACGTGATAAGTAGTGAAAAATACCATTTTTTACCCCTAAACATGAGCCTTGAAAGACCCTTGAGAGGACTAAATAAGTGCTTTAGTGTTCATATTGTAGCTAACCAAAAAGACAGGTCCAAATCCGAAAACCATCCTAAAATGATCAAAAAGCTGACAACGCATGTCAAGCTCAAAGAGGGAGTGAAGAAATAGCCTCAGCAATGGCTAAAAAGGTCCTAAAAGAGCAAGAAAAGACCTGAAAAAGAAGAATGGAAGCTAAAGCTCAATTCGCAAAGAACTTCTACTATTCGCAAAGGAAAAATCAAGTTAAAAGTCAATTCGCAAAGAAGAATGGGAGCCTAGAGTTCAATTCGCAAAGAACTTCTACTATTCGCAAAGAACCTTGAACTTTGCGAAAAGAAGAAAACACTCCTCGAATAGAAGAATGACCTTTGCGAAAAGAAGAAAAGTTTAATTCGAACAGAATGAAACCCCCAAAAAAGAGCTTCAGAGCCAAATTACTTTGCGAAAAGACCCTTAAACTCGCAGACGCAATGTAATTAAAAGCCCAGAGACATTAGGAAGATTCCAAGCACAAACCAAAGGCATATTATACGTGAAAACCCAAAGATGAAATCACTTGGCGGGAACTTCTAGAAGCTCAAACAGACTTTTGAATTCCCATAACAGAAATTGATGCTTCTAACGCTGATTGGTGAACCAGATCGAGCATTTTCATTGGCCGTAAAGATCCGGATCCCGGTGCTCGACTCTATTGGTTGATACAGATCTATCCAATTCGATTGGTTGATACACATCTGAAATTTGGACTTAGGAAAACTATAAATAGACTAACCATTTGCCCAATTTGGGTATCCAGTTTTAGAGTTTTCATCTCTGTTTCCCTCATTGGTCGGATAGCTTATCTGAACCCTGTAATCCCTTCTTGTAGTTTACCTTTGAGAGCCATTGTGAGTGATTTGTACTTCCAAGTTCGGATTCAAGATCGTCTGAGGGCTCTCGAGAAGCTCGGCTGTAAGTCCGAGGGCTCTCTAAGAAGCCGTGCTCTGTAATTGTAACGTTGGATTTTAAAAGGTTCTTTGTAATTTGTGTCTTCTCCATTGGAGTCATGTCGAGGGTTACGAATGATCACCTTAGTGCATTAGACTTCTTTAGATTCACTTATCCGCATCCAACTTCCTTAATTCATCACTGTGAATTAGCGTTGGTAACCTAATTCAAGCGACATTTACATGATGTTCATGTTTTGAACTAAAATAGCGATGAATGTGACCATTTAAGTGAGATCCGACCATAAGTCTAAACCTATTCCTTAATTCGATTTATTTCTCTTACATCGTCTTGGTAGCAGATGAAGATTGAATCTCTGTTGAACTACTGAGACTCTCCATTAAAATTCGAGGCTAAAGTACATGAAGCTATTATTTACGCATTTGTCTTATTTTAAACATCTCCCCAACTCGGATCTGGGCCATGTAGTTAGTTCTTTTCTTTATTTGCTTATAGTCAAACGTGACACAATCCAACACTCTCTTTTATCTATTCTTTATTTTAGATAATTATAGAGCCAGATCTGGTAGCACAGATCTGAAGGTTTATCTCTCAGTTTAGACAAACTTCTCTGTGGACGATCTTGAAATACTTACTTTTAAAACTTGCTACAATTGGCCCTGATCTTGCAGGCCAGTGTTAGCCCCAATGTGCTGATATCCCTTTCATAAGTTAACATCCATATAATCTAGCATTCTTTAATTCTTTAATTTTTGATTCATAATGCACATAATTATGGCACACTTGGAGCGACAACAAGTTTTTGGCGCCGTTACCGGGGAAGTTTGTTCTAAAATAGATAAACCTATGTTTATTTTCATTTATTTTAATTTTTGCTTTAAACCTGCACTTTGCATTCCAAGTGCTTGATTAAATGTCTACGATTTGTATAGAAAACACTTTACTTGCAGAATTTTTTTTTTCTGAGTTTTTATTCTTTGCCTTCTAGTTATTTGAATAAATGTTGTTGCCACTCTTTTGTCTTTTTGTCAAATTTGGGCAGTAGCCTGAGTTTTTCTTTTTAGTTTTATCAATACTTGAATAAGGCAGTTTTTTGGATGTTTTGATCTGGGCAGTAGTCCAACAAGGAGCATCTGGACCAAAGTGGAGCAGATCTGCTTGAGTTTGCATCCTTCTCCTTTGTATTCATTTTCTATTTTAAATTCTTGAGAACCAAGCACTTCTTGTGTTTAATGTCTGTTTTGATTTACATCAGAAAATTCAAAAATAAAATAAAAAACAGAAAAATAACAAAATTGTTGAAAAAGATGAGGAGGAGAAATTTGTTCCTCACCTCCCATTTCCCCATGCAATGAAGTCAGTTTCTCCTTTTGACAAAGGAAACACAAAAATTGAGGAAATGATGGAGATATTCAAGCAAGTTAAAATTAATCTACCTACCTTGATGCAATCAAGCAGTCCTAACTACATAAAATTTCTCAAAGAGGTGTGCACCCACAAAAGGCAATCTAGGATACATTTATCCAAGAAGGCCTTTTGTGGAGAAAATCAACCAAGTGCTATCAATTGCAACACCACCTAAGATGCAAGACCGAATCCCCACAATCCCTGCATCATTGGGGAGCACACCATTGAGAAAGCCTTGCTAGATCTGGGTGCTAGTGTCAACTGCTTCCCTATTCTGCCTATGAGAAGCTAGGTTTGGGAGAATTGCAACCCACTCAAGTGGTGTTACAGACTAGGTGACAGATCCGAAAGAAACCTATGGGGCTGATTGAAGATGTTTTGGTAGGAGTAGACAAGTTTTTCTACCTCACGACTTTTTGGTGTTGGACATGGAACCAACCAAAAGTACCACCGCCATCCCTCGTCATTCTGGAAGACCATTCACTGCTTGACTAATGCATGCATTCAATGCAGTGTCCGCATCATGGAGTTGTCTTTGGAAATATGAAAGTTAAATTGAATGTGTATAATGTTACTACTCAACCTCAATTCTCTGTGAGGAATGTTTCCATGTTGACATCATTGATGAGTTGGTGGAGGAGTCTTTACAAACATATCGCAAGGTAAAGACTCCACCATAGAATTTAAAAATGATTGGGGATCCACCGAGAAAGAAGGAAAAGGAGATCAAATTCAAAGGAGTCACTGCTTTGTGCAAGGCACTCACCATGTGATCATCAAGTTCTCTCTCTGAGACTGCTCTCTCCCTCTTCCACAAGTTACCAAGGTACCTTTGCTGCCCTCTTTTCTCAAATTTCACAATTGGAACTCAAACAGCTCCCCCAAAAATCTGAAATATGTATTTTTGGGAGATCATCAAACACTACTGTGATTATTTCTTCCTCCCTTACAAAGGAGCAAGAAGAGGAGTCATTGGTAGTTCTAAAAAAGACAAGAAAGCAATTATGGACCATTGCTGATTTAGGAGGAATAAACCAATTGTATGCATGCATTTGTTTCTTGCTTCTTAGTTTATTTGCTTCTTAGTTTCGCTTACTAATTTTTTTTTTTTTTCTTTTTTTTTTTCTTTTTCTTTCGGTTTCTGTTTTCATAAATTCTACCATTTAGATCTGTAGTGAGCCTGCTATTTTCTTTGTTTTTTCCTTACAACAACAAGTGTGGACACGGTTCCTCACACGTTTCCCCCAATTTCCAGGTTGTTACGCACTTATTGGGGAATTAAATGCAGAAAGTTACTTTCTGCCGCCTCCCACACGCATGCGCCCAATGCTACTTAATGACCCACGCTGATTCCTGGGCCATGAGCATTCCCAATGCCCCCCCATTCAAGTCCCACCTTTGGCTTCCCCACCTTACCTATAAATAACCAACCTCTACCAAATTCCCCACATCTTTCCCCACCCTTCCAAAATGGCCGACCACCAAGCCAATAAGCCACCACACCACTTTTATCCCATTTGGACCCACCACCACCGAAGGTGCAGATCCGCTCCAGCCCTCTAGGGGACCAATTTGAAGAGGTCCTCGCGATTTTGGCCAAAGAAAAGGAGGCCCAACTCCGGCCTCCTCGGAAAAAAACAAAAATCAACCTTCCTGCCACTTCCACCCTCCACCGCCCCCCCCTCCCCTAAAACACTCCTATTCATCTTTATTTTTTTTTTTTTTTATGTAAAATATTTCTAGTTAATAAACTTTACTTTCTCCCATTCTCCATGTCATTTTCTTTGTTGATTTTTTCTTCTTATTGTTTGCCTTGTTTCAATTTTTCCCAGGTATAAAGTGACCATGCCACCTTTGAACCAAAGGAGGACACTGCTCCCCATAGGTTTGGGGGTGTGGCATAAGTCCCGCCTAGGAATAGTTAACATAAGGGCAGCAGAATCACCTAAGTAATCAGGAAATGTATTAATTTACTTAAGAATCATGACAACTAGAAAATTTAAAATTCCTTTGCCAAATTTAGACATTCTAAACCTTGCGATATACTACATTTCCATGATGATTACACCATAAAAACATATTGGTATCGACGTAGTAAGTCAAAAGGAAGAGAAAAGGTAAAGATATACTTAAAAGCTCAAGAAAAACCATAACCAGGTGAGAATTGAGCCCATATATTTTCCATCTCGTTGAAGAGTGGTGAGGCAATTTTACGATTCAAAGGATTGTCCGAGGCATTAGATCCAATAGAAGTTAGGAAACTCCAAATTAAAACAAGTAACAAGACACTCATGAAACGAGGAAAAGATCAAGGCCTTCTTTGAATGACTTGAACCTAACAGAACCAACCAAGAAAAATCTGCCCTGTTTGTACCCCATTTGAGTCAGAATCCTACAATTCTTCATCAAAATACTCAAAATTACTTTTTGAACCTATGGAACCAATTCAGCCTTCCCTCACTGAGAATTCAGGAGGTAAAGGAGAAAGCGAAGATGGACCATTTCTGGGCAACATCAAGAAAATGAAGAGAAAATACCTCAAAAATAGGCAATATGGTGACTGAGAAAAGAAGAGACAAACAATGTGAAAAAGTTGCAAGCAAAAAGGCAAAAAAAAAGGGACCTTATGTTGAAAAATGCAAGATCAAAGAAAGAACTGATCACTGTGAATGTGAGAATCTCGAAAAGAAGAAGAAAGAAGCTAAACTCAAAAAGGTGGAGTCATGAACCATCTCCTGCACTTCCTGAGTTCTCAAATTCAAACCTCTGTTCAAACATGCCTTTCCTTGAAACTTCACTCCATAAGCCATACAAACAAACCTAGATTGAAAGCCCTTGTGATCCAAAGTTGAGTGAGCTGTCATGTGGAGATAAGAAGTGACCCAATCTATGGTGAGGAGATGTCAATGATGCCATTGCCTAAGAATCATGCCTATGCTCATGCTTACAGATCCATTTGGGAGATGTAACTGCTCTTGAGCTTGAGTGAAAATGAACCCCTCAACAAAAACACATCATGAGAGTATACCTGTGAGTGTTTGGGTTGGAACTTGAGCACCTTAAGTATGACGATAACCTAATTTTATCCATAGGATGAGCTTCACTGGCACATTTGTATGATTTTCTATGATGTTCTGATTGGAAATATTGAAACATTCATGAGGTTTATAAATGTTTAAATTCTGTGCAAACAATAATCAAATTTTACATTTCATCATTGATTCAAGAGTAACTAACCTGCTCCTTGATTGCTCATTTGATAATATTGCTTGATGTTAACTGCTTTCATGGAGAAGTTTGTGGGTACCTTCTTGAAAACCTCAGAGACTTCACTCCTCCTCTAGGGATCACCTAGGGGTTGAAAAGGCTTGTTGCATATGCTAAATGCACTGTGCTTCCTACAAAAGTGGCTCTTTACTTTGTTTTTTATGTTTCTTTGCTCAGGGACTAGCAAAGCTTAGGTTTGGGGGTGTGATAAGTAGTGAAAAATACCATTTTTTACCCCTAAACATGAGCCTTGAAAGACCCTTGAGAGGACTAAATAAGTGCTTTAGTGTTCATATTGCAGCTAACCAAATAGACAGGTCCAAATCTGAAAACCATCCTAAAATGATCAAAAACGTGACAACGCAAGTCAAGCTCAAGGAAGGAGGGAAGAAATAGCCTCAAGAATGGCTAAAAGGTCCTAAAAGAGCAAGAAAAGACAAGAAGAAGAATGGAAGCTAAAGCTCAATTCGCAAAGAACTACTACTAATCGCAAAGGAAAAATCAAGGTAAAAGACAAGACGCAAAGAAGAATGGGAGCCTAGAGTTCAATGCGCAAAGACCTTCTACTATTGGCAAAGCACCTTGACCCTTGCGAAAAGCAGAAAACACTCCTTGAATAGAAGAATGACCTTTGCGAAAAGAAGAAAAGTTTAATTCGATCAGAACTGCAACCACACGAAAAGAGCTCCAGGAGCCAAAATACTTTGCGAAAAGACCCTTAAACTCGAAAATGGCATCGAGGATTCTGACCACTTTGAAGGGCATTTCAAGTAAACTCTGCGCCCCAATGTAATTAAAAGCCCGAGACATTAGGAAGATTCCAAGCACAAACCAAAGGCATATTCACGTGAAAACCCAAAGATGAAATCACTTGGCGGGAACTTCTAGAAGCTCAAACAGACTTTTGAATTCCCATAGTAATTGATGCTTCTAACGCTGATTGGTTGAACGATCGAGCATTTTCATTGGCGAACATCCGGATCACGGTGCTCGACCCCTATTGGATGATACAGATCTATCCAATTGCGATTGGTTGTTTCACATCTGAGCTGGACCTAGGGAAAACTATAAATAGACGAACCATTTGCCCAATTTGGGTATCCAGATTTTAGAGTTTTCATCTCTGTTTCTCATTCGGTCGGATAGCTTATCCGAACCCCTGTAATCCTTCTTGTAGTTTACCTTTGAGAGCCATTGTGAGTGATTTGTACTTCCAAGTTCGGATTCAAGATCAGAATCGAGGGCTCTTCGAGAAGCTCGAGTAGAAGTCCGAGGGCTCTCTAAGAAGCCGTGCTCGAATTGTAACGTTGGATTTTAAAAGGTTGTGTAATTTGTGTCTTCTCCATTGGAGTCATGTCGAGGGTTCCGAATGATCACCTTAGTGCATTAGACTTCTTTAGATTCACTTATCCGCATCCAACTTCCTTAATTCATCATCCGCGAATTAGCGTTGGTAACCTAATTCAAGCGACATTTACAATGATGTTCATGTTACGAACTAAAGAATAGGCCACTAATGAGATCTGTGACCATTTAAGTGACGATCAACGCCATAAGTCTAAACCTATTCCTTAATTCGATTTATTTCTCTTACATCTGTGCTGGTAGCCAGATGAAGATTGAATCTGCTCTGTTGAACTACAGACTCTCCATTAAAATTCAGAGGCTAAAGTACATGAAGCTATTATTTCTGCATTTGTCTTATTTTAAACATCTCCCCAACTCGGATCTGGATCATGTAATTAGTTCTTTTCTTTATTTGCTTATAGTTAAATGTGACACAATCCAACACTCTCTTTTATCTATTCTTTATTTTAGATAATTATAGAGCCAGATCTGGTAGCACAGATCTGGAGGTTTATCTCTCAGTTTAGACAAACTTCTCTGTGGACGATCTTGAAATACTTACTTTTAAAACTTGCTACAATTGGCCCTGATCTTGCAGGCCAGTGTTAGCCCCAATGTGCTGATATCCCTTTCATAAGTTAACATCCATATAATCTAGCATTCTTTAATTCTTTAATTTTTGATTCATAATGCACATAATTATGGCACACTTGGAGCGACAACAATACGCCTGACCAATCTTGGGCCAAATTGGCTGGGCGTATGTAATTCATACGCTTGAGCAAAAAGTCATGATTTTATGTGAAATTTCAAATGGTCATATCTTTTGAACCACAGCTCCAAATTGGCTGATCTTTAGCTCGTTGGAAAGCTGGAGAAGTCCGCTTTCCCACGGTATGTGGCTCATCCTCAGCAATTGTCTGTATAATAGTTTGTAGCTCTCCTCCCATCAAATGCTCAGAAGGCTTTAAATTGAGTCTGGGAAGGGATCCTAGGCTTTAGGGGTGATCTCTAAGGGTTGGGGGAATGATTCTAATGGGTTTTAGGTGATTCCTAAAGGTTTGAATAGATACCTAAGGGTTCAGGGGTGCATCTTTCCTGGAGTACAAACTGATCGGGCCTTGGGCCGAATTTGGGTGTCTACAGATGCCCCTCTTTGGTATTCGATCACTAATGATCAGATGCCAAAGATAAGAGACATCCGGGGAGGTCCAAGGCATGTCTGATGGGTCCGCCTAGTTCAACTCAATTCTAAAACATTCATGGTGATGGTGAGTGTATGTAAGCCCTCTCATTTGGTCCCCAAGTGCATTACGACATTACTGGGCATAACTGCGATGATCACAGAAAGTGTAAGCCCTCTAGCCAGGATATCGTCCACTTCCTGAGGGAAATTATAGACTTGTGATATTGAGTATTAATCTGAACCAGATAGCTCCACGAAACTGGATGATCGATCTATGCTTTGGAATCGATGCGAAGCACACAAAGCGAAGGCCTACAAACTTGTGCCCTTACCTAGGTAAGGCTCAGAGTCATTGGGCAAACCCATCAACCTCGAGGTTATTTTAGCATGACTTACCCGAGTGAAGTGAATATTGATGCCGCAACACTTCTTGGGGACGCATGCCCTTTTTAGAGAGAATTTTTTTGTGTTTTTTTTTGAGTTTTTATTTTTCATCGAGGCCTCTAAGCAAAGCTCAAGGACCGCTGGCAACTTTATTCTTGCACAACTCTTTAAGTGGGTCAAATGTTAGTTGATACGCTTTAAGAGTACGTGCGCTCTACCGGGGATTGGTACACCTTGGGGATGTGCACGTTCCGGTGGTGAGGTGCTCCTGATTCACATGAATTAGAGTGCCTTAATTCGAGATAAAGCTAAAAAAGATCGGGCTAGAACCAAACATCCATTGAAAGAGATGGTCAATTCTAGCCTCCGCCCCTAATGAAATTACATCTTACTAACTATGCACAGACAGACACCCATCAGGGGCGATAAGCAGCAAATAGGCGCGAACGGAAGCCTCGACCCTAAGGTACAATTTACGAGGACAAATGACCATCCTGCAGATACTGAGACGCAAGTGCGTACATTCAACAGGGACACCGTGCCTATATAGGTTTAAAGCTTGTGTAAAAGGAAATAAACGAGAATAAGCCCTTCGGTCTGTATGTTTGCACATAGTTTGGTTGGTTGTAATTTCATTTTTGACGGGTCAGTTTCAACTGACAATAGAGTTTTCGAACGGTTTGAAGTCGAGGGCACTCTTGGTTGACATTAATCCGAAGGTGGATGACCAGAGCGATGTTGGTCTTCTGAGTGTGCATGATTTATTTGTGTTTTGAAAACAGGTTTGCAAATGCTAAGTTATACTGAATCTGGGAAAAAAAATAAAGAAATATCAACACAGAGAGAAGTGAATTAGCCTGCAAGTTCTGGGCCATTTGTAGCAAGTTTTAAATGTAAGTGAGTAAAGATTGTCCACAGAGAATTTGTTTAAAATGCAAGATAAACCTCTAGATCTGAGCTACCAGATCTGGCCTCTTATCCTATCTACAGAGCACATAAGATGGGAGGTTGAATTTGTCACATTAACTAAATGATAAAAGTAAAAGTTAAACTAAATGATCCAGATCTGAGTTGGGGGAATTTTGATGTAAATTTATAAAAATGGAGAAATAATATCTAACTTTGATTTGGTCCTTGAAACACAATGAGAATGACTACAGGTCAAATGAGAGATGATCCAATCTTCATCTGGCTACAAACATAGATGCAAGAGAAAGAAATCTAACTCAAGGATTAAATTTAGGCTTATGGTTATGGTCTGTCCACTTCAATGGCCACAGACCATCCAATAGTCTTTAATCTAAACCCTTAATTCAGAACAAGAAATATCACTACAAATGCTGTGAGAGATTAGGTTACAAACACTAATTCCCACAGGGTTAATGAATCAAGAGAAATTGCATGAAAAATAGTAAATCTAAAGGAGTCTAGTGCAATAAGGAGATCAAAGGGAACCCTTAACACGAATCCAATTGAGAACGTACGGTTTACAACAACCTTTTCAAATTCACATTTACAATTACAAAGCACAACTTAACAACAAGCGACTCGATTTGTAGTCTTGAATACAATCCTCTTTTGAATTACAGAGATATCTCACAGCTCTCAATTGCAAGTAAAAGTTACGCTATTACAAGGTTTCAGACAGGCTAGCTGATCTGGAAATGGGGGAATAGGAATGAAACTCAAAATCTGGATGCCCAAAATTGGGCAAATGGTTCATCTATTTATAGTTTTCCCCAGGTCTAGCTCAGATGCATATCGACCAATCAGAAATGCTCAGATCTGTATCAACCAATGGTAGTCGAGCACAAGTATCCGGCTCTGTTCTGGCCAATCAGAATTGCTCGATCTGGTTCAGCCAATCAGGCGACATAAGCATCAATTCTATTATGCAATTTGAAAATCTGTTAGAGCGTCTAGAAGTTCCCGCCAAGTGATTTCATCTTTGGGTGCTCACATGGGGTGGAATATGCCTTCGCTTCGTGCTTAGAATCTTCTGGAATGTCCCTAGGTTTTCAAATGCGTTGGGATGCATGAAAAAGATTATTGAATTACCCTTGCAGAACCTAGGAATCTCCAGAATACCATTTCGCATAGTTTAGGAAACTTTTCGCAAGGTACTGTGACTCCTGAAGCTCTTTTCGCAAAGTTCAGGTTCTGTTCGCAAGGAGTTCTCTTCTTTTCGAATAGGTCAATCATCCTTTCGAAGAGTTTAGGTGCTCTTCGAAAACTAAGCCCGGATCTTTTAGTTCTTTTCGCAGAGTTCAGGTTGTTTTCGAAATGTTCAGATTATTTTTGAAAAGCACTCTGTAGTGCATTTTTCTGTTCGAATTGCTCCACATTTCTTTTCTGGGTTGAGAACAGGTCTTCGCTTCTTCAGTTCAGGCATTTTGAGAGCAAGTGAGGTTGTCCCTTCTCTTTCTTCCTTTTGATCGACATGGATTATCATCTTTTTGGCACTTTTAGGCTACTTTCATGGTTAAGCCTGTCTTTATTGTTAGCTGTAACACAAGCACTTAAAACACTTATTTAGTTCTCTCAAGGGTCTATCAAGGCCCAGGTTAAAGGGTGGAAAATGGTATTTTCTAGTTCTCAACACACCCCCAAACCTAAGCTTTGCTAGTCCCTTAGCAAAGTCAAAATTAAAAACAGAATAAAAAGCCACTTTTGTAGGGAACACAGTTGCATTTAGCATATACAACAAGCCTTTCAAACCCCTAGGTGATCCCTAGTGGAGGAGTGAAGTCTCCTGAGGGTTTTCAGTGAAGGTACCCACAAACTTCTCCAATAAATCAGTTAATATTAATGCAGTTCTGTTAAAGCAGACTTTCATCCAATCAGATTATTCACACCTGCATCAGTCAAGTTATGAGATGATTTTAACGAAAACATCAGTTCAAAACTGAAATTCTGCTGTAACTCTTTTACCATTCACTTGATTTATGTCAAAAAGTTTCTAAAAGAAAAATTAGTGAAAAGCTTGCCTTCTATTTGAGAATTCAGTTTTGATGTTACCCCAATGAGTTGATTTCAAACCCAACTCTCTCCAGGATTTTCACTCAAGATGCAAATAAGAGGGTTGTACCATTTCACACGGCTCAAGAGCGATTCTGACCCTCAAATAGGACTATAAGCATGAGCATAGGCATTGCTCTTTAGTTCAATTCACGCTCTTTTACCATAGATTACACAGATCCTTATCTCCATGTGACAGCTCAATCCATCATTGATCAGCAAGGACTTTTCTTGGGTTGTAATGTGGCTTATGGGTGAAATTTATCAAGAATAAAGGGGTAGAATGGAGTTCAAAATTGAGAAGTCAGTCAAGGTAAGGAGGTGATAGACACACCTTCTTCAATTCGGCACAATTTCATCTTCTTCTTTGAATTTTCAGAGCCAAAGTGGCCATCTTTTTTCTCTTTCTTTTTCAAACTTCCAATGAAATGCCTTCTCCTTCTTTTTTTTATTTTTTTAATTTTTTTTTTTATCAAGGTAACATTGACTGGAATGCCACATTTCTTCTGCTGATACATTATTGCCTTCAATTATGATTCTTCTTCTTTTATCAAACTGTTACTCAATTCTCCTTTCTTCAGCCTCCTTCCCTTTATCTTCTGACTTCTCAGAGTGAGGATTAGGCTAAATGAGGTTGATGAGGTTTCAAAGATATCTTATATTTATAAAGCTCAAATGGTGTGTATCAAGGGCAGTTTCAAAAGGTGGGGCTTTGTAAGGTTCAACTGTCCAAAAGGAGGCCTTACATCATGTCTTTAATATCATGATTGCTGTCAAGTTATTTCAATTTGAAAATGTGTAACTTCTAGTGAAAAGAAGCAGGTTCAAACAGTCCCAAGAGCAGAAAAAATTGCCAATTCATACCTCCAAAGAATACATTTCTGCAGGCCCAAATCTCATTGGGTGTGGTTTTCTATCAAATTCCTGAAGTATATCATCACTGTTTTCTCTCTTTTTAGGTTCACTACAACATCAATTTTTTATTTTTTTTGAAAATTTTCTGACATTCACTTCATGAAAGTATTAGAATTACACTAGAAACCAATTTTAAAATCAATTTTAAAAGCAAAATTTTAAGTTCCTCATTTTCAAAACAACAGGTGTGAAATTCCTTCATTTTCAAAAAATAAAATTCTGCTGATCATAAGCTGCATTGATGTTAACTCAATTATTGACATTTCTGCCACACCCCCAAACCTATGGTGGCGTGGTCCGCTTGGTCCAAAGCAAAGAAAAGAAACAATCAAGCAGAAATCATAATGACAAGAAGAAAGAACAGAAATGCACAGTAATTAAACAAAAAAAACCAGAATTTTATATTACAAACTCATAACACAGATAAGTACAATGTGATCTAATAACTGGGGTCAAAATCTGTATCATAAGTTGGTTCAATGGGATCGAATCGGAGTCCTGTCAGTCGAACTAGAATCTATTGAGATGCGAACTTGATTTAGCCTTCTCCTGGATTGTGTTTTGCAGCTTAGTGTATTCCTCTGATTTGATCTTGTTGGTGAGGCCAATGTACTTTCCAAGTCTACCTTTCCTGCTCGTCAGGTCTTGCAACATGGTCACCTTGTGCTGCTCACTCCTAACCATCTGAAAAGTTTGACTCAGCAAGTCCTTCATTTTCTCTTTCTCAAATTTCATGAATAACTCCAATTTTCGAATCTGGTTTTCATAAGGGGTTCTAATGTAGGCTTGCAAATTAGCTAACCCCTTGAGGACATCTCGACAGATATATGGATTATCTTCCATAGCCCTTTTGAGAGCGGCAAATCTGGGAATGGGAATGGAATGGTAGGGGACCAAAGGTATCCCAGTTGTGGGAGTGGGAGAAGAGGGGTCCAAAAGGATGACTTTAGGGTCGGTTTGATTGGCTTGATCAGAGAAAGTGAGGAGAGGTGAAGGGGACTCAACCAGAGCTACCTCAGGTTCAGTTTGGATAGCATGGGTAGTAGTGGTGAGGGTGGGAAGATCAACCAATACTACCTCAGGTTCAGTTTGGGTAGCATGGTCATCAACAACAGGTACAGTGGCTAAGGTAGTTGTGTGGGATGTGGAGGCTAAGGTTTGGAGAAGGTCATTGGTCACAGATTGATTATCTGTGTTGATCTGTAGTTGGGCTTGGATGGATTGGAGAAAGGTAAGTATTTGGCTAATTGATTCAAGTGTGGGTGTGGTATGCATAGGGTAATGGGTAAACCCAAGTGGATGGTGGAGGTGCAATGGGTGAAATGGTCAGAAGGGAGAAGTAGCCAAGTGAGTGAAATGAGGAGGGTCAGGTATAGGGACAGATTCAAGCCCAACATTTTCAAAAATAGACCCCATCAATGATGAATAAGCCTCTGTAGTGAAAGGCTCAGGTTCAGGGGTATGGGATACTTCAGGTGTGTGGGCTGATGGAGCAGGTGAACTTGAGAGGCTTTGGAGAAGAGGAGTGCTAGGAGATTGTTCAATAAAATCTGTGGCCAGGTCTTGGGCATTGGTGGGAGAAATTGGTGGTGTGAGTATGGCTGGAGTGGTTGGTGTAGAAGGGGAATTTGCAATTGGGATAATGGTGGTTATGGGAGATGGGACTGCTAGAATAGGTGAAGTGGCAGGAGCTGGACTAGGTGAGGAGGGTAAAATGACAACTTCCTCAAGAATGGGTGCAGCTGAAGAGCTGGTCACCACAAGAAGGACAACTTCTTCAAGTAAAGAGGTCACCTGTGGTCCGCAAAGCAGTTCTAAGGAGGCTAGGGGAGTTCATGTATGGCGTGTCCACTAACAGATTGCAGATCTTGAGCTCAAGAGTAATTGCAGGTGTAGGCACACCTTCCTCTCTCATTCTTTTCAGCATTGCTTGGTGTTGTTGCCTAACATGTGCCTGATTTATGTGTGTTTTGAATGACGAATTAATGAATATTAAGTTACATAATTTTAAATTATGAAAGAGATATCAGCACATTGAGGGCTAACAATAGCCTGCAAGATCAGGGCCAATTGTAGCAAGTTTTAAAAGTAAGTATATTAAAGATCGTCCACAGAGAATTTGTCTGAAATATGAGATAGCCCTCCAGATCTGTGCTACCAGATCTGGCTCTATAATTATCTAGAAAGCAGATAAAAAGAGAGTGTTGGGTTTTGTCACGTTTAACTAAAAGCAAATAAAGAAAAGAACTAACTAATGATCGGATCCAAGTTGGGGAAGTGATTAAAATAAATCAAATGGAGAAATAATAACTTTACGTGATTTAGCCTTTGAATTTTAATGGAGAATCTGCAACTAAATGAGTTGATTCAATCTTCATCGGCTACCAAAGACGGATGTAAGAGAAATAAATCTGAATTAAGGAAGGGTTTAGACTTATGGTTATGATCACATCACTTAAATGGTCACAGATCATCCAATAGTTGTTGACCTATCCTCAATTCAAAACATGAACATCAACGCAAGTCTTTGTTAACTAGGTTACCAACGCTAATTAAATGCAGTGAGTAATGAATCAAGGAAATTGCATGCAAAGTAGTGAATCTAAAGGAGTCTAATGCACTAAGGTGATCAATAAGAACCCTTGACATGAATCCAATGGAGAAAACACAGGTTCTGACAACCTTTTAAATTCAATCTTACAATTACAGAGCACGGCTAAGATGACCCTCGACTTGCGTCTTGAATCCAATCTCCTTGGAGTTACAAATAGCTCTCGAAACTCTCAAAAGCAAATACAAAAGAAGCTATTATAGGAAGTACAGACAAGCTATCGACCGGAAAGCGGGAAATAGAAATGAACTCAAAATCTGGATGCCACAATTGGGCAAATGTCTTCTATTTATAGCTTTCCTTGATCCCACAGGCTGAATTGACCAATCGAAGTGTTCGAGATCTGGATTGCCCAATGGAAGTTGAGCACGGGATCGAGATCTGTTACGCCAATGAAAATGCTCGATCTGGTTCACCAATCAGCGCTAGAAGCATCAATTACTATGGAATTCAAAATCTGTTTGAGCTTCTAGAAGTTCACGCCAAGTGATTTCATCTTTGAGCGCTCACATGGGTTGGAATATGCTTTTGGATCTTGATTGGAATCTTAAATGTCCTCATTAAATGCATTAGGCGCTGCGAGATTACAAATGCCCTTTAAACAAGTCAGTAATTCCCGTAATGTCCTTTCAGAGAGTTTAAGTGCCTTTTCGCAAAGTGTTTTGGCTCCAAGTTCTTTCGCAAGCAATTTGGCTTAGAAGTCTTTTCGCAAAGGACTTCTCCCGGATCTTCTATTCGAAAAGGAAATTTCAACTATTCGAGCATGTAACATGGTTCTTTTCGAGTAGTTCATTACTCCGTAATCAATTCGAACAGAACTTTGACCTTTTCGAAAAGTACTTTTTACTTTGCGATTTGAACTTTTAACTTGATTTCTTCTTTGCGAATGGATCCTTCTTCTTCTTCAGGTCTTTTCTTGCTCTTTTAGGACCTTTTTAGCCATTGCTGAGGCTATTTCTTCACTCCCTCTTTGAGCTTGACATGAGTTGTCAGCTTTTTGATCATTTTAGGATGCTTTTCGGACTTGGACCTGTCTAATTGGTTAGCTGTAAAATGCACACTAAAGCACTTATTTAGTCTTCTCAAGGGTCTTTCAAAGCTCATGTTTAGGGGTGAAAAATGGTATTTTTCACTACTTAACACATGGCTTGTAGTCCAAGCCTTTTTCCCAAAAGTATGAGGAGCTATGACTTCAAATGGCTCCTGGTCATCAATGTCAAACTTAGCTCTTAGTAGGGTTGTGATCAGTCTACCAAATGGGATTCCAGCTAATTTCTGCTCCTTTTTCAACTTGGCACTAATATCAGCCATGACTTCAAAAATTAACACAGGGGCATTGAAAAATTGCCCCTTAGAAAAATGAAAGAGAGCCTCTAAAATTGGTGTCCTCCTTTCTTGGTTGTGCCCAGTGACATAAAAACTTCCCCTCAAAATTGAATCCATCAATAAAAATTGAGGTGCTAGGTCTCTCCTCATTATGGACTGTCCAGTTCCAACGATCCCTTGGGTTAAATAAACCATTTCTACGAAAGAGGTCGCTCGCAGACCAATGGACCAGCAGGATCATATTGAAAAGGTATCCCCAAAGCATTCCCAATGTCTTCATATGTGATAGTTAGATCACTATCATCAATACAGATAACAATAGTAGGGACATCAGCATCTTTTTCTGTCACTTTTACCAGGTTTTGGTACCATAATTTCACCATTCGCGGATAAATTTTCTCTGGCAGAGGGGTAAGGATATTGCTCAGTGAGGCATCCCTAATGTATCTTAAAGATAGCTGACAGTTCGATTTCTTGACGAAAAAAGTTTCATCCACAATAAGCTCAGGAATCAGCTTCTGAGCTTCAATGAATGGATTTGGCAGTACCAAATGCATAAGCAGAGGAGGAAGCTCAGGCTCAGGACTAGCAGCTATAGGGATGGGTTCCTCATGTCTAACCTTCTTCCCTTTCTCAATCCTATTAGCTCTATCCATTGATAGTTTTCTTTTGGCTGAAGCTTTGATTTTTCCTTTTGGGGTTGGTTTGCTAATTTTCTTAGCAGAAGATTTTGGGAACATGGTAGCCATTGATTTTTTAGCTTTCCCCATTCTCAATTTGTGTATAAAAATGCCCACAATAAATGCTGACACAAAATCAAACTTTGTAAATGATAAATAGAGGAAATGCACAGAAAAATATCGAAATCTAGAGTTTTGGTTGAACGTGTTGCTTGCTCGCTGAAATCCACCAGACCAGAAGCTAAAATCCCTCTCTTCAAGCTCAAATGATCGAACAAATGTGAAGAAAAGTGTGGCTGAATTCTAAAATCACTCAAGGAAAGAAAGAAATGGGGTTTTTGTGGAACAGGGCGTTCTCAAAGAACTTTTGAATATGAAACCCTTACTTCGAAAGGGTTTAAATATGCTCAAAGTTATTTTCGCAAAGTCATTTTTAAGTTTTCAAAAAGTTTCAAAACAGTCCTTTTTTCAACAGAGAATGGCATCAGTACCATTCGAAAAGCTAATAGCTTCAGAAACAAATTTTCGAAAAGCAAATGGCTTCAGAAACAACTATTCGAAAAGCAAATCATTGCTTTTGAGCAGTTTGTTACAAATCTAGATCCTTTTCGAAAAGTAAATTGAACTTTGCGAAAAGACAATTTTTACTTTGCGAATTAATTTTTCACATATTTAAACTTCTCGAAAAGAGAACAAACATGAATAAAAACAGAGAAATAGAAAACTATGCAAAAACTATAGAACAAAAACATATTGTACAGTTATATACCATCAGATTTCTGGAGGTTCTTGATGATAGATGGGCAGCACTGGCTCCTGGGTATTTTCAATGCATGGTTTGAGCCTCTGACCATTTACTTTCAAGATTCTTCCATTACTTGGGTCTAAAATGTCAACAGCCCCAGAAGGAGCTGCATGAATGACAATATATGGCCCTTCCCATCTGGATCTCAGCTTTTCAGGAAAAAACTTAAGTTTCGAGTTAAATAGCCATACCTTAGAGCCAGCTGTGAACTCTTTTCTCAACAAATTTTTATCATGGAAGGCTTTGACTTTCTCTTTATAAGATCTTGAATTGGTGTATGAATCCATTCTCAGCTCCTCCAACTCGAAGTTGTTGCGATTCCTGTGATTACCAGCAGTAGTCAGATCCATGTTCAATGTTTTAATAGCCCAAAAGGCTTTATATTCTAACTCCACTGGTAAATGGCATGCTTTGCCATAGACCAACCTGAATGGGGACATGCCAATTGGGGTTTTATAGGCTGTCCTATATGCCCACAATGCATCATTTAGCTTAAAGGACCAATCCTTTCTGTCCTTCTTCATAGTCTTTTCCAGTATATGTTTGATTTCTCTATTGGAAATCTCCACTTGTCCACTGGTTTGTGGATGATATGGAGTAGCTACTCTATGAGTCACAGAGTATTTTTTCAACAAAGCTTCAAAATGTTTATTACAAAAATGGCTTCCCCCATCACTGATAATAGCTCTGGGAAAACCAAACCTGGAAAAAATGTGATCCTTTAAAAATTTCAGAACCACTCTGTGATCATTGGTTTCAGTGGCTGTGGCTTCAACCCATTTGGATACATAATCCACAGCTACTAAAATGAAATTACACCCATTGGGAGGAAAGGCACCCATGAAGTCTATCCCCCAAATATCAAACAATTCAACTACCAAAATGGGCTGTAAAGGCATTGAGTTTCTCTTGGAAATGCTGCCCAATTTCTGGCAGTTCTGGCAAGACTTAAAGTGCTGCAGAGCATCTTTGAAAAGTGTAGGCCAATAAAATCCACACTACAAAACCTTTGCAGCTGTTTTGTTTCCACTAAAATGACCTCCACAGGCCTGTTCATGACACATAGAAAGTATGCTATGAAATTCTTCTTCAGAGACACATCTTCTTATTATTTGGTCTGCACAAATCTTAAACAGATAAGGATCTTCCCACATAAAATGTTTAACCTTTGAGAAGAAAAGATCTTTATCCATTTTATTCCAATGTTGAGGAATTCTTTCAGTAGCCAAAAAGTTGACTATGTTTGCAAACCAAGGGGTGTGTATACTAATAGCAAAAAGTTGCTCATCAGGGAAAGATTCATTGCTAGGCAGCCTCTCAATCTCAGCAGTTAAAATTCTAGACAGGTGATCAGCCAACACATTCTCCACACCCTTTTTATCTTTGATTCGTAAGTCAAATTCCTGTAATAGGAGGATCCACCTGATTAATCTTGGTTTGGGGTCCTTCTCAGACAGAAGGTATTTCAAGGCAGAGTGGTCAGTGAACACCACTATTTGTGAACCCAAGACATATGACCTGAATTTCTCTAAAGCAAAAACAATTGCCAGCAGCTCCTTCTCAGTTGTGTAATTGAGTCACAGCATCAATCATTGATCTACGGCATAAGCTATGACATGAGGCAGCTTATCCTTTCTCGTCCATGGACAGCTCCCAAAGCATAACTGATGCATCACACATCGTTCAAAAGGCGATGAATAACTGAGAGTAATATTGGAGCTAAAATCAAACAGTTTTTTAAGAATTCAAATGCCTTCATGCATTCATTGTTGAAAACAAAAGGGACATATTGGCACAATAAATGACAAAGATGCTTGGTTATTTTACTGAAGTCCTTAATGAACATACATAAAATCCAAAGATGTCCCGAAAACTTCGATCTGTTAATGCTTTGGGAGGTGGTAAATGTGCAATTAAATCAATTTTTGCTCTGTCTACCTCAATGCCATTGTGGGAGACAACATGGCCAAGGACAATGCCCTGGGTGACCATGAAATGGCTCTTCTCCCAGCTCAAAACTAGATTGGTTTCTTCCCATCTCTGTAACACCAATTTAAGATGATGTAAACACTGGGCAAAACTATCTCCATAGATTGAAAAATCATCCATAAAAATCTCCATAAATTGGTCAATCATATCAGAGAAAATGGAGTACATGCATCTTTGAAAGGTAGAGCATTACAAAGACCAAAAGGCATTCTCCTATAGGCAAAAGTGCCAAAAGGGCAAGTGAATGTGGTCTTTTCCTGATCTTGTGGGTACACAGAAATCTGGTTGTAATCAGAGTAACCATCAAGAAAACAGTAATAAGCTTTTCCTGCTAGCTTATCTAAAATTTGCTCAATGAATGGGAGAGGGAAATGGTCTTTTCTAGTCATTGAATTTAATTTTCTGTAATCAATACAGACCCTCCAACCAGTTGTTTGTCTGGTTGACATAAGCTCACCAGAATCTGAGGTTACAACAGTGATCCCAGATTTCTTAGGTACCACCTGTGTAGGTGCCACCCAAGCTGAATCTGAAATGGGGTAAATGACCCCTGCATCCAACAACTTAACAACCTCTTTCATGACCACTTCTTGCATATGAGGGTTCAACCTCCTTTGCATTTCCCTAGAAGGCTTTGCATCTTCTTCCAAATGGATTTTATGCATTCAAACAAATGGATGATTCCTCCTAAATCAAAGAATAGTCCACCAATTGCCCTTTCTATGTTGTTGTAAAACAATCAACAGCTCTTCCTCCTGCTCCTTTGTGAGGGAGGAAGAAATAATTGCAGGCAATGATTTATGGTCTCCTAAAACACATATTCCTAAATCGTTTGAGAAAAGAAGGTACAAAGGACCTTAGTTTGTGGAAGGGGAAGAATAGCAGTTTCCAAGAAGAGAAACTTGCTGATTGATTATGAGTTCCTTGCACAACATTTATTTCCTCAGAATTTGAGATACAAACTGTTTCTTCCTTGGAATTTCCCCAAGCATCTTTAGAATTTGTGGTTAAATCTTCACAGTGCAAAAACTGTTGTAAAGTCCCTTCCACCAGTTCATCCAATAGATCAACATGAAAACATTCCTCAGTCTGAATTGAGGTCAGGTGGATCGCATTATAAACATTTAATTTCACCTTCATATTTCCAAAAGAGACTTCCATAATACTGCACTGCATTGAATGCAAGCATTTGTCAGAGCTGTGAATGGTCTTCCCAAAATGACAGGGATGGATGTTTTACTTTTTGTAGGTTCCATGTCCAAAACTAGAAAATCAGCAGCATAGAAAAATTTATCTACTCCCACCAATACATCCTCAATCATCCCAATTGGCTTTCTTTCAGATCTGTCTACTAGTTGTAACACCACATGAGTGGGTTTTAATTCTCCCAAACCTAGTTTCTCATATACAGAATATGGAAGCAGGTTGACACTAGCACCCAAATCTAATAAAGCCTTTTCAATGGTATGTTCCCCAATAATGCAAGGGATTGTGGGGATTTCAGGATCTTGAAGTTTAGGAGGTGTGGTAATAGACAACACCTGATTAACTCTTTCCACAGCAAAGACCTTCTTGGATAACTATATCCTAGACTGTCTTTTGTGAGTGCAAATATCTTTCAAAAATTTTGCATATGCTGGAATTTATTTGATTGCATCAAGCAAAGGTAGATTTATCTTGACTTGCTTGAAAGTCTCCATCATTTCATCTACTTTTGTGTTCCCTTTATCAAAAGGGGATACAGATTTCATGGCATGAGGAAATGGTAAATGAGGAACTAGTCCTTCATTTACAGCTTTAGAAGCATTATCAGAATCTTTTTGATTTTTTTGTTTTTCATTTTTTTGATTTTTCTGAGGTACATCAGCACCCCCACTGCTAACATTATGCTGCTCCTGCTGCATATCTTTATCATTTTCCTCACTTTTTTCTTCTTCAGTACCCACTTTGTTATTTATAATTCTTCCACTTCTCAAAGTTGTGACAGTTTTTACTTCTTCATATGAAATAGAAGCCTCTCCAACCATGAACTGTCCTTTGGGATTGTTCAAAGGTTGGCTGGGTAACTTTCCTTCCTCTCTTTTGGCCAAAGTATTTGAAAGTTGACCCAATGTTTCTTCAATCTTCTTTATGCTCTGACTGTGAAAGTTCACAGTCTGAGTTAAAGATCCTAAATTTTGGAGTGAATTTAGGACTTGATCTTCAAAAGAAGGGGACCTGGAAGGGACTTGAACTAGAGCAGATTGTTGTACAGGTTGTTGTGGAATGGGCTGCTGAAAATTTGGCTTGGCATAAAAATTCTGCTGATAAGGCTGAGCAGTTTTGAAAGGCATTTGGTTCTTTGGTTGCTGCTGCTGTTGTGATTGATAATTCCCCTGGCTCCACCTCAAATTGGGGTGCCCTCTCCATGGATATTCATTTGGCTGCATCTGTCCAAATGATTGGGCAGCATGAGCTTGTTCCACCACTAGATCTGAGAACTGTGGTGCAGCGGGACATTGGTCAAGTGAATGAGTAGGGGACTGACATATCAGACATGCCTCCTCTACTCTTGCAACCATTGGATTTTTAAGTGAGTTCATCAATCTATCAAACTTTGTGGTTAAATTATCCATCTTTCTTTCCAACTCATTCACCTCATAAATCTTTCCTTTGGTGGTTTGCTGATTGTTCAACCTAGCAAGATTCTCAATATCTCTTGACAAAGATTCCTGTTGAGTTGAGTTTTCACCAATTACTTCAAATAAGTCCCAAACCTCCTCAACTGTTTTTTGCAAGTAAGTGCCTCCACAGGAAGCATCTACAATATTCTTGGCTTTTTGATCAATTCCTTCATAGAAGCTTTAAACAAGCTGCCATCGGGGAATTTGATGATGAGGACATTGCCTTAAAAGTTCCTTAAACCTTTCCCATGCTTCATGGAAAGTTTCAGTTGAGTTTTGTGAGAAGGAAATAATACTTTATCTCAATTGGCTTATTTTAGACATAGGGAAGTATTTGGCTAAAAATTGACACTGCAAATCATTCAAAGAAGTGATACTATTTGGTGCTAACATAGACAACCATGCTCTAGCTTTGTCCTTTAATGAAAAAGGAAAGAGCCTAAGCTTGGTTGCCTCTGGACCAAGTCCAGCTATGTTGAATGTGCTGCAAAGAGACAAGAATTCATCCACATGTTTGTATGGATCTTCCTTACTCAACCCATGGAAGGAAGGAAGCATTTGGATAGTTGATGATTTGATCTCATAATTTCCTTCAACAGTAGGAAATTGAAAGCAAAAGGGAGAATTATAAGCACCAGGTTATAATTCTGTGTTGTTTGTCTGGTTCGTCATAGCCTTTCAACTTCTAAATTTAGAGGGACAATCTCAGGGCTGAGAGTCCTCCTACCAAACATACAACACAGAATAGAGAATAAGATTATGTGTTGGTTATTCTAAGTGTGCATGATTTATTTGTGTTTTGAAAACAGATTTGCAACTGCTAAGTTATACTGAATCTGGAACATTAAAAAGAGTAAAGAAATATCAGCACAGAGAGAACTGAATTAGCCTGCAAGATCAGGGCCAATTGTAGCAAGTTTTAAATGTAAGTCAGTAAAAGATCGTCCACAGAGAATTTGTTTAAAATGCAAGATAAACCTCCAGATCTGAGCTACCAGATCTGGCCTCTTTTCCTATCTACAAAGCACATAAGATGGGAGGTTGAATTTGTCACATTAACTAAATGATAAAAGTAAAAGTTAAACTAAATGATCCAGATCTGAGTTGGGGGAATTTTGATGTAAACTTATAAAAAATGGAGAAATAATATCTAACTTTGATTTGGTCTTTGAAACAAAATGAGAATGACTGCAGATCAAATGAGAGATGATCCAATCTTCATCTAGCTACAAGCACAGATGTAAGAGAAATAAATCTAACTCAAGGATTAGATTTAGGCTTATGGCTATGGTCTGTCCACTTCAATGGCCACAGACCATTCAATAGTCTTTAATCTAAATGCTTAATTTAGAACAAGAAATATCACTACAAATGTTGTGAGAGATTAGGTTACAAACACTAATTCCCATAGGGTTAATTAATCAAGGGAAATTGCATGAAAAACAATAAATCTAAAGGAGTCTAGTGCAATAAGGAGATCAGAGGGAACCCTTAACACGAATCTAATTGAGAATGTACGGTTTATAGCAACCTTTTCAAATTTACCATTACAATTACAGAGCACAGCTTAAACAAGCTCTCAGATTTGTAGTCTTGAATACAATTCTCTTTTGAATTACAGAGGTATCTCACAACTCTCAATTGCAAGTAAAAGTTAGGCTATTACAGGGATTTCAGACAAACTAGCTGATTTGGAAATGGGGGAATAGGAATGAAACTCAAAATCTGGATCCCCAAATTGGGCAAATGGTTCATCTATTTAGTCTAGCTCAGATGCGTATCGACCAATCAGAAGTGCTCAGATCTGTATCAACCAATGGTAGTCGAGTACAAGGATCCAGATCTGTTCTGGCCAATCAGAATTGCTTGATCTGGTTTAGCTAATCAGGCGACATAAGCATCAATTCTGTTATGCAATTTGAAAATCTGTTAGAGCTTCTAAAAGTTCCCGCCAAGTGATTTCATCTTCGGGTGCTCACATGGGGTGGAATATGCCTTCGCTTCGTGCTTAGAATCTTTTGTAATGTCCCTAGGTTCTTAAATGCATTGGGACGCATGAAAAAGATTACTGAATTACCCTTGCAAAAGCTAGGAATCTCCAGAATAACATTTCGCATAGTTTAGGGAACTTTTCGTAAGGTACTGTGACTCCTGAAGCTCTTTTCACAAAGTTCAGGTTCTGTTCGCAAGGAGTTCTCTTCTTTTTGAATAGGTCAATCATCCTTTCAAAGAGCTCAGGTGCTCTGCGAAAACTAAGCCTGGAGCTTTTAGTTCTTTTCGTAGAGTTCAGGTTCTTTTCGAAATGTTCAGATTCTTTTCGAAAAGCACTCTGTAGTGCATTTTTCTGTTCGTATTGCTCCACATTTCTTTTCTGGGTTGAGACTAGGTCTTTGCCTATTCAGTTCAGTCATTTTGAAAGCTAGTGAGGTTGTCCCTTCTCTTTCTTCCTTTGGATCGACAGGGATTATCATCATTGTGGCACTTTTAGGCTGCTTTCATGGTTAAGCCTGTCTTTATTGTTAGCTGTAACACAAGCACTTAAAACACTTATTTAGTTCTCTCAAGGGTCTATCAAGGCCTAGGTTAAAGGGTGGAGAATGGTATTTTTTGGTTCTCAACATTATGCACAGCAAACCTTCAGAATTCCTTTTAAAGTAGATTCCCCTCTTCCAAATGGATATGAATAACTGCACAGATATAAACTATAGAATAGTTTAGCACTGATGTAAAAATAAAAATGAAAACTTAGGTCTACATATTTTAAAACAAATTCTCCGGCAACGGCGCCAAAAACTTGTTGGTCTTCTGAGTGTGCATGATTTATTTGTGTTTTGAAAACAGGTTTGCAAATGCTAAGTTATACTGAATCTGGGAAAAAAAATAAAGAAATATCAACACAGAGAGAAGTGAATTAGCCTGCAAGTTCTGGGCCATTTGTAGCAAGTTTTAAATGTAAGTGAGTAAAGATTGTCCACAGAGAATTTGTTTAAAATGCAAGATAAACCTCTAGATCTGAGCTACCAGATCTGGCCTCTTATCCTATCTACAGAGCACATAAGATGGGAGGTTGAATTTGTCACATTAACTAAATGATAAAAGTAAAAGTTAAACTAAATGATCCAGATCTGAGTTGGGGGAATTTTGATGTAAATTTATAAAAATGGAGAAATAATATCTAACTTTGATTTGGTCCTTGAAACACAATGAGAATGACTACAGGTCAAATGAGAGATGATCCAATCTTCATCTGGCTACAAGCATAGATGCAAGAGAAATAAATCTAACTCAAGGATTAAATTTAGGCTTATGGTTATGGTCTGTCCACTTCAATGGCTGCATCATCCAATAGTCTTTAATCTAAACCCTTAATTCAGAACAAGAAATATCACTACAAATGCTGTGAGAGATTAGGTTACAAACACTAATTCCCACAGGGTTAATGAATCAAGAGAAATTGCATGAAAAATAGTAAATCTAAAGGAGTCTAGTGCAATAAGGAGATCAAAGGGAACCCTTAACACGAATCCAATTGAGAACGTACGGTTTACAACAACCTTTTCAAATTCACATTTACAATTACAAAGCACAACTTAAACAGCTCTCAGATTTGTAGTCTTGAATACAATCCTCTTTTGAATTACAGAGATATCTCACAGCTCTCAATTGCAAGTAAAAGTTATGCTATTACAAGGTTTCAGACAGGCAAGCTGATCTAGAAATGGGGGAATAGGAATGAAACTCAAAATCTGGATGCCCCAAATTGGGCAAATGGTTCATCTATTTATAGTTTTCCCCAGGTCTAGCTCAGATGCATATCGACCAATCAGAAGTGCTTAGATCTGTATCAACCAATGGTAGTCGAGCACAAGGATACAGATCTGTTCTGGCAATCAGAATTGCTTGATCTGGTTCAGCCAATCAGGCGACATAAGCATCAATTCTGTTATGCAATTTGAAAATCTGTTAGAGCTTCTAGAAGTTCCCGCCAAGTGATTTCATCTTCGGGTGCTCACATGGGGTGGAATATGCCTTCGCTTCGTGCTTAGAATCTTCTGGAATGTCCCTAGGTTTTTAAATGCATTGGGATGCATGAAAAAGATTCCTGCATTACCCTTGCCCAAGCTAGGAATCTCCGGAGTAACATTTCGCATAGTTTAGGAACTTTTCGCAAGAATCGGACTCGCTCTTTTTGCAAAGTTCAGGTTCTGTTCGCAAGGAGTTCTCTTCTTTTCGAATAGGTCAATCATCCTTTCGAAGAGTTCAGGTGCTCTTCGAAAACTAAGCCTGGAGCTTTTAGTTCTTTTCGCAGAGTTCAGGTTCTTTTTGAAATGTTCAGATTCTTTTCGAAAAGCACACTGTAGTGCATTTTTCAGTTCGAATTGCTCCACATTTCTTTTCTAGGTTGAGACTAGGTCTTTGCTTCTTCAGTTCAGGCATTTTGAGAGAAAGTGAGGTTGTCCCTTCTCTTTCTTCCTTTGTGTCGACATGGATTATCATCTTTTTGGCACTTTGAGGCTGCTTTCATGGTTAAGCCTGTCTTTATTGTTAGTTGTAACACAAGCACTTAAAACACTTATTTAGTTCTGTCAAGGGTCTATCAAGGCCCAGGTTAAAGGGTGGAAAATGGTATTTTCTAGTTCTCAACAAGCGAGTGCATGGAAGGTGGGATCAACCTACACTGGATTATATATTTTCTTTTCTTTTCTTTTTTTTGCATGTATCCTTAGGCGAATCAACTTGCCACATTGGCGCACCTTAGGGACGTGTGCATTCAGGTGATGGGTCCTTGGTTTGCCTGCCGGATTTGGCCTGAGGTGTCCCTATGTAAAACAGGGTTCGAGACCTTTTCGGGCGAACCCGACCATTCCAAATTGATATAACGCAGTTCTCAGAGTGGGGCAAATAGGCGTTACGACACTCTTTTGAGAACTAGTGTTGCTTTTTTGCAATTCCTTTTCTTTCTTTCTTTTCTTTTTCATTTTTTTATTTGGGATCTTATGATTTTATAGAGCACTCAACGGGTGCTTACGGATCTAGATCCGTTTATTGTGGCACGGTCACTTTGGGCCAGTCGAAGAGAGCTCGAAGGGCCATTTGGGGATGCGTGCACCATTGCTTGATGGTACGTGGACTCCTAACGGGGACCGGGTCGGGGTCCATAGCATAAGGGATCCGTCGGGCCTCAAAGCCAAAGAGAATGGTCGGGCAGTTTTAAAACTGCCATTTCTGGTCGGGCGTATATACGCCTGACCAAAATATAGCAAAAAACGGTCGGGCGTATATATTATATACGCCTGACCAAAATTGGCAGTTTTTAAAACTGTCCGAGCCCGAGCACAAAAGGGACCCCCTCTCTTTCCAACTCTACCTTCTTCCCTCCTTTTTCTCTAGTCCGGGAAAGCCCCTTAGGGTTTTGACATTCGATTCTTTTCTTGAGTTCTATTACCGGGGGTTGCGGGTGCCGATTTTGGATCTATTTCTTCTCCCGTTGAAGGTAATCGGTCTTTCCTTTGAATTTTTGATAATGTTGTGTTGTTTATTTATTATTTTTGGTATTTTTTTCTGGATGTTCCTTCTTCCTTTTGATTGTTTGTTTTTTTTTATGATGCTTTTCCCTTTTTTTTTTGTTATTTTCTATTATGTGATGGTTCTTTTTTTTTTGTTTTTTTTGTATATGTGATGCTCTTTTTTTTTTGTTATTTTTTTTGTATATGTGATTCCCTTTTTTGGTTGTTTTCTAATATGTGATGCTTCCCTCTTTTTGTGTGTTTTTTCTTTTCGTATATGATGCTCTCCCTTTTTTTTTTTTTTTTTGTATATGTGATGCTTTTCCTTTCTTTTCTTCTTTTTTTTTTTCTCTTCTCTTTTTTTTTGTATATGTGATGCCCTTTTTTGGTTGTTTTCTAATATGTGATGCTTCCCTCTTTTTGTTTGTTTTTTTTTTTTTTTTTATATTATGTAATGCTTGTTTTTTTTTTTATTATATATATATTTTATATATATATATGATGCCCCTCCCCCCCTTTTTTTTTGTGATGCTTCTTTTTGTTGTTTTGTTGTTTCTTTCTCTTCTTCTTCATTTTATCTTTTTTTTTTAATTATGTAATGCTTGTTTTTTTTCTTTTATGTATGTGATGCCCCCCCTTTTTTTCTTTTATTATATGTGATGTCTCTCTCTCTCTTTTTTTTTATTATATATTTTAGATATATATATATATATATGATGCCTCTCCCTCTTTTTTCTGTAATGCTTCTTTTTGTTGTTTTGTTGTTTCTTTCTCTTCTTCTTCATCAATTTTTTTTTTTTCATATGCAATGCTTGTTTTTCTCTTTTTTTTTTGTTATGTGTGATGCCCCCCTTCTTTTTTTTTATGTGATGTTGGTTTTTTTTCTCTTCTTTTTTTCTTCATTATTCATCACCATTCATTCTTCATTCATTCTTCATTCATCCCTTTCTTTCTTTTTTTTGTTGATGGATCAGTGCATATTTTGTGTTATTCTCTCTTTTTTTATTTTTTTAGCAGCTCCTTTTTATACTAATGTGTTCCATAGTTTTAGATGTCCGGTGACGAAGCGCAAGGTCAACAGGAGGGGCCCGAGATGGCCTACGGTCCTCACGGGGAATAGTTCATTGTTTCACAGCGTTCATCTCAGCCTTGGTATGAAATGCAAGGTGAGGCCACTTGTACTGGCCTCCTGCATTGTCAGCATACCCACATGTCCAACTTTGGGATCGCTGGTCAGGTAAAAAGATGAGCCCCCTTTTTCTTTCATTTTCCGTTGATGCCTTCATTATACCACCTTGTCCCTATTTGACTGATGCCTTTTGCTTCCAGCCCCCACCACACATTATGTTCCGGGGTGGTTGGTTTGACCTCCAGCGCCTCATACTTTATCTCCCCCAGGTGGTGAAGGACCTGCTCGCCCAGGCTGGTTTTGGGGACTTCATTTCATGCCCCACTGTGAGGGGTGACACGGCCTATCTGATTGCCCTGATAGAGCATTTTCGCACCGAGACTATGACATTTCACATGGCCATGGCTGAGATGGCCCTCACGCTTGCAGACTGGTCCATGATCACTGGGGTTCGTGTTGGAGGGGTGCCGGTGATACCTGTTCGAACGCCTGATAGGGAGGAGGTGACTCGGCTGATAGGGGCCAACCCGACCTCTGGGAATGTTTGTGGCTTCGAAGTCAAGTTATCTGGGCTGGTCGGTTTGTTTGAGCCTCACAAGCTAGTGGACCTGGGCCAACCTGATGCGGCCATTTACCTCGAGCCAGAGCGTGCATTAATGTTGGCTCGCATTTCTCTGTTGTTCCTCCTGGGCAAGACTCTCCTCTTAAACACCAACGGAGGGCGGGTCTCGTTGTCCCTACTCAGTCTTATGGAGAACTGGGACACCGTACATTGGCTCGATTGGGGAGGTGCTGGCTATGCAGTGCTCATGTCTAGCTTGGTGCGAGCCGTTCTTGGGGATTCTAGTTCATTTGTGGGCTTCTGGCCCGCACTTGAGGTAATTTATCCTTTGGTCCCAATTCGTCCCCCCCCTTCTCTTTTTTTACATATTTGTTTATATCTGTTTGCTTTCTCAGGTGTGGGGGTATCTGCATATCCAACCCGGTCACCCTTTGCTTCTCTCCGAAGTCCCCACATTCCCCCTTATGAGCAATTGGCATGAAAACCGTCGTCGGGACGTGGGTATGAAGCACTTATAGTTAGGGTTGCGCTCTCAGTTCGATCTGCTGATCCCAGAGCAGGTACAACACTTTCTCTCTTTGTAATATTTGATAGCTCTTTTGTGTTGTGGGTTCTGACCAAATGTATAAATCCCTTCTCTTTTGTTGAGCAGGTCATCCCTGATCCCTACGTTGGATCCCCCTTCTGGAACCTGGTCGTAGTGGGCCCCTCTCGCCTTTTGTTAGATCGGTACATTGTTTTCTTCTATGGGTCCTGGGCTAGGGCCTATTACTTAGGGGAGAGGGTGGTTCATCAGTATCGACTTCTCTTTGCCGTGCCCCAAGCTCCTCCAGATGATGTACTACCTCCCGAAGGTTCTATCGAGATGCTCACTGCTCGCTTTCTCCACCACGGGGTCCCTATTGATGATCTTCTCTTTCCCTGGGGATATCAGATGTGGTATGAGTCTCTGCCCTATCGTTCCCTGCTGCCCCGATTCGTGCCCGGCGCTAACTTTTTGGCTTTTGGTGGTCCGCACTCTCAAGTAATGTTCTTTCCCCTTTCTATTAGCAACCTTCCATATCACTACCTTAATTGCCCTACTTTTTGAACAAAGACTATTTCTCTCTATAGTTTGGCCAGGGTGATGATTCAGATGAGGGGGATGAGGAATTGTTCTGGTGAGGCCATGGACCTTCTGGACCCTTCTCGGTGTTGGTTAGCCCACTACAACCGAGGTCCAGGGGACCTTTAAGCACTTGGATGATGCCTTTCTGTCGCGTATGTGTGCCGATGTGGCTGAGAAGGCACATATATCCACTGAAGCTATCCGGATTCCACCCCCTGAGCTAATCCCTGGGGTAATCTCTCCCTTGTTACCTTGCCCGTCTATTTCCTTGGATTATACTTGATGGCCTGTGTGACTGATACCTCTCTTTTTATCTTTTTTGCTGCAGGATTATGAGTCGGCGGTAAACCAAGCCGAATAATACCGTAGCATTGCTAGTCTTAGGGAGGTCGAGGTGGTGAGTGAATGTTGACCGTATTTACTTTCTGCTTGTTTCCCTAACTCATATTTACTTTCTGCTTGTTTCCCTAACTGATGGCCCTTCATTTGCTTATGCAGCGTGCTCGTGAGAAGGAGTCGCACTCTCTGCTTGGCCGCATCTCTCAGGCGCGAAATCGGGTGGGGAAGACCCGTATCTTTCAAAGCGCGACCTGATGCCGGAAGAAGTCCAAGGGGGCCGCCCAGGACTATTTTTTTTTTCCTGAAAATTTGGAACATTGAAGTAGTTTAGGTTTTTAGAATATTTGGGGGATATGTAATAATTCTCTTTGGATTTTTGTTTTGGATGGTCTTACAACTTTTAAGGTTTATGTGAATGCTCCGTTTAATTATTCCTCTGCCTCTCATGATGATGTTCTTTTTGTTTTTTTGTTTTCTTGCACGAAGCGGGCCAGAGCCCCTTCCAATGATGGGGGGGGAGCTCACGAGTGACCACCCACATATGTCCCAGGGGTGCCACGTCATCATCCGGAGCGTGCTCTAGGCTGCCCCGAGATAAAAAAAGTAGGCTAGAAGCCTCTCTCTTGTGAAGTAAAAGAATGGGATGATGTGAGGGGGCTACACTTCCTGCCCTTGGCGTATATATTATATACGCCTGCAAAAAATGTTCAGATTTTGTATATATATATATACATACGTCGCAAATGTTCATATTACCTGGCGTATATAATATATACCGGCTAAAATTTGAATTTTGGTGGCGTATATATATATATCTATAACGATGCCCGATGGGTTCCTTATAATCCGCGCCCAGCCCTCTTTGTCGTACTGTTCACTCGGGCTTTGCCTTTTTGCCCCTCCTTTTCTTTCTTTTCTATTTTTTTTTCTTTTTCTTTGATAAGCGGGTCCATTGCCCTACATTGACTGAGCTTTATATAAGACATCTTTGTACGTCTATGGACCCGCTTCCCGGCCCAAATTTTCATACAGGGGACGGGGTTAGTGTACTTCCCTGTTTCGACTCGGGGCCCAGTTATTTATAAAAGTGGTGCGCTAGCTTGGCTGAGGGCGAGCTCGCTGCTCTGGATCACCTCGGGTTATCCCGTCTTTCCTCTCTCCTTACTGTTTCTTTGTTGCCCGACCTCCTCAAGGCGGCTTTAGCGTCATGGGACCATAGGGCTCATGTCTTTAGATTCGGGTCCAGGGAGCTCACCCCAACCTTGGAGGAGCTAGCCTCTATCACTAGCTTGAGAATGCATCGGGGGCTTGCCAAAGTGGTGCCCAAACCGGGGTATGCAAAGGCAGTCTACGCGGTTCCTGGTTTGAAGAAGGGTGGGTATGAGAAGGGCTTCGCCGGCGGGCCCACTAGGTGCTCGGTGAAATTCCTGAAAGAGCTTTTTGGCGACTCGAGTCTTCGAAAGTTGTCGGTCCGAGATCCTTTCAATGTGAAGGCCTTTGCCCTTTATTTGCTATCGAAAGTTCTCTTCTTTACTGGGGGCGAGATATTTTCCCTCGGGTTATGCAACGTTTTGACCGAATTACAGGGAGGCCGCTCGTTGGTGCACCTAGTCTTGGCTGAGATGTATTGGGGCCTGGACGCCTCGGCTTGGGATTCTTCACGGGAGTCCACTCCTCATTCAGATTTGGCTAGGGGAGCATTTGGCTATCATGGGGCCTATATCGAGATTCTGCTTGGTAAGAGGGGATGTGGCCCGGGGCTTGCTGACACGCTACTCGAGGCTGCCCCATGGGAGTATCAAAGAACTGAGTCTATGACTATCTGAGGCGGAGCCAGTCTGGTAGCTTCCCTGGTTGGACGGCACCTTTTTGATTATCCGCTCTCGAGATTGTGAGGGCATCACACTTTTAGGGTTGACTGGTAGTACTTACTGTTTCCCATCTCGGGTGCTTCGTCAATTCGGATATACCCAACATGTGCCGTGCACTGTGAAGCCGCCCTTGTGTTCCTTGATATTCTCTCAGGGTTCTCTTAGTGACATAGATTGCATAGCAGCACTCTGGGAGACCCGCCAATAAGCGCATATGTGTAGCTTGACTGAAGGAGGTGCCCTCTCTTTCAATTACGAGGTTTGGTTGGCATCTGAGAGCTTACCTGCTCCTAACCCGATTTCGGTAGATGCGATAGAGACGGGGCCTTGGCCATTCAAGGAGACGGTGCTCCGAACTAGAATGGAGTCTCTTTTTACAGAGAAGCTGGCTTTGACTGAGACCTTGGGGAAGGAGAGGGCCAGAGCCGAGATGGCGGAGGTGAGAGCTACTACGGCCGAGAGCGAATTTCTTCGGTTGATTGGGCTTTTGGCTGAGTCTCGCAGTGCAGCTGACGCTTCGCAGAGGCGGCAGAAGAGTCTTCATGGTAGGTGGTTGACCGATCGAATTGCCCGTGAGAACTCTCTTCTTGCAGAGATCAGTGCTTTGAAGCGTCGTTCCTGCCCTTGACCTGTTCCTGCACATACCATAGATCATATACACAAAGGGGGGGGCTAATGCCCCTTAACAGAGATCTACTTCCTTTTTTAGGTTGTTTCTTTTTGTTTGTTGTTTTTTTTATATATATATACCTTAAAGATGGCAGAAGATAGAAAGGGTGTCATGTTATCTTTTTGGGACGTGACACTTCATACATGATACTCGTAAGAAAAGCAATGAAATCTGCTATATACATACATCTATTTTTTTGGTGTTCGAATTTTCTTCCATACGTCTCGCAACGTAGGGTTTTTATTATGGAAAAGGAAAACCTATTATCTTTTTTTCAAATTTTTCTCCTACACAGGGTGAGGCTTCTTATGGGAAAGGAAAATATATTATCTTTTTGAAATTCTCTCCCTTTTGCGATGTCAGTATTTTCAAGGCCAACCAGCGGGTCCTCTTTTTGAGCATGGTCGAAACCCGTTTAGGAGTTTCCGGTGCTTCATTTTAAATGTGGAGAGGTCAGCTCCCCCGAGATTGATTGGTCTTATGGCCTTACCTTTGGTCATACGTCGGACAACGCGGTAGAGACGACATGCTTGATTAGGATCCGATCTAATTTTAACATGAGCGGCCCCACAAAAATAGGGAAGGGGGTCAAGGAGTCCAAACTAAAAAGGTGAGCCAGAACAGATCCTCTCCTAATCTCTCTTTCTTGATGTTTTTTGCTCATAGCGCCCAAGACGGGTTTTCGCCATGCCTGTCATCCCTATTTTTACCTGTAGTGCCCTTTCGAGTTTTCACTAAGTCCATGGGTTCGCTCTTTTACCCCAAGTGCCTTTTCAGGTTTTCACCTGGTCCGCGTGAGTTCGCTGTTTTTACCCATGGTGCCCTTGCAGGTTTTCACCACGTCCATCTTGCTTTGGACTCAAACTAATTTTCTCTCTTTTTTTTTCTTTTTCTCTTTTAAGTTCTTTTTTTTTTTTTTAGAACCAGAAAGCCACGGCATGGACAAAGATTCCGTCATAACCGGCTGGATGGGATTCTGGTGTCGTCTCATGACTCGGCTCATGTTAACTTAATAGATATTATGACTGCTTGCGAACCTACAAAGAGGGCTTCCTTCAGGGTGTAGCTTGGCCATGGGTATGGTTAGGATTTGAAGGTATGCTGGGTTAAGAGGGTTTTCTTGATGCGGCTTTAGTTTTCCCAAAATTCTTTCTTACTCGGGGGTTTCTACTGTACATGCCTCGTGATTCTTCTACACACCTCTTTTTGCTGTTCTCTTTTCATTCTAGGCAATCTCTTTTTGAGGTTTTATTTTTTTTTTAATTTTTGGGATTTTGATGGTAACTCTATACACATGCATCTTTTCTCTCTCTTTCTTTTGGGATGGGTTTATTGAAAGAAAGGCCCAGGCTTAAATGGGGTAGCAAAGGGTATCATCATTTTTAGGGATGCTTTTGGGCTACTGTGCTTGGAACGATGGCCTCTTTTGGATGATTCTTAAGCAGTCACGTATCTATTTCATCAATACTTACCTTATCGTGATAGACTAAGAGTAGAACCGTCGGACGTATCTAGCGTTGAAGGGCTCAGGAAGGTGTTCTCCATCCATGGTGGCGAGGCGGATGGCGTATCCCGGCAGCACTTCTCGAATGACGTATGGTCCTTCCCAGTTCGGCTTAAACTATCCTCTTGGATCGGCGTGGAGGGATGGAAAGATCTTCTTTAGCACAGTGTCTCCTACCTTTAGATCTCGATTGCCGACATGTTTATTATAAGAGCGTGCGATTCTCCCCTGGTAAACTTGAGTGTGCCAAAAGGCTAGGAGTCTCTTCTCGTCCAATAAGTTCAGCTGATCAAAGCGTGATCTCTCTTTCTCTGCTACGGGTAAGCCTGATTCCATGAGGATTCGGAGTGAGGGTACTTCAACCTCCACTAGGAGAACGGCCTCGGTTCCATACACAAGGGAGAATGGTGTTGCCCTTGTAGCGGTATGAAATGACGTTCTATAGGCCCAAAGTGCAAAGGGTAATTGCTCACTCCAATCTCTATAAGTGACTACCATCTTCTCGAGAATGCGGATCAGAGTTTTGTTGGCTGCCTTTACGGATCCATTCGTCTGAGGCCTATATGGGGATGATCGATGATGCTTGATCTTGTATTACTCGCAGAAGTCTCGGATGTGCTTATTTGCAAAGTTCGTGCCATTGTCTGTTATGATATCCTTGGGTACTCCAATTCGGCACACAATATTATTTTTGAGAAACTTCTTGATGTGACTGGCAGTGATGTTGGCATATGATGCCACTTCTACCCACTTGGTGAAGTATTCAATCGCGAGAAGGATGAACCGATGTCCGTTCGATGCTTTTGGATTAATCATTCTGACAAAGTCAAGGCCCCAGGTAGCAAATGGCCAAGGAGTGGTCATGCAGTGAAGATCAATGGCAGGAGTGTGTATCAGACTGGAGTGTTCCTGACAGTTGTAGCATTTTTTAACGTGTTTGCAGCAATCTGATTCCATGGTGGTCCAAAAGTATCCCTGCCGTATGATTTTCTTAGTGAGCATGTGACTGCTGACGTGGGCTCCGCACACTCCCTCATGGATTTCTTTCATAAGGTTGACTGCTTCAGTTTCAGTGAGGCACTTGAGTAAGATGTTATTGTATGATCACTTGTGGAGGCATTCCCCACAAATGACGTAACCTGCCACTAAACGTTGAATGGTTCGTCGGTTTGTTTTGGATGTACCCTCTGGGAAAGTTAAGGTCTCGAGGAAATTCTTGATATCTGAGAATCAAGGTGGCTCATCATCAGGCTTTGTAGGTTCCTCAATCTGGAGGCAGAAGGCCGGCTCATTCCTCTGCTCGATCATGATCGGCTTCATCTCAACACCATAGGGGATTTCAATCATCGACGCCAAAGTTACTAATGCGTCGGCAAAGCGATTCCTTATCCGGGGGACGTATGAGAAAGTCACATCTTTGAAGCAAACAATTAGATCTTCGAGGTGTTCATGGTAGGGGATCAGTTTCTCATCTTTCGTCTTCAAGTCACCATTTGTCTGACATATGATTAACTATGAATCACCAAAAACTCAAAGGTGAGTTACATTCAGATCAAGGGCTGCCTGTAGACCAGCAGCGCAAGCTTCATATTCAGCCATATTGTTAGTGCAGGGGAAGTTGAGCTTGATAAAGATCGGTACATGGGATCCTTTTGGAAAAATTAGGATGGCACCAACTCCTCGGCCTCCGACATGCGATGCCCCGTAAAAGTGCATTACCCATGATTCTCTTGCTTCTTCTATATCATCTTCCGTCATGAACAGGATATCTTCATATGGGAATTCGGTTCTTAACAGCTCGTAGTCAGGTAAAGGGTTCTCAGTAAGATGATCGGCGAGCGCCTGTCCCTTGATCGATTTCTGAGTGACGTATGTGATGTCGAATTCAGATAACAACAGCTGCCATCGCGCAGTTCGACCGGTGAGAGCAGGTTTGTCGAACAGGTACTTCAAGGGATCCATCTGTGCTAGAAGTAGGATGGCTTAGGACAACAGGTAGTGTTGAAGTCTTTGAGTAGCCCACACGAGCGCTAGGCATGCCTTCTCCAGATGAGAGTAGCGCATCTCATAATCAGTGAACTTCTTGCTCAGGTGGTAGATGGTCTGTTCTCTTCTTCCTGTCTCATCGTGCTGCCCTAACTCACAGCCCATGGAAAACTTCATCGGGGATAGGTACATTATCAGGGGTCTACCAGGTACAAGTGGTACCAATACTGGAGGATTTAGGAGGTAACCCTTGATCTTGTCAAATGTAGCTTGGCAGTCATCATTCCACTCAACTGGTGAATCCTTTCTCAGTAGTTTGAAGATTGGTGCGCATATTGGAGTTAACTGTGTGATGAACCGACTGATATACTGTATTCTGCCTAAAAAGCCTCTAACCTCCTTCTCTCTTGACGGTGGTGGCATTTCAGTGATGGCCTTGAGCTTGGTCGGATCGACTTCGATGCCTCTTCTACTGAGGATAAATCCTAGTAGCTTTCTTGACATAGCACCGAATGCGCACTTCTGGGGATTCAACCGCAGCCTGTACTTTCTCAACCTCTCGAACAACTTCTGAAGGTTTACCAAGTGGTCGTCCCTTTCCGATGATTTAGCAATCATGTCATCAACACACACTTCGATCTCTTGGTGCATCATGTCGTGGAATAGGGCCGTCATTGCTCTTTGGTAGGTTGCCCTAGCGTTCTTGAGCCCAAATGGCATCACCCTGTAGCAGAAGGTTCACCATGGAGTGATGAACGTGGTCTTCTCTCGGTCGGCCTCTGCCATCTTAATCTGATTATAGCCCGAGAACTCGTCCATGAAAGAAAGCATCCCATGCTTAGCAGTGTTATCGACCAGGATATCAATGTGGGGCAATGGAAAGTCATCCTTTGAGCTCGCCTTGTTGAGATTTCAAAAATCAATGCACATTCAAACTTTTCCATCTTTCTTTCGTACGGGGACGATATTGGCCAGCCACTACGAGTACTTGGATACCATGAGGAAACCTGCGTCGTACTGCTTAATGACTTCGTCCTTGACTTTCAACATCCATTCAGGTCGGAGACATCTCAGCTTCTGTTTAACCAGCTTGCAGTCAGGGTAGAGTGGCAACTCATGCTCAACTAGATCGGTATCCAGACCAAGCATGTCTTCATACGACAATGCGAAGATGTCTTGGTATGACTGGAGGAAGTCTATCATACATTTTCTCTCTGCCGGGGACAGCGACATTCCAATTTTGGTGATTCTAGGGACCTCTTCAGTGCCCAAATTGATGTCCTTTGTCTCTTTGATGATCGGGGTAGGGCCATGCTCAAAATTGACAAATTGCTTGAGGAGCTCATGGAAGCTCATTGATTTGACCTTCCTCGTCCAGACTTGCGACTCCTACCTCTTCTCGCATTTCTATAGGGAAGGGATCGGCTTCGCATGGGACGAGTATCATGACATCTTTTTTAATTTTATTAGGAATTTTAAAGGACAATATTTTTGGTATTGGTATTTTTTCTATTTTTATGGTTTTTTACAATTGTTAGCCCCTAGCGAGGTGGATCTTTATATATACAGGGTAGAGTGTCCCAAAGGCTAACCTCACTTCTTACAGGTTATTTTTTTTTTAAGAGTCGGTGCCGTATTCACAGCATTTGGTGGCTCCCAGGAGTTAGGGCAATGATGCCCAGTTACTTACCTGCGAGGCTTGGCCTTTACCCTTTCGGTTGGAAACAACATCAGTAGGCTCTTGCAGTTCCCCCTCAGCATGTTTATGGAGGGATCCTCTGGGACCCTGTCTTTGAAGGTTAGGGTGGGCCCGGAGTGGCTAGTGCTAGAGTGATGGGTGGGCCCGGGGATTTCTTCCTCAAATAGGGAGAGGGCTGTCAAGTCCACCTCAAGGTCCAAGGGGATGATGTATGAGTTAGTGGGGTGGGCGGAAGTAAGCTTGTGTGGGGTTACCCTTCTCTCCCCATTCAGATCAATCTTTACTATCCCGGCGCTTACAAAGGTTTGACAGATGTGGGGTCGGGTGGGAGTTTCTTCTTCCAGGTTGATTCCTCTGGCCCTGGCGGCTGCTGCGGCTCTCATCTTTTCTTTGGCCTCTCTGACCTCTTCTTCATCGGGCTTGTAGCCTAGGACAAATCTGGTTTGTTGCCCCTTAGGCCTGATAGGGTCTCTTCTTCCTTGAAGGCGCGGGCCCAAACCTTTCCCCTTTTGGCGGCCCCATTTGTGGAGCATGAGCACTGCCGCGTCCATTCCTACCCTAGTATTGGTAGGGGTTTTCGCAGGTGACTCAAGGGTGACAGCTGAAAAGTCATACTCAGATCGATGGAAATCAGTGTCATCTGTTGTGTGCGGCATGTCAGGCACTTTCGGATTTTCAATGTGCAGAGCGCTCCGCTCCCTGTCTTCTCTGCTCTCAACTACGATGGTGACGAATCTTCTGCCTGAGATGAATCAAAGTTTTTGGTGTAGAGTTGATGGTATTGCCCCGATCTCATGCAGCCACGGCCGGCCCAATAGTAGATTAAATGTAGACTTGATGTCCATCACTTGGAAGGGGACAGTGAAGGTTTGCAGCCTGATGATCAGGTCGAGGTCTACTTCTCCTATGATTTCTCTCTGGGTGCTATCGATTCCCCTAACACTGGTTATTGATGGCTGGAAGGTGTTGGGGTTCGCACTGATTTTGATTGTCGTCCTTAGAGGACATACATTCAATGCCGACCCATTGTCTATTAAGACCAACGGCACCACCAAGTTTCCTACTTCCACTGTTATATTCAGGGGCTTGGAGTGGTTGTTCCCTTCGAGCAACAGATCCGCAACGGTGAAGGAGATGGCATTTGGGGCCAATACTTGCCCAATTATCTCTCCTACCTCATCTGGGGTCACATGGGCGGAAACAAGTGCGTCTTTGAGTGCTCCCATTAAGGCTTGAAAGTGGAGCGGGGATGTGATCAATAAATCCCAGACAGTGATAAGTGCAGGTGTCCTCTTGAGCTGTGTCTCCAACACATGCTCTCTGGCCATTTTCTCGGAGGGGTTTCCTACGGCTTGCTCTTTCTTCTTCTCTTCTCCTCTTATGGCCCCCGATGCTTCTGGCTGCACAAAAATCTTGCCCGACGGGGTGATAAATTCGATTACCTCTTCTTGGTTGCGACCAGCATTTACGCTCATCTGCTCATAACTTAATGGCACTTGATGAGGGTCATAGGCGGGTTTCGGGAGGAGGAAGGGGGTGCTTGGTGATTTTGGGGCGGATTGGGCTGGGTATGTCGAATTCTTTGGCCCAACCAGGTTGACTCCAATAGGGGGTGTAATGGTATTGGCAGGAATCGACGAAGTTGGATTTGAGGGTGCGAAGGGGGCTTGTGCAGGCGTTACCGAGGCATGGTAACACCAGTGGTGATTGGGAGCGGGTGATAAGGGGAGTGGGTGAGGGGTTATTTGTTTGGATGGGGGTGGAGCTGGATTGGTGGCAAAATAACGCAGGGATGGTGGGGGTGTGACTGGGATAGGGTGACTGGGAAATGTCGGAGGTGCAGGTGGAGCGGGGTGATAAGGGCATGTCGAGGTAGTAGAAGGAGCAGGGGGGTACTGGTATGAAGGGTTTGTAAATGGGGTGGCATGGTGGGGTGATGATGGGTTCGTGGATAAAATGGGGTAGGCCCGGCGTGATGGAGTAGTGCATGGGGCGGGGTGATTTGGGGATGGTGGAGTTGTGTATTGGGCGAGATGATTTGGGGGTGGTGGGATAGTATGCTGGGCGGTGGGATTTGGGGGTGTGTATGAGGTAGGGTAGTATGGGGATGGTGCAGTTATATATGGCATGGGGTGATGTGACGGAGAGGTATATGTGGTGGCTGACGAAGGGATAGTGTGCGGAAAGGGGTGATTGGGAGGCGGCGCGTATTGTGGGATAAATTGGGAGTGGGGCGGATATGCGTATGATTATTGCGGGGCGGGGCCTATTTGGATTTGATAAGCAGGAGCAGAAGTGGAAAAATATTGCCCTAAATCTAAGCGCTCTTCTTGGTATGTCGGGGTGCGGAAGTAATCGGGTAAATACAGCGGCTTGATTACCCCTACAATTGGCTCACCCTCGTTCAGCCTGGTAAAGGAAAACTCTTCTTGATTACCAATGTAATCCGAGGGGTCAAACTCTTCCTCTTCCTCCTCTACGCAGTGGATGTTAGGCCTGGGGCCTCCTGGATGCGGTGGCAGAGGGGCCTAATGGATATTCTGGTTCTGCCCTTGAGGAAGCGGCGGGGGAACAATTTTTCTCGCCTCTATTAAATCTTGGATTGCGTGCTTTAGTGGGAAGCACCGATCCGTAGGGTGACCTGGTCCCTAGTGAAAGTTGCAATGCAGATTCGGGTCATAGTTTCTCGGTATCGAATTGGGTGGTGGGCGAGGTTGAAGTAAATTGACCAGTCCCTTCTGTAGCAACACTGGTAATAAAACACTTAACGATTGTCCTAATGGCGTGAAGACCCGTTTGAATCGTGCTTTCATCTGTTCCTGGGTGAACGGGGCCCTTAGTCCATTGTTTGGCCTCGGCGCTTGTTCGAAATGAGCTGGGGGTGGGTGTGCGGCCTGGAGTTGTATCAGGGTGGTATTGGCCTAGGGATAAACGATGTTCTGCACCTCTACCCCTGGCCTTCTTTCAACCCTTGGTTCGGAAGCTTTCCGAACCCCAGTGGCCTCGTTGGCCATGCTCTTTCCCAACCTACCCTCTCTAACGGCGTCTTTGCAACGGTTGGCATTTCGGACCAAATCAGCAAAACTGGACTGCTGCTGATATACCAAGAATTCTGCGATGACTGGGAGTGCTCCCTTGGTTATTAATTCAATCTACTCATCATCCGGAATCCGGTGGGTCACCTGGGCGGCCAATGCCCTCCACCTTCCTAAGTAGGCACTGAAAGTTTCATCATGCCTTTGCTTCAAACGGGCCAGATCCGACTTCCTTGGCTCTATGTCCATGTTATAGACATACTGTTCTTGGAATAAGTGTGTCAAACCTTTCCAAGTTTTGGTCATGGATGGTTCTAGGGATGTGAACCACCTTAGTGCCGGGCCCGTTAGACTCTTTTGGAACACTTTGATGAGGAGTCGTTCATCTCCGCCGTACTGACACATATCCCCACAGTAAGATTTTAATTGGGCGATCGGCTTGCCAGTGCAATTATATTTATCGAATAACGGCATCTTAAATTTTGGTGGTAGGGGGACATCCGAGAATTGACACAAGTCTAAAAAGTCTGTCGAATGCATTTCTAGCCTTCCCATCTTCGTCAACTACTTTTGTATCCTGTCTATCTGCTCTTTCAGGTACTCTAATTCTTTCGTAGTTGGGACTGCCTCCCCCTGGTTTGGCTCGGCCCTGGGTGTGACGATGACGGGCCTGGGGGGGCCGAAGCTGGCAGCTCCTCCACTGTTGCGGATCTCGTCCTCCTCGTACTATTGGTCATTGTACTGGTGAGGGGCGAGATCTGCTATTTGGACTTGGGGGGTGATGGGTTGGATGACTTGGTGGGGCCACAAGGCTTGTAGGGGATGGGAGGGAGTGAATGGATGAGTGTTTTGCAGATGAATGATGTGTTGAGCTGGGTGTATATTCTGGGGGTGATGGGGGTCTGGTTGATGTGGCGGGACGCTGTAGGCTTGGTTTTGAGGCATTGGGTGGACCAGATTTTCCGTTGGTGGCGGGATGGGGGCATAAGGGGTGTAGGTGAATGAAGGGTATTGGTGAAGGGGTATGGGGTTTATGAACTGGCCTTGATGAATGTGGGTGGATGGGCCTTGGGATTGGGCTAATGGACCCTGTGGGTATTGGGTGTGGGATGATGGACCTTGGGCTTGGGTTTGATAGGTTTGGGTCGGAGGTTTGGGGGCTGGATCGATGGGGGCTTGGGCTTGTGCAGGGGATTGGGCCTGAGGCCATGGGCCTTGAGGGTTTTGGGCTTGGGTTTGATGGGTTTGGGCTTGGGCCTTGAGGATTTTGGTCCTGGGTCAGATAGGTTTGGGCTTGGGCCCATGGGCCTTGAGGATTTTAGGTCTGGGTCTGATGGGTTTGGGCTTGGGTCCATGGGCCTTGAGGATATTGGGCCTTGGCCTGAGTCTGATGGGTTTGAGCTTGGGCCCATGGGCCTTGAGGATCTTGGGTCTGGGCCTGAGTCCGATGGGTTTGAGCTTGATGGGTCTGGGGGGCTTGGGCCTGAGCCATCATTTGGGTCTTTTGGGCTTGGGCTTGGGCCTGGAATTGAGGTGGGGGATCTTGGACGGTGTGAATGATTGGTGGTTGGGCATGGTCATGGGGGAATGGGGTATGGAGGTTTTGGAGACCTAGATGTGGGGTTTGGAATGTGGGATTCTGAGAGGTAGCCCATAGGGCATACATCTTTCTCTTGTCCTCCATTGAGGGCATGGATTTAGGTGTGAGATTGGAGGGTGGTGGCCCATTCAAAGACGGAGGGGGTTGGGTGAAATTGGGCATGACCTAGGTATAGGGGGTATGAATGACTGTGTTTGGAGGGTGTGGATGTACGGCTAAGGAAGATGGTGAGTTATTGGTCACATCTTGGGTAAAGTTGGGCATGACCTGGGTAAATGGGGGGGTATGTTGGGAAGCAGATGAGCCATGTGATGAGGTGGATGGGATATAAGATGTAGGGGGCATGGATGGTGAGGTGGATGGAATGTGGGAGGTAGGCGGGGGATGGGGCTCCCGATGGGGTCTTTGGGAATGAGGGGGTGCAGTAAGGGTGTACGGATGGGAGGTGGGGATGTATGGGTTGGTTGGGAAGTGAGGTGTTTCAGTAGAGGATGAGGTAGGGGCATGTTGGGAAAATGTAAGGGCGGGGGATGGGGTGGATGCGAACACGGGTGCCCCAAATGGACCCGTGACATCGAACCGGGTTTGGGTGAAGGTGTTGGAGATCGGGTCTTCTCCTATATGGGAATGGGATGGGGATGATGGCGGGGATGTATCGGTGCTCGACATGATCTGTTGACGAGTGTTGTATTGATGTCTCGGGTAAGGGCCGAATACCTTCCTGGTTCTCCTTCTACGGGCCGGGTTAGAGGTTGCCGTGGTGACGGTCACATAAAAATATATTTTTTGATTTTTCCTTTTTATTTTTTTTGGTTTTTTTTTTTTGGTTTTTGAAAAATGATTTTTTTTGGTTTTTGAAGATGATTTTGGTTGTTTTGTTTTGTTTTTTTTTTTTTTTTTTTGAAGATGATTTTTTTTTTTTTTTTTTGATTGATTTTTTTTCTAGATGGAAATTAACTCCCCTCTACCTAGATGAAAGATGACCTAGTGCCCAGGGTCAATTCCCGTCTTAGGTGGTATATGCACCTTTAGCAGGTCCCACGGTGGGATCCGACACACTTCGGAAGAAGCGAAAGGGAACCCTTTCGATCTATTGAAGGTGAGGGAATCCACGCAAACGACCCGATCCCCCGGAGCAGATCAATGAAAAGTTGGGGGCATGTCGGGTGTTATAGAATGCGGGAGGCTATTGCGGGCACTAATACCGCTAATCGGGGAATTGGGGTGGTGGATTGGGCCTCAGATCGGGTTGCTGTGACCCAGTTTATACTGGGCGTATATGTTATGCACGCCCGACCAAAAAAAGGCATATTTAGCTAGGCGTATATATTATATACACCTGGCTTAAATATGGGGATTTTGGCTGGGCGTATATAATATATACGCTTGGCAAAAACAGCTTGTTAAGACTTGAAAAGTACCACTTTTAGCCCCTTTACTTAGCCTTTGATTAGACCCTTAGCCATCTAATAAAGGTTTGTTAAGTGTTTTCTGTAGGTAATGAACAGCAGTGCAATAAGGCCAGGTATCCTGTTAAGGAACCCATGATTGGCACCAAAAGTCCCTTAGAAGAATGAGCCCTGAATCCAGACCTGAGGTAAGCCTCACGTAGCTGACAAAGCTCTAAAGGATTCAGGAATTTAGGCTTCGCGCAGTCCTCACTACATTCCCCAAGACTTCATAAGAAGTTCTCGTGCAGTGGAGTGATAGAAGAGCTTCAGAAGCCTTGAGTCGCGCAGCTCTCGCGAAGTTCAGAAGTGAAAGGTCGTGCAGTCTAGAAACTATCAAAGCCTCACGAGGATCCTCGTGAAGTTCTATTAAGAAGTGAACTTCTCGCGCAGTTCTCGCGCTATTCAAGAAGAAAGGAGCCTCGCGAAGCCAGAGTTAGCCTCTCGAAGATCCATTGGAGTGATGCTCGCACAATTCCCGCGCTATTCACAAGTAGCAATCCAACCTCATGAAGCTCAATCTAGCGAGAGCGCACCTACCTCACGAAAGCTGAAGGTTCAGAGTTAAACTCATCCTCGCAAAGTCAGGGCTACCATGCGACAAGTCTGGGAATCGACTGCAACTTGGCGAACCTTTAAACTCCACCTTCCATCGCTTCAGTAGAGGACTTTTTGGGAATTTCCAAGGATTAGGGTATGCACTCCCACGCTCAAATCTCTGTGCACGTGCCTCAAGGCATCCAAGGATCATTAATAGGCCATGTGGCATCGCTAAAATTAGGGTTTCCTAACCCTAATGTGCCGCCACACCACTGCTATATAAACCTAAGCCTGGTTTAGGTTTGAGGACGGAGAATGGACTAGGACTTAGACTTAGACTTGGGAGCGGAGACCTTATCACTGATAAGAGATCTGAGATGGTTTTCTTTTCTGTTCTTTGGTAGTTATAAGTAGTTTTCTTTTTCTTTTTCTTTCTCTCCATGGCCCAGCACTTGCTGGCCATGCCTATGTATGTTTATTGAGATTAGATTAATGGAATTTGTGATTGGGTGTTGTACTTTTATGGGATTCGTGTGTTTGTGAGTTGCACTGTGCAAGGCTGCTGCCTTGTGATCCGCCATTGCTTTGGTTGTGATTCAAATAAATGGAGGACTGATTCTAAGGATCCATTCAGATCCAAGTGACTTGTGTGTCTGGGCTATCATGGTCCGATACAGCCTTAGCACCACCACAGGACCCACTAGATCTGAAATCCCCATGGGAGCCTGAGCTGGTAGCCTTGTGACCATGGTGGTGGCAGCAATGTTACTGTTCTGTTTTGGACTCTATGTGGAGGATAGCCTCTGGGGTAGTCTGTGACCATTCAAGTGGACAGGCTATAGCCTTAGGGTGAAGCCAATCCGTAGGATCCAAGATGGATTCTTCTTCTCTGCACATGTGCTTGTAGCCTTGTGGGAGATTGTATAGAGGCAAACTCCCCTATATTTGTATAGACCCGCCATCAGATGTTAGATCTGATCTGGTTATGGAGATTGTAGGCTTGTGACCGGACCATTGTAGTCCCACTCAAGCGATGGACAACTAGATCTAAGGTGGTACTCAATCTCTTGCTGGTTCTATGTGTCTGGGCTATCATGGTCCTATACAGCCTTAGCCCCACACATAGAGCTTTAGAGGTTGAGGTTCCCTATGGATTCCTTAGCTTGTAGCCTGGATGAAGTAGTGCCTACAATGATTAACTTGTTTTGACCCATCTCTGGATTGTGGTTCCCCTATGGGATAGTCTGTACCATTTAAGTGGATAGGTTATAACCTTAAGGGATTGGATCATGGCACAGAGATGAGTTGGATTCTTTCTCCTCTTTGGTGATAATGTAGCCATTGGACAGGATTTCTATAACAACAGACTTGGATCTGAGTCATAAATTCCAGCAGATCTGAACCCAATAGCAATCTTCTCACCCTTCGATATTTATTTTCCCACACTCCATCCATCTTCTCAACCCTTTCTGTAGTTAATTCATTAAGCTACCTTAGGATATTTAGAATAAGTGACCCTAAACTCCCTTCCTTTTAGGACTGCCAGATCTGTATTCAGATCTGGAGGGACTACTAGAGATGGCTCCCTTGGAGCTATATATCACATTTCCCTGTGGGACAAACTCTTACTTATCAAAACTTGCTACAAATGGACCCTGTATCTTGCAGGTCTAGGATTTCTCAGTTGTGCTGATTTAATCCTCTATTTTACTTTGATTTTAAATTTCTTTTACCACCAACAAATAAAGTAAGCACATCTGGGGTCGCAACACAGCTCTGTCAGTTAATTTTGATAGCAAGCCCGAGATGGGTCTTTTGGACTGGTTTTCTGGGAGAGATGCTCCCGGGGACTATTGTGTATGTTATCGGGTCCCTACTTTCCGCTTCCTCGGGATACACGGCTGAATTCGGGCTGTCTACGCTCTCACCATTGCGGGTTTTACGACTTGATTGGAATTGGCAACTCAACCGATATACCTCTGGCGCAAGCGCCTTCTCAGGTACGGGAAGGGGTGGTTCTTTTCAGGATCATCCCCACTAGGGCTGCCGCCTTACTGGGAACTGGGTAAATTATATTTGCGCCTAAACCCCCCAAAAACTACCTAAAATATGTAAAAACAAACTTGATTATGTCCCCACACTGTTGATTCACTTTTAATTACAGATTTTTAAAGGGGAGTGAATTTAAGTCCAAAATCGGGCCAGGGATGACAAGCCCGTGCTGCCTCAACGGGCCAGCATTCAATGGTGAGATATGATTACTAAAATAAAGAGCACACGTAGGCCCGCCAAACAGCTAAGGCTCGTAAATGACTGAAATTTAAATGACATGGAAAGTAGATGCGAGCTGGCCCGCCAAATGGCTAAGGCGGCTTAAATGACAAAACCGTAAAAAATTGAAATTTAAAAGCGCAAGTAGGCCCGCCAATCGGCTAAGGCACTTAAAGGACTGAATCATAGGGGTGAGTATGTTAGTAAAAACAATAAAAAATAAAGAAAAAATAGTAGAAAATTAGAAAAAAAAAACAGCCATGGTTAGTAAAAAAATAAAAATAAAGAGAAAGGCCAACAAGAGGGGAAGCGCTAGGGTGACATCCCTAGCAGAGTCGCCATCTGTGCGAGCATGGATCCTCTCGAATCTGTCGCGGTGATGCACTCGCGATGGAATAAAATGTAGAGTCGCCACCCGGAGCTTTTGGTGACCCGGGAACCCTTTAAATCAATATTTTGAGCACCGAAATGCTAAATATGACTCTGATTTACTGGTCTTTGCCAAAGGCTCTAGGGTAGGGGCTTCGGTTATCGATCGGGAAGGGTTTAGGCACCCGATCAACCCGCATATAGCGGTATCTATCTATGGCCAAAAATAAAAATAAATGGGCGGAGCTTCCCCTTGCTCGAAGGCAATACGGTCCTATCAAGCTTTGAGCCAAATAGAAATTTCGGCAGTGTAACGGCTTGAATCCTTGGACGGAGGAAACACCAAGAAGGTAGAGGAAGAGAGGGGTGAGCCAGAGCTCACGGGCCCTTGTTGCACCGTGGAAGACCTTCGCTTCGGCATGCTTTCGATGGCTTTAAATGGCTTAAACGGTAGAAGAATAGGTTCTAATGCTAGGATTCGGTAAATAGGAGGTGTGGAATGAAGCTAGGGACTAAGCTTTAATTAAGAGAGGTGATCCAATGGTTGAAAAGGGTTTCAAAGGATGATCTATGCATGCTAGAATTCTGGTTGAAAATATGAGAAAAGAACTTTCTCTCACTAGGGCTCTCTCTCTCCTAACTCAAGCTTTCACCCTAATCTTTTCAACCTTAATTTTTTCAACCCTTTTGGGAAGAGGGGGGCCTCTCTATTTATAGAGAAGAGGTGGGTTAGAGGGTTACTTAAGAGATAATTGGTTTAGTAATTAGGTAATCCTCCATCTAAGGATTTCTAGGTTTTAAGGGTCCTAGAGGTTTGGGAAATGGGTTTCAATGGCGGATGATGGGGTGAGACCATGGGTGACTTAAGGGTTGCCAATAAGCTCAAAGGGGGTGCAACCAACCTCAAGACACCCACCTTAACCAAAGGAATGGTCAAAGGGTCAAACCAGATGGAGGAAATTCGAGCATTTAATGACAGATACTGTAGCTAAGCTGGGCGTATATATTACATACGCCTAGCTTATACACAGTAAAAAACAAGAAAACCAGGGGGAATCTGCGAAGATGGGTGCCTGTGTTGTGGCCACCCATGCTGGGCATATTTATTATATACACCCGACCAAATTTGGCCCAAAAATGTCAGGCGTATATAATATATATGCCCGACCAATCTCGGGCCAAATTGGCTGGGCGTATGTAATACATACGCCTGAGCAAAAAGTCATGATTTTATGTGAAATTTCAAATGGCCATATCTTTTGAACCACAGCTCTAAATTGGGTGATCTTTGGCTCGTTGGAAAGCTGGAGAAGTCCTCTTTCCTATGGTATGTGGCTCATCCTTAGCAGTGGTCTGTATAATAGTTTGTAGCTCTCCTCCCATCAAATGCTCAGAAGGGTTTAAATTGAGTCTGGAAAGGGATCCTAGGGTTTAGGGGTGATCTCTAAGGGTTGGGGGAACGGTTCTAATGGGTTTTAGGTGATTCCTAAAGGTTTGGATAGATTCCTAAGGGTTCAAGGGTGCCATCGAAAGTACAGGGGTGCATCTTTCTCGGAGTACAGACTGATCGGGCCTTGGGCCGAATTTGGGTGTCTACAGGAAGACTACCAAGTTAGCCTATTAACAACCCAAGAGGGCAGTACATGGTGGGTAAGACTTCTTCCCATGAAGAAGCCAAATCTATCACCACCATGGGGAGTGGAAGGCTGGTTGATAACCATGTTGGGATTAAACCTGATGAGAAAAGTGCAGCTTAAGGAGATATGCAGCAGAAGAAACATATAAAAAATAAGGGGGGTGTTGATGTGCCCCAACAGGAACCTGAAAACAAAAATAAAGAAAAATCTGATGAACTTGCTAAGGTAGCAAATGGGAGAGCAGTTCTCCATTTGCCATTTCCCAATGCACTTCAAGCACCTCCTTTTGACAAGGGGAATGGTAGAGATGAGGGGATGATGGAAATATTTAAACAAGTAAAGATCAAATTGCCTTTACTTGATGCTATCAAGCAAGTTCCAACCTATGCAAAGTTCCTGAAAGAATTATGCACCCATAAAAGACAGTCTAGGATACACCTATCCAAGAAGGTCTTTTGTGTTGAGGAAAGGAACCAAGTGTTGTCCATTACAACCCCAACAAAGCTACAAGACCCTAGAGTTCCCACAATCTCCTATATCATTGGGATTATACCATTGAGAAGGCCTTGTTAGATCTGGGAGCTAGTGTAAACCTACTTCCATATTTAGTTTATGAGAAGTTAGGCTTGGGAGAATTGAAGCCCACACATGTGGTACTACAACTAGCTGACAAATCTGAGAGGAGGTCTGCGAGAATGATAGAGAGTGTATTAGTTGGGGTTGATAAGTTTTTCTACCCAGCAGATTTTCTGGTGCTTGACAAGGAGCCAAGCAAGTGAACCACCTCTATTCATGTGATTTTGGGCAGGCCTTTCTTGGCCACTGCCAATGCTTACATTCATTGTAGATCAAGAGTAATGGAGGTGTCTCTTGGTAACATGAAAGTCAAATTGAATATTTACAATGCAGCCAGCCATCTTCACTCAGATAGTGAGGATTACTTTTTAATTGATATTTTTGATGAGCTTGTAGAAGAGACTTTGCCCAAGCTACTGCATGGTGATGGTTTTTATAATATTTTTGAGAATGTGTAGAGTGAGATTGTGGATGAGAAGGCCCCCACACCCATGGTTGAAGAGGTAAAATCCTTACTTTCTGATATGGGGCCAGCAACTAGGTATCCTCCTTAGAAACCTGCTGTATTGCCTCTTCCACCACTATCAAAGGCACCTTTGTTACCTTCTCTTATATGTCCACCAGATGTAGAGTTGAAACAGCTACCTAAGACCTAGAAATATGTTTTTTTGGAGGCAAACCAAAAATTTCCAGTGATTATTCCTTCCTCTCTCACTAATGAGCAAGTGAAAGAATTATTGTGTGTTTTAAAGAAGCATAAGAGAGCAATAGGTTGCACTATTGCTGACCTTGGGGGTATCAAACTTGTTGTGTGCATGCATAAAATCCACTTGGAAGAGGGTTCCAAACCCTCTAGAGAAATACAAAGAAAATTGAACGCCCACATGCAAGAATTGGTCAAATTGTTAGATGTTGGAGTCATCTAGCCTATTGCAGATTCCGAATGGGTGGCGCCTACTCTAGTGGGCCCTAAGAAATCTGGAATTATTATGATTAAAACTGATTCTAGTGAGCTTCTTCCAACTAGGAAAACCACTGGTAAGAGGGTGTGTATTGACTATCGGAAGCTCAATTTGAAAACCGGAAATGCCACTCCCCTTGCCCTTCATTGACCAAATTTTGGATAAGTTCGCAGGCAAGGCTTTTTATTATTTTCTTGATGGATATTTAGGGTATAACCAAATCCCTGTTTATCAACAAGATCAAGAAAAGATAACTTTCACATGCCCATTTGGCACATTTTCCTATAGAAGGATGCCGTTTGGATTGTGCAATGCCCCTACAACTTTCCAAAGGTGCATGAATGTTATATTCTCTGACTTGATTGATCAGTTTTTAGAGATATTCATGGATGATTTCTTTATTTTTGGGGACAGCTTTAGCCAATGTCTACACCATCTTAGCCTTGTATTGCAGAGAGGTGAGGAAACCAACTTGGTGTTAAGTTGGGAAAAGAGCCATTTCATGGTTAATCAAGGCATTGTCCATGACCATGTGGTTTCCCACAGAGGCATTGAGATAGATAAGGCTAAAATTGATGTGATTGCACATTTTCCCCCACCAAAAATTATGAAATAAGTCAGATCTTTCTTGGGGCATGCTGAGTTCTATAGGAGATTCATCAAAGATTTTAGCAAGATCACAAAACCGCTTTGCACCTTTTGTGCTAAGAGGTCCCCTTTGAGTTTGATGATGAATGTCTTATGGCTTTTGACCTTTTAAAAGGTTGTTTAACCTCTACCCCTATCCTTCAAGCACCTAATTTTTCTCTACTAATCGAGCTGATGTGTGATGCATCAGATTTTGCTATTGGTGCAGTCTTGGGATAAAGGAAGGATAAGGCCCCTTGTGTGATTGCTTATGCAAGCAAAACCTTGATTGATGCTCAGTTAAATTACACCACAACTAAGAAGGAATTATTGAAAATTGTCTATGCTTTAGAGAAATTTAGGTCTTATGTGTTGGGATCTAGGATAGTGGTGTTCACAGACCACTAAGCCCTGAAGTACCTTTTGTCTAAAAAGGATGCAATGCAAAGATTAATCAGATGGATCCTCTTATTACAAGAGTTTGATGTTGAGATTAAGGATAAGAAAGGGGTTTAAAATGTGGTTGCAGACCACTTATCCAGGATCCTAGCTGAGGAGTTTGATAAGCTGCCTATCAATAATTGTTTCTTTGATGAACAACTATTTACTATTAGCACCTCTACACCTTGGTTTGTAAACATTGTGAATTACTTGGCTGTGGGTAGGATTCCCCCACATTGGAACAAAATGGACAAGGAGCTATTCTTTTCATAGATCAAACATTACATGTGGGAAGATCATACCTATTTAAGCATTGTGCAGACCAAGTAGTGAGGAGATGTGTCCTTGATGATGAATTCCACAACATACTAACTATGTGTCATGAAGAGGCTTGTGGAGGCCACTTCAGTGGGAACAAGATTGCTGCCAAGGTGCTCCAAAATAGACTTTATTGGCCCACTCTTTTGAAGGATGCATGACAACATTGTAAAGCTTGTGAAAGATGCCAAAAGATGGGAAGTATCTCCAAATGTAACTCCATGCCTTTGTAGCCTATACTTGTGATTGAACTCTTTGACATTTGGGGGATTGACTTCATGGGTCCTTTCCCTCCTTCCTATGGATACAATTATATTCTTGTGGATGTGGACTATGTGTCAAAATAGGTTGAGGCCATAGCCACAAGAACCAATGATCACAAAATTGTCCTCAACTTCTTTGAGGACAACATTTTCTCTAGGTTTGGCACCCCAGAGCTATCATTAGTGATGGGGGGAGCCATTTCTACAATAGACAGTTTGCAACCTTACTTAGAAAGAATTATGTGACACACTGAGTTGCCACCCCATACCACCCACAAACCAGTGGGCAGATGGAAATTTCTAATCAAGAGATCAAACACATTTTGGAGAAAATTGTGCGAGTTGATAGGAAGGACTAGTTCCTAAAGTTACCTGATGCTCTCTGGCCTTATAGGACTCCCTATAAGACACCAATAGGGATGTCTTCCTTTCGGCTGGTATGTGGCAAGGCATGCCATTTACCAGTAGAGCTTGAGCACAAGGCTTATTGGGTTGTTAAAGCATTGAACATTGATCTAACTTCTGCTAGCATGCATAGGAAACTCTAGCTGTCAGAGCTTGAAGAGCTGAGATTGGAGTCCTACTACAATGCAAGGATCTATAAGGAGAAAACCAAGGCTTTCTATGATAAGCATTTGTTGTGGAAAGAGTTCATAGCTGGCAACAAGGTATGGTTGTTCAACTCTAAATTGAAATTTTTAGCAGGCAAGTTGAGATCCCGATGGGAGGGACCTTACATGGTAGAGCATGTATCCCCATTTGGTGCTGTTTAAATGAAGGATCTCAAAGATGGTAGGATCATGAAAGTTAATGGTCAAAGGCTCAAGCTCTTTGTTAAAAATATAGTAGAGCCTATGCTGACCATTAACCTTCAAGAACCTCTGCAACATGTCTGATTTTCAACAATGTATACTATGTATCGTAGATGATATTTTTATCAGTGTTCGCTGCTGTTTCTATTTTAAATCTGATTGGCATTGAAAATATGGCTGACAATTATGCTTGATGTTTGCATTTACAAATCATGAGTCCTTTGTAAATTGTTTAGAAGCATGAATCATCAACTCCAAGGCAACAGAAATCAATGGGAGCTAAATAAACTGGACAAATTTGTGTGTAAAATGGATTTGGGAACTAATAAAAATATGTTTGAACTAAGAAATTACCTTCCGAGAGGTGTGGATAACATTTCGATAGGTTCTGAAGGTTCCTAATATGCATTTCAACAAGATCTAGGACCCGTCAAGAGGTTTGAGTCAATTCTCGATAGGTTCTGAAGGTGTTAATATGATTGTCAATAAGATCTATGAACTTGTCGACAGGTTTTGAAGTTTTGTGGGTGCATTGTCGACAGGTTCAGAGTACCTGTCAAGAGGTTCTATGAAGCTCTCGAAGTGAATTTTTCTGAATCCGTCGACAGGATTGAGTGTACCTCTCAACACATTCAACTGCTTTTCACTCTTCGACAAGTTGTATCAACCTGTCGAGACTTTTCCCCCAACACTGTGAAAACTCGATTTTCATCATTTTAAACCTATCAAGAACTCAATTCAGCTATTCGACAGCTTATCTCTAAGCTTTATTTTCTCTCTGTAGATTTTCATTTTCTTTCTTCTTCCTCTACCTCACTGGTGTCTACTCTAATCACTTAGCCATTGTTCCAATTGCTTTAATTCCTCAAGGGCTACATTTTGCACCTAGTCTCTGCCAATTTGGTGTCGTGCACATCAAGATCTGAATAACCTAGGTTTTATGTGGGTAAGTTTTCCTTCACCTTCACTCTGTGATTTCCAAGCTCAATACTTTCATTGTTAGTTTGTGTGGTAATTCATTTGGGAAAAAGAGGGTTTCTGTGAATTGTTGAGATATAATTTGTGTGTATTGAGTGTCTTATGGCTGACCAAGAGGATACCCTTGCCAACCATTTCAAAGCCCCTTTCAAATCCGCCACCAAAACCACTAGGAAATTCCATAGGCTAGCTACACAGCCCAAGGAAACTCCACCTGCCAAGAGGAAGCTCAACATGGATAAATCTGAGAAACCTAGGAAAGCAAAGAAAACTCAAAAGGCTCAAATCAGTGAAGAAGTTGTTGAGGAGGCCCTTGAGAGAGATCCTAACCCTATACGTGAGTCTGACCCTGTGGCTGAAAGTCCTAAGCCAAATCCTAACCCTAAGGAGGAACCTGAAGTCCCTGTGAACCTATCTACTCCCAATGAATTTATGGATGCCTTAGGCCTGATTCTTGAGACAGTTGTTGACCTCCCCTATTTTTCTAAGGAATAGGATTGTGAGGATACTTTGAATTATTTGGTGAAGACAGGCCTAACACCCATGTTGACTGAAAAATCCTACGCTAGGCTGGTCAAGTTATCGTATTAGAACATCAGGAAGAAAACCAAGCCTGGGTTAACTGATCCTTGTCTGGAGATTGTAATTGATAACCAAGAGATTCTTGTGAATTACACTGATATACGGTTGGCTTTAGGGGTCCCATCAGTTTTTGATACCACCTATGGCCTAGCAGAACCTGAGAGTGTATCCTTTAGAGCTATGGCCAGACACCTGACTCAAGGTGTTGTAGGGGAGTCCTTGATGAGGAGAGATCTACACCCCAGCATGTTGTTCATTGATTCGATTCTAAGGAAAAACATATATGTCAGTGGACGTGAGCAAGAGTGGAGAACCCCATAGTGGATGCCTTGTATTTTTTCTCCAAGGGACAGTTTATGAATGCCTCAAAGCTGGTGTTTGATGCAATGGTGGATGTGAATGAGAAGATTAGGAAAGTGCAAGCTCTGCCTGGGCTACCTTACAGCAGGCTCATCATTGCCTTGCTTATGAGAGGAAAATTTGTGTTTGAAGAGGATGAGCCTATGGAGACGGTGAAGCCAAAAGTGTTTGGCAAGAGGGCCTGGTTTGCCAGCAGGACCCTAATTGGGAAGAGCAAGAACAAGTCAGCAGAGCACCGTGAGATAGAAGCTGCACTAGCAGCCACTTCAGCTGCTGCACCTGGCACCTCTACTTCAGCTAGTTTAGAGCCTCTCCCTACAGCAACTACTAGCCCAGTACCTCCACCTGAGATCTCTACATCAGTCACCTCTAAGCCTCTGCTCACATCTGTTGGTCCCAGCTCAGTACCTCCATTTGTACCCTTTACACCCTTACTCATCCCTTCCACACTTGTGACCTGTATCCCCTTATTCATTCCCTCCATAGCTATACTTATGCTAATGATTAGCTCCACTAATGCCAGCCTCACCATCCCCTCCCTTGCCATAACTTCCATCTCAGTTTCCATTTCCCCTAGCAGCTCAGCCACCCTTTCAACCATCACCACATCCACACCTCTCTCAGTTACTCTTCTTACCATAAACCCCATCCCTACCTTACCTCCAACTAGCCCATCCATATTAGTTGTTGAACCTTTCATCCCTGCACCTTCCACATCAGTTGATCCATTCACCACTTCTCCACAACCCATACCCTTTGACACTAACCCCACCTTCTCCTTCTCACCTACCCATACCCAAGAGCTGGACCACCTGACAACTGAGGGATGCTCATCCCTAATTAACTCCATTGTGGAGGGCATTGGGTATGATTATACCCCCTACTAGACTCCCCACAACCTACCCATGTCCAGCCTGCTGCCTCCCCACCTTTCCAGCATGCTACCACATCTACCTTCCAACCCATTCTTCCCATTCCACCTGTTACCGAAGCCCAAGTCCTACCTAAGGCCTCTATTCAAATCCTTTCCCTTCTTACCACCATCCTTGCCCAACTCCAAACCAACAGAACCAACCAAGCTGCCATGGTCACCTGCCTATAAGCCATCCAATCAATCATAAGCCCAGTTACCCTTACGTCCCAACCTCTTCCAGTCCCTACTCCTACACCCACCCCACCTCCATGTCCTTTAGTAGTGGTTTCCACTGCTGAGGTGGAACATCCAATCCCCCAACCCCCTACCAGAGATTTCTCCACCCAAACAGACCTTGAACCCTAGCCTATCCCAATTCATTTGCCCCTTATTGCCCCACCTTTGGAAATTACTCCCTAATAATCCCCTCCTATAGTAGCAACATCTGATGCTGTCACAAATGTAGAAAACCTAATTCCCACCTCATCAATTCCAACCCATTGTGGGCCTGACCTTAAAGTCCATCACCCCTTACCCTCAATCTCCACCCCACCCATGCCATCACCCATCTCCTCTCCATTGTTGGCTGACCCTTCTTCCAGTGCCGACCAGCCCAAACTACCTGCCTCTTCCTTTTCCATTTCTCCATACCCAACCCTCCTACATGCCATGCAAAATAACCCATACATCAAAAGTGATGTCATTAGAGGCATGACTGACATCAACACCTCAATCAGGAGGCCCTATGAAGAGAAAATAACTCAAATGGAACTGGATCACATGGTTGAGTTGCTGAAGATATCAATGGGCTGGAAAAATATTTTAATTCAATTTGAAGCCCAGAAGAATACTGCAGCAACAGAGAAATTTAGAGCAGATGGACTCGAGAAAAGGTTAGCTGCCTCTAAAGAGGTCACAAATGCCACCAGAGAACTGTATGAAAGTAGACTAAAACTTGCGAAAATGAAGGTAGAAATTCTTGAAAGGAGAATTGCTGAAATGCCTGCTAGAGAGCCTGCACAAGCAGCTGATACTACCCTACATGCCTCGGCCCCTCTAGCCAGTTCACCTTTGAAGAAAGATTAAGGAAAAGGAGTCCAAGTCAAGGATGAGACAACAGACAATTGAGATGATTAGACTTGTCTATGTCATTAGTTAGGATGTTTTTGTAAATTCTTTGTGTAGTGATTATCCCTTGCATTGCACAAATTTTGGTGTTATAAATGAAATTTCTCTTTAGTATATTTTTGCTGATTTACTTTATGTCTTTATGTTTGTTTGTTTCTGTGTTTTAATTGTTTGTTTGTGCCTTGTTTGATGCTGCTTCTTTATTTTATTTTGTTTTGTGTATGATTTTACCCTGCTACACATGCACTTCTTTTTAAATCAGTGAGGACACTGCTCCTCTTAGGCTTGGGGGTGTGGAAGGGTATGCCAATGGATAGTTAATGTTAATGTAGCCATGTCAAAAAAAATTTATGAAAATAAATTGAATTCCAACCTGATTTTTGAAAAAGAGGATATTTAAAAACTTTTTAAAACTAAATAGTGATGTAGCTCTAGCATTGTCATGAAACAAATGTCAGGAATTTTTAAAAATTAATACTAAATAAACTTGAAAACAGAGAAAACTGTGAGGATACACCCTAGAAATTTGATGGAAGACCATACCTAGTGAGATTTGGGCCTGAACAAAATTTCTTGAAGGAGTATTTTGGAAATTTTTCTGCTAAAAGGACTGATTGGATCTAGTTTTGCTCACTAGAAGTTAGGTAAATCTAAGTTGAAACAGCTTGAGAGCATTCATGACATTGAGGACATGAAGGCCATCCTTTGGATAGTTTGAGCTTAAAAATCCCCACCTTTGAACTGCCCTTGATACACACCATTTGAGCGTTAAAAAATCTCAGTTTTCCTTTGATAGAAACCAGAAAATTTGAATCCAAAACTCAATGACCTGATGCAGCCTGACCCTTATCCTTAGATTTCAGAAGGAAAAGGTGAAAGAGTTGAAGAAGGTAGAGCTGGTTTGACAGTTGGATGAAAGAGAATGAAACACAGTTGATGGCAGTTGTGGCATTGCAGCCCATAAAATTTTTTTCGAAAAATACAAAAGAAAGGCATACAAAAAGAAAGAAAAATAGAAGAGGAAAACAAAAATATGAGAGAGAAGTCATTTCATTAGATATTTTGAAAAATAAGGGAAGAAGCTGGCCACTTTGGCTCTGAAAATTCAAAAAGAAGATGGAATTATGCTGAAATGAAGGTTGTGAAGTTGCAAATCACTTCCTTACCTTTCTAATTTCTCACATTTGAATCCTTTCATTCCCCTCTATTCTTTGTAAACCTCACCCATAAGCTACATTACAACCCAATAAAAAGTCCTTACTGATCTGAAATTGATTAAGTTATCATGTGGAGATGAGGATTTGCATAATCTATGGTGAAAAGAGTTAGAAAACTTCATAAATTAGAGCATTGCCTATGCTCATACTTGTAGTTCTATTTGAGGGTTATAACTGCCCTTGAGCTATGTAAAATGATACACCCTTCTATTTTTTATGAGAGATAGCCCTCGTGAGACTTGGGTCTGAAATTGCATTTGTTGGGGGCATTGTCAAAAAAGAATTCTCAAAAATGAAGGTGAGCTTTGCATTAATTTTCATGCACAATGCCTTGACATAAGCTGATTGATTGTGAAAGAATTACAACAAAATCTTAGTTTTAAACTATCATGTTTCTGCTGAGAATCTTCTAAAATTGAATGAACAAGGTGTGGAAGGAATTTGATTTTGCTTGAATTTTATTTTTAAAATGCTACATTGATATTAACTGGGTCATTGGAGAAGTTTGTGGGTACCTTCACTGAAAACCCTCATAAGCCATCACTCTTTCACTGAAAACCCTCATTGGAGAAGTTTGATATTAAATGCATTTGTGCTCCCTATAGAAGTGGCATTTTTCATTTTCAATCACTGTTTTTACTTTCTCCTTTGCTCAGGGACTAGCAAAGCTTAGGTTTGGGGGTGTGTTAAGCAGTGAAAAATACTATTTTTCACCTCCTAACCTGACCTTTGAGGGACCCTTGAGCTTACTAATAAGGTGTTTTATGTGTGTTTTATAGATAAGCAATAAATTGTAGCCTTAGTGCAGACATCCATCTAAAAAGGCAAGATAAGTAATCTGTTGCTCAACATGTGTTCATCCAACCCAAAGGTCAGCCAATCAAGTGATTCACAGAGCTTTAGAAGTTCATGAGAATGTCATGGACCCAACTGGGTATGCTTGGGACCAAGTGCAGTTGCAAGGAATGATGATTGAACACACCAAGAGGCTACTAAGTGCTGACAGATGAAAGACAGCACACCAAAGATGTGTGCTAGCTATTGAAACTCAAGGCAGAACACCTCCAGAGGACACTCCAAGCTGTCGAGAGACTGGGTTACTCAAATACCAAGCTCTTGAGAGGTTCCTAGTACCTGTCGAGAGGCTCTGGAGATAAAAGTAAAGATCTTATCGAGAGGTTGGAAGAGCAATGCAATGCAACTTGTCGACAACTTACCTGAAGCTATGCTCATCCTCATGAGGTTCAAGCAACCTGTAGAGTGCTATTTCCAACATGTCGAAAGCTCAATAGGAGCTTTACAAAGATGTCAACCAGATTTTCTATAACCTATCGAGAGGATGTAATGAGACTGAACAGAGGGTGAAAATGGGCTCCAATCCAATCTACTAGTGCAACTCAGCCTCACAAGCAGTCGACAAGAATTTGTATAACCATTCGAGAGGATGAAGGGAGAATTGGACAGAAGATAGAAATGTACTCCAATCCTTTCGACCAGTCAGCTGAACTTCTCGAGAAGTCTCCAAACCTTTTGAAAGCCACTTCAACCTGTCGATGAGAACACTAAGCAATCTCAGAACCTATCGAGAGGTTCCCTGAACCTCTCGACACTAGAATTGGGAACTTCTCAGTTCCTTTCATAGCAGCTACCAACTTCAAAATTCTGTGCACGAGTTCCAAGGCATGTTAATGACCCTTGGGGATATTTTTGGAACGCAAATGCACATGAATGGGAACCCTCTAACTGCATCACATGTGCCTACTAGTTTTGGACCAATGGGGAAAGAGCTTCTAGAAGATAAATCAGCCACATTAGCAGCTCAGAATAACATAATTATTCTCTTGAGCCCTGATTGGCTGGAATAGATCTGAGAAGAGAGGAGAAGAGTATAAAAGCTTGAAAAATTTATAGAGCTAGCATCAAGAAATTGAGAAAACCAGAGCCAAATCCAATCTCCATTTTCCCTCCAAAAATTCCCTCTCTCTCCTTCTTCCCCCATTCTCTTTTTAGCCAATCATGGTTAGCTAAATCCCATCAGTAGCTAGGGTGAGGTTTAGAGCTATATATCGAGAGTTTCAGAGGTTGTGTAGATGGATTGTATGTTGCACATATTACATATCTGAGCACAATAGGATTGTAAGTTGTGTTATTGTAATATAATTGTGGTTTTTAAAGGTGATTTTGATCTATATTTCACTTTTTCGTATTTAATTTCCTTGGATTAGATATTCCTATGGATGCTTGAGCTTGTAGCCTGGCACCCACAACATCTGTAATAGTTTACTTGTTCCAATCAAGACCCTGGAATTGGAACAATCTCTGGGAGGATCTGTGGCCACTGAAATGGACAGATCATAGCCTTAGAATTGCTTCAATTCTCTTATTGAGAGTGGATCCTTCTTGCATCTGAGCTTATAGCCAGATGAAGGATTGTTGCAAATCTATCCTATGTACTGCCTTTGATTTAATTGATTTTCAGTAAAGACCAAAAATCCCTAACTGCTGCTCTCCATCTTTTGACTTTAATTTTTTCTTCATTTTCATTTAACTCTATGTTTAATCAGATCTGGATCATTTTATATTTGATTTTTGTAGTTCTTAGTAAAGTGATAAATCTTAGAAGCCTCTCTTCCTTCCTATTTTGATTTAGTCTAAATTAGGATAGAGTGTTACATCTATCATAGATCTGAAGATTTACCTCATTTCAAAGCACATTTCCCTGTGGACCTACCCTGACTTACCTATTAAAACTTGCTGCAACAACGTTGGATCTTGCAGAACTGCTTGCTTGCCTTAAGCCCACTTTGCTGTAGTTTGGTCATTTAATTTGTTGTTTTAACCATTTAATAATTGTAAGGTAAATAAGACAACATGTATGGGAAAAATGGGGCGTATTTTGAGAGGGAGTGGAAGGGAAATTAGGCATGGTTTGGTGAATGTGGGAAAATTGGGCATGGGAGATGTGGAAAATTGTGGCGTATGTTGGGGTAATGTGGAGGGAAAATTGGCTGTATGTGGAGTGGATGTGGGAGAAAAATGGGGTGTTTGTTGGTTGAATGTTTATTGGGGAAAGTTGGACATGGAGTGGGTAAATGAGGGTGTTGGATTTTGGGAAGGTATGGGAAAATAGGGTATGGTTTGGGAAAATGAGGAGGAATGAGGTATTGGATTTTGGGAAAATATGGAGAAATTGGGCATGTTAGATGTGAAAGAGCAGTGGGATAAGTTTTGGGTGGTGGAGGAAGAATGGGGTGAAAAATGTGGTGGGTTTTGAGTTGATATAGGGGAGAGAGGGCATGAATTTTTGTTTGAGGTGGAGGGGAAGAGGGGTTCACCGAAGGGTCCGGTGACGGTAAATGGGGGTAGGGTGAACGGAATGGGAATTTTTTTTCGTGTCGGAATGAGTTGGGGAACATGGCGAGGATGAATCAGAATTGGCATAAGCCAGATCAACCACCCATGACATGGTTTATTGGTGGGTAGGGTACGGGTTCCTCGAGTGAGGACCAAAAACCAGTCTTCTCCTTCCCCTACGGGATGACGGAGGGTAAGGCGATGTCGTTGCGATGGGCTCCACAAGCTATCTTTCTTTTTGGAAATTAATTTTATAATTCAATTTTTTTTATTTGACTTTTTAATTTTATAATTCAGGGCCTTGGAATTCCCGTTTCGGGCGTCCTTCACACCCCAAATATTTTCCACGACGGGACTTGTTGGAAGGTAATTCGTGCCTCTTTTTATTATAAAAATGATGAAGATAAAATAAAGGAAGTAAAGCAAAACAAAATAAAATGGGGAATGAATAGAGCACAAAACCCAATCACAGACCTACAAGAATCCAGGGTCTGTTGTAGCAAGTTTTAAGTAAGAGTTTGTCCCACAAAGAAATTGATCTAGAACCCAAAATGTCCTATAATAGTAGGCCTCCAGATCATGCTACTGATCTTACAATCCTAAAGAAAGGGAGCTGGATGTCACAACTACACTAAATTACCTACTAAAAGAAAAGAAAGAAAGTGCAGTCCTATCCTAAGAAAGGGTTATGAAGAAAGGGATGATGGTGTATTAAAATAAAAATAAAATGGTGGGAAGTAAACTACTAGGCTAAGTTTAAATCAGTTTTATAACTCAGATCTACATCTGCTTCAGCAAGAATCTTTGCAGATGTGATATCAAAAACCTCAGCAAGGAAGGAGAATCCAACTCACTCTTGTGATTCAACCTAGTCCCTTAAGGCTGTAACCTATTCACTTTAATGGTCACAGACTATCCAATAGAGAGGATCCAAGCATATGAGGAAAATTAGAAAATCAATCTGATCAAATGGATTAGGCTGATCTTAAGGCTATAACCTATCCAGTTAAATGGTCACAGATTATCCAATAGATGTCCTCCACCCAACTAATCAAATTAGAACATTAAAACTATTGCAGACACTATGTTTGCCAGGCTACAAGCTCCCCAGATCTGTTACATATTTGGCAGGCATTCATAGGAACAAATAGTTTTTGAAAAACTAGTGAAACCACAGTTGTTCAAAGGCTATTTGAGAACATAAATGCAACTGGTCATTGCTACAAAGGACTACAATGGCTCAACTCACAAGTCTGCAATCACTATAGAAAAGGTCAGATCTAACATCTGATATTAGTCAAGTAACACAAAGGGGAGCTAGTTTCTGCAACAACCTCTCGCAAGGCTACAAGCTCAAGTGCAGAGGACAAGAATCCTTCTCAGATCTATGGCTTTGACTGACCCTAGGGCTATAGTTTGTCAATTTAAATGGTCACAGGCTATCCATATAGGCTACCCTCACCACAGGGGTCTGAGAAGGAACATGAAATTTGCTGCTGCCACCATGGTCCCAGGGCTACAAGCTCAAGCTTCCATGGGCCTTTCAATCAGCTCAAATCCTAAATGCCTGCATAGAATGAATAAAACTATGGGAAAATAGAAAAATAACATATTGAATGTTCAATTAGAACACAAATTCCATGGATCACAAATACTTAAAGTGAAATTTCTCAAGGCAGTAGCCTTGTGCATAACAGCCCTTCACAAAATCCCAATGTTTACATAACCCATTACAAAACTAAATAAAATGACACCAAACTGCTTACAAAGGATTTAACCAGCAAGTGTTGAGCTAAGAGAGAAGAAAAAATGGAAAAAAAGTGATCAAACCCTAACCCTAATCTGCTTAAGCTCACAATCGATAGGGGTCGAAGGACAGATCATGATTCTAAGTTACAACTGCAGCTTATGTACTCAGTCCCTAATGCCTGGCTTAGAGAAGAGTAAACCCTAATTTTTCTAGCAGATGTGGCACTGTTACAACCCTTGGATGTCTTCGGATGTGTGCCTCAAGATTAGGGCCTCGAGATATGTACCCTAAACCTGGTGAAATCCCTTAAAGGTCTCTGAGTTAGGGCTGGGAAGTGGAGAGCCCGAGCTTTGCGGGGATGCCTTTTGCATATTTATTCATTTATGTGGTTTGCAGAGTCCTTGCGGGGTAGGAATTTGGCTTGGGAGGTTGTTCAGTCGCGCAGGATGGCTTTAGATTGTCGCGTAGCTGATCTAGCTTGCAATGCTATCGCGAGGATGAGTTGCACTTCTTGGCTTGCTCATGTAGTAGGGCTTCAGAAGTTCCTCTCGCGAGGCTATCGCGAGGATGCCTTTTACTCTCACTCGGCTTCTTTTCACTTACGCTGCTCGCTTGGTACAGAGTTGAACTTCTAGGTGCGTGAGAGCAGCACAAGATATTTTCTGGGCGTCTCTCTCCTCCAGAGTCACGCGAGAACTTTGGGAGGTTGTTGCTGCTATTTGCACAAATTGGTCCTCACGAGGTAGTGTGCGTGGCTGCTTTAAAGCTTGATCCTCGCAAGAGGTTTACGAGCTATATTTCTGGAGGCTTAGTGTGCGACTACTTCACGAGTTCCTTTATGTGTTAATTATAGATGAAGTGCGCGACTACTACATGAGTTATGTTATGCTGCATGTAACTTCTATGCGAGAAGACTTTGTTGGTGAATTAAACAGCACGAGGCAACATCTCAACTGTGCGAGATTAGTCATTTGTTTCTCTGCTGCAATGCACATATTTTTGTTGCACCTTCCCCCACTCTCATCTATGCTTCTCACATCTGCTGAACTTCTTGGGTCCACTTTGACATGCAAATTGGTCACCAAGGTGTGTATCACCATGGTGTTCCATCAATCTCTGGCTCAGCTGTCATCCTTGGCTTGAATTCTCTCTATTCTTGGCACCAAAGGCATGGACTTTGTGTTAATCTATGCAAGTTATTAGTAATCTACAAAATACTCTAAATAAGAGTTATTAGTTAGCTTCAAGGTCCAACAAAGGCTAGGTTAAGAGGTGAAAAGTGATACTTTTCAATGAATAACACACCCCCAAACCTAATTTTTGCTAGTCCCTTAGCAAAGCAAAATTTAAATAGCTACTCTAAGAATGTAAATTCCACTTTCGTAGGGAGAACAGATGCATTTAGCTTATGCATCAAGCCTTTTAAACCCCTAGGTGATCCCTAGTGGAGGAGTGAAGTCCCCTGAGGGTTTTCAGTGAAGGTACCCACAAACTTCTCAATGAAACAGTTCATGAAAGTGCAACATTATCAAGTCAGCTGTCAGTTCACAGAGCATCAATTTACCTTTGATTCAAAATATGAAGAATTTAAACAAAGGGTATGTACAGACATTTAATCATTAAAACTTTTGCATTTATGCACATCATTTCCAATTAACTTTCAACAAGAGAAACAACACATGTATGTTAGTACTGAGCTCGCCATTAATTCAAAATTTAGGCTTTAGGCAATGCCCAATACATTCACTAACAGACCCAATGCTTACCAGGGCACTCTCTTAAAAAGAACTTTGAGGGTTTTCATTTTCTCCCAAGCTCAAGAGCAGTTACAGTCCCCAAATGGGTCTGCAAGCATGAGCATAGGCCAAGCTCTTAAATTCTGGCATCATTGGCTATTCCTCACCATAGATTGGACAAATCCTCATCTCCACAGAACAGCTCATTCAACTTAGGATCACAAGGTCTTATAACTGGGTTATAATGTGACTTATGGGTGTAGGTTATAAAGAATGGAAGGGTGAAAGGGATGCCAAATTGAGAAATTAGCAGGTGTGACAGGTGATTCATGACTTCACCAAATTCTTTAGTTCAACACCTTTCATATTCTTAGACATTTTTTAGACTTGAAGTGGCCAGCTTCTCCTCTTATTTTTAATTTTTTCAATGAAATTTTTGCTCTTGACTCCTCTCTACTCCTTTTCATTATTATTTTTCTTTCCTTTTGATATATTTTTCTTTTTCTTTTTTCTTTTTCTGAAATGCCACCCTCTCCTCAGCTGCTTCATTGCTGTCCTTTAGGTGCTTCTCCTCATTCACCCAATGTTGACCCTAGCTTCTCCATATCCAACTCCTTCTCCTTTACCTTTTGAATTCTCATAGTGGGGGTGGGTTTGAATCAGGTCCATAGGTTCAGGTACAAATACTTAAGTGTATTTTGAGTAAAACTGGGAATTAAGGCTCAAAAGGTGTATACACAAGGGCAATTTATCAGGTTTGGTATGTTTATGCTCAAACTGTCCAAGAGAAGGCCTTGATCCTTTCCTAAATGTCATGGATACTGTCAGTTGTCTTAACTTGGAGATGTCTAACTTCTAGTGAGGACATTGACTCAGCCAGTCCTTAGAGTAGAAAGAATTGCCTAAGACACTCCTCAAAGAAAAAAAATATTTGTAGGCCCAAATCTCACTACGTATGGTCTTCATTGAACTCTTAGGCGTGTCCTTACCTTTTTCTCTCTTTAATGGTTCACTAAGTACTGATACAAGTGAGTTTTCTTGGTGTTCATCTCATGAAAATGTTAAAATTTAAAAAAATTTAATGCCTAAACGTCTGTAAAATTTTTTACATTTCCTCATTTTCAAAGTTTCTTAGGTGATCACAGCTCCATATCTATCTTATTCACTTACTTCTGCTGCACTTGGGTTAACTACATCATTGGCAAACCATATCACACTCCCAAACCTATGAGGAGCAGTGTCCTCATTGATTCAAAAATTAAGGGCATGTGCAGGAGGTTATCATACACAAAATCAGACACAAGATAAAGTAAGTAAAAGCATTAATCAAGACACACCCAAACAACTAAAACAAACTAATAGATGTAAAGATAGAAAGTAAATGAAACAAAATATAACAAAGAGAAATTTCATTTATACACAAAAATTTGTACAATGTAAGGGAAAAGAACTATAAAAAAATTTTACAAAGACATCCTAACTAATGACAAATGCAAATCTAATCATCTGAACCCTTTGCTACATTAGGTGGTTCTTGGATTCCTTCACTGAAAATTAGGGAGAGTAATACGTTGATGATTGGGTTTGGGTATCGGCCATCACTTGGGCTTGAAGGGAGAGTAATACGTTGAAGATTTGGGATAGAAAATCAGGATTGATGGGTGGAATTTGTTGAAATGGAGAAGTAGGTGCTTGAGTAATGGTCGTGGGCTGTGGTGATGGAGGTGTAGGAGTAAATTGATGGGGCTGTGGTGAATCTGGAGGAGGGGTGAAATGGGGAGGGTGAGGTGAGTCTGGGAGAGCGGTGTACTCATAGTTAATGTCCCCTATGATAGAGGACATCATAGCTGAGTACCTCTCTCCTGAAAATGGGTCATGGTCATGGGAAGGGAAAAATGGGATGGATTGGCCTAAAGGCTCAAAGATAATATCTTCAAAAGATGTCGAGGTTTCAATGGGCTGAGAGGAGGCTTCAAGTTCAGGGGCTTGGGCTGAGGTGGTTTGGGTTGGAGAGGGTGGTTGGATTCCAATGCATGGGTCTTGCATGACTGAGGTTTCTGGAACTGGGATAGTTTGAGATATATAGGTGGGTTGGGATTCTTTGTGGGTTTTGGTTAATTTTCTTTTCTTTTTATAGGTGGTTATCACAAGTGGGTTCGTTGGAGGTACTGGTATGGTCTCATCAAATGTGATATGGATGGATGGACTTGGTGTGGCTGATATGATGGGTGGGGGTACAGTTAAGGTTTCAATAGGTATGGTGGCTGTGGTAGTTGGTAAAATTGACTGGGGTAAGGGTAATGGGACTATAAGAGGTTGAGGCTTGGGTTGAGGTAGTAGCGGCTGGCATGAAAGTTGAAGGGGTGGCTGGTGAGGTAATGGCTTCAGATGTGGAGGTGGTGACTGCTGAGGTGGGGGCTGCTGAGGTAGCAGCAGCAGCAGCAACCACTTTTTGAATAGTGGGGGTTGCTGGAGCTAGCAGATCTGTCTTCTTCTTCTCAATCAAAGTACGATTGATCCCCCATTATTTCTTTCCACATTTTCTGAGGGCCAAGATAATAGTTACCTTATCCATCTGAAATGGGTATCCTCTAAGCTTCAGCAAGGCTATAATAAGCCTGCAGTAGGGGAGTGAGTGGGGTTTCTTTTTTATCTTCACCTTCTCGTTAATATCCTTTATCCCCTCAAAAATTAACTTAACAGCATCCAAGTGGTGGTTCCTTTGGAATGAGTAGAGTGCATCCGCAATGGGGGGCCTCCTCTCTTGCTCATATCTTGAGCAATAGACATTCTTCCTAAGTACCCCATCCATAAACCTCATGTTTAGGAGCAGATCTCTCTTCCTAATAGACAGCCTAGAGGCTGTGATCCCCCCAATCAACTCCTTAGAAATTTCTTCAATTGTCGTTATCAAAGGAAGGCCTAAGCTACACTCTCGGCTATACTTTGCTGGTATCCTCAATATTTCAGCTATGGCTACTTGATTGAACAACATCTTAAACTTGTCAATCAGTACCATCAATGCTGGGTTCCCATCATCCCCAGTCTTCACTATGATATTCTGATAAAATAACTACACTAGTCTAGGGAAGACTAGCTGCATTGGGGGCCTCAATAGGGGCAGCAGAGTGGATTTGACTAGGTATTCAATGGAGGTTGATGTCTCAGGTAGGTCCTCAAAGAACACCTTATCAAAAATTATCTCTGCCTCCAGTTTAATTGCTTTCACAAATTCAGAGGGGACCCTGAGGTACTCATTATCTTCTTCCTCTTGAAGCACAACCTCAGGGATCTCATGGGCCACAACCTTACCCTTTTTCTACTTTTTCATGGATTTTTCAGGGCTTTTGGCAGGTGGGTGCTCTTTGGCCCTCTTCTTAGGACAAGAGTTCTTTTTGGCATGGACACCAAAGGCCCCAGCCTTGCCCTTCTTCATTGGGGCTGCCCTATTCTCAGTTGGCTGCTCCACTTGGGGTTCAACAGTGGGTGTAGGTATCTCAGAGGTTCCCACTGTGGAGGCCTCTGCAATCCTTACTAATTTACGAGTTGCCCTGGGGGTGCCATTGTGTGGAGGGTTTAGCATGACAGCCAATGTGTCTAGGAACTTTGAACTTTGGGCCATGGCTACTCAGTACCTCAAAATTAGGGCTATAAACTGACAGATTCTATTATGTACACTCCACAACTAAAATTGCATCCAAATTCCTCCCTACTTAACAGCAAATTAAGGTCTAATCAAACTGACAGAGAGAGAATGAGAAAGCTTACCAAATTGAAGCTTGGGTTCGACTCCAACCTTGGGACGATGGATCCAATTCCTCAGACTAAGTTCAAAGTGATCAGGAGGTGATGGGGAGTAAAATAGTAGGAGGAAACTGTTTGAGGTGGAGTGGATTAGGCTGTAAAGAAGAAAGAAGGGAGAGAGAAGCTTGGTCTTGCTCAGTGGAGGCTAGGGCAAAGAGTTATGAAATGAAGAAAATAAAGAAAATCACAGGGTTTATAAGGCTGATCTCGTGCCTCACGCGGCTGTCACTAGGTTCTCACGAAGTAGATTTCTAGCTCACTTATGAATTCAAGCTCGCGAGAAGTGCTATCGCGAAGAAGAATAGAGCCTTGCGAGGTATTCACGGGGCTAATTTGAAGCCAAGGTGCGCAAGATGCATCTTTCATCTTTCGCGCAGCTGCGCTATCTAACTTCGTGAGACTCATACATGTAGAGCATCAAGTGCCTCACGAGGTTGGTAGAAGTGCAGGCTTCAAAATTTTACCTCGCGAGGTTTTTGCGAGGAACAACACACATGACTTAAAATTTTCACGCAGCTTGATGTCGCAGAGAAGAGATAGCTTCACGAGGCTCATATGCAGTTATTCTTCAGATGTTTAGCTCGCAAGGCAACACAGGCCATTTTAGAGCCCCGTGAGAAAGCCAGGAATTGACTTGCGAATGTATAATTTAGGCCTTTTAGCCTAGCGAGAAAGCAACTTTTAACCCTTTATCTCAGTGCTGCACATTGGCCAGTTCATCCATATTGTTATGCACCTATCCATTGTGCATCAGCACCAACCCCTTCACATGTACTCTATTTCATCATTATAATTGTATGCCCATTATCAACATCTATACATCAAAAGTGCCGAATTCTAAAGATAGTCTTTCAGATCAAATTCATGACATTTATTTTGAGAGCACCTCAACCATAACAGCAACAAACATGCACTTCAACATCAAGTTCATGCACTCTAAATTCAAATGACCAATATGCACATATACTTAAGATAAAACAAAACAAAATAGGCAAATCAACATCACACAAAAAATTGTAATTGACAGATTTCTCAGCAAGCTAAAATAAGCACACATTTAACACATATGGTACACATTTTACAAAGCTGTGGATCACTAAGCAGTGGGAGGTTCATGTAGGTGAATGGTCTGAGGAGGCTTTCCTAAATTTTCTACAGAAATTTTTATCCTTTAACCATTCACGTTTATGATCTTCCCAGACATAGGATCCAAGATCTCCATAGCACCAGATGGGGAGGCATGAATTACAATATAAGGTTCACCCCATCTGGATTTTAACTTCCCTGGACAAAATTATAGTTTGGAGTTGAAAAGCCAAACTTTAGTACCAGCATTGAAGTCCTTTCTCATTAGCTTCTTGTCAAAGAATGCCTTTCATTTCTCCTTATATATTTTGGCATTTGAATAGGCTTCCATCCTCAGCTCATCAAGCTCTGCTAGTTACAATCTCCTGTGAGAACCAGTAGTAGTTAGATTAAAATTCAGTGTTTTGATAGCCCAATAGGCTTTGTGCTCTAACTCCACTAGTAGGTGGCAGGCCTTACCATAAACCAGCCTAAATGGGGACATGTCAATAGGGGTCTTATAGGCAGTCCTATAAGCCCACAAAGTATCATTCAGATTTTGTGCCCAATCCTTTCTATCTGCCCTCGCAGTCTTCTCCAAGATATGCTTGGTCTCCCTATTGAAAATTTCAACTTACCCACTGGTTTGTAGGTGGTAGGGAGTTGCAATTTTGTATGTAACAGAATACTTTTTGAGGATATTCTCAAAAGGCTTGTTACAGAAATGACTCCCCCATCACTAATTATAGCTTTGGGGGTGCCAAATCTGGAGAAGATATTGTCCTTTAAAAACTTCAGTTGTTCATTTGTCCTTGTGGCAATGGCTTCCACCCATTTGGACACATAGTCCACTGCCACAGGTATGAAGTTAAAACACATAGATGGAGGAAAGGGACCCATAAAATCAATGCCCTCAATGTCAAAGAGTTCTACCACAAGGATGGGGTGCAATGGCATAGAATCTTTCTTGGAAATGCCCCCCAACCTTTGGCATCTCTCACAGGATTTGCAATGCATGTGTGCATCTCTTAACAAAGAAGGAAAATAAAAACCACACTGATGTACCTTTGCTGCAGTCTTTTTGTCACTAAAGTGACCTCCGCAGGCTTGCTCATGGCACATAGAAAGAATACTGTGGAACTCACTTTTAGGTACACATCTCCTAACCACCGGATATGCACAATGCTTATATAGGTATGGATCGTCCCACAAAAAATAGGTCTTTTTCCATCTTGGACAAGTGAGGGAGAATCCTACCCACAGCAAGAAAATTAACAATGTGTGCAAACCAGAGCACACTATACTGCATAGCAAATAGTTGTTCATCAGGGTATAATTCATTGACTAGTGTTACTGGACATTATTTCAAAATAATTCTAGAGAGGTGGTCAGCCACCACATTCTCAACACCCTTCTTATCCTTGATCTCAAGATCAAACTCCTGCAATAGGAGGATCCATCTGATCAGCCTTGGTTTTGCATCCGTCTTGGCCAACAGGTATTTCAGGGCTGAGTGATCAGTAAAAACAACTAGTGATTTGTTGGTATAATAGATCACTGCAGGCAACTTATCTTTCCTCTGTCCTAAGACAACACCTATGGCCAAGTCTGATGCATCACACATCAGCTCAATGGGGAGTGAGTAATCTGGGGCGTGGATTATAGGAGGAGTGGTAAGACACTTTTTCAATACCTCAAAGGCCTCAAGGCACTCAGTAGAGAAGTCAAATGACACATTCTGACAAAGCAGGTGGCATAATGGCTTTGAAATTTTACTGAAGTACTTAATGAACCTTCTGTAGAACCCAGCATGTCTTAAGAATGATCTGATTTACTTGACAGTCTTGGGTGGGGGCAGGTGTCAAATCAGATCCACTTTAGCCTTGTCAACCTCTATTCCTCTGTTGGAGACCACATGGCCCAACACAATTCCTTCTGTTACCATAAAGTGGCTCTTGTCCCAGCTCTAGACTAAATTGGTCTCATCACATCTTTATAAAACCAGGTCAAGGTGACTCAAGCACTGGCTAAAGTTGCCCCCATAATCTGAAATATCACCATGAAGATTTCCAGGAATTTGTCAATCACATAAAAAAAAATTGCGTACATGCACCCCTGAAATGTGGCTGGGGCATTGCACAGTCTAAAAGGTATCCTCCAGTAAGCAAAGGTGCCAAAGATAAAAAAGTCATTTTTTCTTGATCTTCAGGATAAAAAGGGATTTGGTTATACCCTGAGTATCCATCAAGAAAGTAGTAAAATACCTTCCCAGCCAGCTTATCTAGAATTTGGCCAATGAAAGGGAGGGGGAAGTGGTCTTTCTTGGTTTTAGAGTTGAGTTTCCTGTATTCAATGTAAACTCTCTAGCCAGTAGTCTCCCTGGCTGGCATCAACTCCCTAGAATCAGTAGTAATAACTATTATGCCTGACTTTTTAGGTACCACCTAGATAGGTGACACCCATTCTGAATCTGAAATGGGGTAAATTACCCATGAATGCAACAGTTTCACTATCTCTTTCAAGACCACCTCTTGCATGTGAGGATTAAGCTTCCTCCACATCTTCCTAGAGGGTTTTGCACTCTCATCCAAGTGAATTTTGTGCATGCAAACTAAGGCATCAATGCCTCCAAGATTAGCTACTGTCCACCCCATTGCTTTCTTGTGCTTCTTGAGAACACTCAATAATTCCTCCTCCTGCTCAATAGTGAGAGAGGAGGAGATAATCACTGGAAGCTTATTATTCTGCCCCAAGAAAGCATATTTTAATATGTCTAAGAGTTGTTTAAGCTCCAGCTCAGGGGACTTTTAATGGAAACAAACAAAGATGCCTTGGTGGTTTGAGGAAGGGGCAGCAATGTAGGTTTCCAGCTGGAATGCTACACTTGGCCCATAGAAGACATTATTTTTGTGTTATCTTCTGTCATGAGAACCTGGGACTCCTTCTAAACCATAGTCCTAATATTTTCCAGATCATCAGCAACATTATCCCAATCCAGTAGATTGGATCATTCTTCTTTCACAAAGCCATCTAGTACATCTATTGCCTAGCAGTCCTCAATGTCTATCTGAGTTTGCCTAGCAGCATTGTACCCATTTAATTGGGCCTTCATGTTTCCAAAGGTCACCTCCATCACCCCCGACCTGCATTGTATGCAAGTGTTTGTAGTGGCCAAGAATGGCCTTCCAAGGATGACAGGAATTGGGGCTTTACTGTTTCAAGGGTCCATGTCCAACACAAGGAAATCAGGAGTATAGTTGAACTTATCCACCCCCACCAAAACATCCTCCACCACACCTGCAGGCATCCTCTCATACCTATCAGCTAGTTGGAGCACAGCTGATGTGGCTTTTAGCTCTCTCAAACCTAGTTCCTAATACACAGAATATGGGAGCAGGTTCACACTGGCCCCTAAGTCCAAGAGGGCTCTTCCAATAGTGTGGTTTCCAATTATGCAGGGGATAGTAGGTACCCCTGGGTCCTGTAATTTCTCACGTGTGGCAATAGAAAGAACTGATTCAACATGTTCAATAGCAAAAACCTTTGTGGACAGTTGTGCCCTTGCTTTTCTCTTCTGTGTGCAGAGGTCCTTTAAGAATTTGGCATAGGCATGGACCTGTTTTATGGCATCAAGCAAGGGAAAATTGATCTTGACCTGCTTGAAGGTCTCCATCATTTCCTCCATCTAAGCATTCCCTTTATCAAAAGGAGATGGGACAGCTAATGCATGAGGAAATGGCAGCTATGAGATTATTGGTGCCACAGCTCCTGCCTAACCACATCATGGTCAAATTTTTATTTTTTTCTTGTTTCTTCATTTATTGTTTGTTGTAGGGGCTCAACATCAGCCCCTTTATTTTTCCCTTACTGATCCATAGTAGGGGTTGCATTTCATGGTGCTTCAACAACCACATTTCGTTCATTTTCACACTCTAAGACCTCCTCAGCTGCTCTGCCCACTAAATTATCAACCACCCCGCCACTCCTTAGGGTAGTGATTGTATTAGCCTCCTCATGGGTAGAGGATGCTTCTCCAATCATGTACTGCCCTTTAGGGTTGGCTAAGGGCTGACTAGGCAACCTATCCTCCTCTCTTTGTTCAAAGCATTACAGATTTGATCTAGCTGGTGCTCTATTTTTTTAATGCTTTACCCATGAGAGTTCACAGTTTGGACCAAGTTCCCCAAATTCTGCATAGATGCCAGTATTTGCTCTTCAAAAGAAGAGGATCTGGGCTATTATGGGGGCAAACTGAACTGATTGGGCTGTGGGGCAGGCAACTGAAAATTCTGTATTGGTGGGTATCCTTGGATAAACTGGTGTTGTGGCCTGTATTGAGCTGCCAACTGCTGCTGGGGCTGAGGGTATGTATCTTGTCTCCACCTCAAATTTGGGTGGTTTCTCCATGTGTGCCCAGCAGGTTATTTCCCATATGCTTGGATAGCATTGGCTTGCTCCATAACTAAATCAGGGAATTGATTGGCTGATGGACAATATTGAAGTGAATGTATGGGAGATTAGCATCTTAGACATGCCTCTTCCACCTGTGCAACCATCCTAGGCTGCATCATATGCATCAAATTGTCAAACATTAAACTCAGATTGTCCAACTTCCTTTTCAAATCCCTTTGCACCTTTACTTCATACATTCCACCTCTAGCGGTGGACTCTTTCACCAATTTAGCTGGAGTCTGACTGTCATTGCGAGATAGTGACTCTTGTATGAAATTTTCTCCTATGATGTCAAACAACTCCCAAGCCTCATCAGCTATCTTGTGGAGGTAACTACCACCACATGAGGCATCCACCATATCTCTACTCTTGGGATTAATTCCTTGGTAAAAGATTTGCACCAGTTGCCATTATGGAATTTGATGGTGGGGGCATTGTTTTAACATCTCTTGAAATCTCTCCCATGCCTCATAAAAATTTTTAGTTGAGGGCTGAGTGAATGACAATATGTTTGTCCTCATCTGACTAGTTTTATTCATGGGAAAGAATTTAGCCAGAAATTGGCATTGGATGTCACTCCATGTATAAATGCTATTGGCTGGGAGCTTAGAGAGCTAGGTGCTGGCTTTGTTCTTTAGAGAAAAAGGAAAAACCCTCAGTTTGGTGGCTTCAGGTCCCAGGCCAACAATATTGAAAGTGCGTAAAGTCCCAAAAATTAGTCAATGTGCTTGTAAGGATCTTCCTTACTAAGCCCATGAAAAGATGGCAGCATGTTAATGGTGGAGGACTTGATTTCATAATTTTCCTCAACTAATGGGAATTGTATGCAAAAGGGAGATGTGTAATCCCCTAGTGCATTGTATTCCTTCAGAGTTCTTTGTCTCTTAGCCATGACAGCTGGCTCAATTTCAACAGTAGGGGTTGCTGTGTCGTTTCTCAGTCTAAGGACCCTTTCAACCTCAGAGTTTGGCGGTTCCAAGTCAAGGTTAAGGGACCTTCTACCAAGCATACACACACAAAGTCAGCAGGTAAAGAAAATGCTATCAACACAAAAAAAATTTATAAACAAAGAATCACAACTAACAAATATACAACTAAACTATTAATAGAGAATTAAACACCAATGGAATATGTTTTAGGGTAAAAGAAGTACAAACCAAACTACCTAAACTCCCGCTGCACCACTAGCTTTTCCCTGCTGCTGTTGTCCAAGTCTGCAAAAATTCTACAAAAATTAATAGCACTTTGTATTCTATTTGAGGCACAACTACAAAGAATTTTCTAAATTGAAATATACTATAACTTAAGTCTATTAAAGAGATCAATCTCCCCGACAATGGCACTAAAAACTTGTTGGAAGGTTTTTGCTGCCTCTTTTTATTGTGAAAATGATAAAGATAAAATAAAGGAGGTAAAATAAAATAAAACAAAATGGAGAATGAATACAGCACAAAACCAAATCACTGACCTACAAGAATCCAGGGTCTATTGTAGCAAGTTTAAAGTAAGAGTTAGTCCCACAGAGAAATTGATCTAGAACCCAAAATGGGCTATAATAATAGGCCTCCAGATCTTGCTACTGATCTAACAATCCTAAAGAAAGGGAGTTGGGTGTCACAACTACACTAAATTACCTACTAAAAGAAAAGAAACAAAGTGCAGCCCTATCCTAAGAAAAAGTTATGAAGAAAGGGGTGATGGTGTGTTAAAATAAAGATAAAATGGTGGGAAGTAAACTACTAGGCTAAGTTTAAGTCAGTTTTATAACTCAAATCTAGATCTGCTTCTGCAGGAATCTTTGCTGATGTGCTATAAAAAACCTCAGCAAGGAAGGAGAATCCAACTCACTCTTGTGATTCAACCTTGTCCCTTAAGGCTATAACCTGTCCACTTTAATGGTCACAAACTATCCAATAGGGAGGATCGAAGCACATGAAGGAAATCAAAAAATCAATATGATCAAATAGACTAGGCTGATCTTAAGGCTATAACCTGTGCACTTAAATGGTCACAGATTATCCAATAGATGTCCTCCACCCAACTGATCAAATTAGAAAATTAAAACTATTGCAGACACTATGTATGCCAGGCTACAAGCTCCCCAGATCTGTTATAGATTTGGTAGGCATTCATACGAACAAATAGTTTTTGAAAAACTAGTGAAACCACATTTGTTCAAGGGCTATTTGGGAACTTAAATGCAGCAGGTCATTGCTACAAAGGACTGTAATGACTCAGCTCACAAGTCTACAATCACTACAGAAAAGGTCAGATCTAACATCTAATATTGGTCAAGTAACACAGAGGAGAGCAAGTTCCTGCAACAACCTCTCACTAGGCTATAAACTCAAGTGCAGAGGAGAAGAATCCTTCTAAGATCTGTGGCTTGGAATCACCCTAAGGCTATAGTCTATCCACTTAAATAGTCATAGGCTATCCATAGAGGTCTGAGAAGGAACATGTAAACTACTGCTGCCACCATGATTCCAGGGCTATAAGCTCAAGCTTCCATGGACCTTTCAATCAGCTCAAATCCTAAATGCATGCATAGAGTGGACAAAAATATGGGCAAACAGAACAATAACAGATTGAATGCTCAATTTGAACACAAATTCCATCGATCACAAATACTTACAATGTAATTTCTCAAGGCAGCACCCTTGTGCATAATAGCCCTTCACAAAATCCCAATGTTTACATGACCCATTACAAAACTAAATAAAACTGCACCTAACTGCTTACAATTGATTTAGCCAGTAAGTGCTGAGCTAAGAGAGAAGAAAAAATGGAAAAAAAAGTGATCAAACCCTATCCCTAATCTGCTTGAGCTCACAGCCGACAGGGGTTGAAGGAGAGATCATGATTCTAAGTTACAATTGCTGCTTATATACTTAGTCCCTAATGCCTTGGCTCAGAGAAGAGTAAACCCTAATTTTTCTAGCAGATGTGGCACTGTTACAACCCTTAGAAGTCTTGTGATGTGTGCCTCGAGATCAGGGCCTCGGGATGTGTGCCCTAGACCTAGGGAAATCTCCAAAAGGTCCCTGTGTTAAGACTAGGAAGTGGAGAGCCTGAGCTTCACGGGGCTGCCTTCTTCATATTAATTCATTCGTGTTGTTTGCAGAGTCCTCGCAAGGTAGGAATTAGGCTTGGGAGGTTGTTCACTCGTGCAGGTGGGCTTTGGATTGTGACAGAGCTGATCTGGCTTGCAATGTTGTCATGAGGATGAGTTGCACTGCTTGGCTTGCTTGCGCAATAGGGCTTTAGAAGTTCCTCTCTCGAGGCTATCGCGAGGATGCCTTTTACACTCGCTCGGCTTCTTTTAACTTACACAGCTCGCTCGGTATGGAGTTGAACTTCTAGGCTCACGAGAGTTCTGCGAGATATTTTCTGGGCGTCTCTCCCCTCTAGTGCCACGAGAAAACTTCGCGAGGTTGTTGCTACTATTTGCTCAAATTGGTCTCACGAGGTAGTGCGCGTGGCTGCTTTAAAGCTTGATCCTCGTGAGAGCTTCGCGGGCTATATTTCTGGAGGCTTAGTGTGCGACTACTTCGCGAGTTCCTTTATGTGTTAATTGCAGATGAAGTGTGCGACTACTATGCGAGTTCTGTTATGCTGCATGTAACATCTGCGTGAGAAGACATTGCTGGTGAATTGAATAGCATGAGGTAGCATCTCAACTGTGCGAGATTAGTCATTTATTTCTCTGCTGTAATGCACATGCTTCTGTTTCACCTTCCTCTACTCTCATCTATGCTTCTCACATCTGCTGAACTTCTTGGGTCCACTTTGACATGCAAACTGGTCACCATGGTGTGTAAAATCATGGTGTTCCATCAATCTCTAGCTCAACTGTCATCCTTGGCTTGAATTCTTGCTTTTCTTGGCACCAAAGGCATGGACTTGTGTTAAGTTGCACAATATATTACTAATCAATAAAAAAAGCTAAACAAGAGTTATTAGTCAGCTTTAAGGTCTAGCAAAGGCTAGGTTAAGAGATGAAAAGTGGTACTTTTCAGTGAATAACACCCGATGTGCTTCAGAAGAAACAAAGGAAAACCTTTATTCTATGTGAAGGCAGGGGAATCCACGCGACAACCCGATCCCTTGGAAAAACTCAAGTAAGAGAGTGACCTCTTTTGACTGGCGAGGGTGTATTGGGTGTCGAAGGGTGCAGGATTTATTTGAGGCACTAAACTGCTAAGTCAGGGACTGAAGGAAAGTGATAGAAGGCCTCAGATTTGGGCTGCCCAGCCCAGAATAGGCTTGGCGTGTGTAGTATATACGCTTGGCCAATATCTAGAGATTTTGGTTTAGCGTGTCTATTACACACGCTGGGCTAAATCTGAAGAAGGTTGGCTTAGCGTGTATAATATACACGCCTTAGTATGTGCACTTCACACACTAGATAAAACTAGGGCATATAAATCATCTTGATAGCTGAATAGCAAGCCTGAGATTGGTCTAATTTTCTAGTTTTCGGGAAGCAATGGTTCCGGGGACTAATTTTCTTTGTTATTCTGGGTCCCTCCTTTCCAAACCTAGGGATGCAAGGTTGACTCGGGGCTGCTAAACGCACTCCCCAAGGGTTTTAAGCTTCGTAACTGGATCGGTCACCCACCCAATATGCCTCCAGCGCGAGCGCCTTCTCAGATACTAGATGGGGTGGTTCTTTTCAGGATCATCAGCACTAGAGGCTGCCACCATACTAAGAACCGAGATGGTTGTATCACTGCCTAAATTCCCAACCATTTAGAAGCTACCCTCGCAAAAATGATTTAAGTCCCTTAATTCACATTTAAGGTTCAATTTTAATTTCAAATTTTAAAAGGGGAGTTTGCTTAGGTTCAAAAATGGGTTGTGATGATCCCGTGCAGCCTCTACGGGCCGGCGTATGTCAGATCAGACATGCCCCTTTCTCCATAAGGGGTCGAATGGGTGAGTGGAATGGAGGTGAACATTTCCTCCGAATGAGAATTGGTTGGGGGGCGTGGCGGGGATGAATCAGGTTCGGCGTATGTTGGATCTACCGCCCATGACATGAATTGGTGACGGGTTGGGTACGGATGCCTCGGATCGGGTCCATAGAATTTTCTCCTTCTTCCCCTATGGGATGATGGACGGTAGGTTGATGCCATTATGTCGGCGCCACAAGCTATATATATATATTTTTATTTTTTTTTAAATAAGTGAATCTTTACAATGAAGAACTCCGGGGCCTTTGGAATTCCCATTTCGGGCAGCGTTCACACCCTAAATATCTCCCACGGCAGGCTCCTAATGTTCTTTGAAAGAATCTAAAGGGAAATCCTTTGATCTATGTGAAGGCATGGGAAACCACCTAAACAACCCGATCCCCTAGAGCAAATCAATAAGAGAGTGACCTCTTTTGACCGGTGAGGGCGTATTGGGTGTCGAAGTGTGTGGGATCTAACAGAGATGCTAAAACACTAAGTGGGGGACTCAGGGAGGTGATAAAGGCCTCAGATTCGGGTTGCCCAACTCAGAATAGGGTTGGTGTGTGTATTATATGTGCTTGGCCAAATCTTGGCGATTTTGGCTTAGCATGTGTATTACACATGCTAGGCTAAATCTGACAAGGGTTGGCTTAGCGTGTATAATGTACACGCTAGTGCAATTCTATGAAAAAAAGGCTTAGCGTGTATTTTACACACGCTAAGCAACACAAGGTATATAAATGGTCTTGACAGCAGAACAACAAGCCCGAATTGAGTCTATTTTTTTGGATTTTCTGGAAGCGATGCTTCCAGGGACTGATTTTCTTATTGTAACGGGTCCCTCCTCACCGAACCTAGGGATACAAGGTCGATTCGAGACAACAAACGCACTCCCCCATGGGTTTTAAGCTTTGCAATTGGGTCGGTCACCCACCTGATATACCTCCAACGCAAGCACCTTCTGAGATACTGGATGGGGAGGTACATTTCTGGATCATCACCACTAGGGGTGGTCGCCGTACTAAGAATCGAGTGTTTATATCGCTACTTAAATTTCCAACCCTTTAAAAACTACCCCAGCCAAAATGATTTAAGTCCCTTAATTCAATTTTAAGGTTTAATTTTAAATTCAATTTTAAAACGGAGTTTGCTTATCGTTCAAAAATGGGTGGTGATCATCCCGTGCCGCCTCTACGGGCCGATGTCCACTGGTAGGATATGATTGCAAAAATGAAAAGCTCAAGTAGGCCCACCAAATAGCTAAGGCGTGTAAAAGCGCAAGTAAGCCCGCTAATCGGCTAAGGCATCTAAATGATGGAAAAATAAATGAATTGGAAAGACGATGCCCAAGTAGGCCCGCCAATCGGCTAAGGCACGTAAATGATGAAAAAATAGGGGTAAGTAGAAATAAACCGAATCATAGGGGTCAGAAAAATTAACGGAACCGTAGGGGCGAATAAAAATAAGAAAACAACCAAATGTTAGTAAAAATAACAAAAATGGCCAAATTTCAAGGGGAAGCTCTACTAGCTACTCCCCAGTAGGGTCGTCATCTATGCAACCGTGGACTCTTGCGAGTTCGTCACAACGATGCGCTCATTTAATGAAAACTAAAGTCGTCACCCGGAGCTTTTAGTGTCTCGTGAAACCTCAAATCAATATTAAATACACTGAAGTGCCAAATATGACTCTGATTTATCGATTCATGCTAAAGGCTCTTGGGTAGGGGTTTCGATTAACGATTAGGAAGGTGTTAGGCACTCGATCAACCCACTCAAACATGGTCTCTACTTATGGCCAAAATAAAAGAAAAACAAAGGTAAAGAAAAAAAGCACTTCCTCTTTCCCAAAGGAACTTTAATCCTATTTGTGCCCCTCCAAAATTTCTGAGATTTCGGCGACGTAACGACACAAATTCAAGGTCAAGGGAAAAGCTAAGAAGGTAGAGGAGTAGAGGGGAGAGTCGGAGCTCTTGGGCCCTTGTAGCATAGTGGTAGACCTTCACGTAGGAGCACTTGCTGAGCTTCTAATAGCTTGGAAAGATGGGATGGGGGTTCTAACCCTCTAAGGCTTGATGTCTAAGTGGTAGGAGAAGAGGGCTAAGGGGTAGCTCTCACCTAAACCAAGGGGACTTTTTATGGAAGAAGAGGTCTAAGGGAGGTTTTAGAATTCCGGAATTTGTATGGGTTTTGGCGCACCAAAGGGGAGGAGGGGATCTCTTAATCTCTTTCTCTCTTGAAATTTTTTTTCAAGCCTTTGTAAAGGGGAGGGGTGCCTCTCTCTATTTATTGGGGAAAGGGAGGTTAGGAGGGTACTTAAGAGCTAATTAGCATTAGCAATTAGGTAATCTTCTAATCTAAGGTCTCCTAGGATTGTAAGAGCTTAGAAATAAGGGTCGAAAAATGCTTAGCATGTCAATAAGAGCTTGGAAATGGGGGTGCAACAATAAGAGCTTGGAAATGTGGGAAATGGGCTTCAATGGTAGATGATAGGGTGGGGTTTCAAATGACTAAAGGGTGCAAATAGGGTAAATGAGGTTGCAACAGTCCTAAAGAAAACCACCCTAATCATTGGGATGGTCAACAAGTCAAACCCTAAAAGTAAAGTTCAGGCAAAATCCAAGATTTACTCTAGCTAAGCGTGGTGTGCATATTATCCACAACAAGCATAGCTACAGTGCCAGAGAAGTCCAGAGCACGTTGTGGGACCCAACTATACTTAGTGTGTGTCATTTCTGGGAAAAGATGGCCTAGCGTGTATAATATACACGGTAGGCAACATTTCTCCCGAAATGGCCTAGCATGTCTATTATACACGCTAAGCATGCCCATCCTCGCGGGAAGATCTCAGGGGGCTTTGAACCTATCGACTGGTCTAAATAGTTGCAATTTTGGACCACATTCAGATCACCGTAACATTTGATGTGCAACTCGGATTAAGGAAACTCTTGGCTTGCTGGAAAGCTGGGATCCTCTACTTTTCAATGGTATAAGCTTCAGTTTCAGTAGAAGTCCCTACCAGCCTTGGTACAACTCTCTCTAAGCATTGCTTGGGATGGTTAAATATGGGTTTGGGGGTAATTCCTAAGGGTTTTGGAAGGTTCCGAGGGATATCGGAAATGATATCAGAAGCTCGGGGGTGTGTCTCTCTCGAAGTATGTTTGGATCGGGCCTTGGGCTAGATTTGGGTGTCTACACTAACTATAATTTTTTTTTTACTAACAGTGCGTGTTACTAACATTACTAATATTTTTCTTACTAACATTTTTGTTATTGATACTTCGTGAATAAGTCATGGATATTTTCTCCTAAGTTTGGGGGAGAGTATATATCTGGTAACAAATTCTTTTTCAGGTAACTAATCAGTATATTAATAATTTTAGAAAATAATTTTGTGTCCCCTGTTTTTGTGCCAATGAGGGCATTGTCCAATTTAAGTTTGGGGGGATACAATTTCTGTGTATAGTAGTTTTATTTTTAGTAATTTTAATATAGCAGTTAGTTTTAGTTTTTGAAATTTTTTTGTTTCTTTTCTAATCAGTGCATAGGAATTATGATAGAAGAATTTAAAATCTCAAAAACTTATGATTCATTATAATAAAAGTTTAATAATTAGAATTTAGAACAGTTATAATTCATGCTTAGCTAATTGAGACATTGTATTAGAATGAATGTAGGAAACAATAGATTGATCTAAATTGTAAAAATTTAGACTATAGTTTCAAAAATTATAAATCAGTGAGATTTTGAGCCATATTTACTCTTTTATTCTGAGAGAGACTATTTTTTTTCAAATCGCAAAAATTTCTTTGAACTTCTAAACTATAATGAAATCTCATATTGCTGAATTTAGAATCGAGTTATTCTATGAATATGATGAACTTATTTTTTGTCTAGAACTATCTAGTAGAAATATCAAAGCAATAAGGCATCTATGCTAGTAAATCGTAAAAATGATTTAAGGTCATATTTTATTTAAACCAGAGCCAAAAAACCAAAATCCGATAAAATATTATCCTTTGAACCCATATTAAAAGCCTGAAACGGAATTTCTTTGTACCAAAATTTTATAAATCTTTAATCATATGTACTATCCAAAGCTTTCTACCTTTAAGCCTTACAATTTCTTAGAATTTAAGAGTAAAAGAAGGGAAGAAGAGGGAGTGGAAGGAGTAAAAGAAGAACATCTAAAGGGAATGCTAGAAGGGGTACAGATGAAAAAACTAAGAGAGAATATGGGAAAAGAAAGAATAATCATAAAAAAATAATTTTTGAAAAAGAAAATTACGATTTAGAAAATAGCTATAAAGAAGAGAAAAATCGTAAAAGATAATTTTATAGCTAAAGAACTGGGATATATATATAAATAGAAGTACATGGGAAGAAGTTATCCAATCATGGATACTTACTGAGGTAGAATAGTAGAAGAAGATAGGAAAGAGAAGAGCTAAATTCTCAGAAAAACTTTGAATCCTTTTCTACCTTTCCTTGATATCTCCTGAAACCAAAAACCCCATTACAAGTTGAAGGAAAGACCTTTCTGATTTATGATTTGCAAAGGCATAAGCCTAGTAGAGAGAAAGAGAATAGATATTATGGATTGTACAAGGAATCAAAAGAATAGGATAGGATTATCTTTTCTATGAGATTCATTTTTGTAATCATCATTGACTGAATTCTTCTGAAAAATATACTGAAAGAACCCAAAAGTTTCGATATCTTTTTGAGAGTATGTCAATAGTGAGTTTTTGAATGAAAATATTTTCTAAATCTGCAGTTTAGAAAAATTTATGAAGAATAAACTGTTCACTAATGCATATACACTCTGTGCTGATTGTGAATTGAAATTATTGGAGTTCTTATCAAGGATAACTATTGTAATGAAAAATAAGTATAAAGGATTGGTAATTTTAGAGAATCGTAATAAACTATGTATTGACCAATTAAGTAGCTTAGTGATATTTTTTTATTTATTTTTAATTTATAAAGAAAAAAATATATTTATAGAAAAAAAATAAAAAATATTTGAAGTTTGTAAGTAACTTCACTGAAAACCTTCAGGAGACTACAACTCCTCTACTAGGGATCACCTAAGGGTTTAAACGCTTGTTGCATCCGCTATATGCAATCGTGCTCCCTATGAAAGTGACATTTAATTTCTTAGTTTATATTTCCTTGTTTGCTAGGGACTAGCAAAGCATAAGTTTGGGGGTGTGATCAGTCACATAATTTACCATTTTATAACCCTTAACTTAGTAATGCTAGGACTTAGTTTGCTACTAACAAGTTGCTGATGTATAAATATTAAATAAAAGCAATAAAAGAGAGCCAAAGTATAAATATTCATCGAAATGAACTCAAAAAGCAGTAAACAGATGATTGAGCCTAAGAAGATGATTTGCCACCTATTGAAAGCTGAGAAATCGTATCTACGATTAAGCGCTAATACTAAAACCAAAGAAGAGAAAAATGTGAAATCATAATTTACGATTCTTTAAAAGCGGATTCTTTAGAAGGTGACAAACGAGTTAAAGGCGATACAGAAGAAAGCGATTGTTAGTTATAGAGAATTATCCAGTATGAAAGTCACGGGAGCTGAAGAAAGAGATAATCGTGATTTAGGATTACAATTATAGAAGTTTTCCTGTTACTGTTGTTGCTGCTAATCACGTGAGAATTTCCACCGCCATGAACAGAATTCGAAGAAATCTTCAATTAGAAGTTTGGATAATCACGGATCTGGAAAATTGATGAAGAAGAATCTTAAAAAGACTCTGTTGCTGTTATCAAGGAAAGAAATCTGGAACACATCAAACATCCGAAATCAAGGAAGAATAAAATTAGAATTAGAGTTATGTTAGGAATATTTTAATTTATTAGTTTCTTTTATTAGAATTAGATCTCTGTAAATCGACCCTTATGATCTATAAATAAGAGGGCTTGGCATATGAATAATCATCGAAGAATTTTACAGCATCAATTGAGAACTGAGATATGTGTTTTCTCCCAATCAAAGTAGTTTTGGATTTACAAAGTAACATTGTCCATAGTTCTCCGAGGTCGTGCCTGACAACCAAGGCTGAGGAAGCTTAAAGATCAACCCTTTGGATGGTTCTACTTTCTCTTTCTAGTTTAGATTTAATTTTTATATTTTAGTTTATATTTTATTTACTTTATAGACATCTTTGAGTTTTGATTTGAAATGACGACTCATGTTGAAGTTTGCAGATTAGTGTAACGGTTTTACTTTTCCATCTTCAATTTTCTCAAATTTGATTGATGCCCAGATTTTAGGAGATTGTTGATTAAATTAAATCTGTGTTGAAGAAATTTAGTTTTAGATTGACAACCAAATTCTGGAAGGCTACAAAAAGGTGTAACGGTTGAGATTGACGACCTCAATCTGAAGGAGGATTAGGGTTTATTTTTATGCATTAGATTAAAGAAACTATTCTTTTATTCATATTTCTCTAGTAGTTTAGGACTTAAAAGATAAAGATAGTCTTTAAAGCAGGAATATAAAAATCTATAAGAAGATAATCACTTTTTCGTGGGATCGATCCTATTGCTACGCTATTATTTTCATTGTGCACATGCAATAGGTTAAGGCTTGATTTTAATTTAAATATATACATACTATAAGCCGACCAATATGCAAAATAAATTTGACCATCACCGATAATCTGACGCTATGGAGATACCACGACAACCCTATATACAATGCTGAACAGTCCTACGACTCACCCCCATGTCACCCCAAGATTAACATGGTCGACGATCAAGAAAGCCCTTTTACTCCTCCAAGCACCAACAATAATCACGGTGGAAAGACAGTAGTATTGGGCAGAATTTTACCACCCAACAACTTGTGTAGTTCAGTGTCTAGAGATTACAAGAATGAAGCGACGAAGTCAAAGAATTGCCCCGAGGCATGGCTGCAGCATATGAAACTGCCAAGAGCAGTAAGACAAGGAAGAACGAGAACGAAAAAAAGGGGAGAGGCCACCACCTACACTAAGCACAGTATCAGCCCACATATCACCACTAGGATGGGCGGCCTCTTCGACGACGGTCGCCAAGACAGGGTGCACCCCCAAATTATCCAGAAAGATGTCACAGTAAAAGTAGAAGACCTTTCCAAAATGCTTGGCGAATACATGGCTAAAAGAAATCGCCATCACTTATCATTCGGGTTTGATAGTTTCTATCGAGATCTCTTTAACCTACCTACAGGATTCAAAACCGTAAAATTCAGTAGTACAACACCACTGGGAATCTGAATCACCATTTGGCGTTGTTCTGCAACGATTCCCAAATCTGTTCACGATAATCAAGGACTCCTAATACACTATTTCCAGAGGTCACTCGAAGGGAAAGCTCTCGATTGGTTTGTCGGACTCCCAATTCACAAGATTGATACCTTCGACGATCTAGCCGGATAATTTCTGGACCAATATAAGCATCTGATATAAGAAGTGGTTAGTCTTAGCGACCTGATGACGACGATGAAAGAAATTGAGGAAGTTTTTGTGAATTTCATAGCACGTTAGAGGAAGTTTGCGGCCTGCACTGAAAGCCAGATGAAGGAAAAAAGACGCAGTTGACATCATCATAGAAAATATCAGAGAACCACTCCAAAGCGCTCTTATTATAAGCTGTGTGCTAACTGCATCCAGCGACATATAAAAGGAGGAGACCTCATCTTTTCAATAATATCATCGAAAGTCACTGCTTCTAGTGACTCAAAGCCGAAAAATAGTAAGAAAGCCTCTGGCTCTGAGCAGGTTATCACGGTTACCAATCAAGGTCAAAGCTTCAAAAATGGAAATTACTAATCGAGGAATTCTTGTCATAATCAACAGCGGTACCCCAAACAGAATCAGAACCAGTACCAAATCAAAACCAGTACCCTAACCAAAATACCCACCAGAACAAGAATGTCGCTTTAAATCGACTAGCTAACCCTCAGAGCTATAACAATGTACCCCTACCTCAAAACGTCATCTGACAAACCGGAGGCCCTTACCAACCTAAACGCGATCACTATCATCCATTGCCTAACACCATTGCCAACATATTCCACCTTCTTAGTGATCAAAATCATATTTGATTCCCATCGAAACTGCCACGGCACTAGCCTGCCAACCTTGAATACAGTAAGTTATGTGTTTTCTTCGATACGCAGGACATCATTTAGAAGACTGCTAGATTTTATGGGATATGGTCTATGACATTAATGATCAACCAGATTGACTGAGAATCCCTCCAAAATTCTAATCATAATAACAATCAACCCCTACAAAACTTAGGGGTCATCAATAATCCCATGCCTAATCACAAGCAAGGAGTAGTCGCTCACATCACCACAGTGGATTTCTCGAGCCAATTCCCTCTTCGTCCTTCTACCCACGTCACCCGTGTTAGTCCTTCAAACACTTCAACCCATCCAAGTGATCCCCTGAGGCCTCTCATCATTCCCCCATATCCTTCATCCCTGATCACTAGGATCACTCCTCCAAATCCTCTGCCCTACCAAACCTTCACTCGAACTCGAGTCCAATCATTCAACCTCGAAGACCAAACCTTCAACCTACAGAACCCTCTATACCCCAAAATTATGAAACAACTCCACCACAGCTTCCCCTATGTGACTCAGAGCCTGAGAACGAAGACGATCTCCTTCAAACTACGAACCAAATCGCAGCATGGGTGGATAGCCTCTCTCAAAACACTTCAAGTCAAGGGCACAAGATTGCGGTGGAACATCAGTTAGATGCAAAGATGAGTCAACATAAGGAAGAACTGCCAAGGAGGAGGTGCTGATCTCCACCTTCTTAGAAAAGGAAGACTACACCCAATATCTCCTACCATGGCATGTCATAGCTCCACCACATATCCCTTCTTCAAACTTCACTCCATTTAGGCTCCAGGGCCAATGGCCAACATGCCCAGTCCTTAAATTAAGTACCAATTATCCACCACCACCATTCTCCCGGGAGAAGCAAAATGTCGGTGCCTAGCCATCAGAAATAATAGCAAGGGAACGAAGAGCAAACCTACCTCCCCCACCTCATGTATTACCTTCGCCTCTAACTTTAGAATCGACATCTCAACCACCTAAGCCAAATGTCAGCAAAGCTCACCGGCCCGTCAAGGAGCTAGGCCTGGAGACAGATCAGGAATACAAACTTCTTCGGCATCTTGGGAAGGTACCAAGGCAGATATCAATACTTGAGCTCATCAAAAAATTGTCAAAACCCCACTGATTGTTAATAGAGACGCTGGACGAGACACACGTAAATGAAGATACCACCCTAGACGAGCTGCATGAGATTGCTTTGGTTATGGCTCAACCTCCGACACTCACCGTCACTGAACCTTATATGCCTAAATAATCAGTGCACGGAAGCTCGACCCCTATATACTTGACGGTCATAATCAGAGGGTTCTTGGTACCCCATGCGTTCGTCGACGCAGGAGCAGGGATTAACATTTGCCCCATAACGACGCTCAAGATGCTCAAATATATCGAGCAGGACATAAGACCTTTGTCCTTATCCCTCATTATGTATGCTGGTTCTCGACGCTTCATCAAAGGAACTATCAAGTTATAAGTCTGCCTTAGACCAGTCACGAAAGACATCACATTCCATGTCTCCGACTCCTCAAGCACCTATAACTTAATACTAGGGAGAAAGTTGTTAGAATCCATGAAGGTTGTTGCGTCTACATACTACCAATGCGTCAAGTTCCCTCATGAGGATTCTATCGTCTAGATATACACCGACGCACCTCTCACAGAAATAGACACCGATTACGCGGCAAGCATTCCAATGGCACATGCATCCGTACTGAATATTGGCCACAACAAAAGGGTGGAGATTCTCGATGACACATCAGTCGAAGAAATCAGCCATCCCTCGTTTCGCCTACCCTGCCAATAAAGATTGATAAAGAGAGCAACAGGCCCTGACCTTGCTCGCCTATACAACATAAACCCAACCGCAACCTAAGGCTGGGACCTAATGTATTAATTAGGATATGTCCTGCATACCGGACTTGGTAAGAATAGACAAGGGCACATAGGACTGGTCATCCCGAAGAAAGTTTGCAAGCATACCGGATTGGGCTACTAATCAGACAACAAACAAGCCGACATCCTACCAACCTCACGTAAGTGGTCACTCTACGACCATTTTGTCTATGGAACTATGTAGAAGGTCGATGTGCCAAGGAGAAAGGAAGTGTTCTTCACCAAACCGCAGGCAACATAGATTGAGCAGATGGCCGAAGCCTTCGCCATCCTGATAAACTTGGATCAAGGTGACAATAATGCAGATAGACCACTCAAAGGATTTGGACCCTTGTTCAAGACCGAGGAACCCTCCACTACAAAAAGAAGAGAGTCTCCGAGACCTGAGCTGCACATAGAGGATTAGAAGTCAACCAATGGGGAATACTTCCAAATCACCGCTATCGAGATTGAAGAAGAACTAGAGTTAGACACCCCTCAATCCCCGGAAGCACCTCAACTACCAATATTCTGGAAATTGTTAGAAGAGGAATAATAGCCACCACCAGGTGACGATGAAGATTATTGGATAGACCTCGCCACACTCGAGCTAGCCGAGCAATGCCTCCAAAGGATATCAGATGAGGAATACGAGTCTGACTCTTACAACGGCGATCCTAGTCCCGATCTTGAAGGACGGAAATGCTCCTGAGGATATCCTTGCATCTTCCAACCATATCAGCCTTGCTTCCAGGTGTCCATATTCGTACTATCGTATTATGAAGTCCAAGGAAGAGATCTCACAAGTCCAGAAAATCATCAGTTGAGCCCACCCAAAGAAGGCGAGCTTCAGCAAGAAGAATATCCCCAGCCCAGTTCTGAGTATGAGAACTCACACGACTACAATCTCCAAACTTTCTTTGAAGACATGGCAATTAATATGGAAGAAGCCGGAACATCGACCCGGACCACCCCCTTCATCGGCCATCCAGAGGATCACACTCAACGAGGGCTATAAAAAACAATGGCAAATTCAAAATGAGTCCAAGTCATCCGAAGACTTGTGCCAACGGCTCCAGCAGCCGTCACACATCCCAACTAGGAGAAACATCCCCGTCGATTCCTCTCCAGAAAGTTGACTCTGTAACATACTTTTCTTATCGAAAATACAAAAAATAGAAAATCTTAAAGCCCCTAAAAATCTTGAAATAGAAAAGTAAAAAAAATTAGATAATCTTGGAAAAGAGAGGGAGCCCTTCATCCCATACTTGTTCAATGACCAAAAAGGAGACTCTTCTCCTAAGGCTACAAGTGGCAGTTACTTCGACCAAGTCAAGGAAGAACCAACTGATATACTCGCACAGAGGTGCGTCGCCACCTTTGACGCCACGGAGTCGAACCTCGAACCCGCTTGACGCAATCCTACTACTCTCCCCTCACAAAAGTGCAAGTCATATCGACACGACAACAAGCCTGTAATCATACCTGAGGAGATACTTTGTGATTTTGAGAGAAGGAATAACCTCGACCTACACCTCACTAAGGACAACGTAATTATCAATTACACCAATGAAGGGTTACCTCTCACAAAACTAACCTCCCAGTGTAGTGATTTCATAGTATATGAGCTTACAAATGACAATAAAGAAGGACAAGCCGTTGAGGAGACAGAGGACTTCCAATGTGTGGTCATCAAACGCTTCAACGAGCAGACTCAAACCGCTGCAGAGCCCACAGAGGAAATCAACTTCAGCCCCGAGGATAAGCCCAAGAAGCTACCTATTAGTGCAATGCATAGTCCTAAGGAATGACAACAGATTATCCAAGTCCTTCAAGACCACCTCAACTCTTTTCCAAGCCCACAAATTATCCGATCTTAGTAGAATATCGTCTGGTGCTGGAACTCGATGCAAAACCCGTCAAGCAGAAACTTAGTAGATTGCACCCGCAGACAATACTACAAGTCAAAGAAGAAGTCGACAAGCTACACAAAGTAAAATTCATTCGAGTCGTCCTCTATCCCAAGTGGGTCACAAATATTGCTCATGTCGCCAAGAAAGATGGCAGAGTATGGGTGTGCATCGATTTCCAAAATCTCAAACAGGCGTGCCCAAAAGATAATTTCCCACTCCCACACATCAACACTCTGGTCGATAACATTGTCAGACATGTGATGTTATCTTTCATGGATGGTTTCTCCGGATACAAGAAAATTAGGTTAGCAAAATCAGACCAAGAGAAGACTTCCTTCACTACGCCATGGGAAACTTACTTTTACGTCATCATGCCTTTCGGCCTCAAGAACGCAAGAGCCACATATCAATGCACCATGATGGCTATATTTCATGACATGATGCACAAATGTCTGAAAGTCTATGACGACAACATACTGGTGAAGTCTCAAACATGAGCGAGACATGCCGAAGCCCTTTGACTTGTAGTACAATGATCAAAAAATTATCAACTAAAGATGAACCTAAAGAAATGTGTGTTTGGAGTAAGCTCTAAAAAATTATTAGGATTCATAGTCAGCAAGCGAAGAATCGAAGTCGATCCAGTGAAAGTCAAAGACATTCTCGAAATGCCACCTCCCAATAACATTAATGAACTACGAGGCCTGATAGGAAGATTGCAATTCATTAGGAGGCTTATCTCTCAACAGTGAGACCAATGCGACCCTTTCTACAAACTACTTAAAGGAGGAGCCGAGTACTGTGGGATGACTAGTGCCATCAAGCCTTCAACAACATCAAGAAGCACCTCCTCAACCCTCTGATAATATCACCGCCAGTTCCTGAAAGACCCTTGATCCTCTATGTCTCGGCCAACGAGAAAGACATGGAGGCAATCCTAGGCCAGCACGATGAAGACGAAAAGGAGAAGTCCATCTATTACCTCAGCAGGACAATGGTCGAGTACCAACAGAAATACACTGCAATGGAAAGTACTTACCTGACCTTAGTATGGGCTTCAATTAAACTACGACACTACTTCAGAGCACACAAAATAATGATACTATCGCACATGGACCCTCTAAATTACATCTTTAAGAAGCTCGCTACATCTAGAAAAATTGCTCTCTAGCATATGCTATTACAATAGTTTGACATCACCTATATCGCACAGAATTCGATCAAAGGGCAGGCGATCGTCGATTACCTCACAAATCTTCCACTCTCGAGAAATTAGCCAGCATGCATAGACTTTGCTTATGAAGACTTACTCTCGATGCACAACTAAGAGCCCAACATGACTACGTGGACCTTATACTTCGACGGAGTGCTCAATCACAAGGGGAACGATATTGGAATAGTCCTACTAAACCCCAAAGGAGTTGTTATACCGAAAGCCTTTCAACTCGACTTTCCAGTCACCAACAATGTCACGGAATATGAAGCCTTCATTGCTGGACTATGAGCAACACTCCAACTAGGGATCTAATAGTTGAAGACAATCGACGACTCCAAGCTAGTGATGTCACAAGTCATTGGAGAGTGGAAGACCAAAGAGAGAAGACTGATGACATACTTAGAAATAGCTCCATTTCCTAATAAAGAGTTCGAGAGGATCTCCTTTAAGCATATCCCATGAGTAGAGAACAAGCTGGCAGACTCCCTCGCCAGGCTAGCCTCAATCATACAGATACCGATCAGACAAAGTACCAAGTCTTTCTTCATTAAGAAATTGACCATGCCAGCACATGAAGTAGCATGGAGAGAAAATCTAAAATTACTCGTCTTCCCGAAGACCATAAAGTAGGAAGAAACGTCCACCATGAAAAGTCCCTTGAAGGAAGCAGCTACCATCGCCACCTTCAGATTCGAGAAATCACCCACCGACGATGGACAACCTTGCTACTTCGACATATGGAACTTCCTAAAATACTGACATGTCCCTCCTTATGCTACAAAGATTGAATGCAAGACCATAAGAAATCGATGTGCCAGGTTTAGCATCCTGGGCAACATACTATACAAAGAAGCCTTCACTAGAAGAGTACTGCTGTGATGGGTTACAACGGCCGAAGGACAGTGCATCATCCAGGAAGCACACGATAGTGCCTACGATGCCTATTCTAGTAGACAGAGATTCACAGACCAAATCATACGACAAGGCTACTACTGGCCAACAATGACAAGAGATTGCCACCTATCCATTCAGTGCTTCAAGCAGTGTCAAGAACACGCCGCTCTCATTAAAGCCCCATCAGGTGCATTGAACCCCATAACTGTGGCATGGCCTTTCACAATGTGGGCCTTCGACATCATCGGACCCTTCATAGACATAGTAGGGAACACTCACAAGCACGCATTCTTCCTCACTGCGATTGAATACTACATCAAATGGGCAGAAGCCAAGTCATATATCAGAATCACCACTTCAATGCTCATAAAGTTTATTGTTTAGAACATTATCACAAGGTTTGGGGTCCCAAGAATGTTCATCATAGACAATGGACCACAATTCATCATGGAGAAGATGAAGAAACTTTGCAAGAAATACGACATTGATCTACACCATTCGTCACCGTTCTATCCCCAAGGAAATTGACAAGTAGCAGCCACGAACAAAACGCTGATCCAGATTTTAAAATGAACAATGGAGACAAGCAATGGAGCCAACTTGCCCGATCGACTAACTGAATCACTATGGGCTTATAGAACATCTCTCCTCATAGCCACTGGCCAAACTCCTTATCTCCTCTCCTAAGAGATGGAGGCAGTTTTACCATGCGAAATATAAGTACCATCCCTGTGTATCTAACTCGATGATCAGTTATCCATAGATGAGAAGAGAGTTGCTCTACTCATCGAGCTAGAACAACTTGATGACACACGTCTAAGGGAAGCTTATCATGCGCAACTGTACCGAAGGAGAGTGGCCGGAGCCTACGATAAGAAAGTCCTTGAGTGAACTTCAAAATTGGAGAGTTGGTCTTGAAGAAAATCATGCCTTCTAAGCATGCTCATCCCAAAGAAAAACTGAAGCCGAATTGGGAAGAACCCTATTTTTTAATAGCTGCGTACCCTGTAAATGCGTATAAGCTGGTAAACCAAGATAGGGAGGAATTTCTTAACCCGTGGAATGCCATGTACCTCAGAAAATACTACCCTTAGCACCATGATCGTTATATCCCATAGTCGGACGTAGTTACTTATAATTACCACCCTCATAGTCATCATGACCCATTCACCAGTCGTACATCATTATTTCGAAGAATATCCTTCAAGGCTTTCTGACACATTGCTCACCTTCTTACTCAGGCGATTTGATCAAAAGGACTAGTAGAATACTCGACCCCTTCTAAAAGCATAGGTAACACCTGACTCTCACCCCTTCCCCTACCATTGGAGGTGATGTTAGAGCATAAAAGATGAAGATGTTAGGTTCAATAAAAATTCACTATTCTTGCATTAGCAGGCTGCTTTCAAAATATATATACATGCTTGAAGAGAGACAAAAGTTAGAGATCAAAATAGAGAGATAACAGAAGCATACTTGAGCGAGAGCAATACGACGGGTGAACAACTCAATGAACCCAGGAATGCTTAAGCAATTTGTGAGGACATTCCCGGTAGCCCTAGCAGGAGAGTATAAGCAAACTGCGAGGGTCTCCCTAGTGCCTTTACACTACTAGATATCATCGTAAGGTGACGGGAGGTGGGCAAACCCCTGCTAACCATAGAATATGAGACTTTGATGGTTCCAAAATATGACGGAGAGCTCAATCATGGCACCATATACTACCAGAGAGAAAAATTGTTGCCTACCTCTTTTATTAAAGTTGTTAAGTAGAAGATTGTCCCCACATCACTGACCCTTACCCTTCTTTCACCCATAATTTTAGTTTCATACCATGAGCCAGAACCTTTCCAAGGATATCCCCAAAGATAAAGCCGAAAACTTGTGAATGATGACTGATGCAATCACTCGCTACTTACCACTCACCTCACCCCAGCCAAGACTATGTGATATGACAACCACTGCTAAAGGTAAAATCTAGAACATGACTAATACAACCAAACACCCTCTTCCCAATATGGCAAAGTATCATCAGAGAATTTTCTTTGAGACTAACTCCTAAATGCGCTCATCGCTCTACATACTTGCCCAAGAAAGTTTCATTGCGAGTCGACATTGGGCATTTTTACTTTGGAAGAAGGAATCACCTCTGCTTGACGTAAAACAATAAGGTCATCGCTCAAGGAAGACTGCCAAAGCCACTATGCTACCTAACCTATCACGCTCCAACACTGGGGCATTTTTTTAGTTTTAGAATTTTCTTTTAGTACTTTGCTTTCCCTGTTGCATTATTTTCTTTTCCTCATAATAAAAAATAGGAGACAAAAAACAATGATGATACAATGATCTTGCTTTGTTACTAGGCCCCAGTCTGAGATACCTCCCCCTTTGACAAATATTAAGGGGGAAGATAAAATTATTGATAAACTTTGTTTTCCTGTGCAAACACAAATGACCTTCAACTATTAAAGGGCCAACTCGAGGAGCATCCAAGTTCCAATAACTGGTGATGGTGCATAAGCAAATAACTAAAGCATGGAAAATAAATGAAAAGCGCAAAAAGTAAGCCTGAACCAAAAATCTTTATATGTCAAATTTTTTTACATAAGTCACCCGGGGCATACCCCCTTTATATACAATGAATACAATGCCTTACTCCCTCCGCAGGCACTGGGACGGCTGATCGCTGCTGTCCTCAATATCATCGACTCGGGGATCAAGAGTCTGATCCATCGAAACCTGCATCCAAGCCACCAGAGTAGTTGGTCATGTCCTAGCAGGGCCGGAAACGGAACCTCCCTCGCTCGTTTGACCAATGACCCACCTAGATCACGAGCGCGAAGGACCCTCGACAAGCAACTCCTGAATAATGGAGTCCTCATGAACATAATCCCTAACGCAGTCACGTGATGTACGATGGGGATGACTAGTTTGGGAACCAGTAGCCACCGACTCCAACTACATGAGAAAACTGACCATCCCACACACCCCTTGCTCACTCCTTGAAAACTGATACTGCAGCCAATCTATCGTAGCCTACATCTCTGCCCGCACTATTTGATGGTCAGCCTCTACCACCTCTGTCTGGATCTCTTGTGTGATAAGTATAACAACGAGCAAGTCCTCGCGACTATGCATATCTGAGGGAACCCGCCTTGCCTATGGAATGGCACGTGCACTCGTTATCTCCAGATGTGACTCCACGAGCTAACGAGCTTGCATGACAACACAAAATCAAGAACCAATCATGCCCATGAAGGAACGAAAGGCTGAAAAGAGAAGAGACGCATACCAAGTCTATCCCCTCCCAGAGTAAGCGTTGAATGATGGCGGCAGTCATTGAGTTAGATGGCGGTGTCGGCTGAGGCGGAGCATCGGACGCATGCGCCTACAACATAAACAAAAATGCATCAGAAAAGGCATATACACAAACACTAAGAATAAAACTACACTAATTTAGCATACCTGAGTGGGAGGAGGAGTGGACTCCCGGGGAGGAACCTCGGGAGAAGAGTCAGGAACGGCCTGCACAAAACAAAACAATACAAATAAATACAACATCGTTTGATAAAACCTACTAATCAATTAATGTGCAAACTAAAGCACACCAACATATACCTGACTCTCCAGGTGCAGTGAAGCGATTATAGCCTCCCTCGTCTAGAGATCCTCGGCAAGCATGCGCTACAAACATTCCAATCTAATGTCAAATGCCTAAAATGTTGGATATGATAAGACAAAACAGCCCAAGAAAATAAGACTTACCGAATGCTCTAACTCAGAATAGAACTGAGCGATCACCTGGTCCTCTCGACCCGAGGAGGCCGCTAAAGATGGGTCAAAAGCTAGGGCAGAAACCCCAGTAGTGGAAAGCTCCGCCTTCTGCAAATATAACAAATAACAAACACCTTAGAAACAACATAATCACTAATGATTAATAAAATCCACACAAAACTCACCAGTCTATCAATCTCTAAGTGCAAGCTGGCCTCCACCTCGTGACCTGCCTGCTACTGACCCTAGAGCAGCCCAATAAGCTTTGCCGTGCAAGTAACCTCATCCTCTTTCGCCCCCTAAAATAGAAGCAAACATGTTAGCCAACTAAAATGAGATCGAGCAAACACAACTGAAGAAAAATGAATCAAACTCACCAGAGCATGATGAGTCGCCTCCAGCTGACCTCTCAGCTAATCCTCTGTGGCTCTAACATTAGGTATGGAGGCCTTCAGTGACCTCAGCATCTCCTCATCAGGACAGGGGGGCACTCCCCATCCGCTTTTGTGTAAGATGCAGGGCCCCTAATGCTCCACGAACTCCAGGGCTCAGCTGAACCGGCTCCAGCTCAGCCACCCTCTCCCTCAACGATCCAATGGAATCAGGCCCACCAATAATGAAGGAACTCTTCCCTTGAAAGGGGAACTGGGTAAAAAGCTGGCCACGATGATCCTTAAACCAACTCGTATAGGCCCGAGCATTTGCTTCATCCCGCACTTCAGTAACCTTGGTCCCCCCAGACCTAAAATCTAAATACTAATCAAGCATCTTCTTCTCAAAGAAGTGGCCAGGGGACCAGTCTTTTTCTTCGACACTCGCGGACGAAGCTCTAGAGGGGCTCCTTGGGGGAGTCCCAACTGTCGAGCCATCCAGGAGAGGTAGATCCGCTCCACCATCTCAAAGTAGGGGACCTACATCTCTCGCCTAAAAAGGGGTCGGCCATACTATATAACAGCCTGATCAGCACCCTCCCCATCCTCAGGGTCTCTAAATAACCTATAACCTCGAAACAAGTTAGATGAAAGTGTCAGTAAAATCTAAAGTATGCAATAAGAAAATGCTAATAAAAAAAAAGAAAGAAAATGCACAATCACTGACTTGAGCTTTATATTGTTCTAATTATGTCTTAACTTATTGCAAGCACACAATGGAAATTGTAATGCTAGTATAGGATCGTTCCCATGAGGAAGTGATTTATCTCTGTATTCTGGTTTTCTAAAAACTTATATTTATCTTTAAGATCCTAAACTACTCAAGATATATGAATAAAAAAATGGTTTTTTAAACTAATTCTAGAAAATATGTGCTAATCTTCAAACTTCTAGATCCTGGTCGTTAATCAGTTTCCTTCTGTTCTCAGATATTTATGAAATTAAAATACCGTTACACTATATATCAAGTCTCCTAGCTTTGGTCGTCAATCAAAACTAGAATCCTATCAATACAGATTTAATCTAATCAACAATCTCCTAAAACTTGGAAGTCAATCAAATTCAAGATAATTGAACATGGAAAAGTAAAAACCATTACACTAATCTGCAAATCTCAACTTGAGTCGTCAATTCAAATCAAAACTTGGAGATGTTTACAAAGTAGTAAATTATAATAAAATAAATTTAGACTAGAAACCAAAGTAAAACATATCTTTCACCCCTCAGCCACAGGCGTCAATTACTTCTGAGAAACTACAGATATCTACACTAATCTTTCAGCTCTTAATCTCAGTCGTCAACTGTGATTGCGGATCCTTGGATATCTAAACCACTATAAACTAATTTTTTGATCGGAAGAAAACTCAGCCTCAGTTGTCAATTGAATTTGAGAATTCCTTCGATGAAATTATTCTTATGCCAAGCCCTCTTATTTATAGATCATAAGGAGTCAATTTTCAATGTTCTAATCCTAATAAAAGAAAATACTAAAAATGAAAGATTCCTAATAATATAACTCTAATTCCTAATTTTATCTTCCTTGCTTTCAGTGGTTGATGCGCTTCTGAACTTTCTCCTTAATTTCAGCAATTGAGATCTTTAGGAGTCCATCTTCATCAATCTTTTTATATCCGTGATTTGTTAGACTTCTAATTTAAGAGTTCTTCTATTTTGGGTGCATGGCAGTGTAAATCTTCACTTGATCAGCAATGTAAGAGCTTCAATCTGTACAATCGTAAATTACAATTTCTCTTTTTTTACATTACTTTCTCTCTGGATGTTCCTAAATCACAAATGATCATTTTTTTCCTTTTTATTGCCTTCTGCTAGAACATCTTTTGAAGAATCATAAATTACGATTTTGTAGATTTCTCTGTATAGCGCTCCATCATCTTTTGCGAATTTAGACTTTATCCATGTGTCTGATCGTTTTTCTCGTTCAATCGTCTTTCTTACTACTTTTTTAGTTTATTTTGATGAAGATTAACACTTTGGTTCTCTTTTACTGATTACCCTTAATATCTGTACATCTTTAACTTGTTAGTAGTAAACTGGGGTTTAGCATCACTAAGTTAATGGTGATAAAATGATATATTCCGTGGCTGATCACACACCCAAACTTCTATTTGCTAGTCCCTAGCAAACAAGGAAAGAAATACTAATCTAAAATTTAAATGCCACTTTCGTAGGGAGTACGATTGCATTTAGCAGATGCAACAAGCCTTTAAACCCCTAGGTGATCCCTAGTGGTGGAGTTGTAGTCTCCTAAAGGTTTTCAGTGAAGTTACCTACAAACTTCAAAATATTTTTGAAATTTTCAATTTTTAAAAACAAAACTAATCAAAAGTAAAAAAATCTAAACTAATTTTATACATTAGCTAAATTAATCGCCATATGGTTATTATGATTTTCAAAAATTATAAATCTTTTATACACTTACTTTCCATCGTAATAGTTATCCTTGATCAAAACTTAGCAATTTCAATCCAGTATAGCGTGGACTGTGTGCATACCGATGAAAAGTTTATTCTTCATAAATTTTTCTAAACTGCAAATTTAGAAAATATTTTCTTCCAAACTCTCAATATTGACATACTCTAAAAAAGATGTCAAAATTTTTGGGTTCTTTCAATATGATATACATGATAAATTTGATGGACAATTGAAAAACACATGAATCTCATAGAAAGGGTAATCAATTTTATTCATATGATTCCCTGTGCAATCCATAGTATCTATTATTCACATCTCTACTAGGCTTATGCTTTTGAGTTTAAAAGATTTCAAAGAAAGGTAGATAGGATTAAAAAGTTTTCCTGTGAATTTAGTTCTTCCTTCTCTATCTTCTTCTCTTCTTTTCTATTTCTACTTCAGTAACTATCCAAAAGGTTGGATAACTTCTTCCCTTTTTTCTCTTTTTTTGTGAATCCCATATCTTCAATTGATTTTCTTCAAATACCCTTTTGATTTTCAATTTGAAGCTCTTTGCTTCTCTTTTCATTTTTTTCTCAGAATCGTAATTACAATTTTTGACTCTTTTGCCATATTTGCTTTATTTGATTTCTTGTCAATTGTACTATTATGTTGCTCTCCTTGAAATTATTAAATGGTTAAAACTTTAGATTAATTGCACAAATTATAGCAATGAGGGATCAAGGTAAGCAACCAGTCCTGTAACAGCTAGGGCTGTTTCAGCAAGTCTTAATTGATAAGTAAGGGTTTGTCCACAGGGAAATGTGATTTAAACTATGATAAATCTCCAGATCTATAGCAGATCTGACACTCTATCCTAATTTAAACTAAATCAAGACAGGAAAGAGGAGAGGTTTCTAGAATTTATCACTTTACTAAAAATTACAAAAAATAAAATGCAAGTGATCCAGATTTGATTAAACACAAAGTTAAAGGAATATGGAGAAAAGATTAAAATCAAGAGGTGGAGAGTAGCCGCTAGGGATTTTGGTCTTTACTAAAAATTGTTTGCTTCAAAAGCGGTGCAGAGAACTGGTTTGCAACAATCCTTCATCTGGCTACAAACTCAGATGCAAGGTATAAGAATCCACTCTCAACCAGAGAATTGAAGCAATCTTAAGGATATGATTTGCCCACTCAAATGGTCGCAGATCAACCCAGAGATTATTCCAATTCAGGGATTTTAATTGGAATAATTAAACCATTGTAGATGCTGTGGATGTAAGGCTACAAGCTCAGGCATCCACAGGGTTATTAGATCTAGGAAAATCAAATGGCAATCAAGAGATTTATAAATCCAAATTAACTTTACATTCAACAATTACTGAATCAATACAACTTACAGTCATTGGTGCTTAGATCTACAATCTGTGCAACACCTAATCCTCCTACAAAGCTTTGAACCTCTTAATCTGCAGCTCTCAACCTCTCCCTAGCTACTAAAGAGGTTTAGCAAACCGTAATTGGCTGAGAAGAGAATGGGGGAAGAAGGAAGATGGAGATCAAATTTGGCTCTGGTTCCCCCAATTTTTGAATGCACACTCTGTAAATTCTTCAAGCTTTTATACTCTTTTCCTCTCTTCTCAGATCTGTTTCAGCCAATTAGAGCTCAAGAGAATAATCCTGTTATTCTGAGCTACTGATGTGGTTGATTTCTCTTCTAGAAGGTCTTTCCCTATTGGTCTAAAACAGGTAGGCCTATGAGATGTGGTTAGGGTTCCCATTCGTGCTCAGTGGTGTTCCAAAAATACCCCTAAGGGTCATTAACATGCCTTGGGACTTGTGCAAAGAATGCTGAAGATGGCGACTGCTATGAAAGGAACTGAGAAGTTCCTAATTCGATTGTTGAGAGGTTTAGGGAACCTCTCAATAGGTTCTGAGTCTGCTTGGTGTTCTCATCGGCAGGATTGAAGTGGCTTTTGACAGGTTTGGAGACATCTCAACAGGTTCATGTGAACTGGTCGACAAGTTGCTGAAGGCTCTCGATAAGTTGGTTGACTTCTCGACAGGTTCTGGTGAACTCATCAACAGGATTGACAATCAAAATTTTATCTGTTGTCCTAACTACAATTATCCTCTCGACATGCTATAAAGCATCTTGTCGAGTAGTTATACAGTTCCATTTAAGTGCTCTACAGGTTGCTTCAATCCTCATGAGAATGAGAGTAGTCTCAGGTAAGTCGTCGACAGGTTGAAGTGCACTGCTCGACAGGTTCGGTTGAACCTCGGGATAAGTATCTGGAACCTCTCGACTTCCCCCACACCTCTAGGTATCCTCTCAATAGGATCGACAATTGTACCTCCAACCTTTCGATAGGTACTGGAACCTCGCGAGATCTTCATATTTTCAACTCAGTGCCTCTCGACAGGTTGTCCTATGCTTCCAGAACCTCACGACACCTCTATGGAACATCTCGATATCTTGACCTTTGGGCATCAGAACCTATTGACAGGTTCTGCTTTGTGGTTCCACAACTGGCACACATCTTTGTTGTGTTGTTCTTCATTTGTTCAACCCTCAGCAGCCTCTAGGTCGGTTCAATCTTCATTCCTTGCAACTGCACTTTATCCCAAACACACCTAGTTGGGCCCATGACCTTCTCATGAACTTCTAAAGCTCTGTGGGCTATTTCATTGACTGGCCTTTGGGTTGTTTGAGCACATGTTGAGTAGTAGACTATTTCTTTGGCCATTTTGGGTGGATGTTTGCACTAAGACTACAATTTATTGCTTATCTACCAAATACACTCAAAACACCTTATTAGTCAGCTCAAGGGTCCATTAAAGGTCAGGTTAGGAGGTAAAAAATGGTATATTTCACTGCTTAACACTCCCAAACCTAAGCTTTGCTAGTCCCTGAGCAAAGGAGAAAGTAAAAATAATTATTAAAAATTATAAATGCCACTTTTGTAGGGAACATAGATATATTTAGCATATGCATCAAGCCTTTTAAACCTAGGTGATCCCTAGTGGAGGAGTGAAGTCTCTTGAGGGTTTTAAGTGAAGTTACCCACAGACTTCTCTAATGAACCAGTTAATATCAATGCAGCATGTTAAAATAAAATCAAAGCAAAATAAAATTCATTCCACACCTTGTTCATTCAATTCTAGAGGATTCTTGGTAGAAACACAACAGTTTACAACTAAAATTTTGCTGTAATTCCTTCACAATCACTCAGCTCATGTCAGGGCATTTTGTATGAAAATGAATGCATAACTTACCATCAAATTGAGAATTATGTTTTGATAATGCCCCCAACAAACCTAATTTCAGACCCAAAGCTCACCACAGTTGTTACTCAAAATAGAAGGGTGTATCATTTCACCCAGCTCAAGGGCAGTTACAGCCCTCAAATAGGACTGCAAGCATGAGCATAGGCATTGCTCTAGTTTTTGAAATCCTCTAACTCTTTTCACCATAGAATATAGAAATCCTCATCTCCACTAGACAACTTAATCCATTTTAGATTAGTAAGGGCTTTTATTAGGTTGTAATGTGGCTTATGGGTGAGGTTTATAAGGGATTGAAAGGGTAGATTGGGATTCAAAATTGAGAAATCAATAAGGTAAGGAGGTGATTTGAAATTTTACAACCTTCATTTCAGCACAATTCCATCTTCCTTTTTGAATTTTTAGAGCCAAAGTGGCCAACTTTTTATCCTCTTTCAAAATATCCAATGAAGTGACTTCTCTTTCTCATTCTTTTGTTTTACTTTTCTATTTTTCTTTTCTTTTTGTATGCTTTTCCTTTGTATTTTCCAGTATTTTTGCATTTTTATGGGCTGAATTGCCACACTCCACCACTAAACATTGCTTTCCTTCAATTTTCTCTCTTTTCCTTCCACCAAATATGAAACCTTGCTCCTCTAGCCCCACTCCCTCCTCCACTTACTGAATTCTCATATTGAGGGTGAACTGCAACAAGTCAAGAGGTTTAGGAAAAAAAATATGTTGGCTTTTGTCAAAGAAGAATGGCATTCTTCTGGCTCAATTGGTGTATACAAAGGCAATTTAAAGGGTAGGGAATTTTTTATGGCTCAAATTTTCCGAAGGATGGCCCTACTTCATGTCCTCAATGTCATGAATGTTGTCAAGCTGTTTTAACTTAGATTTGCCTAACTTCTAGTGAGCAAAGATAAATTCAGTCAGTCCTTAGAGCAAAAAAATTACCAAGACACCCTTCAAAAAAAAATTTCCAGGCCCAAATCTCACTGAGTGTGGCCTTCCATCAAATTTCTGGGGTACATCTTCACAATTTTCTCTCATTTCAAGTTCACTAAAAATTAATTTTTGAAAATTCTTGACATTCACTTCATGAAAAATGTTAGAACTACAACACATTTCAGTTTTAAAAAGTTTTTTAATTTCCTCTTTTTCAAAACTCAAGTGGGAATTCACTTTATTTTCTCAATTTCTATTAAACCTTGCTGCACTCCCATTAACTATTTCATTTGGCATAACATGCCACACCCCCAAACCTATGAGGAGCAATATCCTCACTGCTTCAAAGATAAAGGGTAAGGGCAGCAGGTTAATATCAAACATCAAACAAAGTAAGTAACAACAATTTGAACAATGGACGAGCGATTTGAGTAGACACCAGGGAGGTAGAGGCAGAAGAAAGAAAGTGGAAATTGGTAGAGAGAAGATAAAGCTCAATGATAAGATGTCGAATGGCTGAATTGAGTGGTTGATAGCTTTAAAAGGAAGAAAATTGAGTTTCGACAAGATTGGGGTAAAGGTGTCGACAGGTTGCATCAACCTGTCGAAGAGTGAAAAGTAGCTGAACCTTTCGAGAGGTTCACTCAATCCTGTCGTTGGGTTCAAGGTTTCAGAAATAATCAATTTGAGAGGTTCACATAACCTCTCGACAGGTACTCTGAACTCAACATTTAATCCTCTTGACAGGTTCCAAAACCTGTCGAAACAAAGCCTACACCTTCAGAACCTCTCGATAGGTTTTTCCAACATCTCGACAGGTTCAAAAATCCTGTCGAAAACCATTTGTGCACCTTCAAAACCTATCGACAAGTTCACAAATCCTATCGACAGTCACATTTACAGCTTCAGAACCTATCAAGAATTTACTCAAACCTCTCGACAGGTCCCAGATCATGTCGAAATGCATGCAGGGAACCTTTAAAACCTGTCGAAATGTTCTCCACTCCTCTCGACAGGTTGTATCTCAATTCAAACAGAGTTTTATCAATTCCAAATCCATTCTACCCTCAGATTTGTCAATTCCCAACTCAATTCAAACAGTTCATGCTTCTAACCAACTTATGACGGATTCATGATTTGTACATGCACACATTAAGCAAGATCGGCAACCATATTTTCAATGCCAAATAGTAATAACCAAAATAGAAATAGCAGCAAAAACATCCAAAAATAATAGTTATGATACGTAGTCTACATTGTTGACAATCAATCACACTTGGGAGGTTCTTAAAGGTGAATGGTCACCACAGGCTCCACAACATTTTCAACAAAGAGCTTGAGCCTTTGACCATTAACTTTCATGGTCCTACGATCTTTTGGATCCATGATTTCAACAGCTCCAGATGGGACTACATTCACTACATTGTAAGGCCCCTCCTATCTAGATCTCAGTTTACATGGGAAAATTTTCAACTTATAGTTGAACAGCCATACCTTGGTGCCAACAATGAACTATTTTCTCAGTAAATGCTTGTCATAGAAAGCCTTAGTTTTCTCCTTATATATCCTTGCATTGGAGTAGGCCTCCAATCTCAGCTCTTCCAGCTATGATAGTTGGAGTTTCCTGTGCATGCTAGCAGAAGCTAGATCAATATTCAATGCTTTAACAACCTAATAAGCCTTGTGCTCAAGCACTACTGGTAAATAGCATGCCTTGACATACACCAGCCTGAAGGGAGACATCGCTATTGGGGTCTTATAAGCAGTCCTATAAGCCCAAAGAGCATCAGGTAACTTCAGGAACCAGTCCTTCCTATCAACTCTCACAGTTTTCTCCAAAATGGGTTTGATCTCTCTATTAGAAATTTTCACTTGCCCACTGGTTGGTGGGTGGTATGGGGTGACAACTCTTTGTGTCACAGAGTTCTTTCTAAGAAGGTTCTCAAACTGTCCATTGCAGAAGTGGCTCCCTCCATCACTAATGATAGCTCTGGGGGAGCCAAACCTGGAGAAAATGTTATCCTTTCAGAAGTTGAGGACAACCTTGTGATCATTTGTTCTTGTGGCTATGACCTTAAACCATTTGGACACATAGTCCATAGCCACAAGAATATAATTATATCCATAGGAAGGAGGGAAAGGACCCATGAAGTCAATCTCTCAAATGTCAAAGAGTTCAATCACAAGTATAGGTTGCAAAGGCATGGAGTTTCTTTTGGAGATACTTCCCATCTTTTGGCATCTTTCACAAGCTTTACAATGATGCCATGCATCTTCGAAGAATGTGGGCCAATAAAATCCAATTTGGAGCACATTGGTAGTAGTTTTGTTTCTGTTTAAATAGCCTCCACAAGCCTGTTCATGACACATAGTTAATATGTTGTGGAATTCCTCATCAGGGACACATCTCCTCACCACTTGGTCTGCACAATGCTTAAATAGGTAAGGATCATCCCACATGTAATGTCTGATCTGTGAAAAAAACAACTGCTTGTCTATTTTATTCCAATGTGGGGGAATCCTACCTACAACCAAGTAGTTCACAATGTTTGCAAACCCAGGTGTAGAGGTGCTGATAGTAAACAACTATTCATCAGGGAAAGAATCATTGATAGGTAGCCTATCAAACTCCTCAGCTTGGATCCTAGATAAAGTGGTCTGCAACCACATTTTCAACCCATTTTTTATCCTTAATCTCAAGATCAAACTCCTATAATAGGAGGATCCATCTAATTAATCTTGGCTTTGCATCTTTTTTTGATAAAAGATACTTTAGGGCTGAGTGGTCTATGAACACCACTATCCTAGATCCCAAAATATAAGACCTGAATTTTTCCAAGGGATAGACAATTGCCAGCAATTCCTTCTCAATAGTGGTGTAATTTAACTGAGCATTAATCATGGTTTTGCTTGCATAAGCAATCACACAAGGGGCCTTATCCTTCCTTTGTCCCAAGACTGCACCTATAGCAAAATCTGATGCCTCACACATCAACTAGAATGGCAAAGAAAAATCAGGAGCTTGAAGGATAGGTGCAGAGGTTAAATAACCCTTTAAAAGCTCAAAAGCTATAAGACATTCATCAGTAAATTCAAAGGGAACCTCTTGGCACGATAGGTGAGTAAGAGGTTTTGAGATCTTACTAAAATCTTTTATGAATCTCCTATTGAGCCGAACATGCCCCAAGAAAGATCTGACTTGTTTCTCAATTTTTAGTCAGATAAGTGTGCAATCAGATCAATTTTAGCCTTCTCTACCTCAACGCCTCTGTGGGAAACCACATGGCCAAGGGCAATTCTTTGATTGACCATAAAATGACTATTTTCTCAACTCAAAACCAAGTTGGTTTCCTCACATCTCTGCAGCACAAGGCTGAGATGGTGTAGACATTGGCAAAAACTGTCCCCAAAGATAGAAAAATCATTCATAAATATCTCTAAAAATTGATCGATCATGTCAGAAAATATAGCATACATGCATCTTGGGAAAGTTGCAGGGGCATTGCACAATGTAAATGGCATCCTTCTATAGGCAAAGGTGCCAAATGGGCATGTGAAAGTTGTCTTTTCTTGGTCTTGTGGATAAACAGGGATTTGGTTATACCTTGAATATCCATCAAGAAAATAATAGAAAGCCTTGCCTGCTAACTTATCCAAAATTTGGTCAATAAAGGGCAAAGGGAAGTGGTCTTTCTTGGTTTTCAAATTAAGCTTCCGATAGTCTATACACACCCTCCAACCTGTGGTTTCCCCAGTTGGAACATGCTCACCAGAATCAGTTTTAATCACAGTAATTCCAGATTTCTTAGGGAGCACCTGAGTAGGTTCCACCCATTCGGAATCTGAAATTAGTTAGATGACTCCAGCATCTAGTGGTTTGACCACTTCTTTCATTACAACTTCTTGCATGTGGGGTTTAATTTACTCTACATTTCTCTAGAGGGTTTGAAACACTCTTCCAAGTAGATTTTATGCATGCATACAGTAGGGCGGATGCCCCTTAGATCAGGAATTGTCCACCCTATTGCTCTCTTATTCTTCATTAAAACACAACAATTCTTCCTCTTGCTCATTAGTGAGAGAGGAAGAAATTATCACCGGCAACTTCTTATTTGCCCCTAAAAAAGTATACTTCAAGGTCTTAGACAGATGTTTCAACTCCACATCTGGTGGACATATGAGAGAAGTCAACAGAGGTGCCTTTGATGGTGGTGGAAGAGGCAACATGGCAGGTTTCCATGGTGGATACCTTATTGCTGGCCCCATATCAGAATTTAAGGCTTTCACCTCTTGAACCATGGGTGTGGGGGCCTTCCCTTTCATAATCTCACTCCACACTTTCTCAAAAAAATCACACAAATCATCACCATGTAAAAGCTTGGGCAACGTCTCTTCCACAAGCTCATCAAAAATATCAATTAAAAAGCAATCCTCACTATCCAAGTGAGGCTGATTTGCTGCGTCACACACATTCAATTTCACATTCATGCTACCAAAGATACCTCCATTACTCCTGATCTACACTGAATACAAGCATTGGCAGTGGCCAAGAAGGCTCTGCCCAAAATTACAGGAATAGAGGTGGTGCACTTGATTGGCTCCATGTCAAGCACTAAAAAATTTGCTGGGTAGAAAAACTTGTCAACCCCAACTAACACATCCTCTATCATTCCCATGGGCCTCCTTTCAGATCTGTTAGCTAGTTGTAGCACCACATGTGTGGGCTTCAATTCCCCGAAGCCTAACTTCTCATAAACTGAATATGGAAGTACGTTTACACTAGCTCCCAAATCTATTAAAGCCTTCTCAATGGTATGATCCCCAATGATGCAAGGGATTGTGGGAACTCTAGGGTCTTGAAGCTTGGTTGGGGTAGCAATGCCCAGTATTTGGTTCTTTTTTTTAGCACAAAAAACCTTCTTGGATAGATGTAACCTAGATTATCTTTTGTGGGTGCACAAATCCTTTAAATATTTTGCATAGGCTGAAACTTGCTTGATAGCATCAAGTAAAGACAAGTTGATCTTTACTTATTTGAATGTTTCCATCATCTCCTCCACTTTAGCATTCCCCTTATCAAAAGGGGAAGGTGCTTTCAATGCATTGGGAAATGGCAAATGGGGGACTGATCTCTCATTTGCTGCCTTAGCAAGCTCATCAGATTTTTCTTTATTTTTGTTTTCAGTTTTTTGTTAGGGTACATCAACACCCCCTTATTTTTATATGCTGCTCCTGCTGCATATCATCATGGGTTGGTCCTTCAGTTCCTACACTTTCCACATCAAGCTTAACACCAACTTGGTTATCAACCAGCCTTCCACTCCACAAGGTGGTGAGAGATTTTGGTTCTTCATGGGAAGAAGTCTCACCCACCATATACTGCCCCTTTGGATTGTTCATGGGCAAACTAGGTAGTCTTTCTTCCCCTCTCTTAGTCAAAGTATTAGATAGCTGACCAAGGTGGTCCTCTATCTTCTTAATACTGTGGCTATGGGAGTTGACAGTTTGAGATAAAGAGCCCAAATTCTATAGTGAAGCTAGAACTTTCTCTTTAAATGTGGGATCTAGAAGATGTTGAGGCTGGTGTACTTTGATGCACAGGTTGAGTCATTGGCTGAGCCATAGGATGCTGGTATTGGGGCCTTGAAAACTAATTCTGCTGATATGGCTGGGCATTCCTATAAGGCATGGATTGCTGTTGTGGTTGCTGCTACTGCTGATTTTGGAAGGTATCTTGTCTCCACCTTAAGTTTGGGTGATTATCCAACCAGTAGTAAACTGTTGTCCATAGGATTGAGCAACATTCACATGTTCCCTCACAAGGTCTAAAAATTGGGCAGCAGAGGGACATTCCTCAAGGGAGTGAGTGGGGACTAGCATATCACACATGCCTCCTCCACTTTGGCAGCCATTGGAGGATGCATTGCTCCCATGAACTTATTAAACTTTTGAATCAAATTATCCACTTTCCTTTCCAAATCATTGTATCCACTCACCTCATATATTTTTCCTCTGGTAGTATTTTCTCTCACCAAACTAGGGGTCTCAAAATGTCTTGACCAGGTCTCCCTTTGCATGGAGTTTTCACTAATGATATCAAACAACTCCCAAGCCTCATCAGATGTCTTGTGGAGGTATGTACCACCACATGAGGCATCAACCATATTCTTACTCTTGGGATCAATTCCTTGATAGAAACTTTGGACAAGTTGCCATTCAGGAATTTGTTGATGGAGAGATTGCTTTAAGAGTTCTTTAAATATCTCCCATGCTTGATTAAAGTCTTTAGTTGGGGCTTGAGCAAATGAAATAATGCTCTTTCTCAGCTAACTTATTTTGGACATGGGGAAAAACTTGGCCAAAAACTGACATTAAAGGTCATTCCAAGACTGAATACTATTGGTTGGGGGCATTGACAACCAAGTTCCGGCTCCATCATTTAATGAAAAAGGAAAGAGCCTCAACCCAGTTGCATCCTCCCCCAAACCTACAATGTTGTTTGTAGTGCACAATCCTAGAAATTCATCAATGTGCTTATATGGATCTTCTGTACTAAGGCCATCGTATGAGGGTAGCATCTGTATGATGGAGGATTTAATCTAATAGTTCCTTTAAACAGCAGGGAATTGAATGCAGAAAGGGGAATTGTACACCCCTGGTGCATTGAATTCTTTCAATGCCCTAGGTTGCTCACCCATTGCAAAACTATCACAATCAACTACAGGTGCGTGTATGGGATGCTTAGGTCTTAGAAGTCTCTCAACTTCAAGATCTAAAGGAGCAATCTCAAGATTAAGAGATCTCCTTCGAAGCATACACATAGCAGAAACACAAAAAGCACAGATAAAATACAGCATAGAATTCAGCAAAATAGATACACAAATACACAACTAATGCTATAGATCTAAATAAAAAAACTACAGATCTAGAAATGTAAACAGAGTTAAGAGATGCAAACCTAAGCAAAGCTTGCTCCACAAGTTGGCACAATCCTCCTTTCAAAATAATAAATCAATATCTACAATCACAAAATTAAAAAATAAAAAACTACAGGAGCAATTAGTCAAATAGAAAATAGGCAATAAAAAAAATCTAAATCTAAAATGATAAAAGCTTAGATCTACCACTTTTCAAACACGAATCCTCGACAGTGGTGCCAAAAACTTTTTGTGCTGCTCACCTTGTAATTATTAAATGGTTAAAAAAGTAGATTAACTGCACAAATTACAGCAATGAGGGATCAAGGTAAGCAGCCAGTCCTGCAAGAACCAGGACTATTGCAGCAAGTCTTAATAGGTAAGTAAGGGTTTGTCCAAAAGAAAATATGATTAAAACTATGGTAAATCTCCAAATCTATAGCAGATCTGGCACTCTATCCAAATTTAAACTAAATAAAGATAGGAAAGAGGAGAGGTTTCTAGAATTTGTCACTTTACTAAAAATTACAAAAAATCATATGCATGTGATCCCGATTTAATTTAACATAGAGTTAAAGGAATATGGAGAAAGATTAAAATCAAGATATGGAGAATAGCAGCTAGGTATTTTGGTCTTTACTAAAAATTATTTGGTTCAAAAGCAGTGCAGGGAACTGGTTTGCAATAATCCTTCATCTAGCTATAATCTCAGATGCAAGGTATAAGAATCCACTCTCAACTAGAGAATTAAAGCAATCCTAAGGCTATGATCTGTCCACTCGAATGGTCACAGATCATCCCAGAGATTGTTCCAATTCAGGGATCTTAATTGGAATAATTAAACCATAACAGATGTTATGGATGCAAGGCTACAAGCTCAGATATCCACAGGGATATTAGATCTAGGGAAATCAAATGGCAATTAAGAGAATTATAAATCTAAATTAAACTTACATTCAACAATTACTGAATTAATACAACTTACAGTCAATTATGCTCAGATCTGCAATCTATTCAACACCTAATCCTCCTACAAAGCTTTGAACCTCTTAATCTACAGCTTTCTACCTCACCCTAGCTATTATTGAGGTTTAGCCAACCATAATTGGTTGAGAAGAGAATGGGGAAAGAAGGAAGAGAGAGGGAATTTTTAGAGGGAAGATGGAGATCGGATTTGGCTCTGGTTCCCCCAATTTTTGGACGCTCGCTCTATAAAATCTTCAAGCATTTATACTCTTCTCCTCTCTTCTCAAATATATTTCAGCCAATCAGAGCTCAAGAGAATAATTTTATTATTCTGAGCTGTTGATGTGGCTGATTTCTCTTCTAGAAGCTCTTTTCCCATTGGTCCAAAATAGGTACGCCCATGTGATGTGGTTAGGATTCCTATTCATGCTCAGTGGTGTTTTAAAAATACCCCTAAGGGTCCTTAACATGCCTTGGGACTTGTGCAAAGAATTCTGAAGTTGGTAACTGCTGTGAAAGGAATTGAGAAGTTCCTAATTCAATTGTAGAGAGGTTCAGGGAACCTCTCGACAGGATATGAGTCTGTTTGGTGTTCTCATCGACAGGATTAAAGTAGCTTTTGACAGGTTTGGAGACATCTCGACAGGTTCATGTGAACTTGTCGACAGGTTGCTGAAGGCTCTCGATAAGTAGCTTGACTTCTCGACAGGTTTTGGTGAACTCGTCGATAGGATTGACAGCCAAAATCTTATCTGCTATCCTAACTGCATTTATCCACTCAGCAGGTTATAAAGCAACATGTCGAGTGGTTATACAATTCCATTTTCGTATTTGACAAGTTGCTTCAATCCTCGCAAGAATGGGCGTAGCCTCAGGTAAGTCGTCGACAGGTTGAAGTGCACTAATCGACAGGTTCAGTTGAACCTCACGATAAGTATCCGAAACCTCTCGACTTCCCCAACACCTCTATCTACCCTTTCGACAGGATCCACAACTAGACCTCCAACCTCCCGATAGGTACTGGAACCTCACGAGATCTTCATATTTTCAACTCAATGCCTCTCGACAGGTTGCCCTATGCTTCCAGAACCTCACGACAGCTCCATGGAATCTCTGGATATCTTGACCTTTGAGCATCAGAACCTCTCGGCATGTTATGCTTTATGCTTCCATAGCTAGCATACATCTTTGGTGTGTTGTTCTTCATTTGTTCAACCCTTAGCAGCCTCTAGGTGGGTTCAATCTTCATTCCTTGCAACTGTACTTAGTCCCAAGCACACCTAGTTCAACCCATGACCTTCTCATGAACTTCTAAAGCTCTGTGGACTATTTGATTGGCTAGCCTTTGAGTTGTTCGAGCACATGTTGAGCAGTAGACTACTTCTTTGGCCATTTTAGGTGGATGTCTGCACCAAGATTGTAATTTATTACTTATCTACAAAATACACTCAAAACACCTTATTAGTCAGCTCAAGGGTCCATCAAAGGTCAAGTTAGGAGGTGAAAAATGGTATTTTTCACTGCTTAACATGTACCCTTTTGTTGTATTTTCCTTTTTCTGTTGACTTATACTCTTTTCACTCCCTCTTCTTCCTTTCTTTTGCATTCTAAACTCTCAGAAAATGTAAGGGTTAAAGGTTGAAAGCTTTGGGTCACTACATGAAAATGGGAATAAAATAACAATACCACTGCAAAAGGAATTACATCCCAAAGCCGTGGTAAAAAGATCGACAGTACAAAACTGTCGTTGAGTGTGTTATAACCGTCATTTTTTAAGAAATGGATAGGCGGGTAATTATATAATTATTAGAAGGGCAAACATGACCTTTCAACAAATCCTGTGATATAAATACTAAGAAGTTAATCTAATTTAAGACCTATCTCTTGTCTTCCTATATTTTCTTCCTCTCATGTCAAACCCTAGCTCTTACAATCCCGATCCTTGCCATATATATAGAAGGGAAAAAGAAGAAGACGACAGCGACAACCGTTCAATGAATTTGATGGATCTGGCCAACAATCTCCCTCATATGGACATGGAAGGTCTAGGGTTTTGAGATTCTTCTCTCCTTGCATCAACTTAGGGATTTGACAATCATGGCGGACGGACCAACAAGCCCTGCGCACGAGCCACGTGATTAGAAATCAGAGCCTACGATCTTGAAGAGGACCTTTCAGATTTGATCTCCGTCGCCAACAAGTAAACGAGATATGTGTTGATCTTATAGGGTAAATAAACCTTTTTTTATATTTCATTGTATCTTTCATGCTTAGAGCAATTGATAATGCCCAAGGGAGAAGAAGGTGATTAATGTGATGATTTGCTTTGGGTGATGGGGATTTTAGGGTTTGAAGGTTCTGCTCTGTTTCAACCCTAATTGGCAGGTATTGCAGTTCGATATTTAGCGCAAAAACCAATTTTATGGTTTTTAAGGATGATTCCTCCATTAGCCTCCTGTACCATATCAGCCATTTCATCAGATGGTTGAGTCACTTCTTGGGATCTGTGTGGAGGCAACATTTGTGCCATTTGATGGTATGCCTAGGATCGAAGATCTAGTGTTGTAGATTTGGACTAAGAGCATGTCTATCACGTGATTCGTAGCAGTCAACACCCTTTGAAATGAATGTCTACGCAGATGTTAGAGGTTTACATGGTGGCTGTTCATTTTAAGGATTCGGGGCTTTGAATCACATGATAGGCACGTTTTATTGGTTCCAATTTTTAACACCAGAGATCTTTAGTTTATTGGTGTACCATCAAATGGCACAAATGTTGACTTCCCATTGTACACATCCCAAAACATGACCAGGTCCAAATTGTTGTCCGGTTGGTTACCCTATACCAGCTCTGAAAAGAAATAGTTTTGTCAACAGTAAGCATCCATCACTCTCTTATATGATCAGATTACAATGGATTCATGCATAGTCTCTGCCATGTTACTAATCCACTAATTCATGTGCTAGAGCGGCTATAGCTCAAAGCCCTATTCATCAGATGATCCAACCATTTGATCACTTGCACACCTCTGGAAAGTAGATAAATTATTCAGCATTACTTTGTGAAAGTCTATTGATCATATGGTTAGTACCAATATGATCATTGCATTTGATCAACTGGTTGACCAATGGGATGGTTAGAATCCTCTAATAGGTGTGGCTATTTGGCTGAGGCCTGAATGATCGATGAACTGCTAACTGTCCTACTTTGATTGATCAAACACGAACGGTCATAGGCTAATCTATTTAAGGGCAGTCTTAGAAGTTGACCTCATAAGAAATAAGGGAAGTCACATCATTGAATACCGATAAGAGGGTTTCGTGAATGTAATGCCATCCATCTTGGAATCTACTGGCTATCTCAGAACGTTTCTCAAATGGATAAAAGGAGGATGAGGCATAAAAGCTAGCGCCGAGAGTACCGTCAAATCTTGAAATGGATGGCATTAGATTCACAAGATGCTCCTTACATCATTATTTCAAAGATAATAACAACATACCATCTTGGCTGTCAGTATGCGAATTTTTCAACTATTTCCCGAACTTTTCCTAATTTTTACATCTATTTTTTCAATTTTTATAGATTTTTATTAATATATCTTATAACTCTTTTTTTTTTTAATTTTTATTTTTAATTTTGACCTTTTTTTCCCTGATGAATTTTGCCAGATTTTTTTATTTTCTCCAAGCAGATTATTACCGAATGCCGACTTGGTCAGAATGTTTTCTCCAAACAGATTTATTACCGAATGACTGTATAGAGCCTATCTGTCATATCCTAGCTATTTGATCATGTAGCTATTGTGTGTGTCATTTGTGTTCATGTTATTGTGTGTTTTTCAGGTGCTTATTAGAGCATTTGGGGAACTCGATGAGACTAATTATATTGATCTTAGGACTGCTCAGATTGCTACCATCATCCATGTCAAACAAGTAATTTCTTTTCATTTTCAACTTCTTTTTTTATTGGTAGGCTGGGATTGAACGACCTTTGAGCTACGTGCCCAACCCCTGCTCACAGTTTGTTCTAGCTTCCATGTCCATATATGCTTTGAATTTTTTTTTAATAATATTTGGAAGTCTTTTGATATTTATGAAATATCTTTTCATATCTCATTTAAATAAAATATTTGTTCCATTAACCAGCCTCTATGATGCTTAAACTTTTTCCAGTCACAGGCTCATAGCACTAGATGGAATGTGAGAGATGTTAAAAGAGCTTTGTGAGAAGCCATCATTTGTCTGTGGGAATATGCAGATTGCTGACTTTATGTAAATTGAGATTATTTTCTTTGTTTAGTGACAATTTTATTAGAAAAGAGTGAAAATTAAGGAGACAATTAGTCCCAATACCATGGGAGAACCTGATATTGATTGGTTAGATCAATATATATTTATATATATATATATTACTATAATAGATGGTTTCTATTATAGTAATAAATGCCAATTTCTTTTCATCAAAATTTGGAATGTAGGAGCTTTGATAAAAATACTACATATGATGTATCTTAAACAACAAGATCCCATCTTTTCAGTTGCTTGTAATGAAATATCGAGCAATTTCTGCTTCTCATAACCAGTAGTCAGTGTATGTTATCTATATGGCTTTATATGTTTCTCTTTGTATAAAGAAGCTGATTCACATCTTACCATCTAAGTTTCTGAAGCCTTTACTCATCATAAACTGTGTTGTGTTTGCCAATCTACTTGTAGTTGAACTCTGCACTTTTGTTTCTTTTTTCAGACTTTTAAAAAAAGAAATGGAGGAAAACACTATTCTATTGATGGGACCCATCAAATGGAGACTTCTATTTCTGGTTCAAACAACCTTAATAGTGGTTGTTTAGCCCCAGGGAAGCATAGTAGACCATAGGCTAGGGGCCAGACCACTCTCTATTGCCTAGCATCAAGATGGTGATCACTCATGAGAATTCTATGCAAGCTGACATGCTGATATCCTGTTAAGCACGGCATCGTCCATACATCCGAGGTAGTGTTGTAATTACCATAGCCGACATCGGCTAATAACTTTTTCTCCAAAATTGAGCAATTGAATAATTAACTAAATAAATTTCAGTCAATAGTTGGAATAAATATGGGCATCCAATAAATTATTAATAATAAATTGAGAACCGTGGGTAACATTGAGGTTTTGACTAATTGTTTTCAATGTTTTCAAACTAAATGGATGTTTTCTTGTAACCACATATCTTATACAAAAATATGGGTAGTACAATTTAATTTAGTAGGAATTTAATTTAACATCACTATGATTTATTCCAGGCGCTTCGCATGGTTTTGGAGAAGGAAACTTGGCTAAAATTGGCACCTGACACAATGCAAGTAATTAATTTGGCAGGCCTTGTTGGTGATGGAGACGCACTAATTGCTCCATCGGATGGTAATCCTATTAAAATTTTAGTTCTTCATTCCAAGAAAATACCTGAGCTAGTTGGAAATTGCACTCAGAAGAATGGATTTTCTCATTGGCTGAAAGTTGGAAATCCATTTTTGTCAAAGATGTTATGTAGCCCTAGAGCTTATTCAGGTCACCCCTTGCTTCTCAATGGGAAAGTAGCGTCCAGTATAACTGATGGAAACATCATGGACCTTCTACACTATGATGGGAGCTCACCAATGAGCAACGATGGGAATCATTTGAATGGAATTAATACATTTTTAGAAGATGAAAGTGAAGATCTTCTTGCTGACTTTATTGACGAGGATAGTCAGCTACCTAGTCGCATCTCTAAACCTACACATGCAAAAAAACACTATTCGCAATGGAGTGAGGATGATACTATAGCACAAACAGGGTCCTCTGTTTGTTTATTAAGGTTTGGATTATCTATATCTTACTCTTTTGAACCTGGATCTTATTTTATTTATTATTATTTCTTTTTTTAACCTTGAATGTTTCTATATATGCTATTTATATTATTTAAGTTGTGTATGCATCTAAATTAGGTTGATGGACAAATATTCAAGGCTCATGAAGAAGTTAGAAATTGTTAATGTTGAGTTCTTTAAGGTATGTTAAAACAACAGAAGTTATACTTATGGCCAATTGAACCATTTTTTTCCAACTGATCCCTTGACATGGGATTCGAAGTTTCTACCTCCTTTCATTAGATTGATTTTTGTAGGGGAATTGCCAATTGTTTGAGGTTTTTTTAAATTTCTTATATGAAACATTTGGTCAACGGGACACATACTTCAGTGGAAAAAGCCAAACAGTTTCTCTGCGTCGTAAGAGCCTTCTTTGTTTGAATATTTTGTGATCGGTTGTTAAAACCTCAAATAGTTCTCAATTGTTCCTCCTCACCCAAATACCTGAATACCTCATTCACACAAATGGATGTGACACCTACTAGCCCAAATTTTGGGCATGCACCAACTACCTTTGGTTTGAAGGTATTGCTCTTTAGTATTTATTAGTTTTTACCCAAACTAAGATTTCATTCATAATCTATTTCTTCATCACCTATAGTTCTTGAAATTACCAAACACTTTTCAGTTACACTATGACTAAAATGGAAATCATTTAGATGCAAGTAGCAATGCAAAGAAAAGTAATATTGGATAATTGTATAATCTAGGTTTATATCTTGTTCGAAATGAGACTTCTCATGATCATTTTGATGCATGTAGCTAGAAAGCCTTCGTAAAATAATCTTCATGGGTGGATGGTTGAGATTGCTTCCACCCTTGCCCATGCGATCCCTTCCCTTGATCTAAATGTAGAAATAAAACTAACAACTAGGGTTATGGACCACCCAACTGCTCACTAACTATAGCTTAATGTGTTGTCTATTTTGAGACACACTTATTTTAATCCTAAAAATAAATATAGACAAATTGGGTGGTTTGTGGCAGGGCTCATGACTTTTCCAACAAAGATGAGGACCATCTTGGGCTAAATTTTCAAAGTCATTCTCTATTGGTAATACATAAGATTCTCATTCAATTTCGAGTTAAAATTGGAAAATGGCACTTTTATTATATTGTTGGATTTTCAAGAAAGACTTCCAAAAAGTACTTCCATGTTCTTTGAACTCATTTTCAGGAAAAAAAATGACTATACTAGGCCGAATATTTAACATGCTTGATCCTGTCTGCATTTTTGCAACAACTGTATACATCACAATTATTATAATTGTTCTTTTCTGTACTCTTTATGTAAGATCCAGCGTATGCTTTTATATATATTGTAAATCAAGTTATTTGTTTTGTTTTAAAGTAGACTATCATCTTGGGATCTGTGATCATGTAGTTTTCAACTTTTACCAAGTTCATAACAAGCTCTTAACACTTATTGTAATCGTGTTAGAGTTTGGTGCTCTTGTTTGGTAAGTTGGACTTCATGCATTCTTTTGATATGTTACTTCCCATATCATATTTTATGAATATTTTGATAGTATTGCATTCATCATTCTCATACTTCTATTTACTATGAAGAAGTGATAAATCTTTTGTCTCCATCTTCTGTTATGAACCTTACTACTTTGGTGAGTTTTGTATTGTTGGCTGATAATTTCTTGGTTGAATTTTTACAGGGTTTGCTTCAAGCTGGGTTTTTTGTGTCTTAGTTTTGTGGAACTTTTTGAGTTTGATTGCTGGTTTCAATAGCAATTAGGTAGTTTTCTCCTCTAGAATTCAATTGGCAATTAATTTTGTTATGGATCTTTAAGGAATATACTTGAACTGTGGGATTGCATTACACACTACTTTGATATACATGATCAAGATGTCGAGCAGATTTTTATTATTGTTGTTACTGCTGGTTTTATTCTAGAATTGTGTTTTCACACTTCTATAGAAGAAATGTTAGTTTTATTGTCTTTTTTCTGTTATTTCAGTTTAACTTACTAATTTCCTACAAATTATTGTTGAATTGAGTTCAGCGCAAGCTGCAGTTTGCAATACTATTACATGTCAAAATCTGACATTTACAGATGTCAGTGCCCCTGAAAGATGTACACGTCAGTTTTGAGTGGTGAAAGATCAAATTCAATAGATATAATGGAAGTTGGTGCTGACCCCATTTTCCCTAAAAAAAAATTCCTCAGGGACACCACATAGTGAAAGATATTTTTATATTGCATCTTATATTACTTTTTTAGTTGTTTTATTTTATTCACAAAGTTTGAACTTTTGCTATGGATGCAGGTTGTTGGGAATCGGATAAGCACCCATCATTGTTTGTGTCAGGGAATGGTGTTTGACTTAGAGAAATAAGCAACTCTACAACATTGATCTTGGAAAGTCCAATTCAAGGACCGAACACCCAAAAACAGGTCTACAGAAGCTGCATTTGATTTTTTCTTTTTTGTTCAATGTTGGCTTATCTTCTCTTTGATTGGATATTTTTCTGTTATTTTCACGAGGGCTGAAGTATTCCTACTTGTGTAATAAAAAAAATTTAAATTTTTTGATATTGTGAATTGATTTGTTACTTTTGTGAAATAGAAGATGGAATGCATAATTCAAATAAGGAAGAGACAGGTACGCGAGGATCAGACCGTATTACACATAGCAGATTTGTTTGGGATTGACACTTCACATTTTACTAGATTTTCCTTTGTTTTTTTTTTACTTTTCCTGATGCTACAGACCAGTTGAATATCAATACCAATGATAATGTTAATATTTTGGTCATAGATAAGTCAAAATGACATGATGTATGTTTGTTGAAAAGCAAACTTGATGGAGATAATTGGACTTGCATTTTACTAGATTTTCCTTTCTTTTTTTTTACTTTTTCCGATGCTACACACCAGCTGAATATCAACACCAATGACAATGTTAATATTTTGGCCATAGATAAGTCGAAATGACATGATGTACGTTTGTTGAAAAGCAAACTTGATGGAGATAATTGGACTTGGAAGGTCTAGGACATGATCACACCTAGTGTTGGAAATCCTTTCAAAGGATGGGTGGGGCATGTTATGTGCTTTATTTATTTATTTTTTCTTATCTGCATTTCTCTTGTTAAAGTGGTGAAAGTATTCGAAATATTTTTAAGTCTTTATATCATGTGGTAGTTTTAAGTAAAAAAAATATTTTAGGTGTAAAGAATAATAGAAAGTTGGGCAACAAAGTGGGAGAGTGAAAAAAATATATATATTTGGGTTTAAGTGATGGTTAGGATTTCTGAAATATATATATTTCAGCTTCTTAAATTAATGTATTAATTTTTTTTAAAAAAAGATATATATAAAAACGACAGCCTAAAACCGTCATTTTTCTTCTCATCTATGACCGTCGTTGTATGAGAGAAAAACGACAATCATAATGGGTCGTAAAAAAAATGGTGTGAGTGTTTTTTTTTTTAAATTACGTGTAAAAATGACAGCTCAAAACCGTTGTTTATGGTCGACAGTCGAAGACAGTCGTTATTTTCATGAAATAAACGACAGTCTAAATATGTTGTTGAAAAAAACTACTGCTTTTTCTAGGACAACTCACTCGACGGTCTACAACTGTCGTTTTTTCGAAAAACGACAATCATGGGCTGTTGTTTTTTTAGATTTTCACGTAGTGGGTAGTACATATGTTAATGGTTTATAAATCATGGTACAAAGAAATTTAGTTTAAGCTTCTAATATGGGTTTAAAGGATAGATTTTTTTTTATGGGATTTTGGCTTTTTGGCTTTGACTAAACAAAAGATGGCCTTTGATCATTTTTACGATTTACTAGCATAATAGATAGTTCTAGACAAAAAAAAATGTTATCATAATCATAGAATATTTTGATTCTATGTTCGTCAATATGAGATTTTTCATAAAAATAGTAAAGAAGTTCAAGAAAATTTAAGCTTGGATAGATAACAGTCTCTCTCTCCAAAAGAGAGGAAAAATTAGTCTCTAAAGCTCATTGGTTAAATAATTTTGAAACTATAGTCTAAATATTGCAGTTCAGGTCAACCTATTGTTTCAAACATTCATTCTTATATAGTGTTCAAAAGAACTAAGCATGAATTGTAATTGTTCTATTTTCTTATTGTTAAACTTATACTACAATGGATCATAAGGTTTTCAGGATTCATAAATTTATTTATCATAATTCACATATAATGATTAACTAGTCCTAATATTTAAAAAACTACAAAACTATTCTAAAATAGAAAGCAAAATAAAATAAATTATTATACATAGAAGTTGTGTATCCCCCCCAAACTATAATTGGATAATGTCCTCATTGGCACAGAAATAGGGGATACTGTCAGAAATTTATCGTGAATTACCTAAAATTGTTGATATTGCACCGGGTGAAAAAAATCTTGCCTCAAGAATTCTCCCCCCTCCCCCAAACTTGAGGAAAAACACATTCGGCTTAATGTCAGATCATAAGTAACAAAAATGGAAAAGAAAAATTAGAAACAGGAAAATTTTATATATTCATGGAGTATTTACAATGACACTGAAAGAAAACTATAGATAGAAAGTACTGGAAAATTAAAAACTAATTACATGAAGGGCATAAACCTAGGAGAAATCTAGACACACACTATCTACGACATTGGCAGCAACATCCGAGAGAAGAAGATGTCTTCGATAATGATCAGTCCTCGCCTCCTAACCACCTCTAATCCGAGTCTCTCATTCCTTCCTATGACAATTTGCTAGGATCACTCCCCAAAGAGCTGTCAGAACACTCCTCGTTGCCCTTCAAAATCTCTCCCAAATAGAGCACATTACAGATCTTCCTTAGAAGAAATACAACGCCACTATGAAAGTGCTTTGAAGAGTGGGGAAGTGAGCACATCTCCAGATCACCCTTCACCTATACTACTCTCTTACGAAGACTATATGAAGAGATTGTAACGCAGGCAGGGGAAGAAGATAAGCAATGGAGAGGGGTGGCGAGAGACGGTTCAACCCACCATTAACATAAAGGAACTCGCACTCAGGGTGGGTTGGAATGGTGTAAAGTTTAGGAAGTGGGGGAAGATGGGTTCTTGGAATATGGTTTCAAATTGGGGTTAAGTTTAGGGTAAAGGGTAGTTTCGGTGGACGATTCAATATCCGGGATGGGTCGTTGGCGTTTCAACTTTTCTACTATTTTTACTGCAGCCAGGAGCTCGGCGTTGTGTATCTCAAGGATTCTATCAAGTTGTTTGCTGAAATTGCTTGGGTTATTCTCTTCCGTCGTATGGGTTAGAGTTATGCAGAAGGAAGATGAAAGAGATGGATGGAAAGGAAAGGTCTAGTTTTATATGGAAGGGAAGGGTTCACGTGTCAAGGCGTATGTTCTTAGGCTTGAGTAGTTGGCAAGTGGAAAAATTGAATGCGATGCGTGTCTACTTCCTCTATGAATAAAATGGGTTCGAATTCCAAGGTAACCGATATGACCAATCACTGGAATCGCATGTTGCCTAGAATTGTCATTTATGATTCTAGAGAACAAGATTAAGACTCTGTGATGCCTCAAATCATAATCTCTATGATTCGAGCATTTAAATCACTAGAAATCATAAATCCGTATGCTCAAAGTGATTGTGGCATGACAGAAGAGTCTCTATGATTGAATGCACTCTTGTACACTATAAATCGTAGAGTATTCTCTAATATTAAATTATTTACATATGTTACAGGTGTTTACTACGGGTCAGTCGATAGCTCGATGAGTTCTAGAGGGGCTCAGTTCGAATCACAGGGAGTTGTGTGCCTCCCATAAATATACGTTCTCTAAATGTACCAACTACGAGTGTAAGAGATAAATTACTCACTCTCTAAAAAAGGGTTACTTGCTCGATTTGAGTTTCTAACTTTATAATAGACTGCCGAAGGGAGTTGAGTAATTGTGTCTGGATACGACCATGCTGTAGCAAACTTTCAGCTATTTGCAACAACGCTTCCTTTGTAGCACTGTGGTTTTAGGCTTCATTGGGGTAAGGAGACACAATTGGAGGTTGGGGAACTGCCAGAGTTGGGCCATGGTTAGGACCACAAGCTTCTCATTTTTGAGATATGGGTACGATTTTATTCCCACTAGAGATTGAATTTGTGCATTCTGAAGCTTCAGCCTCAGAAGATAATTCATGGTTGACTTTAATTTATATAATTCTCCTTGCTTAGGAAGTATATTCCTTAACATGTTCGAATCAACCTCACCCAGTGCTTGGCGGTGCACCGGTTCCTCGCTAAGGGTCTCAAAGAGTTCTCAAGCTTCCTCTGCTGTCAATGTACAGAGCATTCCACCACAGGCCACATCAATCATATGTTAGGTTCCATCATCAAGGCCTTCATAGAAAGTGAGCACTATTTGCCAGCACGTAACCCCATGGTAAGGGCACTTGTGTAGAAGAACCTTAAGATAGTTCCAACATTCCTGAAGTGATTCATTTAGAAATTGATCAAATGTTATAATAAGATGTCAAATTTTATTCGTTTTGCAAATTAGAAAGAATTTCATAAGAAACATGCGTTCCAATCCTTCCTAATTACCAATTGAATTGTGGGGCAAAGAGTTTATCCACTGATTTGCTTCATCTCCAAGGGAATATGGGAAAAACCTCAACTGAGTGGATGCTTCTGACAAGTTCTTAATTCTAATGATGGTGCATACTTCTAGAAACTTTTTTAGATGCAAATAGGGATCTTCATCCATTTGCCCGTGAAAAGTAGGAAGTATTTGAAGCACCTTGGGCATAATTTTAAATGTCCCATTACCGGGTGTAGGGGGTAATTGAATACATGGGGGAGTTGTAAGAGGTGTGAATGCATAGTATTCTCCCATCGTTTTAATCAAGACTTGGTCTTTACCCACCATTTTGAATGGAATTCGAAAAAAGCAGGCTGGCTAGAATGGTTATTACAATTATCTATTTATTTTTTCGGTTTATATGATTTTGATTTTAGAAAGCAGGGAGAAAAATAAATCTGAGCCTCTAGCTTCTCTCATTAGGCGAAGTTGAAACCTTGATTCGTTGCTCCAAATAAACCTGTAAAAGCTTAAGAAGTGATCAAGGAAATAAAAATATAAAGAAAAAATAAAAAGAAAAAGGTAAATATTTAATTTTTTAAAACTAATATAAAGTAAAATCCGCTTCCCCAACAGCGGCACCAAAAACTTAACTTGATCTTTATACTGTTCTAATTAAGTCTTAAACTATTGCAAGCGCACAATGGAAATTGTAATGCTAGTATAGAATCATTCCCACGGCGAAGTGATTTATATCTGTATTTTGTTTTTCTGAAAACTTATATTTATCTTTAAGATCATAAACTACTTGAGAAATATGAATAAAAGAATAGTTTTTTTAAACTAATTGTAGAAAACGAATCCTAATCTTCAAACTTTTGGATCCTGATCGTCAATCAGTTCCCTTCTGTTCTCAGATATTTATGAAATTAAAATACCGTTGCACTACATATCAAGTCTCCTAGCTTTTGTTGTCAATCAAGACTAGAATCCTATCAATACAGATTTAATCTAAACAATAATCTCCTAAAACATGGGCGTCAATCAAATTTGAGAAAATTAAAAATGGAAAAGTAAAAACCGTTACACTAATCTGTAAATCTCAAACTGAGTCGTCAATTCAAATCAAAACTTAGAGATGTTTACAAAGCAGTAAATTGCAATAAAATAAATCTAAACTAGATAGAAAACTAAAATATATCTTTCACCCCTCAGCCGCAGGCGTCAATTGCTTCTGAGAAACTACGGATATCTACACTAATCTTCCAGCTTTCAATTTAAGTCATTAATTGTGATCGAGGAACCTTGGATATCTAAACTACTCTAAACTAAATTTTTGACCAGATTTGACCCAACCTCAGTTGTCAATTGATTTTGAGTATTCCTTCGATGAAATTATTCCTATGCTGAGCCCTCTTATTTATAGATCATAAGGAGTCGATTTATAGTTTTCTAATCCTAATAAAAGAAAATACTAAAAATAAAAGATTCCTAATATAACTCTAATTCCTAATTTTAACTTCCTTGCTTTTAGTGGTTCATGCGCTTCTGGACTTTCTCCTTAATTTTAGCATTCACGATATTTAGGAGTCTATCTTCATCAATCTTCTCTGATCCGTGATTTGCCAGACTTCTAATTTAAGAGTTCTTCTATTTTGGGTGCATGGCAGTGTAAATCTTCACTTGATCAGTAGTGTAAGAGCTTCAATCTATACAATCGTCAATTACGTTTTCTCTTCTTTTTTTACATTCCTTTCTCTATGGACGTTTCGGAATCACGAGCGATCATTTTTTTTCTTTTTATCGCCTTCCACTGAAGTGTCTTTTGAAGAAGATTAAATTACAATCTTATAGATTTCTCTGTAAAAAGCTCCCTCATCTTTTGTGATTTTATACTTTATTCATGTGTGTGATCATCTTTTTCGTTCAATCGTCTTTCTTACTGCTTTTGAGTTCATTTTGACGAAGAATAACACTTTGGTTCTCTTTAACGGATTATCCTTAATATCAGCACATCATTAACTTCTTAGTAGCAAACTGGGATTTAGCATCACTAAATTAAGGGTGATGTTGGTAAGGTTTCTTGTTGCTTCTTTTTATTATAAAAAATGATAAAGATAAAATAAAGGAAGTAAAACAAAACAAAACAAAATGGGGAATGAATAAACCACAAAACCGAATCATAGACCTGCAAGAATCCAGGGCCTATTGTAGCAGGTTTTACGAAGTAAGAGTTTGTTCCACACGGAGTATTGATCTGAACCACTAGGGCATATAGTAATCTCCAGATCTAACAACAGATCTTGCGGTCCTAAAGGAGGGGTGTTTAGGTGTCACTAAGCTATACTAAAAACTAAGACAAACAAAAATAAACTACAGCTAAGGAAACAGATAAAAAAGGATGATGATGTGTGTGATGAAATAAAGATAAAATATGGAGAAGTAAACAGCTAGAGAAAAATCAGTTATGCAACTCAGTGTTAGTCATGAATCTGTAGCAATCCTTACTGATGTGCTATCAAAAATCTCAACAAAGAAGAAGAATCTAACATAACCCATGCCATTTAAACTGCTCTTAACGCTATAATCTGCCCACTCAAATGGTCATAGACTATCCAATAGAGTTTGTCAAATCCTATTAATTAAATCAGAAAACTAACCTAATCCAAAAGAGTGGACTGATCTAAAGGCTATAATCTGTCCACTTAAATGGTCACAGACTATCCAATAGACTTCTCCCAACCAATGAATTAAATAAGGCCATGAATACCATTGTAGACACTATGTTTACTAGGCTACAAGCTCCCCAGATCTGTTACAGATCTGACAGGCAGTCATAGGAGCAAACAGACTTAGAAAACCAGGTGGAAACCACAAGGTATCTCAGGTTGAATGAGGATTTAGATTCAGCTGATTGCTACAAAAGGCCTGCAATGACTTAGCTTACATGTCTGCAATCTCTACAACAACTCAAATCTACACACTGATAATGGTGATGCAAAATAGAGTAGGTTTCGCTCTGCACAATCTCTCACTAGGCTATAAGCTCAAGTGTAGAGAAAAGGAATCCATCTCAGATTCATGACCAAAACCTGCCCTAGGGCTATAGTCTGTCCACTCAAATGGTCATAAGCTATCCATAGAGGCTGCCTTATCCATAGATGTTGAGATAGAACATGTAAACTACTGTTACCATCATGGTCCCAGGGCTACAAGCTCAAGCTTCAATGGGCCTTTCAATCAGCTCAAATCCTAAATGCATGTTATAGCCTGAAAAAAATTACGGGCAAATAGGAAAATAACAGATTGAATAAACATTAAAATAGGCATTGCATTGATTGAAATGAAACTTATAATGTTCTGCCCTCAAGGCAGCAGCCTGTCCAAACCTCAAATCAGCTCACTCCATTTCATACAAAATCGATTGTAAAACATGAAATAAAACTAATTATTACATAGAACCTAGCCCAACATTACTGCTGTGCTAAGGCAAGAAAAAAATGAAAAAGGGAAATGGAAACTAAACCCTAAATGAGCATAGGAAACCCTAGCTCAGATGTCAGGCTGTTCCTGGATAATTTACCCATGTAGAAAATAGTCCCTTATATATGCAACCCTTGAAACCCTAATGTGCATTAGCCAATTAGAAGAGAGATGCTTTTGGGTGAGAAGTAATAAGATAGGGATTGATTTTCACTGAAAAAGTGCTAGTCAAGCAGAGCAAGGATTGGATCTATAACTATCCTTCATTTGGCTACAAGCTCAAATGCAAGGAAGAAAAATCCAATCCAACCCTGAGATATGAACTAGTCTTAGGGATATAACCTATCCACTTGAGTGGTCACAGATTATCCCAAAGATATACTCCAATCATGGGGTTAAAATCAGAACATAAAAACTACTGCATCAACTACGTTCGCAAGGCTACAAGCTCATGCATTCATAGGTGCAGAAAACCTATAAACTGTATGCAAGCACAAGAGATTATAGATTCATGGGATCAAGAAAAATAATTTTCATTGCATAAAAAGTACTTACAATGATCAGCCCTCAAGACTGTAGTCCTGCTGAACTCCAAGACCCTTTACAAGCTTACACACAGTCCTTTTTATAGTAGAAAATCAGTCCTAACAATTACAAAAGGACTTAGCCAGCAAATGTTGAACTAAGGAAGGAAGAAAAAGGAAAAAGATGACCTAACCTTAGAAATGACCTAAGCATAGACTCTCTTCCTGGCTCAGAGTAAATTAGGTTATGTTAGATGCCTAGTTTTGGCTATTTTTACAGCTTATATACAGTCCACACAAAATATCTCTGTGCCTTGGTCAATCAAAAAGAAGAAGAATCAAGTTAGTTAGGATCCTGCTGATGTGGCCCAATTACAGCCAAGTGTTGCCTTGGTTAGTGGGGAACAACTCAGCACATTGGATGTGTTGCCTAGATACTGTGGAAACCTAAAAGTATCCCCGAAGGTTGAATGAGAATGCTGGAACCCGAGCCTCTACTGGTTGGGGCTTCAGATTATGGATCTCGAGAGGTTCATGAGTGGATGGATTAGCTCCTGAAGCTTGCTCAGCAGGATGGAGTGGTTTAGATTATGCATCTTGAGTAGATGAGGCTCCAGGTATTGTATCTCGAGAGGCTCTAGATAGGCTAGCATTGTTTAATCTGTAGCTCAAGAGGATGTTTTAGAAGCTCCTCGAGAGGCTGAATTGCTTGAAACTGCAGCTCGACAGGCTGAATTTCCTCATGCTTTAGCTGCTCGACAGGACAAATTGCACCTGTTGTCAACTCCTCGAGATCTGCTCGAGATGGATTTCTTAAAGTGCATCTGCTCGAGAACCACTCAAGCAAATGTTATTTGAAAGAACTAATCCTCTCGAGATGTGCTCGAGATGATTTTTTGAACCTCAGAACCTCTCGAGAACTGCTCGAGGTTGAAAATCTAAAGCTATCTTCGCTTGAACTGCTCGAGGTAGCTCGAGATGTTGATCTGCTGCAGGCCTGAAGTGCTTGAGATCTACTCGAGCTTAATTTATTGGGGGTTTAACTGCTCGAGAGTTGCTCGAGCTTGCATTTTTGACTATCTACTACTGTGCACAGCCTGCTACAGCACTCCTCATTGCTTAGGTCCACCTTTCTTTTCACTGTTGAACTTTTAGGGCCCACAAACATGACAAATGGCCCCTATGGTGTGGACCACCATGGTGCACTCTTTATTCTTCCATTAACTTAAAGACTTGACTTCAAAATGCTCTCTTCTTGGCAATCTGATTAAAGGACTAGTTACATACCGTGAGGACATCTCAGGTAGCTTTATTAGAAGTGTATAAGCTAGTTGCGAAGGCATCCCAGATGTCCCTATACTACTTGATGGTACCAAAACATGGCAAAGAGCTCAATCATGGCATCCTATATCCCTCTAAGAAAAAGATTGTTACTTATCCCTTTTGGGAAGCATTAGATACAAACTATTCCCCGCGTCACTGAGCTCTACCCCCCTCTTCTATATTTATTTCGGATAATAAATCAAAAGCCTTACAGGATGCTTGTTATTCACTAAAAAGTACCACTTTTCACCTCTTAACCTAGTCTTTGTTGGACCTTGAAGTTGACTAATAACTCTTATTTAGCTTGTTTTATAGATTAGTAATAACTTGTGTAGCTTAACATAAAGTCCATGCCTTTGGTGCCAAGACGAGAGAGAATTCAAGCCAAGGATTATTGTTGAGCCGAAGATTTATGGAACACCATGGTGACTATTTTGCATGTCATGATAGACCAAGGAAGTCTAACAGATGAATAAAGTATAGATGAGAGTGGAGGAAGCTACAAAAGAAGCATGTGCATAGCAGTAGAGGAACAAATGACCTACCACGCACAGTTGAGGTTCCGCCACGCACTGTTCAATTCACTCGCAAAGATTCCTCGCGTAGCTAAGACATGCAACACAAGGGAACTTGCGCAGCAGTCATGCACTTCAATTGTAATCAACACTTAAAGAACTCACAGAGCTCTCGCACACTAAGCCTTCAGAAATCTAGCTCCCGAAGTTCTCGTGAGGATCAAGGCTTATATTAACCACACGTGTTATCTCGTGAGGCCAATTAACACAAAGAACAATAACTAACTCATGAAGTTCTCACATGCCTCTAGAAGAGAGAGCTCTAAAAATTCTCTCGTGCATCTCTCGCATGCTTGGAAGCTCAACCCTTTGTCGAGCGAGATCTAAAGGCATCATTGCGAGTACCTCACGACAGGAGATTCTAAAGCTCTATTGCGTGAGCAAGCCAAGCACTACAAACTCTTCTACAAGAGTGCATTCAAAGCCAGAGCAGCTGCGCGATTATGCGAAGTCCACCTACGTGAGTAAACAAACCTTCCAAGCTAATTCTTACCTCACGAGGACTCTGCAAGTTGTGCGAAGGAATTAAAGAGCAAAAAGAAACTGTGCAATAAATTTAATATGTAGAAGGCAGCCTCACGAAGCTCGAGCTCTCCACTTCTCAGTCTTAACTCCAGGGACCTTTTGGGGATTTCTCCATGTCTAGGGTACACATCCCGAGGCCCTGATCTTGAGGCACACATCCCAAGGCATCCAAGGGTTATAATAGTGCCACATCTACTAGAAAAATTAGGGTTTACACTTCTCTGAGCTAAGGCATTAAGATTGTTTATATAAGCTGTACCTATAACTTAGAATTTTTATCTCTCCTTCAAACTCTGTCTATGGTGAGCTCAAGCAAATTAGGGTTAGAGTTTGATCACTTCTTTTTCTATTTTTTCTTCTCTCTTAGCTCATCACTTGTTAGCTAAATCTTTTGTAAGCAGTTGGGTGCAATTTTATTTAGTTTTATAATGGGTCATGTAAACATTGGGATTTTAAGAAGGGTTGTTGTGCACAAGGCTGCTACCTTGAGAAATTGCATTGTAGGTAATTTTGATCAATGGAATTTATACTTTAAATGTTCATTCAATCTGTTATTTTCTTATTTGCCTGTAGTTTTATTCAGGTTGTAGCATACATTTAGGATTTGAGCCGAATGAAAGCCCCATGGAAGCTTGAGCTTGTAGCCCTGGGACCATGGTGGCTGCAGTAGTTTACATGTTCCTTCTCAGATCCCTATGGTGAGGATAACCTCTGTGGATAGCTTATGACCATTTAAGTGGATAGATTATAGCCCTAGGGTGATTCCAAGCCACATATTTAAGAAGGATTCTTCTCAGATCTGTACTTTGATCCTCCCTATTGGATAGGCAGTGACCATTGAAGTGAACACGTTATAGCCTTAAGGGATTAGGTTGAATCACAAGAGTGAGTTGGATTCTTCTTCCTTGCTAAGGTTTTTGATAGCACTTCAGCAAGGATTCTTACAGAAGAAGATCTAGATCTGAGTTATAAAAGTGATATGAACTTGGCCTAGTAGCTTACTTCCCACAATTTTATCTTTATTTTAACACACCATGACCACTTTCTTCATACCCCTTTCTTAGGATAAGACTGCACTTTATTTCTTTTCTTTTAGAAGGTAATTTAGTATAGTTGTGACCCCCAACTCTCTTTCTTTAGGATTGTCAGATCTGTAGCCAGATTTGGGGGCCTCCTATTACAACCCATTTTGGATTCTAAATCAATTTCTCTATGGGACAAACTCTTACTTAAAACTTGCTACAATAGACCCTGGATTCTTGTAGGTCTGTGATTTGGTTTTGTGCTGTACTTATTCCCCATTTTGTTTTATTTTGTTTTACTTCCTTTATTTTATCTTTATAATTTTTATAATAAAAAGAAGCAGCAGAAACTAACCAAAAAGTTTTTGGCACCGCTATTGGGGATATTGATCCTTTTAGTAGACTTGAGTTGTACTATATTTTAGTCTAGAAAATTATTTGTAGTTGTGCCTTAACTAGAATAAAAAGTACTATTGATTTTTGTAGAATTGTTGCAGAATTGGACAACAGTAGCAGGAAAAAGCAGGAGCTGCAGCTAGAGTTTAGCTAGATCTGTTTACATTTCTTTTACCCTAAAACTTAGTCCATTGGTGTTAAATTCCCTGGTAATAGTTTAGTTGTATATCTGTTAGTTGTGATTTTTTTTGTTCATAATATTTTTTTTTTTTGTGAGCATTTTCTTTACCTACTGACTTTGTGTGTGTATGCTTGGTAGAATGTCTCTTAACCCGAACTTGGAACCTCCAAACCCTGAGGTTAAAAGGGTCAATGCACCAAGGGATTACACATCTCCCTTTTGCATACAATTCCCTTCAGTTGAGGGAAATTATGAAATCAAGTCCTTCACCATTAACATGCTGCCATCTTTTCATGGGCTCATCAAGGAAGATCCTTCCAAGCTCATTGACCAATTTTTGCCACTTTGCACTACTTTCAATAATGTTGGCTTGGGACCTGAAGCCACCAAACTGAGGCTTTTTTCTTTTTCCCTAAAGGACAATGCCAGCACCTGGCTCTCTAAGCTCTCAGCCAATAGCATTCAGGCATGGAGTGACCTCTAAAGCCAATTTATGACTAAATTATTTTCCATGAATAAAACTAGTTAGATGAGGACAAACATATTGTCATTCACCCAGTCCTAAACTGAAGATTCTTATGAGGCATGGGACAGATTTCAAGAGATGTTAAAACAATACTCCCACCATCAAATTCCACAGTGGCAACTGGTGTAAGTCTTTTACCAAGGAATTAATCCCAAGAGTAGGGATATGGTGGATGTCTCATGTGGTTGTAGTTACCTCCACAAGACAGCTGATGAGGCGTGGGAGCTGTTTGACATCATAGGGGAAAATTCCATGCAGCAGGATTCACTGTCTCGCAATGACAGCCAGACCCTAGCTAAATTGGTGAAAGATTCCACCCTTAGAGGTGGAATGTATGAAGTTAAGGTACTAAGTGAGTTAGAAAGGAAGGTGGACAATCTGAGTTTAATGTTTGACAAATTGATGAATGTGATGCAGCCTAGGATGGTTGCACAGGTGGAAGGGGAATGTCTGATATGCCAATCTCTCACACATTCACTTCAAGATTGTCCATCTGCCAATCAATTCCCTGATTTAGTTATGAAGCATGCCAATGCTGCCCATGCATATGGGCAGCGACCTGTTGTTAAATAGTGAAAAATACCATTTTTCACCTCCTAACCTGACCTTTGGTAGACCCTTGAGCTAACTAATAATGTGTTTTAAGTGTGTTTTGAAGATAAGTAATAAATTGCAGCTTTGTGCAGATATTCACTTAAAAGAACCCAAGAAGCACTGTGCTACCCAACTGGAAATGCCTGAGACAAAGTCCACCTGCAAGGAATAAAGATTGGACCTACTAAGGGGTTGTTGAGTGTTGAACGATGGAAGAACAACACATTAAAGATGTGTGCCAGGTGTGGAAACACAAAGCAGAGTTGTCGAGAGGTTCTGAGAGCAAGGAATGAAGAACTCGAGAGGTTGAACATGTGCATAAGAAGCTGTCGAGAGGTACTGAGTTGAAAGATGAAGATCTCGAGAGGTTCCAACACCTACCGAGAGGTTGGAACTACAGATATGGATCCTGTCGAGAGGATAATTCAAGGTACAGATGAAGTTGAGAGGTTCCAGATACATATCGTGAGATTCAATTGAACCTGTCGAGCAGTGCAAGATAACCTGCTGACAACTTACCTGAAGCAACTCTCATTCTTACGAGGATTTAGCCAACTGTCGAGCACTTCACTGGACAATATATAACAAGTCGACAGGTTGATTATAACCTGTCGACAGGATGAATGCAGAACTAGATAGTAGGATTAATTTTGTTTCCAATCCTATCGAGAGCTACTCCCAGTCATGTCGAGATGCTTCCAAACCTATTGACTAGCTACTTCAATCCTATCGAGAAGTCTATGAAGTTATCAAAAGCCAATGCAACCTGTCCATGTGAATATAAAGCAAACAGAGAACCTATCGAGAGGTTCCCTGAACCTCTTAACAATCAAACTGACAACTTTTCAGTTTTCTTTCCTCAGCAACTGCCAATTCTAGAGTTTTATGCATTTGTTCCAAAGCATATCAGTGACCCCTAGGGGTATTATTGGTATTCAACTGAGCATAAATGGAAACCCTAACTACATCACATATTCCTGCCAGTTGAGAACCAATGGGAGAAGAGCTTCTAAGAGAAATCGGCCACAGAAGCAGCCCAGAATAACATAATTATTCCCTTGAGCTCTGATTAGCTAAAACTGATCTACGGACAGAGGAGGAGATTAAAAAAGCTTGAAAAAAATACAGAATAACGATCCAGAATTTGAGAGAATCGGAGCCTAATTCTAGATCCATCTTCTCCAAACTCTCTCTCTCTCTACCTTCTTCTCCCATTCTCTCTTTAGCCAATCACGGTTGGCTAAACTCTTTTTAGTAGTTAGGGTGAGGTCTAGAGCTATAAATTGAGAGTTTCAGAGGCTTGTAAAGGATTGTATGTTGCACAGATTGCAGATCTGAGCACAATAGGATTGTAATGTAATTATGGATTTTAAAGGTAATTCTGATCTATATTTCACTTTTTCGTATTTGATTTCCTTGGGTCAGATATTCCTATGGATGCCAGCCAGAAATGGGGAGCTAGTAGCCTAGCATTCGTAGCATCTACAATAGTTTTCCTGTTCTAATCAAGATCCTTAGAGTGGAACAATCTTTGGGATGGTCTATTATCATTAAAGTGGACAGATCATAGCCTTAGGATTGCTCTAATTCTCTAGTCGAGATTGGATTCTTATACCTTGTATATGCCAGAAATGGGGTGCTTGTAGCCAGATGGAGGATTGTAGCAAATCTTTCCTGTGCACTGCCTTTGATTCCTTCGATTTTATGTAAAAGACCAAAAGCTCTAGCTACTGTTCTCCATCTTTTGAGTTTCACTTTATTTTTGTTTTCTCACCTCTGTGTTTAATCAAGTCTACATCAATAGCATTTAATTTTTGTAGCTGTAGGAAAGTGGCAAACCTTAGAAACCTCTCCTTCTTCTTGCTTTGAGTTTAGCTTAATTTAGGATAGAGTGTCAGGTCTACCATAGATCTGGAGTTTTACCATCGTTCCTAAAACATTTCCCTGTGGTCATACCCTTACTTACCTATGAAAACTTACTGCAACAGCCCTGATACTTGCAGGACTACCTGTTTGCCTTGAGACCATTTTTTGCTATAGTTCACTATTTTAACCCCTTAATAATTATGAGGCAGGTAGGACAAATAAGTTTTTGATGTTGTTGCCAAGGATCTATGTTTTTAAAAGTGGTAAATTTATGTTTTCTCATTTTTAGATTTAGATTTTTCATTGGCTGTTAAGTAGTTGATTAATTGCTGCTTTAGTTTTTGTTGTAGTTTCACTCTGTTTAAGATCTAGATCTGTGGAGCTAAGAGGAGCACTGTATCACTTGGAAGAATAAGCATTGCTTAAGTTTGCATCTCTTAACTCTATTTACATTCCTAGATCTGTAGTTGAGTAGATCTGTAGTTTTGTAGTTGTCTATCTTGTGATTATTTTACTGATCTTTGTACTATGATTTTCAGTGTTGTACTTTATTTCTATGGTGTGTATGCTTGGGAGGAGATCTCTTAATCTAGAGATTTCTCCAGTGAATCTTGAAGTTGAAAGACTTCTCAGACCTGAGCATCCTATAAACACTTATGTGGCTGATAATCCTGCAATGGGTGTACAACCTAGATCACTAAAGGAATTCAATGCACCAGGGGTTTACAATTCTCCCTTCTGCATTCAATTCTCTGCTATTCAAGGAAACTATGAGATCAAGTCTTTTATCATACAGATGTTACCCTCATATCATGGCCTGAGTAAAGAAGACCCATACAAGCATATTGATAAATTTTTAGGACTGTGTACTACCCTCAATATTGTAGGTCTGCGGGAGGAAGCAACCAGGTGGAGACTCTTTCCTTTTTCACTAAAGGATAGATCCAGAACTTGGTTGTCAATGCTTCCAACCAACAGTATTCAGTCCTGAAATGACCTTCAATGTCAATTTTTTGCCAATATTTTCCTCACATCCAAAACAAGTCAGTTGAGGGAGAGCATTAGTTTATTTGCTCAAGCCCCAACTGAAGATTTTCACCAAGCCTGGGAGAGATTTAAAGAACTACTAAATCAATGTCCTCATCATCAAATTCCTGAATGTCAACTTGTCCAAAGTTTCGATCAAGGAATTGATCTTAAAAGTAGGGATATGGTTGATGCTTCTTGTGATGGTACGTACCTCCATAAGATAGCAGATGAGGCTTGAGAGTTATTTGATATCATCAGTGAAAACTTAATGCAAAGGGAGACCTGGGAAAGAGATGTGGAGACCCCTAGATTGGTGAGAGAAAATACTACTAGAGGGAAAATGTATGAGGTGAGTGGACATAATGATTTGGAGAGGAAAGTGGACAGCTTGACCCAAAAGTTTGATAAGCTCATGGGAGCAATGCAGTCTCCAATGGCTGCTAAAGTGGAGGAGGCATGTGTCATATGCCACTCCCCCACTCACTCCCTTGAGGAATGTCCCTCAACTGCCCAATTTCTAGATTTTGTGATGGAACATGTGAATGTTGCTCAGTCCTATGGACAATAGCCTACTGCTGGCTATCATTGGAGAAACCACTCTAACTTGAGGTGGAGGCAAGACAATTTTCAAAATCACCAGCAGCAACAGCCACTACAGTCCATGCCCTAAAAGAATGCCCAGCCATACCAGTAGAATTATTTTCCAAGGCCCCAATACCAACAGCCTGTTGCCCAGCCAATGGTTCAACCTTTGCATCAAAGTGCACCATCCCCCAGTACCCTCTAGGTCCCTCACATTTGAAGAGCAAGTTCTGGCTTCACTACAGAATTTGGGCCCTTTACCTCAAACTGTTAACTCCCACAGTCAAAGCATCAAGAAGATAAAGGACCACCTTGGTCAGCTATCTAATTCTTTGGCTAGGAGAGAAGAGGGGAGACTGCCCAGTCAGCCCATGAACAATCCAAAGGGGCAATACAGGGTTGGTGAGACTCCTTCCCATGAAGAAGTCAAATCTGTCACCACATTGAGGAGTGGGAAGTTGGTGGATAACCAAATTGGTATTGAACTTGATGAGTCAAGTGAAGAAAATGAAGAAACAACCAATGATAATATGTAGCAGGAGCAGCATATAAAAAATAGGGGGAATGATGTGCCCCAACAAAAAATTGAAAACAAAAATAAAGAAAAATCTGATGAACTTGCTAAGGTTGTAAATGGGAGGACAGTTCCCCCTTTGCCATTTCCTAATGCATTGAAAGCAACTTCTACTTTTGACAAGGGGAATGCTAAGGTTGAGGAGACGATGGAAACTTTCAAACAAGTAAAGATCAACTTGTCTTTACTTGATGCCATCAAGCAGCTTCCAGCCTATGCAAAATTTTTGAAAAACTTGTGCACCCATAAAAAACAGTCTAGCATACACTTATCCAAGAAGGTCTTTTGTACTGAGAAAGCGAACCAATTTTTGTCTATTGCAACTCCAACCAAGCTTCAAGATCCTGGAGTTCCCACAATCCCTTGCATCATTCGGGATCATACCATTGAGAAGACCTTATTAGATCTGGGAGCTAGTGTAAACCTACTTCCATATTTTTTTTATGAGAAGTTGGGATTGGGAGAATTGAATCCCACACAAGTGGTACTACAGTTAGCTGATAGATCTGAAAGGAGGCCTGTGGGAATGATAGAGGATGTTTTAGTTAGAGTTGACAAATTTTTCTATCTAGCAGATTTTTTAGTGCTTGACATGGAGCCAAGCAACTGCACCACCTCTATTCCTGTGATTTTGAGCAGGCTTTTCTTGGCCACTGCCAATGCTTGTATTCAGTGAAGATCAGGAGTAATGGAGGTATCTTTTGGCAACATGAAGGTGAAATTGAATGTTTACAATGCAGCCAATCAGCCTCACTTGGATGGTGAGGATTGTTTTTCAATTGATGTTTTTGATAAGCTTGTGGAAGAGACTTTTTTGAAGCTACTGCATGGTGATGATTTTTGTGATGATTTTGATGATATTTTTGAGTATGAGTGGAGTGAGACTGTGGAAGAGTAGGCCCCCACACCCATGGTTCATGAGGTGAAAGCCTTAATTTATGATGAGAGGCCAGCAACAAGGTATCGTCCTTGGAAACCTAATGTGTTGCCTCTTCCACTACCATCAAAAGCACCTTTGTTGCCTTCTCTGATATGCCTACCAGAGGTAGAGTTTAAACAACTGCCTAAGACCTTGAAGTATGCTTTTTTGGGGGCAAACCAAAAGTTGCCAATGATTATTTCTTCCGCTCTCACTGATGAACAAGAGGAAGAGTTGTTGTGCGTTTTAAAGAAGTATAAGAGAGTAATTGGCTGGACCATTGCTGACCTTGGGGGCATCAGCCTTGCTGTATGTATGCATAAATTTCATCTGGAAGAGGGTTCCAAACCCTCTAGAGAAATGCAGAGAAAATTGAACCCCCACATGCAAGAAGTGGTGATGAAAGAAGTGGTCAAATTGCTAGATGATGGAGCCATCCACCCAATTTCAGATTCTGAATGGCTGGCACCTACCCAGGTTGTACCCAAGAAATCTGGAATTACTGTGATAAAAAATGATTCTGGTGAGCTTGTTCCAACTAGGGAAACCAAAGGTTAAAGGGTGTGTAGAGACTATTGGAAGCTCAATCTGAAATCCAGGAAAGACCATTTTCCTTTACCCTTCATTGACCAAATCTTTGATAAGTTAGCAGGAAAGGCTTTTTATTATTTTCTCGATGGTTATTCAGGGTATAACCAAATCCTTGTTTACCCACAAGATAAAGAAAAGACTGCTTTTACATGCCCATTTGGCACCTTTGCTTACAGAAGGATGCCATTTGGACTGTGTAATGCACCTGCAACATTCCAAAGGTGCATGTATGCTATATTTTTTGACATGAATGAACAGTTTCTAGAGATTGTCATGGATGATTTCTCTATTTTTGAGGATAGTTTTAGCTAATGTCTACATCATCTCAGCCTTGTGTTGCAAGGATGTGAGCAAACCAACTTGGTGTTGAGTTGAGAAAAGAGCCATTTCATGGTCACTCAAGGCATTGTCCTTGGTCATGTGGTTTCCCATAGAGGCATTGTGGTAGATAAGGATAAAATAGTTCTGATTGCACATTTACCCTCACAAAAAACTGAGAAATAAATCAGATTATTCTTGGGGCATGATGGCTTCTATTGGAGATTCATCAAAGATTTCAGCAAGATCTCGAAACCTCTCTTCCACCTGTTGTGCCAGGAGGTTCCCTTTGATTTTAATGATGAATGCCTTAAGGCCTGTGAGCTATTGAAAAAGTGCCTAACCTCTGCGCCTATCCTCCAAGCACCTAATTTTTCCATACCCTTCGAGCTGATCTGTGATGCATCAGACTTTGTATTTGGTGCAGTCTTAGGACAAAGGAAGGATAAGGCCGCTTGTGTGATTGCATATGCCACCAAAATCATGATTGATGCTCACTTAAATTACACTACAACTGAGAAGGAATTATTGGAAATTGTTTATGCTCTAGATAAGTTTAGGCCTTATATGCCTGGATCCAAGATAGTGGTTTTCACAGACCACTCAGCCCTAAAATGCCTTTTGTCAAAAAAGGATGCAAAACCCAAACTGATCAAATGGATCCTCCTATAACAAGAGTTTGATCTTGAGATCAAGGACAAGAAAGGGGTTGAAAATATGGTTGCAGACCACTTGTCTAGGATCCTAGCAGAGGAATTTGATAGACTGTTGTTAAGACCTGAAAAGTACCACTTTTCACCCCTTAACTTAACCTTTGATTAGACCCATAGCCACCTAATAAGTTCTTGTAAAGTGTTTTATGTAGGTAATCACCAGCAGTGAAATAAGGCCAGGAATCCTGCTAAGGAGCTGGTTTTAGCACCAGAAGTCCCTCAGAAGGATGAACTCTGAATCCAGACCTGAAATGAGCCTCGCGCAGCTGACCCAAGCTTTAGAGGACTTAGGAGAAATATGCCTCGCGCAGTCCAACTGAGCATCCCAAGACTCTACAACAACTTCTCGTGCAGATGATTGACTGAAGAGCTTCAGAAGCACAAACTCACGCAACTGTCGCACAGTCGCCGCAGGATGCAATTATCAGAAGAGAACTCCTCGTGCAGTTCTCACACCATTTAAGAAGAAACCATCCTTGCGAAGGCAAAGCCATCCTCGCAAAGATCAATTAAGACATGGAACCTCGCGCAGTCCAGAACTCAGTAAAGCCTCGCGACGTACCTCGTAAAGTCCAGTGAAGAGAAGTGCTCGCTAAGCTCTCGCGCTATTCAAATCTGTCCTCGCGAAGATCAACCCAGCGATCGCGCAGCTACCTCGCGACTGCTTGAGCTCCAACCCCGCGACATCTGAGGCTTTGATGTCTACTCAACCTCGCGAAGGCTGAAGCTTCAATGTCAAACCATCCACGCGAAGAGCAAAAGCTACCACACGACAAGTCTGGGAAACAAAGGCTACCTAGCGAAGCTCAGAACCTCAACTTCCATCTCTTCAGCAGAGGACCTTTTGAGAATTTCCAACAATTAGGGTATGCACTCCCACGCTCAAATCTTCGTGGAAGCGCCCCGAGGCATCCAAGGATCACCATTAGGCCATGCGGCATCGTTAAAATTAAGGTTTCCTAACCCTAATGCGCCGCCACACCACTGCTATATAAACCCATACTTAGCTTAGGTTGGGGAGGCCAGTTATTAGAGAGAAAAATCATGGAATAGCTGGGAATACCACTCATTTCTGGGAGACTGGATCTGAGATAGTTTTTTTTTCTTTTCTTTTTTACTTGTAAGTAGTTTTCTTTTTCTTTTTTCCTTCTCTCCATAGTCTAGCACTTGCTGGTTATGTCTTTGTATGCATTTTGAACTAGATTAATGGAAGTTCTGTAATAGGATCTGTACTTTGTGGGATTTGTGTTTGAATGTGAGATGCTCTGTGCAAGGCTGCTGCCTTGTGATCCGCCATTGCTTTGGCTGTGTTTCAAAGCAATGGAGGAGTGATTCTAAGGGCCATTCGGATCCAAGTGACCTGTGTGTCTGGGCTATCATGGTCCTATACAGCCTTAGCCCCACCACAAGACTGTTGTTACTTCTTAGTGTGCTTGATTTATGTGTGTTTTGAAAACAGATTTATAGCTGCTAAATTACAGTGGCTCTAGACTATATAAAAAAAATAAAGAAATATCAGCACAGTTAGAAGAGAATTAGCCTGCAAGATCAGGGCCAATTGTAGCAAGTTTTAAAAGTAAGTGAGTGAAAGATCGTCCACAGAGAATTTGTCTAAAATGTAAGATAAACCTCCAGATCTGAGCTACCAGATCTGGCTTCTTATCCTATCTAGAAAATTGATAAGATGAGAGGTTTGAATTTGTCACGTTTAACTAACTAAAAACAAAGAAAAATTTAAACTAAATGATCCAGATCCGAGTTGGGGGAATGATTGAAACAAAGATGGAGAAGTAATATCTAAATCTGATTTGGTCTTTGAAATCTAATGAGAATAACTGCAGCTCAACAGAGGTGATCCAATCTTCATCTGGCTACAAGCACAGATGTAAGAGAGATAAATCTAATTCAAGGATTAGGCTTACACTTATGGCTATGGTCTGTCCACTTTAATGGCCACAAACCATCCAATAGTCTTTAATCCAAATCCTCAATTTAGAATAAGAAACATCACTACAAATGCTGTAAGAGACTAGGTTACAAACACTAATTCTCACAGGATTAATGAATCAAGCGAAATTGCATGCAAAATAATGAATCTAAAGGAGTCTAATGTACTAAGGAGATCAGAGGGAACCCTTGACATGAGTCCGATGGAGAATGCATAGTTTACAACAACCTTTTAAAATTCATCCTTACAATTTACAGAGCACGGCTTAACAGCTCTCGGATTTGCAGTCTTGGATCCAAACTCTCCTTTGAGTTACAGCAGTATCTCACAGCTCTCAAATGCAAGTACAAAGTAGGCTATTAGACAGCATGCAGGTGGGAAATGGGGGATTAGAACTGAAACTCAAAATCTGGATGCCCCAATTGGGCAAATGCTTCGTCTATTTATAGCTTTCCCCAGGTCCAACTCAGATGTGTATCAACCAATCAGAGGTTCTCAGATCTGTATTGAACAATGGTAGTCGAGCACGGGGATCCAGATCTGTTCTGGCCAATCAGAATTCCTCGATCTGGTTCAGCCAATCAGGTGAAAAAGCCATCAATTCTGTTATGCATTTTGAAAGTTTGTTAGAGTTTCTAGAAGTTCCTGCCAAGTTATTCCCTCTCTAGGTGCTCACATGGGGTGGAATATTCCTTCGCTTCATGCTTAGAAACTTCTGGAATGTCCTTAGGTTTTAAAATGCATTGGGACGCATGCAACAGATTACTGAATTGCCCTTGTTAAAGTTGCGAATCTCCAGAATGCCTCTTAGCACAGCTTAGGGGCCTTTTCGCAAAGTGTTGTGACTCCTGAAGCTCTTTTCACAATGTTCGTTCGCTCAATTGTGTTTTCTTCTTTGCAAAGTTCAATCCTCTCTTCAGCTCAGATGCTCTTGAATGCTCGCTGGAGTTTTATTCCTTTTCAGAGTTTGAGTTCTTTGCGAAAAAGTATGTGTTCTTTCTGAAAAAGGACTCTGTAGTGCATTTTTGTGTTCGAATTGTTCCATATTTCTCTTCCAGGTCTTTGCTTCTTCTATTCAGACCTTTCAACAGCTGATGAGGTTGTTTCTTCACTTTCTTCCTTTGGATTGACATGGATTGTCATCTTATTGGCACTTTTAAGCTGCTTTTATGGTTAAGCATGTCTTTATTGTTAGCTGTAACATAAGTACTTAAAACACTTATTTAGTTCTCTCAAAGGTCTATCAAGACTCAAGTTCAGGGGTGAAAAATGGTATTTTTCACTTGTCAACACACCCCCAGACCTAAGCTTTGCTAGTCCCTAAGCAAAGACAAAATAAAAAAAACAAAGTAAAGAGCCACTTTTGTAGGGAGCACAGTTGCATTTAGCATATGCAACAAGCCTTTTAAACCCCTAGGTGATCCCTAGTGGAGGGGTGAAGACTCCTGAGGGTTTTCAGTGAAGGTACCCACAAACTTCTTCAATAAGTTAGTTAAGATCAGCTCATGCACCACTTTCCTCAATTGATTATTCACACCGCATCGCTTATTTTGTAAGAAGGTTTTCAAGAAAGATATCGCTTTAAAACTAAAATTCTAAGTAATTCTTTACTACTCAAATGATTTATGTCAGAGGCCATTTACAAGGAAAATTAACGAACAACTAGCATTTGATTTAGGAATCCAGCTTCGATGTTGCCCTAATCAGTTGATTTTAAACCCAATTCTCACCAGGATTTTCACTCAATAAGCAAATGAGAGGGTTGTACTATTTCACACAAATTCAAGAGTCAATTCATCCTCAAATAGGACCTGGCGATGAGCATAGGCATTGCTTTTAGTTATAAATTCACTGCTCCTTTCACCATAGATTACACAAATTCTTATCTCCATGTGATAGCTCAATCCATCATTGATCAGTAAGGACTTTTACTTGGGTTTTGTTGTGGCTTATGGGTGAAATTTCTCAAAAGGGTTGGAATGGTGTTCATATTTGAGAAGTCAAAGGTCGAGGTTATATACAAACCCACTCTTCTTGACAAAGATAGTTTCATCTTCTTCTTTTGAATTTCGAGCCAAAGTGGCCATCTTTTCTCTTTCTTTTCAAACTTCCAATGAAAATGCCTTCTTTCTTTTGTTTTGCTCAAATATTTTTCTTTTCTTTTTGAATTAGCATTGACGCATGCCACATTCCCTTGCTTCATCATTGCCTTCAACTTTTACCCTTCTTTTGCTATTAAATTGTTACTCAATTCTCCTTCCTCAGCTTCCTTCCCTTTATCTTCTGCCTTCTCGGGGTAGGGTTAGGCTAAATGAGGTTGATGAGGTTTATTGGGGGAGATTTCAAAGGAATCATAGATTTATTTAGCTCAAATGGTGTGTATCAAGGGCAGTTTCAAAAGGTGGGGCTTTGTAAGGTTCAAACTGTCCAAAAGGAGGCCTTACATCATGTCTTTAATATCATAAGTGCTATCAAATTATTTCGATTTGGATGTGTAACTTCTAGTGTAAGTAAGCAGATTCACATAGTCCCAAAAGCATAAAAGATTGCCAAAGCATACCTCCAAAGAATACATTTCAGGCCCAAACCTCACTGGGTGTGATTTTATATCAACTTCTTGAGGTATATCTTCACTGTTTTCCTTCATTTTAGGTTTACTAAAATATCAATTTTCTTTTAGAAATTTCCTGACATTTACTTCATGAAAGTCTTTTAGAATTACATAGGAAAGTAATTTTAAAGAGTTTTTTTTTTTTTTTTTTTTTAACTTAATATATTTCAAAACAACAGGTGTGAAAAATATATAAAAAAAAATTGTTGATCCAAAACTGTACTGATGTTAACTCCTTTATTGATTATTGTTATTTTTGTCACACCCCCAAACCAAAGGGTAGCAGGGTCCACACTGGTCCAAAATAGAGGAAAAATATATGCAAGAAAGAAAAACAACAAAAGTAATGATGGCAAGAAGACAGACGGAAATGCACAGTAGTATACACAAAACAAAATTTTCTATTACAACTTTATAACACAAAAAGTACAATGAGAGCTAATAACTGGGGTCAAAATCTGTATCATAGGTTGGTTCAAGTGGCTCCGAACTGGAGTCACTGTCAGAATCAGAGCTAGAGTCAGTGTTGGAGTCCGAACTTGATTGAGCTTTCTCCGGAATGGTGTTTTGTAGCTCAGTATAGTCCTCAGATTTGATCTTTTTGGTGAGGCCAAGGTATTTGCTAAGGCTAGTGGTCTTCAATTTTTCTTGGTCAAGTTGGGCTTGCAACATGGACACCTTGTGTTGCTCAGTCCTCACCAGCTGAAATGTTTGACCCAGCAGGTCCTTCATTTTCTCTCTTTCAAATTTCATAAAGATCTCCAACTTCCGAATTTGGTTTTCATAAGGGGTACGGATGTAAGCTTGTAAATCAGCTAGCCCCTTTGGAACATCTCTGTGGATATAGGGATTATCTTCCATGGCTTTGATGAGGGTGGCGTATCGGGGGAGGGGAATGGAATGGTAGGGGACCAAAGGTGTCCCAGCTGTGGGAGGGGGGGAAGAAGTGTCTAGAAGGTTGACAGCAGGGTCTGTCTGAGTGGCTTGCTCAGAGAAAATGGGGAGTGGTGGAGGGGATGCAACCAAGGGGACTTCAGGTTCAGTTTGTGTTGCATGGGCAGTAGTGGTGGGGGTGGTCAGATCAACCAATAATATCTCTGGGTCAGTTTGGGTGGCCTGGGAATCAACAATAGGTACAGGGGTAATGGTGGTTGTTTGGGATGTGGAAGCTTCATTGGTTCTGGTTATGTCTGTGTTGATTTGGAGTTGGGCTTGGATGGATTGGAGGTAGGTAAGAATTTGGGACATGGATGCAGGTGTGGGAGAGGTGGGCATGGCATGGACTGGGACAACTGATGTGGAGGGTGGAGGTGCAATGGTTGTAAAGGGAAAGGTAGGGAAGTGAGTGAAGTGATGAGGAAGAGTAGGCCTCTGTAGTGAAGGGCGCAGGTTCAGGTGTATGGGAGACCTCAGGTGTGTGGGCTGAATGAGTAGGGGAAGGTGAGGGGCTTTGGAGCAGAGGAGTGCAGGGAGATGGGGCAATAAAATTTGCAGCTAACTCCTCTAAAACCTGGGCATTGGAGGGCAAAATTGGTGGTGTGAGAATGGTTGGAGTGGTTGGTGTAGAGGGGGAATCCACAATTGGAATGATGGAGGGTGTGGGAGATGGGACAGCTGGGATAGGTGAAATGTCAGGGGCTGGAGTAGGGGAGTAGGGTGCAAGGCCAGCGTCCTCTCAGAGTAGAGGTGAACAAGAGCTGGTCACCAAAGGAAGGGATTTTATCAACAATGGGTGCAGCTAAGGAGCTGGTCACCACAGGAGACAGAGTTAGTTCAAGAAGTGGTGCAAGGTCACCACAGAGTTGGCAAAGCTGGATCCGCAAAGTTGATTACGACAAAATTGGATCGACAAAATTGAAAGGCAGCTCAGTGTGCTCTCTTTCGATTCTGAGGGAAGGGTTGGTGCAGCTCATCACAGAGGAAGGTTACGGCTCACTCATGCAGGATAGGTTCACTCACGATTGCGAGTGAGTCTGTGATAGGGGGCATGTGCGAGTTCACCGCCTCTCTCATCCTTCTTAGCATGGCTTGTAGTCCAAGCTTTTTTCCCAAAATTGTGAGGGTAATGACTTCAAATGGCTCCTCACTATCAATGTCAAATTTGGCTCTTAGGAGGTGTGATCAATCGCCAAATGGTAGGCCATTAACCTGCTCCTTTTCAACTTGGCACTAATATGACCATGGCTTGAAAATTAACATAGGGGCATTGAAAAGCGCCTTAGAAAATGAAAGAGGCCTCTAAAATTGGTGTTCTCCTCTCTTGGTGTGCCCATGACATAGAAGCTTCCTTAAAATGGAATCCATTAATAGAAATTGGGGGCAAGGTCTCTTCTCATGATGGCCCACAATACCACAGGTTAAATGTCCAGCCATCTCTCTAAAGGAGGCTGTTTCTGGAGCAGCCAAAGGACCGGAGGGATCAAATTGGAATGGTATCCCTAAAGCATTCCCTATGTCTTCAAATGTCACAGTAAGATCGCAATTATCAATGAAAATGACTAGGGTAGGGACATCAGCATCTCTTTCAGTGACCTTGATTAGGTTTTGGTACCATAACTTCACCATTCTTGGGTAAATTTTCTCTGGCAAGGGGGTAAGGATATTGCTTAGTGAAGCCTCTCTAATGTATCTTAAGGATGGTAAGCAATCTGGTTTGGTGACGAAAAAAGTTTCGTCCACCATCAGCTCAGGTATTAGTTTCTGAGCTTCAATGAAGGGGTTTGGTAAGACCAAATGAATGGGAAGAGGAGGAAGCTTAGGCTCAGGGCTAGTAGCAGTAGGGATGGGTTCCTCATGTTTAATTTTCTTTCCTTTCTCCACCCTATCTGCTTTATCCATAGATAGTTTCCGTTTACCTAAAGTTTTGGCTTTTCCTTTTGCTTTTGGAGTCGATTTGCTCACTTTCTTAGCAGAGGATTTGGGGAACATAGCAGCCAATGATTTCTCTGCTTTTCCCATTCTAGATTGATGTATAAAAATGCCCAAAATAGATGCTGACACAGAATCAAATTACTAAATGCTAACTAGAGAGAATGGACAGAGAAATATCGAGATCTAGGGTTTATGTTTGAACAAGTTGTTTGCTTGCAGAAATCCCCCAGATTAAAAGCTGAAATCCTTCTCTGCAAACGCAAATGATCGAACAACAGAGACAAAAGTGTAGTAAGCTTCTTAAATCGTGCAAGGAAAGAACGAAGTAGGGTTTCAGTGGAAAGAGTTGCTCTGCAGAGAGAGTTTGAAATGAAACCCCGCCGTCGAAAGGGTTTAAATATACTCAAAGTTAATATCGCAAAGTGCCTTTACGTTTTCAAAAAGTTCCAAAAGAGACCTTTTTACAATTGTGAATGGCATCAGTACCATTCGACAAGTTAACAGCTTCAGAAACATTATTTCACAAAGGAATTAGCTTCAGAACGGTCTTTTCGAAAAGAAAATGGCTTCAGCACCAACTATTCGAAAAGCAAATCCTTGCTTTCGAACAGTTCCTCACAGATCCAGAGTCTATTCGAAAAGTAAATTGGACTTTGCGAAAAGAGAATTATTACTTTGCGACTTAACTTTGAGCATGTTTAAACTATGCGAAAAGAGATAAAAGCAGAAATAGAGAAAATAAGCAAAAACTATGATATACAAACATAATGTACAGTTTTCTACCATTAGATTTTTGGAGATTCGTGATGATAGATGGGCAGCACAGGCTCCTGGGTATTTTCAATGCATGGTTTGAGCCTCTGACCATTTACCTTTATGATTCTTCCATTAGTTGGATGGAGGATGTCAACAGCTCCCGAAGGGGCTGCCTGAATGACAGTGTATGGCCCTTCCCATCTGGATCTCAGTTTTCCGGGGAAAAACTTGAGCTTTGAGTTAAATAACCATACCTTAGAACCAGTTGTAAACTCTTTTCTCAATAAATTTTTATCATGAAAAGTTTTGACTTTCACTTTATACAATCTTGAATTTGTGTATGCATCCATTCTCAGCTCCTCCAACTCAGCAAGTTGCAGTTTCCTGTTGTTACCAGTAGTAGTTAGATCCATGTTCAATGTTTTAATGGCCCAAAAAGCTTTATATTCTAACTCTACTGGTAAATGGCATGCTTTGCCATAGACCAACCTGAATGGGGACATACCAATTGGGGTTTTATAAGCTGTCCTGTATGCCCATAATGCATCATTCAGCTTAAAGGACTAATTCTTTCTGTCCTTCTTCACAGTCTTTTCCAAAATATGTTTGATTTCTCTATTGGAAATCTCCACTTGTCCACTGGTTTGTGGATGATATGGAGTGGCTACTCTATGAGTCACAGAGTATTTTTTCAATAAAGTTTCAAAATGTTTATTATTAAAATGGCTTCCCCCATCACTTATAATGGCTCTGCGAAAACCACACCTGGAAAAAATGTGGTCCTTAAGCCATTTAACGACCACTTTGTGATCGTTTGTTCTAGGGGATGTGGCTTCAATCCATTTGGTTACATAATCCTGACTACTAAAATGAAATTATTCCCATTGGAAGGAGGAAAGGACCCATGAAGTCTATCCCCAAACATCAAACAACTCAACTACCAAAATAGACATATGGCATTGAGTTTCTCTTGGAAATGTTGCCCAATTTTTAGTTTGGCAAGACTTACAATGTCTTTGCAGATCATCTTTGAAAAGTGTAGGCCAATAAAATCTGCCGCAAAACCTTTGCGTAGTTTTGTTTCCACTAAAATGACCTCCACAGCTGTTCATGGCACATAGAAAGTATTCTATGAAATTCTTGGTCAGGACACATTTTCTTATTATTTGGTCCGCATAACTCTTAAAAGTATGAGGATCTTCCCAGATGAAATGTTTAACCTTTGAAGAAAAGATCTTTATCCATTTTATTCCAATGTTGAGGAATTCTTCGAGCCAAAATGTTGACTATGTTTGCAAACCAAGGAGTGTACACTAATGGCAAAAGTTGCTCATCGGGAAAGATTCATTGATAGCGACCTATCAATCTCGTGATTGAAATTCTAGAGGTGATCATACCACATTCTCCACCCCTTTTTATCTTTGATCCGTAAATCAAATTCCTGTAATAGGAGAATCCACCTGATTAATCTTGGTTTGGTGTCCTTCTTTGACAGAAGGTATTTCAAAGCAGAGTGGTCAGTGAACACCACTATTTGTGAACCTAAGACATATGACCTGAATTTTTCTAAAGTAAAACAATTGCGTGACTCCTTCTCGGTTGTTGTGTAATTGAGCTGCATCAATCATTGATCTATCGGCATAAGCTATGACATGAGGCAGCTTTTCTTTTCTCTCCAAGGACAACTCCCAAAGCATAACTGATGCATCACACATCGATTCAAAAGGTAATGAATAACTGAGACGCAATATTGGAGCTAAATCAAACAATTTTTAGGAATTCAAAAGCCTTCATGCATTCATTATTGAAAACAAAAGGACATCTTGACACAAAGAATGACAAAGAGGTTTGGTTATTTTATGAAGTCCTTGATGAACCTTCAGAAATCCAAAGGCATGTCCCGAGAAAACTTGATTTGTTTAACAGTTTTGGGAGGTGGTAAATGTGCAATTAAATCAATTTATGCTCTGTCCACCTCAATGCCCTTGTGAGAAACAACATGGCCAAGGACAATGCCTTGGGTGACCATGAAATGGCTCTTTTCCCAGCTCAGAACTAGATTGGTTTCTTCACATCTCTGCAATACCAATTTGAGATGATGTAAACACTGGGAAAAACTGTCTCCATAGATTGAAAAATCATCCATAAAAATCTCCATAAATTGGTCAATCATATCTGAAAAAATGGAATACATGCATCTTTGAAAGGTAGCAGGAGCATTACAAAGACCAAAAGGCATTTTCCTATAGGCAAAAGTGCCAAAAGGACAAGTGAATGTGGTCTTTTCCTGATCTTGTGGGTACACAGGAATCTTGTTGTACCCAGAGTAACCGTCAAGAAAACAGTAATAAACTTTTCCTGCTAGCTTATCTAAAATCTGATCAATGAATGGGAGGGGGAAATGGTCTTTTCTGGTCATTGCATTTAATTTTCTGTAATCAATACAGACTCTCCACCCAGTTGTTTGTCTGGTTGACATCAGCTCACCAGAGTCTGCGGTTACAACAGTGATCCCAGATTTCTTAGGTACCACCTGTGTAGGTGCCACCCAAGCTGAATCTGAAAATGGGGTAAATGACCCCTGCATCCAACAACTTAACAACCTCTTTCATGACCACTTCTTGCATATGAGGGTTCAACCTCCTTTGCATTTCCCTAGAAGGCTTTACATCTTCTTCCAAATGGATTTTGTGCATGCACACAACTGAACTGATTCCTCCCAAATCAGCAATAGTCTAGCGAATTGCCCTTCTATGTTCTTTCAAAACAACCAACAGCTCTTCCTCTTGCTCCTTTGTGAGGGAGGAAGAAATTATTGCAGGCAATGATTTATGATTTCCTAAAAACACATATTTCAAATTTTCAGTTTTTAGTTCTAAATCGAAATTTGAGAAAAGAAGGTAACAAAGGTACCTTAGCTGTTTGTGGAAGGGGAAGAGTAGCAGGTTTCCAAGAAGAGAAACTTGCTGATTGATTATGAGTTCCTTGCACAACATTTATTTCCTCAGAATTTGAGATATAAACTGTTTCTTCTTCAGAATTTTTCCAACATTTGTGGTGAACTATTCACACTGCAGAAACTGTTAAAACTGCAGAAACTGTTGAAAAGTCCCTTCTACCAGTTCATCCAATAAATCAACATGAAAACATTCTTCAGAACTGAATTGAGGCTGTGTGACTGCATTATAAACATTTAATTTTACCTTCATGTTTCCAAAAGAGACTTCCATAATACCAGACCTGCATTGGATGCAAGCATTTGCTGTAGCCAGGAATGATCTTCCCAAAATGACAGGGATGGAAGTTTTGCTTTTGGTTGGTTCCATGTCCAAAACTAGAAAATCAGCAAGATAGAAAAATTTATCTACTCCTACCAATACATCTTCAATCATTCCAACTGGCTTCCTTTCAGATCTGTCTGCTAGTTGTAACACCACATGAGTGGGTTTTAATTCTCCCAAACCTAGTTTCTCATATACAGAATATGGAAGTAGGTTGACACTAGCACCCAGATCTAATAAAGCCTTTTCAATTGTATGTTCCCCAATAATGCAAGGGATTGTGGGGATTCCAGGATCTTGAAGTTTAGGAGGTGTGGCAATAGATAACACCTGATTAATTCTTTCCACAGCAAAGACCTTCTTGGACAACTGTATCCTAGACTGTCTTTTGTGAGTGCAAACACCTTTCAAAAATTTTGCAAATGCTGGAATTTGTTTGATTGCCGCAAGCAAAGGTAGATTTATCTTGACTTGCTTAAAAGTCTCCATCATTTCATCTATTTTTGTGTTCCCTTTATCAAAAGGGGATACAGATTTCATTGCATGAGGAAATGGTAAATGAGGAACTAGTTCTACATCTACAGCTTTGGAAACATTTTCAGAAACTTTTTGGATTTTTTGTTTTTCATTTTTTTGATTTTTCTGAGGTCCATCAGCACCCCCACTGCTATCACTATGCTGCTCTTGCTGCATATCTTTATCATTTTTCTCATTTTTTTCTTCTTCAGTACCACTTTGTTATTTATGATTCTTCCACTTCTCAAAGTGGTAACAGTTTTTACTTCTTCATGCGAATTGGAAGCTTCTCCAACCATGAACTGTCCTTTGGGATTGTTCAAAGGTTGGCTGGGTAACTTTCCTTCCTCTCTTTTTGCCAAAGTATTTGAAAGCTGTCCCAATGTTTCTTCAATCTTCTTTATGCTCTAGCTATAAAAATTCACAGTCTGAGTTAAAGATCCTAAATTCTGGAGTGAATTTAGGACTTGATCTTCAAAAGAAGGGGACCTGGAAGGGGTTTGAAGGGCATCACGCATGTGTTGTTGTGGAATGGGCTGCTGAAAGTTTGGTTTGGCAAAAAAATTCTGCTGATAAGGCTGTGCAGTTTTGAAAGGCATTTGGTTCTTTGGTTGTTGCTGCTGTTGGGATTGATAATTCCCTTGGTTCCACCTCAAATTGGGGTGTCCTCTCCATGGATATTCATTCCTGTCAAATGATTGAGCAAAGATGAGCTTGTTCCACCATTAAATCTGGGGTGTAGTGTGGGACATTGGTCAATTGAATGAGTAGGGGACTGGCATATCAGACATGCCTCCTCTACTCTTGCAACATTTGGATTTTTAAGTGAGTCCATCAATCTATCAAACTTTGTGGTTAAATTGTCCATCTTTCTTTCCAACTCATTCACCTCATAAATCTTCCCTTTGGTGGGTTGGTGATTGTTCAACCTAGCAGGATTTTCAATATCTCTTGACAGAGATTCCGGTTGAGTTGAGTTTTCACCAATTACTTCAAACAAGTCCCAAACCTCCTTAACTGTTTTTTGCAAGTAAGTGCCTCCACAGGAGGCATCCACCATATTTTTGCCTTTTTGATCAATTCCTTGATAGAAGCTTTGAACCAGCTGCCATCTGGGAATTTGATGATGAGGACATTGCGTTAAAAGTTCCTTAAATTGTTCCCATGCTTCATGGAAAGTTTCAGTTGAGTTTTGTGAGAAGGAAATGATACTTTGTCTCAATTGACTTGTTTTAGACATTGGGAAATATTTGGCTAAAAATTGACATTGCAAATCATTCCAGGAAGTGATACTATTTGGTGCTAACATAGATAACCATGCTCTAGCTTTATCCTTTAATGAAAAAGGAAAGAGCCTAAGATTGGTTGCTTCTGGACCAAGTCCAGCTATGTTGAATGTGGTGCAAAGAGCCAAGAATTCATCCACATGTTTGTATGGATCTTCCTTACTCAACCCATGGAAGGAAGGAAGCATTTGGATAGTTCATGATTTGATCTCATAATTTCCTTCAACAGTAGGAAATTGAATGCAAAAGGGAGAATTATAAGCACTAGGTGCAAAGTAATCCCTCAAAAGTCGAGGTTCTTCACCCATAGTAGCAGAATTCTGTGTTGTTTGTTTGGTTCGTAGTAGCCTTTCAACTTCTAAATTCAGTGGGACAATCTATTTGAGAGTCCTCCTACCAAACATACATTCGGAACAAAAATCCGATTATTCACAAAAACCTTGTAATTTCTTTTTAAGTAGTTTCCCTTCTTCAAAAATTAGACATGAATAACTGCACCGGTATAAACAATAGAATAGTTTGGTAATGATATAAAAAGTAAAAGTAAAAACTTAGGTCTATCTATTTTAGAACAAATTCCCCGGCAACGGCGCCAAAAACTTGTTGTTACTTCTTAGTGTGCTTGATTTATGTGTTTTGAAAATGATTTATAGTCGCTAAATTACGGGCTCTAGACTATAAAAAAAAATAAAGAAATATCAAGACGATTAGAAGAGAATTAGCCTGCAAGATCAGGGCCAATTGTAGCAAGTTTTAAAAGTAAGTGAGTGAAAGATCGTCCACAGAGAATTTGTCTAAAATGTAAGATAAACCTCCAGATCTGAGCTACCAGATCTGGCTTCTTATCCTATCTAGAAAACTGATAAGATGAGAGGTTTGAATTTGTCACGTTTAACTAACTAAAAACAAAGAAAAATTTAAACTAAATGATCCAGATCCGAGTTGGGGGAATGATTGAAACAAAGATGGAGAAGTAATATCTAAATCTGATTTGGTCTTTGAAATCTAATGAGAATAACTGCAGCTCAACAGAGGTGATCCAATCTTCATCTGGCTACAAGCACAGATGTAAGAGAGATAAATCTAATTCAAGGATTAGGCTTACACTTATGGCTATGGTCTGTCCACTTTAATGGCCACAAACCATCCAATAGTCTTTAATCCAAATCCTCAATTCAGAATAAGAAACATCACTACAAATGCTGTAAGAGACTAGGTTACAAACACTAATTCTCACGGGGATTAATGAATCAAGGAAATTGCATGCAAAACAATGAATCTAAAGGACTCTAATGTACCGAGGAGATCAGAGGAACCCTTGACATGAGTCCGATGGAGAATGCATAGTTTGACAACCTTTAAAATTCATCCTTACAATTTACTGAGCACGGCTTAAGATTTGCGTCCTTGGATGCAAACTCTCCTTTGAGTTACAACGATCTCACATCTCTCAAATGCAAGTACAAAGTAGGCTATTACAAGGATTGCGAGACAAGTGTCTGGCCGGGAAATGGGGATTAGAAATGAAACTCAAAACTGGATGCCCCAATTGGGCAAATGCTTGCCTATTTATAGCTTTCCCGTGTCCAGGATGTATATCAACCAATCGAGAGGTTCTCGATCTGTATTGACCAATGGTAGTCGAGCACGGGATCCGTATATGTTACGCCAATCAGAATTCCTCGATCTGGTTAAGCCAATCAGGTGAAAAAGGCATCAATTCTGTTATGCATTTTGAAAGTTTGTTAGAGTTTCTAGAAGTTCCCGCCAAGTTATTCCCTCTCTAGGTGCTCACGTGGGGTGGAATATTCCTTCGCTTCATGCTTAGAACCCTCTAGAATGTCCCTAGGTTTTAAAATGCATTGGGACACGTGCAACAGATTACTGAATTGCCCTTATTAAAGCTGCGAATCTCCAGAATGCTTCTTCGCACAGCTTAGGGGCCTTTTCGCAAAGTGTTGTGACTCTTGAAGCTCTTTTCGCAATGTTCTGGTTCTGTTCGAATTGTGTTTTCTTCTTTTCGCAAAGTTCAATCCTCTCTTTGAACAGTTCAGATGCTCTTCGAATGCTACGCCTGGAGTTTTATTCCTTTTTGCATAGTTTCAGGTTCTTTGCGAAAAGTATAGGTTCTTTGCGAAAAGGACTCTGTAGTGCATTTTTCTGTTCGAATTGTTCCATATTTCTCTTCTAGGTCTTTGCTTCTTCTATTCAGACCTTTCAACAGCTGATGAGGTTGTTTCTTCACTTTCTTCCTTTGGATTGACATGGATTGTCATCTTATTGGCACTTTTATGGTTAAGCCTGTCTTTATTGTTAGCTGCAACATAAGCACTTAAAACACTTATTTAGTTCTCTCAAAGGTCTATCAAGACTCAAGTTCAGGGGTGAAAACTGGTATTTTTCACTTGTCAACAAGGACCCACTAGATCTGAAATCCCCATGGGAGCTTGAGCTGGTAGCCTGGTGACCATGGTGGTGGTAGCGATATTCTTGTTTTGTCTTGGGCTCCGTGAGGAGGATAGCCTCTGGGATAGTCTGTGACCATTCAAGTGGACAGATTATAGCCTTAGGGTGATTCTAATCCACCGATCCAAGATGGATCCTTCTTCTTTACACCTGAGCTTGTAGAAGGCTGGTGGGGGATTGTACAGAGGCAGACTCCCCTATATTTGTATAGATTCGCTATCAGATGATTAGATCTGATCTGGTTATAGAGATTGTAGGCTTGTGATTGGACCATTGTAGCCTCACTCAAGCAATGGACAGCTAGATCGAAGTTTACACTCAATCTCTTGTTGGTTCTATGTGTCTGGGATATCATGGTCCTATACAGCCTTAGCCCCACACATAGAGCTTTAGAGGTTGAGGTTCCCTATGGATTCTTGAGCTGGTAGCCTGGATGAAATAGTGCCTATAATGATTAACTTGTTTTGACCCATCCCTGGATTGTGGTTCCCCTATGGGATAGTCTGTGACCATTTGAGTGGATAGGTTATAACCTTAAGGGATTGAATCATGGCAGAAGTGATGGGTTGAATCCATTCTCCTTAGTGGTGATAATATAGCCATTGGACAGGACTTCTATAACATCAGATCTGAATTTGAGTTACAAAACTCCTCTGTTCTAGGCTCAATATCATACTTCTCACCCTTTTATATTTATTTTCCACACTCCATCCATCCTCTCACCCCTTTCTATAGTGTAGACATTAGGTTACCTTAGAATACCTAGAATAAGTGACCTTAAACTCCCCTCCTTTTTAGGACTGCTAGATTTGTAGTCAAATCTGGAGGGACTACTAGAGATGGCTCCTTTGGAGCTGTAGATCACCTTTCCGGGTGGGACAAACTCTTACTTATCAAAACTTTCCACAATGGACCCTGTATCTTGGAGTTCTAGGATTTCTTAGTTGTGCTGATTCCATCCCATGTTTTACTCTTTCTTTGAATTTTAAATTACTTTTACCACCAACCAATAAAGCAGGCACACACTCCGAAATCGCCAACAAGTTTTTGGCGCCGTTGCCGTTGAAAGATGATCTATTAGTAGACCCTTAGTTTTTGTATTCTTAGTATTCTTTGCAAATGTGAATAATTGATACTGCTGATATAATTTTGAACCCTTCTTACAGAGCTAGACAACAGCTGTGAAGGATAGTTGGACTGCAATTGGAGCTTAGCTACCTCTATTTGCAAACTCTCTAACTTTTAAAAACTCTGTCTATCTTTCTTGAAAATTCTCTAGCAGTATTTAGAATAGTTGTAAATGTATTCTTTGAATAGCTATAAATTAGTTAGATAAATTTGTTAAATTGTAAAGTATTCTTTTGCAATGTGCCGGCAAGAAGCTTTCCTTGCTGTTGGTGTGCTTGTATGCTAGGGAGGAGATCTCTCAGCCCTACTTTAGAGCCTCTTGACCCTGAGTTAGAAAGGGAAAGGAGACTTAGAAGAGACAGGCACACCACAGGAGAGCCCCCAAGAGAATCTGTGACAGCAATTATGGGTGAAGAACAACCCAGAACTCTCAAGGAGTTAAATGTTCTGGATGACTATAACTCCCCTTTTAGCATTCAATTCCCTAATGTTCAGGGGAATTATGAAATAAAAACTTCAATCATCCAGATGCTGCCCTCTTTCCATGGGCTCAGCAAGGAGGACCCGTACAAGCATATTGACCAGTTCCTGGCCTTGTGCACTACTTTTAATATCACTGGTTTGGGACCTGAGGCTACTAGGCTCTAACTCTTTCCCTTCTCTCCGAAGGATAGGGCCAGTACCTGGTTGACCACGCTTCTCAACAATAGCATTGCTTCATGGAAAGACCTGCAGACCAAGTTCCTAACCAAGTTCTTCCCTGAGACCAAAACTAGCCAGTTGAGGAAAGAGATTCTTACTTTTGCTCAATCCCCAACTGAGGATTTTAACCAGTCCTGGGATAGGTTTAAAGAAATGCTCAAACAATGCCCCTACCACAAGATCCCAGAGTGGCAGCTTCTACAAAGCTTCTACAATGGGATTGATGAGAAAATTAGAGATATGGTCGATGCCTCTTGTGGTGGATCCTACATGCACAAGACTGCTGAGAAGACATGGGAATTGTTTGAGGTGATTAGTGAGAATGCTTTTCAAAAGCCATCCCTAGCAAGAAATGGTCAGGAAACTGAGTCAAAGGTGGGACCTGCTACTGGATCAAGAGGAAAAGTTTATGAGAGGAGTATGAGAACAATGACCTGTAGCTGCAGATGGCAAACCTCTCTATGAAGTTTGAAAAATTATTGACTGTGATGCAACCCAGAAGGGCTGCTCATGTGGTGGAGGCATGTCTGATATGCCAGTCCCCACAACACACAGTGGAGGAATGTCCATCTGCAGGGCAATTTCCTAAATTCTTTTTGGAACATGCTGCTGCTGCTCAATCTTATGGCTAGCAACAATCTGGGGGCTATAACAGACAGCCATATGGATACCAGTACCAAAATGCTGGTTACCAATGGAGAGGCCACCCAAATCTGAGGTGGAGGCAAGACAACTACATGCAGTTCCAGCAGATGTTGGCCTTACCATAAAGACCACAGCAACAGTTCAATCAAGGGAATGCCCCTAGGTCTAACTTCCAACACCATCAGCAGCCCCATCAACAACAAAATTAGTTGGTCTTACCCCACTCTCAGTCAAGAAATGCTTCTTTTGAGGACCAGGTCTTGACTTCATTACAAAACTTGGGATCCTTGGCTCAGACTGTGGACTCTCATGGTCAGAGCCTCCAGAAAATGGAAGAACAAATAAGCCAAATTTCAAATGCCTTGGTTAGGAGAGATGAAGGGAGGTTGCCCTGCCAGCCAATTGCTAACCCCAAGGGTCAGTTTTTAATTGAGGAAGCTTCCTCAAAGTTTGAGGACACCAATGCTGTCACTACCCTAAGGTCTGGCAGGCTGGTAGACAACCAGGTGGGTAACAGACCAGCAGAGGTCATTTCCACAGATGATGCAAATGATCATGATAGAGATGTTGTTGGACCACAAAGCCAAGAATTGCCTGCCACCCTGCAGAAGGAGAAAAATAAAGAGGCTGTCATTGAGCCTCAGCAGGAAGAAAAACATGAAAAAAGAAAGAAACAGAAGTTTAGTCATGGGCTAGCAGCTGAGGAACCAGCAGAACCTCAGCTGCCATTTCCTCAAGCTTTGGATAGCCCTGTCCCTTTTGATAAAGGGAATGCCCAGATGGAGGAAATGATGGAGACCTTCAGGTAGGTGAAAATCAACTTGCCCCTGCTTGAGGCAATTAAACAGGTCCCAGCCTATGAACAGTTCCTGAAAGACCTCTGCACCCAATAGAGAAAAGTTAGAGGCCATGCGTCTAAAAAGGTCTTTGCAACTGATACAGTGAATTTTGTATTTAACATATCAATGCCCGAGAAGTTGCAAGATCCAGGGATACCCACTATTCCCTACGTAATTGGAGACCATACAATTGGAAAAGCCCTTTTAGACCTTGGAGCCAGTGTTAACCTGTTGCCATACAGTGTATATCTGCAACTAGGTTTGGGGGAACTGAAAGCTACCCCCATTCAATGCAGGTCTGGAGTAATGGAGGTAACTTTTGGACATATGAAAGTTGAGCTGAATGTGTACAACAGTGCAAAGTACCCTCAGATGGACAATGAGGAGAGCTTTGCAGTGGATGTACTAGAGGAAATTGTAGAAGAGGAATTGCCCACTCTGCTAGAGTGGGGCAACATTGTCAGGAATTTAGTTAAAATTTGGGACATGGTGGAGGAAGAGAGCCCAGATGTGGTATCAAAAAACATGACCACATTGAAGTCTTCTGTGGGCTTAGTGCAGCACTCCAGTTGGTGCCTCTTCCCTATTCTGCCATCCACCCAACAAGCCCCTGATCTGGTACTCAAGAAGCTTCCAAAAACATTAAAATATGCCTTCCTTGAGAAAGGTGATAAGCTTTCTGTGATTATCTCTTCCTCCCTTACCAATGAGCAGGAAGAGGAATTACTAACATTTTTGAGGAAGCACAAGAAGGCAATTGGTTGGACCATTGCTGATCTGGAAGGAATAGATGCATCAATCTGCATGCACAGGATTCATCCTGAGGATGGAGCACTACCCTCCAGGGAAATGCAGAGGAAGTTAAATCCTCACATGCAGGAAGTGGTCCTCAAGGAGATCATTAAATTGCTAGATGCAGGGGTGATTTACCCCATTTCTGATTCTCACTGGGTGGCACCTATCCAAGTGGTGCCCAAGAAATCTGGCATAACAGTGATTAACACTGAAACGAGAGAGTTGAGGCCAGCCAAGGAGACCACTGGCTGGAGAGTGTGCATTGATTATAGGAAGCTCAACTCTAAAACCAGAAAGGACCATTTCCCTCTCCCCTTCATTGATCAAATTTTGGGCAAATTGGCTGGAAAAGCTTTTTACTGTTTTCTTGATGGGTTCTTAGGGTACAACCAAATCCCTGTGGATTCTCAAGACCAAGAGAAAACCACCTTTACCTGTCTTTTGGCTCCTTTGCTTACAGAAGGATGCCTTTTGGACTTTGTAATGCGCCAGCCACTTTTCAGAGGTGTATGTATGACATATTCTATGATATGATTGACAAGTTTTTGGAGATTTTTATGGATGATTTTTCTGTCTATGGGGACAGTTTTGGCCAGTGTCTACAACACCTCAGCCTAGTTTTGCAAAGATGTGAGGAGACCAATTTGGTCTTAAGCTGGGAAAAGAGCCACTTCATGGTAACACAAGGCATTGTGTTGGGTCATGTAGTCTCTAAAGAAGGGCTTGAGGGAGACAAGGCTAAAGTAGACCTCATTGCCAATTTGCCCCCTCCAAAAATAGTCAAGCTAATCAGATTTTTCCTAGGGCATGCAGGATTTTACAGGAGGTTCATTAAGGACTACAGCAAAATTGCTAAGGCATTGTGCTACCTACTCTGCCAGGATGTGCCCTTTGACTTTTCTGCTGACTGTCTTAAGGCTTTTGAAGCATTGAAAATATGCCTCACCTCTGCCCCTGTACTCCAAACACCAGACTATACCCTACCTTTTGAGCTGATGTGTGATGCATCAGACTTGGCAATAGGTGCTGTTTTGGGCCAAAGAAAAGATAAGCTGCTTTTGGTCATTGCTTATATCAGCAAATCACTTGCTGAAGCTCAACTGAACTATACCACAACTGAGAAAGAGCTTCTAGCAATGGTTTATGCTGTTGACAAATTTAGAGCCTACCTACTAGGATCTAAAACTATAATCTTCACTGACCATTCAACATTGAAGTACCTACTGTCCAAGAAAGATGCTAAGCCTAGGCTGATTAGATGGATATTCCTGCTATAGGAGTTTGACATCGAAATCAAGGACAAAAAGGCTGTGGAGAATGTGGTGGCTGACCACTTGTCCAGAATTATCTTGGAGAAATGCCTGGATGGCCCTACAAATGATGTCTTTTCGGATGAGCAATTATTTGCCATCCAATCCCTAGTCCCTTGGTTTGCACACATTATCAATTATCTAGTTATAGGAAATATTCCTCCCCACTGGACCAAAATGGACAAAGACCTATTTTTCTCAAAGGTCAAGTATTTTTTCTGGGAGGAACCTTGCCTATACAAGTACTGTGCAGACCAAATCATCCGAAGATGTGTTCCCGAAAGTGATATCCCCAGTATTTGGCTATGTGCCATAAAAATGCCTGTGGAGGCCACTTTAGTGGGAGAAAAACAGCTGACAAAGTCTTGTAGTGTGGTTTTTACTGGCCTTCCTTATTCAAAGATGCATACACACACTGTAAGGCATGTGAGAGATGTCAAAAATTAGGAGGGATGTCCAAAAGAAATTCAATGCCTTTACAGCCCATCCTTGTGGTAGAACTGTTTGATGTATGGGGTATAGACTTCATGGGCCCCTTTCCTCCTTCTAATGGTTATCAGTTCATCTTAGTGGCAGTGGACTATGTTTCCAAATGGGTAGAAGCCATTGCCATAAGAACCAATGACAATTAGGTGGTCCTCAAATTTGTAAGGTAGCAAATTTTCTCCAGATTTGGAACCCCTAGAGCTATTATCAGTGATGGGGGTAGCCATTTCTGCAACAGAAATTTCGAGAGCTTGCTCAAGAAATATTCTATGACCCATAGGATTGCTACTCCCTACCACCCACAGACAAGTGGGCAAGTCGAAATTTCCAATAGAGAGATCAAGCACATCCTTGAGAAAACAGTAAGGACTGACAGGAGAGATTGGGCCGATAAACTGAATGATGCACTGTGGACCTATAGGACTGCCTATAAGACTCCCATTGGAATGTCCCCATTCAGACTGGTCTATGGCAAGGCTTGCCATCTCCCAGTAGAGTTAGAACACAAGGCCTATTGGGCCATTAAGAATTTAAACATGAACCTAACTTCTGCTGGTCATCATAGGTCATTGCAGCTGTCTGAATTGGATGAGCTGAGGATGGACGCTTACACCAATGCCAGGATCTACAAGGAACGGTCTAAAGCTTTCTTTGACAAGGGCTTGCTGAGAAAAAGCCTCGAACCGAGTGGTAAGGTTTGGTTATTCAACTCTAAACTAAAATTCATTCCTGGCAAATTAAAATCCAGATGGGAAGGTCCCTACGTTGTCTTAAATGTTTCCCCATCTGGTGCTGTGGAAGTCAAGGATCCCAAAACTGGGAGGACCTTCAAAGTGAATGGTCAGAGGCTTAAGCCTTGCATTGAACAACCTACTGACCCTATGAACACTATTCATTTTCATGGGACCCCTACATCTACCTGACCCACAGTTGTGTCCATGTTGTACTATACTACTTTTGTTTCTTCCATATGTTTTAAGAAATTTTAGTGGTTATGTGGAGTCTGAATATGTTGAGCTTGATAGAGTTTATGTGGGATTGGTATGATTTATTCTTCTTCTTTTGTGAATTGCTGATTTTCGAATTTGAATGCATATTGTTTGAATATTTTTGATGAGTAGGCTGCACTAACTGTATTGCCCCTGTTTAGTACTAAGCCCTCGCGCATTCCAAATTGAGATTTGGGAAGCTCTCGCGCAATTCACATAGCACATTCATCCCGCTGTCGCAAGCTTCAACAAATGCTGCAGAGTCTCTCACGCACTTCCATCCCCACCATCCATCATCGTGTGATTCAGTTATCTCATGATTCCCTTACCCAGCTGCGCAAGTCAAATGCATTTGTCATTTCCCATGCTGATTGTGGGCACTTGACGATTCCCAACTCACTCTCGATTAATTGCAGTGACTTGGATGATATTCCACCGTTTCATCTTCCACCATCCTCGCCTTTAAATACACAGGGAGCCCCTTTCATATTCATCTCATCCTTTCTCCTCTCACCCTAGCGGTCCTTCCCTAATCCAAACCATGGCAGATGACAAGCCGAATGCGCTGCCTAACAAGTTTTACCCGATGTGGTTGGACCCGCCAGCACCTAAAGAGCCGGATCCCCTACAACCCCTCTGGGATGAATACGAGGAGGTTCTGCAAATCCTGGCTAAGGAGGAGGAGGAAAAGCTCCAGCCGCAGAAGAAAAAGCAAATGATAGAGCCATCCCCTGCCCCCTCCACTCCACCCCCTCCCCCACCTTCTCAACCCCCTCACCCCTGATCCCTCTCTCCTTTCTTCCTCTTTTTTTTTGTAATATTCTTTTTTTATATAGTTTTAATGAAATTTTCTTTTTCTGATATTCGGTACAGTTCTCTATTCTTGGTTGCTTTCTTTCTTGTTCTGGCCTTTTATGCTTTATTAAATCTGCTGCACATACACCGTTGAATCAGTGAGGACACTGCTTCTCATAGGTTTGGGGGTGTGGCAGGCATACCCTGCCAATGGAATAGTTAACCTAAGTGCAGCAGACTCATCTGGGTAATATGGAAATGGATCTATGTTCACTTAAGAATCATGCAAATAAGAAATTTAAAATTTCTGCAAACTTTTGACATTATAAACTTTTAATATTCCACATTTCCATGATAATATCACCAACGAAACTTACTTGTATCAGCACTTAGTGAATCATTAGAGAGAGAAAAAGGTGAGGACATACTTAAAAGTTCAAAGGAAGACCATAACCAGTGAGAATTGGGCCTATAAAAAATTTTCCATCCTTTGAGGAGTAACCAAGGTAATCTCTTCTAGTTCTAAGGACTGGCTGAGTCACTGTGCTCACTAGAAGATAGGTAACTCCAAGTTGAAACAACTGACAATATTCATGAGACTTAGGAAAGGGTCAAGGCCTTCTCTTGGACAGTTTGAACCTAAAAGGACCAACCCTAAAGCAACTGCCCTTGTCCATACCCCCCTTTGAGCTTTAAATCCTAAATTTCTTCAAAATACACCTGAGTACTTGAACCTGAACCTATGAACCTACTTCAGCCTACCCTCACTCTGAGAATTCAGAAGGTAAAGGAGAAAAGGTTGGAAATGGACTAGCTATGGTCAACATTAAGTGAATGGAGAAGAAGCATCTCAAAAATTCTGGCAGTATGGTAACTGAGAACATGGTGGCATTTCTAAAAAGCAAAAACAAAAATAAAAAGAAGAAAATTCCATCAAAAGGAAACAAAAATAATAATGAAGAGGAGTAAGGGAGGAGTCAAGAGGAACTTTCATTGGAGAATCAAAATCAAGAAGAGAAATTGACCACTTCAAATCTGAAAATCTCAAAGAAGATGAAGGGAGCTGAATTCAAGAAGGTGAAGTCATGAATCACCTGAATCACCCCATCTTGATTTCTCAATTTGGAACCCCTTTTCAACCTTCCATTCTTTTTAACCCTCCTCCATAAGCCACACTACAGCCCAGTTAAAAGCCCTTGTGATCCATAGTTGAGTGAGCTGTCATGTGAAGATAAAGAGTTATCCAATCTATGGTGAGGAACTGCCAATGATGTCAGCACTTAAGAACTCTGCCTATGCTCATGCTTACAGACCCATTTAGGGGATGTAACTGCTCTTGAGCCTGTGAGAAAATGAACCCCTCACCACAACCTTTATGAGAGTATGCTCTGCAAAGTTTTTGGGTGCGAACTTGAATGCATTATGCGACCTATAACCTAATTTTTGACCTTAGGATGGGCTCGGTCTTTGGCACACTTGTGCGATTTTACGGGGTTGTAAAGCCGATTGGAAGTGTTGTGCATTCATGAAAAGTTTATGCTGTTCTGTGCAACCAATGGATTAAATTTCTTTTATGATTACTGATTCAAGAGTAAACTAAGTCTGCCCCTTGACTGCTCACTGGATGATATTGCACTTTTGTTAACTGTTTCATTGAAGAAGTTTGTGGGTGTCTTCACTGAAAACCCTCAGGAGACTTCACTCCTCCACTAGGGATCACCTAGGGGTTTAAAAGGCTTGGTACATATGCTAAATGTATCCGTGCTCCCTACGAAAGTGGCATTTAATTTTTATAGTAGGTTTAATGTAGCTTTGCTAAGGGACTAGCAAAGATTAGGTTTGGGGGCGTGTTAAGACCTGAAAAGTACCACTTTTCACCCCTTAACTTAACCTTTGATTAGACCCATAGCCACCTAATAAGTTCTTATAAAGTGTTTTATGTAGGTAATAACCAGCAGTTAAATAAGGCCAGGAATCTTGCTAAGGAGCCGATTTTAGCACCAGAAGTCCCTCATAAGGATGAACTCTGAATCCAGACCTAGAATGAGCCTCGCGCAGCTAACCCAAGCTTTAGAGGACTGAGGAGAAATATGCCTCGCGCAGTCCAACTGAGCATCCCAAGACTCTACAACAACTTCTCGCGCAGATGATTGACTGAAGAGCTTCAGAAGCACAAACTCGTGCACCTGTCGCGTAGTCGCCGCAGGATGCAATTATCAGAAGAGAACTCCTCGCGTAGTTCTCGCGCCATTCAAGAAGAAAGCATCCTTGCGAAGGCAAAGCCATCTTGGCAAAGATCAATTAAGACATGAAACCTCATGCAATTCAGAACTCAGTAAAGCCTCGCGAAGTCCAGTGAAGAGAAGTGCTCGCGAAGCTCTTGCGCTATTCAAATCTGTCCTCGCGAAGATCAACCCAGCGATCGAGCAGCTACCTCGCGACTGCTTGAGCTCCAACCCCGCGACATTAGAGGCTTCGATGTCTACTCAACCTCGTGACGGTTGAAGCTTCAATGTCAAACCATCCTCTTGAAGAGTAAAAGCTACCACGCGACGAGTCTGGGAAACAATGGCTACCTAGTGAAGCTCTGAACCTCAACTTCCATCTCTTCAGCAGAGGACCTTCTGGGAATTTCTAACGATTAGGGCACGCACTCCCATGCTCAAATCTCCGCACACGTGCCCCGAGGCATCCAAGGATCACCATTAGGCCACGTGGCATTGTTAAAATTAGGGTTTCCTAACCCTAATGCGCCGCCATACCACTGCTATATAAACCCATACTTAGCTTAGGTTGGGGAGGCCAATTTTTAGAGAGAAAAATCCTGTAATAGCTGGGAACACCTCTCATTTCTTAGAGACTGGATCTGAGATATTTTTTTTTCTTTTCTTTTGTAGCTTAAAGTAGTTTTCTTTTTCTTTGTTCCTTCTCTCCATAGTCCAGCACTTACTGGCTATGTCTTTGTATGCATTTTGAACTAGATTAATGGAAGTTCTGTAATAGGATCTACACTTTGTGGGATTTGTGATTGAATGTGAGATGCTCTGTGCAAGGCTGCTGCCCTGTGATCCGCCATTACTTTGGTTGTGTTTCAAAGCAATTGAGAACTGATTCTAAGGGCTATTCAAATCCAAGTGACCTGCGTGTTTGGGCTATCATGGTCCTATACAGCCTTAGCCCCAACACAAGACCCACTAGATCTAAAATCCCCATGGGAGCTTGAGCTAGTAGCCAGGTGACCATGGTGGTGATAGCGATATTCTTATTTTATCTTGGCCTCCGTGAGGAGGATAGCCTCTAGGATAGTCTGTGACCATTCAAGTGGACAGATTATAACCTTAGGGTGATTCTAATCTACCGATCCAAGATGGATCCTTCTTCTTTACACTTGATCTTGTACAAGCCTGGTGGGGGATTGTACAGAGGCAGACTCCCCTATATTTGTATAGATTCACTATCAGATGATTAGATCTGATCTGGTTATAGAGATTGTAGGCTTGTGACTAGACCATTGTAGCCTCACTCAAGCAATGGACAGCTAGATCGAAGTTTTCACTCAATCTCTTGTTGGTTCTGTGTCTGGGCTATCATGGTCCTATACAGCCTTAGCCCCACACATAGTGCTTTAGAGGTTGAGGTTCCCTATGGATTCTTGAGCTAGTAGCCCAGATGAAATAGTGCCTACAATGATTAACTTGTTTTGACCCATCCCTGGATTGTGGTTCCCCAATGGGATAGTCTGTGACCATTTGAATGGACAGGTTATAACCTTAAGGGATTGAATCATGGCAGAAGTGATGGGTTCAATCCATTCACCTCAATGGTAATAATGTAGCCATTGGACAGGACTTTTGTAACATCATATATGAATCTGAGTTACAAAACTCCTCTGATCTAGGCTCAATATCATACTTCTCACCCTTTTATATTTATTTTCCACACTCCATCCCTCCTCTCACCCCTTTCTGTAGTGTAGACATTTGGTTACCTTAGAATACCTAGAATAAGTGACCCTAAACTCCCCTCCTTTTTAGGACCACCAGATCTGTAGTCAAATCTGGAGGGACTACTAGAGATGGCTCCTTTAGAGCTGTAGATCACCTTTCCCAGTGGGACAAACTCTTACTTATCAAAACTTGCAACAATGGACTCTGTATCTTGCAGGTCTAGGATTTCTTAGTTGTGCTGATTCCATCCCATGTTTTACTCTTTCTTTGAATTTTAAATTACTTTTACCACCAACCAATAAAGCAGGCACACACTCAGAAATCGCCAACAACTGCCTGTTAATGATTCGTTTTCGGATGAACAGATGTTTGCTATTAGAACCTCTATACCTTTGTTTGCAAATATTGTGAGCTACATGGTAGTAGGTAAAATCCCCCCACATTGGAACAAAATGGACAAGGATCTGTTCTTTTCACAGATCAAACATTATATGTGGGAGGATCCGTACCTATTCAAACATTATGCAGACCAAGTGGTGAGGAGATGTGTCCCTAATGAGGAATTCCACAATATACTAACTATGTATCATAAACAGACTTGTGGAGGCCACTTCAGTGGGAACAAGACTGCTATCAAGGTGCTCCAATGTGGATTTTATTGGCCCACTCTCTTCAAGGATGCCTGGCTTCATTGTAAAACTTGTGAAAGATGTTAAAAGATGGGAAGTATCTCCAAAAGAAACTCCATGCCTTTACAGCCCATACTTGTGATTGAGCTGTTTGACATTTGGGGGATTGATTTCATAGGCCCTTTCCCTCCATCCTATGGATACAATTATATTCTTGGGGCTATGGAGTGTGTCCAAAACGGGTTGAGGCCACAACTATAAGAACTAACAATCACAAGGTGGTCCTCAACTTCTTGAAAGATAACATTTTCTCCATGTTTAGCACCCCAGAGGCATCATCAGTGATGGGGGAGCTACATTTGTAATAGACAGTTTGAGAATCTACTTAGAAAGAACTCTATGACACACAGAGTTGCCACCCCATATCACCCACAAACTAGTGGGTAGGTGGAGATTTGTAAGAGAGAAATCAAACACATTTTAGAGAAAACAATGACGGTGGATAGGAAGGACTGGGTCTTGAAATTACTAGATGCTCTATGGGCTTATAGGACTCCCTATAAGACCCCCCCCCCATAGGGATATGGCAAGGCATGCTATTTACCAGTAGAGCTTGAGCACAAGACATACTAGGTTGTTAAAGTATTGAATACTGACTTAACTTCTGCTGGCATACATAGGAAACTCCAGTTGTCAGAGCCGAAAGAACTGAGATTGGAGGCATATTCAAATGCTAGGATCTACAAGGAGAAGACCAAGGCTTTCTATGACAAGCATTTGCTGAGGAAGGAGTTTACAGCTAGCAAGAAGGTATGGTTGTTCAACTCTAAGCTGAAATTTTTTCCAGGAAAACTGAGTTCCAGATGGGAGGGGCCTTACATTAGTTAAGTATGTATCTCCATCTGGAGCTATTGAAATAAAGGACCCAACAGATGGAAGGACCATGAAAGTAAATCGTCAAAGGCTCAAACTTGCTATTGAAAATGTGGTGGAGCGTGTGATGATCACCCACTATTATGAACCTCCATAGCATAGCTGAGTTTCAACAATGTACACTATGAATACTAGTTACTAATTTTGGTTATTTTTGTTATTTTTTCTGTCTTTGATTCATTTATGTTTGGCATTGTACATGAATTTTGCCATGTTTGGTTAGTGCCTCATGTAGGATAATTTGTCAAAAGTGTCAAAAAAGAAAAAAAAAAAGACTGAGTTGGAGTGTCAAAGCTGTTGAGAAAGGAACTAGGGACTGAGTGCAACTCTGTTTAAACTAAAAAAATAGCCTATCGACAGGTTCTATGAACATCTCGATAGGTTCAGAGAGTGCTCAATTTACTTTTCGACTGGATCAAGAGGCTGTCCTATAGTGTGAATTAATTCTCGACAGGTGTTGAAGGTGTAAAATTAGTTGTTGATAGGATCCATATAGATTTTGAGAGGTTCTGCAGGCTTTAGTTGATCTCTCGACAGGTTCTGAGTACCTATCGAGAGGTTCTACGGACCTCCGAAAGTGATCATTTAGAAGAAGGAACCTTTCGAGAGGATTGACTGAGAAGCCCAAAAGTACCTATCGAGAGGTTCTGTGAACCTCTCGAAATGTATTCATTTAAAATATTCAACCCGTCGATCGGATTGCATGGACCTCCTGAGAGGTTCAGCAGTTTTTAACTCCTCGACAGGTTGGGACAACATGCACTTAATAATTCATATCCCCTAGCCTTAACACCGATTTCTAAAAATAGACCTTCGTGGTATCATTCCCAATATTAAATTGCACGATGTTCCATACTTATCGAAACCAACATATCATTTTAGCAGTTAAGCTTGGAAGGATGAGACAATTTATTATGAAGATTCATATTCCACCACCCACACATTTTAAATATCAGGCACGTTCACCTCCATCACATTCGCTCTCCCTTGACCTCATCAGTCCATCCCTACCCCCAATTATGGCGGATGACAAGCCCATTAAGCTGCCAACGAAATTCTACCCAGTTTGGGAAGACCTACTACCACCAAAAGAGCTTGACCCATTACAATTCCTGTGGGATGAGTATGAGGAAGTACAAAGGATTTTGGCTGAGGAGGAAAAGAAAAAGAGTAAGAGAAAGAAGAAGAAACAGAAGATAGATCCACCTGCATCTTCTCTCCCACCCTCATCACTCCATCCACCACCTGCTCAGCAGCCTTCTCCTTAAATCCCTGTTCTCCCCCTTTGGTTTGTAGTTCCTCTTCCGGAAGCAACAGGTTGAGGATATCCCAGAGCCAGGAGGGCAAACCATTTTGTTTTTGTCAGATATTTTGTTAATGTGTATCTAGATTTTTCCTAGGTTTATTCTCTTTCCTGTATTTAGTTAGGATTTTTTCTTTTATGCCATTATTCCATTGTACAACTTTCTGTGCTTAAATGAAATCTCTCTTTGTGATGTTTTGTATAGTTTACTTTCTATCTTTATAGTTTTTTTGTTGATTGTTGGTGTGTTGCAATTGTTCGCATGTTTGTTTAATGTTTTCTTTACTTTGTATACTTCTGTTTTTACCCCTGCTGCACATCCACATTTATCTTTGATTCAGTGAGGACACTGCTCCTCATAGGTTTGGGGGTGTGGCAAGGCTTGCCAACGGATAGTTCATGGTAGTACAGTAAGGTTTTAATAGAAATTGAGAAAATAAATAATTTCACACCTGATATTTTATATAGAGGAAATTAAAAACTTGTTAAAACTGGAACATGTTACAGTTCTAACACTTTCATGAAGCAAATATCTGGTATTTTTCAAAAATCAATGCTTAGTGAGCTTGAGAAGAAAAAAAATTGTGAGGATATACCCCAAAAGTCTAATGGAAGACCATACCCAGTGAGATTTGGGCCTGAAAAATTCTTCTTTGAAGAGTGTTTGGCAATTTCTTCTGCTCTAAGGACTGATTGAATTAACCTATGCTCACTAGAAGTTAGGCAATTACGAGTTGAAACAGCTTGAAAGCACTCATGACATTGAAGATATGAAGTAAGGCCATCCCTTGGACAGTTTGAGCTTAAAACTTCCCACCTTTCGACTGCCCTTGATACACACCTTTTGATTCTTTCAAAATCTCAGTTTTCTTTGATGAAAACCAAAAATTTTGAACCCAAAACCTCTTTACCTATTTCAGTTCACCCTCAACTTGAGAAATTACGAAATGGAACGAGAAGTGAGGTTAAAGGAGCAAAGTTTGACAGTGATTGAAAGAGAAGAAAATACATTTCAAGGCAAGTGTGATGTATAGTTGTGGCATCCCAGCCCATAAAAAAAAAAAAAAAAAAAATATATATATATATATATATATATAAGATAAAGAAGCATACAAAAAGAAAAGAAAAACAGAAAACTACAACAAATGAGTGAGAAAGAGAAGTCATTTCATTGAAAATTTGAAGAGAAGAAAAAAAGCTGGCCACTTTGGCTCTAAAAATTTAAGAAGTAGATGGAACTATGCTGAAATAAAGGTTGTCAAGTTGCAAATCACCTCTTTACTTTACTGATTTCTCAATTTTGAATCCTATTGCACCCTTTTATTCTTTATAAACTTCACCCATAAGCCACATTACAATCCAATAGAAAAACCTCACTGATCTGAAATTGATTGAGCTGTCATGTGGAGATGAGAATTTATTTGATCTATGGTGAAAAGACTTAGAAAATTTTAGAAATTGGAGCAATGCCTATGCTCATGCATGCAGTCCTATTCGAGGGCCGTAACTGCTCTTGAGCTGTGTGAATTGATACACCCTTCTACTTTTATTGAGAGAGAGCCCTGGTGAATTTTGGGTCTAAAATTAGGATTGATGGGGGCATTTTGAAAACATGATTCTCAATCTGAGGGTAAGCTTTGCATTAATTTTCATACAAAATACCTTGACATAAGCTGATTGATTGTGAAGGAATTACAATAGAATTTGAGTTTCAAACTGTCATGTTTTTGCTGAGAATCCTCTAAAACTGAATGGATAAGGTGTGGAATGAATTTTTATATTGCTTGAATTTTGTTCAAATTTGTTGCACTAATATTAACTAAATCATTGGAGAAGTTTGTGGGTAACTTCATTGAAAACCCTCAGGAGACTTCACTCCCCCACTAGGGGATCACCTAGGGGTTTTAAAGGCTTGATGCATATGCTAAATGCAACTATGCTCCCTACAAAAGTGGCATTTTTCATTTTCAATAATTATTTTTACTTTCTGCTTTGCTCACGGACTAGCAAAGCTTAGGTCTGGGGGCGTGTTAAGTAGTAAAAAATACCATTTTTCACCTCCTAACCTAACCTTTGGTGGACCCTTGAGCTGACTAATAATATTTTTTAAGTGTGTTTTGTAGATAAGCAATAAATTGTAGCTTAGTGCAGATATTCACTTAAAAGAGCCCAACTGGAAACGCCTAAGACCAAGTCCTGCTGCAAGGAATAAAGATTGAACCTACTAAGGGGTTACTAAGTGTTGAACAAAGGACGAACATCACACTAAAGATGTGTGCCAGTTGTGGAAGCACAAAGCAGAGATGTCGAGAGGTTTTGAGAGCAAGGAATGAAGCAGTCGAGAGGTTGAACATGTGTATAAGAAGCTGTCAAGAGGTACTGAGTTGAAAGATGAAGATCTCGAGAGGTTCCAACTCCAACCTCTCGGTTGGAGTTACAGACGTGGATCCTGTCAAGAGGATACTTCAAGGTGCAGATGAAGTTGAGAGGTTTTAGATACTTATCGTGAGGTTCAACTGAACCTGTCGAGCAGTGCAAGATAACCTATCGACAACTTACTTGAAGCAACGCTCATTCTCGCGAGTATTGAGCCAACCTGCCAAGCACTTCACTAGAGAATGTATAACAAGTCGATAGGTTGATTGTAACCTGTCGGCATGATGAATGCAGAACTGGACAACAAGATTAATTTAATTTCCAATCCTATCAAGAGCTACTCCCAGTCCTGTCGAGATGCTGCCAAACCTGTCGACTAGCTACTTCAATCTTGTCGAGAAGTCTACGAAGCTGTCGAAATCCAATGCAACCTATCGATGTGAATATAAAGTAGATAGAGAACCTGTCGAGAGGTTCCTTGAACCTCTCGACAATCGAACTGGCAACTTCTTAGTTTCCTTTCCTCAACAACTGCCAATTCCAAAGTTTTGTGCACGAGTTCCAAAGCATGTCAGTGACCCTTGGGGTTATTTTTTATATTCAAATGAGCACGAATGGAAACCCTAACTACATCATATATTCCTGCCAGTTGAGAACCAATGGGAGAAGAGCTTCTAGAAGAGAAATCAGCCACATCAGTAGCTCAGAATAATAGAATTATTCTCTTGAGTTCTGATTGGCTGAAATGGATCTGAGGACAGAGGAGGAGACTATAAAAGCTTGAAGAAAATACAGAATAACGATCCAGAATTTGAGAGAACCAGAGCCTAATTCCATATCCATCTTCTCCAAACACCCTCTCTCTTCCTTCTTCTCCCATTCTCTCTTTAACCAATCATGATTGACTAAACTCTTTTCAATAGTTAGGGTGAGGTCTAGAGCTGTAAATTGATGGTTTCAGAGGCTTGTAAAGGATTGTATGTTACACAGATTGCGGATTTGAGCACAATAGGATTGTAAGTTTTATGATTGCATAGAAATTGTAGATTTTAAAGGTGATTCTGATCTATATTTCACTTTTTTATATTTGATTTCCCTTGGTCAGATATTCTTGTGGATGCCAACCAGAAATGGAGAGCTAGTAGCCTGGCATTCGCAGCATCTGTAATAGCTTTCCTATTCTAATCAAGATCCTTGGAGTGGAACAATCTCTGGGATGGTCTGTGACCATTAAAGTGGAAAGATGATAGCCTTAGGATTGCTCCAATTCTCTGGTCGACATTAGATTCTTATACCTTATGTCTGCCAAAAATGGGGAGCTTGTAGCCAGACATGCACCTCAACATCAGGTTTATGCACATTAAATTTAGATGACAAACATGCACATAATACTCTCAACACAGAACTCAAAATAGAATAAAACAAAATGGTCACAGATTATGTAACTCAGATATAGGCTTATCTCTGCAACACTCCTTCAGATGGCTACAAGCACATCTGCAAGGAAGAGGTATCTAACTCAACTCCTACGGTTTGACTTGATCTCTTAAGGATATAACATGTCCACTGTAATAGTCACAGACTATCCAATAGAGAGGATCAAACCACATAAATTAAATCAGAAAACCAATCTGATCCAAAGGAGTAGGCTGATCTTAAGGCTATAACCTGTCCACTTTAATGGTCACAGATTGTCCAATAGATGTCCTCCACCCACTGGCTCAAATTAGATCATTAAAACCATTGCAGACAGCATGTTTGCCAGGCTACATGCTCAAGCATCCATGGGAGCAGATAGTTCTTGAAAACTAGTGAAGGTCACAGTTGTTCAAGGGCTATTTGGGGACTTAAATACAGCTAGTCATTGCTACAAAGGCTTGCAATGACTTAGCTCATAAGTCTGCAATCACTACATAGAAATCAAATCTAACATCTGATATTGGTCCAGTAAAATTGAGGGGAGCTTGTTCCTATCACAACCTCTAACTTCTAGTTGAATGTATAATTAAAGTACAAATTTCATTGATCAAACATACTTCCAATGAGATTTCTCAAGGCAACAGCCTTTTGCATAACAACTCTTCACAAAATCCCAAAGATTGCATGACCCATTACAAAAACTGAATAAAACTAAATCTAATTGCTTACAGAGGGCATAGCCAACAAATGCTGGGCTAAGAGAGAAGAAAAATGGGAAAAAGAAATGATCAAACCCTAACCCTAGTCTGCTCGAGCTCACCACAGACAGAGGTTGAAGGAGAGATAAAAATTTTACATTATAATATACAGCTTAAATACGCTGTCCTAATGCCTTAGCTAATAGGAGAGTGAACCCTAATTTTTAGGGCAGATGTGGCAATGTTATAACCCTTGGATGCCTTGGGATGTGTGCCTTGAGATCAGGGCCTCAGGATGTGCGCCCTAGACTTGAGAATCCCTAAAAGGTCCTTGAGTTAAGATTGAGAAGTGGAGAGCTCAAGCTTCGCAGGGCTGCCTTTTGCTTTTTAGTTCATTCGCGCAGCTACTTCGTGCTTCGCGAGGTAACTTTTGCTCACTAATTCCTTTGCATGGCTTGCAGAGTCCTTGCGAGGTAAGAATTGGCTTGGAAGGTTGTTCACTCACATAGGTGGACTTTGTATTGTCGCGTAGCTGCTTTGGCTTTGCATGCACTCACGTAGAAGAGTTTATAGTGCTTGGCTAGCTCGAGCGGCCGAGCTTCTGAATTTTCTCTCATGAGGGTGTTGCAAGGATGCCTTTAAATCTTGCTCGGTTTCTTGTTGAAGGAATAACAAAGCTCTCTCGGTAGAGGGTTGAGTTATTAAATGCATGAGAACTGCGCAAGGACATTTCTGGAGCTCTCTCTCCTCTGGACCATGCGAGGACTTTGCGAGTTTGTTATTGTTCTTTGTGCAGATTAGCTTCACGAGATAGCACGTGCGGTAGACATGCAACTTGTTCCTTGCGAGAGCTTTACGAGCTAGATTTCTGAAGGTTTAATGCGTGAGAGCTTCGAGAGTTCACAGAGTGTTGGTTGTAGCTAAAGTGTGTGGCTGCTATGCGAGAGAGTTCTTTGGGGCAATTCCTTCACTGAGCTGCATGAATTCATCACGAGTTCCCTTGTGCTACATGTAATATCTACGCAAGAATGCTTTGCTAGTGATTTGAATAGCGCGAGGCAGCACCTCTACTGTGCGAGATAACACATTTTCTCCACTCATGCTCTGCAGCTGTTGCTGTTGCAACTCTCTCCACTTATATCTAGATTTCTCACATCTGCTGAACTTCTTGGGTCCACTTTGACATGCAACATAGTCACCATGGTGTTCCATTAATCTTTGGCTTAGATGTCATCTCTTGCTTGGATTCTCTCTCTTCTTGGCACCAAAGGCATGAACTTTGTGTTAAGCTGCACAATTTATTACTAACTACAAAACACACTAAACAAATGATTATTAGACAGCTACAAGGTGTAGCAAAGGCCATGTTAAGAGCTGAAAAGTGGTACTTTTTAGTGAATAAAAATTTTCACACTTGTGTTGTCTGGCCCACTGCCATGCTGCACTTGCACATTTCTCATTCCTTAAATTAATGGACTCCTATGTTAAACCCAGCGTTACACCACAATAGACCAGAATTATGCACACAGATCAAGATTCATAGATCACACAAAACATAGTTCACACAAAACACAGTAAATGACATAATTGAAAACAACAAAAACAGTTATGTTACACATTGTACAAAGCTGGAGATCACATAGCATTGGGAGGTTCCTCGAAGTACATGGTTTCAGAGGACTCCATAGAATTTGCCACACAAAGTTTGAGCCTATGACCATTTACTTTCATGACCCAACCAGAAGTGGGGTCCATGATCTCCATAGCCCCAGATGGGAATGCATGGATTACAATGAAAGGTCCATCCCATCTGGATCTTAATTTGCCTGGAAAGAATTTGAGTTTTGAGTTGAAAAGCCACACCTTGTCTCCATCAGCAAAGTCCTTCCTCAGAAGGCTCTTGTCAAAGAAGGCCTTGGCTTTCTCCTTGTAAATTCTGAAATTTGAATAGGCATCCAGCCTCAGTTTCTCCAGCTCAGACAACAGCAATTTCCTGTTTGCACCAGTAGAAGTTAGATCCATGTTTAAGCTTTTGATGACCTGAAAGGCCTTGTGCTCCAACTCCACTGGGAGATGACAAGCTTTTCCATAGACCAGTCTAAATGGGGACATTCCAATTGGAGTCTTATAGGCTATCCTGTAAGCCCACAAAGCATCATTCAATTTCAATGCCAATCTTTCCTATCAGTCCTAACTATTTTTTCCAGAATATGCTTGATTTCTCTTGCCCACTGTTCTGTGGGTGGTATGCAGTAGCAATCCTATGTCTAACAACATACTTTTTGAGCAAGGTCTCAAAGTGTCTGATACAGAATGCCTTCCCCCATAACTGATGATGGCCCTAGGGTTACCAAATCTGGAGAATATGTTCTCTTTAACAAACTTAAGGACAACTTTGTGATCATTTATCCTTGTGGCAGTAGTTTCCACCCATTTGAAAACATAGTCAACTGCCACAAGGATAAAGTTAAAGCCCATAGGAGGAAAGGGGCCCATGAAATCTATCCCCCATACATCAAATAGCTCCACAACAAGGATGGGTTGCAGTGGCATTGAATCTCTTTTTAATATGCCACCCATCCTTTTCCATCTTAAACAAGTTTTGCAGTGTTCAAAGGCATCCTTAAAAAAGGAAGGCCAGTAAAACCCACACTGTAGCACCTTAGTTGCTGTCTTTTTCCCTCCAAAGTGTCCCCTACAGGCATTTTCATGGCATATGGTTAGAATACTATGGGTGTGACTTTAAGGGACACAATTTCTGGCCCATCTCTTTTTAATAAGGGAAATTCTCAGATGGAGGAAATGATGGAGACCTTCAAGCCAGTCAAGATTAATTTGCCCCTGCTTAATGCTATAAAACAAGTCCCTGCCTATGCCAAATTTTTAAAGGACCTCTGCATACAAAAGAGAAAAACAAGGGTGCAGCTGTCCAAAAAGGTGTTTACTATTGAACATGTTGAATCAGTTCTGTCCATAGCCACACCTAAGAAATTGAAGGACGCAGGGGTACCTACTATCCCCTGCATAATTGGAAATCATACCATAGGTAGAGCCCTCTTGGACTTAGGGGCCAGTGTGAACCTGCTCCCATATTTTGTGTATGAGGAGCTGGGTTTGGGGGAGCTAAAATCCACATCAGTCGTGCTCCAGCTGGCTGCTAGGTCTAAGAGGAGATCTATGAATATGGTAGAGGAAGTTTTGGTAGGGGTGGACAAGTTCTACTATCCTACTGATTTCCTAGTTTTGGACATTGACCTTTGCAAAAGTAAAACTCCAATTCCGGTCATCCTTGGCAGTAGCCATTCTTGGCCACTGCTAATAGTTGCATTCAACGCAGGTCAGGGTGATGGAGGTGACCTTTGAGAACATGAAGGCCCAATTAAATGTGTACAATACTGCTAGGCAGCCTCAGATGGACATTGACGACTACTGTGCAATAGATGTACTAGATAGCCTTGTGGAAGAAGAATTATCTAATCTGTTGGATTGGGAAAATGCTGTTGAAAATTTATAAAATATTTAAAGTATGGTTGAGAAGGAGACCCAAGCTCTCATGATAAAAGACAATACCAAAGGAGAGTCTTCTGTGGGCCTAGTGCAGCATTCCAGCTGGAAACCTACATTGATGTCCTTTCCTGAAACCACCAAGGCACCTTTGTTGCCTTCAATTGAAAGTCCCCATGATCTAGAGCTTAAGCAACTCCCAGACACATTAAAGCATGCCTTCTTGGAGCAAAGCAAAAAGCTTCCCGTAATTATCTCTTCCTCTCTCACTAGTGAGTAAGAAGAAGAATTATTGAGTGTTCTCAAGAAGCACACAAAGGCAATGGGGCGGACAATTACAGATTTAGGGGGCATTGATTCCTCAGTTTTTATGCACAAAATTCACCTGGAAGAGAGTGCAAAACCCTCTAGGGAGATACAGAGGAAACTTAATCCACACATGCAAGAGGTGGTCTTGAAAGAGATCGTAACACTGTTGGATGCAGGGGTGATTTACCCAATTTTAGATTCAGAGTGGGTGTCACCTATTTAGGTGGTACCCAAAAAGTCAGGCATAATAGTTATTACTTTTGATTTTGGGGAGTTGATGCTAGCCAGGGAGACCACTGACTGGAGACTTTGCATTGATTATAGAAAACTCAACTCCAAGATGAGGAAAGACCACTTCCCTCTCCCTTTCATTGACCAAATCCTACATAAATTGGCTGGGAAGGAATTTTATTATTCTCTTGATGGGTATTCAGGGTATAAACAAATCCCTGTGTATCCTCAATATCAAGAAAAAACTACTTTCACATGTCTCTTTGGCACCTTTGCTTACAGGAGCATGCCTTTTAGACTGTGCAATGCCCCAACAACATTTCAGAGGTGCATGTATGCAAATTTCTCTAATATGATTGACAAGTTCCTGGAAATCTTCATGGATGATTTTTCAGTATATGGGAATAGCTTTAGCGAATGCTTTAGTCACCTTGACCATGTTTTACAAATATGTGAAGAGACCAATTTGGTCTTAAGTAGGGAAAAGAGCCACTTTATGGTAACATATGGAATTGAGTTAGGCCATGTGGTCTCTCACAGAGGAATAGAGGTTGGCAAAGCTAAAGTGGACCGGATTTCACACCTGCCTCCACCCAGGACTATCAAACAAATCAAATCCTTCGTAGGACATGCTAGATTTTACAGGAGGTTCATTAAGGACCTCAGCAAAATTGCAAAGCCATTTTTCCACCTGCTGTGTCAGGATGTGCCATTTGAATTTTCTGCTAAGTTCCTTGAGGCTTTTGAGGTTTTAAAAAAATGACTTACCACTACTCCTGTAATCCAGGCCCCAAATTACTCACTCCCCTTTGAACTGATGTGAGATGCATCAGACTTGGCCATAGGTTCTGTCTTAGAACTGCAGTGATTTATTATGCAAGACAAACACTAGCAAAGGCTCAGATCAATTTTACTACCACTGAGAAGGAGCAGCTTGCTATGGTGTTTGCTATGGACAAGTTTAGACCCTACTTGTTTGGGTCTAAAATTATTATTTTTACTGATCACTTAGCCCTGAAATACCTGTTGGTTAAGAAGGATGTCAAACCAAGGCTGATCAGATGGATCCTCCTATTGCAGGAGTTTAATCTTGAGATCAAGGATAAGAAAGGAGTTGAGAATGTGGTGGCTGACCACCTCTCTAGAATTGTGTTGGAAGAATGTGCAGCTGCATCTATCAATGAATTGTTCCCTGATGAGCAGCTTTTTGCTATGCAGTCTAGTGTGCCCTGATTTACACATATTGTGAATTTTCTTACTATTGGTAGGATCCCCCCTCACTGGTCCAAGATGGACAAAGAGCTATTTTTCTCTCAGGTCAAACTTTTTTTGTGGGAGGACCCTTACCTTTCCAAATATTGTGCATATTAGATTGTTAGGAGATGTGTTCCTGAAAGTGAGTTCCATAATATTCTTTCTATGTGCCATGAGCAGGCCTGCGGAGGTCACTTTAGTGGCAAAAAGACCGCTGGAAAAGTATTGCAATGTGGATTTTACTGGCCCTCTTTGTTTAGAGATGCACATATTCATTGCAAAGCGTGTGCAAGATGTAAAAGGTTGGGAGGCATTTCCAAGAAAGATTCAATGCCATTGCAGCCCATCCTTGGGGTAGAACTGTTTGACAACTGGGGATTAATTTTATGGGTCCCTTTCCTCCTTCTATGGGTTTTAATTTTATACTTGTGGCAGTGGACTATGTGTCCAAATGGGGAAGCTATTGCCACAAGAACTAATGACCACACAGTTGTTCTAAAAATTTTAAAGGATAATATCTTCTCTAGATTTGGCACCCCCAGAGTTATCATTGCTGATGGGGGGAGTCATTTCTGTAATAGGCCTTTTGAGAATCTACTCAAAAAGTACTCTGTTACACACAAGATTTCAACTCCCTACCACCCACAAACTAGTGGGTAAGTTGAAATTTCTAATAGGGAGATCAAGCAGATCTTAGAGAAGACTGTGAGAGCAGATAGGAAGGATTGGGCACATAAACAGAGTGATGCTTTGTGAGCTTATAGGACTGCCTATAAGACCCCTATTGGTATGTCCCCTTTTAGGTTGGTCTATGGCAAGGCCTGTCACTTGCCAATGGAGTTAGAGCACAGAGCCTATTGGGCTATTAGAACACTGAATTTTGATCTAACTACTGTTGGATCTTATAGGAAATTGCAATTGTCAGAGACTGGGAGCCTATACAAATGCCAAAATTTACAAGGAGAGATCCAAGGCATTCATTGACAAGAAACTAATGAGGAAGGACTTCAATGCTAGTACCAAGTTAAAATTATTTTTAGGGAAGTAAAAATCCAGATGGGATGGACCTTATACTGTCATCCATGTTTCCCCATCTGGTGTTGTGGAGATCTTAGATCCCATTTCTGGGAAGATAATGAAAGTGAATGGTCAAAGGCTAAAAATTTGTGTAGAAAATGCTATGGAGCCTCCTCAGACCATCCACCTTCATGAACCACCCACTGCTTAGTGATCCACAGTTCTATAAAATTTGTACCATACTTGTTAAATTGTTGTGTTGTTTTGTTTAAAAGTCTATCATGTGTTGTGTTGTTGTGTTGTTGATGTGAATGGGTTTATATCTGAATCTCAGGAGTATGTTCATGATGTGATTGAAATGTGCATGGATCTACATTTGTTGGGCATGTTTTCGTTGCTGCTATTGTTGTTGATGTGCTATAATTTAAATGTGCATGAATAAGTTGCAAGTTAAAATCACTTGAATGCTAACATGTTTACTCTGTGAATATGTGGATAATGGGCATTGAGATTATCATGGTGAAATGGATGAATAGGGAAGAAATGTGGTGCTAATGCATAATGGCATGATGCATGCCAGTATAGATGCACATGCCAGGGTACCACCACTGAAAAGGTTAAATTGTGCTTTCTCGCGAGGCTCTATGGCCTCAATTTCACATTCGTGCGCCAGTTGTAGGCTTTCTCGTAGGGTTATGATAGGAATTTTGTTCCTCGTGAGAACCTCACGAGTGAAGCACCTGCGGAAGCCTGATATTGAGCCTCGCGAGGCTCTACTTTGTCCGCAACATTGAGCTGCATGAAAAATGAAAATCACACATTTTGTTCCTCGTGAGAGCCTCACGAGAAAATTTCTGAAGCTCTTACTGAAACATACCTCACGAGGCCCTTGGCTCACTGAATATATTTTCCTCGCGAGGACCTTTGCTTCAGCTGAGCGAGGATAAACATGCCATCTCGTGCAACTCAGATACAACATCAACTCCGTGATGGACCTCACGAGACTCTTGAGTCCCTTAAAAGGTATTTCTCGTGAGATGGCATTTATACTGCACGAGAAGATTTTTTGCCAGGCGAGAACCACACGAGGCACGGGTTCATCCACTTAAACCCTGTGAATTTAGCATTCTTTCATTCACTCTCTATCTTTGCCCTAGCTTTCATTGCACACTTCCGATTTTCCTTCTTCCTTCTTTCTCCTCTATAACCTAAACCACTCCAACTCAGCCACTTTTATCTTAAAATTGTGTTCCACAACACCTTTTGATTATTTTGAACTCGGTTTGGGGTGATTTAATCCACTATCCAACGTTTGAAGTGGAACCCTAGCTCTCATTTGATAAGTTGTCTTACTCTTCCCTGTGGATTGAATTTGTAGGCTATTTCAGTGTTGAGTAGAGAAGAATTTGTAGGCAATGCCTCCATTGAAGTGTGAACTACCCAAACTTTGAATCTAAAGCCCTAATTTTAAGAATTGGAGTAGCCATAGCCATGGGTTCTAAATTTATTGATATCATGGCTGCCACGCTAAGCCCTTCACCAACTGGCAGCCCTGTGGCCACTAGGAAATCTATGAGGATTGCATAGGCCTCCACCGTGGAGATCTCTGAGGTACCAACACCATCTGTGGAGCCCCATGTGGAATTAACTAAGAAAAAGGCTGCCCCTATAAAGAAGACCAAATCTATGGCCTCTAATGCCCCTGCTCTAAAAAAGAAAGCTGCCCCTAAGAAGAGGGCCAGAGGCCACCCACCTGCTAAAAGCCCTGAGAAACCAAAGAAAAAACAAAAGAGTGGCAAGGAAGTGGCCCCTGAGATCCCTGTGGTTGTCCAAGATGATGAATCACTCAGAATCCCCTTTGAGTTTGTGGCTGCTATTAAGCTTGAAGCTGAGACAACCTTTGATAAGGCCTTCTTTGAGGAAGAGCAAGAGACAGCTGCATCAATTAAATTCCTAACTAAAACCTCACTACTCTCCCTTCTCAGGCCCCCACTACAGCTAGTCTTCTCTAGACTAGTGCAACTATTTTACCAGAACATAACGGTGAAGACTAGAGATGATAGGAACCCTGCAATGCTGGTATTGATAGATGATTTTGAGATTTAGTTAACCAAGCAGCCATTGCTGAGATTCTTGGTATTGCAGCTAAATACAGCCCAGAGTGTGGCTTGGGTCCTCCTTTGATAGCCCCAATCCCAAAAATTGCCAAGGAGCTCACTGGAGGGATCACAGCCTCTAGGGTATCAATAAGCAAGAGACACTTGGACCCTAGTCTGAAGTTTATGGATGGGTGCTGAGAAGGAATGTCTATTGCTCTGGGCACCAACAGGAGAGGAGGTTCCCCATTGCTGATGCCCTCTACTCCTTCCATTGCAACCACTACATAGATACTGCAAAGATCATATTTTAAGGAATGAAAGATATAAATGAAAAGGGGAAGAGGGAGCAGAAACCCCATTCCTTACCCTACTACAGGCTCATTACAACCCTGTTGCAGCTGGGAGGCTACCACTTCAACATGAATGAGGAAACTCTCATTTGACCCTCACAAGTGTGGGAAGAAGCTGTGGGGCATTAGTGGTAGCTTGAATGAGAAGAAGGAGGAGGAGGAGGAGCTACAAGCTCAGCCAGCCCCCACAATTCAAGAGGTAGCTGCTACTACCTCTGTTGCCAGCTCAGCTGCTCTTTCTCAAGTTTCTACTTCCACAGTGCCAACCACCTCCAACCCCTCCACCTACCCATATACCTACACCACCCCCATCTACCCAACCCTTAACCTTAGCAGCAACATATGTTGCTGCTACACACATTAAAACTATTCCAGAAATACCCCCAATTACATTTACCACTGCCTCCACCCAAACTGAACCTGAACCTGAACTTGAACCTGACCCTATCCAGCCACCCATTATTGCCTCACCTTTGGAACTCATTTTCCCATAGCCCCAACCTACAACCCTACCTGCAGTAGCCACATGTGATGCTGCCACATATGTTGAAAACATAATCCCTACGTCCTCAAAAGCTTCACAAATAGACCAAGAAATAATAGACCTTATCCTATCTGAATCTGAAGTCCCCCAGCCTATACCCTCTACTTTCACCATACCCATACCATCATCCATCCTTTCATCTTCATCCACACAATCCCAAGTGCTGACTGACCCTTCTTCCACTGCTAAACATACCATACTACCTGCGTCTTTCAACCCCATGCCTCCATACTCAACCCTCCTAAGGGCAATGAAGGAAAATGCCTACATCAAGAGAGATGTGATTAGAGGCGTGGCAGACCTCAAAACCACAGTTAGGCAGACCCTCCTAGATAAAATCAAGTTTTTGGAACTCACTCATAAGATGGAGAAAAAGAGACTCAAGCGTGGTTGGAGAGAAACACTACTAAAATATAATGAAGAGAAGAATAGAGCTGTTGGAATGGAGGATGTGATCAAGAATCTGCAGGTGGCCCTGAGATTAGTGGAGGAGAGGGCCAATGATTATGCTAGGACTGTTGTAGCATTATAGAAGACCTTATCTAATATTGGTGATAGAGATTTAGTAGAAGTAGCTGCCAAACTCTTCACTACTGTTGCCCTTCCCCTGCCAATTGCCCTAAAACCCAAAGAGCCAAGAAAGATCAAGCCTGGCATCAACATAAAGGAGCCTGCTTCAAAGCTAGAGCTAACTCCTAAGAAGAGAAGCGGCACCAAGCAAAAGAGGACTACTTTAAAGAGATCCCAGTCCACTGTTGTTGCTCTCAAGAGAGCAAAAGGCAAAGGTGCCCAAGACAAGATTGATGCAGCAGAAAATTCAGATGATTAGATTTGAACATGTAGTTAGTTAGAATGTTTTTCTAGAATCTTTTTATAGTTATTTTCACTTGCAATGTACAAATTCCTGTGTTATAAATGAAAATTCTCATTGGTGGCTTTTATGTGAAGTTTATTTGGTCTACTTTATTTCTGCTATTTATTTGTTTGTTTATTTTACTTATTTGTGTGAGTGTGGTTTGCTTCTTTTACTTACCTTGTTTGTTGTCTTCTTTTTACCAAAATACCCTGCTGCCCATGTCCTTTAACTTTAAACCAGTGAGGACACTGTTCCTCATAGGTTTGGGGGTGTGGCAAGGTATGCCAATGATGGAGTTAACCTAAGTGCAGCAGAATCCAGTGAGTAAGACAGAAATAAAGTTGAGTCACCTATGAAACTTTAAAAATGAGTGATGTTAAAATTCTGTAGACCTGTAGGCATTAAAGGCTTTTAAAATTTTAACATTTCCATGAGGTGAACATCATGGAAAATCATTGGTGTCAATACTTAGTGAACCATCAAAGAGAGAAAAAGGTAAGGACATGCCTATGAGTTCAATGGAAGACCATACCTAGTGAGATTTGGGCCTACAAAAATTTTTCTCTTTGAGGAGTGTCTTAGGCAATTCTTTTTGCTTTAATGACTAGCTGAGTCTATTTCCTCACTAGAAGTTAGCATATCCAAGTTGAAATAGTTGATAGTACCCATGACATTTAGGAAAGAATCAAGGCCTTCTCTTGGACTGTTTGAGCTTAAAGATACCAAACCTAGTAAACTGCCCTTATGCATACACCTTTTGAGCCTTAATTTCTAATTTTCTTCAAAATACACCAGAGTATTTGCACCTAAACCTGTGGACCTGATTCAAACCTACCCCACTCTGAGAATTCAAAAGGTAAAGGAGAAGGAGTTGAAGATGGACAAGCTAGGGTCAACATTTGGGGAATGCGGAAGAACCACAACAAGAAGGACAACAATGTAGCAGCTGGGAAGAAGAGGGTGGAATTACATAAAAATAAAAATAAAAAGAAAAGAAAAATGTATCCAAAAGAAAAAAATAAAATAAATATATATATATATAATGAAAAGGAATAGAGAGGAGTCAAGAGGGAATTTCATTGGAAAAAGTAAAAATAAGAGGAGAAGCTGGCCACTTAAAATCTGAAAAATATTAAAGAAGATGGAATATGCTGAAAGTAATAGAAGGTTAAGTCATGAATCACCTCCTCCACCTGCTGATTTCACAATTTTGCATCCTTTTCACCCTTCCATTCTTTGTAACCTAGACCCATAAGCCACATTACAACCTAGTCATAAGACCCTGTGATCCTAAGTTGAATGAGTTGTTATATGGAGATGAGTTGTCCAATCTATGATGAGAAATAGTCAATGATGCCAGAATTTATAAGCCTTGCCTATGCTCATACTTGCAAATCCATTTGGGGTTTGTAACGCCTCTTGAGTTTGTGTGAAGATGAAAACCCTCAAATTTATTTGTGAGAGATAGCCTTGGTAAGCATTGGGTCTGACATTGCATGTATTGGGCATTGCCTAAACCTAATTTTTGAATTGATGATGAGCACAATACTAGCATATACTTGTTTTTCTTGTTGTGAGCTCATTGGAAGTGATGTGCATACATGTAAGAGTTTTTATGATAAAAGTTTTGAGCATTTCATTTGTTAAACTCCTCACATTTTGAAAAGAATCAAGGGTGGACTGATGCTCTGATTATTGAATATTGATTTGATTATATTGCACTTTTGTTAACTGTTTTCATTGAGAAGTTTGTGGGTACCTTCACTGAAAACCCTCAGGAGACTTCACTCCTCCACTGGGGATCACCTAGGGGTTTAAAAGGCTTGATGCATAAGCTAAATATATCTGCGCTCCCTATGAAAGTTGCATTTACATTCCTAGAGTAGTTGTTTAAAAATTGCTTTGCTCGAGGAGTAGCAAAGATTAGGTTTGGGGGTATGTTATTCACTGAAAAGTACTGCTTTTCACCTCTGAACCTAGCCTTCACTACTCTTTGTAGCTGACTAATAATGCTTTGTTGAGTATATTTTGTAGTCAATAATAACAATTGCAGCTTAGTTACAAACTTCAAGTGTTTAAAGCCAAAAAGAGAGAGAATTCAAGCCAAGGATAACTGCTGAGCGAAAGACTAAAGGAACACCATGGTGGTACACACCATGGTGACTAGTTTGCATGTCAAGGTTGACCAAAGAAGTCCAGCAGATGAGAGAAGTATGGATGTGAGTGGTGAAATGTGCAACAGCAGCAGCTGCATGCAGCAGAGAAGTAAAAGTGTTATCTCGCGCAGTCACAAGTGTGCCTTGTGCTGTTTAAGTCTGCAGAAAAGTCTTCTCGTGCAGCTGATACATGCAGCACAAATGAACTTGCTCGAAACTCACGCACTCAGTGAAGGAGTGGTCTCAGTGATTTACTTCGTGCAATAGTCACGCACTTCTTATGCTCTCAACACAAAGTCTTCGCGAAGTTCTCATGCACCACAACCTTCAGAAATCTAACTCGCGATGCCCTCATGATGATCAAGCCTCACATAGCCATGCGCGCAGTCTCATAAGATCAATTTGCATTAAAGAATTCAAGAAAGCTCGCGTATAGTTCAAGAGGAGAGAGAGCTCCAGAAATTCCCTCGCGCAGCTCTTGCGCACATAAAAGCCTAAAGCTTTCTGCGCGAGTAGTGCTACCCAATTCACAAGGAGTAGAGTGAGATTGAAAGTCTTCCACACGAGACCCTCGCAACAGGAAGTACTTGAAGCTCTACTACGCAAGTAGAGCCAATGTAATGCAAACTCTTCCTCACGAGTGCATTAAAAGCCAAAGCAGCTGCGTGACCAATTAAAGGCCTTCTGCGAGAGTGATAAACCATCCAAAAGTATGACCTCGCAATCACTCGACAACTTCGCGAATGAATTAGAAAGCCAATGTCAGCGCCACGAAGCTCAGGATCTCCACTTCTCATTTCATATCCAGGGACCTTTTAGGGATTTCTCCAAGTCCAGGGCACACATCTCAAGGCCTTAATCTCGAGGCACAAATTCCAAGGCATCCAAGGGTTGTAACCAAGCCATGTTTGCTAGAAAATTAGGGTTTAATATTCTTTTGGCCAAGGCATCAAAGACTGAGTATATAAGCTGTCAATGTAACTAAGAAAAAGATCTCTCCTTCTTCCTCAGTCAGCTGTGAGCTCGAGCAGATTAGGGTTAGGATTTGATCACATCTTTTTTCTTTTTTTTTCTTCTTCCTTAGTCCAGTAATTGCTGGCTATATCTTCTATAAGAAATTAGGTTTAGTTTTAATTAGTTTTTGTAATAGGTCTTGTAACCTTTAGAGTTGTTGATGAGCTATTATGCACAAGGCTGCAGCCTTGGGGACATCTCATTGTGAGAATTGGTTTAATCAAAGAATGTCTATTTTAAATTATTATTCAATCTATTATTTTTCTATTTGCCTAAAGTTTTGTTCAATCTATGACATGCATTTAAGATTTGAGTTGATTTAAAATACCCATGGAAGCTTGAGCTTGTAGCCCTGGTTCCATGGTGGTAGCAGCAATTTTCATGTTCCATCTCAGTCCTCTGTGGTGTGGATGACCTCTGTGGATAGCCTGTGACCATTCAAGTGGAAAGATTATAGCCCTAGGGTGACTCCAAGCCATAGATCTGAGAGAAATTCTTTTCCTCTGCACTTGAGCTTCTAGCCTTTTGAGAGGTTGTTGCAGGAACAAGCTCCCCTCTATTTTACTTGACCAACATTAGATATTAGATCTAATTTCTCTGTAGAGTTTGCAAACTTGTGAGCTGAGTCATTGCAAGCCTTTTGTAGCAATGACCAATTGCATTTAAGTCTCCAAATAGCTTTTGAACTGTTGTGGTTTCCACTGGTTCTTCAAGAACTATTTGCTCCCATGGGTGCCTGAGCTTGTTGCCTGGCATACATGGTGTCTACAATGTTTTCATGATCTGATTTAAGCCATTGGGTGGAGGACATCTTTTACATAATCTGTGATCATTTAAGTGGATAGATTATAGCCTTAAGATCATTCTATTCCATTGGATCAGGTTGGTTTTCTTATTTAATTCATGTGGTTTGATCCTCTCCATTGGATAGCCTGTGTCCATTGAAGTGGACAGGTTCTAGCCTTAAGAGATTAGGTCAAATTATAAGAGTTGAGTCAGATAAATCTTCCTTGCAGATGTGCTTGTAGCCATCTGAGAGACTGCTGCAGAGACAAGCCTAAGTCTGAGTTCTAAAACTAAAAGAACATTAGCTTAATTGCCTACTGCCCATCAATTTTATATTTATTTTAACACACACCATTACCACCTTCTTCATAACCCTTTCTTTAGGATTGGACTGCACATTATTTCTCTTCTTGTAGTGATAATTTAGTGTAGTCGTGACACCCAACTCCCTTTCTCTAGGATTGTCAGATCTATAGCCAGATCTGGAGTCCTACTAACATAAACCATTTTGGGTTCTAGATCAATTTCTCTGTGGGACAAACTCTTACTTACTCAAAACTTGCTACAATAGCCCTATATCTTGCAGGCTGTGTATTTCAGATTTGTTGTTTTAGCCAATTTTTATTTCTTCACTTTTTGATTAATATTTCTTCACCACTATTTTCTCACCAATAACATGACAGCACATGCGAAAAGAACAACACCCACCACCTTACCACTCCTTACGGTTGTGATTGCTTTAACTTCCACTTGGGTTGGGGAACCTTCACCAATCATATACTGGTCCTTGGGGTTGGTCATTGTTTGGCTTGACAATCTACCCTCTTCCCTCTTAGGCAGAATATTTTATATTTTACCTAGCTGGTCTTCAATTTTTTTGATACTCTGATTGTGAGAGTTCACAGTCTGTGACAAGCAGCTGAGGTTTTACAGTGATGACAAAACCTTCGCCTCAAAGGAGGGTGCCCTGTTCTGTGGTGGTGGTGGCAAAGCTAACTGACTTGGTTGTGCCACAGGCTGAGGAAATTGCTATCTTGGAACATAATCTTGGTTGTACTGCTGAACTAGTCTATATGGCATTGCTTGTTATTGTTGGGATTGCAGAAAGTTGTCCTGTCTCCACCTTAAATTGGGGTGATTTCTCCATGGATACCCTGCAGGCTATTTCCCATATGATTGGACAGAGTTTGCATGCTCCATAACCAGTTCAGGGTACTAACCAGTAAAAGGACAATCAAGCAGTGAGTGTGTAGAAGATTGGCATATCAGACATGCCTCTTCCTCCTGTGCGGCAGTTTGGGGTTGCAACCCACTCAACACTTTATCAAATTTTTGGAAAAGCTATCCACCTTCTTTGCCAAGTCATTGTACACATTATGCTCATACAATTTTCCCTTGGAAGTGGTTTCTTTTATTACTCTAACAGCTGGTTCCATATCATTTCTTGACAAAGACTCTTCCTGTATGGAGTTTTTACTTGTCACATCAAATAAATCCTAGGCTTCCTCATCAGTTTTGCTGAGGTATGTGCCACCACAAGATGCATCAATCATATCTTCACTCTTAGAGTCAATCCCTTGGTAGAAGCTTTAGATAAGCAGCCACTTAGAGATTTGATGGTGTGGGTACTGCCTCAGCAGCTCTTTAAACCTTTCTCAGCCTCATGAAAATCCTCAGTTGGGAATTAAGCAAAGGAGATGATGCCCTTTCTCAACTGGCTGGTTTTATTCATAGGGAAAAATTTAGTTAAAAACTGACATTTTAGGGCATTCCAGGAGGTTATGTTGTTGGGTGGGAGCATGTTGAGCAAATTTTTGGCTTTGTCCTTTAGTGAAAAAAGAAAAAGCCTAATTTTTGTTGCCTCCTCTCCCAGACCAACAATCTTGAATGTAGTGCATAAAGTTAGGAATTCATCTATGTGCTTATAAGGATCCTCCTTATCCCATGAAAAGATGACAACATTTGGATGGTTTGGGCCTTAATTTCATAGTCGCCCTCAATATTGGGGAATTGAATGTAGAAGGGGGATGAGTGCATCTCTGGTGCATAGTATTCCCTCAATGGGCTTGGTTGTTCACCCATCTCAAATGTTTCAATTTGGTCAGCAGGGGTAGGTGGTGTGTGTCTAGGCCTAAGGACTCTTTCAATTTCTAGATTTAAAGGTTTTAGCTTAGGATGGAGAGACCTTCTACCCAGCATACAACACATCAGTAAGTAAAAAAAATACTTATAGCAGCAAAAAAGAATGATAAAAACTATTGTAAAATTCAACTGCTGAAATTAAGGCACAACAGAAGTGAAACCAGAGCAAGGGATAAAAGGATGCAAACTAGGGCAAACAATGCTCCAGCTGTAGCTATCAACTCCCCTCTTTGTTGCTATTCCAGATCTGCAGGAAACAAAAATAAATTCAGCAGTACTTTTAATTAAATAAATAACAGGCAACAACTAAATTTATAGAAAGAAAAATAAAAACTCAGATCTACTATTTAGATCAAATGTCCACGACAGCGACGTCAAAAATTGGTTGGTTTAAATTGCTTGTGTTGTTATTTCATTATTGGAAATGTGGTAAAAATAGGGCAGTAAAAATAAATAAAAAAGGGGGAGTGAAATGGAGTGAAATAACATAAAAACAATAATCTATACACACAGTCCTGCAAGATCCAAGGCCGTTATAGCAAGTTTTGATAAGTAAGAGTTTGTCCCACAGGAAAATTTGATCTAAGAATACAAGGTTGAATAGTAGACCTCCAAATCTGGCTATAGATCTGGCACCACTAACCTAAACTAGAAAGCAAAGATAAAGAAAGGGAGTTTTGCGGTGTCATAAAACTAAAATAAATTAGAAAAGAAAATTACAGATCTACACTAAAAGAAAGGGGTTTAGAAAAGGGTGGAAATGGATCTGGAAAAATAAATGGAAAATGGGTGAGAAGTAATAAGATAGAGATTGATTTTTCACTGAAAAAGGATGGTGAAGCAGAGCAAGGATTGGACAGCTATCCTTCATTTGGCTACAAGCTCAAATGCAAGGAAAAAGAATCCAATCCAACCCTGGGATATAGACTAGGCTTATGGATATAACCTGTCCATTTGAGTGGTCACAGATTATCCCAGAGATATACTCCAGTCATGGGGTTAAAATCAGAACATAAAAACTACTGCAACCACTATCTTTGCAAGGCTACAAGCTCAAGCATTCATAGGTGCAGAAAACCTATAAACTATATATAAGCACAAGAGATTATAGATTCTATGAATTAAGAAAAATAACTTTCATTGCCTAAAAAGTATTTACAATGGTCAGGCCTCAAGACTGCAGTCCTGCAGAACTCCAAGACCCTTTACAAGCTTACACACAGACCTTTTTATGGCAGAAAATCAGTCCTAACTATTACAAAATGACTTAGCCAGCAAATGCTAAGCTAAGGAAGGAAGAAAAAGGAAAAAGATGACCTAACCCTAGAATGACCTAAGCACAGACTCTCCTCCTCGCTCAAAGCAAATTAGGTTATATTAGATGCCTATTTTTGGCTATTTTTATAGCTTATACACAGGCCACATAAAATATCTTTGTGCCTTGGCCAATCAGAAAAAAGAAGAATCAAGTTAGTTAGGATTTTGATGATGTGGCCTAATTATAGCCAAGTGTTGCCTTGGTTAGTGGGAACAGCTCAGCACATCGGGATGTGTGCCCTAGATATTGTGGAACCCTAAAAGTACCCTTGAAGGTTGAATCAGAATGCTAGAACCCAAGCCTCGATTGGTTGGAGCTTCAGATTATGGATATTGAGAGGTTCTCGAGTGGCTAGATTAGCTCTTGAAGCTTGCTCGATAGGCTGGAATGGTTCAGATTATGCAGCTCAAGTAGATAAGGCTCCAGGTATTGTATCTCGAGAGGCTCTCGATAGGCTGGCATTCTTTAATTTGCAGCTCGATAGGATATTTCAGAAGCTCCTGGAGAGACTGTCGATAAGCTGAATTGCTTGAAATTGTAGCTCGACAGGCTGAATTTCCTCAGGCTTTAGCTGCTCGATTGGATAAATTACACATGTTGTCAACTGCTCGAGATCAGCTTGAGATGGATTTCTGAAGGTGCATCTGCTCAAGAACCACTCAAGCAAATGTTATTTGAAAAAACTAATCCTCTAGAGATGTGCTCGAGATGATTTTCTGAACCTCAAAACCACTCGAGAACTACTCAAGGTTGAAAATCTGAAGCTATCTTTGCTTGAACTAGTCTAGGTAGCTCGAGATGCTAATTTGTTGCAGGCCTGAAGTTCTCAAGATCTGCTCGAGCTTAATTTGCTGGGGATTTAATTGCTTGAGAGCTGCTCGAGCTTGCATTTCTCACTATCTGCTGCTGTGCATAGCCTGCTATAGCACTCCTCACTGCTTGGGTCCACCTTTCTTTTCACTGTGGGACTTTTAGGGCCTCCAGGCATGACAAATGGCCCCTATGGTATGGACCACCATGGTGCACTCTTTGTTCTTCCATTAGCTTCAAGAGTTGAGTACAAAATGCTCTCTTCTTAGCATCCTTTATGTGGATTGTTGCTATAAGCTGTGATTTATTTCTAGCTATAAAAATATACTCAAATGACAATTATTAGATGGCTTAAAAGTGTGGTAAAGGCTAGGTTAGGAGGTGAAAAGTGTCATTTTTCTGTGATTGACAATCGTACGCCCAAAACTGTATGAAACCACACAAAATGATATCAATAAAACCCCTAAAGGAGGATGTCAAATA